>LS997566.1:7603606-9086722 GCA_000469685.2 Haemonchus contortus | reverse complement strand
CTTACTCTACAGTCCTCCGCTCTACCAACTGAGCTATCGACGGTGTATGGGTTTCGGGCCGGAGCGACTCTTCAATAAAAGCACCCGAAGCAGTCTGAAAACATTTAGTAGGACCGAGTCTTGCTCTCCTGCAAATTTGCAAACAAATTTGCAAAACAACTCCGTCGAGCCGGATTCGAACCAGCGACCTAAGGATAGCTGCTACTCTACAGTCCTCCGCTCTACCAACTGAGCTATCGACGGTGTATGGGTTTCGGGCCGGGAGGCGACTCTTCAATAAAAGCACCCGAAGCAGTCTGAAAACATTTAGTAGGACCGAGTCTTGCTCTCCTGCAAATTTGCAAAACAAATTTGCAAAACAACTCCGTCGAGCCGGATTCGAACCAGCGACCTAAGGATAGCTGCTACTCTACAGTCCTCCGCTCTACCAACTGAGCTATCGACGGTGTATGGGTCTCGGGCCGGGAACGACTCTTCAATGAAAGCATCCGAAGCAGCCTGAAAAGAATTAATAGGACCGAGTCTTGCTCTCCTGCAAATTTGCAAACAAATTTGCAAAACAACTCCGTCGAGCCGGATTCGAACCAGCGACCTAAGGATAGCTGCTACTCTACAGTCCTCCGCTCTACCAACTGAGCTATCGACGGTGTATGGGTTTCGGGCCGGGAACGACTCTTCAATGAAGTCATCCGAAGCAGCCTGAAAAGAATTAATAGGACCGAGACTTGCTCTCCTGCAAATTTGCAAACAAATTTGCAAAACAACTCCGTCGAGCCGGATTCGAACCAGCGACCTAAGGATAGCTGCTACTCTACAGTCCTCCGCTCTACCAACTGAGCTATCGACGGTGTATGGGTTTCGGGCCGGGAACGACTCTTCAATAAAAGCACCCGAAGCAGTCTGAAAACATTTAGTAGGACCGAGTCTTGCTCTCCTGCAAATTTGCAAACAAATTTGCAAACAACTCCGTCGAGCCGGATTCGAACCAGCGACCTAAGGATAGCTGCTACTCTACAGTCCTCCGCTCTACCAACTGAGCTATCGACGGTGTATGGGTTTCGTGCCGGGAACGACTCTTCAATAAAAGCACCCGAAGCAGTCTGAAAACATTTAGTAGGACCGAGTCTTGCTCTCCTGCAAATTTGCAAACAAATTTGCAAAACAACTCCGTCGAGCCGGATTCGAACCAGCGACCTAAGGATAGCTGCTACTCTACAGTCCTCCGCTCTACCAACTGAGCTATCGACGGTGTATGGGTTTCGGGCTGGAGGCGACTCTTCAATGAAGTCATCCGAAGCAGCCTGAAAAGAATTAATAGGACCGAGACTTGCTCTCCTGCAAATTTGCAAACAAATTTGCAAAACAACTCCGTCGAGCCGGATTCGAACCAGCGACCTAAGGATAGCTGCTACTCTACAGTCCTCCGCTCTACCAACTGAGCTATCGACGGTGTATGGGTTTCGGGCCGGGAACGACTCTTCAATAAAAGCACCCGAAGCAGTCCTGAAAAGAATTAATAGGACCGAGTCTTGCTCTCCTGCAAATTTGCAAACAAATTTGCAAAACAACTCCGTCGAGCCGGATTCGAACCAGCGACCTAAGGATAGCTGCTACTCTACAGTCCTCCGCTCTACCAACTGAGCTATCGACGGTGTATGGGTTTCGTGCCGGGAACGACTCTTCAATAAAAGCACCCGAAGCAGTCTGAAAACATTTAGTAGGACCGAGTCTTGCTCTCCTGCAAATTTGCAAACAAATTTGCAAAACAACTCCGTCGAGCCGGATTCGAACCAGCGACCTAAGGATAGCTGCTACTCTACAGTCCTCCGCTCTACCAACTGAGCTATCGACGGTGTATGGGTCTCGGGCCGGGAACGACTCTTCAATAAAGTCATCCGAAGCAGCCTGAAAAGAATTAATAGGACCGAGACTTGCTCTCCTGCAAATTTGCAAACAAATTTGCAAAACAACTCCGTCGAGCCGGATTCGAACCAGCGACCTAAGGATAGCTGCTACTCTACAGTCCTCCGCTCTACCAACTGAGCTATCGACGGTGTATGGGTTTCGGGCTGGAGGCGACTCTTCAATAAAAGCACCCGAAGCAGTCTGAAAACATTTAGTAGGACCGAGTCTTGCTCTCCTGCAAATTTGCAAACAAATTTGCAAAACAACTCCGTCGAGCCGGATTCGAACCAGCGACCTAAGGATAGCTGCTACTCTACAGTCCTCCGCTCTACCAACTGAGCTATCGACGGTGTATGGGTCTCGGGCCGGGAACGACTCTTCAATGAAGTCATCCGAAGCAGCCTGAAAAGAATTAATAGGACCGAGACTTGCTCTCCTGCAAATTTGCAAACAAATTTGCAAAACAACTCCGTCGAGCCGGATTCGAACCAGCGACCTAAGGATAGCTGCTACTCTACAGTCCTCCGCTCTACCAACTGAGCTATCGACGGTGTATGGGTTTCGTGCCGGGAACGACTCTTCAATAAAAGCACCCGAAGCAGTCTGAAAACATTTAGTAGGACCGAGTCTTGCTCTCCTGCAAATTTGCAAACAAATTTGCAAAACAACTCCGTCGAGCCGGATTCGAACCAGCGACCTAAGGATAGCTGCTACTCTACAGTCCTTCGCTCTACCAACTGAGCTATCGACGGTGTATGGGTTTCGGGCTGGAGGCGACTCTTCAATAAAAGCACCCGAAGCAGTCTGAAAACATTTAGTAGGACCGAGTCTTGCTCTCCTGCAAATTTGCAAACAAATTTTCAAAACAACTCCGTCGAGCCGGATTCAAACCAGCGACCTAAGGATAGCTGCTACTCTACAGTCCTCCGCTCTACCAACTGAGCTATCGACGGTGTATGGGTTTCGGGCTGGAGGCGACTCTTCAATAAAAGCACCCGAAGCAGTCTGAAAACATTTAGTAGGACCAGTCAAATTTGCAAAACAACTCCGTCGAGCCGGATTCAAACCAGCGACCTAAGGATAGCTGCTACTCTACAGTCCTCCGCTCTACCAACTGAGCTATCGACGGTGTATGGGTTTCGTGCCGGGAACGACTCTTCAATAAAAGCACCCGAAGCAGTCTGAAAACATTTAGTAGGACCGAGTCTTGCTCTCCTGCAAATTTGCAAACAAATTTGCAAAACAACTCCGTCGAGCCGGATTCGAACCAACGACCTAAGGATAGCTGCTACTCTACAGTCCTCCGCTCTACCAACTGAGCTATCGACGGTGTATGGGTTTCGGGCTGGAGGCGACTCTTCAATGAAGTCATCCGAAGCAGCCTGAAAAGAATTAATAGGACCGAGACTTGCTCTCCTGCAAATTTGCAAACAAATTTGCAAAACAACTCCGTCGAGCCGGATTCGAACCAGCGACCTAAGGATAGCTGCTACTCTACAGTCCTCCGCTCTACCAACTGAGCTATCGACGGTGTATGGGTTTCGGGCTGGAGGCGACTCTTCAATGAAGTCATCCGAAGCAGCCTGAAAAGAATTAATAGGACCGAGACTTGCTCTCCTGCAAATTTGCAAACAAATTTGCAAAACAACTCCGTCGAGCCGGATTCGAACCAGCGACCTAAGGATAGCTGCTACTCTACAGTCCTCCGCTCTACCAACTGAGCTATCGACGGTGTATGGGTTTCGGGCCGGGAACGACTCTTCAATGAAAGTCATCCGAAGCAGCCTGAAAAGAATTAATAGGACCGAGACTTGCTCTCCTGCAAATTTGCAAACAAATTTGCAAAACAACTCCGTCGAGCCGGATTCGAACCAGCGACCTAAGGATAGCTGCTACTCTACAGTCCTCCGCTCTACCAACTGAGCTATCGACGGTGTATGGGTTTCGTGCCGGGAACGACTCTTCAATAAAAGCACCCGAAGCAGTCTGAAAACATTTAGTAGGACCGAGTCTTGCTCTCCTGCAAATTTGCAAACAAATTTGCAAAACAACTCCGTCGAGCCGGATTCGAACCAGCGACCTAAGGATAGCTGCTACTCTACAGTCCTCCGCTCTACCAACTGAGCTATCGACGGTGTATGGGTCTCGGGCCGGGAACGACTCTTCAATGAAGTCATCCGAAGCAGCCTGAAAAGAATTAATAGGACCGAGACTTGCTCTCCTGCAAATTTGCAAACAAATTTGCAAAACAACTCCGTCGAGCCGGATTCGAACCAGCGACCTGAGGATAGCTGCTACTCTACAGTCCTCCGCTCTACCAACTGAGCTATCGACGGTGTATGGGTTTCGGGCTGGAGGCGACTCTTCAATGAAGTCATCCGAAGCAGCCTGAAAAGAATTAATAGGACCGAGACTTGCTCTCCTGCAAATTTGCAAACAAATTTGCAAAACAACTCCGTCGAGCCGGATTCGAACCAGCGACCTAAGGATAGCTGCTACTCTACAGTCCTCCGCTCTACCAACTGAGCTATCGACGGTGTATGGGTTTCGTGCCGGGAACGACTCTTCAATAAAAGCACCCGAAGCAGTCTGAAAACATTTAGTAGGACCGAGTCTTGCTCTCCTGCAAATTTGCAAACAAATTTGCAAAACAACTCCGTCGAGCCGGATTCGAACCAGCGACCTAAGGATAGCTGCTACTCTACAGTCCTCCGCTCTACCAACTGAGCTATCGACGGTGTATGGGTTTCGGGCTGGAGGCGACTCTTCAATGAAGTCATCCGAAGCAGCCTGAAAAGAATTAATAGGACCGAGACTTGCTCTCCTGCAAATTTGCAAACAAATTTGCAAAACAACTCCGTCGAGCCGGATTCGAACCAGCGACCTAAGGATAGCTGCTACTCTACAGTCCTCCGCTCTACCAACTGAGCTATCGACGGTGTATGGGTTTCGTGCCGGGAACGACTCTTCAATAAAAGCACCCGAAGCAGTCTGAAAACATTTAGTAGGACCGAGTCTTGCTCTCCTGCAAATTTGCAAACAAATTTGCAAAACAACTCCGTCGAGCCGGATTCGAACCAGCGACCTAAGGATAGCTGCTACTCTACAGTCCTCCGCTCTACCAACTGAGCTATCGACGGTGTATGGGTTTCGGGCTGGAGGCGACTCTTCAATGAAGTCATCCGAAGCAGCCTGAAAAGAATTAATAGGACCGAGACTTGCTCTCCTGCAAATTTGCAAACAAATTTGCAAAACAACTCCGTCGAGCCGGATTCGAACCAGCGACCTAAGGATAGCTGCTACTCTACAGTCCTCCGCTCTACCAACTGAGCTATCGACGGTGTATGGGTCTCGGGCCGGGAACGACTCTTCAATGAAGTCATCCGAAGCAGCCTGAAAAGAATTAATAGGACCGAGACTTGCTCTCCTGCAAATTTGCAAACAAATTTGCAAAACAACTCCGTCGAGCCGGATTCGAACCAGCGACCTAAGGATAGCTGCTACTCTACAGTCCTCCGCTCTACCAACTGAGCTATCGACGGTGTATGGGTTTCGTGCCGGGAACGACTCTTCAATAAAAGCACCCGAAGCAGTCTGAAAACATTTAGTAGGACCGAGTCTTGCTCTCCTGCAAATTTGCAAACAAATTTGCAAAACAACTCCGTCGAGCCGGATTCGAACCAGCGACCTAAGGATAGCTGCTACTCTACAGTCCTCCGCTCTACCAACTGAGCTATCGATGGTGTATGGGTTTCGTGCCGGGAACGACTCTTCAATAAAATCACCCGAAGCAGTCTGAAAAAATCAATAGGACCGAGTCTTGCTCTCCTGCAAATTTGCAAACACATTTGCAAAACAACTCCGTCGAGCCGGATTCGAACCAGCGACCTAAGGATAGCTGCTACTCTACAGTCGTCCTCTCTACGCGCTCGTAACAGGGACGATTTCTTACTAGGCTCTAGAAATAGACATTGAAACCATTCGGAATCTACAATAGTTCATTTGGAGTAATGAGGAGTGCGGAGGTACGCTACAGAATGTTGATGTACCTATAAGAAAACGCAGGAATATCAGAGGTATCAATTTGAGTGGGCGGAGGTGGTGTAGTGGCAAGTGGTGCACTATGTCACACGCACGGTCAGGGGTTCGAATCCCGGATCGATGCCCGCCTAGGCCAACCAAGCCTTCCATCCCTCCGGGGTCGTTGAATTGGTAGCAGACTCGCCTGGGAGGATAAAAGCACTGACTTGTACATCGGCTGGCCACAGCTAGTCATTGTATATGCCACATACGCACTCATTACGCCACTGCGATTCTGAATGGAAGTCGAATGCGGTGGCGCATCCCTCAGACGGGATTGATTAACGCCAAAAACTTTATCCTTTATCCTCTTATCAACTTGAGTTGTCAATGTTTGCGTTTGCATAAGGATTCGTCTACAGTAGGCCAAACATTCAAGGTTTTGGGGTATGGGTACATACATACGTGCGTCCGAGGAGGCGCGCGGCAAATTACGCGGCGAAGTGCGTGGTGATTCGAACGACTCTGGCGCCTATCCTTGGTGCCCAAATTTGAAATACAGTAGATTAGCAGGGTCAACTCATACTACTGATCTATTCTACTTCAAATTTATCCCCAATGATAGGCGCCAGAGTTATTCGAATCACGGGAGCCGGTCGTTTGGCGCGATGGGCGGGGTCGCGCCGCCTATTTGAGGCGGCGCGACTCCGCCCATCGCACCGTTCAACTCGTTTAGATCGCGTAATCTTCTGTTCTCCTCTCTCTATAGATGATGGATAGGGCTTCTCCCATCGCGCCAAACGACATACACCCTTCGAATCACCATGCACTTCGCCGCGCGCATCCTCGGACGCACGTAAGTTCCGTCCCTCGAAGTTCTGCACTCCACTTAGCGCCTTCGGAGCTACCGCGTCGGGATGTCGAAGTTAGCGCTGACCGACAATCGATACCTTGCATGTCGACGATAAATTCCGATGGGTGCTAGCCTATAGCTAACGGTCAAAAATCGAGGATTCGGATGTAATAATTTTGTTTCACTCGTGCAAGTGAGGGTGTGAGCGTTTTTCCCCCAGTAGGTATCCTATTATAAGAAACTGATCACTTGAAGAAGTTAAAGAGTTGGTATGATTACGGGTCAATTATAGGTGCGCCGCTGTCTGTGACGGTTCGGGGGTCTAATACATACGTTAGGGTACTATTCTTTGGTCTCCCAATACCGAAGCTGACAAATAGTGCGCTGTGAGAAACCGCTGGCCTCCCGACGCCGAAGAGGGCGTCACACTATGAACGTGCTCACTGTCGTGATAATTGACGATCAGTCGTTTGGTCTCTCACGGGTACATACTTCATTATGAATAATGGAATCTCAAAAATACAGTAATAACACGGCCATTCCTGGGCGTGTACCTCCTGTGACAAAGTCGAAATGCCGCTACGAACCAAATACGACTATTCATCCCAGTAAAATAAACATTTCTGTTCTCCAATGTTCACTCTTCATTCACTGCATCAGCTACTTTTATTTGTAAAACACTGATGGAATTTAATCTTTGCTGCCAGGAATAAAGCCAAACCTGTCTCAGTCCCAAACAGATTTGTGAGATGTTGTCCTCCTCGTATATTGGGCAAAGGCGAACAGACAAAGAATGCAGATTTTTCGTAGGACAGGAGGACCAGAGTAAAATAGCGAGAAGACTCTCAAGAGAAGGCGCTCTTGTGTCGTAGCAAAGAAGCACCAACCTTCAACTTCATTGTATTTGATTTGACTTGACTTCTTTTTCCTAATCAGGTTCAGAGCTTCAACTATAAGATGCAGAGCCGTCCAAGAACAGATCATAAAAGCCCCATATGACAGCCCTACAGCCCATTCGTGAAGTACGCGAGCATGATGTAAAATTGAGTTTTCCTTTGACTCCCCTCGAAACGGTCAGATTGTTCCCTGCTGTATTTTTGCCATGCCTTCAAAACGCTCTTGAGCAACTCACTTTCTTCAAGCAGCTTACGCTCCTGTGCTCGTTCCAAATCTCGTTGGCGTTTTTTCTCTTCCTTTAGAGCTCTCGCTTTCTGAAATAATTGTACCTTGACGTGCTGACTCCATTACTGCCTTTCAATAGTTCTGGCTTTTAACTTGGCAAGTGACAAAACAACGCAAATGAGAGTATAGTAGGCATTTAGAGGAGGTGATCAGTATCTCGTGGAACACTGCGATTATGGCGGATGGGATTTCAGCTTTTCCCTCAAGTCCTGTTACAGCTGGGTAATGAGGCTTCCACGATTACCGAGAGCTGTTATAGGGACTCTTGTGACCCCTTGTCTGACTAGCGCTCGTCTTTCAGCAGTAGAAAGTAGAATAGTAAATGAAAACAGTGGGAATTGTAAGATCAGCTACTGTATAAGAATATTATTGAAGACTTACCACCAATTCGAGTTCTTCAACTATTCTATTGAAATCTTTCCACTTAGTACGGTCAGCTAATCGCAATCTGTTGATAGCCTCATAGTGATCCTATAACAATCTTACAGAAGTGGCATTTCACTTTACGTATCTGAGTAGTTCCACTTACAAACCTTTAAATCTGAAGGCACAGTTTACAAAATTCTTAGATACGGTGTTTAAGACGAATAATGAAAGTAATAGACCAGGACAGTGAAATAGCAATGAAGAAATCGCAAAATTGGCATATTTAAAGAAGTATGAGCTCAGGAAAAGTAGTAAAGTCGATGGTTGGACGAGAATGGAACAGTCAAAGCTGCATGGAAGTGGTATATGGGCGAGCATTTGAATGTTTGAGCCAAAAATGTCCAGAATCGCCTTTTGATCAGCTAATGATCTCGGTCAATATCATTTCTATTCTGCGCTACTCTACTATTTACTCTTTCGGCATAGATATTCAGGACAGTATTATTCACGAGGACCAGCAGTAGAGTAAGAGAATAGTCTAAACTATAAGAACGTACGCTACAACGATCAGCTGGTTGCTTTGTCAACAAAGCTGCTCCAATGCAAACAATGGTACATGACCAAAGTTTCGTAACAATCCATCGGTGAATGTGGCATCAGCCGGTACAATCACGTAACCCCTGATGGGTACGCTTCCCTCGAAACTAGGTCACGCGGCAGCCGTGCATGCGGCCTTTCAGCCCGCGATAGGCTGCTTTCATAGTTCCCGGCTGGCGAGCGACCGGGGCGGCGCTTGCCCCTTGCTTACAACTGAATCTTGGTCGATACCGCCGGACGAGTAGTCTCCCGGCCGGCTTGCGCGCTCGCTCGCGGATTATGAAGCAGCCATATTGACGGGCGTTGCAGTTGTCAGTGGGGCATAAGATTTGCGCTTGGTCCATGGCAGTCAGCCACTAAAAAGATAATAAGGACAAATGCAAGTCATTCGCTCCACTCACACTTGGTGTACTATAATGTCATCTCGGGATCTTACAAACAGTTAGGCGCGAAGTGGGCGGGATCACCTACTTTCGACGGACGCGCGCAATGGACGTTCGCCATCCTATGTGGATGACTCAGCCATTCTTATTATAAGCTGTGCCTTTGAAGGTCCATTACAATCCACGACATTGGTCGAACAAATCCATGAGGACTTACTTCGTCCAATCATACTGATCATTACTACCACAAAACTGTCACTGAGAGATTCTACAGTTCGTTAAAGGTTGCTAGTGAACATCTGTTACATAAATACGCATAGAACGTACTTTTATTCTCGTTAGTAACTCTGTGATTTCAGCTTTTGCCTCCGCAACCGTTCTCTGAAAAGTACTCAACGGTCAGAGCCCTCAACAAATGAATGATGTGATCATGGACGATTGCTTCTGAGCCGATCCTTATTATCTGTCAGTAGCTTTGCTGGCACACAGTGAGCAAGAGCAGCTACGGTCCTCATTCCTTGTCTCGTATCAGGATAAAGGATAAAGTCTTGAGGCGTTGATGTTTGAGGGTTGCGCCCACGCATCCGACTTTCATTCAGAGTCGTGGTGGCGCATTGAATGCGCGTGTGGCCTATACATTGACTAGGAGTGGCCAGCCGGTGCACAAGTCAGTGCTTTTATCCTCCCAGGCGGGACTGGTATCAATTAGACGACCCGGAAATGACTCGATTGGCCTCGGTGAATATCGATCCAGGATTCGAAGCCATAACCATGCGTGTGTGAAGTACGCCATTGCCACTTCGCCACCCATTCGCATTTGATATGCAGTACTTGGTCGGATCGATACTTATCTCATTCTATTATTTTTTTCCCTTATAATCTCGACGCTCAACAACCCGAAGAGTGAGATCAGACTTAAGAACCCTGTAAAACATATGGACTCAGTTCGCTGGGCTCTAAGGTACGAACATGATTCGGGAGAGGACGGTGAAATCATAATCTTCATGGTAGGCAAAGAACAGCAAACATTCTCAAAATCTGGTTCCCAGGAGGTCAATTAATAAATGAATCGGTGCGGGTTGATAGGGGGCACCATAAGTTTTACACTTTATGACCCCTTTTCTTCTATTTGGGCGGAGGTGGTATAGTGGCAAGTGGCGCTCTTCACACGCGCATAGTTACGGGTTCAATTTCGTCCCGATATCCGCCCAGGCCAACCAAGCCTTCCATATCTCTATGGTCGACTAATTGGTGCCAGACTCGTCTGAGAGGGTAAAACCGCTGATTGGTACATGGGCTGGCCATCGCAATTCATTGTAAAGGTCAGATACATATTCAATACGCCACTACGATTCTGTATAGAAGTCAAATGCGGGGCGCATCTTTCAGACGGGAATGATCAACGCCGAATATTCTATCCTTATCCTCTTACACAAGGTTATCAAGAATGCATAACCGTATTTACTTACCGGCTCGTCATCTTCTCTGGACGTCAGAGCTCCCATTGTAGATATCCGCACTTAGGAATTTCCAGGACAAGTACCGTGCCTTTTTCAAGGGTCTTCTTTTCTCACGACAGAATAGTCACCGAGCAACGGGATGGAGTATACAAAGCTGAAGCTTACCACAGTTCATCCTCCTTATCGCTTTAGAGCACCAACTATCACTACGTGAAACATGAATATCGGTTACGTATCGAAGTTCTGATGTTCATTTCAAATTATCCTGGACTAGAGAAATTGAAGTTGTTCTCAGCAGAGACCCTCCCCCAGCCAACAAGTTTCCTTTTCAGTTACTTCTATGGTAATCATCCTCATTTACATTTCTGCTCCAATACTCCATCTGTAGAAAGTTTGCATTCGATCGGGGTAACTTATTCGGGACTGGCTATTTTTTAAAAAGCTTTCAAAATTAATTGCATATAGCATATTTCAATCGTCCTGCTGGAAATCGAACTTAGTGAAAAGAAAATCAATTATAGATACATAAGACTTCAAAAAGTAGTGCAATCAGGGGTTGGACTAGAATGTTACGACAAACGTTGCATTGAGAGGTTTTGGACGAGTTATCCTAATATTTGGGGCGTTGCACACAGTTGGCTACAGTGAGATAAGAATGTCCAAAATTGCCTTTTAACTGCCTGATACTCCTGGCATAGGTGGTTTTACTCTGCGCTACTCTCTTATTTATGCTACTCTTTAGGGTAGTTTTTAAAAACAGTCCTATTCACAATGAGTTGCAATAGAGTGAGAGAATAGCCCGAAATTCCATAACTCACGCTGCGACGATCAGCATGGGCAACAGAGTTTCTCCATGCGGATGGCCAAAGTTCACAGATCCTGGTCATCGGTAGGTGCGTCATAGAGCTAGTACAATGGATAGGCCCTTCAAACGCCCAATTGAGCCGTTTTTCTATTTGGCTCAGTTTCATATGCTTCACCAGTTGGCTATGCACGCTAACGCGCGCGTCACATTGATTAATCAATCAACTCATCTGGATACGCAGTGCAGCGATTATGTAGTCAAAAGCAGCACTTGAGATAGAATTTACTCTAATGACTGGCTCACTGAACTTTACTCCGTAGGAAGGTAAAAGGAGCTCATTATATCGCTGCTAACAGTTGGAAGAGCTCACTGTTTTTATTAGCAAAGTTTCTTAAAAAAGGCCTAGTGACTCTTTATACTCAAGGAGAAGCAGAGTGCAAAAATGTAAAAGGTGGCTGTATCAATATAACTTTTTCTCTAGAGATATATCATTAATAGAGGCTCGCAGATTATGAGCGGTCGGTTAAGTTCTGCCATGAATGATATCAAAGCAGACAGGAACCGTGACACTTCATTGAATCGCAAACTTCGCTGGGTAGCGGTCGTAAGCAGGAAGTGAACCAAAACTCATAATCGGTCCCTATCAATACTCACCCTTCTTGTCCAAATGAAACATCTCAAAGAATCAAAGCTAGATTGTAAATAATAAAGGCGCTAGGATCTTATTGGTGATTGGATCTTGTTCTCTAAGGCCTCTTCTATCGTCGGTGTTCCCATCCTGCCCCCTCCACTCCATTTGATATTGCTCTCCAAATCCACGAGATAAGTAGTTTTCGCTCAGACATTTACTTGCGAAAACTCCGTTTCCTGTGGGCGCAGTCCGGCCCTACTGCCCAACATAAGTGTTCGCGTACTGCCGCCACTTCTCCTACCGAGTTTTAATTCCCTAGAGCCAAATTGAAAATATTCGCGTGCACCCCACCTCCTGTGGACGCGGTCCGCTTCGGTCACCCACCATAAGTGTTCCCATCCCGCCGCCTGTGCTTCCACCAAATTTGAACGTTTCAGGTCCACGGGGACAGAAGTTATGAACTTCCGTGCAAGCAAGCAAACAAACAGACAGAGAGACGCAAGCGCTTTATATATAGTAAGGATGGTGAGGATGGGGCGGGAGAGGTGCAAAGCCTCATCCTATGAGGATTCCCAAAACGATATTTATTGTAAACTGTGCACTCTGACCAATGTGCATAATGATCGCAATGCCGTTGCACCTCTATTGTATTAGGCTGAGTCATAAGTCCTCGGACAATGTGATAGTGATGACTTTTAGAGATCATAACTCGGGAGAGAGGTGACGAAAATGGACGCGCGAGGCATCGTCAGATAGAGTATTAAAAGCTTCTTCGAATGCATACTAACGAGTACACCTGACCGTGTCCTACGCTCAAGCGTGAGGAGATAATTTGCCTTGTCGGCGCGGCAGTCCCTGTCATACTGCTTTAAAGCATGAGGCACTGATCGACCGAGCTTGCCAATTGAATTCAATCTACGAATGACTGTGGACTTACCCCCAAGGGTAACTGTCAGTGCACGAGTAGTTTGATACGGATTGGCTTCCACTTGGCTCCGCAGCACGTCTAGATCCAACTCCATTTAGCCTTCCGGACGGTCTTCATTTTCGATGGAATAGTCGTCCAACGTAAACTTCGTGTGCTACTTGTAAATTGTGCATCTAAGAGGAGCAAGCTTCTTGTCAACTCCCTTCATACGTCCATAGATCTCCGCGGATTCTTGCCCAGAAAAAAAAAGAAATAGGATGATGTTGCGGAGGTGGAGTTGCAACGGCTCGAAACGATGGGACATGGTTGCAGGAAAGGAAACAGTCAGGGGTGTTCTTTGGTATGTATTTTGAAGAGCTTTCCATACTCTATTTAACTGTGCTAGGCGCGCCCATTTTTGTCTTCTCTTTCCCGAGTTATGATCTCTAAAGTCATCACTACCTTTTTGTCCGAAGACTTCTGACTCAATCTAATAGTTACCTTTATCAGTGTATAAAAGCAATATTTATCAGCTAGTGAGTTTCATTTCAGCAACTGCACTATGAGAAGTTTGGCAACATGGAGGGTAGGTTGAAAACTCTTCTCTCCGTTGAACAGACTTCATAGTTGCTTTAGAACTTGGCCAGTGCTTCTGCATACTGCTGAATGGATTTCAGCCTGAGCAGCCTTTGTTACTGGAAGCAGAAGTGATTTCCAATCTTATCATCCACCTTGTTGAATAATATTCGATATTATTCGATCAGCTCCACTTTTTACAATCGCCATCTGTGCTTCTAGTGTTGTTCCTGTCACTTCTTGACACGGCTGGACTGCTGCTGCCTTTCCATTTGTTTTTGCCTTTTTCTTTCTGACACTTCTGCTCGTTTTCTTCTATTTCGCCCCCAATGATTTCATTATCCCTTATAATTAGCTACACCTACTCTAATTAGTTTTTTATCTGTGCTACTCTCTCTAGACACACAAGCTGCACCTCGCCCTGCCGTAGACTTGGGGCTTTTTCTTGCGTAATTGTAGATTATTCTATTGGCAACGTCACCACAGCTGAGTACCCAACTTTTGCTGATACTACCATACCATCATTAGAGGAAACATACCATCATTTCTGATGGGAGTTCTCTGAGCGGGATCTATACGCCGAATAGGAGCGTCAGATCCTAAGTCATTGCGTCAGAATGTTCTCCACAAAGATGATTCTGTAGGGTGACAAAGCACTTCTGCCATCTGTTCATAGACTTCTACCGTTATATGTCGTTTTTAGGATCTGATGGTTTTTTCGTTGTACTTCGTCAATGTCTCAGTTTTGGCAACGAATATGATATTTGGATGTTTTCAAAGAGCAGGGAATCCACCAGGTATCACCCAACAGTTATTTTTTATTTTTTAAGAGTCTGTCATAGAAAGGACGAATCGTAGTGGCACGTGGTGCCCAGTCGATGTACAAGTCAGTGTTTTCATCCTCTAAGACAAGCCTTGTACTGATAAACCGACCCGGAGGGATGCAAGGATTGGTTGGTCTGGGCGACCATTGATCCAAGACTCGTTCCTATATAAAAGGTGTGTGATAGTGCGCCACTCGCCACGACACCACTTCCGCCCATCAAGAGAAATTTATGGAAAACGGGAGGCAATACGTCTGACGAGTAAAAAAGCCATTGATTGAGTAACCCGAGAAGATCAGCTATAACAATAGACATATTTAGGCTCGGTTGCATCAGTTCCTGCATCAAAGCAAGGCAAGGCTTCTACAGTCGAAAGGAAATCGGCAGAAGGACTATCAAAAGAACGCAACATAGCAGCACGAGAGAATAGCAAGCAAAAGGGCCGTAAGCAGAAAGCACAGTCAGGATCAAATGAATCTGTTAAATCTGGTGAACAAAAACGGAAAAATCAAAAGAAACCTGATAAGCCGCAAGATGGAGCCCATCCTAATAGCGCTGAAGGAGGCACTATCGAGGAAGTAGGCGTCTTATCTAATATTCGGGAAAATGGTCTATCGCCACCATTGTTGATCTAACTCACAAATCGAAAGGTAGTCCAACACAAAAAAAAAACGGTCTGAGCAACAGACATCCACCTTCACTCTACTTTGACCGGGTGCGCTTCGTTCCGCGCGTCCATCAAAACTAGGTCACGCCGTAGCCGTCGCACGCGGCGTTTTAGCCCGCGACACTTGACAGATGTCGCCGCGCGCCAAATGGGCGGGGTGACCTAGTTTCGATGGACGCGTGGGACGTTCGCCCCCGTATCTACGACCTCTTCAGAGCCGAATAGACTTCAAAGGCCTGCAAGAGCAAATATAATACTTTATGTTGACAAGACTGAAATCGAATTTTTTTTTCAGACGGATGGGCTCTACGAAGATGTGGAACTCAATAGAGGGACCGAATCAGTCTTCATCCCTTCATACAAGTAATTAGATTTCTACGTACTGAGACAATTATTGAAACCAACGGTGTATCTCGTTTTAACTTAATAAACCTAACCTGTAAGTGTTAATAACAAGACAATAAATCCACATTATTAAAACTCTGACTGTGGGCCTGGCCAATCCATATCCTTAATGTTACCACAGCTTTACCTTTTTGAAGATCTTTAGCAACGTATGAGTAGGATTCCTTCCACGTGAAATCTAAAAATTAATAAAAGTAGGAAAGTTTGAGTACTTTTGAAAATTTTTCTTTTCATAATTAAGTTACTTTAACATCTTAAAAACTACTGAAATGATCGGCTCTCGTTGATGCCTGAAGCATTCGGACAATGTTTGTTTTCACAGCAACCTATAAGACCATCAAGTTTCACCACCATATTCGGTGTATGATGTATGAATCCTGGAAAGCAACTAGGTTTCAAGCTAGACGACTCCGACCGGGTATGTCACTCATCAGGCAGACGGGATACCACTATTGAGACAATGCAGTTTAGAAACCACTAGCACCACCCCATTCTTCTGCGCGTTCTGAACAGATTAGGTTGGCAAGGAGCATTTCATGCATTAATCATGACGTTTCAAAGCTCCATTGTTAGACTTTTTCATTTGCCATGATCTGGTTCGATCAGATCGTAAACATAATCATATATAGCGAAAAATGGCGTCCGGACCATAAATTCGAACCATAATTGGGTTGGTAAAACTGGTCTTCCATCTCGTGGTGTTAATAGCAACACATCACGTTCTATTCTTTGACAACGGCTAGCCACTTCATGCCCTGAGCACTGCTATGTCTACAAAATCGGTGGAGGAGGTCTTCAGCCTGGCTTTAATTTTCCAGATTTTCCAGCCTAATTTCGTACCCATTCTCTTGTGGAAAAATGGGCAACTTCGAATGTTTTCCATTTTTCTCCACAAGAGAATAGATACAAAGTTAGGCTGGAAAAATAAGGTCAGACTGAAGACCTCTATAGATTACTTCTACCCTACTGGAACACTACTACTACTAAAGGCACTATTGAAAACAATTTTGAGGTACCCTTCTGAGGTCGGAAAGCGGAAATTCCAGTGGAGTAAGGTGGTCGGTGGCGAAGAGACTAGATAGGCCTTCCATAAAAAAAAGCTCCCTGAAGGTGGTAGGATTCAAGGTATACAAGATTTCCATGATGGAAATGGCATGGAAGGAGTATTTGGACGAGATTTCAGTTGTGTGGAATTGCGTGAAGAGCTGACTACATCAAGCTAAAAATGTTCAAAACTGCTTCAGCTATCGTCATGAATCAAACTGACATTGTATGAAATTCCATACACCTTTCTCTTGTGAATGATGTAGCATCTGCAGCTCTACTCAAACTCATCCGAATTCGGGTGTGGCACGCAGCTGGTGAAGTGTTTTATTCATCATTGCGTCCTACCTGGACCATTTCCCAACCTGTCACCGCCACATATGGTACTCGGGTAGGTCATAGATTCATCCCAGAAGAATATCTCAGGAACAATTCTTGTCATGAACGGTGCCTTGATGGGCCGATTCATCCGAAGGCTGACTATCTTCATTCATGTCAGAAGAGGTTTGTCATACACGCTTATGCGGGGGTAATTCCGGAACTCATACTAGACCCTACCGAGCAGCGATTTGGAGCCGTGTATTGCCTCATTGACGGAGGTTTCCTTCGTAATTGCACTAGCAGTGCTTCTTCTTGTTATTGCAGTTGTTGTTGTTCTTCTTCTTAGCGTTAATCCCGCTCCGTCGCCCAATTCATTCTATACACGGCCATTTTATTGGCGTCATCGTTTCGTTTCAGCGAGGTCTCCTTGATCGTGCACTTCCACCTCCTTCATGGAGAATCTCATCTTCAACTTCAACTTCAGTTTCTGTTTTCGCTATTTCTCTTACCATGTGATCTTGTAGCCCTCTGTGAAGGGCTAGTAAATCGTCAAACACAAGCCCTCAAAATTGAAAAATGGGCCATGATTCTGAAACTGGCCCAATGGCTAGGAGATCTGCACTTGTTACCCTATCGTGGCCAGCTTTTCCGGTAGCCAGCTAGTTCTCCTCATGAGGACTCCGAACGCCTCTACAACTAACAGGACCGTGGTAGTCTGACCCTTTGCTACTCAGGTGATATGGCTACTGTTTTATTGGATTTATTCGCTATTTCTCCAGATCTCGTCTTCCTACCGTATTCCCGTGATTCCTTTGATTAACCTGTGCTCTAACCTCTTTGTCATTTCGATGGTTGATAAGCATGACATCAACTGCTATAATGTCTCCAACTGATTGATTTGTTTTGATATAAAAAGCCTGTTCATCAAATTGTTCCAACAGCGCGATTAAACTTGAAAATAGCGAGAGCGTTACGACGCAGATATCTACAGTCGACCATACCAACTAATCCAGCTCCACTGTCGCGGAAGGTGGAAGTTCTCTTGTATTGGTAACGCGCTCTCGCCACAGGTTTTTGTAGATTCTGTCTACTTGAAGGGGTGATCCCTGCCTTGTGACTTTTGGAGACGGCGATCACGTTTGTACGTCAGCCTGTTCAGATTATGAATAGTTCCGCTGAAAAAAATTCGTTTGTAGTGCCTATACAATGACTTTCGGTGACCAGCCGTTGTCCAAGTCAGTGTTTTTCTCCTACCAGGGAAGTTCGTCACCAATTAGCCGACCCCAGACGGATAGAAAGCTTGATTGGCCTAGGCGGATATCGAGCCTGTGACCTTGCGTATGTGATGTGCGCTACTTGCCACTATACCACCAAGCAAAGATTATACCGAGGCTAAAACAATAGAGTAACTACTCAGAACTTCTCTCTCTCCCCACTATTACTAACTAAAAATACGGGCTTACTCGATACACTCTTCGAAGATTCCTGAACAATCTCAAGATTATCTAGATATGTACTTCCAGAATTCCTAATGGGAGTTGATGGCATTCAGAAAGTATGATCGGTGTTCAAGCATGTACATATATGCGAATCAGCAGTTTTCCATTTTGTCTTCTAACTTTTCTCCGACTCTATTTTCTCGTATTATCAGTTTCCATTGCTTCCTGAAAAGAGATGCCTTTCTCTTTGATGATTCTGCTCCCGAAGTTGAAAAAGTTCACCACTTGCAAGGTTAACAACGAGAAAACAATGGAAAGAACGAGTTCTAAATTTATCTGTCACTTTGATGTTTTTACTTCATTGTTTTGCAAGACCTTGGGTTAACCTTTGACAGCAGCAAATAACGGAAAGCGCTAAATAAATTAGCTGCCAGTTCCTTTTCCATCATGCTAGAACTTTTTTGGTGTTTTCGTGCCGTTTCATGAAATTCCGTGCACGATGTAAAGAGGAAATATCTCAACTACATGTAGCGTAAATTAGAACATCTGTAACTCCAATTTGAGAAAGACGTCCTTTCCAAGGTAACTGACAAGGAGTTTCCTGAAGGTGCTATGGGACATTGTTCCATGTGTGTATTGGACAATTGGATTCTAATGCAGTCCCAATAACGACGGTACAAAGAACTCAATCTCTTTCGATGGGACCTCTCTTTCAGTAGGACGGCAACCGATCACTTCATTACTCCAAATTTTTACCATTTTTTCACCTACGAAAAGGTAGAAAAAGGTGTGCCTGCTCATCTCTTCTACAAAGCGCTGCATGCATACACATTCCTCCTGTTACTTGTTCATTTGTCTTACTTGGAGCTCTTTGTTGAAGTCGCTGTCTGGAATACAGACAGTCGCCACTTGCTGTTAGGGAGGGGGCATAGCAAATTGCGTGCCGGAACCAACAAGGCTAGGTCCTTACCCGGAAACATCAGCCACATGAAAAAAGAGAATTAGGTGCGAAATAGGAAGTAAAACCTAGCAGGGATAGATAGCGAGGAAACACTTTTGGTTATGGTCGCTTCTAAAGGTTCTACAAAAGCCTTTCACATCTTTGGTTTATAAGCAGAAGGATTCCGAAAGACTACCAATCGAGGACTGATCTCAAATGCAGAATAATGAGTAGTGATCTGTAGAAAGCGTAACAATGTAGTGTAAGGGATGCTGGGATAGCACAAGTACGGGTTCGAGTCCCGTCGAAAACCGAAGTCTTGTCCATAACTCGCCAACCTTGCGTGCCTTTCGCATCGCGTATTACGGCGAAATAACAGCAGTCAAGTGATCCTAAGTAAAAAGCTAATGGTTGTTTGACCTTTCCCGAACGTACCAAACATCACCGCTCACAAAGTCGTTGTTTTTGATGACGTCAATTAGAGAACGTTGTCAAAGCATTAGAGCATTAGCGTGATGTTTGCAATAGTGCGAATGTCTCCACAGAAGTTACCGGAATGACTACATTGTATGAACTCCCAACTGAGCATTCTGCCGCGATAGTAATTCCATTCCATTTAGAAAGAACGCTGTTGAGGCAGCTTTCAAGGATTGACTCTTCTGGAATTTGAAAACGTTTTAGGTACGCTCATATGAGGTCCTGTGATGCCCCTAGACAGATGTAGGTACTATTTATACCCACATTTGTCTGGGAACGCTGATCGGGTCGTGTCTGCAATACACATGTTATAATAGAAACGCTGGATTGTGGTCACCTATAGACGTAGGGTAACGTTGTAGACGGGGGGTGGTAGGGATGGCAATTATTCTCTCAGAAAGCGAAGGTCTTTAAAGTCGACGAAGAAAGCGATCACAAGTCCTAACAGAACCCTACACTTCAACTCTATTCTTCTTCCTCTTCCCTACGCCCCTGCACCACGTTCCCTGAGAGATGAAAAGCCCGAAGTCAGGCAGCAGGGGATAAATGCCTGCCTTCTCTCCAAAATGGGCACTGATTACACCTAAAAATCTTTTGACCTATGGCCTATCAGGGAGGCTATCATTGGAGGATCATGGATTTTCAAAATTCTCCTCCCATAAGTTCTGAAACGTTCTATATAAAGGGGACGCCCTTACAATAACACTTTCTGAGCAGTTCAATGACCTGTTCCTTCATCTGTAGCGATCGTGCCGCGGAACACCGCCCGTCATCTTTTGGACGTGTACGCTGAATACGGCATTTGCACTAATATGTGAGTAACTGATAGGAAGTGTTTCTTTAGGCCTGTTCGTTCCATCAGAAGTCAAGTTCGAAGTTACACAATTAGGAATGTGACCCATACTGTACAATGATTGCACAGTGTTCTAAAATTATACTATTGAAGACCATGAAAATTGAAATACTCAAGTCATATAAGCACATTATTGATTAAATTAGTAGTAATTTTAATACCGGCCAAGCAACATCAAAATTAGATGAGCTTATACTGATTGATCACGGTTGAAACTATATGGTACTCTGCTCTCTGCTTCTTTGTAAGAGAAACACAGACTGGTTCGCACGGCAAAGATGTTGCCGACTTCGCCGGTAAGGTAGGAAGATTTGGAGGGGCTTGATCCTCATCAGAGCCGTCGATCCCAATCCACTTTTTGGGGTCATCAGGTTGTCGTGCATGGAAGTCTTCAATTAGATAGGACAAAGTACATTGGAGTGGGGTATTCACAAAAAGACCATGCGCTGCCGTTACCGCTTGGTTTGGGTTTGAAGCCCTCTTCCAGTTTGAAACTGTCTCGTTTGGTAGAACAACGACGCTAGTTTTTGCCTCAGTTGCAGAACCATTTTCAGGCCAAATTGACCAGTGCTTGTCTGGGAGTATAAGAACTCGGACATGAATAATAAGATTAAGCAAAAACTCGTCCGAGAATCTCTATTCTTCTTCAAACTCGTACTAACGAGAAACCCACGAAAAATCATTCTCTAGGCTTCACTCCCGATGTTCTCTTCTAACTCTTTTCGTTTCGTCTCCCCCGAGATGTGTCCTTTTACATGCGTTTACATTAGAAAACGCTGAGTATTTACTGTTGTTTGTTTACACGATGCAAAACGGGAGAGTGGCTTGTTTTCAACAGGGAGTGACCGAAATTTCTTTAGGATAAAAATTGATGAAAGCGCAAGCAAGTTCATAAGGAAAACCTTCACTTCCTATTTTGACCCTTTTCTCTTTGTGAGATTGAAGGAAGTTCTACATATATCGTTGTACAATTGCTTCTACTGGAAGTTAGAAAGAGCTTGAACGAAATGCTTTCCATAAATTCGAAACAGTTCCACTCCATCAAAGGCATCCTTTGGTCGTTCTCATTAAATGCAGAGCGCCAATCCCATTTCACCCCTTTAGTGGGAAGAGATATTTGAAGGGAGCTTAGAAAAAAGCGGCTTTTAGACGAAAAAACGATTTTCACCTTTCGATGATACTCAATCTGCAGAGCTTTTGACTTATGCGACTACTCGCATCGTGGATGAATTCTGATTAAAATTCATCTCGATTGTGATCCGATGCGCTCACAACCTGTTTTCTTCGACCCTGATCATGTATTTCGAAACCTTTTATTGTCTGACAGTAAGCGAAACCAGTTTAATGATAGAAACCAAGCTCATTTACTCACTGTGTGCATCCTTCGTGTAGTATCTTCACACTCTCATTTTTCATATGAATTTGTACGCAACAACCGAGATTTTTTGAAAATTTTAACCTTTTCTGACGAGTTCGATACCAAGAAACGGCGACATCTGAGGTTTTGCTTTCCTAGATTAGTTGATTTGGCCCATCCTTCAATCTAGGGTCACCCATGTGATCCTGCAGCAACTGTGCTCTCTTGCTTGAATATCGGAGATATAAATTGTATCGGGTGGTAGAACGGCAAGGGACTCATACTATTGGGGATCTATCCCGGTCCTATATCAGCCCAAGTCAACAGGCTTCCATCCTTCCGGATTCGGTTGAATGGATCAGACTCGTCTGGATGATGAAAGCACTCAATTCATATAAACTGGCAACTCATCGTTTAGGCCATATACAGTAGCGCTCAAAAGTCTTCGGTGAAATGCTTCTTCAGTTATACTTTTCAGTCATAACTCCTTTCCTACTGGATCTAATCATGCGAAATTTTGATATGTGTAGCATGGGTGTATTGTGAATATTTATCGCTATTAACCCGCAATCTGATCATGTTCCAGGTATTCCAAATAGCATGAACATAAAATCGACTGAAAATATAAATGATGGTCCTTCCGAAATCTCTTTCCTTTTTGTCATGTCCAAAGTGTACGAGCGATAACGCCGAACACAATAGATGAGAAAAACGCACATAAGTTGCGAATAAGTGCAGACGTCAACAACTTTACTTTTAGCAAAATCTGCTACCGCAACAAACACCTTACTCTACCTGTGGATATTGCAGCTTTGCAGTGAAATAGGGTTGGATAGGGTGAAATATGCTCTAGTTAAACATATCCAAATTTCGCGCGGTTTGGTTTACTAAGAAAAAAGTTATGCACAAAAAAGCGTCAAAGCATTTCACCGAAGACTTTTGAGCGCTACTGTATGGTATCAAAACTTTCAAATTCTGAATAGGAGACTATTGTTATGGCGCATACCAGAATAATATCGATCAGTTCCAAAACACTCTATCCATCATCCTTCCACAAATCAGTGCCTCTTCCTCTTGATGCTTTCTCGTTTGCAGCGAAAATGTCGCTCATTAACGTCATTGTCGGATGTTTGTGCTGTCTGGAGAAATCATAGACAGCCGAAAAAAATCCGCAATCTGAAAAAAGACAGTGAAAAAATTCAACTAGAAGTGGCTTTGTATTGTGAACAGGACGCATTTTTTTGTTCGTAACATCGAATCGAGCAATCCGGGTTGTTTGAACAAACGGGGAAACAGCGGTTTCTCCCAGCTGAAGTGGTCAATTTCAGACTAGTCGAGAGCTGGCCATTGAAAAATTCCTCTATAAAAGGGAAAGTGTTTAGCACTCTAATACCGGATGTTTTGGCAAATGTCTGCTGAAAATTCACTATTTCGAATATATATTCTTCTATTTTAGTTTTTCATATTCTGCAGAAGGGAGGAGTCGTCTCACGACCCCTTTCCCGATACTTTCCTCTTGTGGGACGTGACTGGCTCTTGCTGTTAAACAATAACGAATTTCATCTAGAATAAAAAATTTCTCGGGGAATTCGATTTTTTCGCTTCCATTTGGGTTCAAAGAAGCCCTCGAGAAAAAACTTCTTGCTTAACTAGTTCCCAGTCACGACCTATGCCCAACACCCACGAGGAGAAAGTTGGTTACTCCATCGGCCTTACTTAAGTGACGCCCTTCCGCTCTCCTAGCAACCGCACAATAGAAGCACATCAAAGAACGTTCTTTACTTCTCTTACCTTTGAAAATTCAGTAGGCCCTTTCAGTTTCCTCTAAAAGATGGAGATATGGAAGGCGTAGGGTGAAATTCTGACCCATATTCTTTGGTATGCTACCAAGCAGCTCCACCCCAAGAAATGGATGCTTTAATACGTATGCAGTGATTTTCAAAGATCAGATTGTGGACGCGAGAGTGCTCTATAGCTCCCATACGAGTCTATTATCCTTTAGTTGACTACTGCTGCTGCTGCTGAACGCTGGGCCATGCTTAGAGCTGACGGGTAACATTCGAATAGCAGTACCCCATCTGCGCCCATGAGAAGCGCAAAACAAAATTTGTTACTTTACAGTTGTGTAAACCTTGAAAGAACAGTCTCAACAGCGATCGATATGCATTCTTTGACCGTAAGATTATCGGAGTTGAGCTTGCGACTTCAACAGATGCTTCTGGAGAACTTCTGTAAAACTTCTTTAGAATTTCTAATGTGAACGTATCACTACGCAGTGATTTCAAGCAGCCACGGAAAATCACATGTGAGATATGAAAACTTGTTTCGCACTGCATTCAACACGGCTAATCTTTTTGCAGGGTTTAATCAGCCTTTTGTGGCTTGTCGATGATGTCCGCCGGCACAGTCTATGTAGAAAGGCAGCCTCCTTCCATTTCCAGCTTCTTCCTCATCGTTTTCTCAACATTAATGCTTTACAGCTAAATAGTTCATTAATGTCATGAGGAAACCCTTTCTCATTCAGTTGTGGTAGTTTTACTAGAGACAAATGGGTTTTTTGTCAGTTCCGTCCACGAGTAGGGTTGACATCGTCCCTGGTACCGACACTACTATTGTCCCACCTCTGCAAGGCATGCTTGTCATAGGCATTCTAATTGAAGTGGTCACTTGTAGACGGGTCGAGAACTGGTCATGAAAGAACTCTCCTTCAAAAGGTGAAAGTGTTTGTTCAATGCTCTCATATCGTATGTTCTGGCATCTGTTTCTTAGGACTCCCTCTTTTTTTGCATAGATATATTCTTTCTGTTTC
This sequence comes from Haemonchus contortus, assembly GCA_000469685.2. Taxonomy (NCBI): domain Eukaryota; kingdom Metazoa; phylum Nematoda; class Chromadorea; order Rhabditida; family Trichostrongylidae; genus Haemonchus; species Haemonchus contortus. The sequence continues at coordinate 9,061,901 of LS997566.1, read as the reverse complement.
GGTTCTTCTAAACCCGGGAAAAAAGGAGCTTGAACAGTTTTCATTGCTCTAACCCGTTCCTCTTGCATATTCACCGTGATTGGCTCCTGCTGTTGGACACCCCAAGGAACTCCAAGGAAGAGTGAACCTGTAGCCAGTGGTGTATGAGTCCAGACTTCTAACCACTAACCTCTCGATACCCTTCACCCGTCTTCACTTTGGAAAACATTGTATAAACGCTCGTATATAACTGAAGCTTCATTTATTACGAATCCCAGATCGATACTCGTCCAGGCCGACCAACCATTTATCTCATACATGCTCAAAAACGCCATTACGATTCCATATGGAAATCAAATACAAGGCTCATCCAAAAATAACGGGATTGACTAACGCTTAGAGGATTTTTCTCGGTCACTTACCATGTTGATAAATATGTTTATTCAATAACAACACTCTTTCAATATTTGGTCATGATGTGCGGAATGATTTGGTGGAGCTGACGTTCTGGGGACCAAAGGCTTTTCGTCATCTGGATTTTTCTCCAAAATCGAATATTTGTTTCCCTGCCCTTCCCTTTTATGACCTTAACACTTTTTGCTGTTGTATCCTGCCATGCCCCTCTCGTTCTTGGTTCAAACTTTCCATCTCATTACCTCTTTCCATGTGATTCCAGTCAATGCCTTTTTTCTCACTTTTCAGGACATTTCAAAGACGTGTTTTTATGTCGTAAGAATTCGCAGTGGGTTTATCACCACAGTACGATTGGACAGAATCATTTGTCTCCTTCTTTCGCTTTTATCGCTTCTAAAGCAATATTTCACATTCGCTTGAATATTTATCATATCATTTTACTCTTGGGGTGTCATTCGATGGGACTGCACATCTCGGTACTATGTATTCATACAAAGTCAGAAACTAAACAAGAGGCGCTGAACCGCTACAATACTGATGCCTAAACCTGGGCTCCCTGGCTCAACCTGTGGGCTCAACAAATGGTCGATTTGTTTTCTCTGTGCTCTGATCCAAGTTCCTCATGTCATGTAAAGGGGAGAGTCTTCCAGCGGTAACTAATACCTTTCTGTTATGAACGCCCACATCCGACCTCCATTCGCAGTCACAGTAGCGTTCGAAATGTCTATAGTGGTCTACTAAATAACCAGCCAAGTCAGAGCACAGAGGAGATAGCACGAGTAAGGGTTCGAGTCCCGTCCGATACTGAAGTTTTGTCCATAACTCGCAGACCTTGTGAGAAAAGTAAGAGCTTTTACCCTCCCAGACGAGTGCGGCACCCGAAAAGAATATCCGATCCCGAAGAGATGGAAGGCTTTGTTGGCCTCGGCTCATATCGATCCGAGACTAGACATCCTGCCCATGCGTGTGATATTCAGTCTGTGCCACATGCCACTGCGTCACCTCGCCCTTCTTATAGTCTCCTTTTCAGAGTCTGGGACGTACGCAACTTGAAGCCAATATTTCCATCCCGCTTCTTTTTGAGTTGTTGTTGAGCACTAACAATACCATCACACTTTTCACTAGCTTGTCAAAACAGTAAACAACATTGTAATAGTGTGTAGGACTTCTGTTGCCACTGCTTGACTAATGCCAATTAGGGTCACTAAGGAGCCATCTTTCAAAAAATCCCATCCAAGCAATGAGCAATGTTTCGACCCAGAGATCCATGTTGTTGTTTTTTTTTCAGCAGCTCTTTCCTCCTTTATAACTTCAATCAAATATTGCACATGGGATGTTTATCCATTGTCCTTTAACTGAAGCCCACGAAAAAAAATTATCGTTTGAGGAGGCAACTCACAAGAAAAAAGGTTACTAAGGTTCCTCACTAGAAGAAATTGAATCTGTAACTCCCAAGTATGGTTAGGGCATTGTGGTGCTAAAAAGCGGCCTAGATAGGGCTCAAAAGGGCCCATAGGTCCACTTCGTCGACGTTTAAACCCAAAGGAGGACGTATTTCATTGTCGTTGTGAACGTTTCACAATTCACAGTGGAGCACATTTGTTGGGAATTCAATTGGCTTCCAATCCATCTGGGATCACCAACGATGAATGAAGCTAAAATTCGTGAAAATAGCATATCCGAAAATGAGGAGGTATCTCATTCTGTTTGGACGCTCAATGCCATTTCCGTCACTCTTCGGCGAAAGGGCCGGAAAAGGCGATGAATCAAATGCGCGTGGGTGATGATCACCTCTTCTATTCATGTCGCCGAATCGCTTTAAACGATTTGCAAATAATCCCGTCGTTCATACGAAAGTTGTTGTGTCGATCGAGATTCGAACGCCACTTTTTGCGTTTTTTTTTCGACAGACTCTTTCTTGTTTTTCCTCAAACCTTTCCTTTTTTCCTGTTTTCTCCTCTTCGTTTTCTCTTTTTTTCCATTATCCTGCCATCAGCCTCCTTCTCACCACCAGCTATCTCAATAGAACCATATGTAATGGTTTGTAAGGGTCACTGACAGCACGTGAACTGAAGTCAGGATTACTAGAGGGAGCTGATGATATGACTTTCTTCAGAAGTTTTTGAGAAGCTGCTCATTTTTTACTCTCCCGTCGATGGGATTGGAGAGCATTAAAAAGAAATTAGACCTGATTGCCACCCGTCGTATGTCATTTTTTAAAGAGAGATTTTCGCGGAAAACCGTTACACTCGGTCCAGCAGTGATATTTCATGTCCTCCAGTGGACCTGTAGGAAATCTAGACAGGGTTGGACATTCTATATGGTGAAAGTTTTTCTTTGAGTCTCCACAACTCCCCTCGGAATGGAAAATCCAATCAGCGAATTATTCAAAAAACGGGGTGATGCAAGTGTACCGCTCCAAGTTTAGTGATGGAGATTACATCTTGATGGAAAGGGTAGCTAGGGAGCACAAGACGTAGCACGAAGTACTTGTCAGCACTGCGTGAAAGCTTTTGTGTGAGCACGTGATGAGTCAATCTTCGAAAGGAAGCGGATTAATGGCAGGGTTTTCACCTTTGGACTTCTCCTAGCAATCGATTCCAAGGGCAATTTTTGTCAAAAGCATTCATCAATCTCCATCATGTCGCCATGGGCGTAGCAGATCTTTTCGTAAAAGTGCAACGATTTGGATCAGAGTGACATTGAGAAGTGAAACTCGGGCGGTCTGCTTTGAGATTGTTTCCATTTATGGATAAGCTGTTGTGAATGACTGAAAAGTTTGCCCGGCGACTTCCTCAGTAGGATACTCTTTGTCCTCAGAGTCAACAAAAACGCCCATTTTTTGGCTATTGAGGCATGAGCTTGTGCTCTTTTTCTTCAATTGAGCTCATGAATTTTCTATTTTCTATATTTTAAGAGAGCAGAATCTCAAGTCTCTGGGCAAGGCTTGGAAGATATTCTGAAATGATGTTACAAAAGGGCAATGGACGATATCAACATCGATGACATGCGATGACTGCCTGATTCCGTCCGAAAGTCTTTATCTAAGCTGAAATGTCTAAATCCGAAAGACTTCTGTCTCGACTGATTCATTGCTTTCATCGCTCAATCATCTTGATTTGCTTATCGCTCGATTTGCTTAATATTTTGTCACTGAAACACAGCGTTCGCTCTTCATTTTCAACCATCCTGCCCTTATTTTCGCTGCACCTGGGAGATATTCCCAAAAACCACACCTGTAATTTCCCTAATGCGAGCAAATCAACCCTAGCCCTTGCTAGCCTTCAGAGGCTGTTACAGGGAGAACACTGACTTTTTGAAAAACACGTCTCATTCCAGAACGCCCCAAATAGTAGAAAGGAAAAGTTGGATATCTTCGTTTTGAGACTCTTCTTCAATTCTGTTTCAGCTCGTTTCACTTCATTGGTGATGCCTGAAAGTGCTAACTATAAGAATTGTTGTTTGTTGACTTGCTGTGAAGCATTTTCTTCTTTCTTCTCCCTAGCATTAATCCCACGCCGTCGCAGGTCCGCTTGCTGTTAAGCATTTCTGTCAACGAATTACTGCGCCTGTTACCAGTCTTGTGCCCAGATTTCGGTGTCGTTTTTTTTTGAAATATTCCTTCTTGGCTCTGAAAGATTTCTAGGGTTTTCATTCGCTTCACCTCAATTCGTACGGGATTCTCGAATATAGAACTGGATAACTCAATAAAAAGGGGTCTTTAGACGTCAATCACCTTGTTTACCCTGTTACCCTGTTTTTTATACCCTGTTTTGGTATACGCCCCGCATTCGACTTCCATTCTATCCTAGTAACGTTTTGAGTGCAGTATGTGGTCTGTATAATGAACTGTGATGGCCAGTTGATGTAAAGCCAGTGCTCTCATTCGCCCAGACAACTCTGGTACCAAATTACCAACTCCCAGCGGTGGAAAGTTTGTTTGGCCCGGGTGAATATCGATATTTCGTTTTTCTCCCCATGTGTTCTCCGAATTAAAGATTTTTTCTGATATACTCTCTGAAGATGTTCTTACAACATTTGGGAGATCGTCCTACAAAAGCAGCGAGTGTTGGTCACGTCTAGCTCACGAGATTCTAAAGTAATTTAGTTATGTTGTTTATGGCTGGAATAGTTCATAAATAAATAATTAAGTGAATACGGCAAGTATATAAAGTGGAGATGTAAAAGGAAATCCGTCATGATCACATTTCTCTAACAGTCCTCTTGTATGAGATGGAACTGGAACGACGTAATCGGAGGTTTAGAGATAATAATAGTCGTATTCGATGTCCCGCGAGTAGCCGTATGTCTCGTATCCTTTCGAATATCGTATTAGTCTGCGACATATCTACTCGATATCTACGAATACCACCTCTCGGTTCCTCTGGGATCCGTTCGTCATTCATTTCGCCCTCTTTCTCTATCACCAACTTGGCCAATTTTGTTTTTAAATGTCTCTGTGTCCTGGACTGTGGTGCAAACTGGAAATGGTGTATGGGGAGAGTGTTGACAGTCACTTCACTTTCGGAGGTCCCGTGAATGTATTGGCTGATTAGCTGTCCCCTCTTATACGCTGCTGATCAGAACCAGGCTATTATTTACCATAGTGTTAGCTTGATGGCTTGACAACATTCTTTCTGCTCCACTTGATAATAGAGGGTGAATTTTTTGCTCTAATCAATCTTGTTTTTGGGATAGGCTCCATCATTTGCCTCCCGTTCAGAATCGTTGTGTCGTTTTGAATGCTCTGTGGCCTATACATTGGTTTGCGATGGCTGCCCATGTATGATGCAGCGCTTTTATCCTCACAGACAAGATTGATAACAAGTAACCGACTGTGGAGGTGAAGGTTTGATTAGCCTGGGCAAGTATCAATCATGCACTCGGTTCCTTACCATACACACGGTATTGCGTTTATTGGTCTAGATACTCACTAGTCCCTAGCCAGTGAAGGAAAGATGACGGGGTCGCGATCATGAAGCCTACCCTATAATAGTCCAACTAGTCGACCTGCGGTTAGGCTCGCTAACTTTTGCTTAAGTGCTCCAATTTAGGCAAAATAGGATAGGTGGAGAGCTTCTCTCATATTTACTCATATGGTTTTCTAAAAACGTAATAAATTATCGACTTTCTCTAATTTTTTGCCTAATTCTCACGATTGGCTACGAATTAGAAGAAGTGTGTCGAAGGGATTAGGGTGTCACTGCTGCATAGGATCGCGATATGGTTACGGCAAACGGGCATCGGATATGACGGTTCCCGCATCGGAACCATCTGTCTACTCCTTTTCGTTACGCGACCGAGGGGAAGAGTTCTTCAACATTCTTATTATCTAGCCTAACTGGAGTTCGTAAAAGACGAATCAAGTATGTCTCATTCCTCCTTCTCTTAATTTTCATATTCTCATCCCATCTATTTCTTTTCCTTATTGCTGCTCCTCGAGAGTCACTGCTCTACTCATGTTTCTCGAAGACTAATTCGATTTCTACTCCCATTCGGTATTTGACGTAATTGAAGCAGAGGGAATCATTTTGTGGATCTTTCTGAACGGCTTGCTTCAATAGGCTTCTCTTTCAACTTTCATTTCCTGTAGGGGCGGAGCACTACCAAAAAAGTGGAAAACGCAATTGCACCGATCCCTCGACGCACCACTTAAAAGGATTGGTCTTCAGATCAAGGCCATGGCAAGGATTATTCATTGTCATCTTGGCCATCGAGCAGATGAGATTCGATAAGTTGAATTTATTGAGTCACCATCCAGCGCGCATTTGGGGACGCACTGGAGCTGTCTTCCATATTTGACCTCTTTAGAATTATTGTTAGGCGAAGGCGAAGAAGCCAAAACTTGAAGGCAGGCGAACAGAACCAATGAATCCTCAGAAACTGGAAAACATTGCACCCTACGTGATTAATGAGCTTGGGAAATTGAATGAAAGTGTTTTTTCTGCTTGAAAGGGCTACGGTGTGGAAACAAAAAGACTTAGCAAAAAGCTGAGCTTCCCCAAACCCATTAATGAAGTTCCTCCTGACCTTGTCAGAGCTGTTAGAGGAGAACTCAGTTGTCGGAAGCAGTATCAGTTCCAAAAAAGTAAAGAAACTTGTAGTGGATGCTCTAGTCGTTGGTCCCTCCCGAACAGATCATTTGTAATTCAAAAGCCCTGGTCAAGAGGAAAATTACCAGGTTTATTCGGATTCTCACATAGCCTTTATGATTTACGTGGCCACATTACTTCACATGTCTTCCCTATACCGGTTTCCGTGGAAGATCTCACTTTTTCCTACCATTCACTGAATTCCGCACTCATTCATTTCCATTTTAGTTAGACCATCTTCCTCAGTTGGCTGAAGGTAATGTAAGGGCAGGCGGAGAACCATCACGTACACATTGTTCTAGGATCGCATCACGGATCGATATCTGCCCTAACAACCAACTCTTACATCCCTCCGCGGTCAGTTGGTCGGTTAATTGGTGCTAGACTCGTTTGAGAGGGTAAATACACTGACTTATACATCGGCTCACCACTGCAAGTCATTGTAGGGGCCAAAAACTCATTCAAGCAGATCTTTTCAACGAAATTCTTACTCTTTTCCTTCCCCTTTCCTTTAGAGCTCCTATCAATTTGGGCCAATAGCTTATTAATTATAGGCACACCATCTCGGAGAACTAATTCGAAGTGATGACTGGTAATTTACTTGTTGTGATGACGGAAAGGCTGTAGAGTTACCACTTCTAGTCACTGTCCCTGCACACTTTTATGCTCTCACTTATTCAATTGAACTATTTACCAAATGTCATGTGAGGCTAATTTGTAGTCAAATTTCTCCCACTACAAACCACAAATAATGTTGGAAAGGAATAATTGACGACATGTGATACGACGTGGAAGAATTAAGTGCAATTAATAGGAAAGTATTCCTACATTCTGTATGTAGAATGGTCGGCTAATGTTTTCATAGACCGTGGCTAATTCTTCTTGACCTAATTAGATTTGATGGGGAAGATCGAGCTGTCAAATTCGGATCTGCAACGAAGTAAAGTAGCCTATTGCGGTAGTAGCAGGTCCCTCCCGAACGGCCTATTTATAAGACAAAGCACCCTTGTTTGAACATTCCTAGGCTACTTTCTTTATTTTCACGTAGCTTTCATGACTGCTTATGTGGTCACGTTACTTTTCATGTCTCTCCTATACCGGTTTTTGCGATAGATCTCACTCCATTACTACCCACTGGACATTCATTAGAATCACCCAAATCTAGTTGGACTTGCTTTCTCAGCTGGGCGGAGGCGTTGTGGTGGTAAATGGCACCCTACTACATACATAGGTATGATGATCGAAACGTGGACAGGTACCTGAATCTCCAAGTCCTCCTTTCCTCCGAGGTTAATTGGCATTAGGCTTGTCTGGGAGGATAAAAGCACTGAATATACAGCGGCTGGGCAACGGATATCATTGCAAAGGCCACATACGCCATTGGAACCATCACGACGATTTTGAGTGGGAGCCGAATAGGGACGTACAAGGACGGGGTTTGCTAACTCCATGAAGCGTTATCCTTTGCCCTTACCTTATTCAAACTTCACCCCTCTAACGATGAGGTTCTGCCGTCTTGTCTGATACCCACGGAAGTTATAGCAAGTTTACAATACTGACAACAGAACAAATGACTACCTTAAATGGTGCTGTAGCAATGGTCCTTTCGCCCAGTCCATTCGAGCTTCTCATTCCTTCGTTCGTGAACCATTAAATCCCCTGTCCTCTGTAAGTAAATTCACTCAATAATCTTGTGTCTCCTTAAGTCGTGGAAATGGCTAAGTAAGCCGTCAGAGGTCATAGAAATTTTAAAAAATCGTTAATATAGCGTATCTTGGAATGGGTACTGTAATCGCAAGCCCAATGACTTCCTGGACCTTTGAGGTTGAGATAAATAGCCCAATCTCGATAAGTCGACTTCAACGACAAAATGAAACTCATCGAAACGTTGGGAAATCGCCGACATGTCATAACTGGCAATCGTGTGACAGAATAATCAGCTGGCTAGAGCGTTCTGTTCTTGTGTCATCTTCCAGAAGTTCCCGATGTTGCGGTACCACGTGCACGTTCACAAGAAGTTTACTTTCAGTCCAACCCTTCTTGAAGGATCGATGTCAGGGGTCAAATGTTCTTTGATGGACTGTTAAACAATAGAAGGCTAGCGCTCCATGTAAGAAGTGCAATTGCTGTTTTAATGCGCATAGAACAATCCAGAACAGTGCCAAACAGAAAGTGTAGGTAGTCCGATCAATCATCACTGACTAATTGGAAGGACAGGTATCTGTTTCCTGAATCAGGTTGAATTTTTGAGAGTCCGCCGTCAGTAGACCATCCAACAGCAAGCTGCAGGGCCCAGTGTTTCTGGATACCGAATTTCTAATAGTGTCATCAATATGGGAACGTGGGTTCGCTCAAGGTGAGGGCCATGGCATAAATTCTGGAGCCACAAGAACAAGAACCATTCCTATTCATTGGGCCTTCTAAAATTTGATCGGCTTCCGATCCATGGAAATAGTTTCGATCCAAGGAAGTATTGAGCTTCCTAGGATCGAAACTATTTCCTGGGTTCGGAACCCGATCAAGAATTAGTAGCGTTTTCTTGCATGACGGCTACCTTCTCATGCCTGTCCTGTCAAGCCTTTATGGTCGGGCACCCAGCAGCAATCTGGAAAGCGCCCACGAATTGTGAGAAACATTCCTTCTCAGCTCTGGTGGTTCACAGAACAAAGTTCAGTTCTTCCCAACTCGACCGGGTCACCTGACACATAGATGCCGAACAACTGGAAGTCACTTTGGTAGAGGTGGAATGAAGAACAACAGCTGGCCTACATGAGGAGTGCATCTGCAAAAACACCAAGGGTAGCTGTGCTGTTTATCCTACCAGACAAGGGCAAGCTTAGTACTATGCTTCTAAAGAGTAGACGGGATGGGAGAGATGGAGAGGCAGGAGAGGGAAGGCGGAAAGTTTTACTGGAAAACTCTGCTGTAGTTTGAATGTATGGCGTACCACAATGACATTGGGGAATGCTGACTGCAACTTGCACACTTCTGGCAGGGTGCAAGAGTAACTAACTAGATACCAAAACGGTGTTTTTATCTCCACAATCGAACTCATAGGAGCAGACGGGGAAGGGAAGTTTTAAAGGCTCAATGGAGCTGAATCTCTGCAGTTTGGAAGTGAACAGACATTTCCAGCTCTAAATCACGAACGTTGGGATGGTAACGACAGAAATAGACTCTTTCGAAGGCTAGGTCGTCCCTTGTTAACAATCATCGTATCGACAAGTTCTTAAGAGTTACTCAGAGGTTTCTGAAAAGCGCCGTCGTCAAAAGGCGATTCAGTTTTTGACCTTGAGTTTTTCTTTGTTCACCATTAGTGATGGCGATTTTCTTTCTTTCACAGAAACTCAAGTGATTTCTCATGTGATTGTATACGAACGTGATCAAAGTTGACATTTTCCACATTTCATATCCATAAAATTGATACCGTATTTTTACGCTTTCATTGAAGGACCTACCCAAAACAGCGGTTCTGTAGGTTTTGATGGCCACATGAATTGACCCCTCCCCGGAACCCCATAACAAATCGAATTCCCTTTCAGATACCAATTCTATCTAGTTCAATCACTGAATGGATGACACACCCGGGAGGGACGACTCACAGCGTCGTTAAGTTTCTCATTTGTCGAAGTGGTCGAGAAAGCGGACAGAATGTCCCGGTGTAAATGAAGCTGTTGTTGTTTTGTTTTTAATACGATGCGGCATTTGGCCTACAGAATATGACTCCCACCAAAATACCGATACTGCCCGTCACGTCTAAATGATTTATAAGGAAGTATGTGTCTTGGAGCTGAGGGTGGAGGTGATGAGGTGGCAAGTGACGCACTATCTCACACGCATGGTCACGAGTTCGAATCCCAGATCCTCTCCATCCCGTCTGGGAGGATAAAAGCACTGAATTGTACCTCAGCTATCATTGTATACGCCACATACGCATTCATTATGTCACTACGATTCCGAATTGAAAACGAATGCAGGGCGCAACCCTCAGACGGGTCTGATCAACCCCAGAAAGCCTTATCTTTCATCTTGGAGCCGTTATAAACTTTGTTAAGTTGCGAAGTGAATAAACACGACTGGGATCAAAAACCAGGCCTTTCCGTTTTCTCTCTCCTCTCCTCAGAGTTTTTTCTCAGTCCATAATGTAATGCTCCCAATCTTCACTTACGTAAAGCGGTGAATCCACTAAAAGTACGCTGCTCTTCATTCTCAAAACGTCCGTGACTGGTAGGCACATCCAGTTTTCGTTTTTACCTGATGGTAACCCGGTAAGTGGTGAAAGCAATCGAGCTCTCACTGCATGGGAGTAGAACACTCACTTTCGGGCCCCTTTATGGGGTTCAGCCATTAGAAAAATCATGGACGGCTCTTCTCGCTTTTAAATATGAATGAATTTGTTACATTTATTTTTTCGGAACAACCCTGACTTAGCGAACCTTCATAGTTGGGTTGATCTAAATCGAATAAAGAAATCAAATTATCCGGTGAATTTGAAAACTCCGTTAGTTATAGGTTATTCTTTTGGCAAATGAATTTGGTAACCAACTTCTGCAAATTCAAAGCAACGTCGTGAACATGGCTTATCATGGAGAATTCCGTCAGTTCCAAATTCACCTATTATTCCATCGAACTACATTACCGATTCCTAAATTCTTCATACCGTCTAGATGAGAGATTTAAGTCTAGAAAGGATAGTCTTCTGGTGTTTTTCTACACTCTTGGGATGCTATGAACAGCTGATCGACTGCGGAGGGTTGAATGCTAGCCTAGCCTGGAAGGACACCGATTTGAGATTCAAACCCTTGACCATGCGTTTGACCATGTCTGCATTTTTGTCGCTACACCACTGTCCTCACTATATAATATACATTGTTCTAGACCCTATTATCACTGTTTACAAATTTTTATTCTATGGTATCAGTCTTCCACCCTTGATTTTACATTCTTTTTCGTCAATCTTTCGTTTATTGTCAGCCTAACGACCGCAATAATCGCTTTGCACCCAGTTTGTTGTTCTAGAACACCACATGGTCGTTCCAACAAAAAGTCACGTAGAGAGGAGGCAATTTTACAACAGAAAAGCTTTTTGTTGTCGCTGAAATATGATTTCTTTTATTCGCCGATTTCCGACTCTACTTTATCTATATAAGTGAATATCTGCAAAACTTATAAATCACTAGAATGTAATGAGCTGACTTGTGGCTGACGGCGAACTGCGAGAAATACACCTATCTGTCAGATCATATCCAACACATTACGCTCTCGCTCATACAAATAATCATGGTCAACAGCGACCGACAAAGACCTCGACCACATTTCGGAGAAAGCTTGCTATGCGGGAGTGGTTTGCGCAGTTTTGTTTTGACCTTCAACATTGAAAAAACAGCTTTTATCGGAGAAATTGATGGTATTTTGTTTTTTTCCTGTCCATTTCGTTTAATCATTCCATATCTTCCTGTTCCCGTCATTCAATCATTCCCACTTTCTCCTTTCAATTTGAAAACATTTCCGAACATCGCTCATCATTGTCATTCCGGTACATCTTTGAACATTTCCTTCCTTTTCAAGAAAAAAGACCCGAAAACTTCATTATTTCGAGTTGTTCGATTGAAAAATTCCTGGAAAACTCTTTCACCAGCTCTTCTGAGGTAATGTAGTAGAAAACCGGATCGAGGGACGAGAACCGCCCAAGTCAACCAACCTTCCAATTTGTCTAGGGGTTCCCGACTTGAGAGGCGAAGTGGTGTCTTGGCAAGAGGCGCACCATCACTCATAGTCAAGGGTTTGAAACCCGGATAAGTACTCGCTTAGGCCAACTAAGCTTTCCATCCCTCGGGGTTAGTCAGTTGATACTAGATTCGTTTGGGAGGATAAACGCACTGACATATACATCGGCTGCCCACCACAATTCATTGAATAGGGCACATACGCATTCAATCGCCACTACGATGCTGAATGGAAGTCGAATACGGGGCGGGATAAAAATTGTGCACAAACAAACACAAACAAACAAAGATCCTTGAGGAACTGAATCGGAGCTCCATAGCGCGATGCAGTAAATCGCGGAACAATTCGATTTACGCCGTCCACGTCATCGCTTCCATCAACGACTTCACGTTCCCTTTTTTGGATGAAATCGAATCGAGTCTTTCTTCGTTTTTTCAAGCTTTCTCTTTGATTTGTCAAATAGCAGTTCATAGTATGCGAATTAATCGCTCCTCATTAATGAGAACAGGGAAACCAGTGGGTAAAGTCTAGTCAGGCTGACCTTTACTAGTAACAAGTGTGGACGTTTTGGTGGCTGTGATGACTACGGTCTATGTGATTCACCACCGCCCCTTACACTCTCTTCTATCACCATGCTATTACCCTATTCGCATGACGTTTTTCTTACACCCGATCGTCCATATAAAAGGGTGTTACCGGCATTCTGCATTACCACTCACTAAGGAGTAATTTTACAGAAAGGCTTCTTCCTGAAAGCGCGTACCTCACCTTCCTTCATTCACGTCGACTTCCTAGAAGGAGCATGAAAGTTCGACGAAGGGGTAAGTCTTCGGATTCGTTCTGCTAAGCCTGAGTTCATACCGATGTTTCAGTTTCATCTCGGGTCTCAAGTCATGCCATTTGCAAGGGTGGTCTACTTGCGTGCAAAGCCAGAAGTACCGAATGTCTCGTAAAAACTAACTACGGGCTTATCCAAGGCAAGCGTTATGTGACCAAAAACGGTATCGTGGCCGATTGCTTCCTTGGTGTGCCGTATGCGAAACCACCGGTGGGAGAGTTACGCTTCAAGGTAGGTAGTTCTGAGATGGTTCTACTAGCTTTAAACTTCGTGAACTCCCATAGTTGTTGTAAAGGAACGAATTTGCTTTTCTTTCATTGCGCATGTCACTTTCAACTGAAAAAAGGAATCTGGTTGTCCCATTGAATTGGGCGTCCAGCTCAGGGAACGTTCTCTTATATATTTCGACGGTCATTTGGGTATATCTTCGGTGATAAAGAAGAAGATGTACCACAGAAATCTAATGCCTAAAAAACACTCGTATCGGACTGGTTAGAGGGGACTTGATAGGCTAGCTGTTGGAATTTCCTGGCAGGAAAGCTTAATGAAGATACATTTGTTGCAATTTGGACTGCTGACACTTGTCGGTGGCACTTCAGCAGCTGTAGTTTTCGAGGGACCCTGAAGTTTGAGCTGATGTGAAGTTGATTTTATCAAAAAGAGGGTCCCAATGTGTTCCCATGTCCAATGGAGATATAACTACAAAATAACTTTCCACACAGGGGGCTTTTCTTTTTCCATTTGAAATTTGATTGGTTCCCAATAGAATTTGGAAAACACTTAAGGATTATCTTCATCTTGAAAGGCCTGAGAATTCAGGGGAGAGTCCTCAATAGACAAGGAAAGCTGGGGCGTAGTGGGAAGTCGTCAGGCAGGTAAACCTCAGCCGGCTCTTTGGCAAATGACTGATTGCGGTGTCAAGGTCGACGGTCAAAGTACTGAATGAGAAAGACTTGTACTTTCAGAAACCGCAACGCATGGAGCCTTGGGAAGGAGTGAAAAAATGTCGTCAATTTGGAAATCGATCTGTTCAAGAAGACATGTTTTGGGATAAGGTCACTATTTCCACCCCACAAAGTGAAGACTGTCTCTATCTGAATATTTTTGCTCCACCGATTGATCCCACCAAGGTTAGTCAGCCACCGAAGTTTCCTAGAAAGCCCTCGGGAGCGAAGGGGGTCTCTTTTGACAGCGTTTCTGAAGTAGTCTACCCATTGCAGAGCTATCCTGTTTTGTTCTATATCCATGGAGGAGGGTTCATGATGGATTCTGCAGTGAAGTACAAGCCAGAGAACACGATACGGTATGTCCTTCCTTCTGAAAGCCCCTTTCACTCTGTAGGAATTGCCTATGAGGGCCTAAAGATGGATCAGTTCAATGGAATAGGTGATTTACATTTTTCAGGCAAATCGTCAGCCAAGAAGTGATCGTCGTAACCATCCAATATCGACTAGGCTATCTGGGCTTTTTCTGTACAGGCGACAGTGTCGCCAAAGGCAACTATGGTCTCTGGGACCAACTTGAGGTGAGTCCTGCTTTAGGTCTTCCTAGCTGTCCAATCTCAAAGTATTCTTCCAGGCCTTGAAATGGACCAAAGAGAATATCCACCATTTTGGAGGCGATCCAAATCGGATTACGGTGTCCGGTCAGAGTGCTGGAGCTGTATCAGCTGATTTGCTCTCAATATCTCCCCTCTCTCGTGGTGAGCAGACGTTTGATTGATCGGCTTTTCCCAATTTCCTCCGTTCCCAATTCCCAGACGTTTATTGATTACTGTCCTTCAGACATGTTCCATCGAAAAATCGTCATGGGTGGTAGTTCTTTCTGCTACTGGTCAACTACCTCCAAAGAGAAGTGTGCTGAGTATTGTCGGCAGAAGGCTGTTAAGCTTGGCTGGAAACCTCGCCCAGAAGGTACTTTTTATAGATAAGGTCTAGTTGTGAGCTTGTAACATACCTCAACAGCCTTTTTGTAGGTTACAACTCGAAAGAGGAGGAGAGCGTCGACATGATGGACTTCATGCGAGCTGTGCCGGCCAAAAGGTAAATAGGATTTTACTTCTGAATATTTCGATCGATAAACCATCATTTTATCATCCTCTTCCCTAAAATACCCTAATTCTCCAGGCTCGGTATGCATATGATCGGCAATGACGTGTTCTTCAACGAGGCCCGCCTCCCGCTGGCGCCCGTGATTGACGGGGAAATCTTTCCGAAAGCGATTTCCGAACTTCGTGCTGAAGCGCCATCGATGGACTCGATTGCAGGTGTCGGCCGACAGGAATCATTGCTATTCAGTGAGTTTTTGATCGTTTGGACTGGTGATCTCCGAAGTTAAGCCGACATAATAGCGAATGGTGGATTTTAGTGGCTTTGGGAGCGGTTAGAGGCACTGGCAAGGACATGGACAAACTACTTCATGAACTATCTCGCAAAACCAAACTGAACATTGCCGAGCTGGAGGAAGTGGTCGCACGGGTTTACGGCGACCTCAAAAATCTACGTCGAGACCGAAAATCCATGCAAAACGCCTTCGTATCGGTGAGTATTCTCATGCCGAACATGACCGGTCATCTCTAAACAATTCTTCGGTATACGCCACATCTCTAACTACTCCTAGGTATAATAGAAGCCAGCGCTCGGCTGTTTTGGGCAATTTGTTGTTCAATTGTCCCCGTGACGATTGCCTATAAGACATCTCAACTTTGAAAGGTAGAACTAGAATGAACGAGGCTTGGAAAATGTCGTTCTATATCTTTCGGTTCCTTTTTACAAAATTTGGTCCCCGAAAAACAGTCAAAGGGGTAAGGGGCGCAGTCAGTGGGGCAGCAGCAAGTGGTGCTATTGCCATGCCTGAGGCTAGTGGTAAAGTCATTGATTGCCTTCCACCGAAGTCAAACGTGTCCCCGATCTGGTGAACCTATAAAACACTTTGTTACGAGAGTAGGCTATTGAATTACGCTTTTTGAATGGCTGTATTCAGCTACATAGACGACAACATAGGAAGAAGTGACCTTTGCAAATTCGAACAGCAGCTGATGTCGTGGCGTACACCGTTCGAATAAGAATAGTCATTATATGTTCCTTTTCATTTTGATTTGTTCATCCATTTTTTTCAGTGCTTATCGGATACCTTTGCCAATTTTGGTTGCTACCGATACTTGGAACACAGCCAAAAACACGACAAACCGACATATGCGTATTGTTTTGACTACACCAGTAGAGCCATGTGGGGATGGTTCCCTATAATGATTCCTTATATGAGTGAGTTCCTAACTAGATTTCTACAATATTCAATATCCAACATAAGCCGGCGTTCATTCCAGCTGGAACACACTGTTCCGATATCATCTATCTGTTTGATTGCAACTATTTCTCGTCACCATTTTCGATGACGAAGAAAGATCGAAAGATCAGCAAATGGACAAGCACTAGCTTCATGCAATTCGTGAAGACAGGGTGAGCGTTTAATAGAATCGAGTGATTTCCTTAAGGGAATTCGATTATTTCCTGCACATGAACCTTATTTTTTGCAGTAATCCCAACATTCCTGGTCTACCTTTCAACTGGGAACCTGTTTCGAAAAGCGATGAGATACGCATGTTGAATATCAACGAGAAGCCAGCAATGGCTGGCAAGGTCAGTTCACTTTTGATATGATTTTATAAAAGCTCCTTTAAATCCATGATTGTCTCGAGAAGCTTGCCTATCTTTGGTCTTGTTAGTAAAAGCTAGCTCTTATCAGCTTGTATGTAGGCATAGCCAATGCCAAGGCAAAAAGCATGGAATTATTCCATAGGAATTCTTCATACTCAAGAAATTCATTGGGTGAGAAGGTTCCAAACCTTCAGCACTCCCCGGATAAGGCTGACCTTTCCATAACCTTCCCTTGTTGATCCAGAGAGCCCCTTAGTCACTCATGTTCTCTCATGGTAAATAGCACTGGTAGCTGGACATGTTTTTTTAGATAAAACGTAGGACTGATTAGTAAACTCCCCCAACGTTGTTCAATCCCCTCCCGGGGTTCCCGGGGTATGCCACGCATCAACTGAGGATCTTTGGAGGAAAGTCGAATACGAAAGCCTCTGAATGTGTACCCTGCCGCAGTGGTGGACAGCCGATGTGAAGGCGTCTGGCTATGTCCACCCAGACCAGTCCGATACCAAATAGTCTTCCCTGGAGGGGTGGAAGGCTTGGTCATCTATACCAGTATACTTAAAAAAATGTAGAAATCTGAAAATCTGATTTATTTACCATCTTTTTAGGTATTCGACAATCGCATTAAACAGATCGACAGTTGCTTTGAAGAGATCCTTCTTCGACGTTCTCACGATCAACTGTCATAGCCGATCACCTAGAGAAGTTTTTATCGCTTCTCTGCAGCTAGGAAACATCTGTTGAATTTGCCATACCTCATAATCACAAACAGTCATTCCCACACTAACAGCTTCTTAGGAAAGAATGTACTTTGGGGAGTTTCATATCAGGATACCTTTACTTTCGGGCGATCGGGTCCGAATCGTAGCTTTGCATCCATTCGATGTATTTGTTGATTTTGTCAAAATAGGAACCATGTGGAGGAGTATAGTCAATAATTAGCCATTGAATTGTGTTTTTTAGCTTTTCGATCACACCATTCCTCTGACGTTTGTTTATACTTTGTTTTGTTGTTATTTAAGAACATCTGGTCGCTATTCCTCATACAAAGAGGGCTTTTAAGTTCGATTCACGAATTCCTTATAGATCTCAGAATTATGTTGTTTTTCTAAGTATTTGTGTACTAATAAATAAATCTTAATAATTATTATGATGTTGTTGAGCTGACCCAATCAAATAGCAGCTCGATCTCTGCAACGAGAACAGGAGCGGCCGCGACTTTTCTACTCGATCTCCGTAATTCCATCAAGGTTCACGGAGACCGGTTTCCCAGACCTCGGTGATTTCTGATGTGTGAATACAATCCGATCGACGGTCTTTCATCATTCCCGAAAGGGAGTGATGAGGTCTTTCGTCGATCTGTCTGAAGGACACCACTTTAGCGTCCTTCAGATAGATCGACGAAAATGTCATCAGTTTTCTGTACGGAAAAGGTTTCAACAATGTTCTTGTAAACAATCTCAGCATTAACATGAAGGGCATGTGACTAGATTTCGATAGACCTTCTACTAAAAATATAAGAACGACGATCACCGAATCTCCAAATACTCAGCGATGGGCCCAGGCTCCGATGGAATGTCCGGTAAAGTGTAAGCCGTACAAATCCAAGGAGTATCGGTCAATTTTCTAGTAGCATACCAATATGGTAGTACCGAAAAGGAGATGTCTGAACTTTGTCTAGGAGGGGAAGCTAAAAATAAGGTGGTAATGCCTCCTCCAAGGTAACCAGTCAAAATGTTATGTCTACTGAGATTATTGCTTATGTATGTACAGCACAATCGCAAGGCGATGAGCCTTGCCCGGTCACCATGGAGCTAGAACTATTCGAAGAGCTGCAACTGTGCCATCAGAGAAAATATGGTGGCATACTTCAAAGAACGCAATTTAAAGCGCTTCAGTTCAAAGCGCAATCCTATGCTAAAAGAACTATTGGGCAAAACATTGCTAGCAGGTTAATCGCACTCTGAAACACATGACACTAACCAGTGAGTTATAGGTGTTTTATAAGTGCCTGTGTGCGAATGCACAGCTGAGCCGATGAATGTATTTTTGGCACTGCTTTCCGAATCCAAAAAAGAATTAAACTATTGCAATCACAGCTTTTTCACAAGCTGTATCGTCCATCTAGATATACATAGGTATCATCATATACCGCGTGTGAAGATATTGGATCTGTCAGAGTCATTCATTTTCGGCCTTTTTCACATATCACTCTAGCCTTCTGTAGTACACTAACCCCTTTCCCTTGAGGTGATAAAAAGCTGATTTGGTCGACGTTCTTGCCATTGAGCATTGGGAAAACAACTAGTGCACTACTACTACAACAAAAAGACTTAATATGTAGAGAGGGACAAACCACTGCTTTTCAAAGGCTTCTTCTCACCTTAAATTCACGGTTCACGATAAGAAAGGTTACTGAGTTCTCCCTTTGGGAATACTCAGCGCCCCTCATGGGTGGTAGAAGGGACCCTCTCGCTTCCACAATTTCGGCGCTTAGGGCATAGTGGAAGCCCCGTTGCTGCCGTAGTTCGCTTTCCCCCCCCCCCCCCCCTCGATCGGTGTCCCGTTAGACGAGAGTCGAGACAATACATATTTCTATTATTCGTTCTAGGACCCACGCACAATCAGCTAATCGCCGAGTGATGAGGCGATGTTTTTCTCCCATTCTTTTTCCCTCTGTTTTTCTTTTTGCTGCCGCGATCCCTTATTTCATTTCCTACTCCTAGAGGCTGAGAAAGGTGAGCTGCTTTTGCTTTTAGTAGGTTTTTTTGTTCATTTATGCTTATAAGTGAATGAATTTTTGCTTACCATTGTCTAATATTCGCACCAGGACCCACACGCGCGCATCGAAACACACTGTTGAGCTCGTCCAGACGCCCCACTCTTCTTCATTTTTCTTATTTCATTCTCGCCCAGCCCCCTTTTTACCGTTTTTTCGAAGCCTTTTTCACTTTGGAAACACTGATGCACGCAGTTTCTTCACCTCAGTCGCACTAGTCTCGATCTTGTCTTCCATTTTTCATCATAATCTGAATTACCCAAAATTATCGTAAACGGTGCCTTTAACTACAAGCATAAGTAAATAGTTTCATTTAACTAATTCGTGCTAGACGTATGTGTAGAGCGCTCCCACAAGAACTCATTAGTACTGACGGAAGGTATGCAGCTAGAATGAAGTAAAATTCATCTATTACTGTGTCATATTGTTTCGCATTTCGCGGAAGTGTTCGCTGATGCCGAGATGGCATTTTCGACCCTTTCCGGATGCAACGGCATGGTCTTCAGTCGCGAAGGGGTTCTTCTGTGTTCCCTATCCTGAGCATCACTTTGTGCTCCCCTTTCTTTCGTTCTACCTCTTAACTCGAGTATTTCTCTAGGTTCCGCTCCACTTTAACTGGAGTCTCCTTGATTTCTGTGTATCACGGTCACACTTCTTCTAGGCCTTTTTGGGGACTTTTAGTAAGAAGGTCACAGCATTGACGAGAGGAGCTAGTACTGGGGTTTAACTCGAGTGTGATAGGGGTGAGCGATAAGGTGGTGAGGAAGGGGGAGGTGGATTGCAATGACAAGATCATTCATCATGCTCGTTATCACCCATTTCGTGGCACCTGAGTACTGTTTTTGATATTTTGAGAATTTGCACTAACGCATGATGTAGACAGCCCCCAAGCCGGCTTACAATTGGATAGATTCTCAGCACACCAGTTGTAGCGTGAACGAGCGAGGGGGGGCGCCTACTTTCATCACTTCCATTCTACTCTTAGTCCCAAAAGTAAGCTTTCTTTTGGAATGATGTATCTAGTTGTACAATTCTCCGACTGGTAATGAGATGCCCCTTACTTTCTCGAAGCACTGAAGCAATGTATGCAATGGTGATGCCTGAATCAGGGCTCATTTGCAATCAAAGCAAGGAACTAGAAAGGGGGAGGGGGAGGAATTGGCCTAATGTCTCTTGTGCCTGTCTAGCCATTCGTTTCTCTATGGAATAGAGCCAAATTAAACGATTTGTTAGTTTTTTTTTCTGCTCAGACACTTGAGTCCTGTTATTTCTTTATCAACCCTTGCAATTACAGGTAAACCCATACTGGCAGGGAACAAACATTGAATACTTACAAACGAGCTAGAAGTGGTGTAGTGTGAAGTGGTGCACTATCACATGCCCACGATCCTGAGAACGACTTCTGAATCGGAATCTGCTCAGGCCCGGCAAACTTTATATCTCTCCGGGGTCAGTTAACTGGTACCAGACTCATTTGGTAGGATGAAAGTACTGACTTGTTCATCGACTGGTCATTGTATGGGCTACATACACATTCATCATGCCCCTACGACTTTGAATGGGAAGTGAAATGCGTGGCGCATTCCAAAGAGGGGAATGTTCAACGCCAAAGATTTTATTCTTTATTTACAAACGTTGTCTATAGTGATATGGATCATAGCAAAGTATGGCTAAAAACATCAAGAATCACATCAGATAAAACACGTTCACTGAGATCTGAGATCAAAGGCAGAATACAAAGGCACAGACTACTTTGGCTAAGGCACTTTATATTGTAAACAATGCAATACTATATAAATTATTCAGGCACTTGGTTTGCCTGATCTCTGGTCATTTCACATGCTTCCGATTTGTTTTCCTTTGTTTATATTTACAAGTTTACAGAAGTATTCGATTTGGATAACGATTTTAAGGCACGAATTGCTCGACGGAAATACCAATTTCCACGTCACGATAGGCAAAATTATATGTCTGCTCGGATGCGTAGAGTACTTGTTGAGCATGAGTAGTAATCCAATTCCTAAGGGCTGACTCGGATCCGTGCACTTTCTCGAATAGAAGTGAACATCGTGGCGAAAAGTGACCTTTCTGGAAACAAGTGAAATGAATAACAGAATAAAATGGCTGAACCGATGCGTAGAAATAGGCTATTCAGCTGTCAGCTGGGGAAGCCCCGTCGAAGCCCAGGTCTAAGGATGCGCACCGCACCAGAGATTTAAAATAGGGATCTATTTAGATTAACTTGATTAGATTTATGATGTAGCTTACTTACTACCTCTTATCTAACAACAAGCAACCTATAACCTTCTTCAGACACCTACAACACGATAACGAATAATCCAAATAGAATGAAAAAAATAATCTCGAATAAGTAAATAAATAACAAATAATCTCGACAGAAAAGTTGGGAATACCTATCATATTATTTCCACATCTACGTCAAATCCCGAGTCCCAAACTCTGATGTAACTGCGATATTCTTGATAACTGCTATTATTTACTCGCAGTACACGATGCAAAAGTCTCACAAGATTGAAGACGTGTAGGCGAAACTTCAGCCTCAGAAGGGATCCGAACTCGTACTTCTACTTTAGTAAGACATCCCAGAATATCACTGCTGTTTTTGTGAACATTAAACCAGCTATAACAGGCTATATGGACCCTCTCAGGGAATCCGTTTACCAGGATTGAGCGCAACTCACATTGATGTAAAATACGGGCCAAAAATATGATGATATTTAAACCCGAACACAAGCTAAAGTCCGAGTTAACAGCCCCATGGGATTCTGCAGACCGGTGCGTAACAGTAATAACGTCAAGGACGCCGAATGGTAGCAGTTAAGGAAATTTTTCATCGGAAACTTCCTAATCACGGAAGGACCGACCAACGAACTACTTAAGAAACTGATCGAATCATCTTCGCCTCTTATGCTGTGCGCTTCAATTCTTGAATTTATTGAGATGTACTCTCCCTACTGAAAAAAACTCTCTTACTGGGTAGTTCGAAAAAAGTTTAATAAGATTTGTTTTGAGAAAAAGTTAATTTCGAGCGTTTCCATACCTCGAACAGTTCAAACATTTTTGCTAGCGAAAAATCCGTAGATATGGAATCGACCCAGAATGACTGTAATCCCTGGGGACAAGCGATTGACAGCGGTATCAACGCATCAATAGTCGTGTCATCGGCAGTGATCGTCTTCGATTTAGTTCGAATTCTAAAACGCCAACAATTAGATCATCACGACATATTGCATTGACTGATTTTCTTTGTCAGAGTAGGAGACGTTGCTCTATGCTTTTGTCTTGACCGGTCCGAAATTCATGAGGTATAGCGAAAATTCCAATTTGGAAATGATGACCCCCCCCGCTCCCCCCCCCCTCCCGCGTTGCAGAATAAGAATCATACTTAGGAATCATACTTCAGGCCCATATCCAGCTAAGGAAAAATCGCGACTTGTTCTGAATAAACTAACGCCCCAGGAAATACTAAAGGAAAACTACTACGATGCCATGATTTCTACCTGCCTTCCATGAAGGGTAGAGGACACCTGCACTCAGGAAATGGCATAAAACATTGGCATTTGGCACTGTGCTGTCGGGAATAGTCCAAGGCAAACTTGGACAAGTGCTTCGGGTTTTCAGATGATTACTTTTTGGTTACACAAGAATAGGGGAGCACGTGTGAAAAAATGATGAGTTCTTACTGCTCGGACAATGACACCCTTGGGCTATCACGCACTACTGCAATCATGGCTAGCAGTTCCAGCAAGACGATGTACCGCCTCAGAAATTTACACTCTCTCCTCCCAAGAAATCGTCATCGCAGACAGTAGCTCATCTGCTCATGAGAGTTAAGAGTACTTAGATCGGAAATCCATGAGACACCCAAATGAAGTCTCAACCTCTCGAAGGTTTCCTAGTAGGGATTGGGAGAAAAACGATTCAAAATTATCAACTACAACTATTACTTAGGAAACATGGATTCCAGATACGATCAAGGGCCATGGCCAGCCTACAAGCGAACCAGTTCCACTTTAATAGCCAAGGTATGCACCGCCAATAATCTCAAAGCTCACGATATACAACCCAAAAATTGTGGCAAATCTGCCCCCACTATTCTTGATACTTCTTCTGGGAACGTAATGAATGGCCAGACTTACGGTATGATTGCTTTTACTCATCCCCAAAAACCATCCTTTACAGCTCTGCTTTCATTCCTTTCATTCCCTATGTCTGGTCCAGCAATATATGGTTTGATTTCTAAGCAAAGAGAAACATGAAGTCCCAAATTTTCGTTGTAATCTTGCGCAGATTCTACGGACTAGGTCATCTGAAAGATGACGTGGGTATTGGTCGGCATACGGCGTCGACGTGAGCGTTCATATCTTTACGTTCAAGATGAGTGGTCCTGTTACGATGAACCGTCAGAACATAGACACCCAGACGGTATTGTTTGTGTCAACTCATAAAAGGATAAAGGGCAAAGCCTGGGCGTTAACCAACTCCGTATGAGAGATGCGCCCACGCATTCGACTTCAATTAAAAATGACTCCCATTCAGAACTGTCGACTCATACCCGTGTGAAATTCTGGTACCTCTTTTTACTACAGGCAAACAACCGCATAAAAACTCCGAGAGTAACATTCGTTTCCCAGAGATGCCCCGACCCTCTTTTTAAGCTAAACCTAACCATCAGGTGATGATGGGGGTCGCCTTTTCCTGGCCCGATTCTCCCACGCCCTCCCCCCTCCCTCCGTTGTCTCTTTGACCTGTTATCGTGCGAAGGAATAATTCATGCTGTGGCATGCCACCCTAGGCTCATTAATATTCAATTGATTTCAAACGGCCTCAAAAAGAGCGTTGTACTGGCCCCCTACCGCTGCTCGTAAATGAAGCAGTAAGGGTGGGTGCATCATAGCGTTAATGAAGCCTTCCTGGGGTTGCCCTTTCTGGTTAGGCTTTCTAAGGTTGATTAGTGAAAAGAGGAGTGGTGCACAAGTTTCGTCTCCGATTCTACAAAAAAATTATCGAATCATCACTTATCGTAACGATTCCTTGTGTAACGAACGTATGTACTTCAATTCGTGAATTTGTCTCATGCAATCCAGTAATGAAGTGACGCTGTCGATAGTGAAGCAGGGGTCTGAAAAAGACTGATATTCTGGCGTGACAGTGGCCGCACAATAAGTTCCCTACAATTAATCGAGGGAAAGCACTTACCAATGCGGAGTGAAGCACAGTGGGGAGCTTTGGATACCAGGGACAGTGCGTCGATGTCACATGCACTCTCATAGATGCCAAGCTGAAAGAAACCATTCAGCAAAACCAGAACCAGAAGCAGCAGAACCAAGGCCATCCTCTATCTGTTTACCTTTACCCACTTCGGCTTCAACTTCTCTCACTCTTAGCGTCCTACTCTCATGCACTTCCTTTACCCCTTGGCTCTCTACCCTCTTCGCCTGATGCTTCCACCTGACGCTCTTCAAGGATGTAAAAAAGTAAAAGATTATGTTGTGGAAATTCCTCAACGTAGCGCTCATAGAGTCGTCCTCTCTTCTGCTCAAACATAATGGGTTGAAGTAAGGACATAACTAAGTAAACACAAAGGTTCGCTCGCAAAAAAAGAAAACAAAGAGAATCTTTGAAAAAGCCCAAATCACCCACCGTTTGAATACTGAGGAACCACCAGTCAGGAATACCTTCGAGAGCTGTTCTGAGTTCATTCCTGGTCGCGCTGATGCTCAACCTCTTGGGCGCGTATATCCAAAGGCAATCAAAGAGTTCCTTATATTCTGCTACTTTTACATTCGATATGCTCTGAAAAGCAACTTTCTTAGGCATTCGATTAAGTTTTGTTTACATTGTTTACATATTCAAAGAAAAGGAGAGTACTCAGAAATATTACGAAACAAAGGGATAAAGCAACTCGATCATGGGGTGAGCGTCAAAGTGGGTTAGTGTATGTCACGGAGATGTATGTGGAAAGTAATGGAGCAGAAAATCTGGCAGAACAGAGAAGGAAAAGCAGTTTAGCTGCACTAACTGGCACAACATTAGCGCAAAGGCTCTACACATCTTCAGATGGTCCATAGTTTGAGTTCTAGCCATGGATCAACCTTCCCCCAACATTCTCACTACACTTAACCCTTGGACATTTAGTTATTGTAACGCCGTCAGTTCAAAAGTAGAAGTTCGGAACCCAATAAACTATAGACTAGTTTGACGATACATCCTAAGCCACTGCAATAGGGAGTTAAGACTCCATTAAGGCAGACTTAAGAGTAAAAGACAGTGGCGAAGGACACCAGCGACAGGCTCTAAATTTCCAGTTCGAAATCAACCACTCCATCAAGGGCAACCTAACCATAGATCCCTTTGGACTAGGTCGGTTACTGAGTACTCTACTAGTATGGAAGCAAAGAGACATAAATTCGGAATTCAGACGATCTATGCAGGTTTTTGTGTTTTAGAAGACTTTCCAGATACCTCTATTCCATACTTGAACTAAGCTGAGGTTTCAAGTCGTTTTATCAGGATGAATCCTAAATATTTTTTGGCTTCCAGGCTCTGACGAAGGCAACTGGCCGAAACTTTGGTCAAATAAAAATTGTATCATCTTGGCCAAGGCTTCAAAGAAGACCCCGGTGACGTCAAGATCACATGCCAAGATTAAGCGATAGCCAAACCTGGTCGCTTGAATTCCATTCAAGTTTCCAATTCCTAGTGGAGGTCGAATTGGTCACTTTCGTTAAGAAAGGTCTGATTAACTGCGAGCGCACTGTTGTTTTTATACACCTTTGCTTTCCACTATTGCCTTCACCATCCATCGCCTTTGTCCTCATGTTCCGAAAAAACACCACTCCACTGTTCCGATACATGTGACCATGAGACCGCGGTCTTCCCAATAAGGTCAAAAAAGGTTCCGAAAAGGCATTCGCAACGTTTGATAACCGCAACCAACAGTTTGGGAATGAAACCTGGCAAACAGAATCCTGAACCCTCTAGAACCGAAAACCCTAGAAGCCCGCAGACTTCAGAAGGTACACTAAGCTGCAGGAGGATTGTGCTGCCCAATCAAAACTGGTAGGCCTGGTAGGCATTCGGGTGGAAGAATGAACTAATCCAGCCACAGCCTTTTCAGCTTGATTGCCTTTGTCATAGCCTATGGGTTCCACCTTTCGCGTGTTGTTTTCCTCTGAGCGGATTAGGTGGGGGACCTAGCTAATCCGCTTAGACGATAATCGGCAGCAAACTATTCAATGCTGATCTTCGTCTTTGTGGTACAGCGAACTTTTTCAGCTCTAATGGGAAACCTCCGTCCTTTGAAAATGACAATGAAGCCGAAATTTCAGGCCAACCAAATGAGTCATTCAATTCAAAAATCGCTCCCTGCACAAACATTCAATCAAACACAATTAAAAAGTGAAAAATTCAAACAATCTAGAAATCTAGGAACTCCTTTCATAAGAAAACAGCAGTGGAAAGCGGAAAGTAATAGATAGGAAGACGTCAGTAGGGTATCCTCTACCAAACTTTCCAACTTTTGCCAGGTTCAATTAATACTACGTGACCTCCTAGTACTCAAATTGGAAGATCTGAGCCAAAAGGACTGCTTCAAGCAAGCTTTCGCGTTCTTTACAGTTTCTATATGCATGAGAAGGTTGGTCAGTTAGAAATGTCCACGGTGTATCTGCCCATGACAATGCCAGACCCAATGTTGCAAGTTCAACGAAACACGGAGGAACGGGGCTGGACTCATTCTGGCTCATCCCCTACATAGTGCAGATATGGTTCTTCCTGAACACTTCTTGTTTCCATCAATGAAGCATGCTATGGTGGGAAACAGAGCGAAGTTCCAACCAAGTCAAAATTTAGGGCAGAATTACTTTGACTCGCATCCAGCTGTGGTCCTTGAAGACGATACCCGATTTTTACGAGATGAATGAAGAATAGCTATCGACAGCCATGGTAAACACATTGTTCAATTAAATTTCGTGAACTTAGCTTCATTTTGACCCAAAATCTCCCTGAAAACGACGACATTTTTGGCTGGCCATAACCCAATGTACCATGGAGTATTACGCATGCATGGGTCCCAGACGCCCTTTGCATGTCACGCGGCTCACCCGCATGACAACTGTTTGTGTTCGGGTACTGCTGCTCTCATGAACTACATGCGACGACTGCCATCTGACAATTGCTCATGATCAAGCACGTTAACAAACTGACCTCAAACGATGGTGACAAATGTGTAATCGTCAACGTCACTGCCGCATCCTGGTCATCGCTGATATAGATCTCTTGTACACGTTGCCGACTATAAAATTCAATCAATAAGTTCAATCAATACTAAAAAATAACAAAGAGATGGGATTGGAAAAATATATCATGTGTAAAATAGCACGATATGCATATCAGAAAGGGTGCTTAACTTGATTACTGGCCTCTACATGGCCAGTATGCCTGGTAACTTCTGAACACTAGGTTTAGAGATATGAAAAGGGGAGGGGTTGCCGGCTCCGGGAGCCTGTAAGGGTGCCTGGTCCACCAGAGTAGTTATTAACTAAGTATTGACAGGAGCGGAGCACCGCCTTCTAGCATACTATTACCGCTTACAGAGGAGCATCAAAATAGGCACCCCGAACCTGCTGCACCTCCTTCTCTGCACTATAGCCCCTAATCTTGAATGAAGGTGTCCCCTTCACTCCATCCAACTACATTCTACCCATCTCCCATCAGCTGATGCCTACATTGAACTTGCAGTCATCAATTACGCCCCGAAATCATTTCGAAATGAAAATGACTACTAACCCAAAACAACACAATAGTTTCGACATTAGGGTAGCTTGGGACATGGGAAACAACAAACGGGACAAGATACTCTCGATAATTAGCGCTTCGAACGCCTCAACGCCTTTTTTCCTCTGCCTACGAGGTGACCATGGAATAAATTACGCCAATTATGCTTACTTCATTCGATGCCGCCTCCGATTGATGATATTCCGCCATTGCCTACATACAGTTTGTGCTGCCCGAATGCTGTGACAGTCGATCTTTTCCAAAATCTTCTCAATCATCTCTGGCGGTAAATCGGCGAACGAGGTCATCCCAACCATGGCTATCGAATGACTGTACAGTGCACCCGACTCCTGAGAACTGAAAAATCAAATCTTTCCAGAAGATTTACAGAAAAAGCCAAAACATTAGGAACCAAACCAACGACGTTTTAGAAAATGGGAACACCAAGGAGAAAAAGATCAAAATTTCATGATTAAGAGAGCACGCACATGGACTGTGTCAACAAACCCAAAGGAAAAACATAACAAAGTACTCGGTATGGATCAATAGTCGAGAGAATTCAACGTCAAATGGCGGTGTCAAAGAAATGAGACAACCTTCACCTTTCATGCCAAACTAGTCGCATGAATCGCTGGTTGGTCACGGGAAATTCACTACTTTCCATGGCTCCAGAGGAACACTTCAATTCCTAACCTAAGCAGAAAGAAAAGGTTGAAAAAAAAGTGAAAACACCGTAGAGAAAGGGCACACGTTGAGTGGCTCCCCATTGAAGTCGCCTACCGTCTGGTTTTGTTCGAGGCTGAAAGGTTTGGTGAATGAGAGGTCAGAGCATGGATCAATCAAGCAAAATCACAGGGAAACTGTGATTCAGGCCATAGATATCGGCTGAATAATCTCAAAAGAACGAAGCAAAAGCGACTATCGTAGGTTTATCGGAAAGGGTGGAAGAATGCGGAGATCAGGAAAAACGATCTGGCATATATGAATCGAAAAAAGATTATCTGACATTGAAATCGGTGTTCAATTCTGAGGAAATAGAAATAGAAGTTCTGCTTTCCCTACCCGGCTGGTCCCCTAAGCCTTCTAACAGTCTGTTAGGGACGGGAAATCCCCCGCCTTCCGCTATACTTCCTAGTCCTCACCCTACCCTCTCTCTTCGGGATTGTTCTCAAGAAAAAGCTGTGATAGAAGGGAACGCAATAGAAACGGAGCATCAGGGAGTATCATTACAGTCGCAGATCATCTCTACCTGGTTTTATACTGGTTTGTTATCGAGAGTTTCGATGGGTGGTGACAACAAAGAACGAACAGGCAAAACGCACGCACGCATCGATGAGACCCACGTGCGCTCTAAGTACATGCGAACTCTAAAATTATCTCCCTCGCTGCTGCCGCCGTTTCATCCCGAATTCCCAACCTAACAAGAGAAGGGCCCCAAATCAAATTGCCGTATCTTATCAATGACCTCATATTCGGTTAGCCCCCGTAGATAAGCATGTTCCAAACAGTTGCGAAGATAGTACTCATCAAATATTGCATGATAAGAACCATGGCAAAGTGACAAACAAAACAAAATTCGTCGAATAACAGCCCTCCCGTTAATTCAATGTATGGGTATTGAACGGGCAGAGTTGGTGCAGAGGCAAGTGGCTCACTGTCACACACGCCCGGTCACGGGTTCGAATCCCGCACCGACATCCGCTTGGGCCAGGCAAGCTTCCCATCCCTCCAGGGTCGGTTAACTGGTATCAGTCTCATCTGGGAGGATAGAAGCACTGACTTGTACATCGGGTGACTACCGCAGTTCATTGTATAGGGCCCATACGCACTCATTACGCCACAACAATTCTGAATCGGAATCGAATGCAGAGGCACATCTCTCAGACGCGATAGATTCAAGCCCAAAGTCTTTATGTTGTTTGTGTTCATGGGTATTCAATGCGAAGAGCCTATTTTCTGTCAAGAGGGAGAAAAAGAAATAATACTCTCCCATTCCGATCATTCATCAGAACGAATTTCCTTCTAAATTAAAGATGAGTAAGTTCACAAGTGCAAAACAAAATTCCTTCAGGACATTTTTGATTGTTAATTGGAAATGTGGGAATCCAATGTTATTCAAAGCTCCCCCGTTCACCTCCCCCCTCTCCCTCCCTCTCTTCTCTCCCCTCCAAAAAAAAAATTTAAAAAAATTAAAGATTGCTGTAATTGATTCTACGATTCAATCCATAATAAATGAATAACTGTTGAAGTACGTAATAACAAATTAAATAAAATTCTCACAGAATAATTCACTTTTTCTGAAATCTGAAGGTTAGCAGAGATGAAAATTAAACGTTCGGTGGTTTCTAGACTCTTTTCTATTGAATGACCATGCTCACAAACAACAGTTCTCTTCAGTTTCAGTCTTTCTGCGAATTATAGTGATAAAAAAGTTCTAGGAAGATAGAAACACCGACTTGTACAACGACTATGTATTCCAAACCTGTGCAGGCCACTTACGCATTCGAAATGCCATTACGATTCTGAGTGGAAGTCGAATACAGGGCACATTCCGAAAACTGAAGTGATTGCCGACAAAAGGCTCCACGGATTTGTTCATACACAAATTTATTTGTGCAGTTATTTATCGCTGTTTGACAGAAAACAATAATTCTGGGGGATAAGGGGATTGGAAAGTGACAGAAGGGTCACTATCATTCCACGAATCACTGTACGAACTAACCCAGAAAGAAACGTAGAATCTACTAAATGTCCTGGAACGAACTATGTATTACTGTGAAGTATAGTCATATATTGAAAACTGTCAAGTTTCCAAAAGAACGCAGTGCTACTCGACAAGTAAGTGCTAGAATTGAATAGCCTGGCAAAGGGGCAGCCATCAAACTGGAACATGAACGAAAGTGCGTAGGTAAATACTGCAGTAAAAGATAAAACACCGAAGCACGGTCAAAATCAAAACTGCAAGGTCAAACTCTAAGGTGACATCAGTCCTTTACACTCAGAAAGCCGTAATGTGATGCATTCAGCAAGCACAAGTAGCAACTGACATCGATGCCGTTTGCTACTGAATCCCAGGGCGAAATGGGGTAGCGCTCCAGTACATGTGAAGTACAGGCACACCCACCCGAAATGGCAATACATTCGGTCTCGTCGTGAATAGCTCCCTTTGCCCTTCCTCGTAATGTGAAGCTCAGCATTCAAGGGAGTGGGCGGAGCTGCTCAGTGCATTGCGGAAGTACACGCCCGCAGAGAACGGCCCCGACATGTACCAAAAGTACCCAAACATGTCGTCGGCAGCTCGTCAACAGCAAGTGGAAGCTTCTCAGCACTATGATCTCGTCATCCTATTGACCTTAGGGATTATTTGTGGGCGGAATGTAGTAACTTAGCTGTCAAATCCTTACTCCCCTTTACTTATGGGCTCATGATAGTCCATTAAATATAGGAAGCAGCGAACTCTACGTATATGGTTCGGGAAGCCCACGCTTGGGAAAACTACAAAACTTATCCAACGTGTCTCTAGACAAAAATCGTACGAAAGAAAACCATCCCCTGATTCTCCCAGCTTTTTAGTGGACCCCCATCGCTTTTGAGCCAGGCAAGCTGCCGTCACCCAATCCATGTAATACCAGGGAATCGAAATGCTAAAGACGTTCGGAACAATAATATTAAGTAATTTGAAAGGAAGAAAATGAATCGTTCTCTTTCGTTGCCACCCTTCAATGGACGAATGTCCTAACTCTTAGAGTTTGGTACCACTAAAACCAAGATTGGTGAGAGGGTAGGCACAACTAGCATTGACGATTCTGATCGCTGACTCATAAAAGTAGTAACGGCGCCGCTCGTCATTTCCCTCCTCCATTCACAAGAATTATGGGCCGAGGTCATGTAATGGAAATGTGAATGGTGCTGGAATGTTGCCACATCGAATGTGCGCATGGTTCGTAGTATGCTTTGTCCAATAAAATCAACAACACTGATGCTCCTTTTTCCGGATGGCATGCTCTACTCTCAACAACCCACAGATTTAGTACACCAGTACATTTAGTGCCTTGTAATTACTGACCAAAAGTCTTAGGGAGTACGAAAGATTAGTAAAAATGATGAAAGACCTCTTAGCAGGCTATGCTCTCTATAGGACAAGAATCAGTCCAAATAGCTTCTACATATAAGTCAAGGAATTCCTTCAATCATAGCTTGACTTTCCACATAACGAAATAATTTTCTCTGAGGACCCAGTTAATGACCTTTCTATAGAAAAATCATGAAGAAAGATGTTGAGAAGGTTGGTGTTCGATGTTTGTCTGGTGCGAAGTACCTATAAGTCCTCTCCTTCTTCAGTCTAGATCGTTTGGCTAGACTACAGCTCCGAAGAAGAAATTGGCCTGTGTGGTCGTGGTTGGTTTGTGCTCTTAGATGACTGATAATTTTAGTGATATTTCAGATCTGTGAGGTTTCAACCTCGAGAGAGGATCTCCCTGAGGGTGGGTAGCCCAAGAAGGAGATTAGAAGTCTTTCGAGTGGATTACATGGGATTAGATTAGCGAATGGTGCAGGAAAAGGATGGCCAAGCAAGAACTGGCTTTGCTGGGGCGCGGGCTACGCTCAGGTATTTAGTAGAGAATCTTTAAGCACCATTGGAGTTGCGCCAGTTTCAGTACCATCCAATCGATAATACGAAAAGTCGTAAACGATCGTATTTAGGAAGCACTCTAGAAATATGCATAAAGTTCAAAATATTGTAGAGCACAATGATGACGGGAGCTTACTGTAAGAGGACAGTTGTCGAAGGAATGAGTATCGATAAGTATGCCATGCATTGAGAAAACCGGTAGATTGGAGGAAGAACAAGAGGCATTCAAACAGCTATAGACGAGTATGCTATGAGGTGAGGTAGTCAAGTGCATTTGTAGTAGACGACGACATGTTTTGTGAGAAAGATCAATCACTACGTGTACTCTAAGAAGGCCACCCGGAGGTTGTCACGTCGTCCAGAGTGTAGTAGTAGCGAGCCGGCTAGAAATTAATCACAACGGGTTAATTGGCAGTACGTGTCGAGTTCATCCAACAACACTCATCAGAGGACAAATTCAGAGGGCAAGGGAATTTGCAGTAGGTCGATGGACAGTGAAATCTGCTGGGAACCGATAACAACAATGCGGAGCGCCGGGTTCAAAAGAGAGCGGCCGTGACCTTGTATGACCCTCGCTGTCAGGGGAGCATGAACGAGCGATATGATCGTTCACTCTAACCCTTGACGCCAAGTTATTGATTCACATGTACAAGTAGCTGGTACGGTGAATTGTCACGAGTTTTCACTGACTCATGACTGAGTTCGAGCCTCACTGCTAGCAAAGACAGTACGATTACGATGTCTTCTATTTTCTTCGAATACACACAAGGGTGGGCCATATGGTTCAAATACGGAATATCTATGACAATGTTCTTGTTTCTACAGCTTAGAAAAGCGGATGTGGTCAAGTAGAATGAGAAAGAGGTCTGAAGATAAAGGCTGAAGCCAAGAAAGAGTTACTCCTCAGCTCAAAGAAGCAAATTAGAAAAAAAGGATAAAAAGAAGCATGAAGGGGCAGTGGAGTGGAGACTGTTCGTCGTCTTCAAACAGATAGAACAATGAAAAGCTACTTCACAACAAGCCTACACCACTCAGCAGACATCTTGCTTTACAAAAATATCGAGAAAAAAGAAATGAGACATGACTTGGAGCAATTTTAAGAAAAGAACAGCTGTTACAAACAAATATACGGCCCAGGATGGAGTATTGAAAAGCAAGTAGGGGCGATGGGCTCGCTACGAATTAGGACAATCTCAGGGCAATCTGATGATTAGGAGAGGTAATTAATGAGGAAATGAGAATCAATCCTGATTATCTACCTTACGAACTAGGCATGTGACGTCGGACGTGAATTCTACGAACGGCCGCCTAAGGAAAACTAAATACTGAAAGGTATACAAAGTTATGACTTGATGTTCTGTTGGTCAGTGTTATTTCACCGCAATGCGCGATGCCAAAGTCTCACAAGTGTAAGGGGCAAGAGCACGGTGCCCGGACACCGCAAGTACGGATTCAAGCCCCATCAGAGGCTGAAGATTGTCCACAACTCTCCAAACTTGTGAGGTATGTATAGCGCTGGGTAAATTCAAGTATACCCAAGTTGAGCAAAGAGTCGAGCTCATTCTACTTTCGATTGTTTTATTGCTTGGTGCTTGGAGCACGTCAGACTGGAGCTCGAAGCATCTTGTCCAGAGTTTGAAGGTATTATTGGATATCAAAGTGTTGTTCTTCGCGGAAATAGTGTTATGGTAAAGATTATGCTCAATTATCTTTAACTATTAGGTCCAAGAAGGTTTCTACGACTCAAGAAAGTAGAACGTTGAATCCGACATTACCCCTCTACGCTGCTAACAATGAAAGATAATAAACTCCAGTCGAACTCAGTGCTGAACAATACTTGCAGCGGATTTGGAGCTGTACTACAGTAGCCAGCTGATTATTACAGTATACAAACATCAGGATGATTAATAAATAACACGCAGTTTTGATACCTTCATTCAAAATTACATAACTTTCTTCGCAACAGACTCTACTTACAAGAGGATACCTTGTCGTTGTGGCCACTCAAGGCGAGATCTAGATCGAGTAGGTGTTTTCGCGTCTCAAAATAAACCTGCGAAATCAGAAATGAAGTTATGGAAATGTTTCTCCTGTATTATGCCACGCTACCGAACAGATAACCGAATTGAGCAGTCATCGCACTGTAGATAGGGCAGTTGGTAGAGGTATGAACTGAGAGGCATGACGTAAAGGTTCGGGTTCCAATACGAGTGTTTTACTCCAAAAAAGGATGGTATTCCCTCTCCCCTTCATAGTTATGAATACCCATCAAGATGAATGGTCCAGATAAAGAAGGAAATACGGCATCAGAGGCAACGGAGTTCATATATTCGCTAGGAGCAATGCACTCTGCTGAACCGATTGCTGCTGCTAATTTTTCAAGATTATCCGAGCTTCCTACTATCAACCCGAATATTGGCCATTGCTTCTGGTGGTCTTGATTTTAGCGTTGACGGCTCGCTATTCCTCTAGAGGCTCCTTTCACGAGCCCATCATTATTCCTGCGATTTTTTGGGGTCTTTCAACGCCATCGCTCACTTGTTATGCAAATTTCAACGGGCATTCCGTTCACAAGTCGCTTTGAGTTGCCTTCAAGTCACCTCCTGGTAGATAATCTTTTTTGTTAGCTAAAAAGACAAAGATTGGCGTTCGTCGAGTCACTTGAGATATCTTCAACAGCACACAGATACCTTGCTATACTCACCTTGAATCAGATCCTCTCTTAATGTCTCCTTCCACAGAGAAGATCATGACCCCCTGCTCTATGTACCTTCCTTATAATATTTCAGCTGCCATCGTACTCCGACGATTCATTGACTTCCAGGAAATGCAAGTGACTGTGTTCATCTTTATATTCCTGCCTCTAGTTTCTGTTCAAGGCCTTCCTTTTCGGATCGACAATGTTCGATTTTCAAAAGGTGAAATGTCTCGGCCAGAGGAGCAAAAACGTGAAAGGTGAACTTTTATGGTTATTAGCCGGAGCAGCATTTAGCAAATTATGACAGTCAACTAGAAATGTCGGAAAAACCCTAAAGATGTGCCCTGAGTCTCATTCGGAAGCCTACACATTGCTTGGAGACTTCTCAAAAATATTCAAACGCCCCCACGCAGACGGGCTTGATGAGGGCTAAAAAGAAAATACGTTAAGAAGACTATTCTTTTCAGAGTGACCAGCAATGTGACAACAACGCTCAATAAAATCTTAGAAGGATACGACCGTCACCTTAGACCAGGATTCAACGGTACTACATCACTCAGCGCTTAATATATATTTAGTGCTTAATCATATAATCCTCCTGTTATTACAGTACAAAGAACTACGGTATTCATCGATATTGCCGTTCGCACGATGGGACCTATTGCCGATCTTACTAATGTGAGTGTTTAACATCAGATTGTTCTTGATCGTAGTATTCCTTGAAAAAATTAGGTAACAGAGATTGTTACTTGAGTTATAATATGTTCGTTAATGATGTGCAAAAGACCCTTAGCAAAGCATGAAGCTTCAGCCCTTCAGTGGCCTCTACCTTTTTGTTTCTTATTACACCTCCAGCGTTTCGATTTTTAAAGTTTTTCTCCATGTCAATACTTCCTTGAAATTCTCGATCATCGTTTTTTCTTGATTCTTAACATTACTTTCCCATTTCGCCTTTCCTACAGTTTCGTGGGAAGCCTTCCTACTGTCCAAGTGTACTTTCTGTCCTTCATTCCGAAGACACCTTTCAACTCATCTAGTTCAATCCTACTGCCCAAAGTTTGAGGTGAGGCGCAGTCCGCCTTCATGAAAGAGTCTCCGCGTGAACTGCTCATGAGTTACTTTCGGACTACCATCATCTAAGGGTCTGAAAATAGTAACAGGAGGGAACGAAGACAGAGCACCTTTTTTCCAGAAGGAAAGAATTGCTCCAATATAGGCTATGGTGGGAGATTGTGATGTATGAGCTCGGGATACATGAGTAATGGTGTCGGGCGGTTCTTCCACTTCATTCAAAGACGCGCCCCTGGAATTCGAATTCGAACTCCAGAGGCAGCCTCTTTGAATGAAAGTTCTGAAAGGCGATTCTTCCAGATCACTATCCAGAATAAGTGTTGCAACTATGAGACAAGCCTAACCCTCGTTTGCATTTTGTCCAAAAACGCATTCAAATAGGTCATCTCGTTCGTGGATTTTATTTGAATTCCGAGGAGAGGGAGCACTCCAAACGGAGACCGATCAACGCCAGGGAATCTGCCTTTTATCCTCATATTTTAATATGGCTTTGTAGAAAGGCCAAATCTGAAATGTTCCACATTTAGACGTATTCATTCAATTGCTACTTCCGACAAACTTGGACTGACTCGAGGCTGAAGTTCAATGGAACGGCTAGTCAGCAGCTCTCGCTCAGCATGGCGATGTTGGACAAAATATGGAAACCAGACACAGTGAGAGCAAAAACTATAGGTTTTGGTTCAACAGATCAGTAAACTTAGACGGTGCATCGACCTAAATGATTCTGACATTCAGGCCACTGAATGTAAAGTATTTTTTTAGAGATTTTGTAAAAGAAATTCTCAGTTTTTAACGGTTCAAATTGTCTACTTAGCACGAAATTTCAGTACTTCTGGAACGGCGCCCGTTCCTACATACACAGCATAACGACCAGCAATCGTCTTGTCAGGCTTCACCCTGATGGCACCGTCCTGTACAGCAGTAGGCTCACTATCAAAGGCAAGAAATAATAATAGCAAATAGAAAACCTTTTACAAAACTCGAACCTAAAATTTACAAGTATTAGATGTCTTCAGGAAAATGTGCCATGGCAATGAATCGCTACCCGCTGGATAAACAGGTGCACCTCTTTTTTTGTCAAAAAAAAAAAAACAAAAAGATAATTGAAAAATTATATCGCGCAGTGAAATTCGCCATCGAAACGGTGCTAATGATTTCTTAGTAAAGTTTGATGCCAAATTAGTAACTGGTTACATCAATCATGAGAGATTGGGATTACTTCTGGAGCTCCTTGCAGGCAGTCTCGCAGTGAAAAAAAAACGTCGAAAAATCTCTGGCCCAACGATCACTCGGATTCCCAACTAAATCACTTGCTTACTACTTCATTCTTTCCAAATTACAGAGATGATTGTAAAGTATTTCTGTCGAATTACCACCATCTACAATTTCAAAATGTTCAGGCTTGTCGATTAGTAATCGGTTCGTATGCATTCGGTGCCGATGAGCTATTGTACGATTGGAAAGTGATGGGTACGGACAGAGGAGTACAGGTACGCTTCGCTACTTAAATAATTCCAGTACGGCACACTCTCTTCTTCGTTGCAGATGGATTACGAAGGAATCGCCGATTTGGCACAATACTCTATGACAGGATTTAAGGTGTTCAATGCAACAAATATGACGAGGGATCGTGAGTTTTTCCTCTTCTTCGATGCTTATATGAGCGGATGTCAGAATTTTGTACTTCTTTCTTTTTACGGCATGCATGTTTTTTTGAAGATTAGATTTGTTTATTCAAAACCCTCACACTTATATGGCAATATTTTCCGTCATATTATGAGATAGGCGGATCTGTGACGGAGATCACCCCAGACTGTGGCATAATCAAAACGGGAGACGGGCGTTAGGAACGATTTTGGGTAATCGATTCGCCGCACGCGGCTGTCGCGGACCACTCATTCGCTGTTATTACAGCTCTAGTGTTCTTCATACAGCTCAATCGATATGTGATCATTATTTTATGCATAATTTTACTATTAGTACTTTTGTTCTTGAATTTCTTACCTACTGCTGCATCCTGCTACATTCCTTCGCGCGCGACGCCCCTCTCACCGCGACGCGTCCATTTCGTTCCTAACGCACCTCACCAATCAAAACTTCATAAGCTCCGCCTTTCATGGCATCTAACCTCCACCAATTTGTTTTTTGGGGAGCAGTTTTCTTTTGGCATGAGCTATTCATTCTAAGGTAACTACTCGGCACTCGAGGTCCGATTCTATTTCGAACGACATTTTGGCTACTTTCTGATGAACTTTTACGTTCCTTGTACGCTGATTGTTCTACTCTGTTGGGTAGCGTTTTGGACAAATCGCGAAGCCACTGGAGATCGAATAGGCATGGGTAAGCGCAAAGGTAGAGGACTTCATTAATACGAATATGATGCACTTTCAGGGATAACATCTGTTTTAACAATGGTTCTGATAGCTAATGACAGCAAGTCTGACGCTCCAAAGGTGGGTTAACACAAATGAATTGTTGCGATGTTTACCCAACCGAGGACAGTTTGAAGGGATTTTACCCAGTTTTGCCCCATTTGAAGTTACTGCTCACGTCTCTCGATTTCACTGGCAAAAAGTGTCCACAGGATTGAATCAACAAGCCAGCAGCCATTTTGCAGTTCCAAGGGTTTCCATAGTTCACCATTTTGAAGGGGAAGCATGACTCGGTTACTAGAGCTGGGGTCCCCTCACAATAAGTTGTCGTGACCTGAAAATTCATTTGTTTCGGGGAAATTGTTAGCAGTAGGCAAGCAAAGTGAAGAGATCATTCATATCACCGACCCCATCACAATTGAAAGTTCAAAATGATACAGGATGATTTTTGCAACGAAACTACAAAACTACAACTACAAAAGTGCATTCTAAGCAGTCGCATAGTGCTTTCTATTTTTAGCTAAGACCGAAATAAATAACAGCTCTGTAAGAATATAACCGACTCAAGCAGGTGGTCAATACGGTAGCATTTGAACAGTGTACTTACAATAAGATAATTTCGATATATCCATGAGGATGTTGTTGACCTATGAAGTCAATTCTTAATCTCGAAGGGGCTTCGTTACCACAGTAAAAGATTTACTCTAACTCATGGTGAAGCCATGGACTACTGCGAATCTTATTTGGTCCATCTCAATAGAAGGGTACTGAAGCGATGCTGCGAGCGCGAAGAGCTCTAATGGGGTCACGCGTGAGTCGGACGCCTCCCGAGGTAGAGGAGTACATCGACGGCGAAGAAGGCGAGAAAATCCGTCATCTTCAATGCTTTTCAAGAGTGGAAGCGGAGGTTGGACGAGATCACCGAGACGGGAATGCCATGTAATGGAGGTATGTGGCATTCGCGCGATGCAATCTCTGGTCTCTCATTGTGCTCTATCCATGATATTTTTCGACTTTAGAACGACAGTTATGGTATAAGGAGAATCTTAGAAACCATTTTTATCGTGAGCTCTGCCTTTAAGGAGATACACTACGCGGCTATCGAGTAGGAACGCAAGCACAGATAACCACTCCATTATTAATTTGTTCGGTCCACTTCTACCAACCGCACTACTTTACCCCTCCCGGGTCCGCCCACTAAACGTACGCGAGATCTAAAAAAAGGCTGCGATTTCGCTTACAATATCTATAATGACTTCAATCGCAAAGGCAAGGTAGTTGTAAACATGCCAAACATACATTCATCTGATCAACAACGCGCTACTGAATATCAGCGGCTCACCTACCTCTATGTTGAAAGACATAGCAGAGTTCCAGTTAGAAAAGGGCAGCCTTTGGGGACAGCTAGGAGACATCAACTGCCGGATGAGTACTCAACAACTGTGTCCTCCTATGAATTACTCCAGAACCGACAAAATTGCTCACGGAATCCTACATAATGAAAGGACAGAACTGCATAAGTATACATATGTGTTTCGAGTAATACCGATCATATTCCGCAGCTATTATTTATTCGTTAGGCTTAGAAATCGAGCTGCACGGACAATCATAGTCTGTTTGCAAACATAAGCGAGAAAGAAATAAAGATGGCAGTAAACGATCAAATACTGAAATGGAATGTCCGAGTAATCGGTCACCTGAGCATGTAGACACGCTTTATACAATGAGCAAGATCCTGCTTCTTAATCAGAAAGCTTCGTACCTTCGAAAAGTAATTATCGCGCTACGAACTCTCCTTGCTATGGCTGTTGGCTCAGAATTAGCTGGGCATCAGTTCTGTGAATTCACTGGAAACCTCACCAGTCCTTGACAAATTGGTTCAGATATTCGTAGTGCAATCAAATGATCGAACGCCAGTGCGTACAGCAACATTATGTCAGCTGATTATCTATGAATAAATCGTAGCGAAACGTGGGCTCCTGTATCGTTGCCGTTGCCGCACTTTCGTGGGTTCCAACATGGCCTCTGACAAATTGAGAGCTTTAGCCATGCTACTCGTTCATGTAACGGCCGCTACAAATTTTCCAGAGCAGACGGAAGCAACAGAAAGACGATTCTCGGAATCAAGGTGTAACTTGCGTATCTTATTCAACCAGTCATTTTTCCGAGAAATTCCGTGAAAACCCAGTGATTAAGCGATCACCAAATTTTCTTACCCATCCACTTCCCTAACGTTTGGTTTCTAATATAATTCTTCGGACACTTTTTCTTACAATCACTGTATGAGTGCATTGTATGCTCAAGATATTCGTTCGAATGGTTTACTCCCTGCAACGGCTCGTATTCGCTATTATCACTGCTCTCTAATAACCTCGGGAAAGTCAGCGTTTAGTTTGGACTGGGCGTCGCTATATAATTTTATTGTAAAGGAAACGTAGTAGTCTCAATGGTGAATGGCAAGTTCAACCCTAAGATAGTCCAACTTTTTCTTTGAAGTCAACTACATGAACTGCATAAGATGAAGCAATCTCCAAAGTTACTTGCTCATCGACTCTCCTAAACTTTTTTCATGTTGAATACGTGCAGAGTCAACTGATAGAGTTAGTGAAAAGGTGCAGCCCTTACGAAGAGCCTGTAGTAGTTGAAGCACGACATGAACAACAAACATTCAAAAAAATGTTTTTTCTATTTCACGAGGTTTATTGCCAAAGTATTCAAGGTGCAATACAGAGGGCCTCATCTTTGCTACAAACGCAACCAGCGCATTGGCAGTCTTCGTTAGTCGTGCACGGATCTCCTATGTCATAAATCGTGTGAGAGAGCTTGAGTCCTCTGAAATTCCGACATCTGTGTCGATTTGCCACCGAATATAATCTAATATAATGAGCTCATTCTTACCCGGGATTGTATTCGCATGCTACTGCTGTCCACGCATTCCAACAAGATATGACTGCACAACCAATTTTGTTGCTCGTTTGCCAGGCCAGCTGGAACGATATTAAAAACAACCTCGCATTCATCTGCTAACTGTGCTAAAAGCCCACTTGGCTATATTCAGTTGTGCCTCGCGTGAAAAATTCGTTAGTGAAAACATTGTCCTGAGGAACGCCAATATTATAAAGTTCGCTGAACCACGCGTCGACCCCCTGAAATGAGGTTGATCATGCCCATTTCTGAAGATGCAACAGTGCTCCTTACTCTAACCTCTGCTGCAGCCTTCGTCTTGTTAGGGGTGAATGATAACGAATGCATGTTAGTCCCCCAGCGATTTTTCTGTGCAACAGAGTTGTATCCAAACATACAACTGCCCGCCCATTCCACCACGTTGGCTTCAACGTCGCAGTCGTAGCTCTACAAAAGTTTCCTTTCGTTCAAAAAAATGTAACAATATATTTCTTCATTATGAAAAAAATTTCCTGCAAAATCTCCCAGAACATCAGAGTCTATTGTCCCTTATGCGGTAAAAATCGAAATAAGTCACATTTGAGTTGTACCATTTTCATCATTCTAGCGGCTTTCGGAGCGAATCCTCCAAGTTTGTTCATGGCTCGCCCGCTAGCTATGAGTGATCTTAATAATTTCTTGTTTATATTCCAATCTCATAGTTTGTTCTCCTCGTGGAACTTACCGATAGTTATTGTGTCTGTTGAGGAACATCTCCCTAACCTCATCTGTCATGCCATTATTAAGTCCTGGGCACGACACAGCTGAAAAAGGCGGTTTCTCGCTGACTAAAAACTCAAAACTAGTTCTCTTTGTGAACGAACTTGACTTGATATCCGGTGACTCTCCAACGTACAGTGGCTTCGTTGTAGTCGTAGTTGGTGTCGTTGTAGTGGTAGTTGGCTTTTTCGTTGTTGTCGTAGTGGTCGTTGTAGTGGGCACCGTATGAAGGGGAACGTATCCTGGAGGAATGCAGAGGGCCTCATCTCTGCTACAAACGCAGCCTTTGCATTGACAGTCTTCATCAGTTGTGCACGGATCTCCTATTTCATAGGGCGCGTAGCCTGGCCAGTTCCCACTGTAATTTTTTTGAAATTGCATGATGAGAGAAATTGCTATTGCTGTAGTATTCACCTACCCAGGGTTGTATTCGCATCCCACAAATGTCATGCCTGGGCACCACACAACTGCGCAACCAATTTTGTCACTCTCCTGCCAAACCACCTGCAGTGAACGTACTTCCAAGATAAATCGGGCTACTGTGCAGCTATCAATTCCATTGCCACCTCAGAGAAGTG
This sequence comes from Haemonchus contortus, assembly GCA_000469685.2. Lineage (NCBI taxonomy): Eukaryota > Metazoa > Nematoda > Chromadorea > Rhabditida > Trichostrongylidae > Haemonchus > Haemonchus contortus. Next base: position 9,018,602 of record LS997566.1, on the reverse strand, counting down.
CCCAGCCATTCTCCATGCCTCTTCGGAGAAAATATAGTTCTTTGGGAACCCATGCGTCCATACCTCACTAATCCACCCAGCAACGGCCTGAAATTTGATGACAATTTTTGAGGAACACACTCTTGAGCATATGAATCTAACCGATTCTGCAGCATGGGTCTTGCTCATATTACGTGCGCCAGTCGCCCAAAGGTTCTGTCCCCAATAGTTCCTATCTGCTTCCGGGTTGTGTTTAACTATGCACTTCTTTGCATACTCCATCATATTTTTCTCAACTTCGCAATCGTAGCCCTATAACGACTCAATGAATCTATGTTATTCCAATGTCTCATTTGAATAGACATGAGGCAAGCTTTCCTTCAAAGAAGGAAGGCTACAGTTCTTACCACTTTCTTCATTCGAGCTGCTTTCGGAACGTACCCTCCAAGTTTATTCTTGAGCAGTCCTCTGGCAGCGAGCGATCTGAAGAAATTCTTTCACCGGGCCGGTAACGCGAAATCATAGATGCTTTGCATGAGTAATGCCAACCGATAATGATTGTGTTGATAGACGAAAACAGCCCTAACTTCGTCTGTCATGCCATTGTCAGGGGGACAGTACGTAGCTAAATATATATTTTGTTAAGCCTTGGCGAGAAAGGAAACGATGCTGAAACATTGGCAGGAACGCACCAGTCACCCACGACGGCGTCAGAAGCTCCTAAATGCGTTAACTCGAACTATTTTTCATCGCAAGTAATTAGCTAAAAACGTTACGACTTACCAAGCAGACAGTTGCGAGAAGTATTAGCATACCTCACGATGAATGTGAATACCTGCAGATTATTAGTGGGGCTTTATATAGCTGTTTCAATACCCTTTTTCATAAGTTTCATGGTAGGTCGCAGCTGGTATGACTTAATTTTCGAACTATTCAAATTTCATTTCCATTGTGATTGGGACAAAGGGGTCGTACTGATTGCCAGATCAGAGAGAGGGGAAAGGGAGCCCCTCGTCGTTGTCCATACTAGCAGGAAGCTTCCCTTCGCGTTGATATTCAAAAACTAGCACGGGTGATTGAAAGCAGAACACTGAACTACAGATTTGGGCGGCCTCGGGAAACATTGATTTGTCCTTCCATTATTTCATCAATAGAGGGGAATAAAAATAAACACAAGAACAATGGAAATGAATTTTGGATTACTCGAAAGTAAAAGTTATATCAGCTGCAAGCCCTCCATGAAATTTATGAAGGAGGCTATTGGAACAGCTATATAAACCCCCACTAGTAATCTGCAGATATTCACATTCACCGTGAGGTATGCTAATACTTCTCGCAACTGTCTGCTTGGTAAGTCGATGTTTTTAGCTAATCACTTGAAAAAATGAAAAATGAAATGAAAAATAGTTCGAGTTAACGCATTTAGGGGCTTCTGACGCCGTCGTGGGTGACTGGTGCGTTCCTGCCAATGTTTCAGCATCGTTTCCTTTCTAGCTAGGGCTTAACAAAATATATATTTAGCTACGTACTGTCCCCCTGACAATGGCATGACAGACGAAGTTAGGGCTGTTTTCGTCTATCAACACAATCATTATCGGTTGGCATTACTCATGCAAAGCATCTATGATTTCGCGTTACCGGCCCGGTGAAAGAATTTCTTCAGATCGCTCGCTGCCAGAGGACTGCTCAAGAATAAACTTGGAGGGTACGTTCCGAAAGCAGCTCGAATGAAGAAAGTGGTAAGAACTGTAGCCTTCCTTCTTTGAAGGAAAGCTTGCCTCATGTCTATTCAAATGAGACATTGGAATAACATAGATTCATTGAGTCGTTATAGGGCTACGATTGCGAAGTTGAGAAAAATATGATGGAGTATGCAAAGAAGTGCATAGTTAAACACAACCCGGAAGCAGATAGGAACTATTGGGGACAGAACCTTTGGGCGACTGGCGCACGTAATATGAGCAAGACCCATGCTGCAGAATCGGTTAGATTCATATGCTCAAGAGTGTGTTCCTCGAAAATTGTCATCAAATTTCAGGCCGTTGCTGGGTGGATTAGTGAGGTATGGACGCATGGGTTCCCAAAGAACTATATTTTCTCCGAAGAGGCATGGAGAATGGCTGGGCACTTCTCTGAGGTGGCAATGGAATTGATAGCTGCACAGTAGCCCGATTTATCTTGGAAGTACGTTCATTGCAGGTGGTTTGGCAGGAGAGTGACAAAATTGGTTGCGCAGTTGTGTGGTGCCCAGGCATGACATTTGTGGGATGCGAATACAACCCTGGGTAGGTGAATACTACAGCAATAGCAATTTCTCTCATCATGCAATTTCAAAAAAATTACAGTGGGAACTGGCCAGGCTACGCGCCCTATGAAATAGGAGATCCGTGCACAACTGATGAAGACTGTCAATGCAAAGGCTGCGTTTGTAGCAGAGATGAGGCCCTCTGCATTCCTCCAGGATACGTTCCCCTTCATACGGTGCCCACTACAACGACCACTACGACAACAACGAAAAAGCCAACTACCACTACAACGACACCAACTACGACTACAACGAAGCCACTGTACGTTGGAGAGTCACCGGATATCAAGTCAAGTTCGTTCACAAAGAGAACTAGTTTTGAGTTTTTAGTCAGCGAGAAACCGCCTTTTTCAGCTGTGTCGTGCCCAGGACTTAATAATGGCATGACAGATGAGGTTAGGGAGATGTTCCTCAACAGACACAATAACTATCGGTAAGTTCCACGAGGAGAACAAACTATGAGATTGGAATATAAACAAGAAATTATTAAGATCACTCATAGCTAGCGGGCGAGCCATGAACAAACTTGGAGGATTCGCTCCGAAAGCCGCTAGAATGATGAAAATGGTACAACTCAAATGTGACTTATTTCGATTTTTACCGCATAAGGGACAATAGACTCTGATGTTCTGGGAGATTTTGCAGGAAATTTTTTTCATAATGAAGAAATATATTGTTACATTTTTTTGAACGAAAGAAAACTTTTGTAGAGCTACGACTGCGACGTTGAAGCCAACGTGGTGGAATGGGCGGGCAGTTGTATGTTTGGATACAACTCTGTTGCACAGAAAAATCGCTGGGGGACTAACATGCATTCGTTATCATTCACCCCTAACAAGACGAAGGCTGCAGCAGAGGTTAGAGTAAGGAGCACTGTTGCATCTTCAGAAATGGGCATGATCAACCTCATTTCAGGGGGTCGACGCGTGGTTCAGCGAACTTTATAATATTGGCGTTCCTCAGGACAATGTTTTCACTAACGAATTTTTCACGCGAGGCACAACTGAATATAGCCAAGTGGGCTTTTAGCACAGTTAGCAGATGAATGCGAGGTTGTTTTTAATATCGTTCCAGCTGGCCTGGCAAACGAGCAACAAAATTGGTTGTGCAGTCATATCTTGTTGGAATGCGTGGACAGCAGTAGCATGCGAATACAATCCCGGGTAAGAATGAGCTCATTATATTAGATTATATTCGGTGGCAAATCGACACAGATGTCGGAATTTCAGAGGACTCAAGCTCTCTCACACGATTTATGACATAGGAGATCCGTGCACGACTAACGAAGACTGCCAATGCGCTGGTTGCGTTTGTAGCAAAGATGAGGCCCTCTGTATTGCACCTTGAATACTTTGGCAATAAACCTCGTGAAATAGAAAAAACATTTTTTTGAATGTTTGTTGTTCATGTCGTGCTTCAACTACTACAGGCTCTTCGTAAGGGCTGCACCTTTTCACTAACTCTATCAGTTGACTCTGCACGTATTCAACATGAAAAAAGTTTAGGAGAGTCGATGAGCAAGTAACTTTGGAGATTGCTTCATCTTATGCAGTTCATGTAGTTGACTTCAAAGAAAAAGTTGGACTATCTTAGGGTTGAACTTGCCATTCACCATTGAGACTACTACGTTTCCTTTACAATAAAATTATATAGCGACGCCCAGTCCAAACTAAACGCTGACTTTCCCGAGGTTATTAGAGAGCAGTGATAATAGCGAATACGAGCCGTTGCAGGGAGTAAACCATTCGAACGAATATCTTGAGCATACAATGCACTCATACAGTGATTGTAAGAAAAAGTGTCCGAAGAATTATATTAGAAACCAAACGTTAGGGAAGTGGATGGGTAAGAAAATTTGGTGATCGCTTAATCACTGGGTTTTCACGGAATTTCTCGGAAAAATGACTGGTTGAATAAGATACGCAAGTTACACCTTGATTCCGAGAATCGTCTTTCTGTTGCTTCCGTCTGCTCTGGAAAATTTGTAGCGGCCGTTACATGAACGAGTAGCATGGCTAAAGCTCTCAATTTGTCAGAGGCCATGTTGGAACCCACGAAAGTGCGGCAACGGCAACGATACAGGAGCCCACGTTTCGCTACGATTTATTCATAGATAATCAGCTGACATAATGTTGCTGTACGCACTGGCGTTCGATCATTTGATTGCACTACGAATATCTGAACCAATTTGTCAAGGACTGGTGAGGTTTCCAGTGAATTCACAGAACTGATGCCCAGCTAATTCTGAGCCAACAGCCATAGCAAGGAGAGTTCGTAGCGCGATAATTACTTTTCGAAGGTACGAAGCTTTCTGATTAAGAAGCAGGATCTTGCTCATTGTATAAAGCGTGTCTACATGCTCAGGTGACCGATTACTCGGACATTCCATTTCAGTATTTGATCGTTTACTGCCATCTTTATTTCTTTCTCGCTTATGTTTGCAAACAGACTATGATTGTCCGTGCAGCTCGATTTCCAAGCCTAACGAACAAATAATAGCTGCGGCATATGATAGGTGTTACTCGAAACATGTATATTTATGCAGTTCTGTCCTTTCATTATGTAGGATTTCGTGAGCAATTTTGTCGGTTCTGGAGTAATTCATAGGAGGACACAGTTGTTGGACTACTCGTCCGGCAGTTGATGTCTCCTAGCTGTCCCCAAAGGCTGCCCTTTTCTAACTGGAACTCTGCTATGTCTTGCAACATAGCGGTAGGTGAGCCGCCGTTATTTCGTAGCGCGTGGTTGATCAGATGAATGTATGTTTGGCATGTTTACAACTACTCTGCCTTTGCGATTAAAGTCATTATAGATATTATAAGCAAAATCGCAGCCTTTTTTTAGATCTCGCGTACATTTAGTGGGCGGACCCGGGAGGGGTAAAGTAGTGCGGTTGGTAGAAGTGGACCGAACAAATTAATAATGATCTAGGGTATCTAGCGGATCTGGGTAGGGTGCGATTCACGCGTCAATATAATGAGGTCATCGGTTGAAAAGCGCTATGACATCATACCTACCATCATAATGGGAGAAATAAGAACTTGTAAAACATGAGTAAAAAAATGATCATCTATGCACGTTGGCAGAAGGATTCTTGGATTTCTATGATCGAAAAATTTGAAGATATGCTTATCTTGAACGTTTGACAAGTGATTGTTGACCTATGAAGTTGAATTCCTAATCTCGGAATCGCGCGCCCCCCATCCCCCCCCCCCCCCAACCTCGAGCTTGAGGCCACTCTCGCTCCCACCTGCGAAATAGGACCACAGGCACAGCAATCATAATATTACTTATCTCTCGACATGTTCAGGTAAATTTTCCAACAGCGTTGGACATATACATATGGATCTGTTATACGACATTATTGATTTGTATGGTGGAATTCACTGTGGTGCACTACTTTACCAAATTCAACACTGGAGATCCTGAAATTCAAGCCTTAGAGAGGGAGAAGATGAGACGAATTATTCGAAGGATACCCAAGACGGCAGTCCTAAGGTAAGCCTTTTGTGCTGAAGCCGGCGCTTCTACAGTGTGTAAGCCATCGCCCTTCATTTGCCGTGGAAAGATGTTGGGAAGCCGCGCGGCATCGAAGGCAGCCATGCCTTTGCGCTTGCTTGACATCTAAGATTCCTTGGCACTCATTGAGAACGAACCAACATTTAGGCAGATCATTGAGTTCCACCTGCGATCAGAGATCTCGTTTCAATCATACTGTACATAGGAACCCCTGAGCAAGGTTCGGCGCTGTGAAAGTAGCAAAATGGTGGAATGAAAGGCTGGAGGGGAACGTAGACTCCGACTACTCGAACTTCGACTTTCATTTTCAAACTTCGAAGCAAAAATTTTCTAAAGGTTTATTCGAACAGTTGGGGTAGCTCCTTATACATGAAGGGAAGCATCTCAGTGATGTGGGCCAACTTTTCAATTTTCTTCTTTGATTTCTTACTTGTAAAAAGCTTTGTGCGGAAATGAGCTCGATTTTTGTACAGCACCAGTCGACGTATGCACGAAAAACTCCGAGTGAACGGGAAAACTACAAACTTCGTGAGTTCATCCTTTCAATGCAATCAATATCTTATATAATTGCAAAATCCAACGAAACTTGATCTTTTCGGAAATAAAGCATTCGAAAGTGGGAATTTCAACCCGTGTGATTTGATTACGTATTGATTGAAACTTCTATTTTCACGCAGAAGGCGAGAAAGTCTAGTAGTAAACGGCAACCAATGCAACCGAGCTAACATGAATCTCACAAAAAATAGAGCTTCCGTTCGGAATCAGCGATTTTGGTAAATCGCATAAGGAGAAGTATCTGAATCATGCCAATCGAAGTACTGGAATGAACATCGCCAGCTGTGAAAGGGGTGGAAACCCTCCAAACCACGCAATAACTACTTGATAGAAAATGGTTCAGTAATAAGCTCGAGCTTAATGTTTGAAACGATGTGCATCCCATCAGTTTCCGGAACTGATAATTCTAAATCTCCAATACGATAAGCAGAAAAGAGTTCAGCAGTAGGGGTGATGGGATTTGTACTCGAACACTTTTAGCAGGCGGCAGTGTTCTCAGCAATCACCATAAACTCTCAGTGGAAACCTCTTTTCGAACTTGGGCGTAAAGGGGAACATTTTGACGTCCCTACCATTAGCCCTTGATTAGACCTTTACTACTTTACTGACTAGTTTAGAGTCGACGAGATGGAGGAAGACATTCGATGTACAATCGACAATCCAGTTTATCTATCAAAAAACGGCCACTCACAAAAAAGCACAGCACGTCTTCTCAAAGTAAAGCAGACGAGCAAGCAATGGAGCAATTTCATCAGTGAGCCACTTTGTTTGCCGAACTAACCCTTCTCCTGATTGAACTTCACATTTCTACCGTTCTCTTCTTACTGCCCAGAACTAAAATCTTTTTTCAGGGACAATGTTGGCTGGCGTCTGTACTACTGGATGATAAATAATGTAAGATAGTTTTCTTGTAGCTTCTGGAGAGAATTCTATTCAATTAAGCATCAGAAATCAGTAGAAGATATATTAACAAGCAATGGATCGCAGAGGGGGCAACGAGGGGTTGGGGAGGAGGAGAGGTGGTGGGAGTGGAGTCCGTGGGAACAAGGGGTAGTAGTGTTGATGGACGGGAATACTGTACCACCAGACGAATCAGACACCGTTAACAGGTGCTCTGAAAATGTAAAGGCCACTGAAATAGTTTAGAATATAGGTATCGCATTCCAATAGGAAATAGAGAGGCGTAAGAAAGGACTCATCCCGACAAAAGCTGTGAATGAGATGCTAGAAGCTCCAAGAAGATCTCAAAATCTTTTCACAATGCGCGTGGATGGATTCCACTCGCTGCTTTCATAGTCCACCGCCCGGCCCGCGAGCAACTGAGGGCGGCGTTTGTCCCTCGTTTACAATTGAATCTTGGTCGGTATAGTCCCCGGGCCGGCTCGTTCGTTCAAACTATGAAAGCACCCATTCTGAGCAACTGAAGGATAAAACTCTGAAAGCTATTTGGCATCCCTTTTTGAACTGGAACAGTCCTTTTTTGGACGCGCCGCCGCATTAGACTCTCATTCGGAATCGTAAAGATGTTTGAATGCGTATGTGGTCAACACGGTGAGTTGCCATTCCCAGCGTATGTCCTAGTGTGGGTGTTTATACTCAAAGACGGTACAATGACGGACCCCGAAGGACGGAAGGCATAACTTACTACATTGATGTTTAAAAGTATTACCGAGGTGAGGTACCGCCACCGATGTGAGGATATGATATCTTAGAAGTCATAGTCACAGAGCCGAAGCCAAGTCGGTCAAAATCCACAAATCTTTCTTAAACTTTTCTTTACAGGCACATAAAACTGATCCGTTCGGTCTTGCCCAGAATTCGATTAGTGCTGTGGACCGCTTCGCACGAATTGCATTGCCTATTTATTTCGTGGCTGTTGTAACTCTTTACTACAATTTCTACATCAACACACCTTATCATTTTACCTTCGAAGATGAGACCGATGGAAGAAGTCCTAGATCAGCAAGTTTAATAACTAACAACTGAATGATGAGAACCTGTTTGGAGTGGAATTGTAGTAGTGTGTATCATAACTTGAGTCTTATTAGTTTGATCTCAGTTTTTTAGAGATAAATCCCTTCCCTAATAAAGGTTCTATTTACCCCAAAATACGACAATCGGATCCTCCTCAAAAGCTGATTTCACATGACAGTACGATTTCTTTTAACTAGTAACAAAACAGGTCCCGTAGTCAAGGTCCTCACCGTGAGAGCCACATATTGCTGGGGAAGTGGTTGCGGAGGTCCCTTTTTGGAACGAATTTACGGTTCTGACTTCACGACGAGAGCGACGTCGCACGCGAAGGAATGAAGCAGAATGGCGCAGAAGGATCGCAGCAAACAAGAAATAAAGGAACTAAAGAATTGAGAGTGGATCGTACCAAAAATAACCATTGCATACAGATCGAGCTGTATGAAGAGCACGAGAAGTGCAATAACGAGGCAACTGGTCCTAGACAATAAATGAGTAGTTTAGGGCAGGCCTCATATTTCGAAATTTTCGCGTTTTCTTTGTACCGTTGATCTGTTCCCTACCAATACTTCCGCCCTGTAGCTGAATTAGGGCTTATGAAAGGTTGCCAACCGTGCTTTTAGGCCAGTAGGACACCTATGATTGAGACCTTTAGAGTTCTGCTTATCCCTATTACGACAGATAGTTCTTCTAAATGATGGAAGGCTCGACTAGTGAGAAACACGAGTGGCTTCCTAGCCAACTCATGATTTTAGCGCTCGGCTAAATCCTATGCATTTGCAGTTTTAATGTTGTCAGACTTATGTACATGAAAAGTGTATTCCACGATACCTTCTCCACCCGATCATAGATCATAAATCTTCCACCTAATAATTCTGTTGGGGTCCTAGTCGAACTGCTCTTGGTAATGGTGGGTAACACCTCGACCTTTGTGCCAATTTTTACATCACAGACATCGTTCAACTGGCAACTGAAGAGCTCCGATAAGACCGTAGAGTCAAAACCAGTTTTAAAGTAGTTATAGTAAGAACAAGTATTAGGTTAATGTATAATAATTGCGGATTTTTTCCAGCAAATTTTATTTGAAAAAAGAACGATAGAAATATCTAGCAAGGACATTTTCAATAGTTACTGCGGAACATATCCACCATCTGAGTCAATAACTGCTTCCCATTTGCTAGGCAGTCGAATTTCACAGGCGAAGAAGTGCCGATTCTTGGAGGCGATCCACGCCTTGACGTCGGCCAACAAGCCATCCATTCCGTTGGAAGCTCTGTTCGTTAGTCATTTTTTTACCGACGATTGGTGTGATAATTCATAGGAGTTTCTATTGGTGAATAAGGCGACCGTAGAAGCGAATTCCATCTTTATTCGGCTTTGGCTGACTGTTCCATCGCCGAGGAGTTCGGTGAGATCACTTCAAGACTGTACCGCTTTTCAAACTTTTCCAAAGTGATAGAGCATAATGCGGCGAATAAGAAGATGACTTTAAAAACATAATTTTCTTGAGTGAAGCAAGAGGTTTTTTTCTATTAAATCCCGAACTCAATATTCGAATTGTATCGAGAGAATAAAAGCCGCGAAAAAAGCCACAATAATTATGCATCAACCTATTACATATCAGTAATGGCCACATCAGTGGCCACGGCCTATCAATTGAATGACCTATCAGCTTGTTAAAGATGACCTTCTGGTGTCAGTATCACCTCTGGTACTAACACATCAACAGCTATATAAGGGCATCAAAGTGTCATTACAGCTGTAGAGTCGCCAAAAATGCAGTTACGTCTGATTGTTGTCATTATCGCCGTCATTCTAGCTTCCGGTTCGTTTTCATTTCAGTCTACAGTAATAGATCACCGCATTATTCGGTGTTACTCAATCAGTGCCACTCTAAATCGATTATTCACATTCTTTGTAGCCACCGTAACCGAAGTTTGTAGCTACAGCCACAGCCATAGCTATGGTAGCCACAGTCGTGAAAGGTAAGTTCTAAAATTAGTTCACGTAGAAGGTCAACAAATAAATTGCGTCTCCTGAAGTTAGACAAGTCAGATCTTTTATTACAGGTACTATGGTCGCGGTCGTCATGGTTAGTTACTCCAGTTGAATTTTTTGTTTTATGGATAAGTTTTTACCAAATCAGATGTACATGAATTACTTTAGTTTTTTTATCCTCAGTAATACTAATTGTAATCTGTAGTTGTAGTCTGTAATCCAGGGCGTTACTACGGAAGACATGGTCGATACCAACATGGAATAAGCAGCGAAGAATATCTAGGAAGATTCGGTACTTTAGGATACGGTTTATTGCCTGGTTACGGTGTTTACGAATGATCCATGAAATTCTAAAATGTCCTCTGCCAGTAGGCTTAACCATTTCATGATTCACTATCCTTTGCCCATTTAAATGGCTGTCATAGTCCTGATGGAGAATAGGTTTCATAGTGATCTCATTCATTAGAATTTCTGTATGTTTGTTTGTTTTGATACTTTTCTGTACTATTGTTTGATTGCTCATGTATGCCTCTGATAAACTACTTTTACTGAATTATTTTCCGTTGTCATGGGCGAAGGTGGTGTAGTGACAAGTAGAGCACTATTACACACATGACCAGGGTTTCGAATACAGGATCGATCAGAGGTCGGTCATTGCTTTCCAGACTGGCAAAGAGGCTGTAAGCACTGACCTGGCTGGCCACCGCAAGTCTTTGTATAGACCACGAAACTCCATAACAGTCTCAATGGAAGTCTAGTGGGGAACAGCCTCGAAAACGAATGCGTAAGGGTTGCTCACAGTTAGATACTAAACTGGACAGGCAATTTACGTTATTTATTAGGTTGAGTCATAAGTCCTCGGACAAATTGGCAATGATAATATTTATCTTGCAATTTTTAAACGACAATAGCGAATCATTTGAAATATGTCCCATTGGCATCGATGGTCTTCTGCCAATGCTTGGGCAAATCGTAGATGCCCTTGCTTTAGAACGCTGGGAGCTGGCCCTTGGAGAACTGCACCAGTGCCATTTTGATGTCGTCGCAGGTTTAAAAGTCCTGACCATCCAGATGACGTTGAAGATGGGGAAAAAGGTGGTAATCAGAGGGATCCAAGTCTGAGGAACATTTTTGGTGTGGTAAACTTGTCCTGCCGAAATTCGTCAGTTCAGTTTTGGTCGTTCTTGCAAGGTGAGGGCGAGCGTTGTCGTGCTGGAAGTGAACTTTGTGCTGCTGTGGACGTGTAGCTTCGGGATTCGCCTTCAAATTCCTCAGTTGCGTAATGTAGACGTGTGCGGTCACTGTTCTTCGTCTAGCAGCTCCCATTATTCGACACGGAGAGCGCTCCACCAGAATCAGAGCATAACCTCCTTGGCGTGTACGTTGGGTTTGGGGGAGTCTTCTGCATCCGCACCTTTGTCAATCCATTGAGCACGCCGGTGAACTTTAGAGTAGAGGTTCGACTTCGCACCCCTGGTGACTAGGTACTCGAACCACGTGTGGTGCCCTCCAGCGTGAGAAGAGAATGTGCCACGTCGTCGCGGCGGTCTATGTCATACTGTTTCAAAGCATGAGGCATCTGTGGACCGAGCTTTCGCACCTTGTCGATTGAGTTCAATTCACGAAGAGCTGTGCACTGACTCCCTAAGGGTTACTGCAAGTTCACGAGTAGTTTGATACGGATCGGCTCCCACCTGGCTCCGCAGCACCTTGAAATCCAACTTAATTGAGCTTCCCGGACGGTCTTCGTTTTCGACGGAAAAGTCGCCCGATTTGAACTTCTGATGCAACTTGTAAATTGTACACCTCCTGCTTGTGAATGTTCTTCATACCTCTATCGATTGCCGCGGGTTCATGGCCAGATGAAAAAATAAATATGATGGTGTTGCGGATGTGGAGTTGCGACGGCTTGAAATCATGAGGCATAGTTGCTGGAAAGGAAACAGTTAGGTGCCATCTCCAAAACACGTTCGAAAGAGCTTCCCATACTCTATCTAACAATGCCTCGCACGTTCATTTTTGTCACCTCTTTCAAGAGTTATGAGCGCTAGAATTCATCACTATCATTTTGTCCGAGGACTTATGACTCAACCTAATACTTTTGTCTTATTGAATCACTGATGCATGTGTCAATTACGGTAAGGATGACAATGATTTTTCGTATTTTTCCATATCTCTTACTACATATACAGGAGAGGCAGGGGGACGTTACTCAGGGTCTCCCAAAACGGTAGTCACTTTCGTTTACAGGATAGTTCCCTGAAGATGGATCAGCATAGATGGGATGAAACTAGTGGTGAAACATTCTTCTCTGCTACCTCGGTCACCTCTCCTCCTATGAAGAAAGGAGAACATTTGCATATGTGATCGGGGTAATTTGGGTACGCCATTTCACGACAGTTCCTATCACATTATTCATTGCTAAGGGCAGTTGAGTACTCATTCCTCCACGATATGATTAATTTTTCGCAAAATTGGTCATCCAAGTAAAGGAATGGGCTTGGATAAGGGGATCTGGACGCTCGCGTACCCACCTAAAGGCACTGTTCACCAGGTACCTTTTCCATATTGAAAAACGGAAGTGTTGATGTTGAGGAGTACATCGGTTTCGAAGAAAGCGAGTCAATCCGCCTGCCTCAATGCATTTCAAAGTGGTAGAGGTGGAGGTTGTACGAGATCACCGTGACGGTAATGGCATGTAAGGGGTGTTTGGACGAGATTTAAGTTGTTCCCATTGCTCAAAGAGATGACGGCATCAAGCCGAAGTTGTCCGAAACTACCCCTCGCTGGCGCCATGGGTTATGACAAGTTGTTTGAACTTCCTTCGTGGGAGTCTCTCGAGATATTGCGACCTTACCAAAACCGTTGAAACTCGTCCACGATGAATGTGGCATTCACACGATACAATCTCTGGCCCCTTATTGTCCCATATTCATGACATTTTTGACCTTATAACGGCAGGTGTGGTATAAGGTATAAGGATAAGGGAGCCTCGAATCTATACTATGCGGAAATCTCGGAAACCATTTTTATCGTGAACTGTGCCTTCAAAAACAGAATACAGCCTAGATGCATAGCAGTTTTGAAGAAGGCTCACCGATATACCTTGGGGGCAGATGGAAGATGGACACTTTTTGGATCCATATTAACACGGCATGGGTCTGAGTGCTTTCCGGTGCCTGCTACGAGGCAGAAGTATCACTGGATGTTTGTTATTATTGTGACGAAATTTCCAGTCACAGGCAAAGGGCAATCGAAGGAAGAGAGAAGGAGAACGCTGACGATTCAGCAGTTCACAAAGTCGACGTCGACTTGTTTGGGATTGAATTATTGGCGATGCTGAGACTGATAGCGCGCGCCATACTGACATACGTTGATGAATGGCCTTCATTCGATGCCCCGTCGCGAGGTGTCAAAATCACGCCCCGCCAACACGGAAAGCACATTAACGGGGCCATTAGGCCTTGTCAGAAAGCCCGACCCTTCACTAATGATCATCTGCCGCCATCAGATCCTTTCAAATCGTTCAAAACGCCCAGTATTTCCCGTAGAGGTGTTCTCTATCCCAGTGACGATGACGTTCATGTAGCGAAGAGCAGTTCCATTGCAGCGCTGTGATTGATGAGGGAATCCGACTTGACAGCCGTCTTTCGCTCGCCCGCACATAAATCCATGCCAGCGCACCACCCTATCAACTTCACAATTTATGAATATTGTTCCTCCGAATTATATCTGACTCTAATGTTGCTCCTCCTTCTAATCGAATTATCAGATCTAATAAATTATGATGACATATCGATTCTCATAAAGTTGATTACTCGAAGGGAAAACCTCCCGGTCTGGCTCAACATTGAAAATTATCACGAGTCTCTGGAATTTCCCGCTTTCCAAACACCTCGACAGCAGCGAAAAATAATGAGCGGGGACCAGTGCTGGGTAGTACAGCAACAGAGAAGATTTACCATAATTTTAGACACCCTCGAAAGCATACTGGGGCCTGGAAATGGAGGTGGTAGTTGCCTAGCAATCCACCAGGGAATCGGGAACGGGGAAAAACTTGGAGAATGACGGTGGTGGGTTCTGATATTGCCTCTGACCTCAAGAGATAAGCTAGAAGTACTGAAAATCTCGACAATACCCTAAGTTGACTTCGTACTCAACAACTGCATGCTGAAGTTACTTCCGCCTTCCTGCTAGTCTTATAACGTCTTAACTTGGTTACTCTAAACCCTTTCTCTCGGCACTTTCCATTTACATTAATAGGGAAAGGATTAGCACTGATCTTTCCTTAAGGAACGTTTTTGACGGATTTCCTGGCTAGCAATTAGGGTGTTTCCGAGTTATTTTCTGTCGGATTAAGTACCGTGTTCTGTCTTCGATATTGAGGATCCCTTACATTACCACTAGAGAATGGGTCTGGTCGTTCCTCCAGCTTCTAGACGCGACCATAACCATAGATTTTCGTTGCAGGACAGGCCTACGGGATAGGGGCCGAGCTTAGGGGAGAGGTCCCAATGTTGGGGACCATCTTAACTAAATGAATCCCTAAAACAGCTTATTCTACTGCTATTAGAAAAGTTGCTTTTGAGATTACATGGGTACTTAAAGGAAAGGTCATTGGTTCTAGAAACAGAAATGTGAAACGAGTCGCCTGCCCACCTAGTTCGTTCCAACGTAATTCAATTGTACCCCAGTTTGCAGTGTTGTTCCCTAGCTTGACAACTTCCCATAAACTCATCTATGCACCCGCCTTTTCATCTTTTCGCCACACATTCGCTCAGAGCGTCTCTTAGGCTATCGCTCAACATTGAAGGCGATCACCCCTTCAATTAACTGCTAATATCCAGTGAAACTGAATTCGCTGTCGTCTGCTTACGCTTGTTAGCCGCTACTTCCTATTGGGACCTTGCAACTCCGAGAAGCCCCTTTTTCTCGCTTGTATTCGTTCAATACTGCAATCTATCATTTGTTTTGAGTGCTCTTCTCAGAAGGCGATAATTTCATATTGACAGAAGTCATTAAACTGGAATCTGGTCCAACCCTTCCTATTCTTCATCGACCATTTCGTGCAGATCCATGCATCACGGTGAATATCCCACCCAAAACAGGAACCTTCTTCTATTTGAAAGCATCTGCTGGCACTTCTGTTTTCCTTGGATATCAGAAGTTTCCGAAAAAGAAGCAGTGGTTGATCTATTCCGTTGTTTCTCCTCATATCCAGTGCCTCTAACTTGGATGTCTTGTTGGCCTTGTCGATTCCTTGGCTTCAGGTCGTGCTTGAAGCCAAGGAATCGACATGCTGATGTCAATTCCTTGGCTGCACATGCTAAGTTTCATGAATTTCTGGAGCAGACCTTTGTTTAGGAAAGGTTTCCATAAGAGTATCTTCGAACGTGCTTGGTACGTGTAGCCTATTTTAGCTCGCCTTGAGCACGACTTCCAGAACTTTTCTACCTTTTTGGGGCTGCTTCAATACAAATTTCTTATTTCTCGTAATTAGTGCCGTCTACTTGGTGTACGTTCAGTCCGGCACCGATGTGTCCCTTCGATCTTTTCGATCCCTCCGGTTGTTTTCATCTATCACCCCTTGCTACAGGGCTGCTCTTAAGTCGAATAACAATTTTTTCGAATAGGACTTACTGACCTCAATGCTCGCCTACCCTCTCCGTCGCCCTCCACAACGGCAATGGAATAGATATCATTAAAAAAATGTTCAAGTGTTCGTCCCTAAACCCAAATACGATCATTCCTGTACAATACGAAAAGAATCAAATTTTCGTAACAATCCAGTTTTGGAATGCGGAGCCAGCAGATGTACAAATTTCTGCTTTTCTCATCTCATACGGGTTTGCTAACAATTAACAGACTCCATGAAGATGGAAGGCATGGCTGACCTCGACGGATAGTTGATCCTCTGATCACCGTCGTGCTTCATTATACATATTTAGTACCTTTCAAAGGATGATATACTTGCTTTAATAGAATCTAACCTCTTCCGAACTAGCCTTTTCTTCATTCATAGGTTAGGCATCATAAGGCAAAAC
The DNA here is from genome assembly GCA_000469685.2 of Haemonchus contortus. Lineage (NCBI taxonomy): Eukaryota > Metazoa > Nematoda > Chromadorea > Rhabditida > Trichostrongylidae > Haemonchus > Haemonchus contortus. Next base: position 9,002,231 of record LS997566.1, on the reverse strand, counting down.
AATCATAAACTTTGACCGAAGTACAGTATAGGTATTGATTAAAGAGGTGGTTCATTGTCACACACACACACACACACACACACTTACATACACATACATGTTCCAAGGATCGAACCCTGATCGATAATGGCTTAAACCGGCAAACTTTTCATCCCCTCTACCAGGAGTCTGGATGCAGTAAGCCACTATATGTGTAGGTCATATGGTCATTTAAAACAACGCTTCTATTCTGAATGGAAGTCAAAGGCGTGGGCATTTAAAAAGAAAAAAAGGGAAATTACCGTCGAAGATTCCGTGGTTTTATGTTTTCATATACTTTTCCACCCACTGCGCATGATTATTTTAGGCCTCATCAACGGAATTCTGAATGTGAGATCAGAATGCTATGAACTGGCATTTCTTAACGCTAACGACGGTGATTCTAACTTATTTCTACCGAGATGACTTACTGCGATACCTACATCAAATTGAAGATATACTTCTACCAATAGGTTCGTTTTCTTTTTTTATCGCTGTACAACAGCTAACGATCGTCATTTGTCATAGGAGTGCACACTCGGGGAAAAAAGCGAACCACGAATTGGAACACATTTGCAAATAGTCTTATCCGGATGATCTCAACTTGGAAGGGCATTAATATTGTTCTGTCCTGTTCGCTCTTCGCAATTTTTTGCAATACACCGCCAAGTGATAAAAGACTGCTTTGAAGTTGGAGTACTTTCATTTTGAGGAGAAGTTTGGTGAAATTTCTCAAAAAACCCTGTTCAAAACTCAGGCCATTTCCCAGAATCTCTAGAGGTCTCATATAGGGGTATTCAACATTTTCGTTAGCCCTGATATGAAAAGATTTAGACTCGCTTGATCTGTCAATTTTCAATGATTTGGAACAAAAAGCCAATGGTTTCGTTATTAGAGGCACTGACCGTAAGTTTCTATTCCAAGAAAGAGTATAGCTGCAATTCCGTTCGGGAAGAAGGGTGATCACTTTGTGTTTAGCGTCATATCTCAATTGTTCCAATGGTGAACCTTCAGTCAACAAGACACTTGCCAGCGGCTGGAGCAAAGTTGTCGAGCTCCTCTCAGAAAATACCGTAATAAAGAGGCCAAACTTCGAAGGCAGGACCTACCGAGACTGTTTCCATGCCAACTTCGGGAGAAACGATTGGGTAAGTAATGATTCCCAGTTTAGAGGATTACCCGTAGGGGTAAAAAAAGGAAGGGAAGGGACAAAATTCGACAGTCTGTACTTTGAGGAAAGAGAAAAAAAGTTACCAAGAGAGTTCCGTCACCACCAAGTGAGTTGAGAGGAATCAGATTGAGGGACCCTATATCTCTCTGCGGGACCAACTCGAAAACGTCCACGAATCACAAACTAAGTCTTGCCTGTGATGACGCTCACGCCTCGTAAGGATGGATCTTCTATGGGTTGAATAGGTCGAAAAGGAAAAAAAATTAGTTTGACTCTGACTCGATAAGCAGCGTAGCTCAGGGAGGAGCCAAGACCAAGGGGAACCAGAAAGGATCTTTATACGAGCACTACCACAAAACGTTATGATAAATTTAATGTATTTTAGGAAATCCGCTGTAATCTGGAAATGTTGAAAAGCTTTGCCAGTGAAATAAAAGCCTTGTTAAAGCTACGAAACGCATCGACTGTGATTATGGTAAGCGTGTATTTAAACCAGTCAGTTACCATTTATAGTGACAGCACCTTGAACTACTTGGTTATCATGAAATATTTTGCAGATAATGTCGTATTGCATCCCGAGCAATCCTCTATCTAACATTGAAAGGCTGAATATCGTGACCGAGCGAGGGACACCTTTGGATGTATTGCATCTTGTACAGTTGTCTCCACACCAGAGACATAAAATTGTAGATATAATTGAAGAATTTTTTATCAGCTATCCAACACTACGACTTCATGACTTTCGAAGGCAACAGGTACGTCCAGCATATTTTGTGGATTACAAAAATCTCATTAAGTACACATTTGTTCGCAGATAGTTTTGGTTGATGGGCAACCGAAAATTGTTGACTTCGATGGTGCCTACTTCAGTGATGAGAATCTGGACGGAGATCAATGTATGTTTGGAGTTTGATAAGTGAAGTTATAATACTAAGATAGGTACCCTACTCTATGTATAAACAGGTCGGAAAAGTTTGTAATCCTGCTCCGCTCATCCATGGGTAGGGTAAATATTTAGGAAGTACCCGGAAAACTGCATAGAACGCCTTTTACCATGCTGTTCGGGAGCCCTAAGAGGGAACGATTGAGCATAGATTTTCTCGATCAAGAATAATTTGGATGGAAACAATTGTATCACAGGGTGCGGGTAGTTCTCCCCGAAAATCGCATCGCGCTTGCCGTACCCGATCGGCCACCTTTGAAAATGAAATTTTCGATTCCCTGTGGAAATACGGTAGGCGCTGCGGGACCAGTGCTGCCGTGGAAATTCGGGGAGAAGTACCACCACCCCAACCGTGTCACTGAAATAGAGCCAAACGCAATCCCCATCCAAGAAAACTAGTGAATATAGCAGCCACCACATAATTGTTTTCACATTTTGATTGTCTTTGTTACAATATTGAGGTTTTCTAGATCTTTCTGCAATACTTCGGAAGCTACAGTCAGAAATGCTCCTCAATCCTTCTTCAGCTCAGAAGTCTGCTCAGATCATGGATAGCAATAAAAGAATCTGAGGAGAAAAACGATCGCATCTAAAAATATAGGGGACTCTCCGGCGCGTGTCGCGTACGTGTCTCTTGGCCCATTGCCAAATGTGGTAAATTCACCTCGGCAGGAGTTATTTCACTAATCACATAATAAGAATACATGTATAACACATCTTCGAGCATCTCACTGCAACTGCTTAATGTATGTTGAAGGTGTTGGTGAGGCTGACTTGCTTGGGAGATTATTTATGTTCCTAGGCGCTTCACCCTTATAGACACCTTCAACGTGCCCTCCTTGTTCGTAAGTTGGTAAGTGGTTCTTCCTTTTACGCCAGTGCCATAAGAGCAGCCTCACAGACGAACTTTAGGTAGAATCATTTGATTAGATGAGAAGTTAGATCGCTATGAGAGTTCTAGAATAGCCATATAGAGGTTGCAATGCAATGATAAATTTAGGAGAACAAGAGAGATCCCCATCGATGGTTGATCTGCTACCATATTGATTCCGCAGAGCAAGATAAATGTAGGAGAGGGGAAATGATTGGGGATCAATTTGATTGCCCCCAGAAACTATCGTAAGATTAGTGAAATACCACGGATGAGGCTCATGCGATGAAGTCATTGGAGTCTCTGCAGAGTTCAAGCCATTGAGATAAAGGAAAGAAATTGCAAGGTGGATCAGTTGCGAGACTAGTGTATGTGAGGTCATAAGGAGGATAAGTGGACGAATGAGATTAGATCCAAATGAATCTTATGCTCAATTCTCACTCTTTTTATCTCGTTTTTTTTTCAGAATTCCAGTAGTTGATTAGACCAGTCACATATTTTCATTTCAACAACAGCTTGCGCATGCTGTTTGCCTTTTGGGATCATAAGATCAGAACATGTTTTCCGCCTTTTAGAGTCATGACATCAGTGCATGAGTTAGAGCGGTAGGAATCACAACAGTTAGATGTGAAGAGATCGCTAGATCTCTATGGAAGGGCAAATGACCTTCTTGTTTTCGAAGTGAAGTGGAGGGTTTACAATACTTCAGTTTGTAAAAGCCACTACGCCACTCGAAAACGGGAGAAGCAAAGTCAGGTGTTGTATCTAATCCTATTGTGGTGGTTAAATCTACATAGAGTCAAAACCGAAAATCGTACTTTCACTCCTGAAAAAACTTGAATAAGAATAAGCAGTTGTCAGCAGCATCTAACGAGCAAGAATGCAGGGAGTGTAGCGAATACTGGAGGTCATTGAATAGGAAGAGGGGTTAGCCGCGACTATTGAATAGCTTAGAAACATATGCAAGCTCGTAAGCGAGTCAGAACATTAAGGAATAACAGTGAGGTGATCATATGGAAGTGTTTCATATGTATTCCTGTAGCAATCAGTAAAGAAATACCTCCAGTCTAGGAGAGTATACCACATTTGGCAATGGGCCAAGAGACACGCACGCGACACGCGCCGGAGAGCCCCTATATTTTTAGATGCGATCGAGAAAAACACTATCACCTCTAATAAATAATTTATTTTGATCAACGAAGTAGCTCTTAATCACTTATGTGATCAAAGGTAAACAAACAGACAACAATTCAATTTGAAAGTGTTCATCTCACAGAGAAAAAACAGTGGCCATATCTTCCTCTCGAATTTAACGTATAAATTCGCCTGTTTAAGATTAATGGGCTGGTCAGTTATGCTCGCTGAGGTTTTCTTTGATAGTACCTTATATCCGGCCTCTGCTATTACGTATAACGGGGTATATCGGGTCTTGTCGGAATGAGTAGGATTTCTCAAACAAAAATAGGATTACAGTGATAGAACATCAATTCTCACAAAGCAGATATTATGAAAACAACATTGAATGACTACGAAGATCAACAACAACAATCAGCGGCAAAATTTTAGATACAAAATGCATTACCGGTACGTTATTTTTATATAAACCTCATCTCATTCTTGAGGCTCGTAATCCCTTCTGACGCTGAAGTACTTATCACGATTTTCCTCTAGAAACATTACAAATTCAGCAGTCATGACTTTCAAGGTCTGAAAGGAACCTATCAATATGCTTCTGAGATGTAATAAACCTTGAATAAAACGAAGAATACATATTTCGTTCAACAAAACTTACCACCAAAGGTTCTGAATCTTGAGGTAGATCGCTGAATTTCTCAGCTAAACATTTGAACAGCCTCAACAGATGCGGAAGGCCAAACACTGAGGAGTGTCGCACAGGGACAGTATTGTCTGGCAATATGGCCGATCCTTAAAATGCTGTCACTTTCAGAATATGCGAGTATCAACAGATTATTGACCGACTGATAAAAATGAACATCAACACCCAAGCAGGTAAAAAAGAGCTGGATAACGAACTGCATTTACAAATTCGAGCTTCTATTCGATGGGTATTGTTCATCATCAACATGACGAGCAAAACAGAGGGAGATGTTGAAGTACCAGGAGACAGGGTTTGTGACGGAAGGTAAAATCACTACACATTTAATGGATTAGCGCTGAAAATACAATTGAAATAGGTGAAAACACTACCCAAATGTGGTTGCCCATTGCTTCCATTCGCGTCGTTCAAGTTTAAAAGACGTTGCCTCAGCAATTCTGACTGATACTGATCACGTTCAGGCGGATATAATAGCAGCTTCCTGAAAGAGTTAAGGTTCAGAGATTTCAAAGAGGGTTTTATCTGAGTTAGCATCGGAATTTATGCAAAAAAAAACGAATGAGCATTAGCCTAGAATTCGGAAAAATATTATATAAACAAGTAATCAATATTCGAATAAATATGATAGGCTCATACCCGAGCATCATGTTGAAATAGTCGGTTATCATCTGACATGATTGGAGAAGGCAATTCAAATGGGAGCAGCTAATTTCGTCGCCATAAGAAACAGTTACCATGTTCACTCCCCATGCGATTTCGATGTCATAGGTGTTCAGGAACTGAAATTTAAACACTTCCTTTCACTGAGGAACCCCCATACAAACAACTTCTTCTCAAAAGTTTGTAGTAATAAGCCAATAATAATTAGAACTGAAATGGCGGGGTAGGGTTACTCTTAGTGTTATGTTTAAATCAAAACTGGCACATTTCCTATTACTGAACTGCGAAAATATCTAGCACATAATTGTATATGGGTACACGGATCACATAATCTTCGAATTGCACTTCTCCTTCGGCCACTATTTAAAATGAATACGATTACTATTATACGAACAAATACCCGAAGAAATTACTGAAAAATAAACCTCAACAAGCAGCAAGTCAACAGGATAAGCGGCAGGCAACTTTGTCAACAGACGTCGATGGATGACCGCATCGTGATCTTTTTCGAGAATCTCATAGAGTGATTTCGGCAAACAACCATAGTACTAAATATTTTTTTAGATGAAAATGGTCTGATACAAAGGAAAAAACCGAAGAAGTAAAAGATAGGTAAACGAAACGCACATGTTTGATTGAGTTCACATCAAGGATGGGTTCATGCTTCACAACTTTGCCTGGAAGTGAAGAAGGAAATAGTAAATTATTCAGCAACAACACCGAGACTGATGCAACATGAAAGCGAAGTAATAGAAAGCATATTATGAAAATACTTTGACTCATTGAATCTTGTAGAAAGTTAAGTTTGAGGGAAATCATAAACTTGAGTGATCAAGTAAAAGAGCATACAACTAGCGGGAACCTACGACAACCCCTAATTAGAACACTAATGAAACACAGTAGCAACTTCTTATTGGTTCGTGTTTTGACGAAGCAGACGGCACTGCTGAGGACTGGCACCAATGTTTGCATGAGCGAGGCGGTCATACCGAACACCTCCACGCAACAAAATAAGAAAAACCTTTTAGTGTAGGGGCTTCTCAGGGAAGGGCACCTCAAAACATGACGCTGCACATAGAAGTGTAATCATGGAACAGTAATGGATCGCGAGAGCGTGAATATATCCCCGTAGAGAACAACTACCAGTCAAAACCCATGAGATCTATTTGTAGCAGCAAAGCAATACTGTAAATAACTGAGGGTAAGAGGAAAAAAAAGAAAGCGTCCACTCTAGTGGATAAAAGTGGTTCAAATCTTATGCTTGCAGTTCCTTGAAGGTAATCATTTTGAAGGAGAAAACGTCGATTGGTTGTGAGCGCAGATGAGTCCCATTTCTTCACGATGGCTGAAGCGTGCAATAGAGAAGAAGACTAAATCCTCATGTTGCCATCGCCATCTACCCCCTCCCTTTTAATGATCTATGGAGCATTGTTCTTGCCAAAAACGCACCAAAACAGCTCTATACCACAATAAATCGGCACGAACCCGACGGAACTAGAAGCAAAAGCAGGTAATGTTCTATCGAAGATATTTTTCGCCAGCGCTAGGAATCAAACTGATCATTCTTTCGCGGAAAGAACAGATTAATCCGAGGAAGAAGATAAAGCAAAAGGAGCACAAGAAAGGAAGGTATCTGGGAACGTTTAAGAGCAAAACATAGTATAAGAATAATGTCTTGGTTTTCAGGATTGGATGAAATCGCGTGCTCCGGAATAAGGATTTGGACATTGGACGGCTGGTACAACTTGCTATTACTGATGAAAGTTAAAAAACAAATAAATTAATGAGTATAGAAAAATCAAAGCTGAACATACTTCGACGGGATGTTACTGGAGGACTGAGAGGTGAGGGGTTGGAAACTTCCTAAAAGACAGAAAACATTCGATCATCCTAACGATTGAAACATCACATGCAATTTGAGGATTTCATTAGGCTTCCAAACGAGGGGCAAAAGTAAGGTTCGTTTCAAAAAGTAATATGAGAGTTCACTCACAGGAACTTCCTTCAGCTTCGATCTACGCCTTTTCTCTAATTTTGCTGCCTCCAGTTCAGCCTGGAATAGGTATTGAATAAACATTTGTCCAAGAATCTTCCCTTGAAGATCCATAACATCAGCGTTCATCGATTGAGCTGCTTGTGACAAAAAAACAAGTTCTGAACAAATTTGCCCTTGTGGGAAGACACTGTTTTTTAGCTAACGTCTGCAATTACACTGAGATTGCGTCGATGTCTGCAGAAGGGCATATTCAAACATTTGATAAATTCTTATAATACAATATTTGTAGGGAATAGCTGAAAGCATGGTATAACTGAGAAAATGCGAAATGATCACTCCAATGGCACCTATTCAACGGAAGATGTACAAACATATCGCCGCTTAATGAGCAGCAATAGGGACGAATTGAGTAGAAGCCATCGATCACCTCACGGTCCTAATTCACACAAGACCACCTTCAAGATTACTAACTTTATTCATTAACCAATATATTCGCTTATTAGTTCACTGATTGTGAGCCCCGATTTGCTTAAAACTACGCTAGAGTGACAGATAAGTTGTTTCTAATGGTTGGTGTTTATCGAATTACAGGCAGTATGAGAAATTTCAAATCCTGGCTGTCCTGCGTTGAGTTCGATAGAAAGTAGCTATTTTTGCTCCACTGTTCATTTCCTAATAACAGTTATCAACCAAGCTGAGCTGTACCAAGCAAAGCGGAAAGATTTTGAAAAAAAATTGAAGGACCCTGAATTAACAAACATAATACGATTGCAAGAACATACCGTTGTTCTAGCAACATTCTCGTCCGTATAAGGAAGAAACAGTTGCTTGACTTTGCTTTCCGGTACAACGGCATCATGCCTTTTATGCCAACCCTTCAAAAGCAATCATTTCACGTTATTACAGATAAGTTAAGCAACAATGTGTTTCATCACAAGTCAATCGTTAGAGTGAAAAAGAAACTAAAATTCCAGATATTACCTGATAATGCACAGTGAACATGCGCTCATTGTCTTTCGTCGACACATTGACTATCTTTCCTGCGTAATAGTAGTCCTTATACTTACATAAAACTTTGTCGTGAAGCTCGTAGGTGATCGCATGCTTGGGGGGCATCTGAAAACTTTCCATTGATTTGTATAAATAGAGGAACCAAAATGTAACAGTGATAACAAAGTAAAAATCCAAGAGCAATAAAGACAGATTTCATAAAACGGAATCAACCGCGGTGATCGTTTTGGCGCAAGAATTTGATGTCGACTGCGGTCACCACGGTGTAATTCACGGCTAAAGTGCGCATCATCTGGCCCTACTTATCCATCTACTTAAAACCGATGTCCCAATGATAGGCGATAGTCTTTCAAATTACTACGAATTCCGTAGCACAGATTACCGCGTTCATCCAGAATTGGGTGAATGTACCCATGCCCTACTGGGATTCGATTATGGATCACATGAAGTCCCCATTTTCTTAATCTCTTCTTGGAACTCAGCTTCGCGGAACACTTCCAACCTGCCACTTTTCGTGAAAGCCAAAAAGTAGAGTTTTGCCAAGTTTTAAAGACACAGTTCACGATAATTTTGAGGTTTTATTCAAAGCGGAAATACAGGGTGCGCCATAAAATGGTAACAAAAGACTTAGGCCACAAAGCCGCAATTCATATTGTGAACTCATATGAGTTATTTACTATGCATCACATCTACAAAACGAACACACGGTCATCTTATATACCGTCTCCTCTACTAATTATAGCTCAAAGATGCTTCGGCTACTAGTCGACGGCGGCACGCAGAGTTTCTTGAGAAACTCGAACCTGGTACTTTTCCAGTGGTTTCTTATAAACAGCAACAGTGGTGCGTTATAAAGCGCAGGCTTTCCTCTACAGCATGAACTATATCCAGCAACCCATCACATTGTGGGCTGGGAAATTCGTAGGATGATTGGGAGCTGGGATAAAGTCGCGAACATTCCCTCAGTACGAGTCTTATCTTTTCCCATTCGTGAGCAGGTGCGCCGTAGTTTTCAAATCGTATCCTCAAAAAAATCTTTGAACCTCAGCTGCATCCTTTCAGAAGGACCCTTTTTACAGCGCTTTAGATTAAATTTTGTACTTTTTTCGTCCAAAATTTGCGACATCGCTCTGATTGTAGAGTTTCTAGCAAAAACCATCATCAAAGAGGGAAAATGGCCATGAGAGGCGATCAGACTTTTCTCACCGGCTTCAGCACTCGAAACGTGGATTGTATATATATATATAAATATACTTTGGGGTCTCAACTTCCACGCTGAACACCTTTTAGTCAAGAAAAGGTTTGTCGAAGCGCGTGCCGCGCGCAAGTAGCACGACATTTGCTTTTTTTCCAACTTCTCGTCAAGAAGTTTATAAAGCTTCCGAAACTTATCTGGATACAATTGTATTTTCTGGGGGTAGACTCTTTTTTCGGAGTAGAAAATACAAACAAGTCAGCACTCATTTTTCTCGCGTTTCTGCAGGTTCCGCAGCGTACTCCTTCCAAAGCAACTCTATTCTGAAAAGAGGTTGTATTGAGACAAGACGACCATTTGGAAGTTTGTCATTGTCTTGTCTACGCATCGCGTTTCAAGAGACTGCCATGTGGGAAACGTTGAGACGAGGAGCGATCCCGGAAAAGAACTCATCAAATGCGCCCACAGACGGAATGGCCGGCGGATGTCTGCGAGGCTCCACCGGTCTCCGAATTGTGACGAATTGAGAGCACAAAAGTAGATATGCAGTCTGAGGTATATGATAAACATAGCGGAAGGTGCAGATTTGGAGAAACCCTCCAACAAGAAAATTCCGGACGTCCTGAAAGTTGTTACCATATTTATGTCGCACCCTGTATAGGTTAGGAATAGTGGGAATAGTGGGTCCATTGGTAGTGAAGAAAGCAAGAAAATTCGTAATTTTTGAGAAAAATTAGGCCCCCCAAAAGTAAGGAAGATGAAGATTGGACGAGATTACCGTGACGGAAATAACGTGAAGGGGTATTCGGACGAGATTCCAGTTGTTGCAATTGCACAGAGCCGACTGCATCAAGCCAAAAGTGTACAAAACTGCCTTTCGCTGTCGCTGTAGGTCATGAAAAGTTGTTCGAACTTCCTACATGGGTACCTTGTGGATGGTGCAACCTCTAGAATGCCGGTGAAACTCGTCCACGCATACACACGGGCCAATGTTTGAGCCTTCATAGCTCCCTAACTAGGCCATTTTCCGATCTAATAGTGCCAGATAAGGTAAACGCGGGGTCTCAAATTCATCTTGTGGGGGAATCTCAGTTACCATTTTTATCGTGAACTGTGCCATTAATGAATTCAAAGCAGAGTTGGTGGATGTTTGAAACATGTGGTGTACTGGGCGAGGCAAACAATGGAAAGACAGCTTGGGCACACCGCCTGAGTACCGGGGAGCCTTTTGTTTCTCAGTTCGTTTTTTGCTTTATAACTGATTCACTGCGAACTTGTCTTCCAGACGGCAAAAAAGATTTCTGCTTCTCTCTGTCTTCAGCTTGCGATTCAAAAATTTCGAGCAATCGACATATCTCATTGTATGAATCGAGTGTTACTTCTCCAAAGACCATCTATCGCGAATTTCACGGAACTTGCAAATCTTTCTGGTCGTTTGTGAGAGATCTAATTCGGTAATCTATGGCTGATATGGAGAATGTGGGCAGTTATTGGTGCTTCTGTAGGCACCGTTAGCGCAGAAGACTGCGAAGGAAATGCCGATCGGTGGGAGATCTTGTGAAGGTACACTTGAAGACGACACAAGGAAGGAGAAAATCTCTTTCCCTCCTTGTCTCGAAAAGAAACAGAATAGGAATTCAGCCAGAAATTTCTAGGATTGTATGCATAAAAGCGTCCTGTCAGACTAGTAGGTTTGTACATAGACTGTCGACAAATATGTGAAAGGACAAAATGGTCGTGAACATGCTAAAGCGAAGACGAATACTGCCTTCACATGAGCTGGTAATACACATTTGATGTATTTCATCCGAATAAGTGCTGCTGGAAAACCACCGCTCATGTCTGCATTACAGAGCATAGATGTCAGTACAATTCAAGTACAAGGCACAGGTCAGAGCTCGTGTGATATGGCTAGGCTTAATTCCTATTTTCCGCATATACCAAACTTCGCTTTTTCGACTACTGGCTGTTCCTCGACCTTATACATTACCTAGAAGAAGAAACTTCAAGACTCGTTATTAAATCGGAATCGGGTTGACACGGTATTTTGCTATTATTTTGCTTTACTACCGTATTTTATTTTTTCCCTTCTGAATTTCGAGTTAACTCCATTCGTACAACTCCACACGAGGTTACAATACCTTAATGGCCAACGTTTCGATGAACCACTCTCGTCGGAGCCTGAAAGGATGGAATCAATTTATGAAATTACCCGATCAAACATTTCCACCCCCCCCCCCCCCTCCCACAATATCTCCGATACCAACTTGATCATCATGCAAATCTTGGAGGATGAAAATTTTTAGGAGGATTATAGGATCTACGCAGCGCTCGAGGGCCTTTTCTCTTCATCAGGGAATTACAGTACTTTTTATCCTCCTATCAAGTTGGTCTCGAAGATATTGGGGGGGGGGAGGAGGAGGAGGAGGAGGAGGAGGAGTAGTAGTAGGAGGGAAGGAGATGTTTGATCGGGTATTTCATAAATTAATTTCATCCCTTCAGGCTGCGACGAAAGTGGTTTCACCAAAACGTTAGCCATTAAGGTATTGTAACCTCGTGTGGAGTTATACAGATAAATCGATAATATGCCGAGGTTCATCGAGAGCCGCACGTGGAGTTCTGAACTCCGGGGGGACGGCATCTACAAGCTGCCTGAATATTAGCAAGAAGTAATCTACAACGATGGTGGATATACTATTTAATTTTGCGTGCTTCATCACATTGAGGGACATGAATTCTGCAGGACAACGTCATGGGGCGTCAATCAACCCGTCAAAGGGATGCGCCCCGCATTCGACCTCCATTCAGAATCGTGGTGGCATATTTAATGCGTATGCGGCCTACGACTCGTGGTGGCCAGCCGATATACAATTCAGTGCTTTCATCCTCTCTGGTACCAATTAACCGACCCCGGAGGGATGGGAGGCTTGGTTGGCCTAACCGAACGTCGGTCCGGGATTTGAACCCGTGACCATTCGTGTGTGTGGTAGTGCGCCACTTGCCACTGCACCTACATGTTATTGAAAAACCTGAACCCCCTTTTTGGAACAGAACTTCCTCGCTGACATGATAATATACTTATTTATTAATTTATTTTTATATTTGTATTTGTTCCCTATATGATTGAAAAGTGCTTCTCTTTTATTGCACTCATTGTCAGATATGAAAAGGGAATGATGGACAACTGACAATTTCAAAATTCCACACCGGGGGTTTGCTCGATAGGAGAGATTTGTTTTTCGACGTTGCGCCATAACCACTAGAGTGGCAGCCAGCATACTAAGTTGATGTCTTCAAAGCAATGGGTTGGGCAAAAAGGCCTACAAGACAAACAACTTTTCGTATTAAAATTTCATTGCATTCAATGCATCGACAATCATTGGCACATCCCCTAACAGGCCTGATGACCTTTAGCTACTTCATGAGCAATTTATAACTTCAAAAGTAGTCAACAGGACAAATAGGTGCTCATAGGTTGGGCATGGGCACGAAGGAAATTTTGCATACCTGGCAAGTGAGATGATGATTGAGCCTGTCTTGAACGACGGTGTTCAAAAAAGGGCGTGGCAAAAGACCGATCTGCGCAGAAGCAATATGGATCCCACCACTCGATATGGTCACCACCTCCAAATAAGATAAGATAGGAGCCCAGGGTAATAGAAGGACTTCGACGGGTGCAAACAGGCGATTTTATGGACGTAACGTGGGATTACAAATGACAACTTGTTCGAACGGGTTCATCACGTTGATTCAGAATCAACCTGAGCCTTCCCTCGGTCTCGCCGGTCAGTAGCAATCTTAAACGTCGGAAAAGAGGTCGGACGTTATAATTCCCAAGAACCTGGAGGGGGAGAGGGGCTTACCCCTTCCATGCTCTGACCTTCCTTGTCGTTTTTTTTTCAAGACTAGCTAACTACCTCGTTGTAACACCCCTACAAATTCAAAATTTCAATTCAGCAAATCGACAAAAATGCATTAAAATTCTTTCTATGGACTTATAGACTTCGAATTCTGGAAGATCTTTATTCGAATCAAAGAAGGCCTTCCGACCGTCCTTTCCTTTTTGAAGTTTAGCTTTTCGTTATCACGATTTCTACAAAACCCTTTCTGTTCCCTGCTAACCTTTCTTATTCTCTTGCTGTTGATGTGCACCTTTCGTATTAATGAATGGTCAAACAAATAAATCTTTACTGGCTGGTTCCGCGAATCCAGTACTCTCTGAACGCGGTTTCCACTGCGTTTAGTGCCAGGCAGGCTGTCAGTCAGGTCTTACCGGATCTTATGTATTTATTGTTAGATTCTGCAAAAGGGTTCATATTCCCTTGAGAAATGAACCTACAAAGGGGTAATAGGACAAAGGGGTGGACCGAACGTACTGGTTGATTCAAAAAAAAACATTTGTGTCGGTTCCCTGGAAACATCAGAGGTTGATGACTAAGTAATTGCGCATTTTTCAAGGGGCACTTGATAACCTTCTTCTCACCAGAAAAAGAAACAATATTATTTAGTTGCTTATTGACAATAAAATACTTATCTACTTGAACTGTATACAGACTACTTTCAGAGGAAGAGGAACTTCAAAAAGGCACCCCCTTAAGATGAGTTCCGAATAATTGAGAAAAACTCACAGTTGCTAACGAAACAGATTCAATGGGGTTCGCCTTATAATGTTCCTTAAGACCTTACAAAGTGGTTAGCCCCATTAATAAAAAAGGCCTAGCGGATCTGCTGACCTTTCCTCCTAATGTCGACTCATATCCATTGTTTCTGCTCTCTATCACGAACCAACAATCCTAGTCAACAGCTAGTCACACCTCATAGGACACACTTGACTACCGAATATCATCTACGAGCCCTCCCCTCCACTCCACATTCATACACACATACACACATTCATACACCCACCTACCCACCCGCCCACCCACACACACACACCGAATGCCGGTACTCAACTAATATTGGTAGAGGTATAGGGACCTAGTGGATCTCACCTTCTGATGCCTATTATCAGCCTTTATCGTGTGTTATCATGTTTTACCATTTCTCTTTAGTAACCTGGACAATTATATTGAAACGACTAATCCTCGCGCAGAAGGGAGACAAAGTAAGCGAGAAGAAAAATAAACAATTGAGTGCAGGACAAGGTGATTCATCAAGCACGTCTTACAAACGAGACAAAGAAAATAACGAATTTGCCGTCACCCAATAGTGTACATCAAAAAGGGCACGAATATGACATGACACGGTGAAGGGCTTATTTCCTAGGAAGCTTCATACAATGGCGTCATAGAGTATTTATCAAATACGTAGTGTGACCGCAACTCCGCCTGCTTCATCGAAATAGACTAGACTTCAGTGGAGAATGAATTGAGTGTGTATACATGTGGAACATGGGTACTCAGCTGGAAGCGAGATGATTTTTGAAGCGTGAGCGACGAGAAGAGCCTTAGCAATGTCACGGTGCGGCATCCAAATAGGTGGCCGCTTCGAAGTTAGATTCAGCTGGGTTTATATGGTAAGGAATGTTGTCAATATTAAAAGAACAGAGCAAACTGGCCTACCTAGCACCATCTTAAGCTTCGCTGAAGGCGACAAGGCCGAAACGCTAGCTGAAGAAATATGGTCCATCTTGGACATGGTCCTTCTGGAACATTCTCTTGGTATTACATCAAGTTACTAGTTTATTTCATTCAATAACATTCGAGGTTTAATATGTACAATTCCGTCGACGATTTCCGTCCTCTTCGGGAACTTCTAGTTCAGCTGATTGTGAGTAAGCCCATCGGAACCACAGTAGCGTATATTAGGTTGATTAGAGTTCACCTTTCCGGTGGGCTGACTCCGTTGCTCTGAAAGGCTCCAAATAAAGCGGAAATCGTCAAAACGTTAGCCGACGGAATTGAACTTAACCTCGAGTACTGTTGAATAAAAAAGACCTGTACTGGAACTATGCCGAGGTTTATCGAGAGTCGATCATGACGACATCCCTTTAAATCCATCAGCCAAGTGGAGTAGGGAACGCTTCAAGATCTTCGAGGCCTTATCGCCACTCCTCCCAGGAAACTAACCTGGGTACCGTCTCCATCGCCACGTAAACAGCCGTTAGAGCGCTCTTATTTCCCACATGTGCACAAGCCAACTACCCTATTCAACGGCTTTAATGTGATGAGGAAATCATCTTATATACAGCTGACATCGATCCGACGAATAAATTCTCTGGACATAAAGGAGAAAATTATGCAAAACTTGTCATTTATCTCAGCGGAATTACGGAAAACGGGGCATGGCTTGAATTGCTAGAAAGATCTCCATGAAATATACCTCACTGCAACCAAAATGTCCTTCACTCGCTCAGAAGCTGCATTACGTACCGGAATGTTTCCAGAGCAACCACTAGGGTGCAGGTAGTGTAGTGGCAAATGGTGCACTTCACACACGTATGGTCACGGGTTCGAATTCCAAATCGATATCCGCTAAAGTCAACCGATTGGCTGACTTAATTCGACGTCTGGGAGGATAAAAGCACAGGCTTGTACGTCGGCTGGCCACAACAAGTCATTGTATAGGCCACACACGAATTCAATACGCTACTACGGTTCCTAATGAAGGTCGAATGCCTGGGCGCATCCCCAGAACGGAATTGGCCGACGCTTTAATATCTTCATAGAATATGATGCAGACCACGTGCCTTACCATAGAGTGCAGAAGAACGAGTTTACGTAGGATGGATGCTCTTGGCTTTTTTGTAAGGAATGACGAAGGATGGGATTGACGGCGATTATCTGGGAAATAAAAGCAGCTCTAAGCAGCCTAATAGACCAATCGGCCGTTTGACGTGTCACGCGATTGTTGAGTTATGAAGTTTTCAGTGCTGTTCCCGTATGTGTCAATTCCCAAGAGCCCTCTAAACTTTCATCGATGTCTAGCATGCAAAATAATGAATGACCTATAGGAAAAACCTAAAGACTTGTTGTTGGAACTACTTTTACTTTCCAAAGAGCCGCTAACTAGCTTTTTCAAGCTGGGAAATAGCTATCAATGAACCATTTAGCCCGATGGGCCTGTTTTGCAGGTTCTAGTCCGGGCCTCGACCCTGATAAGCAGGGCTCATTCACGATGACCGAATGTAGTCTCTTCGTCAAGAAGTACTACCTATTACTGCCGATTTTTCCTTCCAGTCATCAGGTTATAAAATTTTAAACTAAATCTACTTCCGCAGACGTGCCAGCCCCGCTCAGCACTCGTCTCTTCTGTGCCAATCACTTTTGCTCATCTCTGCCAATTTTTTCCGGTCCCTGGACCACTCAGAAAATGAATCATCAATGTAAACCTGACTCACCCTTGATTGACTACCTCTGTCCCCACTCAGCACAGGTTTTTTAGCACCCTGGAAGAAACCTCTCAATGTCTTACTTAACCAGACCGCTCTTAAATCATATTTCTGCTACTTAAATACCAAACTAATGGAAAGGAGAGCAAGTTCTCTATTATTATTTTGCATATCCCACCATTTAGTTGTTACAGAAACTCCACAACTCGTAACGGTCTCTTCATCGCGAAGGGCGCGGACGCACATGGTCCAGGGATCGAATCCCGTCTTGATGTTCGTCTAGGATGACCAAGCCTTCCTTCCAGGATCGGCTAATTGGTGCTACATGTCTAAGGTAGAAAAGCACAGACTTGCACGTTGGCTGGCCCCTGGAAGTCATTGCATAAGCCACATACGCATTCAAACGCCACTAAGTTCCCTAAAGGGAGTCGAAGGCAGGGTGCATACCAAAATCGGCATGGACTGACGTCGAAGAATTCATTCCTAATCATCCTAATCAGTAAGTTTTTTCATAAACTGAGAGATGGGGCTAACTTGAACTGCAGTCAGTTAGGAGGATTTACATCACAGAACGCTGCCCAGGTGATTGCCACTTTCACCAGCAACAGAGCACGAAGTTTGATCCCTTTGCAATAGATCGAAGCGGTCTCCTTGAACTCACTTTCACACAGAGCATGGAGAGACTGCTTGCCAGTCATCTAGCAATGGCACAACCTTGTAAAAAATGATTTCTCCTTCAGATACATGGGCATGTTGTGACTTAGATTATTTAATTGACACATCTCTTATCTCTTTGTGCAAAAAGCGTTCTTTAGCGGGTCGCGAAAGTCACTTTATCTGCCCAATTCGTGTTTTTCTAAATTTCTGATGTCACAACGATGGCACAAATTATGAAGTCGTCAACGGAAAAGCAATACTTATATCCTGTCCGGTAATCGATCCAATTTCCATTTGACGTCAAGATTCACGTCACCTAATGATACTAATTTACTTTCTGATTGTAATTGTGATTGATTGTCAAGATTCCCATGAACAAAAGGGCTCTCCCAGGATTGCTTAATATGTGCTGAGTTGATCCGAACACATATTTGTCAACTGTCACTTTTTCGGGTTTCAGTAATGATAGCCCAAACAATCCTCCTCAGGTCTCCTTTGCCTGCTCACCCGCAACCCTACGAGGATGCTTTTCGCATAGGTTGAAATATCAACAATCCCGATGTGATGATTTACATGAGTTCCAGGTTGGATAGTGGATCCCGTCTGGATAATATTCCTCCACTTGAGGGAAAAACAATATCTAGTCACACTGACGAGGCTGCTTTCATTTGAATCTGAATTAACGAGCTTATCTAAGAGCACAAGGCGGACATCCTGAAGAAGCCTTACCTGATTAGGTTTTCAGCTAGTTTTTTCAAGTGCACAAAGCACATTTAGCTCCAGACAGAATGTGCTTAGATCAAATCGGAAGCGATAGATGTTCCCAGGAAGGTTCAAATTGTATATGGGAAATTGGGAAAAACACACAGAAATGGTACCATGCATGCTTATAGAAATTTCTGGCATTTTGTAATCACGTCAATAAGGGCAGTGATAATGTTTTCACGGTAAATCAACCCTGATTCAAGGATACGCCCGGCCTTCGACTTCCATTCAGAATCGTAGAGCCGCCTTGTATACATACGTGGCCTATGCAATGAGTTGCAGTTACCAGCCAATGTACAAGTCAGCATTTTTATCCTTCCAAACATGTCTGAAACCAATGAACCAACCACAGTTGGAAGAGGAGGGCTTTGTAGTCTTGGACTAGCATCGACCCAGTATTCAATCCCTGGACCAAGTGAGTGTGATGGTGCGCCTCTGCCCTCTGCACCACATCCACCCTTTACCTTCTGCAGTAATTATAATCGATTGCTTTTGATTTTTCATCCTATTGTTCACCTTCACAAGTGCTTAAATGAATAAATAAGCATTCATTGGCACTGTGCACTTTCTTCTTAATTCATCTTGATGACCTAATGGGAAAAGTGCTTTTCAAGCAGAAATAAGCGACTGATCCGTCTTTTAAAAAGAATGTTTTGACTACTGCCTTGGAAAAGTATGGTTTAGCAAGATTCAGCTATATATCCGTTCTAGGTTCTAGAAAATTATCGAAGCCATATCGCCTTTTAACAGAGAACATTCCAGAAATCCAAGGATTCACATGCCATTTATCCCGGTGATGGGCGGGGAAAGTGGGAGGGCAGACGGGAATCAAACGATACATGCACATAGCATCAAATTCCGGCTAGTAAATCGCCTTCCTGCTCTCATCCGGCAAATTGCAGCAATTGTCAATAACACTAGCATTTGAGAGGGGCATAGAATAAGCTCAAAATTGAAATTCCGATAGAATACTGCTGCCACATTTGAAAAGTTAAGAATCACCCATAAGACGTGCATAGCGCATTCTGACGTTCGATATGGAAGCTGACGTGCTGGATTAGAACTTGATGTAGCCTTTTTTTAGAAAAAAATCAGCATTATCCAGTAAAAATTGATCCTCCGACATGCTTGCTTTGAATCGGCGTATCGATAGGTTCTTCCTTTTCACTTCATCTATTCTAAATGATGTTGACAGTCAGTGCGACGAAAAGTGCGATGTGGGTTCCCATTCTAACGTAGCAAACCAATGATTTTTATAAAATCGGAGGTTCTGCTGTAATGTGGGATATCCTGTGCCGGGATCATAACTCAGGCTGTCAATGTCAATGTGTCGATAGTCGTTTTTTCAAAAACGAAAGACTTTTCAAACGGGTGATTCCTTTAAACCCTCTCACTTGTGCAGCCTTTCCCTTCCCACAAGATCCCATTCTGATCCGCCACCAATATCCTAGATTTGCTTAACTGCCAATCGTTTGCCAATCTTTGGAAGCCGGAAGTCGGAATTCGAAAAACGGAACGATGAAGTATTCCATGCCATCTTCTGTAGTGCAACCCTTCTCTCTCTATCCGTTCCTGCCCTACGAAAATTTCGTACAACTAAAGGTCGTTGTCCACGTAGTTTATATTAGCCGACGCTGAAGAGGGGCCATAAGTGCTTTCATTAATATCCCCTTACGTCCGGACGCAAAATGTCCTACTTTGTTAGCACTTAAATAGAAGGTCCGACAAATAAATTGAACAAAGGGGGAAGCACTCATCTATCAACAAGTACATACGTACTCGTGGGACGTTTCTAGAAGAAATGGTAATGCCCATGCGTGACGTCTGAATGAGTACTTATCGCTTTAGACAAGCGTTTGATCGCTTTATGGCCTATGGCAGGGCCATTTCTATTGTTATTGGTATCTGCAATTTTCGGATTGCGGCTAAGATTTTGTAGTATATTACCAATTTTCAAGAAAAAAAAAGGATTTTGCGAGTGTCACCTGATTCAGTACGGCTAGAGGGCAAGAGAGATTGCGTGTCGGAACTAGACGTTAGAGCGACTTCGTGCTGAGAGTGCATGAACTTCTACAGACACAGAGCGCTGTGTAGACGAGAGAGTGCCTCGGTTGATGGAGTTCGCCAGAGCGTGGCGAGCGCTGGCTGTCAGCTGAGAGGGCGGCGGCCCCGACGCCTCACGTACCGATCAACAGCGTTCGTTGTGTGAGCCGCACTCCTGTGGTTATTGGCGGTGGCCGTACAGTGATGGTAATTCATGCTGGTCGGAATGATTCCTGCATATTGTCCACGGTTCACCATCGTCGTCGTTTCCCGGTTCGGTACCGTTCCCGATGTCCTGACAACGATCGATTCTGGCATCCTGTGGGTCGAAACGCTCCGGTAGCGAGCGGCGCTTTTTCTAGATTTCCTCGAGAGACTTGCCTGCTGCGACTGGCCGCCTGGGTCGTATTCATTCTGAGGTACAGCTCCTAATTACATTCCGCTGTGGCTGTCTTCTTCCCAGTCGATTCTCAGCATACCGAACACGACTTTCGATGACTGGTGCCGTTGTTGAATTCTGACTAATGTGTGCGTGTGGGATGACGCGGTCGATGTGCCATTATAGTCGCGTCACCATCGAATCGTGCGACTTCCTCCTCTGCGCCGTTCGAAGCGACGGGCGCAGCCGTCTGTTGAGATTCTTCGTTAGTATTCCCTTTCGTCCCTCTATGGTTATGCTACGCGGCTGGATCGTTAAGGCTGCTGGCTGTCCGTCTATTTGAAAATGACATTGAAATTTTGTGGATTTTTCGGAACTGCCTTAATTCTGGAAGCCATTTATCTCTAATTTTTATATCTTCATTTATTTAGATAAGATAAAATTTATGATCGAAAATCTGGAGTCATTTGAATGGTAATTGTATTTATAGTCTTTTCATGTTCTTTGAAAAGGAATCGATTTTCACAGCAGGCCGCCCACATGGCCCCCAAGCACTCGGTGCGTGCTAAGTTCGCTCTCACACTGTGTGCGTTAGTGAGAGAGAGATTACACCATCGACCGTGAACAGAACCTTCAGCCTGGATTCTGTTTACCCTCAAGTGTCTGTGACGTACCAGCTCCTGTTATCTTTGAAGTGATGGAGAACTAGAAAAGGTTTTCCTTGAGAAATGGAGCATGGCCGGCCGATCGGCCGAATCTTGGTCGCCGACTTTTTTTTCCTGGCTTCAATCTTTTCATTATAAATTTCCTGCAGAGTCGTTGGAATCACCTCAGTCCTCCGGCAGCTTGCAGCCGTTTCTGGAATTTTCGATTTCCGTTTATCTTGGAATGAAGGGAGAGACTTTCAACCTTGAAATGATCACTCCAAACTGCAATTAACTCAAGCCTCCAGTGCACTTTTGTTTTCGTCTACAACACTGCCATGGTAATTCTTCTTCAAAAGGGGGGACCTCATTGATAATTGTCCCCAATATTTAGAATTTCATACAGATCATATGTTTTCTTCTTATAATACATCAAAGACGAATCACTATAGTACAGAATGGCTTTGTTGCCGTAGCCGACAAATGAACGGGCGTGCAGCGGTAAACAAAGGGAACTCGTCGTTGTCCAAAAACACCTGACGATTTTGGAGCTGCTGAGCTGCTACTACGAATAGGCCCTTCCCCCAGACTACCCGTTTTTTGGAAACTTTTTCTAATGCGAATCGAAGGTTCCCGAACACTGGAATAAGAGTGGTGTACGGCTGAGCGTTGCAGTATGTACGCCCAAATTACAATCCCATCCCGTCCAATAAGGACCTTTCCAAATTTTATAACCCGTCTGTCGCAGGGGTGAAAGAAGCGTGGAAAAGGCTATCAATAAAAGCTAAATCATTGGAGATTCATTGAAATGCACCTCATATGGGCTCCATCACTTTTTTAGAGAATAGGATTCCTTTCCTCGACACTGATAACGGGACACAAGCCCGATTCCATCAGGGAGTTCTCAGGATGATACATCTGCAAGGGAGGAATTCCGGGAATGACGCCATCACGAACAAGATTCAGCCCCATTGCCTGATTACCTTTTTCTTTCTGGTCATGCCATCTGCCCTCCAACCAGCTCTCGTTCTTTTCGGAATTTATCTGTAAAGCTCTCTTTTCGAAGTATGTTTGAATTCTTTCCACCCATGAAGCTTATTAATGAATTTTTGAAACATTCAGGTACAAGCCCAACGAAGAAAGCCCGGTGCCCATTGCAGCTATACGGGTACCGACTAATCAGGGGTGATCGCAACAGATCTAAAGGTCAGTTTATACTTTTCCTTTTCATCAGAAGACGGTTGGATTCACCAACCCCTTCGTAGTGACGTGTCTTTGACTGAATTTGCGCGCTGCATTCACGAAAAAACTGACGTGGGTTTGTCTGGCCGAATGGCAAATTTGATGTTCGGAAGGAAGCGACCGAAGAAAAAAAGAAAATAAGCCGAAAATGGAAGCGATTATGTCAAGTTAACGTATTGATAATCGATAACGATGTCGCTCGGCTCGTTTCCCCTCCTTTGAGAGCCACTTTCTCCGCAGTCAATTTCCTTTTCAACCCATTCAACCGCATTAAAAACAACTAGAGAGGGGAAAAAATGAGGTCCGCTATTGCAAATCTCAGGCCAATCTGCATCTCCTTAATTCACTTTATAATTCGGATGAATCTATTAAATTAACATAATTTCCATGCGGAAGGCGCTCCTTATTGATCGTGTTGTTTTTCCCCCCGTCAACCCGATGCCCTCCCTACGTATTTCGCCCGTATTGCATGGAAAACATTCAGTGCAAGTAAATAACAATGGAAATATCCCAGTAATACTTCATTGAGCACGAGTGTCTTACATTGTTGTCGGAATAAATGCAGCTACCCCCGACTTCCAAGGCCATCAATAAATTACGTAAAACCAACTCTTTTTATGGGCGCCGGCAACGTTCGTCCTCAGGAAGTTGTTTTCCTGACACCAACTGGAACAAGTAAATGCACCGGTGTATATCAAAAATAGTCCCCACAACACCATAGATTAATCGGGTGCTGGGTTGCGCCATGCACTCGAATGGAGTCAGAATCTAGGGGCATTCGGATGCGTACATAGACGCACTGAATTAAGTGGGTCTGTTGATATACGAATGGATGTACCTGCTCTGCCCTTTCGAGGGGTCTCTCCTATACTTGTAGTACACCGGGAAATGATCCTATCAACATACTTTGGAAGGGCGATAGGCTTAGCTATCCCGATTGGGACATCATTTGGTATTCTATCCAAGAGGCATGCGATGACGATTGTAACTTCCTTCAGCCTATCCGGGCTTGATACCAAGAATTTCGTATATTTTCTGTAAACATCAAACTTATACAGGGATCAGCTCAGCCACACTCGTCATCTGATCCTGGCCAGGCAGGATCAGATGACGGGTTCCATTCTGCGGTTAGCGTTAAAACCGGGCGTGGACTGACGAAGGGAGGAAAACAACAGCATCAAAGAAAGCTCGATTCAATCCCCATGAGTTCATATGCACTAATTTTCCGCCCATGGAGTCACACGATGTGAGGCAGCGTTGCCCACATGTAGGGCCTCACATGATTGGCAATGTGGCAGACTATCGGCATTTTTTATCCGAATATCTATCGTTTCCACTGTCATTGTTACCGTCGAATCACTCTGACACTGGCGTCGCACCTCGGTGCTCTGCCCTATTGGAAAGGTCGTTTGTTACCCGGCGAACAGTCAGTTGCTCTTATACGAAGTTTAGGTATAGGCTGTGTCAATGCGGCCGTCCCGCGATTGCTCTCATCCGAGTTCTGTCGAGAATGATGATCAATGTGAAGCTCAAAATTTATTTTGCAAGCAAAGAACGTAATGAAAAGCTGAAATCCCCCGTTCAAAAACCCATTTCAACAATAAATCTGCTGCATAACTTGAAAAAAAGTGGTAGTTGACCTTGGAGTGAGGAGGTGTGTCCTATCGTTGTATAGAATCGTATGGCAACCTGTCCTCTGTGAAGTTACGGATCGCCCACTTCACCTACGAACCTACCCCCTAAGATAGTTTTCACCATAACTTTTGAATCCGGGTCATGGCCTAGTAAACAAAATTGCTTCATGACAACAACATTACCATTTCGTGTAAAAAAAAAGCTAGGATTTCGTGTAAAAAAAAAGCAGTACAGGTATATTTCGGTTAATCCTCTACCTCTCTCCGTCTTCTCTGCATAAACACTGCCTCATTTGCAGCCACACAGAGCATCTGAGAAAAGGGACATCGGTTATACGAACTTAATGTTAGATTTCTAATGTTACTGGTAAAATCACTTTGTCTCACAATCCCCTTGGCACTCAGTTTTCGAGTTGTCCTAGCAAATGTTCTGTTTCTTCCATGGCTCATAAAACATAAGTGTCTCGGTTTACCAAACAGTTCTTCCCTCAAAAAATGCTAGTCCCTAGG
Source organism: Haemonchus contortus (assembly GCA_000469685.2). Lineage (NCBI taxonomy): Eukaryota > Metazoa > Nematoda > Chromadorea > Rhabditida > Trichostrongylidae > Haemonchus > Haemonchus contortus. The sequence continues at coordinate 8,977,325 of LS997566.1, read as the reverse complement.
CTCAACCCTTGTTGTTTAGCGCCATGTGCAGACGAGTTGTTGTTGCTGTTCCTATTGAACATCTCTCGCTCAGATGAGAACATAATTATAACGAACCTTCGATGCCATCCCCTGACATAAGTTCAGCCCTTCATTTTTATATAAAAGTGAAAATTCATTGCCTTCCGACGCTATGATGCGCCCCGCATTCAACTTCCATTTAGAATCGTACTGGCGGTGAATGCGTATAAGTCTTATACAATGACTTGCAGTGGCCGGCCGAGGCATAAATCAAAGCATTTAACCTCTCAGACGAGTCTGCAAACAGTTATCCAACCCTGGACTGATGGAAGCTAGGTTGGCTTTGGCGAATCTAGAGCATGGACGCGTACCGTAGACCATGCGTCTATGATAGTGCGCCTCGTGCCACTACAACATATCTGACCCCGTGAGAGAGAGTTTTGTCATTACTGGTTTTGCCTTCCTGTCTAGTAAAAAGCTTGATTTGCTGCGATTCCCTCACTAATCACCATGCGTCTCATAGCGACACCATGCCTTTGCGTATCGATCTGTAAATGTGCCAGTGTGTCAGACTCAAAAATTTATGAGTTTGTAGATAGATCCTCATGACTGCTAAACATTTTGTTTCGATATCCACCTCAATCATCTTCCCCATATTGGAGACTTCCCACTTAATCCTACGGTCTCTTCGGGCACCTGCACTTGCTATTTACCTGAGTGGTAATAATGCAAGGACTACTACTTCTCGTAGTACTTTGTGTAGAAACTTGGGTAAAAGGGTAGATCTTGGCCCCAGATAAGAAGCTCTGAGTTTCTCCCTAGATCTCCAACGGAAAGGAGGGTCAAGTTTAGCTGGGGAACCTGGCCAAACAAAATAATTTCCTTAGGAATTGGGCCCTCAATGAACGTGACTAGCGTGAACGACAGTTGTAATGAGAAGTTCGTAAGAGTAAATGACTAGAATGCCAATGAAAGGTTCCCCGAGACATACGGCACATTAATTGAGATCATTTACTGATGGGATACAAATCCAAGGCAATGACTTGGTAGGCTGAGAAAGAGAACCTCTTTGGGAGACTGCGATGTCCAACAAAGCAACCAGCATTCCATGCCTTATTCACTTACCTGAGCCTCCTTTCGAATGTTTATGCAGCTGTAAACTCTTATAAGGTAAGATGTACGTCCGATTAGTAGCTGACTTGGTTGAGCAATCAACCGCTGCACTAACCAAACAAATGCGCTCTTCTTCGACAAGCATTGTCACTCTCCTTACTCGAATCTTCTCATTACCTCCTTCTGGACCTGCTTGTTATGCTGAAAAGTCAAAAAAATACGTAAAAAACCTAATCCTGAAAAAGAAAGGGAAAAGCCCACCTACTTCCCAATCCAGTCGTCGAATGCAAGGTGCTGTCTGAGAAGCGCTCATACTTCATGATTGACGGTACAAATTTTCTAATGCCGGCATTTGGTTTTGTTGTTAGCGTCCCGGCTACTTTCTTATCATAATCGACTGAAACCATTCTAACTTTTTTTGTGAGTTTGAGTTTTCCAATCGTCTCCTCAAATTCATGAGTACGATTCCAAAATGAACCGGCCTCAACTGCATAAAGTCCCAAAAAAGTCAGTAGAACGGTCGGCGATTTGTGTTCAGGCCTTTTAAGTTGGGCTACTGAAATATGTTCGTGAAAGGAAGTTCCGGTGATGACTTGTTTTACTCAGTTGTCGTGGGAGTAGGGGATCAGATTTAGCTTAGCTATCAGGTTGACAACTAAGTAAATGCTTGTTCTTGAAGAAAATGTAATTTCACAAATGTTCAGACTTTCACAAAAAAGGAATGTTTGGTCAGTTATATATTGATCATAAAATGCCGAGGTACCTGGGCTATAGCTATAAATCACTTTGAAAATAGGTTGTTATCATTTAAAATAAATGATTGTAATAGAGAAAAATACGCAGTTATGTCTTTGCCAACCTAGAATTATATCACGGAGACATTCCCAGTTCATTGCTAGGGCATTACTAAGTTGCACTAGAAATATCTGTCGAGATCCCCTTGATTGCTATTACTACTTCCGGTTTTTCCGATTAGCCCATTAACACTTCACTGAGCATGATATATAGCGCAACATAGGGGCGGTAGTCAACTTCTTTTTGCTTATGTATCGACTTTACTCTGCTCTTTAGTAAGGGTAACTTTTACTTACTACAAAATGCATAATATTTTCTACAATTTTCGTAAAAGCTGCTGTAAAGCCCGTGATTCGAGCGTCGTTAGTGAAACCTTGATAAAAGTTAAGGACAAAGCCACGATGCGTTAATCAATCCCGTCTGAGTGATGCGCCCACGCATCCGACTTCATGCTCAGTGGAGTGTTAATGTGCTAATCGTAGTGGCGTATTGAATGCACTTGCGGTAGCCAGCCGATGTTCAAGTCAGTGCTTTTATCCTCCCGGATGGTCGTGATAACGTGCGTGTGAGATAATGCGCCACTGGCCACTGCACCTGCATCTGTTTTAGAAAGTGGAATTCAGGAATGAATAGTAGTAGTGGGATGTGTGGGAAGGGGCTCCTAATACATAGCGGTAAAGCGCAAAGAAGTGGCTGATTCTACTGAGACGCTTCTTAATCAGGGAAATATTGTTTTTGCATAAGCCTCTTGGATCGAGTAAGAAATGAGTGTTTGATTGACCCATTCATTCTGGTGCTCCTTCCCTCCTGGGTCTCAGGCGAAAGAGCTCCCGTTCGAGCTCCAAGTTTTGCCCATATGGGGCTTTTGCGACCCGAAATAATAGCAGTCAGCAGAACATCAAGTTGAAAAATCTAGTTTTTTTTTCAGCCAAAGCGCTCTCCCAAGCACCACTATGGACCTGCAAAGTCGGTGCTCCTCCTTCTCTGCGCTTTAGCGCTCAATGTTGGGGGAGACGAAGCTGCACCGCTGCAAAATCGCTAATTCAGAATTTTTGTGTAATTTCAATGAACAATACGCGCACAGAAGGTGAATATCAAGCGTATGCCTTTGTAGCATACGGCAGCATGCTTAAACATTCATGTTATGTGGGCTAATTTACATTGGAGACAGCGGTTTGCATTTTTTAAAATGTCCCCTCAAAAAGGAGAAGCTCGTTATGAGTTATTGATTTCGTAGTTCCGTCTGTGCAAATTTACAATAGTATGTCTGGCATGACGGAAATCTCTTCATAGCAGGGATAACTCTACCGATTTCTGGGGCAGAACGTTTCTACGGCCCTCGCTCGTGATGCGTAGGTTACTTGCCGTCGGGTTCAACCGGAGCAGGATTCAATTGTGTGGTTTTTGTGATAGTAACGGTCACCTTGGCGATTTCGATTTTTTTGCAAAGTAGTGCACCTGCCGGTTTTGACAGTATCGAGCCGAATAATTGTCAATCACCTTTAGAGGTGCATTAGGACGAGCGTTTAGCAGTTAGGCACATGTCACTTTTCATATTTCGTAGAGTTTAGAAAAAGAATTCAGTCGCAAAGTAACTGCTGGGATTTTCCCTTTTTCCTGAGTATTCTTTTTGGTTCAAGAGTTATTCCACGAAATGGAGAGCATTATTTGCATAGCAGTGAGAACTTCTTCTCAGAAAATCTGCCTACGTGGGGCATCACGCTGTGAAGGATATTGTTTTGATTTATTTGGCATCCTTTTTAATGTAGTTTGTGCAGCAGTTCCTTTTTTCTGTTCGATTGCTAACCGCTTTACAGTATGCCAGCAAAATGTGTTCATGCAGCCGCCCAGGCAGGCTTTCCGCAGCAGCAGATGGCTCGCTGCGCCCAGCGTCGCTTTTCAAACATCAGGCTGAGTGCAGGGTAGTGCCCCCTACTCCTCTACAGTTGGCCTCTAACTTCCGATAATTGCTTGCCTATATTTGGTTCTCTCTGCCTTTCTTACTAAAACCTTGTTTGCATACAAAACCCTCGTCATACCAGTTCCTGACTCGAATCGTCGCAGAAATGGAGTCTTCAATGGTATAGAACAGTTCTTACATCGCTTATTAGTGTCTGGGTAACTGGTATTGAATGGTTTTGCGATTGGCGCATTGCAGGTTGTTGAGTTGGGCATCTCAAAACGGTTTTTCCGCGCTTCAGCCGAATATTAGGTAAGAACGGAGTGCTCCCAGTTCTATGGAGACCATAAAACACCCAGGTACCTGATCTAGGAATTTAAAGCCCTTTGGAAAGCAGATGTTACCCCCTTTACCGTGAATGTTGTTTGAAGTTACATAGTTGCCAACCTAATGGATACACAGAAAAACTGCGTGGCTAGAATCTCGAGGCTGAAATTACCGAATGACGTGAGGATGTGAGTCAGAGAGGTCCTTAAATCAACTATTTGTTGCCAATTTCGAAAAGGGTTCTTAAAACACTTACAGTTATTATCCCTTGCTTATGAAATTCCCATTTCTTTCATTATTGACGTTCTTACACTGCCCCATCGTTTTCTTTTGCCCTTTGCATGATTCATTGATGTGTTATGTTGTGCACATTGGTAATGAGGCATGGGCTTTTCTGCTAAGGAGCCCTTGTAATGCATTCCTTCTGCAAGCTTTTCTAGAAAGCAGAAGAGTTTCGTGTAAAAGAAAAGCAGGGAAATTTGATCCGTACCTTGTGTTTTACCTATAGTCCCATTACAGCACTTTTAGAAAGCACATTGCAAGAACCAGTCAAAGAAACCTCTTAAGAAGCCTAACAACCCGATCGAATTGAACCTCTCCCCTCTTGCGACTTCGATTCTTGTTCAATTGTTTGCAGTACACATTCTTAGGTACAGCCACCGCAGTAACTCGTTATCGCTTGTCCTAAAAGTTCAGTTTACAGGGAGGATATTAGGAAAAGTTTGTGATGGTGGTGTATATGAAGGGATTTTGATGAGGGCGTGACTTTACTCTTCCAGCGCTGAATCCAAGAATAGAGCAGCTGATCGAATAGGACAGAGAGGGCATAGGAGGCCAGCTGGTACAGTATCACGAATACAGATGTTTTATCGACTCTTCACCTCGATATCCCAAGCTTCCATTTGTTGTATCTATAGGAACATCTCCAATGAAGACTATTCAGTAAGGAATAGGGCCCATCATAGGTGTCTCGATTTGTGAAAGAACCCCTCATTCCTATCGTCCTGTCCCGCTGAAATTGCTTCTTCATAATCCTTTCCTCCATTCTCGATAGCCGTATATACCAATAGCAGAGAATGCTTCCTTCTCCGTGCTCTTGCTCCCAGACATTCCCAAATTCTTAGCAAAATTAAACTTCCAAGCTATAACAATGGTAATTACGTTTTCAAGTCATGCAGCCTGATGAAATGGGCCTGATTCTGACAGGACTCCATTACGTCAACGCCCCTGCTTTCAGCTTTGGTAGCTATCGATTATTCCTTTTTACAGCTTCTGTTTCAAAAGGTGGACGTCATCGCCGAAACTGAGAATGTATATAATCTGCGCCATAGCCTTTTTCAGTCAATCTATTTAAACCATTGACGAAAGTGATGGCAGTGTCAATATTGAGCCATGCACTTTGTGACGTGCAGAAAATATTTTCTCAACAATATTTCAATATTTCGAATAAGAATCGTCGAAAGCTAGGCCTAGGATAAGTGTGTACTTTTCTCTAGTTTATCATAGGCGATGATCCACTGCTGTTGGCCAATACCTTGAGCAACCAAAGAAGCTCTTTGTTGAACGTTCAAGCTGAAAAGGAGTTAGTCTTTAGGAAGTAGAATATTCACTCATTTCACCCAGAGACGTGAAGCTCTAAAGTAATTTGTCCGTAGTTTCAAGGTTGTGATCCAGTAGGTAAAATTTTTGGATCAAATCCCCAATCGTCACCCACCGAAAGGTTTAGCTATCGCGTCCTTCCGGAGCCAATTCTGAGATTTGAAATCTGTTTGGGATGGTATCAATACGAATTTGTATGTTTCTTAGCCTCTACAATCTATCGTGTAGATTAATTTGGCATTCACCTCTCAGCAGTAATCTTAATTGAAAACAAATACGGGTAACACTGGCGGTCTAACCTTTCTTGTTTTCAGTGCATCTGTTTTCTCTGCCCTAACCTGTGCGCTTTTGTTTTCTTTCATGTCATGGCTCACCATGAAGCCATCTGTTATGTTGCTGTGTTCGACAGCTAAATTGACAATTCATTTTTATAAACATTCACCATTTTGCTCTGTTATATTCATAATTTTTTTGTTTCAGTGAAGTATTCGCATTCCACTGTTGATAACCATCGTTCATCATAATTGGTGTGGCAAGTTCGATAGCGTGCGTACGTTCACTATCGTTCTTATTCAATCTACGGGTACTGACAACGTCGCCTTCTCACCTTCTTGAGGTCGTCTCTGCTGCTGCCTTAGGAACCTCTGCTGCCTACATCAACAGTGAGTAATGGCTCTTTTCATTCCGAAGTTTTTGCACAATGTTTTTTCATATCTTACCAAATGCGTTTGCTGCATATCTGATTTCTAAATGATGTAAGTGAAGCTTTCTCGGTAATGTAAATTCTCCTTCAGCCGAGATGAACCTCGGCACATTTCTACGTATGCAACCGCTGTTTTCCCTAAATGATAGAGCCGTTGCAGCAGGTCACCCGAATGTTTGGGCATAGCATGGTTTATTTTTACTATTCTCTATACGATAGCAAAGTGTTCCTTCTGGTTAATACGTTTTATCAATCATTCCTTCGCTAGGTGAAAGTGGTTTTCTTGAAGAATTTTCAAATTAACGAATTTTTTTTTGATTTTTCGACGGGTGTTAATTTTTTGAAGCCCCAATTCCTCCTTCGATTCTTTTTTTTTTGTTTTTGAAACTTAGAAATTGTTCATGTCAGCAGTAATGGAAGAGGTTGAGGTGTTAAATTCTTTTATTGGTTTTATAATGGCTATTGCTCTTTGGTTCAACAGGTTTGAAGATTCATATTAGTTCTAATCTAAGGCTGTTTCCAAATAGCCATTGACCTAGCCCGTTCTGTTCGAGTCGCTCATCTTAATTCCCTACTATCAGACGCATATCTTAACACGTAGTCAGAAATAAGTTTTATCATAAAATGAGGTTTAGGGTTGCGGATTGTTAGGAATCACGTCAACTTGATGATGTCACAACGCTCCGTCGTTCTCAACAACCTTAGCGGCCGTTTTTCAACAACAAAACATCTATGTCCCTCGTTGAATTCTTGAGAGAGCTCTCTCTACATGGCATATTTTTGGCTTCTCAAATGCATTATAGTGGCATTAGGGTTCTAAGCGCCTACTTCATAAGCATCACAAAAAGATAGCATATAGAATAGCACATTTTATATGGTGTAATGAACGGTTGGCTTGCCACGGGAACCGAGAAAATTAGTTCTCATAATCAATTCCATCTTCGGAGGCATTTTGAATGGCAACATCATCAGATGCCGATTATCGTGGGATTTCTCACAATACGCCCAATTACTGACGGCATCTGTTAGGGGCAACGCTCACGATAATGCAAGTAGGTTTAGAATTTCTGAATTGCCCTTAACTGTTTACTACAATGAATCCAATTGAAAATTTCTCGTTTCAAGTAAGTTTCATGCACATGTTTCCTCGTGAAAGTCGTAGCGGTCTGTCCTCTTCATTCTTCAGAAGCCGCACGCAACGGAAGTGACGAGGTTCTGAGTAGTAGTGCGTACCGGTTTACCTATGAAATCCATTAAGACATGTCCCTTAAAGTACCATCTATTTCACCAAATGGGTATCTCATTTGTAATTCCACGTCCTACGAATATTAGCTTATGCAGTTGCAGACGCTGTGATGAAGTATAAACGCAGCTGATGTATTCTAACATACCCTGTAAATAGGTTTCTTCGTCTTATCATGCTCACAGCTGATACAGAAGAGTCGTACCAGGGACTATGAAAGGATCTTACAACTGCAAGGTAGTCCTTCGAACCCTTATGGGAAACCTTTGAGACATGTGTTTTGAAACTTAATGGGTGAAAATCGCGGTGGTCTACTATCTCTTTGGTGCTGTTTCTGCGATACGAACACGTAGGGATGTCAGCATTACGTGATTTCTTGTATAAAATCGAATAGCAAGCTTTTTTTTTGAGTTTGTTCAATTGAGACAAGAATGCGCCCACGTAAAGGCCTTCCATTCGAAATCGCAATGAACTATGAATGTTTATTTGACCTGTGGGGCTGTCCACCGCACGTCATTGTGTAGGCCACACACGCATTCAGTACGCCATTACGATTTTGAATGGATTTCGAATGCGTGGGCAACCATCAGACAGAATTGGTTAACGCTCCAATACTTTATTTTTATCCTTTATGTATCCGATAAAATAATGAACTGCTATCTCGATACATCTCCCAATTCTGTCTTGGGCTATGTTTTGACCTGCCCATTCTCACCATCGACTCCACGAAGGTGAATCTGCTTGGAAACGGTCTGCGATTGTTACCAGGGTTTCAAAGGATGATGGTGCAATGGTGGAACCGCCTACTCTTGCACGTTTCTCGCATGCAGTTTTCCATTTTTACTAAGATTGTAGCTCAATCGCCATCGTTTTGTTCATACAAGGGGGAATAATTTTTTATACTTCCGAGGTTTTGCTTTTGTTGGCACTGTGCGGTGCATCGGCTTGGAGACTTTGGTATTTCGACCACTCGAATCTGGCCTTTTCGTGTACATCCATGAATGAGCCTGCTAGCATTGATTTTGCTAGAATTTTCTGCTGACATGATGCCAAATAATTGACTTGCGCTTAGATGATTTATTCGCATAAAACATGCATGCCTATTTTCCAAAATTGAGCAATGTTCCGATACAATCTTCGCCGTTGATAAAGCGTAACTTACTTAAAACGTAGCTTAAATGCTGTCGTTGTCCTCAAAATTGCTCAAAAAGCTGTCATTTGTAGCTCATAAAAATTGAAGTATAATACGCCACCACTTTTACGGCATTAGGTGAGATCGCGTCAGATTAATGCCATACACTTACTAATTCTGACTGGGAGTATTCAGGACTCCGATTTCAATTAAATATCACGAATGTTTTCATGCAGAGGTAATTGCTTACTTCAGTAAAATAAAACCTTATCTCCATACACTGGGAATCTTTTGTGAGAATAACATAAGAAAGGATATGGCGTCAGAGCTGGATAATCAATTTTCAAAGAAAGTTCAAGTAATCATGCTTTCCTGTTCCACTGTATACTGGGCTTTTTGTTATGATTTCATGTTAATGATTTCACTCTCTGGGAATGAGTTAACCCCTGGTTTGTTTCATTTTTACAGATACGATGAATGAGCGCGGTTCGTGAGCATTTATGGTTTGTTTCATCGCCCATGTTAATAACTATATTGCGAGGATTTTCTAGATGTGTAAAACTGTTCATTACTGACGCACTGTCAAGTAAAAAAACTTCAAATGTTTTCACGACCTGTGCTTACTGAGCGCTTTTGGCTCCCACTTGCTTCTAGTTTGTTACGGATGCCAAAATTGAAGTTTCCTTAGGAATCCTATTGTTTTACTTCATTTTATTTCAATTGCATAATGAAATCAGATGTGCATATATTTAAAATTTCATTGTTAATTCCGTTTTAAAAGCTCGTACCTCACTGCAATGAATTTTGAAAAAGAAAGTGAGAAGAGCATGCGGAAACCATGCCGTAATTTTAGGGCACTTTCTCAGTGAATCAGGCAGGCCTAGTCCATCCTAAAAATCTCCCATTCAACAGTGATTGGGAAAAGTATTATCTGATATGCGCTTAACCATTTCTTCATTTCGATGTGCAAATTTGGTCAGAGGCAGTTGATGTGTGAAGATGCCCTAAGAACGGTTGCTACCGTGTGAATCGTTGTGGTAAGTTGGCAAAGAGGGGGTAAGAAGTTTTTTGGCAGTATGATTAGATTCGTTTTACGTGACCGGTCTGCTTGGGTTTTTTAGTTCTATGTCGGTTTAGTAGGTTGATCACCTATCGTACCGAAATCTTAGCTATCCTATAAGTTGTATCTAGCTCCGTGGAGAAGATTGCCCGGGATCTTTCCACCTTCTCCCTCCAGTACACTATGAACAAGTAAGGAAATTTATTACGAAGACCCTGCCCATACAGTAGCCCGGCAACGGGTCCGAGCTCGACGAGGTCCTTTCAATACGACTTGAATATAACGGGTTGAGGGGTTGTGAATTCGAATAAGGTTATGTCCGAGAATAAAATATGCTCCTTTGAAATATTGCGGCATCGCATTTTAAAACACCTTAAGGCTACTGTAAGAATCAAGTTTGTGTACTAACATTTTGTGCCTGTCAACTATGAACCCTGCTTCGCTCATTTGACTAAGAATATTCAGTTTACCATGTGTTGGGTCGTATTCGGATCTGTTGAGACAGATGGGAAATCTTGGTTGGCCACACTTTTTTATAGTAAGTGGCGGGTTAGTTCTTCTGGCGGGTTAGTGCAGTAACACCTGAGCTCCTGATATTCATATGTACCTCATGTTTGATAGATTCGATTCCATCATGAAGGTGTGCAGAAGTTTTTGTACAATAACAGTCTTCTGATAAGGATTTCGAGAAAAAGAGCTTATTATCAACTCTATCGATCAGCGTTGGCAGTATAAATAGCAAATGGAAAAGGAATTATCCAGAATATTCTTTCATTTACAGCTGAATAATTGCCAAATTGGTTGGGATTTTTGCTTAGGCATTAAGGTTTCATTTTGAATAAGAAATAGCGTTAGCTCTTCTAATTAGATTACACATTTCCACCCGTTATATCACTCAGAATGTTTTTTTTAGAATCTAACGAGAAGAAGATGTCAACTAATGGATATGGTCATGGAATGGCTCGTGCAGCTTCTCATGCAGGTGCTTTACTCATGCAATACCGAAAGTTTTCATATTATCATTTATTGTGTTTTAAAATTTTTCTCCTAATTCGTTTGACTTTCCAAGAAATAGAGTATTGCGTGTCTTTGCGTTGTAGTTAAAGCTCGAATTGTTCCAGGGTCGTGGTATTCCAGTAATCCTAAGGAGCTAGACCGTCAAATAAGTCGATGGCTGGACGCTGCCGGCGATCGCGTTGGTGCAGCAAGAGCAATAGTCTCACCGTACGTTTTTCATGTTTATTGCAAAACCTCCAGCTGCAGGCCTTACTGACCTGCTTATAAGTTGAGCTTAGCAGGGTTTTTGTATATGTGAGAAGCCCTAGAAGAGAGATGCAGACTTGCTTGTTTCCCTGGTTTTATCTATAAATAAGTGCCCTTTCTAATGGCTTTTCTCATGCTTGATTATCTGGTTATTCTTTTTACGAAACTTTTGTATATTAGGAATGACGAATATCAGAAAACTACATGAATGAACTCATACAAGTTTTCTTCATAGATGTTTTGCTTGATCGTTAAGTAATCCGTGGGGACTCCAAAACGGTTGTTCCCGTATTATTTTAATTACATGGTTCATATGAACAAGTTATCAACAAATGATATTGCATACAACACTCGATGAAACAGAGCAAACCCTATAATAAATCGCCGTTAGTTACTGAACGTTAAACATTCTCACTTTTCAGACATGCTGGATATTCATATTGTGGAGATACTGCAGCTCATGCCTTCAAGCAAATCGTGCCTGAAAATGTGTATGTATTTCTGTTTCATCGACTCAGAGCTGTTTGTTCCCTTTCTCTTATACTTTGGTCATTATCGATTGTGTTCGTTGTTTTTATTTCCATCATTTTCAAAAATAACAGAGTTGCCCGATTTTAGTGATCGCGTCTTCGTATTAGGACCGTCCCACGTTGTCTGCCTAAATGGATGTGCTCTTACTACTTGTAGTAAATATCGTACACCAATTGGCGACTTGCACATTGATATGGAAGGTTTGTCCTTAACTTCTTTCTAAGGCAAAGCTTGCTATAATTCGGTCCAGGTGAAAGAGAAAGAAGAGATAACAGGTAATCAATAGTCTAGTCGTGGAAGTCGGTGACGTGGGAATCAGGATTTTTTCCCAATAATACTGATATTGGGCTAGTTTTGGTTTTTGGACGTTTCGATACCCCTAAACATCTCCTTTTTCCAAACCGTTCATTACTGAACCAGTGCAGATCACCTCCACATTAAGTAAACCGCAAACTGCGCCATGTGCAGCGTTTTAACTTCTGTACGTAATTTCCTTTCCTGAGTGCTGTATATACATCATCGTTTGAGCTTTCGAAACCTTTTATGGAGAATTGTCGTGACTGGTACTAGCTCTTCATGGTTTTTAGTGCTATTTTTATCGTCCATATTCGTCTTTGTTTCATGCTCTTTTACATTTATCTGAGGTTGTTTGAGTCTTCGATGTATGATCCGTTCATTGAACATTTTTCTTTGCTTGTCCTTCGCTTTTCATAGGCAATACGATAAACGACAAGTCAGTTGTCTCGTCGGATAACTGCCTTCTTACTTTTTCCTCTAACCTGCTTGGCCAGCCATGTTTTGGGAAAGTCAACTGCTAGTACATACACGTACATTATTGTAGCCATTTTCCAGCAGTATAAACATGCTGCTAACGTACCCTTTTCTCGGATTGTTTTTTTTCAAAGTCCAATACATAGCTTCTCTTTGGTTCATCCATTATCACCGTTACCCCTTGAAAACCTTTTCTAGGGGGGTTTCTTTAGCTTTTGAGGCAATGTACGAGTGTTTCGCAGCGTAGCACTCGTGTAATTGGTACATCTCTAAGTATTTATTTTGAGACCTGAACAGCCGCTCGGTGAACAATGGCTGATTCGAAATGTGCTGAAGGCTGAGCAATTGTTTCATGTATTTAAAACGTTATGTACTTATCATATTGCCTCGAATATGCCCGTATTTTGCAGTGTTTCGGAAAAGAATCATTGTTTTCAGTTAATGATGAACTACGAGCCACACGTCAATTCGATCTTATGGACAGGAGTGATGAGGAGGCGGAACACAGTATTGAGATGCAAATGCCGTTCATTGCCAAGGTTATGGAAGGGTAAGCACCTCAACTATTGTGTTCATAATTAGCTTCGCTTTTCCGATTTTGTGATGATAGTAATTGTTTCTATAACAAACCTTTCGCTAAGTCCAAGTGGGCTTGTCTTATTCAATAGTCTAGATCGTACTGTTCTCAGTGGTTCTCCTACGGTTTGATTTTCCATAGCGCATGTTTTCTGTTAGAAATCTATTGTGCTTTTACCTCGGTGGAACAAAGTCTTTACTTGCTGATTTATATTTCACCTCACCCACCCGCCCTCTCTCGTATCCTCTCGTAGCTAGAGACTGGCATCGGAAAATTTACGATCTCATGTAATCTCTACGACACCTCACCAAAGTTCTGACAATATTTGCCGGACTCTGAGAAGTTTTCAGGGCACGGTAGAAGTTAGCGAAGATTCGAACGTATGAGCAAGCAATCGGGAACGCATGTAACACGCTCGCGATAGAAAAATCAAAGCGTCGTTACCACGTTACCATTTTCAATCTCGTTTTGTTTATCCTTCTAATTTTCCTCGCTGCTTCCAATGCTCTCAGAGATGGCTTTGTTCTTATGCTCCACCAAATGAGCCTCCACAAGGCCCTTAAATATCGTTCTACAAATCTGGATCGTTTCCCGATCACACTTGATTATCTGGTTGCACTCTAATCACATCGTAATATTTGGGAGTTTTTTATATTTATCTGTTGGTTAAGGCTTTTTTGTATCATCCGCTTCGTAATTCTCTTTAACGTTCTATTTCATTATTGACATCTAAGTTGGGACACGTAATGCATGGGTGTGGGCCTGTGCCTGCCCCTTAATATTGACCGTCACCTTAGCGAGACCATTATCGTCATATTATAAAATACGCATACGCATTGCTATTGCATACATCTGTGAAAAGGCCGAAAAAGAATCGCGAAGTGAGTAACAGCGAAGAATCAGGAGGAGAATCAAAAGAACCTGTCAAGAACTCAAGCAGCGCTTCACGCCTTGGATCGAAGCTCAGCCTAGAGGAAGAGGACGTGATGCTTTGCGAATGGCTCGGAAGCGATAAGGAGCGAGGAAGCAAAAAGAAACACGGAGCAAATCTGAGACTTTGATAGACTCATGCCAAACGAGCGGAATACTCAAGGATAGAAGAAAAGTGAAGGCGTATTTCTGAATTAGTTTTATTAGATTCTAGATGATTTCCAAACAATCATGTCTCGCTTTCGAAAGCTTCCTTGTTTCAGAAATCCTAATGTGACCATAATACCGGTCTTAGTCGGCTCCTTAACACCTCCCAAGCAACAGGCATATGGGAAGATATTTGCCAATTACTTGGAGAATCCGCGTAACCTATTTGTTATATCGTCTGACTTCTGTCACTGGGGTTTGTTTTATAGATGACTTTGTTCACTTTCTTTGCCATTCAAACAATTGTTAAGGTAATCGTTTTCACTTTGCTCCTCATAATCCGAACAGCGGTCTTGCCATCTATGAGCAGATTACTCAACTCGATAGAGATGTGGGTTGGCTATCAATAAGTGTTGTAATGCTTTATGGCTTTGTCATCAAAAAGTGTCAATTGTTATAATTTAGGGTATGGATGCTATAGAGACATTAAATCCACAAATATTCAACGACTACCTGAAGCGAACTCAAAATACGATTTGCGGCAGGAATCCGATCACAGTCATGCTTCAGGTATGTTTAAAAAGGAGGAATGGTTCCTTCCTCTGGATTCAAAACTGCTCTTTTGAAAGAGATCCATCGTGATTGAGTTAATTAGTCTCGGCTTGACTTAGTTCTCGAAGTGGATGTGGGCGTTAACTCTATTTCACCTGCATCACAGCTAAACGGAACCTTTAAAGCACATCCGGTCCAAAAAGAAATTGCACTTGTTTTTACTTCGCGCGCAACCCGCACACGGTTTCCTCCATCTGTGGCCTCTGATCTGATCGATATGGTATAATCGGACTATGAAAACATTCACGAAAACTAAAATTCACTCTGCGATGAAATTTTTTCTCCTAGTACTGCTAGCCTTAGAGTGGCATTTATTAGTGGAATATTGATGCTATAAGGCGCTAGCTACACACTACTCACGCTGTTTTAATGGTTATTTCGCGATTAGAATTACATTAGCCGGACTTAATGTTCGTTTTTTGTTTGAATCAATATTCCCTTCCTTCCCCTGATTGTTATATCGGCCGCCCGCTTCAAGTTCTCACGCCTTCTGTAAACGATGGATATTGCGATAGCCAGCCACTACTCAAGCAAGTTATTATATTACTTCGTAGAACTAACTTCTTCCGGTGTCCCAAGGGAGTCAAATAGGTGAGGTTGCTCTGGCACGTTACTGACCACTTTCATTTGGCCCAAAGCCGATGAACTAGAGTAGAGTCGACTTTGGCATCGGCAGACCCTTCGTTCATTTTCAAGATTGTCTCAACAATCCAATGACGATGAAGGAATTCTCAAATAAGTCTTTCATATCGAGCTTTCACGCTGCTGTTGAGAGTATTCAATGCATTCACTTACATAAACTGTTATTTATGGTCCCTTTTTATTAATATCTATACAAAATCTCCCTATTTAGGCTGCGGAACACTTCAGGATGATGAACAATCATACCCACGAATTCCGTTTTCTGAAGTATTCTCAGTCGAATAAGGTTTGCGTAAGACGGCTTCTTTTTCAGTTATGATTTAAGCTACAGTAGCGCTCAAAAGTATTCGGCCAACTTTAACTTGCCGTAACTTTTTTCCCAGAAGAGCAAATCACATGAAATTTTGATATGTTTAGCTGAAGCATATTTTACAATGTCCAACACTACTTGATTGCAAAACAGCCATATCCACATATGAATGGGGAGGCGTTTGTAGACTGTGCTGAAAGCAAGTTTGTGACGTCTGCAGTTATTGCGACCTTGAATACGTTTTTCTTCTCTTCTGGGTTCGACATTAGTGCTCGTACAGTTAAGACATGGCAAAAAGGAAAGGACTCCTAGAAGGACCACCATTCGTATTTTCTGTAGATTTTTTGTTCAAGCCCTTTTGGATATCTGGAACATGATCAGATTGCAGGTTAATAGTGGTAAATATTCACACTACACCAATGTTACACATATTGAAATTTCGCTCGATTAGATCCAGTAGGAAAGAAGTTACGACTGAAAATTATAACTAAAGAAGCATTTCGCCGAATACTTTTGTGCACTACTGTATCTCTGACTCGCGATTTTTGACGAGGCACAGCAAGCACCTTTAGCTTTTGTCAAAATTTTTGTTTTGATTACTTCACATTTCGGCTATTTCTTGTGCAGTAACTAATAAGCGAGAGACATTCTTTACGCTTTTTTATGGAAGCAGATATGTTACCCTTGCATGAGGCTACGACAAATTTTTTTGTCGGCTGAGATGGTGGATAGTGATTTATGCGTTTCTTAGAACGAACCAATCTGTTTGATGTATGATTATTGAAATAAGCACGAAAACGCTTTGCAATTATTGTGTCATTGCTTGTGTATGCTAGTTCATTTGTACTTTGCCTTATGCTTGACAAATTGTCATGGAAGCTGAGCATGCAACACAGATTTTCTTCGGGGTTATTGTGAATGTCAATAATGGTAGAGTCACTTGAGAGGGCAGTCAGTTTTATTGCCATCCGAATGGGCTTCGCTTAATGTTTGTGAACAAAAGTTCTTTTTTTTTCATTTTTGTCCCTAAGCTGCGCTGTATTTTCTTTCTTTTTGATGTTGGCATACATCATGTCATGAATGCGCGTTTAGCTATAAAGCTACACGTCCCTTCCCATCCATCGCTCTTTTAGATCGAGAAAAAGAATGAGGCCGCTTGAATGCTACCCTATTTTAGGGGGTTAGGTAGAATATACCACTGCAGTAATCCTATTATTTCATACTGTAACGAGGGCGGGTGTGGAGGGATGAGGGTGTAATGTTAGCTTGGATTCGACGCTGGCCACTCCAGATAGTGGTTTCTTTTCGGGACATGGTGCTGTCGCTCAAGTTTTTCCGATATAAGTTGGCAGCCAAGACTTATCGCTTGTACGAAATCAGGAACTGCGGTCTCTTGTACATCTCCAATCGCAAGTCAAAGAGCTAGGCGACCTGGGTAGGTCAGGAGTAAGCAGTTAAGTTACCTGCCAGGTCTGATTGGGTAGCGGTGCATGGGCGCGTGCGGCAATCTCGCATTTTGGTCCTAGCAGTAGGATACTGTGTCAGTAGAGTCGACTGATGGTCCACCGCTGATCGTTAGATGTGAACTGCGTATACTTTTCTCCGTTTTTTTGTGGGATTAACGGTACAGGTGCAAGTTCGAGACAGTATTTTTTCATAATATTTAGCTTCTTATTGATTTCATGCCTTCAAAAATTTAATTTTGATTTTCGTCGTTATTCAATTGTCCAAAATTCTCGTTGGTCTTGCAATGAATAATTTCAGGCGAGAAGTGTCAATGATTCGTCCGTCTCATATGCTGCCGGTGCTTTATTCATGCACCCGAAATAATGGGTCTCATATGTTTTTCACAGTTTCTTTCGCTCTACTTTTGTTTATTGTATTTTGGAAGCAACTCACTGATTTCACTTCTGTACGTCATGTTTTCCTTCTCAGTTTTCTATCCCAATCATCGCGCCTTCATCAATCAGTTCAGTGATAACGTTTATGTCAAAGAAAAATTGTATATGTATTGTCATTACATTAGATTTTTTGTTTCGTATTTGACGAGAAATTGAATCACTTCTGCGAGTCTCTGCTAACCTCTCATATGATATCCAGTCGGCTGTCTTGCGTCCGTAGCTTTTTCTTATTCGGTGCCTTTAAGTGTGTTTTCTCCTTCATAATGGCTTCTTCGTATTTACTTCGAGACTAGGCGTTTTGAGAATGATACTGTATTTTCGTTTTAGGATATCATACCTACCCGTTTCTTTCTCAAGATGTGATATGTAATAGTAAAGTTTTATTGGAATAACTTTGAAAGACAACAGAGTGGGATTTAATGACGCCATTCGGGTTTGATACAGCTGCTGATCGAAAAAATGGTGCACTTTGTTTGATGGGATGGCTTCAGAAAACGATCAAAGCCAATACATAAAAGAAGCATCAAAGTTCTCGCAGTATTTTTTTCTTTTCAAAAGGGAATTCATAAATATTTTATGCATAGAAAGGTTCTACAGGTAGCGATAGCCGAATAAGTGCCCAATATGCCTATTCAAAGAATACGAGGGAAGAAGGGATTTCGGTGATTTGGGAAAATTCCTATTACCTTTTAATGGGATGGGGTTCTGTAGAGCCTACGGCTTGTAAATGAAAAGTGGTTAAAGAACCGGTGTGGTCAATAATTCCGAAAAATACCTGCCATTCCCAGTCAAAGATTCGAATACTATATTTTAAGAGCAAAGACTTCTGAAGAGTGAGGGATATTTGAGGCAGTGATGACTATCCCCCAATCGTGACTCATCGAAGTAATCGAGGTCCAGTTGATTCTGATTTCAGTGCGTCAGGTTCTATCTTTGCCGATCATGTATGGGTCGAAAGCACCATTGTTCTCTGCCACATAGTCGCATATGAAAGAAGGCCTTCCGCCTTTCTGTTATTCATCCACCAGACGTTCATTTTCAACTCTTCAGTTCTGGAATCAGATGGAATAGGAGAACGCACATCTTATTCTGCAGGAGCTGTCAGAATCACCGTAGATGTTATAAGGAGGGAATCTCGCAGCAAATTCTATTACACTATGTAAAAATTACTTTATAGGGCCTATGGAGCGCTTCGCCCACTTTAGTCTACGTGAGCAACATGAGCAGGATTTTAGCATGACGACGCTCAGAAAGATGACTGGGTCCTCGTAAAAAATGAGCCAAGCCATTTTTTCTCCAGCCAATATCAGAGTTACTCATTAGTTAGCTAATTGCAATGATATCATAGCGAAGAGTAATTTTGATAACAGTTAACTTTGTATAGGTACATACATCTATTCTTAAATTTCGTTGGATTCTCTGCCGCGCTCTACCTAATAAGGAGATGTGGAAGGATGTATAGATAATGCTCAAACTTCTGCATTGGATGGTGTTTCAGAGCCGAGGTGAGTAAAAATAAAGAGTTATGTATACACTTAAATAACTACTCTAGTGATACCGTATACGGTCTCACAGTATACCATAGCCCATAGAGTTGACGTCTTCACGCTCGGGGATGCGACAACGTCAAGTCCAGTGTTTAGCTGTAATTTTCGATTAGTATAAACGATAGTGCCTAGCAAACTCGCCAAGTACAGTTTGGTTGTATGTGTCCTCGGTTCAATGGGTTCGAAAGGAGCTGGCAGTCTGTACCTGTATTATAGAATTCAGAATTTCTTTTAGCCTTGCCATTTATCCAAGGCAATGGCCATTGAATGGGTATACATACGTCTGGTTTCTTAAAAGCTTTATAAGCCTGGATCGGCGATGCTTTTGATGTACCTCGTTTAGCAAAACGTTTTTCTTTCTTCTGAAGCTTACGATTATTGCCCGAAATATTTTCATTAAAAGCTGGCGGATTTTGGGAAAAGGGTTGCATTGTCACTCAAAGGAAACAAATCCCTTTGGTTACGCTCGTGATTGGGAGGTAATTTGGGGGAAATGCCTATTCTCCAAGATAATCTATGCTAAATAAATTATTGCTTTTAAAAGGTTCCAAATGCAATGCCTTTATGAAGGATTCAACGCCGAAGAGCCGTTGGGGATAAACCCTGAGATGTACGCCACGCCTAATGTTTTTATTCAGGATCGTAGAAGCATTTGATTATCCACAGTGGCACATACTTCCGATACCATTTAAGGATTCAACGTACTTGCGTAAGAGAAGTAAAAAATACTGGAGCTCTAGCGCTGAAAAAAACTTATTTTCAGCGAAATAAAAAAAATTGAAAAAATTTAAGTATATATAAATTCAGTTCTATGTAAATTCCAATATTAAGTAATAAAATCAGTCCAGGCTTTCCCTTGGAGCCCCTCGAGGGTCGTGTCGTTGTATCCTCATGACAACAGGTGTAAAGCTCGAGAGGAAGGCGGTGTTAGCTCCCTTACCTCTTTTGAGAGATGCGGTTGCTACAGATCTGCGTTTACTTCCGACGTTACTTCCAATATTTCTATCTCTGAGTGCGATGCTATTTTATATCCTTTTTTGGAAAACCAGGATCGGTTCAGCTAAATCGGAAAAATTGGATCTAAAAAAGCCAATTACTGGTGAGGCTCGTACTGGTTAAATTTTGTAGAATTTCACTTTCATCTATGAGTGCAGGCTCATCCTCAAGCTGCTTTCCGTGTCGGCTGCATTAAAGTCAACAGAGGGCACTCGCATACAAGCATTGGGCAACCCTATTGTTGCAGCTCTATGGAGGGCAGGCTGAAGTGCTTTCCTACCATAGAAGGATATCGTTCACCTTTGTCCGATTACTTTCCAATGTTTATTGGGCAATGTATGGACATCCGGTAGCCAGTCAGTGGCCTGCTCCTCCAGCACTACTTGTCACGTATTTAGAAAGCTCTCTCCCACTCAGCTGATTTGGGGAATCCTTGATTCTTATCAGCATTCATTCGCAAAATCCTCGTTTCTGAAATCTTATTGGTTCATTACACACATATTAGTAAGGGATCCCGAACGAGCAGTGTTACTACTGACGTCATATAACAGCCATAGATGAAAAATAGTTTTTTCTCAACCCTCGAGGGATAATTCGTTGTCGCGCGATTATGTGCCTTCAATTAGCGGATTGAGCAATTTCCAGCCAACATTTGTGAACTCAGTCATTCAAGATTTACTTAGCATATTTTCTTGCTAATTGAAGTCCCTTATGTTAGATAGCGGGATGGAGGTGATGTAGGGCAAGTAGCACACTCCACACACTCATGGTTCACGCGGGGATTGAACTCCGAATCGACCCCATGTAGGCCAAATAGCTACCATCTCTTCGGATTGGTAAATTCGTACCAGACCTGTTTGAGAGGATAAAAGCGTTGACTTGCACATTGGCTTGACAGCGCTAGCCATTGTGTAAAGCAGCCAGATTATGGATGGAAGTCAAATGCGAGGTCAATAACGAAAAAGGGAAGCCAAAGCTGTAGAGAAACCAATTACTTCCTCTTATCTAGTCTTGCCATGAACCTGTAATAAGAGTCAACTTACTTTTCAGTTTTGACGTTTCCTCCACTAGTTATAATGGCGTCAAGCGCACACGTCCTGATGATTTCTATGCTGTTGTCGGCAGCAACTTGCTATCAGAAATCATTTCCATGGCCATCGCTCAGAAATAGGGAATCGCTACAAGGTTTGCAGTTGAAGTAATACATTGTATAGGACCATAGCGACTTTTTATTTCAGTTCTTGCTCCAGTCTGTAAGACCAAGTACCTCCTGAGAACGTGCAGACCTAGCAGACGCTGTTCTTCAGGAAATGTAAGGTTCAAGGTGTCATTCAAATTTCCTTGAACAATGGAGGAGTGTAGCTGCTTTAAGAAGAAAATGACTGGAACATTGAGCTGTTTAAAACCATTGATTAGTAGCTAGTGGAACGTGAATAAAGTAAGATCAATAATAGCACCAACACATCCACGTAGTGGTCAACTGTTCCGAATGCTTTACTTTTTCAATGGAAAACCTGGCTTGGATTTTCTAACATCTTCCATAGAGGAAAGCTTTTGATAGCGATTTTTCTGTCAACCATGATGTTTCTCTCAAACTTTGGGCAATACACGAGTACTGACGAGCTGCGATGATTTAGCCACGAAGCTGAAAAAAGAAGGGTTTCAATTGAGATAGTACAGCAAAATAGTGGTTTAAAATTCCAGAACCGTCAAACCCTTTACTCATAACTTAACATTTTCGAGTCACATCCATTGGGAACAGCTAATAAATACACGAATCAGGAAAGCAAGTAAGTGAACATCTCTCGCAGTAGATGGTTTTAAAGAGCGGCGGAAAGTAGAGCGGCTATGGCCGCAGATTAGTTTTCTCGGATCGTTCTAGATTGCCTCAAACCAATTGTAAAATGGTGCCACAATTTACATTTCTTGAATTCGAAACTAACTTGAAAAACCATGAGTTCAGGTGTGTATAGATACCACTTATCAACCGTGCTGCCAGCGAACCCAGAAGGAGTGCCCAACAACCGCACAACTGGGATTCAAGTGCTACGTAAGTGCATGACTACAGAATGTAAATGTCAACATTTCATTATTCTCTCAATGACAGTAATTAAATTGAAGGTGAACACGCCCACAAGTTGGTGTCGCCAAAATAGCGACTGTCGCGGAAAGATGTGCTGTCCGACTGGGTGCAACTATAATGTGTGTATATAAAGTGTTTTAACTATTTTAGTTTGTTGATGGTGCTTGAATAAATGTAAATCTCCTGTTGTTTCAAAATCATTGGAATAAATTCTTCGACTTTGTTGAGCGGCTTCCATGAAATATGGAGAGGAGTTTAGAAAGCTGAGACCGTTGAATCTCGAGCTGGAATGCGCCTTTCACTCGAGTTCCAATCACCCGGTGATGAGACCGCCGCAAGCCAAAGTCTCTTTCTATTTGCACGACAAAAAGGCCTCAAGATTCTAGCATTCGGCTGAAACAGCCATCCTGTCCACTGAATAACTCAAAATATATGATGGATAAATCTTGCTTTTTGCCGAGCACAAACGGCCTGTGGAGAGAGAGAGCGAGCACTTTACAAGGGGCTGGTTGACGTCTCCAAGAAAAGAGCCTTAGTTGGGATCCTAAAAGACATACAGCACCGAATTTAACTAGCTAGGGCAACTAACCAACTAGCCAGAAATCGCTGCGCGCGAGTTTTGTATGCGGAGTACAAAGGCACGTCCTAGCGCTGTCACGTCGTGCATGGCGTTTTCAATATCAGTATCAAGTACCAATAGTTTCAGTATCAGAGTCAATGTTAATATCAATAACAGAGTAAACGGTAGCTGTCCTGACTGATAAATGTATTGTGCCAACCAGTGATAAAGTCTTTAACGTTAGTCAATCAAGTGTCGGGATGCGCCCCACATTCGACTTCCACCCAGAACCGCAGGGACGGTCTTAATGCGTATGTAGCCTATACAGTGATTTGCGATGGCCAGTCGATGTCAGCTCAGTGCTTTCACCTTTCTAGACTGGTCTTATACCAATGAGCCGACTCCGAGGAACAGAGTGCTCGGTTGGCTTGGGCTATAATCGACCTGAGATTCGATTCCCGGACCATGCGCGTGTAATAGTGTCCCTTTTGCCACTATACCACTACTCCTTAATAATCACAGTCCTTTCGAACGAACAACGGCTGAATCATGGCAACTCACTGCATGACGTACTGGCTCTCGGAAAGATCAATGGTTAGTGTTTGCTATAGTTTGGTCAACCACAGTCGATGATTGATAACAAAAGTCAATCAAGGCCGCCCAGCTATTGCCTAAACGTCGAAGAAATTTCCATTGCCTATCTGTCTTTAAATGAGTGCATCCTTCGATTTCAGCGGTAAAAAAGCGCTCGTTACTGGAGCCAGCCAAGGTACACCATCTACTTTAACCCCTTTTTTATTATGACTTTCCCACTTTTTTGAGCTTCTACTTATGATGACACATGTAGAAATATGATACATACGATTTACCTCTTTGTCTATTCTCTTTATTAATGAAATATTTTTCTGACGTTATCCCTTCTACTCACAGCCATTCAAGGTCTCGGTTATGGCATTGCTGTAGCACTCGCTGAAGCTGGGGCCTCAGTAGTAGCGTTGGCCAGGAATAAAGCAAAGCTGGAAGAGTTACGAAAAAAGGTTGGAAGTCATTTTTTATTCTTCTAGTGATGAATCAATTGTGCTTTGTCGTCATGTAAGTATCTTAGTTGGGAGAGTTGATTTTTAATCAGCACCAACTTAATTGCTAGTTAATAATTAACATTAACTCTTATTTCTGAACCGTTTTTCGGCCGGCCACGATCGCTAACTCGTACGAGTCGATGTTGCTAGCACATCACATTAGTATTAGCAATTTTTCGAAATATAATAGTTCCGGGACATCAGAACTTATGTCCCAGTGACGTGCTGCTTCAGTCCATTGTGAGGCGACTTCAATGAGCGATTGCGCTTTATGTTGGGAGGTTGGACTCAGTGATTGCGACGCCTTGTGATTACGGTCACCGCAGTGGGATGCGGCGGGAATACTATCAAATTTTTGTTGCATCCGTGATCGGGATAGCGAAAATTAGGGCACAACTTCTGCCACCCATTGCACTGCTTTGACCTCACACAATAAGGGGACAGAGGTTGTATCGTGTGGATGTCGCATCCATAGCAAATGAATTTCAGCGGTTTTGTAGGTTTTGCTTTGTAGAGGCTGCCCTATCTCAAGAGGCTCCCATGTAGGAAGTTTAAACAACTTGCAATAATCCATAGAACAGTGAAAGGCAGTTAAGCAAGTTAAATCTCGTCCAATCATTAAATCTCGTCCAATCACCCCTTACATAAAATTCCCGTCACGGTGATCTCGTATAACCTCCACTTAGATATTCTGAAAAGCCTTGAAAAGGCTAGTTTACCAGCCTTCTTAGCTACCAATATATTCCTTTACATCGACACTTCAGCTTTTGGACCTGAAAAGGGTACCTCTGAATAATCGTGAACTGTGCCTTTGAGATTGAAAAGGGGCGATGATTGACATGTGGAGGTCTATCCGAACTGCTTCGTAAAGGCTTTAGGCACATGAAAACACAGAGGCATTTCAGCTATTCATTTGGTGTATGGATATAGGGTGACCCACATGAAGTGTGACGGGCAATAAAAAAAATCGACCTATGGGCTTTTGGGCTGGAGAGAGCGGTGATCGCTTGGGCGGAAAGGAAGGCGATGAATGTCAGCTGAACCTTCCACAGGATTGGGCACCAGACCACAGCACAAAGAGGATGCTGCAATGTTGTGAAACCACGCTTCCGGGTTTTTTGGGCGAAGCAGTTTTGACCTCCAAATTCCCCGATCTCAATCCTTAGGAATTTGGTGTATGGTCGATTCTGAAGCAAAAAGCTCGCGCTTTCAAACACAGGTCTTAGGAACCTCTGGAAGAAAGTTCTCTCGTAGAGGCGTAGGATGAAAGTGATTGCGCGCATTCTTGGAAACATCCTAGTGAGGTTGGATGTTTGCATTAAAGCGAAAAATGGTCATTCTGCATGCGGGATGTGATATGTTGTTTACAATTTTGTGATGATTGTGTAGGAGTAATAGTTTCCTAATTGGTTTGATCTGTATAATTTTGATGCTATTTTTCTGCGTCACACTTCATGTGGGTCACCCTGTACAGCGACCTGTTGAGGCCTGGGATGTGGAAACCCATTTTTACACCTCCAAACTGATAGGGTACAGACTTAGGACAAATGAAAGCATTTGCTCTTGGCCCTGATTTCGTTCGAGGCTTTGTACACGAGCTATATGTATGTACGGAGCTGATGCCATCTAGTGATACTTCCTCCAATCGTGTCCCATTACTTGACATGTTGCACTTTGTTTTCAGCATAATAACATTTCTATTGTTGTTGCTGATGTGACACTACCTGAATCCAAATTGTCATCACTCCTGGCACCGCATCAGCCTTTCCACCTACTGGTCAACAACGCAGGTGTGGGACTGCTGGAGTCCTGTCTCACAATAAGTGAAGAAGCCCTGAACAAGTGAGAATTTATTAAACATGAGTTTTCAAGGACCATTGTATGTTTTCGGCCCAGCATGATCTCTTACGATTAGGCAGTTCGACACCAACCTAAAAGCCCCAATTATCCTGGCTAAAATCGTTGCCAATGAAATGGTTCGCAATGCAATTCGTGGTGCTATCGTAAACATTTCATCACAAGCGTCAATGCGACCAATAGATCACCATACTGTTTATTGTGAGTTCCAATGAACTAATTTATTAATATTTATATGTTTAAAGCATGTCTTCAACCAAGACTTAGCGAAAGGACATAATAGTTTGAATGAAAGATTGCTTACCCGAAACACAATGACGAGTGGGTACGGGAAGTATGGGTGTGAGCTAATGAACGAATGACTCTTTGGGCTTTTAGCGAAAAATTTTTCGATAGGGAATACGGAAAATACCATCTTCCTGCACTATTTGTTTCTTTCATCGCCGTACTCTTGTGGGACTTTTCATCTGCGAGCTGAACCAGCCCGGCTCGTACCGGGTAGGCGATCTCCTACAATTCACTGATACTTTTAACTACCAGTCCACACTTAAACCAAAAGTTCATAAGGTTTTCCTTATTGTCAGATGATTTTTTGCGCAACAGTGACAAGCAAGGTTGCTAATGCGTCATCCTAATAAGTTTTCTCTATGGGGGGTTGGTTGTGGAGGTTTGCTACCAATGTATGTGTAAGGGACAAAGTTGAAAGAGGAGCAATGTTTTGAGCCTACATCCTTCTATGAACGAAGTTTTTTGCTCTCAAGCTATCTAGATCCCTACTTTAATGGTTGGGAAGGGGGTAAACCCTGTTTGTTTGAAACCTTCTCAGTGAAGCCACAAGCTCATTCTTCCACACCTCAACTTAAAACTACGGACGATCATAAAGTCGGTGAACTTCCCCACTTCAGGACTGCTTCAATATTTTCTCGATTGAAATTTTTTTAGGTGCAAGTAAAGCAGGCCTGGATATGGCCACCAGATGCCTTGCAAAGGAGCTAGGATCACATGGAATCAGAGTGAATTGCGTGAATCCAACGGTAGTGATGACAGAGATGGGGAAGACGGTAAAACAAGTTTTCGATACAGAAAATATCTTTGGTACAGAAAATATCTTTGAATTGCTATGTTAAAGCAGCTATCCTGAAATCCCGTTCCGCATTGAGCTGAGGCAAATTTTGAGGCCTACACTTGAGTATGGCAAGTAGCAGCGAAGCCCTTAACCCCGAGATAGTTGACTGTCTAAACTGTAGACGATTTTTTTCCTATCTCCTACTAGTAAAGAATCAATTAAATAATTGTTTACGGCTCACTCTCAAACAATGCTACCGCGAACGAAATGCCCTTTTAAGAAAAGAGTTCAAATAATATCCTTATTTGTTATTAAAAAGAGAGTTTTGGATCAATCGATCTGTTGATCTGGGCATAGTTTTGCCTCGGTAGGGATCAGACTCGTGGTTCTTCTGAGGGCAGGAGCTACTCTTAAGTACTAGAATATCTCTGCTTTTGAACGGAACTTATAATCACGTTTCATAATTATAACTGCCAAAAATCAGGCACGTAAGCTTTTATGGGAGGGGAAATATTTGACAGTAGTCGATCAATCCTTACTGAAAATGCTCGAAGCGATTCCTATGAACTTAAGAAACAATAAGGCATGTTTTGAAAGACTCTTAATATGTGGAGTGGATAGGAACGGTCTGATCTGGAAGCGTTGTGAAAGCTTCTAGTTCCGTCTGGTCAGCAGAACCTTCGTCGATTATTTTTGATGCATCAAAGCACAAGCAAAAATATTATGGATAGGAAAAACTCGGGATTCAGTAGTTGGGATGTGCAACAGAATCTACCTAGCAAGCCAAGGTCCTGTATCGATGCTATACTTAAAAGAGGCTCATAGAGGCTTCGAGATTGCAGGAGATTCGAAAAGTGCATTGAAGCGGCATCCAACTGTAGGATAACCTCCAATCAATAAACTAGGAAAAAGTGTGTCACGTCCCGCGTAGCTCCGACATGCTTAAGCACTAACGCATTTCTATTATGGAAATTTTATTGTTAATGCTTTTATGGAGCAATACAAAGTGCCTCATCCCTGCTACAGATGCATCCGGGGCACTGACAATCGGCGTCCCTTCTGCAGGGATCTCCTTCGTGATAGATTTTTTCGCCAGGCAGGTCTCCTCTGAAAAAAATCCAGTGAAAAGCTGCATCGAGATGAGCTCTTCAATTTGTTATATTTCGGATGATCTTACCCAGGATTGTATTCACATACCACAACCGTCCAAGATTCCCAGCAAGGTACAACTACATAACCAATTCTGTTACTCGATTGCCACGCCAACTGGAGCACCAACACTCACATTTTTATTCTCTGTTGGAAAAGTTGGTCCCACCTGACTGTATTTACTCAAGGTCGTGTAAATGTCCATGGTGAAAACGTTCTTGTCAGGTACACCATATTTCTGTAAATCACCGAACCAAGCTGCGACACTCTGAAATGAAATTGGCATCGGTACCCGAGAAAAATGCAGTTGAGCGCGATAATCCAACCGTTGCTGCAGCCTCTGTCTTGTTATTAATCTTGGATGGTATCATATGCATGTTGTTCCCCCATCGCTTCAACATTGCCGCCATGTTCATTCCAAATGTACAATCCTTGGCCCATTCCATCGCATTTGCTTCAACATTGCAATCGTAGTTCTATAACAGACCACCGAATAAAGCGAAATGGCACTATCCTTCCTTTATTATTTCAACAATTTTGGAGCCCTAGAGAAAGTTTCAGTTGCGTGACTTAGGATGTGACACTGTATGCAGCAACACTAGAGCATACCACTTTCAACATCCTAGCTGCTTTTGGAGCAAATTGTCCAGGTTTTCCTTTCGCCTGTCCTTTAGCAATAAGCGATCTAGACAATTTCTAATCAAAATTCCACTACTACAGCTTATTCGCTTGCTGAAACTCACCGATACTCATTGTGCTTGTCGACGAACATCTTTCTAGCTTCATCGGTCATTCCATTATTAAGTTCGGGGCACGACCCAGCTGAAGGACTTTCTTTTTGTAATCGGATACTTTATGCTAGGGCCCTTCGTGAAACTGATAGTTCAACAATTCACTATTAGGCAACCTAACGATTGTTGTTGGTTTCTTTGTGGTGGTTGTTGTTGTTGTAGTGGGAGCTGCTGGAATAGGAACGTATTCTGGAGGTATGCAAAGGGCCTCATCTTTGCTGCAAATGCAGTCAGCGCATTTGCAGTCGGCGTCAGTTGTACATGGATCTCCCATCTCGTATACCACCCATCCAGGATTATCGCCTCTGTAATGCAGTTTTTAGAATGAGCCAGAATCAAGTTAACTACCGTATATCTGGGCTCACGAAGGGTTATAATTGCATCCTGCGATTGTCCATGGCCATGGCTCGTTTTTTGTGCAATATGAAATCGCGCAACCAATTTTGTACGTCCATTGCCAGACCACCTGCAATGACAGACTGTCGATACAAACTCATCCCACAGCAGCATATTCTCCTGTCACCTGCATGTAGTGACCAGTTTTGTGTTCATTAGGCGAGACTACAACATTGTTCTCTGGCATTGTTCTCTGGAACACCAAAAACCTGTAACTCCTGGAACCATGATATGACGGCCTGCAATTGGATGACACTATTTCCAGGGAAGGCACATTTAGTCTTCCTACCGTTTTATCTCAAATTCTTACCGTTTCTGCAATTGACGGCCAGGTGAAATTGTAGTATTGATCTCCCACCATATATAGGTTTTGTCCCCAGTAGTTCCTCTCCGCGGGCGGGTTGTGATAGAAATGGCACTGCTTTGCCCATGCCATCATGTTTGCTTCCATGTTGCAATCATAACTCTATAAGAAATTCGAGAAGCTGTTCCTTTGACACGCTTGAGCAAAGTTGAAGCGGGCTCCCTCCAAACGGAGTGATACAACGTCATACCACTTTTAACATTCGAGCTGCTTTTGGAGCAAATCCCCCATGTGCATTCTTAGCCTTCCCTTAGCAACATATGATCTGGAAGATTCCGATCATCCCAATTGTATTGCAATCCCATAGTACTTTACATAGACGGTACAAACCGAATCTTATTGTGCGTGTCGACGAAAGTTCTTCTGACTTTATCTGTCATGCCACTATCAGGTGGACAGAAATCTGAAAACTACTCATTAGATTAACGACTTTGCTTGAAGAATCCTGAAACCGAAAAACCGATGGAAACGCACCAGCGTCAGATAATGGCGCGAAGAGCACCTAAATATAAAGTTGAGAAATCTGCTTCTGTTCTATCATTGGTCGGAAGTAGTAAGCTCACCAGACAAACGATTGCCATAGGTATAAGCATAACTAGCGGTGAATGTGCACGTCTGTAGGATCTTGACAGTCCTTTTATACTGCTGTAATCTGCATGAGATCATACATTCGAAGTTCAAAGTTGTGCCTATTGTCAAAACTGTTTTTTGACAGAAATTTCACCATGTTAATTTTGACGTTCAATATTATTATTTCTTCTTGATTTTTCGAACTAGCTTAATGGCAAGAAATATACGTTCTACTTCGAAAAAGGCTGTTATGCCAAAGCAGGAGTTATAAACACTCGATGGCAAAACTTAGCCTCCTTGTTGCAGAAGGTTCGACCGAACAATGGCAATGCAGAATATGGAGTCTAGATGCCAAGAGAGGAAGTTTTCCATTTTCGAGACATCCAGCAGTGCTTGCTAGTCTTCCTTCAAATGTTCATTTCAAACGTGTGCCGTGACACGCAGGCAGAATAAACATTAAAGGAATCATCTCAACATTTCGGACTTTGTGGGCTATGACAAGACCTGTATAACAGCTTCGCCGGCTAGAATTTATAAGGGGATCCTTCTACAAAATGTATGAAAAATGGAAAACTTCCTCTCTTGGCATCTAGACTCCATATTCTGCATTGCCATTGTTCGGTCGAACCTTCTGCAACAAGGAGGCTAAGTTTTGCCATCGAGTGTTTATAACTCCTGCTTTGGCATAACAGCCTTTTTCGAAGTAGAACGTATATTTCTTGCCATTAAGCTAGTTCGAAAAATCAATAAGAAATAATAATATTGAACGTCAAAATTAACATGGTGAAATTTCTGTCAAAAAACAGTTTTGACAATAGGCACAACTTTGAACTTCGAATGTATGATCTCATGCAGATTACAGCAGTATAAAAGGACTGTCAAGATCCTACAGACGTGCACATTCACCGCTAGTTATGCTTATACCTATGGCAATCGTTTGTCTGGTGAGCTTACTACTTCCGACCAATGATAGAACAGAAGCAGATTTCTCAACTTTATATTTAGGTGCTCTTCGCGCCATTATCTGACGCTGGTGCGTTTCCATCGGTTTTTCGGTTTCAGGATTCTTCAAGCAAAGTCGTTAATCTAATGAGTAGTTTTCAGATTTCTGTCCACCTGATAGTGGCATGACAGATAAAGTCAGAAGAACTTTCGTCGACACGCACAATAAGATTCGGTTTGTACCGTCTATGTAAAGTACTATGGGATTGCAATACAATTGGGATGATCGGAATCTTCCAGATCATATGTTGCTAAGGGAAGGCTAAGAATGCACATGGGGGATTTGCTCCAAAAGCAGCTCGAATGTTAAAAGTGGTATGACGTTGTATCACTCCGTTTGGAGGGAGCCCGCTTCAACTTTGCTCAAGCGTGTCAAAGGAACAGCTTCTCGAATTTCTTATAGAGTTATGATTGCAACATGGAAGCAAACATGATGGCATGGGCAAAGCAGTGCCATTTCTATCACAACCCGCCCGCGGAGAGGAACTACTGGGGACAAAACCTATATATGGTGGGAGATCAATACTACAATTTCACCTGGCCGTCAATTGCAGAAACGGTAAGAATTTGAGATAAAACGGTAGGAAGACTAAATGTGCCTTCCCTGGAAATAGTGTCATCCAATTGCAGGCCGTCATATCATGGTTCCAGGAGTTACAGGTTTTTGGTGTTCCAGAGAACAATGCCAGAGAACAATGTTGTAGTCTCGCCTAATGAACACAAAACTGGTCACTACATGCAGGTGACAGGAGAATATGCTGCTGTGGGATGAGTTTGTATCGACAGTCTGTCATTGCAGGTGGTCTGGCAATGGACGTACAAAATTGGTTGCGCGATTTCATATTGCACAAAAAACGAGCCATGGCCATGGACAATCGCAGGATGCAATTATAACCCTTCGTGAGCCCAGATATACGGTAGTTAACTTGATTCTGGCTCATTCTAAAAACTGCATTACAGAGGCGATAATCCTGGATGGGTGGTATACGAGATGGGAGATCCATGTACAACTGACGCCGACTGCAAATGCGCTGACTGCATTTGCAGCAAAGATGAGGCCCTTTGCATACCTCCAGAATACGTTCCTATTCCAGCAGCTCCCACTACAACAACAACAACCACCACAAAGAAACCAACAACAATCGTTAGGTTGCCTAATAGTGAATTGTTGAACTATCAGTTTCACGAAGGGCCCTAGCATAAAGTATCCGATTACAAAAAGAAAGTCCTTCAGCTGGGTCGTGCCCCGAACTTAATAATGGAATGACCGATGAAGCTAGAAAGATGTTCGTCGACAAGCACAATGAGTATCGGTGAGTTTCAGCAAGCGAATAAGCTGTAGTAGTGGAATTTTGATTAGAAATTGTCTAGATCGCTTATTGCTAAAGGACAGGCGAAAGGAAAACCTGGACAATTTGCTCCAAAAGCAGCTAGGATGTTGAAAGTGGTATGCTCTAGTGTTGCTGCATACAGTGTCACATCCTAAGTCACGCAACTGAAACTTTCTCTAGGGCTCCAAAATTGTTGAAATAATAAAGGAAGGATAGTGCCATTTCGCTTTATTCGGTGGTCTGTTATAGAACTACGATTGCAATGTTGAAGCAAATGCGATGGAATGGGCCAAGGATTGTACATTTGGAATGAACATGGCGGCAATGTTGAAGCGATGGGGGAACAACATGCATATGATACCATCCAAGATTAATAACAAGACAGAGGCTGCAGCAACGGTTGGATTATCGCGCTCAACTGCATTTTTCTCGGGTACCGATGCCAATTTCATTTCAGAGTGTCGCAGCTTGGTTCGGTGATTTACAGAAATATGGTGTACCTGACAAGAACGTTTTCACCATGGACATTTACACGACCTTGAGTAAATACAGTCAGGTGGGACCAACTTTTCCAACAGAGAATAAAAATGTGAGTGTTGGTGCTCCAGTTGGCGTGGCAATCGAGTAACAGAATTGGTTGTGTAGTTGTACCTTGCTGGGAATCTTGGACGGTTGTGGTATGTGAATACAATCCTGGGTAAGATCATCCGAAATATAACAAATTGAAGAGCTCATCTCGATGCAGCTTTTCACTGGATTTTTTTCAGAGGAGACCTGCCTGGCGAAAAAATCTATCACGAAGGAGATCCCTGCAGAAGGGACGCCGATTGTCAGTGCCCCGGATGCATCTGTAGCAGGGATGAGGCACTTTGTATTGCTCCATAAAAGCATTAACAATAAAATTTCCATAATAGAAATGCGTTAGTGCTTAAGCTTGTCGGAGCTACGCGGGACGTGACACACTTTTTCCTAGTTTATTGATTGGAGGTTATCCTACAGTTGGATGCTGCTTCAAAGCACTTTTCGAATCTTGTTTCGAAAAGAACTATTTCAGTAGGCTGCAAAAAAGCGCTCCATTCAGTCTCGTTACAAACGCTGCTTTAGTTTTGTTCATAGTTTGATTGCACAGTTCATCTTCTTGTTGACTCTTGGTACAGTGTAGAAAGTAGTAGTACAAAGTAGAGGACAGTCGAGGGGACTGATTGTGAGGGCAATTTCATCGGAATTTGCACTCCTCATAAAGACTTTGCTGTCGATTTCGATGAAATTGCACTCACAATCAGTCCCCTCGACTGTCCTCTACTTTGTGTTGAAATTGATATAGCATCTATACGGGAGCTTGGTTTGCTAAATAATGGCTGCCAATGGGTGATACGCGCTCAGAGACGGAAGAGCTCTACGGGCGTTGTGGTGGCTGTAGAGGTTGAAGCTTTCCACTGTGGGACGCACACATTACATGCAGGCAGCTCACTGTAATCAGCTCTACGCAAGTGCACGCACATATAGAAAAATCGCTTAAGTATTGGGGTGACCCAGAAGTTTTGAGAAAATTTATTTCTTCCATTCAACACAAAAATACTACAACAAAAAGGTGAAATCAGTGATCGACATAGTGGCCCTCTTTAGATACGACGTCCCTCCATCGACTGGGCAGAGCACTGATGCCATTCATCCAGGAAGAAGAGGAGCGCGACGCGATCTATTCATCTACTTCACATGACCTCCTGACGGTTATGAAATTTTTCTCCCTTTGATGTAAGCTTGTAGACTTCTGAAGGCGTGGTAGTCGCAAGGACTAAGAACAGGAGAATATGGGGCGTGGGGCAGCCAGGTAATCCCAAGCCTTTCCAGCCCCTCAGCCGTCGCCCTAGCATAATGTAGTCGAGCGTTGTCCATTAAAATCGGAAACTTTCCCTGCATTCAGTTTGAAACCGGGGCTCGAGACACCATCTCCCGCGGCTGGTCGCAGAATACCCTTGCAGTCATAACAGTACCCTCAGGTAGGATCTCATGGTAAAAGCAGCCGGCGGAGCAGAAGAAGAACGAGATCATCTCCTTGCTGACGTGTGCTCCACGCTTTTGGCCTTATGTCGATTGGTAGACACTGCAACTTCCTGTGTTGATTTTCATAGGAAATCCACCTCTCATCTTGAGCGATGATGAAGCTTGTCCAAGCCACCGTTCGCTTGCGGTCGAGTAGCTTCCGACACACATCGACCCGCACCTGACGCTCGCTCTCAGTCAAGGTGTGGGATAACTGCAAGAAGTGCTGCGCGAAAGCACGCCTGCGTAGGAGGTCGTCGATGGTGGAACGGGAAGCAGAAGTCGTCCTCTTCACTTCTCTGAGAAGGATTGCTTTGGACGGAGGCTAAGACAATGTCGGTCTTCGTAGAACGTGGACGTCCGCTTCGTGGCGTTTCGTCGAAGTGAATCTCTCCTCTAGAGAAGCGACCGTACCACCTATAGCGTGGCGAGAGAAGGTGCAGTAGTGCCAATCGATGACTACAATTCATTCCGGGCATGAGTGGCGAAGTGACCAGATCGGTAGTTTTGAAGCAGAAGGCGCCAGTAGTCGTGTCGGTCGGACATAATTCAAATGATGTTAACTCACTTCCAAAGATAAAGTGCAATACCGTTCTATTGTTTTGACGATCTACCAAGAGTGCCCATTTCCTGCTCTTTTTGCCGGCACTTTCTTGTGCAACATGGTTGCGAAATTCATGACCAAAATTTTCCCAAACTTTTGGGGCACCCTAATACCACCTTCCATGCAACTTTTGTCGTCACATTCTTGTTCAACCCCTAATGTTAGCAATTTGTTGCCCCACACTTCTCTAAATACGCCATTCTTCGCGTTTTTTTTTAAACCTTTTTGCTTTACTCGGGGTGACACTTCCACTATTCGTCCAAGACTAGATACTCAAAATTATCGTTAACTCTGATTTCAAGGCCGTCTACTGACCAGCATCATGCGTAATAGCCATGTGATGTGCTGGAAATCTGCTGGGCTTTTCACATCCACGTCCTAGACGGCATCGATTAAAGTGTCCACTTGCGCCTGCAAGTCAAGGGAATCGGTTTGAACATCGCTTGTATCTTAGTACTTTCGTATAGCAACTTATGATTACTGCTTCTTACTTATTAAACATCGTGTATGCGCCAAAAACATCAGGCTCTCGATGGACTTTGTAGCGTTTGTACAAAAGCTTATCGAAAAGTTACTATGTCCGTTGAAAACTTAATATTCCGGTGTGCCCAGGGCTTGACATATCAAATAAGAGCCGGAATACGAATGCCATTCACGTTTTTTTACTTTCATTGGATATGGAATGATTTGCGCCTTGATTGCTGATCCCTCGGCTTATACTAAGCAAGCAGACTTCAAAAGTTCAAAGCATAAACTCATATGATGAATTTTCTTTCGTTGATTCTTTATTTTATTAATTCAGCGGATTCTATCCGTTTTAACGTGGGAGCCTGGACTCTGAAGACGACAATTACGTCGAAACGTTAGGCAGCTACATAATAAAGTGTTCCACCTAAAAACCTGGAACGCCAAAGAATTCTAGCAAAGTTAACGAGAATGCCGAGGTTAAAACAAAAAGAAGTTGGAGATCATTCTTTACTTTGTCTTTTGATAATTTTTTTAGGGTAAGTTTCCCTCAGAGTAAAAGGAAAACTCGAGACATTCTTTAAAAATGGTGTTTTTGATGACATCTTGACATTTCGTTCGATTTTCTCTTCTAATGGCCCTTTATTTCCTCGTTGTAGATAATTTTTTTGTTAGTCATAACTAAATGACTAATGGCCTTTCGTGTCTCTTGGGATATATTCCGAACGAACATTTTGTTCATGTTCTCTATGGATCAGAGCGTCTCCAGATGTCACCTTGAGAAGAGAAACTTCAGATCCTCTGCTAGGCTCCCTTTGTAATAGTAATTCAACTGCCATCCGTAATAGCCGGGATTTAGATTTTCTTCAGGGTGGAATTCAACTAAGGCTGCCGAAATGGAAGAGAGGCTCCGAAAAGTAATATCGAAGCAATGTACATATGAATTGAGAAGATTGATTCACAACAGCTAGCGATTTGTTTTTAGAACTGGAGCGAACCGAACAAAGCAGCTGCCATGCTTTCTCAGCTTCCACTCGGTAAATTTGCAGGTAATTTTTTTACCCAAAAATATCCATTATCAGTAGTGTAGGTCACTATTTTTAATTCTACCTTCTCCTCTCTTTCATTTTCATTTGCATTGAGTCTTTTTCATCAACTTTCTTCTGATTTCTGACTTATGTGCTCTTTAGAAGTTGAAGACGTCGTCAACGCCGTTCTCTTTTTACTGAGTGACGCGTCTGCTATGACTACGGGAGAAGCATTGCCGGTTGATGGAGGTTTTACAAGGATGTAGGCCATGCTAGTTGAGAGAATGGCATTCGCTTCACACCATCTTCGTAATGAATGAAATAATGTCTGCCTTCAATAAAGAGCTACTTATACTCTAATCATCCAGTCAGTTATGTGATTAATAAAGCTGTCATGTATGGTGAATTCGAATAAACATGCTTTTTGAAAAACAAGAGAGTTCGAAACTGGAGGGTCTGGAGGTTCATTCATAGAAGTCCTCCATAGAATGCGGCTGATCCTATTGGCAAGTTGGTCCGTGGTCTATTTTTTATTTCAAAATCCTTGAAATGAATAGAACGCACGCTCAAGAAGCTGATCTTATCTCCGAACTGAAGTCCTGAAACATTCAATTCGAGATGGATATGTAAAAACTACGCCTTCATACACTGCAGGGCTCGGAATTGAAGGGGGGGGGGGGTGAGTGGGAGACTCTCGGCATAAACAAATTGTCGTAGAAAAGCATTCCGTGGGTGGATTGTCCGCTCATTCCTTCCTATCATTATAAGTAGCTTTTTTTTCAACAGTTTTTCTGCATAGAGACCCCAATTTCAAGCAATGAATGACAACGCAGCCATACTTCACAACTCAAACTATTAGGTTGTAAGGAAAGTTCTGGCCGTTTCGCCAGCTATTTTTCAAAAAGTTATAACTCATCTCAAAGTGAACATTTTTACTTATAGTTAGCCTCATTCGATTCTACACATGTTTGCCAACGTGATACGAGTCTGTCTTTTCCATTCGTATGAAAGTCCGGAGAACTGGATTCCAAAAACTCGAGAAAGGCAGCTTCCGCATCGCCTTGATTTTTGAACAATCGTTCCTTTAAGAAGCTGTCCAGATGTTTGAGTAAATGGTAGTCGGTTGGTGACAGGACTGGTGAGTAGGGAGGATGAGGGAGAGCTTCGATTCGCAACTCGTTCAACTTCTGGAAGACAATTCGTGACACATGCGGTTGCGCATTGTCGTGTAAGAGCAGTAGACCGTGGCGGCTGACTAGTGCTGGCTGCATTTGCCCCAGTTTCGTGCAATTCTTGTGAATTTGATCACAATATGACTGTGCGGCGCTAGTTAGACCTGAAGGAAGAAACGCGTAGTGGATTAATCCATGGTTGGACCACCAAACTGTGATCATTGTCTTCGTGACGTGCAAACTTGGTTTGGGAAATTTTTTGGAGGCTCATCCACACCCACCCACTGAGCAGAACGCTTCCTGTTATCATACAAGAACCATTTCTCATCACACGTTACAATACGATGGAGAAAAGTATCAACATCATTTCTTTTCAACAGCAGACTTGAAACCTCTAGGCGATTCAGTTGCTGCCGCTCTGTGAAGTCGTGTGGCACCTACTTGTCAAGCTTCTTCACCATTTCAAGCAGCTTGAGATGGGCAGCAACGACTGTGTGGAAGACATCCACCTTCTTCTCAATCTCTCTCAAAGGTTGACGTCGATCTTCTTCGATTGCTCTTAGCAAAACATCGTGATCAACTGACGATGGTCGACCAACTCGTTCTTCGTTTTCGAGTAACCCGTCTAGACTTCTAAACTTCTGAAACCAGCGACAAACGTTGCCTCCGATGCAGTGCCTTCTCCCCATACAACGTTGATGTTTGTGGCTGCATCCTTCGTAGTTCGACCAAGTTTGAACTCATGAAGTGAAGCCGTTCAAAAAGCAGTCTTATCCATTCAGTCAAAAAACCTCCTAAGAATTTCAAAACCTTACAGACTTTGGGGAAAGCGCTATGACAGAAAGAGCAATTAATGACTTATCTAAGGAACACAAAATGTCAATTAGTCTGAATGGACAACCGCTGAAATTTGAATTCATATGGCGCGTGCGTGTGAACGGCCAGAACTTTCCTTACAACCTAATACTTCTACTGTAGCTATTCGTACCGTAGTCCAATTTTCAGCGAAATGAGTGGTCAACGTTAGGAAGGAAAGAAATCAAAGAGCAAAAACATTTTTGTAGCCTGTTGCTCGGATTGACAACTGAAAATGAAAGTCCTTTCCATAAGGTCGTCACTTTGGACTGCGAGTTACCTTCAGAAGACGACGAAAACACTTTGAGTGTCATGTGAGGAACTTATTTCGGGCCTTTTCAACTCACTATCCAATGAGGGAAATAAAAAAAGTGTCCCTTTAATTTATTTTGGTCATTTCTACTTCTCACAAATATTTCGTCAAGGGCGGTGTAGATCACCTTGAAAAATTCTAGACGGCCAACGAATTCAGCACTTATTTAGTTCTATGGTTATGTAGCTCTCTATCACGGTTATGTGGGTTCCTTTCACATCAGGCTTCGACATGCGGGCATCTCCAATGTACATATTGTAGACAGCTGAATCGAAGCAGATTAAACTGACCATTCCATTGCACACAACAAGAAGCTTCGTTCTATCTGTGCACCACAATTAGGCTCCGTGCTCAGGAATTCACCTCCTGAGCTCGGAGCCTCCCAGGAAAGCAGATTCCTCATGAGTTACCATAAAATCGGTCTGATGGAGTTATCTGATAATGCCACTTTTCCCGTATGCCTTGATCAGTTTTATGTATTAGTCTGGAAATAGATGTGGCGAGATTCGAACGAAATCAGATTCTAAAAAAAAATCCACTCTGTTCGGTCTCCATTTTGTAATGATGCACCCAATGCCTCAGGATTCTTACTGTTACCTCATCCTGAACACTAAATACAACATCCTGCCTACTGTATTGTTATGTTTATCATTCATTCCACGAGCTCTTCCGATCACTGATTGTGAGATATTTACAACTAACACTTGTTTCTAGACAACGCCTCGATGGATCTAACAACACTGTAGCCATCATCAAAGGCACAGGTGTTGTATTGCGAGATTGTGTGGTAGAAATCGTCAAGAAAAATGGTGAGGCAACAAAAATCGTTAATCATTGGATAGCTAGTTGTCCTTCTGACAGTGCCAGTACTCATCTAAAGGGCATCACCCATAAAAACGTTGGTCCCATCAAAAGGTTGCTTGGGACTGCTACAGACTATGTGGCTTTGAAGTGAGTTTGATGATGTGCTTAGAGACAAAATATAGATGGGGCGAAGCTTAAATTCGTGTACAAAAAATTTGCAACCGATATAGATTGCTGCATGATTCTACAAACTCTGGCTTTCATTCATCTGGGTCTCATCTAGGCGATGAGAACCCTCCACGAAGTGGTCCTCGGATCCAACATGAACTCTACGAATCCTGAAGTTTGCTCAACCCTCTTTTAGAAACAAAAGGGCATAACTTTTGATTCTTTAACTCATGTGCCAGAGTATGGGAAGGTTCACAAGCACTTCCGTGAATGATTTCTCCAACGAGCGGCATTACCTCATCACACATAGCCCTTTTCTAGATTCAGAAAATTGTGATGAACTATGTGGAGAACATGGAAAGTGTTCCCTGCGGGAAGTTGGAACTCCTATAGAACATGTGGGTAGGGATACTTCAAAAATTTTCCTCAGAACACCTTACATTTCAGTACGAATGTCTATGTGATTATGGGTATAGAGGTGTACACTGTGAAGAAGGTGAGCAAAACCTCAATATTCGAACATTGAAAGTCTTATCAACCTTTTCTTAGAAGAATTTTAAGAAAAGATCGATAAGACTGACAGGTCGCTGTGGTCATGGTGATAGAGTGGAAGGATTTCTTGGAGGAAAACTGAACAGCTTTTAGAAATGCACACCAAATTTGCCCTAATGTACCCAATATGGTTATGCGTGGTTATCGAAATTGTGCTTGTTGTGGTGGCCATCAAAAGATTTGCGTGAGTCCGCTATATTGTAATACTATATTTGAACAAAAAGGATGAAATAGCTCCAACTTTTCACTCTGTGTACAGATGACTGCAGAAATGAGGGTCCGGAATCTTCTCCCCGAAAGCGGCGTCGCACCCGCCGCGTATCGCAGGATTGCGATGGAAGATTGGAGCGCGCAACTTGTAAGGCAGGGAGTCCTTTGATTATTCGAATTGACTGGCTGCTCCCTTCAATTTCAATGCGGTCTTGATCGTCGCTAATATAGGAGGAGTCATTCTGATTAAACAAATCTAATAAAAATAAAAACGAAGCTGGTAGGTGTGACTGTCACAAGAAACTGTATACAGAATAAAGCAGATCGCGACGATGAAATATGTTCTTTGCCGCTTTGTAAGGTAAGCTCCGCTTCGAGCCCCACCCCTCTTCCCCAACGCCACTTTTCCCCACTCCCCTCCCGATTTTCATAGAGAAGTCCAACACACATGGCGAACGTGGAAATGGAGAGTATGTATGAAAGGCGTGGCTGAAATATATACCACCACAGTTTCTTCAGAACTTTCATTAAGTTCAGTTAACTTAATTAGTACTATCCCTTCATCCCCGACAGGACCGATATCGATATCCGCTCAGACCAACCAGGTCCTCCCTTCCCTCGTGGATCATTTAATTGGTACCGGGCCCATCTGGGAAGATAAAAGCACCAAATTCTACATTGGCTGGCCACCGGAAGTCATTGTATAGGCCACATACGCATACAATACGCCATTATGATTCTGGAATGGAAGTCGAATGCGTGGCGCATCCTTTAGACGGGATTGGTTAACGCACTAAGACTTTGTCTTTCATCATTTATGTTTCTGAATAAAATCCGAATGCACGGAGCATTTTAAGAAGGTATCAGGGTTGAACACCTCGGAAATTCATTCTTTCGTTCAGGAATAGAAAGTTCTTCGAACCCCCGCTTCCAGCACAGCGGTTTGTGGATGTAATGTGTTCTCGAAGTATGGATCCTTTCAAGAAAACTAGATGACAGCAAAACATGGAAGATCTATCTAACAGTGTTATGAGATGTCAGCTCTTCGATTGTTTTCAAGCTCAAACTCAATATTTGTATCGTATTTTTGTGTTAACTATGTATAAACTATTGAAGCAT
This sequence comes from Haemonchus contortus, assembly GCA_000469685.2. Classification (NCBI taxonomy): domain Eukaryota; kingdom Metazoa; phylum Nematoda; class Chromadorea; order Rhabditida; family Trichostrongylidae; genus Haemonchus; species Haemonchus contortus. The sequence goes on along the minus strand of LS997566.1, from coordinate 8,935,646 downwards.
TAAAAAAGCTTTCTTGAAGTGGTGCACAAACCTGTCCTTGTCCCATATCGTTGAAATATTCTCTTTTTTCTCTACAAAATCGGCGAAGCAGGGCAAAACTTCGGCCTCAAACTGGACTCGAACTTGCACTTGTGCTCTCATGCTTTATGCTCTTTACCTCTCACACTACCAAGACACGCTTACCCTCTCCTTTTTGAAGACTTTTATCGTTTTTTTCATTTTCCAGCCAATTTTTCCGAAAAAATAATAATAAATGAAGTCTATTGCATTCTTTGTGTTGATTTCAGTGATCTCCTCTGAACACTAGCGCATGCCGGCTGTGAGGATGTGTATACATCAAAGCATTGTTGCAAGCGTTGACCAATGGTTGCCTTATTTGGCCACCTGCTTCCACCAACCATACTGAGGACATATAAAAACTGTCCACAATAATTCCCACATACAAAACATTCCTGAATGTTCGTTCAGTTGCTTCTCGTCACTCTTCTTTCTAATCACATCGTCGCCCAGACATGTACTCCTGAAGGGAGCTTTGGACGTAAGTGGCTGCTGTACATATCCCTCTGTTCATATATATATTAGTTTTGGATATAATGCATAGAGGATTTAAGCAGAAAAATTTGGCCTGTAGGTGAGTGCCGAATCTAATTTAAGGGCAACTGTACGCAATTACTGGTTGGGGTAGGGTATACACAGCTCTTGGGCTAGCTTTAAGTATTAGGGGTACATTTTTTTGGAATTCCGAGGCAAGAAATCGCAAAATTCTAGAACATTCATCTCAAAAGAAAAACTACAAAGAACTACAAACTTATTTATAACTGAAGAGGTAAAAAAATTTTTGAAAAAGTAAAAGAGTTATTCCAGCCTGTGCGAATGGCCAATGCGCTCCCGGTTTCACTTGCCTAATAGATATAAACGAATGTTGCTCTGACGATGCCATTATAACTACGGTAGCTACAGTAGCATCAGGTAAGTTGGTATGCTTGGAATTTCTTCAGTTTGTTTGTGTGAGGAAATATCAAGATTTTCTGGGAGACACCCATCTGGCCAATTATTTATTTTTCATTAGCACTAACTTTCGTGCATTGATAGAGTTCCCTAAAGGAAGACGTGTGTGGAAATCATTCTCGTACAGCTTTTATATTTACTTTGTACGTCCTTGGATACGTTTGCGGAAAAGTTCTGAGAAAAAAACAACAAGGTTCACATTGACTAGGAACTGGAATGGTGGGAAACCAGTAGGAAAGCTTCCAGTCATCACTGTGAAGCCGATTGCCAGAAGAAAATTGAAATCACTTCGGTCAATGCTTTTAATGAAACAAGGAATTACGACTCATGGCTCAGCTTTCAAAAAGTATTATTAGTTGATCTAGGGTAGCATGTAGGAAGTATCATTGGATCGCTCTCTGGTCGTGACACTAAACCATTCTTACTGATGGGGAACCACGATTACTGTAAGTCGGATGTAGACCCATTGAAGTAAAGTGATGAAGAAAAGTAGAAATAATGGTACTACAGGAAGGATGGAAGCAACTTTTGAAGGAATAGGGTCTCTTTCTCGGCTCAGTTATGAAGATTAAGTTGTGTATATAGATGCAACGACGGCAACAACAGTAGCTGGTCAAACTGGAGCAACTGTAAGTACAGTATCCTCAGCAACTGGTTCGGTAACTTCATCTTCAACAGCATCATCGTCAAGTGGGTTGCAAATATGAAAGATTACCAGGTTTTCCATCAAAGGATTTCATTTAGTTACAAAATTTCTATTACAGCTTGTGTTGACAAGCTTAACCCAAAGACGGGAGTATCTGATTGCCCACAACGTGCCAGTCTATGCAATGATGCCACGTACTACGCAGTAATGACCGATCAATGTCCGAAAACGTGTGGGAGATGTTCTGGTTCAGGTTCAGGCTCAACAAACTCAAGTAAGGACGTAGTGTATTTCTCCAAGCATCAGCATTTTCCGAAAATAGGTCCGATTGAGTGGTAAAATTTCGGTAGAGCGATTTTTTACCCACGACTACCTAGAATTGAATTTTACCAGTTTTTGCTAACGTTACCCACGTTGGCTATTGACGTGGTCCTTACTCTACAGTCAACATTGATGTGAACAACGATTGGAAAACTTTTTTGCAATCGATAAGACCTGCAGACACCAATAGACAGTTTATTCAGCTTGTGTGGACAAAATCAACCCGACAACTGGTGTATCGGACTGTCCAGCGTTGTCATATCTCTGCAATAACGCTGACTACACAGCCCTGATGACCGACCAGTGCCCACTGACGTGCAACCGTTGTTCAAGCACCAACTCGACGACATCACCCTGTGAGTTCATTTTGGTGCTGTGTCGATATAGGAGGTGATTGTGGTGCCCGGGCTTGGATTGGTACCACAATGCAATAGAGCTCGTACATTCGGTCTACGAGGTTGAAGCCTCTCATTTCTTCCAGCTATGTTTCCTTTGTGTATTCTATTTTTATTAATTTTGGTTCGAATCCGCCTTCAACTTGGGGACACTGGGTGTATTGAGTATCAGTACCATTTCGTAAGGGTAAGAGAGGGTGGTGCTCAGTGACGCCTGGCACGTAGGGTCCAAGTTTGAGCAATCAAGTCTCGAATCAATATCCGCAGAAGCCAAACTAGAATCCCATTCCTCAGGAGTCGATTACTTCCTCCTTAACAGTCTAAGAGAATAAAAACGCAGCCTTACTCAACAGACGGCCAGAGGAATCTACTGGCACACTACATATGCATTCCAATGTTGTAACGATCCAGGGAACTACACATATCAACGACAGTAAACTCAACTCCTAAGTTTAATTTGAGAAAAATTCAAAAAATTCAAGAAAAGAAAGTTTAGCAACCAACTCAACAACTTGCGTTGATTTGACAAACCCAACTACTGGAGTATCCGACTGCCCACAACGCACAGCTCTATGTACTGACAGCAACTACATTTCTTTGATGAGGGTAAGTGACCACAAAGACCTTTTTGAGGTTTTTTCGGGCTTTTCATTCCACCATATCAGTTCAGAACGATAATAGGTGTGATATTCGAATCGTGGGTCTTAATTTGTGATCACATTCGCCAAAGGGAGAGATGCGCTTTTTGGATGCTGTGCAAATCATCTCAAACTGCTTTAGGCCCTGAAGAAGACGATAGCGTTGAAACGTTAGGCCTTTGAATAATAAATTGTTCCACCTAACAACCTCGCACGACAAAAGAGTATTTTAAATAGATAATAGGTGCAATTCAGACACAATGCCCGAAAACGTGCGGTTTCTGTAGCTCCGCCAGTACAGGTACCGGCACAGCAGCCACTTCCGCAGCCGGTACCGCCTCCACAGTCTCCACCGGTAACCAGAATACTTTAAAAACAGATGGACATGGGTTGACATTTGTATAAAGGGTGCGTCGACGCTATCAACCCTCGCACTGGAACGTCCGACTGCCCTCAGCGTGCATCTCTCTGCACTGATAGCAACTACCGAGACTTGATGTCAACTCAGTGCCGGAAGACCTGCGGTCTATGCTAGAGGAAGATATTAGATGTGCTTGTACAATTGTGATTATCATCTAAAGTATAAAATTTTCTTCTCTATCGATCGATTTCACTACAGGCGGAAGTTGACGCTGACATACAGCCGCCACTCGATGGTCAAGAAAAGTAGGCTACTCACAGGTAAGGTCTGACCATTGCCTCATTCATGAACAACTTGCTCCTATAAAACTCTGCTCACCATGGAACTATACACTATGCCTTAACTTCCTTCCATGGAGCGGATGCTTCCTGCAATGACTGCAGAATGTTCCTAAGCTGCTACAAGTGCAACAGAAAAGAAAGTATTCCATTGCTGTTGCCATTACTGACTTTTTTGAATACTAGAACATGAGAGATGCTCAATAAACGTCGGGGAAAGCGAGGTACTGAAGGGACCTTCTCCTCCTCTCCCTTACTTTTCCTTTCGTTCTTCTTTTAGAAGATACCAAATAGGCTCTGGAGCTGAAGCTGAGGCTTTGATACATCACACTTCAGTATTCTAATTGGAAATGAGCCATGACTACAAACCTTTGACAAAAATATCGAAATCCTTTGTTTTTGTCATGTTACTACAAAACATCGCAAACTTTGTAGTCATTACTAATTTGGAATTTAAGAAAACAAATCCATCCGCTATAATCTATTTTATTCATTTGTTAGTCGACTCCATATAGTTTCTACTCCCTCGAGCATAATTCAATGGTACTAATGTAATGTAGTATAGTAGCTAGCATGACGACTTCATTCCATCTCGATGCGCTGGAACCATAACTCTTTTATGCATGTAGATCTGTAATGAAACTTTAGACGAACGAAATAGGAGCAATGAAAGCGTATTCACCTGCTAGTGCAGCTTTAGCTTATCCTCCGCTCACTTTCTGACCAGCACCAGCAGCTTTGTTGCCAGTTGTGCCACAAAATCCACATGTTTTTGGACACTGGGCCTGAATTGGACCAACTGAACAACTTGCTTTAATTTACCGAATTCAACTATTGAAGTATCCCTGATCACGTTGCATTATGCACTGACAGAGCGCATTTAAGGAGAGGAAAAATACGTAGTTGGCTCCCGGTACAGATAGGACGAGTGCGGCGAGCAGATTCGGTAAAAATGGCATCTTTAATGATAAAAGACATAGAAAGAATGGTCACATATTTTGATTGAAAACATTCAATTTTGCGAATTAGAAAAAGCACAAAAGGGGTGTTTCATGTACTCGGATATGCATCTGAGTCTCAGCGCTATGTTTCTTGACAAATGCTTTGTACCCATCCTCTCTGTACCACCCCTCACGAAGCACTCATTTTATTATGACCATCTTTTAATGTAACTGGGAAGATATCAGTTTTTCGATATGGCCCGCACAGTTGTTCTTCTGCACTGATAAAAACTTTTGTATCTCTAGTCGGGTGTGGGTTCCCGCACCCGATCGCGAGCAGCAGTGCCATGGGTAGGTAGAGATTCTAATCCTCAATGAAGGATTACGGTAATTGCAGCAAGAATATTGTTGCTTGTTGCGGAACTTTGTGTAACAATACCTTCACCCTTAGTAACCGTTCTTATGCTGAACCAGTTTTGCTACGCACGCTAATGCGCGCACCATGTGCCCACTACCGCTTACCTACGACTTGTTAGAGGACCAATATGAACAGTGTCGGTTGACTTCCCTTTTCATAACCGTTTCTCCATTAGGTGATATTCCCCAATTCGAACGATCTGATGCCGCTTTGTGGGTGTTGTTCTCCTAACACTAAGAGGTGGTCGTGGAATTGTTTCCATTCTGACCTTCTCGAGTTCCTAGGTGTTTGATTGTTCTGAGGCGAGTTGTGATTTTTAGTCTGTGACGTCATATATAGTCTGGATATTAATCAACGGACCAATATAAAGAGCATTGACGTCGCTTTTCCATTTCATGACTGTTTCCTCACCGCGCTCATTTGACATTCACACTCTTCGTCGTGCCCACGTGACTTTCGGAAGGACCCACAAACGGGCATGCAAAAAGACACACAAAATTACCGTTCTAATTATAGAGACAGTCGGACCGCCCGGCTAACACCGGGCTTCCCTCCTTCTTATGATAGAGTTGTGATAGACGGCAAACAGCACTCTCCTTCTTTGGAACGAATGATACTTTTCGGAAATAGGGCATGCAAAAGATATTCAAAATGTGCCGATGCCTATGCCTTTGATTCGAATCTGTATGTCTCGATCTGTCGCTATTGATTTTGAAAATAATGACCGATTAAGATTCAACTGGTAGTGCATTCAAAGCCTTGAATGGTCTTAAATGTTGTCGAGCCATAATATTACCATTATCAAATGTCTCCATGAATGTAGCTCCTTTTCTCTACAGATACATTAAATTAGAATCCAAGATTGTTAGCGGTCGGATAAGTTTTGCCATGAATGATATCAAAGCAGAGAGAAACCCTGATCCTTCATTAAAACACAAACTTCGCTGGGTAGCGGTCGTAAGCAAGAAGTGAACCAAATGTCATAATCGGTCCCTATCTGTGCACTTATCCTTCTTGTCGAATGAAACGTGTCAAAGAATCAAAGCTAGATCGTGAATAACAAAGGCGCTAGGATTCGATTGGTGATTGGATCTTGTTCTCCAAGGACTCTTCTATCGTCAGTGCTCCTATCATCCCCCCTCTACTCCTACTGATTTTGCTCTCCAAATCCACGGGATCACGAATAATGGATTTTTGCTCAGGCATTTATTTCGCACAAATCCTGCCTTCAGTGGGCGGGGTCCGGTCCTCCCACCTACCATAAGTGGTCCCATCCTGCCGCCTATACTCCCGCAAAGTTTGAACGCCCTAGGGCCAAATTAATAATTTCGGCACAAACCCCGCCCCCTGTGGCCGGTCCTGCCACCCACCATTAGTGTTCCCACCCTGCCTCGGGTACTTTCTAATAAATTTTAACTCTCTAGGTTCACAGGGACACGGGTTATGATTTTCCCCTCAAACATTTATTTCACACAAACCCCGCCCCTGTGGGCGGAGTCCGGTCCTGCCACCCACCATATGTGTTCCCCTCCTGCCGCCTGTGCTCCTATCAAACTTGAACGTCCTACGCCCACGGAGACAGGAGTTATGAACTTCCGTACAGACAGACAGACGGACGGACCGACAGAGAGACGCGACCTACATGTCTGCCAAATTTGAACGCCTCAGGTCCAAGTGACTATTTTTGAGGAAACCCGGCCCCCGGTGAGCGGAGTCTACACCTGTCACCTACCATTGGTTTCCCATCTCGACACCTACACCTGTGCCAAATTGGAACGACACAGGTCCAATTTGACTATTTTCGAGGAAACCCGGCCCCCACTGGGCGGAGTCTACACCTGTCACCTACTATTAGTGTTCTCAGCTTGCCACCTACATCTCTGAAAAATTTGAGTACTCTACGCTCAGGAGCAAAGGAGTCACAGATTTACCGTGAACTACACTATTCTTGCAAACCCCGCCCCTAGTGAGCGGAGCCTAGCTTAGATCACGTGTACCCAAGGAGTTAAGCTCATTTTCCACTTGTTCATCCCCAGTCCCCACTTGTTCCAACCTGTCTGAGCTGTTCCACGTGTTTCGACGCCCTAGATACAGGGATAGTGATAAGATACGTACAAACATACAAACATACAAAAAAACGGACATTTGTGGTTTATATATAGTAAGGATAGTTTACTGGGAACCCACCTTCATGACGGTGAGATACATAGGATCCTTGCACTGTTCCTTTCGTTCCTGACAATCCGATTTTTTCGTTTCAGGGTTGATATGGTCAACGCAACCACCACCTATAAAAAAGTTAGAAATATCCTAATAAACGGAAAATAAATTTCTTATACTTACTGCTTGGTGGTACTTCGTTACATCTTTTGCACGTTTTCGGGCATTGTTCCGTCATTACGTTACGGTAGATAGGTTGATCGCATAGATGTCTTCGAAAAACACAGCCTGCGAACTTTGTCTTCGGATTAACCTTATCCACACAGTTGCCTGAAACATGGTGGTCTACGGAAATGTTTATAAAAGGCATATATTCCCAAAGTATCAAGGTATAAGAGGAAAAGTGTGTTGGCCTTCATCAATCTCGGATGCCTCCCAACCCGCCCTCGGCTTCCAGTCAGAATTTTTGGGGAAGTGGCTTGTACATAATTCGCAATACCTGGTATACCAAAAAGTATTTTTGTCTCCCCAGACGAGCCTGGTACCAAAATGACCCTAGAGAAGTAAAAGCCCTGGTCGCTCTAGTGATCGATCAGGGATTCAATCCCAGGATGTGATAGGGCGCCAGCCGTCATTACATCAGCTCCCAGTTCCACCCGCTTGCAAAATACAAATAAAAATGTAAGTGCAAATAAATTATTCAGTAAAGTAAAATCAGGAAAGGGATATTGATTACCGGGTTTCGGTGGTAGAGGACTTGTTCGGAATGGCAGCTTCGTCGTAATCTGTGGTTTAAGCGACGTCGACGCTGAATAGCCGCATTTCTTCAACCTAACCTCCTTGGCCGTGTGACAAACAAATTCACGTAAAACATTAGATTAGAAAGACCAACCGTTGCTCATCAGAAGGTCGCTTATATTGGTGCTTGTACTGGTGTTTATGTTGGTGCTTACATTGGTGCTTATATTAGAGCTTGTAGGGCAGCACTCCTTGATTTGTTGGTCACAGGTACTGCCAGGTGGGCAACCTGGTGCACATGCTAAAAATTCTTGATCAGTGATCAAAATGTGATTTAAGGAAAAGAAAAAGAAAGCTAGAATGAGCCTGGGTTCGTCGTAAGTTGCTCTCAGATTGAGGTGATGGTATGAATTAGTCTGGGTGTGGTGCGTTAGGAACGAAATGGTCGCGTCGCGGTGAGAGGGACGTCGCGCGCGAGGGAATGTAGCAGGATGCAGCAGTAGGTAAGAAATACAAGAACAAAAGTACTAATAGTAGAATTATGCATTAAATAATGATCGCACATCGAGTGAGTGTATGAAGAACGCTAGAGCTGTATTCACGGCGAATGAGCGGTCCGCGACAGCCGCGTGCGGCGAATCGATTACCCAAAATCGTTCCTAACGCCAGTCTCCCAATTAGTCTTCTTCACGAGTGACTACTGATGTTTTTTCATCGCCAGTTCAGAGGACCTATCTGAGAAAAAAAGGGCTCGTTTCGGGATCCACAACGTTGAACAGGCGTCGAGGAGGGTGATGGATTGCTTTTTCGCAAAATGTCAATGAATGAACGAAAAAATTTTGTTGGAACAATCGCCTATTCAGGGGGTCAAGAGGGAAGGTAGTAGGTGCTAACTATTGTGGAATTTGCCAGCATTCAACTAAAATCTTCATAGTAAAACCCATTTCATTCCATCTTCTACTGATAGGTCCCAGCCGGTTCAGCAGAGGTACACCGTACTGTTCTCAATGGCAACTTCCAAAACATTGAGCAAAATTTAAAAGAAATCAGGGACTGAGACAAGCTCTGCCATTCTTTCCAAAATGGGCGACTGTGCACCGTTCAAATTGTGAAGAGCATTATGCCTTTCGAGAAACCTTAAACTCATTCTGGTTGCTCGTGAATTTACTCACCATCCAATACTGGGGTAGCAGATGACAACGACGGCTTACAGTTAATTAGACAAGACATTACTACAACTAGGTAGTTGAAAACAAAAAGGGAATACTGGCGATATAAATGGATCTTTGTGATATTTTCAAACAGCTTAACTCGTCCGAGCATTAACTATAATCGTCATAATCTCATTCCAAGTCTACAAATAGCTGGAGAGAAGCGTGAGCTTTGTTTTACTAGCTTTCGAGGTTATTCTCCTTTCTTTCTCGCTGGCGAACTATTTGACATCCATCTATGAAGCTCCCAGCGAGGAATACGCCAGCCTACAATCTAGTCAGCTCTCTATTCAAAAAGCAGCTGTGAAGCAGCTTTTACCACTGCTCCTCCAAACGAACAGATAACTTACGGCCGGTTGACGGTTGACCATTCGGGCAGTTGGCAGCTATGGCACAAGAAACCAATGCCAATTCCAGGAGTAAAGCAGGAATCATCATCATCACTAAATTAGGTTTTCGGTACGGGATGCTTTTATAACGACCGTTTTGACATCTGGGTAAACATTCTGTTTTGAACCATGATGCGCATGTTCTCCCCTATTCCGCTTCAGCTGTTGTTTATTACGATACCCGGCGGGTAAATCATTACTATCTCTTTGTGATCGTATTATACGGTTGGCAGACATCCGTACGCATGACCATGATGAATGGGGGAGGGAATATTTTGTTGTACGCTTCAGTTGGATACAATACAATGTCATTTTCAGCTCAAACTCCCACATGCTGACTGTTTCTATTTGGCAAAACAGAAGAAATAAGAAAAGTCATCAAAGCCTTCTATGAATCGCCATGTCCTTCACCTTGGACTGTTTTCGCTTTTCACTTGCTATCACCCGTATCTGGAGATGTGGTCCTACTCCTTGTTTATTGCTCTAGTACAAATTAATTTTCTTAAGGAAGTTCAAAAAAAGAAATCCTCCCAGTACTTCACTTATCGTTTTGTGATAAGAGGTTCGTGGTTATCACTCGTAAAGGATATTACATCGCCAGACTTTAACAAAACCTTCTAAAAAAAGGTTGACGAATCTTAGCTCGTTTTTATGGCATTTCGAAGGATTTGCTGATTGGCCTTTTCATAGGTTTGGACTCATTATTTGGGGGTGGGGGGAGGGGGGAGATTCACGCGCAACCTTATAATCTTATTAAAGCTCTTCGCACAAGCAACATCGCACCCTGCCGTTGAGATGGTCCAAGTCTAGTACTTACAGTAGTCCATGGCTTAAACATGAATCAAACCAAATTACTTTACTATGACAATGAGGCCTCTTCGGGATAAAGAATACACTTCAGGTCAACAATTTACTTGCCAAACGTTCAAAATAAAAATAACTTGAAATTTTTCGATCCTAGAAAACGCAACCCTTCTGTAAACGTGCATAGCTGCTCATTTTTTTATTTGTGCTACTTATAAGTCTTTATTTCTTCCATTATGATGGTAGGCATGATGTTACGGGTGGCAGAATAGTATAGGACGCGCCGTTTGGCGCTTGCTGGCACCCTGCCAATGGGTGTTTTCCAAATCTTTCGGGATTTTTAGAAAGCGCAGGATCTATGCAGGAATCCATATAAGTCATTTGATTAGCCGTTTGTCCGAACAATTACTATGAAAGTTTCTGCGCATCGACCATCTATCGAGAAGCTGCTCAGAGAAGGTTCCAAGAGCTGCGACATCGCGAAACGACTCGGTGTTCCCTCTGTAACCGTACGGAATGTTGCCGCTGCTCTCAGGAATCAAGGACAAGCCTCTGAGATACCAAAAAGGGGACGACCGAGAGCAGTGAACACACCGAGAATTTGTGACATCATCAGGAAGAGGATCACCCGCAACGATGGAGTCAGCATGAATCGGATTCTCAACATCAGCCGTCAAACCGTCCAGAAAATTATGCTTCGGACCTCAACATCAGCCGTCAAACCGTCCAGAAAATTATGAAACGCGAACTCAAGCTGAAAAATTATCGGCTCCATCGGGCACAGTTCCTTCAGAGCAGTCCAAGTAAAGTCGACTGATAAAATACAAAAAACTTCTTTAAGAGCTCAGGGCGCGCCGCATCTCTGACGTAATCTGGACTGATGAGAAAATCTTCACCGTAGAACACTATCCAAAAAGTCAAAACCAGAGAAGGTTGTTGTCAAAAGCTGACAGCAGGTCCGCAAAACGTTGTCTTGTGCACAGCAGGCAATCTTCCAAGAGTTCTATGGATTGGGCCCGGGTGACATCAGAAAGCAAAACACCATTGCTTTTCATCGACAAAAATGTGAAAATCAACTCCGTTGTCTACCAAAAGGTAGTTTTATTAAACACTCTGCTACCCTGGTTCACTGAACCCTTTCGTAATCGATCGGCCGTCCTTCAGCAGGATTGGGCCCCTTCTCATGCCGCACAGTCGACAAAAGCCGTAGTGGACGCGCACTTCCCTGTTACTGGGGTAAAGTCATCTGGTCTTCCTCTTCGCCAGACTTCAATCTAATGGACGTCTCTGTATGGGGGTACTTGGAGAGCGAAATCGCGGGACGCTCCTACCGCACGTTCGACGCTCTGAAGTTGGCGCTTTAGAAGGCGTGGGACGATATCGACGTCGACTACCTGCGGCATGCGGATGATTCAGTCATCGAGCGTCTGAAGGCCTGTGTAAGAGGAAAAGAATCGAACTTTGAACACCTGCTGTTCTAAGTGATCCTGTGGCTCTACTCTATTCCTCAACAAAGTTGATTTGTCTCTTTGATCTCTATCTTTAAAGTTACGTCTTTAGTCTTTAGTTACGACGCGTGAATCGCACCGCACCCCATTATTTTAAGTGAATACTGAACAGCCTGGGTATAGTTTATTGAACCTTAATCTCGCTATTTTGAGAGCTCGAATATGCCTCCGAGCAGTCATTTCATTACTGCTCAATTTAGCTGTTTTTGCGTCTTTGCCATAAGCGATAGTGTGAAAAATGTTCAGATTTCAAAACATTCTATATCGACTTGTGGTCGAGAGAGAATCAGAAATGGCCCGAATTTTCGTCCAGTTTGAAACCCTTTGAGGAAGACAATCGAATCGAATGGTGCTAACAGGCGTATAAGCCAACTATGGTAGAGCTGAAATCTAACCGTTCTAGATGAGGGGAACTGTCTCCCTTAAGGGTATAAATGAACGCGAGCAAGTTAGGAAGGAGTTCTCGAAGGCTCCTAAATTTACCCTTGCAGGAGGCTTCTACTGCATCACAAGACATGTAACGTTGATCAGTAGGAGTCAGTCTAACGACGCACTTCCCCTACGACTCTGAACCAGAACCTGTTTCGCTCCATATGAGAACTTATTCTACTGAATCTTGATGGAGTAAAAACATAATCCACGTGCCCAAACGAAATGCCCACGGTTTTGCAGAAAAAAAAACTGTTTCATGGGCAGCATATAGTCTGGTGCTCTGTCCAATCATATTTCGCAGAAGTATTATCATCGGCGATGGAGAGAAGAGCCAGATCCGGTTGCACCTTGAAGATATGAAGTTTCCATACTGCTCGGTGCAAATACTCGGCCTCACTGTGTCATTTGAAATGATACTTAATAGACTTTCGAAAACAGGAGACAACCTGTCGTGGGTGTGGTGCAGTAGGCACGAAATTGTCGCATCGCGACCAGAAGGACGCCGCGCGCGAAGGAACATAGTAGAACGCAGCAGCAGGTACGAAATACAGGGACAAAGGAACTAATAGTATAATCATGGCTTAAATAAGGATCGCATATCGATTGAGCTGTATGGAGAACGCTAGAGCTGTGATAATGGCGAACGAGTGGCCAGCGACAGCCGCGTGCGGCAAATCTATTTCCGTCTTTCGACTTTTATCCCAATTCGCCCGGTCGCATGCACGCACGGCGCAGTAGTTCTGCGGCAGGTACCACAGACAGATGTACGATAAGTTGAGATGTCAAATGTCATAGAACTACCCTTCGCGTTACGTTGATCAGAGGGATGGTACGGGTGGAAGGGAAGAGGGATGCGACCAGTTAAGCGTGCGGTTCGGGTAATCAGATACAAGACTTCACACCAATGAAATCATTGGGTACGGTAATATGGGTGCGCGCAAGTGGATGGAGGCATCGGGAAAACTTTCATAGGAAAGCTTTCTGGATAGCTCTAACGAGAGTCAAATAGAAAATTTGTGTTCTCTTCACATTACCAGCCTTTCCTGGAATATCATTTATGTATAGGAAGTCAGGAATGTAATTACTTTTCTTCTGAAAGCCAGAATTTTTTTTCTAATTGCCATTTTTAGTGCTTGACCTTCGTCAGTTGTTTTCACTAAAACTTCGAAAAGGGGCAATAATTAATGAGAATCTCGTTATAATTATACGATGGCACGTGACTGTTATCACCAACAATGTATTTAGCCAGATACAGCAAAAATTCACGCTTACGTGATATCCACTTACTCGTTTTTTTTTGCATTGGAAACGAGCCTCTCGTATCCGTTGTTTACTTCATTGATGACAAATCTCGTAGAAATATTATTTATTCTTCAAAGGCTTAGAACTGCAATGTGACCGTAAATGTGATCATTGTTGATGATAGCAATATACCTACTCGAGCATTACTTTCTTGGAAATTCTCGGGAAACTTTTGAGAAAAACTCCCTCCATGGTAAACTACCCTATGAGCAGATACCGTTACTCTTTCATCGAGAAGGATGTTTACATCTTTTTTTTATCATCAAGCCACAAGGAAATGATGTCGCTCACATTTTATTTCCTGTCAATGAAATTCTCAAAAAGAAAGTCGATCTAATTTATTAGAATTATTTCCTATCACACTTCCTTTCTACTGATCAACCGTCTGTGTCCAGAGAGGACTCTCCGCTCATCGCTTCTCTACACATCATAGTAACTATGGATGGTGCTCGTAAAGAATCGATTCTCTCGGGAAGGAAAACATCTTGTATTAGCAAATAGTTAACATATTCGATGTAAAGGTTGCCTCCAGAAAATGAGAGATTTGGAGTGGAAGGCTATCAGGGGTAGTCTATCCCGTGGCAGAACGCATTCTCCTTTTAGAATGATCTAAGAAGATTTACAATTTTGGGAATTGAAGGGAAGGCGAGGGTGGGGCAAGGGGAAGGGAGAGCAGTAGAGATCGGAGATTGTTGATGCTTCCGTCAATATTTTATTCACCATAAGAACTATCTTCACCTGGAGGCAGCGGTTTCACCTGTGGACCTTCCATCCTCGTTTAAACATTTTGGTTGGCGTTTTTCCTCCTTTACATTTGCCCTATTGTTTTCACAACAAGGGTCTTTACCTCTTTCTTTCCATTCTCTTTCCTTCAGTAAATGGGTGGAAGCTCTTACTGATCTGCAAAGAAGTGAGTTTGGGCACCTGCAAAGTGTTACGATGACGTAGCCAGTCACTACTCTCTTCTCCCATCATAATCTCATTCTTTAATAATTCGTTGAGTGTCTATATTCAGTAATAAGGAATGGATTGCTCTATATGTTAAGTAGTATTCGAGGTCATACACTCAATCAGCTCCCCTCCACGAGTTGCTTTTCAATTTATGATAGCGTAATTGCCATCATAAACATTCACCTGCCTATACTTTACCATCAACATTTCACCTTCGCTCTTTCGCTTCTTGGTCCCAGCACCGTTAGCATTATACAACCTATACAGTCACTTGAAATGACCAGCCAGCGTTCAAACCACTGCTATCACTTTCCCACACGAGTCTGGTACCAATTGATCGACTCTGAAGGGATGAGAAACCTATTCGACTCAAGCTGGTATCGAACAGAGATTCGATTCTAGGACCATACGTGTGACAGTGTACATCACTTGCCATTACACCAGCCCGCTCTATGGATACGAAAGAGTGATTCTGACAACCCTGTGCGATAAAAGAATTTAGGATCATAGTCTCTCACAGGTTCCTCACTATTGAAACCGAGAGAAATGCTGTTCGATAGATAGAGAGTGAAACATCATCTCTCTGGAAGGCATGTCTTAGTAGGTCCTAGTAGAGTCGTGCTCTTATCAGATCAATAGGAGGAGTAATACTTGTGAAGCATATTTCAATCCCTCAAGACATTTCCTCTAGCGACAAACTCAGCGACTTAGTTTCGACTAGGTTGGCGTACTTCCTGGATCACGCATTCTCCATCTCATTCGGAATTTGGACGGTAGTTGTCCATAGTATTCTTAATGAACTGAAATATTGCCCACTAACTTGCTAGACTTTCATCGTTGAGTTCTTCGTTAGATAACCCACATGAAATCACCTACAATACCCGCTGTCCCCATATCCTCAACATCTCAGATAGGGAACAACTATGTCAGCTGAGGTCTCACTCTTCACATTTGCCGCTATCATTGCATGTATGTACCTCACCTCTGAAGGATTACTAATCCACGCTCAGAGTTAATGAACCTTTATTTCAATATTTCCTTCAGATAGAGGTGGTCCTACTAGTCTCTACATTGATAAAAGTAGCGAAATAACGTGAGTTTACGAAAGCCCTTCGAATGCTTTACCACACGCCATGTGAAAGAAAATTTTTCACCTCTCGATCAACTTCGTTCTGAGCACCACCTTCATTAGGTTCTCCATAACTGTTTACATATTCAAAGGTGGAAGTTCTAGGTGTTTCTATGACAACAAAAACGTAAACATGGCAGAATTACTAGAAACGAGTGTTGATAAGGGGTCAGCCAATTACACAAGTTTTGCTTAGCGAATCATCTTTCAATGTTCCATAGAAAACAGCTCATTAGCCTTCTTTAATTATGGTCATCGATAAGTAGTAAAGCTGATAAAAATCAAGTTGAAAAAGGTCTTGCGGTAAGGTGGACCCATTTTCGCCCTACTGTATATAATGATTTATTTCATTCCAGACCGAATTTTTTTTCGGTAATAATTGGTTCACTTACTCAAATTCTCCTCCGCCTGGATATAGGTGAAAAATCTTCAGCCCTTCTGTTCGAAATCGTTTTTCCAACCTCACTCAAGTTTGACTCGAATGCGTCCAACTAACTTATCGTTGCAATGGAGCCTTCGCTAGAAGCGTTAGAAGTGCAGAGTCTATGAGGAAATGGCACCGATCTACTCCACCGTTCATGTAAAAGTTCTGCCATGGCAAATCATTTTGTGATTAAAAACCCAAAGTACTCTTCCAGTGCACTTTACTTTCCCACCACTTCCCGTCATTACGGTGCTCGCGAAGCAAAACAATATTGGCAGCTTTGTACGTTTCCTCATAGAGAATCTTCATATACAGTGAAGGGACAAGGAAAATCCTTTATCTGATAGTGACCGCTCAGATAAAAATTAACGCTAGACTTTCGCTTTTGTAAAGTTGGCAGACTTAGTCTGAAAATGTTAATAATCTGAACTACAACATACTACCCCAACATTGTGCAAGGGTGCGTTCGGTTGTCTAGGAAAGCTTAAACTACTGCCTAGCTGTGACTCATATAAAAATTCAAGCTCAAAACATAGCCTGACTCTAGTATTCAAGGATTACTGCCGAGCTTGAAATGCTTGCTACTTCCTTTTTATGTTTGCAGAAATCTAGTTAAAATTTGTAGTTTTATTAATCATTACTTGGGTGTTGTTGCATTGTTTTTGTATTATGGTGTTCCATGTTCAATGCAGTCATTTTGAGTTTTGCAGTTCTGCAAGGCCTATTTGTCGACTATGGTCACAGCGTGTTAAGTGAATATCTTTAGACCTGCTTTGTTATCCTTATCTGTCGCCGGAGGGTTGAGAGTAGCTCTGAAGGGAATTCAAGAATAACCTTGGTTGTCATTTCTTTCACTTCAGGGCGGACCTCTCACAGTACAACCCCCATTTCAAATAATTCTCAACACCTCCACTTACCCTTGCTGCCCCTTACCTCACCATAACCTATGCATCTAAAATTACTGTCCCCTATTGCTACATCTACAACTCACCCTTAGTCCTATAATATCGGCTACGAACCTGACTTACAACTAATCTGATTCTTAATGAACTTAAATGCATGGCGCATCCGAAAAGAGATTCATAACATCTGATTAATTGACCTTGATTTATATTTCAACAAAAAAATCTGATTCTACACCTGTTGTAAAGGGGCTTTCACCTACAATTCAGCATTACCAGAAGGTTTTTGCATCAGGAAGTGACGTGAAAAGTAATAACTGTTACCATCAACAGTTAACAATAACAAAATATTCCCAGATGTTTCCGGTTTCAACTAGCATTTACCGCCATTTGGTCATTCAGGACGCATTGCTTTTACTGGGGACGATTTTTTGGGATTCCAAATCTGGTATACACATATTTTTATATATGTACAAAGTACAAACAAATAAAAATGGCTAGATATACCAGTTCCTATAGTTCTTTCATGCGCACCATCAGTTCGCTTACACAACCACTAAGGGGTTTCAATTTGCTCACTTAAGCTCATATATGGGCGTTACTGAGGAGGCTGCTTATCGAAGCGTTTCTCTTTGCGGTATTGTTCAAAGTGGAGGTTTGATTTTCTTATGAGCAGTTCCCTGAACCATCCACATCCTACCTTTTCGGGAAGATTATCCTTTGCGCAGTATACGGTAGAACCAGTTGTCGTTTTTGTGTGCAGCATGCACTTGCGTTTCTTTTTGGGTGCTCCTCACTGCCTTTGACAAACAGGCATTATAATTTTCTTGCTACATCCTGTTTACCTCGAATGCTTCTTCGAAATAGTACTCAAGTTTATTACTTTTTGTTGACTGTTGTTT
This sequence comes from Haemonchus contortus, assembly GCA_000469685.2. Taxonomy (NCBI): domain Eukaryota; kingdom Metazoa; phylum Nematoda; class Chromadorea; order Rhabditida; family Trichostrongylidae; genus Haemonchus; species Haemonchus contortus. The sequence goes on along the minus strand of LS997566.1, from coordinate 8,917,728 downwards.
TCCTCATATCGCAAAAATCTTACAAGGTTGCCGGCTTACAAAAAGGATGCTCAGAAGTGACTCAAAACGAAACCTATGCATTCTGGGTAGTGCACTTTCACTACTCGGAAAGCACAAACCTAGGTTTGAGTTCACTCCCCCTCCCCCATTCTCGAGAGCAAGCGTTCTATCTTTATCATGACATCTGGCGACACTGCAACTATTCCTCCCAATCTTTCAATCTTTGCCGATGTGGTGACAAGCAGGAGACTAGTTCAACTACCTCTAGACCACCAAGCCTTCTAAATCCTTGTTTGGGCACCTTCTGTTGCTGGAAACAGCGTCACTTGCCAATGCTTCTGCGCCCCCTTGGTCTGCTTTACAACCAGTAGTTGGGTCACATACAACTGTACAGAACGGCCTTCACCCTGGTCTAAGGCCAGCTCTTCCCATTAAATTCTCAGCACATTGTAGGATGACCTTCACTTGTTACTCTACCTCGGTCCTACAACTATCGATCATTCTTCGGTTCTTGGACCAGTTGCAAACGATTCAGAAGACAGCCCAGACGTGAAGACTTTTTCAGGCTCACGTACACCTATTTCCCCGAACTAAACTTTTTTTTCACTCAGCCTCCGCTCTAATAAGCTTCGGTGGCTCGGTTTATTAGATCTGAATTGCATTATACTTTTCGAGCCCTTTTGAACATTCACTAACCGGGAAAGCCCTTTCCTTTCCTTACTTACTGGAAATCATTTCCTAACTGGAAAAAGCAAGTCGGTCGCAATTAGGGAGCAGTTAGTTTTCAAGCGAATGGAGATGGAGCAACGGCGGATGGTGCACTATTAGAATCAGGAAACTCGAACATTTGTTACTAACTCAAGCCAACCGAACCTTCCATCCTTTCAGAGTTGGTCATTTGGTAGCGGACTCGTCTGGAGAGATGAAAACACCGACTTACACCTCGACTAGCTTCGAAATTCATAGCTTGGCTCTGAGTGAAGTGTTTAACAGAAACCTTAATGGATTCTGTTCATACAGTATTCCCAGTCCGTTACGTTATTCCTTGGGGTATTAAGTGTTGTCCGACAGAATTACAAATTGTATTAGGCTGGCAACTACGTAACTGCGCATATTTTGGGTAAACATTGTTGACTTTATTTACTACCGACCATAAATTACACAGGTAAATGGTCTATAAATGTAAACATCAGACCCTTTAGGGATCATAGTATGAATCACTACGAAAAGCAGTATTTGGTGTCTGACAATGAGTTGAATGTTTGGAAGTGGAAGGATACGGTAGCCGCCGCAGAACCACTACCGTTTGCCGTGGGAAAACGGGAAGTACAGGGTGTCCCAAAATTATTTGCGCCAAAGTTCAGTAATTTTTAAGGTAGAAATAATTTATCAGATTCACATTACCTGCTATTAATTAGTTGCATAAGAAGGTTTCCTTGCAGTATGCATGGCTACTGATGTGGAACTCCCATGATCTTTCAGATGGAGGAGGCTCATTCAATGCCACATGTAATCATTGACACGCGAGAGGTGGAAGGGCGTTATGAAATTCTTTGGGATTTTTCTAATAACCGTATAGGAGGCTATTAAACGATATAGAAAAGAAGATTGAATCGGAGACAAACCAGGAAAGATAGAAAGGTACAATGTTCCCAAAGATAGGACTATTAAAATGGTCCGTATGCCAATCGGTCGGGATCCTGGGTGACCCATCAAGAGGAAGTCAACGGGCACGGCTTACAGGAGTTATCGCGATGGAAGAATGTCATGCAGAAGCCCCACTACCATTCCTATCGTATGCTCCAATCCCGATCTCAATAGATTCTGCAGGGCCAAAAAATGCAGAAAGCCGCAGACCCACTTGAGTGATGTCACGCAACCCTTCGTCGTTTTCTCCGATCAGAAAAATTTTTACGATAAAACAGTCCCTCAACAACCAAAACGTTCGCGTTCCGGAAAGAAACATCCAGCGTGTAATATCTCACAAAAAGGTTGCTATCAGAACAGTAAAATGATGTTTTTCGAGGAAATCACTGGCAAGGGTAAGCCGCTCGTGGTTTCTTCGGTGCAGGCGTGAAAATTGACCAAGACCAGTGCTCGAACAGCGTACTGATGGAAGTACTGAAGCACTGATCAGGATACGTTTTCTAAAACATCTCGTAGTCCTTCCAGCAGGACGCTACTCTAGCCCACAGAGCCAAGCTTGCCCGCGAGTGGTGCCGACGACGGCTGCCCGACTTCATTGGTGAAGAGGAATGGTCATCCTATTTTCCAGAACTTGACTCACTTGAACCCCACGAATGGTCCCTGATTAGAAGAGGACCTGTCGAGTTTGCAGTCCCAGTTTGGAGTCCTAGGATGCAAAGGCTGAAGAATGGCTGGGAAGAAATGGAGAAGGATACCTGCGTGCCACATGCGATCAAGTCGAAAGCAAACTTTGACTTCTATTCGGGCTCACGGGGGATATTTTGAAATGCGACTTTGGCATGTTGTATCACATAGTGTTAGCTAGCGCGCATATAAATTCCATCGTCTTTCGCAGTTGAGAAGTTTCAAATATATTGCTATAAATCGGCGCAAATAATTTTGGGACACCCTGTAGTTCCCGCCCGCCCGACTAAGGCCATTCTTGGAAAAACCGACACATAGATTAGGTGGATATCAAAGATTTGTTGTTCGAAAAAATAAACATAGGCCCAGCTTGGAGGTCATTCATCTTGGATTCTGTTTTTGTGCTTAGAGGAGACCAACCAGCTTTTGTCTTGCTAATGAAAATGTGGATTTGATAGAGTTTTTTGTGGAAAACATTTGTGTACAACAAGTTACTTCTCTAGTGAAGCTGAAAATATGGATTTCTTTTCACTATCGTGCTCTCCATCACGCTCTTCCCTCTTTACGGCTGTAGGTTTCTTAATACTGAATGAGTTTTTTTGAAAGAACTGCGACCTAGTAAACATACCTCGTGACGTATTCAACTTATGATCTGCTGACCTTTCCATAACAATGTCCTATCCGTAATAAGTGTATTACTCTCATAGCGAATTAATCATTTCCTATTTAGAGGTTGTATAACAAAAAACGTATAACACTGTTATCTAGGAGCTATTGGATTTTGCCTCAATAGAGAGTTGTCCTTTAGGCTGACGGATATTGCTACTCACCATCGCATTGTTAGATAAATGTATGACAATATTCTAGGAACAGCTCTTGTGCTTAGTGACGCTTCTATCGGACCCTGTCCAACTGAGACAACCTCAATTTCTAAGGCAAACATTCTGTTGCACGCTCCCTAGCCTCCCAAGATTCCTAAGTGTGTTCTCTAGTAATTTGTGATTTTCTTCTCATTTAAATTGATCTCAACCTTTTCAAGTGGTGTTATTCGTGACGATGTCACCCTTAGTTGTTGTTGTTGTTACTGTCAAGCCTATCTGAATCTACTCTATGTTAGGTAGCAGCAACTAGAAGAAGATTTAAGTCATTAATGAATGTAAAGCTACCAAGAAGTGGTGCTTGGCTCAGAGCTTGTAAATTCAAAAGTACAGCCTATACGAGGGATTCGTTCTTTCAAATTGCATCGGTACGATAGAAAATAGTGAACTTGGTCTAATCCAACGATAATTCAAAGTTTCTCCTTTCTCTCTTCGTCTGTTTTGCCCAGAAATTCGCAAATTGCTTAACTCAGCTGGGCAGTGAACGGCCCTGGGAACCCTGGGAACACGCCAATGCCCCAAGGCAGATGACACGACTTCTAGTAAATCTACGTGTAGGTGTCAGGTGTTAATATACATGCTGAAGCTTCCTTATTTTCCAAGTTGTAAAAATGATATATAATTTCATGTTTATTTGTATTTTATGTGAAAAATCATCATACAGTAGAGTAGGTATTGCCTAGCAACAGTTCTGCGTGAATGCTGGTATTCCCGATTGTAAAATTGGCATTTTTATGGTGGAACATTGTAGGGATACAATCGATGCTCTCGTCGAACGTTTCGTTTGCTAAAGGCAGAAACTTGTGATAGCTTTGACCTTTGATAGAATTTCTTCCCATATCTGATGAGGGGCATCAAAATATGCTTACTTTTGAGCACTTTGGGCCTCTATTTGTGCAACTTTCCTTGCTTTCTGTCACGGCTGTAACGACTAATATAGGTAAAAAATGAATGAGGAAGTACCTATTGTTACGTAATTTATTTTGTCAAAAGCTTCCGTCGGCGAGCACTCGTAGAATAGTGATGTGAAGCAATAGCTGTTCAAAACAAAGCATTAATGAAATGTAGACCCTATAAGCTAGGAGACAATAGAAGCGTCAGGTGTAAAAAATGAATTATTTTTTTTAAACAACGTGACATATGATATTTTGTGTTAGAGGAAGGTATGACGTGATTTTACCACATATCACTACCCTCAATGCCCTAGATGTAAGTCACCGGAGCGTAACAGGGTGGGAGCTACCGTTATTTTCTCTTCTTCTTTCTTTCCTTGTTCACATCTCTGACGTCATGTGATAAAATTTGATGTTTGTTCTGGCCTGTTGTTTGATGGTTTCGCTTAATGATTGTTTTTGTGCTAACAACAGTTTATCGATACAATGGGCTTCGAAATAACAAGAGAATCATGCAATGATGGGCATATTGCTCAGGAAGCGTCACCCATCAGGGTGGCGCAACTTTTCTCCGAATTCCCACGGCCAGCGACAGTAACTCCGCGGCGACTGCGGTATTCATCCACTGTGAAGTTGAATCTTTCCCTTCATAGCGCGCGAGCGAGTGTGGCGAGCGCGACACGCCGCTCGGGGAGTCCGGGTTCAGTTAGTTGGTACCGGACTCGTCGGGAGGATGAAAAGAGTGAAGTGCATCGGCTGGTCCCCGCAGGTTATTGTATAGGCTACATATGCATTCAATACGCCTCTACGATCCTGAATGGAAAACGAATGCGTGGGCGCATTCCTCCGGACGGGATGACGGGATTGACGTCCCAAAACTTTATCTTTTATCGTTATCAATTTATCAATTATTTTTCTAGTCAGTCAATTGCAAAAAAAATATTCCACAAATGTTTTTTAATCTGCTGAACTGTTCGGTTCATGCCTCCCGTATTCTTCTGTTCAAATAAGTTTTGAGGTTGCTCACTGAACATGAAACCCTTGTACAATAGAAGTTTTAGGCAGGAACAACTATACACACGTCATTTTCATATGCACTCATGCATTCTCACATGTAAGCACTGCATCACGTACTGGAAACTGCTGTTTGAAAAATTGCAGTACTTTCAAGAAGGTTATCCCAAGTATTCTGAGAAATCTTGTATCAATTGTCATCTTGCCAGCTCTGATTACATGACTTACATACTGTCCCTTCGTGTTGCTATTATACTATATTGGTAATGTCGTTTTTCATCGATTTGATATCCTTCCTGTACCATTCCTCGCTTTTACGTCACGTCGTAAACTATTCGACATTAATTTGTGTGCACTGGAAAATGGATTGTCTGTCTCGGAGAGTAGCTATGATGTAGCTGGAACTCTAGGGCCTAAGAAAAGGGAGGTTTACTCGGAAAAAATAGACCAAATCGGTCATCTACCTAGATCCCGCTTTTCTAACAAATGTTCATCCCAGATGTTTCGTTTACCTACAACAAGGTCTTTTCTAGACATTTTACTATTGGGTTATCCAACAAACCTTGCCTTCATTTCCAGAACATGTTTTCCCTTTGGAGTTCGGAATTCGTGCGCTGAGCTGAGGCGACAAGCCCAGTGATTTCCATGGAAGAGATAGTGAACATTTGTTGAAGGTTAGCGAAAGGGCTTGAACTTATTCGTAGATTGCATTTTAGATTAATTTACTAAACTATTCGCTAAAACCGGTTCGTGAAGTAGCACTTTCATTTCTGATGTGTACACGCAACTGTATAGACCAGTGCAAATCATTATAAAGGCCACATATGCATTCATTACTCCACTATTTTGATGATAGTCGGATGCGTGAGCTCATCCTTCGAAGAGAACTGATCCATGGCCCCAACGCTTCATCCTTTTATCCTTTCATCAACTTCGGTATTGCCGACTGAACACCCTCGAGTGTTGTTTTGTACTCGAGCCTGTTCCTTTACAATATAGTATAAAACATGTACCAAGTAGAAAGAACATATAGGGGAGTGGGCGTAAAACGTTTACAAGCGGTGGTAGAGGGCAGAGGAAAAAGGTCTGATTCGTAGAAATCGTCATAACATCAATCTCTGACAGGAAACCAATTTTGATAAAAGGTCAATGCCCGCTAGGTAATCTGATAGTTAAGTACTAAGCAGAGCTCGTGACTTAAGCAACGGTACTTCAATGGTTTATTTCGTTGAAAAGCAGAGGCTGAACCAGTTACCTATTTTGCTACCTTTCATGTATCAAATGTGATATTTTGTGATTCAAATAAATTACTTGCAAGTGGTATATATCACGTTCTAACACCATAGCACCTGAATAGACTTTTCTTCAAAACAGTTTCGGGAAAAAGGAAATTGCAGTTTGAAAAGGACATCAATTATGTCGAACACTGATTTCATTCCCTTATTTTTATTCATTCTTTCCCAGTCACGCAGTTCTCATCCGTTAGTTGTTTCGTGGAGTCACGTCAGTTCGTTACAATGGATTTGAGGGGTGTGGATGGGTACATCCACTCAGAACTGGTTGGAGGCGGCCATTCGTGGTGATTGGAACGACTTTGGCACCTATCATTGGGGCACGAGTTTTGAGTAGATTGGATAAGTAGGGCCAGATGATGCTACTTATCTATCCCACCTCGACTTTGTGCCCCAACGATAGGCACCAGAGGTGTTTGATAACTACGAATTTCGCTGCGCAGTTTACCGCGTCCGTCAGCTCTGGGTGAATGTTCCGTCCCCCTGGGTTTGAGTAGAGTTCACTATTCTCATTCAGAAAAAAGTTCAACTGCTTTCGGACCATAGGTGGCTGGCAATCTCAGTTCCACGTCAATGGGCAACGCTTGTTCAGAGACAAGCTTTGATGCCATGGACAAATCATTAGTGGTGAGCTTTACATCTACTACTGAAGTCAGGCGAGGGGAAGTATGAGACAACCACCTATGTAAGCGATTACGTAGAGGAGCCCGGCTGGAAGGAGTACCGTAGGATGTGGCTCGCTGTTCATCTCTTTATTCAGGGATCCAGTTGTATGAATTCCACACTTTACTCAGGTAAAAGGTTTTGGACTTGGTTGACAGTGGCGTTCATGACATTGGCACCTGTTGTCTCTTTCTGAAGTTGCCTGGGTTCTTGCTGAGTTGATATTGCTCAATGAAAGGAACGGTGCGGATAACAGACCCTTTCGAATCTCACTCAAGCCTCTTCGAAGAAATATTGGATAATTTCCTGTATTTTCAGATGCATCAAGAACAAATCAGCCGAGCGATTGAGAAAGAAATCGAGGAGGAAAAAAAGAAAACGACACTGAAGCTGCTTTTGTTAGGTACAGTTTGGTGTACTTACATTACTGAGAAATGATTTTCCTCTCTTGGTAAAGGCTTCTCTTCGATTAATGTTTAATCTAGATCTTTGAGAGTTTTCTTACGATTTGTAATTTGCTATGCAAAATCACCCGTCTCTTGTAGTACAATAGTGAATCATTCGACCTTTTTGAGGTACCGAGCTTTCACGCTTCGTATCCTGATTTAATTTGTGATTTTCCTTGATTTTTCCTGAAGACGGGCAATATTGGGTTGTCCGAAAAGTTTCCGCCGATTTTTGAAACCCGGATTTATCAACCGTTGTACAAAAAATCAAGGACCCAACCTAATAAAGTTATATGTTTTCTGAAAGAGTAGGTCCTCCTCTATATTCCTGTTGGGATTCTGTCAAGATTTGTCGAAGTCTTTCTGTACAGGACTCGTATGAAAATGGAGAACCACTGCGCACATTTTCGGCATCTGAAGTATTTCTTCTACCGCAAGGCCTAGAATGCGGCTCAAGCCGCATGAAAGATATACGACGTTTGAGTAGACCATGCCATAGAGGAGCGTACAGTGCATGGCTAGTTTGCGATATCCAAACAGAGTGAATTTGCCTTCGAAGACCGGCAACCCTTAGGGAGACTATCGTCAGTTTAAACGACCAAATCAAAACGTTATCGAAGCGAATCGGCACATCACCATTCGTGGAGTAGGACGAGGGCTTATTCGAACGAGGGTTTCAAAATCAACCATCTATGATCACCTGCAGGAACTTGGTTATGTAATGCGCCTTGACGTTTGGATACCTCACGAGATGGGCGAGCGCAATATGATGGACCGCCCCTCCATGTGCGACTCGTTGCTCAAACGAAATAAAAATGAGCCGTCTCTGAAACGCATGAGCACGAGAGACGAAAATTGGACTGTGTACATCAATGAAGAGCGGAAACGATCGTGGAGCCCCCTAGTGAGCCGTCACAAACCGCTGCAAAAGTCAAAATCCAGGTGCGGAAGACTATGCCGAGTTGCTGATGGAATTCCAAGGAAATAACTTACCATGAGCTGTTATCGCATAATCAAACTATGACTTCAGAAAGGTACTATAGTTAGCTAGAAAATATGGAGGCAGCGATAGACCAAAAGCGACCCGAAGTGGCCAATTGTGAGGGCGTTTTCTTCCAGCAGGCTACTTTCAGACCGCATGTATTTTTTGCCACTTGCCAAAAATAGCTAAAGTTTGGCTGAGATGTCTTACCACACCACCCACATAGTCCAGACATAGCACCATCAGCATACCTATTGTTTGGGTTTCTGCAAAATTCTTCGAATGGAAAATCGTTCAATTTGCTGGAGGACTGCAAAAAGCACCTGAGAGGGTTTTTCGATTCTAAGTCTGGAACCTTCTATGGAAGAGGGCAACTGGAACCTACAGGAAGATGGCGAATCCTCACTAAACAAAATGGAGGATATATTGTTAGATTAATGGATTTCTTCTTCTAGGAATTTTCATTCAAAAATGAATCAAAATCGGCGGGAACTTTTCGGACAACCCAATAAAATTAAGCAAAACATGCTAAGTACGTGAACTCTTCCCCATATGTGGGCTGAAGAGCTGTAAAAATTGGAAGGGACTCCGAATGCAAAATTGCAGCTCGTTATTAGAGAGCATGGAGGAAGTTGAATCCTATCGACTACTCTCTCATTGTAACTGTGCATTGAATTTAATTTGTTTTAATTCGAAAAAGAGCTCGAAAATCAGCAGTAATCAAAAGCAAGAGCGGTGGGATCATCTTGTTGTAAGTGTGAAAGACAGTTTTTTTTAGCAGAGTCATCATCAGAAAGTGAGCGGAAGCGGGGTCTCTGATCAGAATTTTTCGCTCGATTCCGCCTATTAACAGCGGTTCGATAGTAATATGAGATGTAGAACCTCCCAATAAAGTATACAGTTTCGCCTAAGTTGTCATCGACCTGCATTAGTAGTTAAGGAGGAGTTTTTCCGTCTTCGAGAGCAATTCCCAGAACGTAGCGGAGCTTCATATCTACTCTTCCCTTAACAGATTTACTTTTGAAAATGAGGATAACCTGCGGAACCAAACTGAACATGAATTGTGCCTTCGAGTGAGGCTGAGCAAGATAGCTTGTTCGATAAAGTTTCAGCTTTGGATATTCTGAAATGTATCTGAAATTGATCGGAGTGGAATTAGGATACCGGATAAAAATAGTTGAAGAGAGTCCTTAATCACATATTTTTAGGTCCAGCAGATTCGGGTAAAAGCACTACACTGAAACAGATGAGGTGAGAGATTCTCTCTGCTATCATATAGCACCCCTATGTGTACTTCTGGGTTTTAGAATAATTCACGACGAAGGATTCTCTGACAACGAGAAACGACAACGACGATATATTGTAAATTTGAATCTGATTGCTGGAATGGTGGAAGTCATTAATGCAATGCCACAGTTAGGGGAAAGCTATCAGAACCCTGATTCTGAGGTTTGTCTTTGTTGCAGTTTGGAACTTACCATAAGAGAACTCTATACTTGGGAGTATTACTAGTTGCTAATTTCAGGAGCTCGCGAAAATAATAACGAAGTATTACGAAGAGGTGAGGAACAGCGAGGCTGCTGAACTCACTAATGCTGTCGCTAATGCGATTACGCGGTAAGTAAGTAAAGATGCTCGGTTATTTAGGGAAAATCTCACGATATTATGACTTAAAATGAGAAATTTGATGATTGGTAGGGGTTTTGATCGATCAGTTGTGTTTTAGTTGTTCTGAAAGTTAGTTTTCGATTGATACCGCCGCTCAGGGCACCACCTTCTAACAAGAGGGTCAGTCCGAATGGATATGTGGACGAAGCTTCATAGTGGTCCAGCAGTGAGAATCGGTGGTGTCATTAGACTTGATTTGATGTCACAAAAACAATGAATTTCTTCCCCGCAGTCATTTCCAATCTTCCTTTAGGTCGACACAATAGCGAAGATCTCATTTTACAAATTCTCATTTTCTCTAAGTATTAGCTCATGAATCACTAAGCCACCTACAGTATAGGAATACATCCTTAGATTAGCCTCTAAGAAGTTGCCTTATGACTGGTTTTCAAAATAGTGTTTGCTTAGGCGAAAAACGAAGCCCATCGAGTAAGCAAGTACTGAAAGGGTGTCGCGGTAATGAGATTGATCCAATTATGCTCTGAAAGTGCAGCGATTAAGAGAAACCCGCTGCGCCGCCGTTGCGACAAGAAGGGGGGGGGGAGTTTGCTACTTCCACCTTTTTTTACGAATTCAATACAGTAATATGGTGATGAACGAAAGCTAATTTAATTTCATTTACAGACTTTTGGATGACGCTACCGTACAGGAAGTGCTCCAGCATAACTCCGATCTCGGTATTGAAGAAAATTCAGTATAGTGAGTTTGACACTTATGCTATTTACCATTCATCATTACTAGTAATCCTAAGCGCGACCATTTCGAAACTGTTGAAGGGAGTCTTTTCACCTAATCACCATTCCAGTCTTTTCACCATCTATACACTTGTCTTTAGCTTTCTTCGGGAGTTACCGAGAATACGAGAAAAAGACTACCTCCCTTCCTATGAGGATATTTTGAGAAGCAGAGTATCGACGACGGGCGTTGTGCAATTCACTTTTCTTATCAAAAACACGACATTCAAGTAAGTTACAGCGTTTCTTTAAGTGTTGCTTTGTTGGTACATCGGCAAGGCTTTCCGAACGTCATCCTTACATACGTGATCCACATGGAATAGAAATTACCACAATTTCTTGCTAATCTTGTAACTGAATCGGTAGAAAGTCTCATTAGTGCGTTTTTTAGAGTGTTCGATGTTGGTGGTCAGAAGGCCCAACGTCGAAAATGGATCCATATATTCGATGACGTCCACGCTGTGTTATTCATTACTTCCTTATCGGAATACAATCAAACTCTCGCTGAGGATAACAAAGTTGTAAGTCCATCTATTTTGGAGTACTCTGAATTCATTTTTGGCTCTTATATTATATATTTTAAAAAGACTCGGCCCTACAAATTACTTGCAGGGGCGTACTCGTGTACAAGTCGGCGATTTTAACCTCCCAGACAGAGCCTAGCCTTATCAACCGACCGTGGAGTGATGAAGGGCCAGGTTTTGTCAGATGACTGTCAACCCAAGATTCGTTCCGCAGCCCATCGTGTAATATTAGGTTGAGTCATAAGTTTTCGGACAATGTGATAGTGATGAGTTGTAGAGATCATAACTCGGAAAAAAGGTGACGAAAATAAACGCGCGAGGCATCGTTAGATAGGAGATGAAAAGCTCTTCCAAATACATGTCAATAACCACACCTAACTGTTTCCTTTCCTGCAATTATGCCCCGTGGTTTCAAGCCTCCACCTTCGCAACACCATCCTATTTCTTTCTTTATCTGACCAAGAACTAGCGGCAATCGATAGAAGCATGAAGGAAGTTTACAAGGAGGTCACCCTTGTTAGAAGCATAATTTACAAGTGGCACTCGGAGTTCGCGTCGGGCGACTATTTCATCGAAGATGAAGACCGGTGAAGACCGCTCAACGGAGTTGGATTTGGACGTGCTGCGGGATCCGCATCAGACTACTCGTTAACTGGCAGTCACTCTCGGTTAGAGTCAGTCCACAGTCATTCTGGATTGAAGTCAATGGGCAAAATGCGAAAGCTCGGTCGATGGGTGTCTCACGCTTTGGAGCAGTATGACATAGACGCCGCGCCGACATGGCACTTTCTCTGCCCACGGTCAAGCGTACTCACACGTAGCTCGAGCAAATAGTCACCGGAGATGAGGAGAGGATTCTCTACTCTAACGTCCACCATCTGCTCAATGGGTTGGCAAAGTGCGGATGCAAAAACTTCCCCAAACCCAACAGACACCAAGAAGGGTATGCTCTGCATCTGGTGGGGCTTTCACGGCGAATACTGGGAGCTGCTAGACGAAGGATGCACAGTGACCGCAGACGAAAGCAACTGAGGAATTTGAAGGCGAATCTCGAAGCTACACGTTCACAGCAGCAAAAAGTTTACCTCCAACACGACAGCGCTCGGCCATACATTGCAAGACCGAACAAAACTAAACTAATGAATTTCGACTGGAAAATTTTACCACACTCATCATATTCCTCAGGCTTGGCTCCCTCGGATAACTAACTTTTTCCCCTCTCCAATCTGGAGGGTCAAAACTTTTAACTCGCAAGGACATCAAAATGGCACTCGAGCGGTATTTTAAGGGACAGTCCTCAGCGTTCTGAAGCATCTGCGATCTGCCCATGCGTTGGCAGAAGACCATCGATGCCAATGGAGCATATTTCAAATGATTCGCCTTCAAATTCCTCAGTTGCTTGATGTAGACGTGTGCGGTCACTGTACATCCTTCATCTGGCACTGGAGCATATTTCAAATGATTCGCACATATCGTTAAGAATTGTGAGATAAATATAATCGTTTTCAATTTGTCCGAGGACTTATGACTCAACCTAATAGTACACACCACTTACCATTGGTGCCAGTTTGCCGGAGTGGTACCAGTTTAGTGGGATGGGAAACGTCAACGATCTGAGCTGGTATTGGGTTTGACACCTTAAGCTTATACTCAAGAAACTTGTCGTTACGGCAATCCCGATTTTGTGGTCATAATTACATTTTTCCGCATGTGCGCATAGTAAGCTGAACCTTTTGAATAGAATGAATTACATTTTTGGTTATATTACACATTTGTGGTATTTCAACACTTTTTTCATTTCAGAATCGTATGAAGGATTCGATTGAATTATTCGGTCAAATATGCAATAATCAATGGTTTTCTAATACGGCTATGATTCTATTCCTCAATAAAATCGATCTTTTCGCAGATAAAATCAAACGGGTCAATATTACATGTGCTTTGAAGCATTACAAAGGTGATTTTGCAAACCGCACCAACCCCTTTAAATAGCATTCAATCGTCCCTTATTCAGGTCCTCAGGAGTATCGTCCAGCTCTTGACTATATCACGAAAAAATTCAAGCAGCAAAACTTGAATCTGAAGCGAAGCATATACATTCATGAAACATGCGCAACAGATACAAGACAGATTGAAGTAGTGATTAATAGCGTTATAGATGTTGTCATACAGCAAACGATGCAAAAAGTAGGAATACAATAGTTTTATCTGCCCTGTTTTGTTGAGGTTTTTACTGTCTCTCTTCCATATGCTATACATGAAATTGAATAAAATAACACTAGAGGATCTATAGTAGTTAAATTTGTTCTCAACAACAACACTCGAAAAAAAATCTCTCTTCAAATTTATTAATTTCTTCAAAGGATTCAAGGAGCAACGCAGTGGGCCTCATCTTTGCTACAAATGCAACCAACGCATTGGCAGTCTTCATCAGTTGAGCACGGATCTCCTACGTCATGAATCGTATGAGAGAGCTTGGCACCTTTGAGTTCCAATCTTTTAGATTAATTTGCCCCGAGAAGAAGTGCTATCGAAATCAGCTCATTCTTACTCGGGGTTGCATTCGCATACTACAGCTGTCCAGGCATTCCAACATGGTACAGCTGCACAATCAAATTTGTTGCCCGTTTGCCAGACCAGCTGAGGCAAACATAAAGACAGCTAACTTTTATTCAAGGTCCTCTTCCCACCTGACTTTATTCACTTGAGCCTCGCGTCAAAATTTCGTTACTGAAAATGTTTTCCTAGGGTATATCATTTCATATAACTCGTTGAACCAACCGTCGACACCCTAGAATGAAATTAATAGGGTTTTGGGAGGAAAACGCAGTTGTGCTCCTGTCGTGTTACTAGTCGGGAATAGTGCATGCCCCAACGGTGAGTCCCATATGATTTTTCTGTGTAAACATAAACAAACAGACATAGAGCTAGTTGCACATTCTATCGCGTTTGCTTTAACGTCACAATCGTAGCTCCAAAAAATTCTTTGTAATATATTTGTTCATAATAGTAAAAAATGTTGGATTCATGAGAAAGGTCCATAGGATAATATCCCTCATGTGGTAGAAAATCAATATTAGTCATAGGATCCGACCACTTTCACCATTCTAGCGGAGCGAATTCTTATACTCATGGCTCATCCACTGGCTATGAGAGATCTTAATGATTTCAGTTTATCATTCCAGTCTCATGGCCTGTCTCCTCATGACATTCACCTTCATCACTGAATTCCATCAGTTATTGTACCTGCTCTGTCTAGCATCTGTCCAGCCTCATCTGTCATGCCATTGTTGAGTCCTGGGCAAGACGCAAATGAAGAAAGGTTTCCTGCCGATCGAAGATGCAGAACTAATCCACTTAGAACGGACTTGCCTTGAAATCCGGTAATCTATCAGCGTATGGTGGACTCGTTGTAGTCGTAGTTGGTGTCGTTGTAGTGGTAGTTGTCGTTGTCGTTGTTGTCGTAGTTGCTGTGTAGTGGGTACCGTATGAAGGGGGATGAATTCCAAAGAAATGCAGAGGGCCTTCTCTCTGATACAAATGCAGCCAGGGCATCGACAGTTTTCATCAGATATGCATGGATCTCCTACTTCATAGGCCACGAAGTCTGGCCATTTTCCCCTGTGACTTTTTCGGAATTGCAGAACGAGGGGAAATTGCTACTGCTGTTCGACCCATTCACTTACCCAAGATGGTGCCTAGGATCGCCTCCCGCAAATGTCATGCTTGGGCACCGCAAAACTGCGCAACCAATTTTGTCACTCTCTTGCTAATCTTATTTCTACTTTAGGAAGTCCAGCATCGAAAGATGATTACCGCGCTAGGAACTTTCCTCGCCATGGTTAATGGTTCAGAATTAGCTGGGCATCACCTTCGTGAATTTACTGAAATGCTCACTAGCCCTTGACGAATTGATTAAAGTATTCGTAATGCAGTCAAATGATCAAATGCGAATGCGTACAGCAGCATTATGTCAGCTGATAGACTTGGAAAAACTATCATGGAACGGATCAGTAATGAGTTTCTGTATCATTGTGTTGCTATTCTTCCGTGGGTTCCATCACGGTTTCATGAGAAGTTGAAGGCTTGTGGTGGTGCTAATCCTTTATGTAACGTCCGCTACAAATTTCCCAGAGCAGACCGAAGCAGTAGAAGGGTGATCTTCGATATCAAAGCAACCTAACAGACTTGTATACATATTCATCTCGTCATTTTTCGGAGAGACTCCGGGAAAGCTCAATGACCAAGCAACCACAAAATCTACTTACCCACCGACTCCCATGACCTTCGTAATCTAATTATTCAAATATTTCCTCATACAATCATTGACTGTATTGTATGCTCATGATATTCACTCAAACGGTTCACTCCCTGTGGCCGCTTTTGTTCACGATTATCACCACTTTCTAATGATCGCGGGAAAGCGTGAGCGCTCAGCTTGGACTCAGCGTCGTCTTATAATTTCGGGAGAAATGCAGTAGTTTTAACGGTGAATGACAAAATTTAACCCTACGATAATCAAATTATTCCTTCAAAGTCAACTGCATAAGGTCATCGAAGGCGTGCAAAGTTAGTCAACTACAAGATTCAGCTGTTAGAGTAGGTGAAAAAGACGTGCGGCTCCTATGAAGAGGCCGTAGTAGTAGAAGCACGACACGAACAACAAACTTTTGAAAAACAACGTTCTTTCTTTTTCACGAGCTTTATTGCCAAAGCATTTAAGGTGCAATACAGAGAGCCTCATCTTTGCTACAAACGCAACCTGCGCATTGGCAGTCTGCGTCAGTCGTGCACGGATCTCCTATGTCATAAATCGTTAGGGAGAGCTTGAGTCCTCTGAAATTCAAACTTCCATGTCAATTTGTTACCAGTGGAAATCCACTGAAGTGAGCTCATTTTTACCCGGGATTGTATTCGCATGCTACTGCTGTCCACGCATTCCAACAAGATACAACAGCACAGCCAATTTTGTTGCTTGTTTGCCAGGCCAGCTGGAACGATATTAAAAACGACCTAGCGTTCATCCGCTAACGTTGCTAAAAGTTTTGTTCCCACTTGACTATATTCAGTTGTGCCTCGCGTGAAAAAGTCGTTAGTGAAAACGTTGTCTTGAGGCACACCAATTTTATATAGTTCGCTGAACCACGCGTCGACCCCCTGAAATAAGGTTGATCCTGCCCATTTCTAAAGATGCAACAGTGCTTCTTATTCTGACCTCTGCTGCAGCCTTTGTCTTGTTAGGAGTGAATGATAATGAATGCATGTTAGTTCCCCAGCGATTTTTCTGTGCAACAGAGTTGTATCCAAACATACAACTGCCCGCCCATTCCACCACGTTGGCTTCAACGTCGCAGTCGTAGCTCTACAAAAGTTTCGTCAAAAAATATAGCAATATATTTCTCCATTATGAAGAAAACCTGCCAAATCTCCTGGAGCATCGGAGTCTATTGTCCCCTATGCGGTAAAAATCGAAATAAGTCATAATAGAGTCGTACCATTTTCATCATTCTAGTGGCTTTCGGAGCGAATCCTCCAAGTTTGTTCATAGCTCGCCCACTAGCTATGAGCGATCTTAATAATTTCGTGTCTATATCCAATCTCATAGTTTGTTCTCCTCGTGGAACTTACCGATAGTTGTTGTGCCTGTTGAGGAACATCTCCCTAACCTCATCTGTCATGCCATTATTAAGTCCTGGGCACGACGCAGCTGAAAAATACGGTTCCTTGCTGATTAAAAGCTCAAAACTAGTTCTCGTTGTGAACGAACTTGACTTGATATCCGGTGATTCTCCAATGTATAGTGGCTTCGTTGTAGTCGTAGTCAGTGTCTTTGTAGTGGTAGTTGGCTTTTTCGTTGTTGTCGTAGTGGTCGTTGTAGTGGGTACCGTATGAAGGGGAACGTATCCTGGAGGAATGCAGAGGGCCTCATCTCTGCTACAAACGCAGCCTTTGCATTGACAGTCTTCATCAGTTGTGCACGGATCTCCTATTTCATAGGGCATGTAGCCTGGCCAGTTCCCACTGTAACTTTTTTGGAATTGCATGATGAGAGAAATTGCTACTGCTGCTGTATTCACTCACCCCGGGTTGTATTCGCATCATACAAATGTCATGCCTGGGCACCACACAACTGCGCAACCAATTTTGTCACTCTCCTGCCAAACCACCTGCAATGAACGTACTTCCAAGATAAATCGGGCTACTGTGCAGCTATCAATTCCATTGCCACCTCAGAGTAGTGCCCAGCCATTCTCCATGCTTCTTCGGTGAAAATATTGTTCTTTGGGTATCCATGTGTCCATACCTCACTAATCCACCCAGCAACGGCCTGAAATTTGATGACATTTTTTCGAGGAACACACTCTCGAGCATATGAATCTAACCGATTCTGCAGCATGGGTCTTGCTCATATTACGTGCGCCAGTCGCCCAAAGGTTCTGTCCCCAATAGTTCCTATCTGCTTCCGGGTTGTGTTTAACTATGCACTTCTTTGCATACTCCATCATATTTTTCTCAACTTCGCAATCGTAACTCTGTAACGACTCAATGAATCTATGCTATTTCAATGTCTCATTTGAATAGACATGAGGCAAGCTTTCCTTCAAAGAAGGAAGGCTACAGCTCTTACCACTTTCTTCATTCGAGCTGCTTTCGGAACGTACCCTCCAAGTTTATTCTTAAGCTGTCCTCTGGCAGCGAGCGATCTGAAGAAATTTTTTCATCAGGCCGGTAACGCGATATCATAGATGCTTTGCATGAATAATACCAACCGATAATGATTGTGTTGATAGACGAAAACAGCCCTAACTTCGTCTGTCATGCCATTGTCAGGGAGACAGTACGTAGCTAAATATATATTTTGTTAAGCCCTAGCTAGAAATGAAACGATGTTGAAACATTGAAAACACCAGTCACCCACGACGGCGTCAGAAGCCCCTAAATGCGTTAACTCGAACTATTTTTCATCGCAAGTACTAGCTAAAAACGATGACTTACCAAGCAGACAGTTACGAGAAGTATTAGCATACCTCACGATGAATGTGAATACCTGCAGATTACTAGTGGGGGTTTATATAGCTGTTCCAATAACCTCCTTCATAAATTTCATGGAGGGCTTGCAGCTGATATAACTTTTACTTCAGAGTTATCAAAAATTCATTTCCATTGTTCTTGTGACACAGATTATTTATTTTGTGGCGCAGTTCCTTACGGATTTATTACCCTTTCCAAAGTTAGTTCAGAGTTGTCAGATAACTGATATCATTTCACTTGGGTGTCTAACCGTTCAGACAGTTTTACGGAGAATTTTTCTCACTGCAGAAGATATTGGTCCGATTTTTCGAGGCAGTTAGAACGGTTTCTTTCTAAAATCGATGAAGTTAAGGTATTTTGCGCTGGCTCTCTGATAACTATGAATGGTGCTCGAAAGACATCCGTAAATTCCAGTACAGATATGGGCAGTATCGAGAGACACTGATTTGTCCCTCCATTATTTCACCAATTGGAGGGGAATCAAAATAAACAGATGTGAGCGCTTTCTCACGAGAACAATGGAAATGAATTTTGGATAACTCGAAAGTAAAGGTTATATCAGCTGCAAGCCCTCCATGAAATTTATGAAGGAGGTTATTGGAACAGCTATATAAACCCCCACTAGTAATCTGCAGGTATTCACATTCATCGTGAGGTATGCTATTACTTCTCGTAACTGTCTGCTTGGTAAATCATCGTTTTTAGCTAGTACTTGCGATAAAAAATAGTTCGAGTTAACGCATTTAGGGGCTTCTGACGCCGTCGTGGGTGACTGGTGCGTTCCTGCCAATGTTTCAACATCGCTTCCTTTCTAGCTAGGGCTTAACAAAATATATATTTAGCTACGTACTGTCCCCCTGACAATGGCATGACAGACGAAGTTAGGGCTGTTTTCGTCTATCAACACAATCATTATCGGTTGGTATTACCCATGCAAAGCATCTATGATATCGCGTTACCGGCCTGATGAAAGATTTCTTCAGATCGCTCGCTGCCAGAGGACAGCTTAAGAATAAACTTGGAGGGTACGTTCCGAAAGCAGCTCGAATGAAGAAAGTGGTAAGAGCTGTAGCCTTCCTTCTTTGAAGGAAAGCTTGCCTCATGTCTATTCAAATGAGACATTGAAATAGCATAGATTCATTGAGTCGTTACAGAGTTACGATTGCGAAGTTGAGAAAAATATGATGGAGTATGCAAAGAAGTGCATAGTTAAACACAACCCGGAAGCAGATAGGAACTATTGGGGACAGAACCTTTGGGCGACTGGCGCACGTAATATGAGCAAGACCCATGCTGCAGAATCGGTTAGATTCATATGCTCGAGAGTGTGTTCCTCGAAAAAATGTCATCAAATTTCAGGCCGTTGCTGGGTGGATTAGTGAGGTATGGACACATGGAAACCCAAAGAACAATATTTTCACCGAAGAAGCATGGAGAATGGCTGGGCACTACTCCGAGGTGGCAATGGAATTGATAGCTGCACAGTAGCCCGATTTATCTTGGAAGTACGTTCATTGCAGGTGGTTTGGCAGGAGAGTGACAAAATTGGTTGCGCAGTTGTGTGGTGCCCAGGCATGACATTTGTATGATGCGAATACAACCCGGGGTGAGTGAATACAGCAGCAGTAGCAATTTCTCTCATCATGCAATTCCAAAAAAGTTACAGTGGGAACTGGCCAGGCTACATGCCCTATGAAATAGGAGATCCGTGCACAACTGATGAAGACTGTCAATGCAAAGGCTGCGTTTGTAGCAGAGATGAGGCCCTCTGCATTCCTCCAGGATACGTTCCCCTTCATACGGTACCCACTACAACGACCACTACGACAACAACGAAAAAGCCAACTACCACTACAAAGACACTGACTACGACTACAACGAAGCCACTATACATTGGAGAATCACCGGATATCAAGTCAAGTTCGTTCACAACGAGAACTAGTTTTGAGCTTTTAATCAGCAAGGAACCGTATTTTTCAGCTGCGTCGTGCCCAGGACTTAATAATGGCATGACAGATGAGGTTAGGGAGATGTTCCTCAACAGGCACAACAACTATCGGTAAGTTCCACGAGGAGAACAAACTATGAGATTGGATATAGACACGAAATTATTAAGATCGCTCATAGCTAGTGGGCGAGCTATGAACAAACTTGGAGGATTCGCTCCGAAAGCCACTAGAATGATGAAAATGGTACGACTCTATTATGACTTATTTCGATTTTTACCGCATAGGGGACAATAGACTCCGATGCTCCAGGAGATTTGGCAGGTTTTCTTCATAATGGAGAAATATATTGCTATATTTTTTGACGAAACTTTTGTAGAGCTACGACTGCGACGTTGAAGCCAACGTGGTGGAATGGGCGGGCAGTTGCATGTTTGGATACAACTCTGTTGCACAGAAAAATCGCTGGGGAACTAACATGCATTCATTATCATTCACTCCTAACAAGACAAAGGCTGCAGCAGAGGTCAGAATAAGAAGCACTGTTGCATCTTTAGAAATGGGCAGGATCAACCTTATTTCAGGGGGTCGACGCGTGGTTCAGCGAACTATATAAAATTGGTGTGCCTCAAGACAACGTTTTCACTAACGACTTTTTCACGCGAGGCACAACTGAATATAGTCAAGTGGGAACAAAACTTTTAGCAACGTTAGCGGATGAACGCTAGGTCGTTTTTAATATCGTTCCAGCTGGCCTGGCAAACAAGCAACAAAATTGGCTGTGCTGTTGTATCTTGTTGGAATGCGTGGACAGCAGTAGCATGCGAATACAATCCCGGGTAAAAATGAGCTCACTTCAGTGGATTTCCACTGGTAACAAATTGACATGGAAGTTTGAATTTCAGAGGACTCAAGCTCTCCCTAACGATTTATGACATAGGAGATCCGTGCACGACTGACGCAGACTGCCAATGCGCAGGTTGCGTTTGTAGCAAAGATGAGGCTCTCTGTATTGCACCTTAAATGCTTTGGCAATAAAGCTCGTGAAAAAGAAAGAACGTTGTTTTTCAAAAGTTTGTTGTTCGTGTCGTGCTTCTACTACTACGGCCTCTTCATAGGAGCCGCACGTCTTTTTCACCTACTCTAACAGCTGAATCTTGTAGTTGACTAACTTTGCACGCCTTCGATGACCTTATGCAGTTGACTTTGAAGGAATAATTTGATTATCGTAGGGTTAAATTTTGTCATTCACCGTTAAAACTACTGCATTTCTCCCGAAGTTATAAGACGACGCTGAGTCCGAGCGAAGCGCTCACGCTTTCCCGCGATCATTAGAAAGCGGTGATAATAGTGAACAAAAGCGGTCACAGGGAGTAAACCGTTTGAGTGAATATCATGAGCATACAATACAGTCAATGGTTGTGTGAAGAAATATTTGAATAATTAGGTTAGACTGAAGGTTAGGGGAGTCGGTGGGTAAGTAAATTTTGTGGTTGCTTGATCACTGAGCATTTTCGGAGCCTCTCCGAAAAATGACGAGATGAATATGTATACAAGTCAGTTAGGTTGCTTTGATATCGAAGATCACCTTTCTATTGCTTCGGTCTGCTCTGGGAAATTTGTAGCGGACGTCACATGAAGGATTAGCACCATCACAAGCTCTCATTTTCTTATAAAACCGTGATGGAACCCACGGAAGAATAGCAACACAATGATACAGAAACTCATTACTGATCCGTTTCATGATATTTTATCCATAGTCTATCAGCTGACATAATGCTGCTGTACGCACTGGCATTTGATCATTTGATTGCATTACGAATACCTAGATCAATTTGTCGACGGCTAGTGAGCTTTACAGTAAATTTTTGAAGGTGATGCTCAGCTAATTCTGAACCATCAACCATGGCAAGAAAAGTTCCTAGCGCGGTAATCATCTTTCGATGCTGGACTTCCTAAAGTAGAAATAAGACTAGCAAGAGAAATTAGCAATAAAATCCACAGACCACGAATTCTGTGTGGTGAAGATTCCGCTGGTTTTTTGCTTCCGAGGGCTAAGCCTGAAGAAAGAACGCTCGAGCCTTACATCTGAGGGCTTCACTCTGGTGGCTATCGATTGCCTCTTTTCCAATTTGGTGAAAATTACTGTCTTTTACGATGACGGTCGTTGCACTTTCCGCTGAGACTTCGCATTTACAGTGAATTATTATTACATTCCATCCGGAAGATGACAGGAGATCAAATGCTCATCAGCATGTCGAAACAAATATGAGCGCGACGAGGAACTCAAAATCAACATATGTAGCCAAGAAATCAAAAATGAATAAAAAGGCGATATACACCACTTTTTCGACGTAGGCTACTTGCGTCTAAATTATGGTTGTTACAATTCCAAGGAAGGAAATAGATTAGATTCATGAAAGGATAAAAACCACCGAGAAAGCAACCGCATTGAAAAACGAAGAGTTCTAGAAGAAAAAGTCTTAAACGCCTATCTATCTACG
Organism: Haemonchus contortus; assembly: GCA_000469685.2. Classification (NCBI taxonomy): domain Eukaryota; kingdom Metazoa; phylum Nematoda; class Chromadorea; order Rhabditida; family Trichostrongylidae; genus Haemonchus; species Haemonchus contortus. The sequence goes on along the minus strand of LS997566.1, from coordinate 8,894,821 downwards.
TAGCAAAAAAAGAGCGTCCACAATATATCAAGGACAGCCTTGAGACCAAGGTGAGGGAATGGAGAAGATCGTTAAATCAGTACAACGTAAACAATTCAAGACGTTCTCACTGCACGCAATGTACGAAGTGTTTTCGACTCTTCTGATTCTTCTTCATCTTCTTGCCGCATCCGCTCGATGTACTCATCCAATGGTGCAATATTCGTTTTGGGGAACGTTTTGTCGGTCTGTGAAGCTTTTGTTTGACATTCTTGTTGTCGAATTGAAGCTTTCTGAAAAGGCATTTGTTGGAAATGTTCTAATCACTAAAAATCTTGTTAATTTATTACAGTTACATATTAATTACAGTGATTATGATTTCATGTCAACTGGCTAATGGTACACAATTTAAATCATAATAATTTGACAGGATTATTTTTGGCAGTACTGAGCGTACTGTAGAATATCTCTCTCTGTGAGAGAGTTTATTGAAAATGCATATGTGAACGACAAATTGCAAAATAAGGTAAACGGACAATTTAATATTATATTTTATTATTGGGTTTATACGTTGTGACAGCCCTGACGGTAATACTATTTTCATTAGTTTTGTGACATACTGTATCCTCATGCTTCTGTGGACCGAGCCAATCTTATCCGCTCCTCTCCTCCCTTAGCTTTACCTTTCAATTAAGCTCTAAACCTTAGGTGGAATAATTGCGTGATATGCTTGGCACGGATCGTACGTATAAGGAAAGGTACTTAGAACTTGCAGAAATTCCTCGAAAGATTGATTGTTACAAAAAGTAAAAATGTTTTGGCTCCTTCGAGGGCCAACTGAGTCTCGCTAAAGACATAATTCGCTGTAAAAATGGTCTTCGGGGTGTTAAACTAGGGCGAACACGGCCCGACTTCCAAGAATGCCATATTGGTTGAAGGCACAAAGACGCTCAGCTTAAAACACATCTAAAACAAGGACCGGACGAGTTTCACCGTTCTGTAGCGGCTGCATCATTCGCAATGGAGCACACATGTAAAACTCCAAGCAGCTGATTGTTTAGTTCAAATAATGATTTTATTATGTGATGTTAACTAATAATACATGACACCATCACAATTTTCTATTTCCAATGTATGGAAACGATCATTTGAATCCCCTGGTAATCTCATCATTGCCTAAAGCCACAGTTGAAAGCAGGTTCGGCTTTTTGCTTACTGTAGCCAACTCTTTACGCAATTACGCTTACACATACACACACAACAAACAAAAAAGCAAACCAACACACACACTCTGAATCTCGTCTGAGCATACAGTGCCCACTTTCAATTGCTTCATAAAACCTCATATTCCGCGAATTCTGCGAAATTTCTCGATTTCTCCCACACCCATGCACTAATGCCCCAGCAACACTTCCGTTTCTCAATTCCTAAAAAAGTACCTCAAAGTATCGTTACTGTACCCTTAAGAAAAGAGATGGACCGGAGTATAATATTTCATTTTAGTCTTCCAGTTTGATAAGTTCCGAGGGGGATGAGCAGGCGATTAGTGGTAAATGACGCGCTACCGCACGATTGGTCCAGGGATCTAATCCCGGCTCAGTACCTCCATACAAGCCGTCCACCCTTTCAAGATCATCTGTGTACATGATTGCGGGGTTCTCTAAGAGGATGAATGCACCGACGTGTATTTATATCGAGTGGATTTTGATGCCACTGTCTGGAAGGAATACTCAATACGATGAGTGGAAGTCAAATGTTTGGGAATACCCCCGCAACTGATCGACGATGAGAATTTGCCCTTCCTTCTATTTTTGGATAGTTGTCAATTTGGGCTCAATGAGCGAATTTCTTCAGACAATAGATGTAATCGGGTGGAGGTGGTGTAGTGGCATGTGGTACACCACAGTCAGCACATGCACGGTCAGAGGTTCGAATCCCGGATTAGGCGAACCAAGCCTTCCATCCCTCCGGGGTCGGTGAATTGGTAGCAGACTCGTCTGGGAGGATAAAAGCACTGACTTGTACATCGGCTGGCCACTGCAAGTCATTGTATAGGCCACATACGCACTCATTACGCCACTACGAATCCGAATGGAAATCGAGTGCAGGGGTGCATCTTTCAGAAGGGGTTGATTAACGCAAAAAACTTTATCTTTCACTTCAATAAATGTAATCCTAACCTGAACATAACGGTGAATTTCCTGGATATCTTTCAAGTAATCCAATGCGCATTCATACATTCCTCGTTTGAAGTACTCCTGAAAAACTGATTTTGCATAAGCGCTTCCAGAATATCATTGAACCAGATTTAATTTTACACAAAAGAAACGTACTCTTCGATATAAACCTGTGAAACACTTAATTTGGGCGTTTAAAAGCATGCGCATGTTTTACGACGTGTAGGGGAACGCCCGAATTCCCACGATCGTGCGCACACGCGGCCAATTCATGGATAGCTATACAGCATCGCTTATAGTTACTGGCGAAAAATAGGATGGCTCGCCAAGAAGTTTTCCCAATTGGGCGAGTGTTCTAGAGCTCTAATGGGTGCTAGACTTTGAGCTCATGTCAGCTTATAACATGATGATCGCAAGTGGATAATAATCCCAAATTAATGAGAGCCGCTGACGTTTATCACATCATCGTTTACGGATCCACGCTTTTCCTACTTACATAATCAAAACATGTTCTTATAGTTGTTTTCGAGGCTTAGTCGAAAATGCTATCGTTTGTTCGTAACTACAGTATGCCCTACTTACAAGTAACAGTATTCAGCCAATAGTACGAGGAAAATTGGCTAGAACAGTGTAACAATGAATATAAATGTACTGGTCACATTTTCACTCCGAATTAATATCCTAGGTGGTGAGCCAGCCTGTGGTGGGCCTGCCAGGTGCACCAGTGACACGTGGGAATATTAAAATTTATGTAAGAGAGCTTGCAGATGCCAGGGAACCAAATTCTGTCGACGAATTCCATGCTGCGTTCGCGGTGATCAAACTCGTGTCCGAGGAGACTATTAGAGAGTCAGCACCACTGAAGACCTACTGACAAAACATTTGAATAAACCCTCCTCACCGGTGTATGGGTGTAAATGTATCCATAGGATAGGTGAATGGTAGCAAACGACTCGCACGTGCTCTTCCCATTGATAGGCTTTTCCGGAATTCCCAAAAAAAAAACGCAGTTCACTTTACCGATTTGAACATTCCTACCTTATATAACGCGCTAAGGGTGTCTGTTGGTTTGTCTATGTGTTTGTGTGTGTAGGTCGATGTGTGTGTGTGTCTGACCGGGTATTCAAGACTCCTGTTTCCTATAGTGCTCTGATCTGGTAGAATTTCGGATGGCAGGATGGGAACACCGATGGCAAGTGTAAGAAGTGATTGACCTGGATATTACCGCGGGGGAGGGGGGGGGGGGAAGGGAAGGAGGACGGAGGGTGCGGAGGGTGCGTGAAATCAGTGTTTTCGAGTAAAAATAAGGAGCTAAGTGGGCAACCGCTAAACTCTCCCTCAGCGGTGAATGTAGTTTACTGAAAAATGGGGCCCTGTTGACATATTATGGTTCAAATGCAGGCGGTCAGGGACGTTTCCGGATAATCCACGAGCAGCGGATAAAGCTAGCATGACTTACGTTAAACATATTGCTGGTTTTGGCGTGCTTCAAAAACAAGAGAACTACGATGACGATCAACAACGATCTCATCCTTTCCTGAAAATGACATGTTATCTTGTTTTGTAAATAGGTTTTCAGTAAGATAGCGGAAGAAAGCAAGGAGCATTGCAAAGACATATAGATAAACGGGAATCAGACACGTCATTAGAGGAGGTAGTTCACATAAGGATGATCATTTCCGTTTGGATGAACGGGATTTTTTGAAAAAGAAGACAAGTGAAGAATGACAAAGTTGAAAATTGAACGTCTCATACTGCGTTTCCTTTCTAATAAATAGCTCTGAATTTTCATCGACTTTGGTTCAGGTTGGGCGTGGCATGAAACTTCTAGACTGGGCGGAGAACCCAAGAGAGTTCGGTGATAAATGAATTAGTCAACGATGATAATCACAATCAAGTACCTATTAATTAGTGACACAAGGAAAGTGATAATCCATTATGTTATTAATGGCTACGGATTTCAGAACGGGAAAGCACAATTTCACGTCATTCAACTACCTCAAAACGCGCATGCCTATTGGATGATTTCTATATGCTGGGAATTTGTTGTTCATGAACATTCAGACGTCATTCATCAAAATCTGGATTAAAATACGATTAAAATGTCTTTGCAAATCCACCAAAGTATGCGCTTACAATTGGCCTCATCCAAATTTTCGATGATGCGAGATGGTGACGTTCGGATTTTGTGCAAAGTCCGCGGTTAATTCTCGTTACGTTTGGGGAATCTGCTTGAAAGCCTTAGGAATAAGATTTGGCCAGTCTTGATCTTTCTATCCGCGACATGAAGTTTAGTTTCAAAAGCAGGTGATCAACTTATCAATCCTAGTATGTCTAACCACTTAAAGAAGGAGCTGAAATGCAAAAGTGACGCCATTCTGACGCTGGTCGGAGTAATCATTCTCCAGCGAAACTACAATGAATCTGGTCGGAGTAATCATTCTCCAGCGAAACTACAATGAACCGCAGGAGGTCACAAAAGTACTACCTTTGATTATCGGCTTGTTGGGACCTTTCCCGGTAGTAGAGGACAATATATGGCGTCATAGTTGGTCGCCTTCCAACCTCTTTAGAAGAGGGTGATGATACAAATAGTTTGCGCGCTGCTACATCAGACGGAAAACGAATTAAGCTATTGTGTTTATGTGAAGACCTACTCATGAAATCAGCTTTGGAAAAATTGCTTGTTTTTTTTGCTCAAAAGGTGTCGCTGGCCTGTAGGACCCAAAGAATCAAGGAAGCTAAAAGTACTTGGTGTTGTGGATTCACAACCATGTAGATGTTTATAGTAGAACAAGCCTTTACCAGTATGATAGATAACATGCTAGTTCAACATATTAACCATAGGCATAACTTAACGTAAGTATCTCTTGAGTTGAGACCACAGGCATGACCTGGCGGTATCATAAGTGTGCAATCAAGTAGGTAGCTTAAGTTCTGCCGTTGGCGCGGTCCGCTCTTTCATCCCCCGAACTTGAGTACCGCCACGGGCCCCCTAAGGTCCAGTGGCGATACGGTATCTGAGTACCGCCCACATATTGTGTATATAAACCCCGTGAATGTATTATTATGGTCGATCCTTATACTAACACGTTGTAATAAACATTACACGTCACTGGTTAAGACTTCCCTTGGCTCATTAGCCAAACTTGGGCCAATACAAAAATAGTGATTAAATGGTTGGCTTAAGAGAAGTAATGGAATCAACAGGTAGAATAGTGCATAGAACAGTAGTTAGAAAACGCGTTTCACAAGATTACGGCAACAGAAGCATGAAAGAGTGTTCAGACAAATCTTCAGTTGTGAGTTATTGCGTAAAGCTGGCTTCAGTAAGCGAACATGCAGAAAGTTGCCTTCCACAGTCGCTCTGTATCACGACTAGTTGTTTGGGTTTCCAACATCTGTGCTCCATTGTGTATGGTGCACCATCTTCGAAGTCTTCTTGACACGGCCACTTCTGTGTAAAGCCTGCAGCAAATACAGCATTTGTGCTCTTGTTACACCCAATCTCGAACGTTTTCCGATCTGTCAGCGCCACATACGACCTGCATATGGGCTTTAGATCCTCCTAGAGGGATATATCGAAAAGCATTCCCATCATAAACTGTGATTATTCTGTTGGTCCTACAGGCCAGCGACATTTTCTAAAAATATGTATATCTCTTCACCGTCCACCTATGTCCATTGTTTTCATCTACTATCTCTAATTCTGATAGATCAAAAATTCTTGTTTCAGCCCGTTACGCATGTCGTTTCTATTTCGCATCGTCATAGCTTGCGAGTACCGACCTTTATTCGAATCAATCAACTTTTTCTGTACTCTAATTACAACTCCAATGAGAATGAAAAGTTACCCAGTAGTTTCAGGTTTGCTCTTTTATTCTTTTTGCTTATAGAAGAACACTTTGCTCTTACAGGCTCACCGTTAGTAACCAAGCAATCATACTCTATATTCATATAATGCAACGTGATTTGTGAATAAGTGTATAAAAGAATTACAAGAAAAACGGTAGAAAAATTACTTATTGCGTTTACTTTTTTTATTGGCTTGCTTATTAATTTTTTACTTACTTTTTTCTGTTGCTTTTTTTCTATTGCTTTTTTGTATCGTGAAAGAGTTTTACTCTATCATCGATAATTATTTTTTGGCACACTTGTAGAGTCACTGGCTGGGATCAGGGGTACTCGGCAATCTATGCGTAGCACGGACAAAAATAAATTTTGTACTCTTGGATCTAAAAAATCCAAGGACCTTTTAGCTTGGTTGGTTCCGAATCCATCTTCGAAAATATTCTTCAAGTCACCTTCTCATACAAAAAAATTGATGCACCAACCAAGCTAGAAGGTCCTTGGATTTTTTAGATCCAAGAGTAACAACCAAACAGCAAGTACTGAAGCACATACTTCTCGTCAAATGCCTCAGATCGTAATTTTCAGAAGTTGCCAGACTTAGCCCTTCATGAACAGATTCAAGTTTTTCCTTCTTCTAAATACTGACTACTCTTGCAAAAATAGCTCCCAGAATATAGCAAGAAATTGGAGAAATCGAAGTAGTCGAAGATGCACTGACATTAAGCAGATTAAGCTCCTTGCTATCTGGTATTCCGAATGAAACACGCTCAAATGAAAGCGCCAATCGAAGGTCGAGGAGAGTAGCCGTTTTCCTTAGCTTATTGCGTGAATGCATAAGCAGCTTGTCGTGACATTCGAATCTAAAGGCATTAGTGCGCAGGGCTCTGCAGGAAGGGTAACATAGGCGGCAAGGAGCGAGAGGACGCCACGTGGCCATGCCACGGATTCGGCGCACGGCTATCGTTATCGTTCGTATTGCGTTATACCTACGGAGCCCGCAATTGTCCTTCGTCCTGCTGATTCATTGATCGTCTCAAACTTCAATTGCAAAACATAGAACTTCGCGACAGCTTTGTTACTGGCAAGTGCATTTAGTGCCGATGTTGTCGTGCCACAGGAGATTGGAAGGCTCGGATAATCCGACATTTGAGCAAGGATCGTATGCGGCAGTATACTTAGCGTGGTAATCTGTAATACATATTTTCTATGTATCCACTGTCGCAGTTATTTTTAATAGTTTTCGTTTCATACTACTTATTCGCGCTTATAATGGACATTTATTTCATTTTAGCGTAGCAGCGTTAGTTCCATAACCTTATTTGATGTTTATATTTACTTAATGTACCATATGTTGTGGTTGTATTGCAACTTAGAGAGTTCAAACATTCTGCTATCGTTTCTTCACCATTACCACCTAATTCGAACACTATCGTGCGCCTTACAGAAACCTCGAGAAAGAAGAGGTGCCAGTATCTCAAGAGTCGACTGATCAATAGACAACCACTCTCTAGTCCCTCTTGAGGCTTTGCTGTTCACTTTAGAGATGCTCGATCCTGCCCGATGTACCAATTCCAGCAATCATTTCTTTACTGCATTCATATCCTCATCATTTCTTTTTTGGGTTGGCTAGGTAGAAGATTACAACGCACTCATAGTCCAATTTTATTTATACTTTTAGATTCCAAGTTGCCTTCCACTGCATTGCTTCAGATGCCCGAACAAGTATTGCTTCATAAGGTGCCCCGATATGCTTTTGACCCTTTTCTTTATTCTACTATATTCCGGAAGGTCAGCCGATGATTCTTTGTGGGGGCTTATAAAAACGATTTTGGGGAGCTGACCTGTTTGGTATTTTATAATCCACCTTAGGAACAAATTTTGAACAAAACTTCTACCACGATGTGCTTATGAGTGCACATATCGGATCGCCTAGCAGACCTAGCAGATAGGTTCATGTACAGATGTCGTACAACTAAAGAAGAGCCGAAAGTGGGTTGTAGTCAGTTTAGACAGTCACATAGTTCTACAAATTGCGGGCTCACGCGCATACGAAGTGTAGACCATAATTAGGCGAAATTACATTTGTATGTGTGTATTTATGTAAATGACTCTAATGACTACGTATCAAGGACAAGAGAAATGACGCAATTTTCAGTACATCCAGAGAATAAGAAATGACGCATTTTGTAGTGCTTGTCGAGTACTAGTGAAAGCAAAAGTTCTAAGGGTCAAGCAATCAGCAATGAAAACTAGCTCAACCGAGTCATCCATCTTTTATGGCTCATTGGTACCACTATCTCAGCCAGATATAAACATCTGACTTCAATGGGATCCTCAGCTAAACGAAAAATCAAGCAACATCGAATAATACAGTCAAATGGACGGCAAGAAAAGAGGCTTGCACATTCGAATCGAAGCCAGAACCGATTGTGTCTTTGTTGTTCTGTGCGACAAGTCGAAGTTGATACACTTCAATTCCAGTATCTAGCAAGAACTGTACGGCTTGATTAAAGAAGTGATTTTCAGGTTGACTATGGACACTGTGTTTCATCGATTCACCGGAGCGCTCACTAAACTACAGTAAGGAGCATTTTAATGTTCTCTGCAACGAAGCACTGAATGTTAATCAGAATGTCATATTAAATATAGCCAGACTTATTCTTGTTAGGACAATTTGCGAAAAATCCACAAATGTAAATTTTGCTTGTTTGAGAATATTTCAAGAATCCATGCATGCAGCTTGCTTCACTCAAAAACCAATGTAACATCGACTCAAACCAGGGCCATGCGACTCTGAAGAAGTTTCTTCTTAGGAGGAAAATTGTATCTATAAATTGTTATCTCCGTGCTGAAGGAGAGTAAAATGACAGAAGTTACAGAAAACTTTGTAGCATAAATTCTTCTCTAACTAGGGGAGATTTCTCTCGGTAACGGAGTTAATAAATCTTTTTACAAGCAATTTCCATGTTTTTGCTTAAGGTGTCAGGCATGTGTATCACCTCAAACAAAGTACACTGGTGTGCAAAACTTAGGGACGAGATGGATAATGTAACAAAACATTGTGGACTTGGTGGAAATAGATGAAAGGGTGAGAGTATATTGCCAGGGCCTAGGACGGTTACGCACAGGAAGCCGGACTCCCCTTCGTGGAGTAGTAGTTCAAATAAAGCGAGAAAAATGGCTGTTCGCGCAAATCGAGGCAGTTGATAGTTACGAAAAATTTTTTTGTCAATCAGCCATTAGCTACCAAGTACGCTGGTGGTATTCTTCTACACACCATGTCCCGCAGACGCCGTCTTGATGACTTGGCATGAGGAAGGGTCATCGGGAAACTCGAAAAAGGTCGAACCCTTCAGAGTATAGCTCAGGAGCTTGGTATCGCTCGCAGCGTTGTTTCACGTTCACGGAGAGCATTCCGAACCTCTGATAGTGCTGCACGAAGGAGAGGAGGTGGTCGACCAAGATCGACTACACTAAAGTATGACCGCTATATTGTGCGATTGCAATGTCATCTAACAGGACTTCAAGGCAAGCCAATTCGCCCACTAAAGTGGCACAACGACTGCACGGTGATGGTCTATTCTTCCGACGACCGCTACTTTGCGTTCCTTTGGCCCTCCTGCATCGGCGAGACCGTTCAGGGTGGTGCCAGGAGCATAGCGAAAGGACCGTCAAAAATCGGACTCTTGTGCTCTTTACGAATGAGAGCAGATTCAATCTGAGTATTGATTCTGAACTCACCCTTATATGGCGAGAGGTAAAAACGCGAATCTCTCTCAGAAGCTGTCGAACGTGATCGATCTGGTGGTCGAGATGTATTGGTGTGGCGAGGCATCATGCTGCATAGCCGTACTGTCCTCCAAATTTTTGACCGTGTAACCCTTACCAGTCAATGTTACTGTGACGAGGTACTCCTTCCCCATGTGCGTCTTCTCAGGGCTGCAGTGGGCCCTGGATTCCTCTTTAAGGATGACAGTGCGCGATCGCATCGGACAACACATGTGGAGGAGCTCTTGGCACAAGAGCATATTCGGCGAATCTAGTGGCCTGCCCGTTCCCCCGACCTTAATTCCATGGAGTACGTGTGGGGTATGCCGAGTAGGCACGGTGCAGCTCGTCCACATGCACCAGTGACCATCCAATAATTGTCAATTGTGCTAATTGAAGAGTGGAATGCATTATGATAGGAACTCATCACAAACCTCGTGGAGCGTATGGGATAGCGTTGCAGAGCATTTATTGCTGTCCGTGGTGATCACACACCCTACTAGGAACCGCGTCGCTTTTTTTGAAGTACTAGCATAAATTGTGACGAACTACGTGTAATCGGTACCTTTGATTGAAAATGTCTTATCTGCTCGTCTTATTTCAATTTTCTGTCACTTGCTTCCTGTGCAACACCGTAATGGTCCCATATTGGTAAAGTATAAATTTCATCGAGCTCTGCCGTTTGGCAGATGTACAATAATCGAAAGTTGCTTCGTTCTTAAGTTTTGCACACCAGTGTAGTATTTATTATGCAGTATCTCTCAGTCAGAGTACTATTTACAATTAAATACGTCGAAGAGGTCGTTTACGTCGAACAAACTTAATTTTGGGAAAAGAATTGACCGGCCTGTTTTTCCCATCTACAAACAACTTTCTGTTTGATCAAAAAGGAGCTCGTCGAAAGTGCTCGAACAAAATAAACTTAGAATTTTTCGCTTTTTAGAATACTTTTTTTGCTCTTCCCATACTCCTGGTTTGTGAGCACTTTGATGAACCCAATGAGGGGAATGGCCGGTCATTATGGGTTCCATTTTTCTTTCTGTCCAAAAAAACGGGCATAATAGCAAGTCCTATTCTAATGGCTTTTGTTTTCGCGTTAGTAGTCTCCTTCAAGAATAACAAGTGAAGTTGTCATCTATGGGTATGAAATTTTACGAATGAGATACAGTACAACGTCAATTACAGTAGGTATGAGCTACGTCATCACTTGTCATCCATCACGTCATTTGCAGGGATGTAGTTCTCGCTAGACTGCCATCATCATAATAAAGATGTATGCTTTAAAAGAATATATCAACCTCAATAACAATATTCCATATAAAACTAGAATTTTAATAATATTCCACATAAATCTAGGATTTTCTCCCAGAAGGAAATTTTATGTTATCGGTTTATGGAAATGCCATAACACATTTCTGCGAAAACTTTCTCCTGGTGAAGTCAAATTATGTTAGTCAGAACCATGAAGGTCGGCAACTTGTTTCTAGAAGCCACACAAGGACACATCGATATGGATTCATGGAAAGTCGATCATGGTCACATCAGAAAGGAAAACTTTGGAAGCAAGTATAAGTAAGCATGGAGAGCGACTTGGTGCATTAAAAAGTCAACCGAGATTCAGAAAATAACGAAAAATAACAGACTTGTCAAAATTGGCAGATGGAATGCAAGTTGTTAAAGACAGTTTGGCTCGCGATAAAATTTTCTTAGCCTGGAGCTCCCATTTGTAATAAGCTTCGTATTCCACAGTCATTTTTAGAGGACAAAGAACAAAGATCGGAGTCTTTGGACGATGTTCAATCCCACCTCTCTGGGAAGGATTATCCGACTTCCATTCAAACTCGTAGTGACAACTGGATGCGAGTGCGGATTGTACAATGAAGGAATGGCGGAGGCAGCCCTTGTACAAGTAAGCAATTTTATTCTCCAAGACAATTTGGTACCAACCCCGGAGGGGCAGAAGACTCTTTGGCCCACTTCGGTGCTTTGAGTTTTCGAAAAGGAGCTGCTGGCAATAAACAAATCCCGGAGGAGTAGGCTTGCTTGTCCCAGTGGACTAACAAGGATCAGATCTTCTGACATGGAAGTGATATCACTGCATGCGTCACTTGGTAATGCTCGTCTTTGCTCATCCATAAATTACTTTAGATGAGTGCATAGAGTTCCCGAGAATTTTCTGACATCATACGACGAAGAGCATTCTGATAAAGGCTAAGCTACTGTCGATGTAAGTCCTTTGCAACGCAAAAGGTAAACACAGGATGAAAACGTATGAGATCTTTGGTGCACAGAAGAGCGTCATTTGTTCCCATTGCTTACCCACGCAGCATCGTGTCATCCTACTCTTATATGTGGGAAAGAAAGCGTTTCGTCATTCCATATGCAGAGACATTTGTCATAGCCATAGGAGAAGAAAATCATGGGTACGTGCCAAGTACATCAAGTCGGACAGAAATCATTCCAAATAAGAAACTAATTGTAAGAGAACTTTAGAGAGAATATCTGCCCAGGCAGAAATGGTCTGACAAATGGCGCACCATCATACATGCATAGTCATGGGCTCGGACCTGGACCAACCAAGCCTTCCATCCCGCATAGGTCGACCAGGATAGAAAAACTGACTTGTACATCGGCTAGCCACTGAAAGTCATTGCATAGGCCACATAGTACGCGTCACTACGATTTTGAATAGAAGTTGAATGCGGGGGCGCACCCCTTGAACGGGATTCATCAGCGGGGCTTTATTTCTTGAATATCTGCCTACCAACTGTCTACCAACTAATGTAAAACGAGAACAACTGCGATGGCATTAATACTGAAGCGCCAGTAGTTGTCTATAACTTCATTACTATGGATTAATTTCTGCAACTGAGATTGTAGAAATGAGACTACGGATGTAAACATGCCCATTTTTCTTCCTTTTTTAAATCGTTTTTTATATCGGGATATACGATTACGAATGAACGTCATACTTGTGGCACAGTTTGGATAGAGGATGTCACTCATTTCCTACGGAAGAAATAAAGATAAGCTTTTATGGGTTCTGCACGATTCAGGTCTGGATAGAAACTCACTTTGATCATAAAATGGGACATGAGTTTCGGGAAGGGGTTTCTCTGCATTGTGACTTTCAGCGGACTTCCTACAGCGGAGGAAGTAGATTTCAAGGGAAACAACGATAAAAATCGTAACATCGCCTTTTTTTTCGAAACAGTCAATGCTCCCGAATGAGCTTAATTCAGTTTTTTTTGGCTTTCAAATTGGCATTCTTACGTGTTCGAATAAATGAATTCGGTCTTTGATGTAACTACGTAGTTGCACTTTGAAGAGGAGAAATAAAGCTATTTGCGGCCAATAAGCCCTATTCGTCATCTTTAAAGGTCAGTCGCCCAACGCGAAGCGAATTAATGGTATAAAGGCTGATTCCTCTTGTTTCTGTTGTCAATGCAGATTATAAAGGGTATTCAGGAATATTCAAGTGCATACCCAAAAATGAAGAATGAGTTCCATTCCCGTTTTGGAGAAGCTCCCAATATTCGACATCCATTCAGAATCGTTGTAGCGATTGAATGCTCATGTGGCTTGTGCAATGAATCGCAGTGGCCAGTCGATGAAAAAGTCGTTCCAGTCTAGTACGGTACCAACCAAACGATCCCGGAAGAATGGTGGGCTTAGTTAGCTTAAGCAAACATTGTTTGAGAATCCGATGTCCAGACCATTCGCGCGCCTTTTGCCACTACACCACCTCGACTTTGAATGTACACTACATTTCCGAAATACTGAACTTCATTGTATTTAGTAAGGCGAAATTATGCTCCACTATAAACTGACGAAAGGGGTAGTTCAACATGAACAAATATCAAGTGTTTATTGCAGGGTATGAAAAAGTTCTGTTATCGAGCATGAGGTCAACTACTGACGGTAGCTACCCAATCGGGTTAGCGAATAGTATAGCCCTGGGAGACAGATAGGGGTAGGATGAGATCCTGCATATTTTCTGTGAGTCAAAATCGCAATAGATGTTTTTGCAATAATAAAAAGCGAGTTTTGAACAACTCTTTCCAAAAAATGTAATCTAATTAGAATTTTTAAAATTCCAGACCCACGAGTAAAGATAGTAAAGTGATGAATGAGATGAAAAGAGCAACCGGAAAATGAAAAAGAGAAAGCAGAGAAATTTATGTTTGGCTAAATGAAAACCTAGTTGTCATCCCAATTGGAAAAGCTAAGAATTGGAATACGCTATGGGGCTGCACACTTGGCCTTACAACCACCAAAACACATTCCCTCTGCATATCAATCAGCCGTCAATGTTGGAATGAGCGTTCCCTTATAGATCGGTTTCGCTACTTTGCTTGAGTGTGATTCCAGAGTGTAGAAATGGTAAGAATCTGTGGTCGTTGAGCTGTACTAGTCGTTAGAACACTCTTACACTGCTACCTAGGGAGTAGACTAGCTCAACGACGAATAAAGGAAGGAAAGAGCTCGAGAACTCACTGAGGAAGGGGAGGGGAGGTGCTCGATGACGGCTTCATCATATCGTCCAAAACCGGAATCGGACCACCTCTCGTCTAGCCCATCCCATCGGGTCTATTCGTACCCATGAATATGAAATCTGTGGCTTTCTATTGGGCTAAACCACGCCAATCATTTCATTATCATTGAACCAAATATTCAACCAAGAGCTCCTTTGGCTTCGAATGAGAGTAGAAAGCAAGGACGCTGCTCCAATAGAAATTGGTCAAAGCCAAGGAACTTGACATTCTCAATCTAGGGACCTTGAGCTACGGAATTTGCCGCTGATGGGTAGTCGACGCATGTTGCCCTGATGCATGATAAATATTTCAGAAATTGTTTCCTCTCGGAGAGACCTTCTCTGATCACAAACATCGCGAAAGAGAATGACCTCTAAATGCTTTCCGTAATGATCTCATAGATCTCATCCTATAAAGCTCTTTAATCCACCACTGAGTATTCGAACTTGTTAGCATTTTCGAAAGCCACATTATCCTATTGAAGCCTGCGTCAACAAATCTTCCAAGTCCTATGTGGAGTGGATGTAATGGCTCACTTGAATAGATAATTAATAATACATGAATTCTAGATAATTAAGATAAGATAGGTAGATAATGAATTCCACAGGCATGAGGTCGAAGTTTAGGAAGTTAGTTCGACTGGCGGTAGAGGATGATCGGTGAGAATCAACTTATCAATGAGTCAGAAAGCCACGAAATCAGGAATGTGGGACAAAGCATTCTGGAGTTTACCATGTAGTAACCACCGTTCTAGATCGTATACCCAAGGATTGAGTAGCAAACTTACATTTGACATCTTAAAGGCCCGCAGAAGGGGTGGGTATTTGTACCTACGTAAATACTATGACGAAGTAGGTATGTGTCCGTACTAGTACTGATGTTTGAGCACCACTGAGCATGTTCCTTTAGAAGAAAGGCATTGTTCAGTCGAAATCAAGCAGAATCTAGTTGATGTAGTTGGTCGAGTACTTCCTCAACCAATCCACCTTCTTCGGCTCACGTTAACATACAAATAACATATACATATTTCACCCTTGAATAGATAAGCCTCTCACTAAAGCTTAAACGTTCATTCTGTCATGAGGGGATCAGGCAGAACTCGAAAGTGAAGAAATACAAATGCCCAGTTGCTCATGAATCGTTTGTAAAGAAAAGCATCGAAAGGTAGCTAAGTCATAGAAGAAATCGTGAGTTGAATGAGGCTAACACTTTTAAATTAAGATTCCTGAAAACCGTTTTCTTTGAGCTTTTACAAGAGAATAAGTCGACTAAATTGATGGCTTCCTAGACTTCATAGGATCAGTCATTGGAGATAACTTTTCGGTTTTTATACTATTTCAGTGGAGTGACGTTATTGAGGTAGTATGCGGAAGTCAAACGCTTCCGAGTGCATCAAAGGTACAGTTCACGTGATTTTGAGTTACCTTTTCAGGGGAAAACGGAAGTATTGGGAATTGTGTGACGGCAGTGAACGAAGCAAGAAAATTCGCCGATTTCGTGAAAGAAAGGCTCCACAAAAGGAGTGAAAATAGAGGTTGTTCGAGTTTACCATGACGGAGATGACATGGAAGGGGTATGCGGACGAGATTTCAGTCGTTGCACTTGCGCAGAAAGCTGGTAACATTGAGCCAAAACTGTCCAGAATTGCCTTTCACTAATGCTGTGGATAATGTCAAGTTGTTAAACTTCCTACATGGATTCCTTTGTGAATGGTCCAGTCCCTACAATCCCGTTGAAACTCGTCCGAGTATACACTTGAGACCCCCATTGAGGCTTTACAACGCCCTAACTAGCCGTTTTCCGACCTGATAACGCCACATATGGTGTATGAGGGGACGATAGATTTATCCTAGGGGATTGCTCATGAGCCATCTTCATCGTGAACTGTGCCTTTAAGCTTCATAAGGCTGATCACTTACCTCACTTGCAATGCTATTATGCTAGGTAATCATAGCTAATACAACATTTATAGCCAGGAAAATAGAGAAAATATCAATTTTTATGTTAATAAATCGTTTAAATAAGTGATATGACCCGCTATCATAATTATTTATCCGAAGACTCGATATATAAATATCAAAAAAGACTTTTTTGGTGCATGTACGTAGTGAATAGCAAAGAGACCCGAAGCCCCTAGAGCAAGCGAAAGTGTACCTACAAATAATACATGAAGCACGTACGGGATCATGTGAACATCGAAAATCTCTCGTTTTTATTCTCACCATGTACTTCCTTTTCCTCAGCTGCTGTTTTGACTGCATTTTTTCTGATTAACGATTCAGTTGCTATATTGGGGACCGATTCCCCAAATAGCAGCCTGAATCAGATCCAACAACATGGCCTATGATTCTTTCTGCATAGACAATGAAAATGGTGCAGGGAAAAAGGGTCGAGGCTAACTCACACCTTTGTTTACACCCCCTCACACTTTTTGCAGCCTACTCCAGCTTAATTATGAATCGGAAGAGAAAAACTCTCCACACACAATTATTACCATCGTTCCATCAGTTAGTTGGATCGCATGACAGGGGGCTTTTATGTTCAACCGTGGAGAAATCATCTGTAGTATAATCAACGAGAACCACTTCTACTGAAGACGAACAAAGACGGAAAAATAGGAAAACTTGAACTTTGCATGGGTAGGGGTTCGATCTACGGTCGTATGTGAGGCAGGGTGGCATTCGGCACTAGAGTACCTACACCTGAGGGAGGCGTTCAAATGTTGGCCTTCACAATTTATGGACTAGGTCCAACTATATTTGGACAGGAGTTACCCATTCTATCCCGTTCTATGTAGAATCCCGTAGCCAGACCGTATTCAGTTCTTTGAGAGTTAGCTTTTGTGAGGTTAAATGGGTTCAGAGCACGGTACAACGACCACAGCTAAAAGCAGATACGGTTGTCAGGGCAAGGGGGGGGGGGGGGGGGAGGGGCGAAAGGTTTCTATGTCAGTTATACAAAAAGAGGACATCTCAACAGGATGGTTCATAAGATAAAGAAGCTATTAATTAATCTCATTTATGGGAAGCGAGCTCTCCGTGGGAGCCGCAAAGCTCCGTCAAAGAGGGAAATTGAAAGCATGTCAACATGTGTGAAACAGCTTTTGTAATGCCAGGCTTTCATCTTTATAAACGAATCCGGCATCCGGAGTGGGAGGAGGAGGGCAAGGGGGAAGAATCGGATTCACAGAGATAGGACGAACTACCTCCTACCTTTTCCTTCCGTTCACATTAATTGAATTACGGAAGCGGATAGCCAGATATCTGAAATATGTACCATCCCACAAGATGCACTTCCCCTTGCTCGGAAATAATTCAAACGAAACAACTTATCCTGAGCCCGAACTCTAATTGTTTGCATCAGATCAGTTCATGAATGAAGTGGACCATAAGATATGAGTTTTTGCCAGGTGCTTACTTGATTGCGTTACAAGAATAGCGCTGGTATGCTCGACTGGCATGTGGCAGTACACTTCAAGGTAAAAATATGGTTTTTTAAATTCTTCCGGAAAGTGTTTTTGTCTCTGTACTAGATAGGGCACTCTAAGAGACCAGTTATTCCCTCTGCAGACAGCAGGTGACTTATCACGGTGAAATTTCAATGAAGTGGGTGCAGCTCATGCGATCTCAAGGACCCGTTCAAGAAATATTAGTATTTCTATGTCAAGCGACTTTTGTGCGTAGTAGTAAAGGTGTTTGTGAGAAGCTAGCAGGATCCACAAAGCAGTAAGCAGTAGTAACGGGGCTGGGTTCATAGAACTTTTGAGAAATGCTGAAACATCAGTGCATAGTTTTTTTGCCACTGAAATCATTCTCAGATGGACCTCAGGAAGTTGGTGGCACTCGAAATTCACGCCTCCTATGTACTTTAAGTTGGTTGCATGTCTGAAAAGCCGTATCGACACCTACATATGACCTAGTCGTCCTAAAAGGACAAGAACGGAAAACAAAAAAGACAATTTTTCTATGATAAATTTTAGCTTTTTCTGTGACGAAGCCATCACAATGCGATTAATCCTCATAAAAGGGCAATGACGTCAAAACAATAACTTTCAAGGAAAAAACATGAAAACATGGCGGCGGAATAGATTGAAGGGATGCTGAGGGCAGAAAAAGTGCGGTGTTAACATTTTTTTTTCTTGAAAATTTCGTCTTTTAAAATCCTATCGCAAAAAATTGTTCACCTATTAGAGGGTCTAGTGAGTTTTCTTTTCAAAAAGCAGGGCGAAGGTGTGTAGCGGTAAGTGGTTCCACCAGAAGGCTCAGGCTTTATCCATTATTCATCCACTGTGATAAACAGGGCCCTAAGAAAAACAAACGTTCCGTAACGTCAGGGTGCCAGAGTAAATAAATAATTCCTCAAGCAGCTTAACAACAGCTCTCAACAGCTCATAGGTAGAAAGATTAAAATTTGGACGTCAATTGTCATGACGCGTATTTGCAAAGAGAGAAGATGAAAGCTATAAACTTCTAGCAGATTAGCCAGCCCGAAAAGTCGAGGGTTCACACGTATATGTATGTTGGTGCTGAGCATTTTCTTCAGAAGAATTCGCCATTAGTAGAAGTGAACACTTCGTAAGAGGCTTTGAAAGGAGTTTTTGATCCATCCTATCACGCTTTGCTCATTAGTCATGTCACAAACAAGATCAGCCTCATATTAGCGGATTAGACCAAAAAATCTTTCGGATCGTCTTGAAATTCTTTGAAGTGAAAGCAGTGATCTCTGGCAAATTGACGCTGGTAACTATTCTCCTATCTTAGAATGTTATTGAAAGCTGAAGTAGAAAACTTCGAAATAAGAGCTCAGGCAAAGGTGGAGTAGTGGAGAACGGCACACTCTCACACACATGGCCGTTGGTTGGAATCGCGCATCGATGTCCGCCTAAGCCAGCCTTCCATCCCTCTGGGGTCGGTTAATTGGTACTAGACTCGTCTTGGAGGATTATGTGGGAAGAAACGCACTGGCTTGTACATTGGGTGGCCACCGCAAGTAATTGTACAGGTCACATACTCATTAGAAAAGCCTATGTCTAAGTGGAGAGGCAGAACCCGAAGGTGGTGTGGGTGGGAGTTTACCCTGACGGGCCCTTTTCTTTTCATCATGTGTTCCCTCTTAAACGGCAACATAGCATCATTTGTAGAATCAATAATTTCTACAATAGAAAAGTGGCTCTACTCCAAATAACGCTACGACAACCAATCTTTCCTATCCGACACCAACAGAAAAACTCTATAACTACTATGCAGAGGAAGAAAATCACATTACAAATCATGCAAAGGCTGTAAGAAAGGGCTCATCGGGACGAGTTAATCAAAAGAGACGTATTCATTTGCATTGGACGGAAGTCTGGAGAAAGAAGTAGCACTGGATTAGCTTGATTGTTGTTCACTCTCTTCAACTAGTATTAATAGAATCACGACGGGACTAGTAAGAGCAATAATTTGTGAATGGTCATTGTTGCAGACGTGTTTGCAGGTTACCGAAGCTTGCATATTTGACCGAATTGTTTTCGGGTGGGATAGCAACCAAAATAGATACATAAAGGTGGGGATTGAATTAACACTGGGATCTACTGGAAAGGAAAGTCATCAGACCTCAAAACGGAATGAAGGAATCTATACGATATGAGAGTACGCGAATATGTTTGTTGGGTGGGTTGTGAAATTTGATATCACCTAGAGAACCACCAGAGGAGGTTCGGTCACATTCAAGATCAATTAGGTTCCTTCGAGCGCTGCGTAGGTGCAGACTTTCATTTCATTTTTTTGCAGGTTATTTGGGTACTTAACAGTGTACAGAAGTTTGAGACTATGAAAATCCCTTTTTTGAACCGGAAAATTCTCATTTCGGCGCTAACAAAAGTCAGTTCCAGGCTAGTGAGCAAAGTTACAGCGACCTAATGGAGCTTTCCCGTGACCGAAATCGGGTCCGCAAATAGGCGGCTGTCTCTACTGCAGAAATGCCCCAGAAGTCATCATTTGTTTTATTCTGTACCACGTTACATTCCCATTCCCGAGTCCTGGAGGATACTGTAGAGGTAAGTTCCCTAGGGCATACCATTCATTTGTGTGAGAAAGGTGAAGGGCATATAAGCATTTTCCTACGTCATTTTTCGGTGATAGCTCGCTGCTACTGGCGGAAGCAATGTAGTGGCAAGTAGCACACTATCACACACATACATGGTCACGCGTTCGAATCCCGGATCGAAAACCAGTTGGGTCAACCGAGCTTTTCGTTCCTCCAGGGTCTGCTAATTGGTATCATATTCATCTAGGAGGATAAAAGCGCTAGCCTGTACATCGCCTGGCCACCGCAATTCATACTATAGGCCACACACATTCACTAAGCCACTACGATTCTAAATAGAAGTCGAATGTGGGGCGTATCCCTAAGACAAGATTGATTAACGCTAAAAGACTTCATCCTTCAAAGATTCGATGCTATCTAAGGTTTGCTGCTCTTTTTTTCCGTGGAAAGTAATAATTGATATGAAAAATGGTGAGAAAATGAGACGATGGAAAGGTTGGGTAGCATGAACAAGATGTAGTCTGCTTCTAGAACAGGCGAGGATGTCTTCTTTAGAACCCTTCCCCTATTTATACCTGTACCCAAAACTCGAAAAAAAATATTAGGTCATAATTTTCCCATACCGCGTCATATACTGAGCACAAACTCTGCCCTCAACTCCTAATCTAAATGGGAACGACTTTCTGGCTTTTTAAGCTCTTTGCTCAAAGCAATATCTCCCTTTTCGTATCTAAAATTACTGTAGCGAGACCCATTATTAATTAACTAATAAATACGTTATAGGTAATTTAATAATGCCAACAAGGTCAGGCTTAATTCAGTTTTCTGGTACTTAATTCATTATTCATTAGTAACTAGGGCGAAAATGATTCGAAAGAAATAGATTACAATGAAATTTCCAGAACCACCAGAATAATACGAAGCGATACAAACAGGCAAGAAAGGTTCTCGTTCTTCATAGACCACTAGAAAATCGGAAAAATTGATTTCCCCCGAAAAAGGTGTTCCCATTCATACACTTTATGACGACCTTATTAACTGCAAACTTGCTTTTCCTTTCAGAAAGGCGTAAATGTACTAGTGTCGAGAAACGCTGCTGCCACTTGAATATTCCGGGATCAGACTCTGCACATGACCATTCAAGCCCTTCAGTTTCAGGAACGGACCGTACCATATGCATCCGGGATGACAAAGGCACTGCCTGGTGGCTTGGGCATTAGTCGGATCTCTCAACACATTGCATAGACTAACTGTGCTTCCAGTCACCCTTTACAATCTACTTGTAACGATTGTACTCTAATCGAAAACTCTCAGATCACAGAACAAAATTAGGAAATTAATTAGAAAATCAGTCGCAAGAATTTGAAAATTCATTTTCAAAAAGAGACTCGCTCAAAGTTCGAATCGCATGAACAATGAATAAAACAATAGCGGTGTTAAGCTGACTACTAACGGGACGAGAAGGTGAAAAACGTTTTTAATGTGATTGGTGCCCAGCGGCCCATGCTGGGAAGTGATTTTCGAAAAAGAGAATGGATTTAGGTAATTAAACAAATAGGCCGAATAAACTGATATCAGAAAGAGTGCATTCAGGAGAAAGAGGAACAAATTTCTATCCAAAGTGGGCAATAATTACAGATGGAAAGAAAACAAATGACAGTATAACTTGAGCTTTTTAAAAAAGGAAAATGTCAACAAGCCATGATTACCCGGACATCGTCGTACGTCGACGATCAGGGGTCGACAACAAAAATTGCACTCATGGGTCGGTGATGTTTTTATGTGGGAACATGAGCGGCTTGGTGTCAGCTTCCCACTTGAAGCTTACACCACCTTCTGACCTCCCCCACATGAGCCAACTATTGCCGTTTCTCTTCAAATGCTCTTGAGCTTTTTTGAATGATTTCGCATGATTGCAATTTGTTTTTCTATGATTCAGACCGTCAGTAAACAGCATGCCTACTTGAGACGAGATTACAAAAATGTCTTTTCCAACCCATTTCCTTCCTCCTACTGGAGTTGAACTGTCCCTAACAGTCTTCCAAGAGCGATTTCCCATCGTACGAGCTCTTTCAACCTTAAAAACCCATAATCAATAAACATGTTTCTCATGCAGGATTCTTCAAAGGTAACATATGTGCCGATTCTCCCCTATGTTACTATTTGACTTTACTTGTTATTGCGCCATTTATCGGCAAGATCAGAGGCAAAGGGCAACATGCCATTATAGGTGCCAAATGGGGCGCTTCTACGAGGCTAAGCCTTCGAAATCAACGAGGTCCTCTTACAAAGCTGGCCGCTAATGGATCTCGGCTCCAATAGCCACTAACGGGTAGCGAGTACACATTCTTGAGCCAGCGACGGCAATCATTTGGATAAGGATGCCCATCAAAAGGAATACGCTTTTGAACCTTTTCTAAACGGATGTACGCTGTGCTACTCTAAAGGCTTGTTCTGTGAACAGCTCGAAGTGATTGGAAACGTTCGTAACGGTTAATCTTTTAAGCAGTCAACAGGCTGTTCGGCGAAGAGTAAAGCGGTTAGAATAGACTGGACACGTGTGCAAGGGTCCAAACGTGGTTTTTCCAAGCTTCCCTGCTCATTTGATCAGTAGGCCTTGAACAAGGGACGGCAAAAAGATCAAGGAAGTGAATATGAAGCCACACCGAGATGCCGAACAGAATTGGGCATGGGATGAAGGAACAACCGAAATATGCTGAAGCTTAGAGACTCCGTTCTCATTCTTTCAAAGTTGACAAATTGATAACTAATTACAAAAGTAAAGGATAAAAATTTGGCCTTGATCAATCTCGTCTGAGGGATGCGCCCCCCCCCCCCCCTCCCCCCCCCCCCATTCAACTCCCATTCAGAATCGTAGCGGCGTAATGAGTACGTGTGTGGCCTATACAATGACTTGCGGTGGCCAGCCAATAGACAAGTCAGTGCTTTTATCCTCCCAGGCGAGACTGGAAGGTTCAATCCGAGATTCGAACCTATGATCATGCGTGTCTTATTACGCCACTTGCCACTATACTGCCTTAAAGTAATAATGATAATGATACTTCTTCGAATCATATGTCTCCAAACTCAAGAAATTAGTCAGAATTCGTCGATCCAATGCCCAATATGAAGCCCTTCTTCTCAGTGCTTCCCATTCTTCTCATAACCCAGAGTACCCCTATGAACAAACCATACCAGCGAAAGACCGCGACCTTTCCACTGCCTCATTTCTGATCTTTTCTATTCAGTACATAGCTTTGACGGATGACAAATATCACAGGAATACATTAGGGAATGTTATGGTGACTAATAGGTTCCGTTTAAAATATATGAAAGTACGAATGTCATCTCGGAAAAAAGCTTTTCCCTTTCAAGTAAACCTTTAAACATCAAACTCTAATTACACTCTAGAGAATTCTCCAAAGTAATGAATAATACTGAATATTAAATTATTACCCAAATATGGTAATGTGATGTAATACAAAGCATATTGTGTCACGTAACTCGATTTAGAAAGTGGCTCTCGGTAAAAAGGTTTCATTGAGGTTATCCCGTTCAAAGGGCCAATTAAGCATATTCAGGCATCATCAGGGGTAGTCATAGAAGACGTCATTCATCGTGAATGCTATAAATGACGTATGAATGTCTTCTTGAAATAACCGATCATCAAAACTATTTGTTCAAATCGTGAAAGCGCTATCCACGTGAAACTCTAAAAATGTTTTGATTTGGGTTCAGGGACGAGTTATGCCAGCCACTCTCGAGCTCTTTTTTGGGATATGTTGCCTATACAGCGTTTTTGAAGTGAAGTACAAAACAAAGCGACTTCGACTTCGAAATTTTCCTTTCAGATTTCAATATCCAGACATTCAAAAGTCCGAAACCCCATTTCGTGCAGTCGATGCCAGTTCGATTCAAATATTAGGTTGGGAGCAAAGTACCCACCAACAAATTCACAAAAGTCCGAATTTCTCCCGAAGTCTTTTTTAAGTTTCATAAAATGGCTATAACAAGACACTATCTACTCAGTTTAGCATGAATATCATGAGATTTCATGATATTGCAATGGATTAAATGGATTCGTGGCCTGTCCATCATGGACCTTCCTGTTGCCGGCTGTGAAGCGTTCGAATAAGGTGAACACAAAAACGCCCTGAAGGGGCTCTAAAGCTAAAGTTGGTATAAGTTTCGTTATGCTTCTGCAGAAGGGTGGTCGGATCCGGACGCCCAGGAAAGCATGGGTCGGACATGGCCAAACAGTTCGATCATTATGAGGTTGATAAGCAAGGATGACGGGTATGTCATGCTTGTAGGCGGTGGTAGTGTCCTTGAATAGGAATTCCATGAAGTTCTCAGACTCGTGGGGCTTCTGTCTCCCACGTTTCCGCATGAAGTCCAGATACCAATTGATGTGTTCAGCTCGGGAACGTGGGTTCCCCCTCAAAAGGGATCGTTTCAAAAGAGCGTTCTTTACTGGAATTCGCTTACTGGAATTACAGTATGGAATGACGATTACACTGTGTATGATACTTATTCACTTCCGATGGATAGCACTATAAAGAGGTCAAGTTTACAGTCTTCTAGGAAAAAATCGTAGAAAGCAGCAGGAGGTTGAAATTTAGAAAAGGAGGAATTACCGGTTGGTTTGATAAAAGAGCTGGCTCAGAGAGTCTGCTTCACTTGAGTTGATTCTCAAAGATCATTGGCCAAAGCAAGAGCCTTTTATCAGAGTCTTTACAGTTGCCCTATGAACATTCACTTTCGTCAAGCTCCGAATTAGAACTCTCATGAATGGAAACTGATTAGGAACTTCTTAGTTACTCTAATGAGAATGACGTCATTCAAGTTTCTAATTTTAGTGATTTTTCCAATGGCAGAATGAAGAATTAATTTATTTATCAAGATCTCAAAGCCATTCGTGTGAGTGCCTTTTAATTACTGAAACACAAAAACAGCTTTCTTAAGGTATAGAGTTATCGATGTACAAGCACAGAGATCTCGATGGGAATGGAAATTGACCCAATCCCACCATCTTCCCCCTCAGCCCTGGTTTTTCACAAAAGATCAGATCTTCGGTCCGAAGAACCTCTTTAAAAGCAGTGCCTTTCGTCCAGGATACATAGCTCCAAGGAATGGAGAAGAAGGAATGGAAATCTGGCATGCAACAAGACACTGGCTTTTCCGAGCTTCTAAATGACTTGAACTCAAAGAGTGAAAGAACGGATTTTCCCTTGAAACTATGGGATATCCCCTCAAAACTAGTTCCTTTTTAAGGAAAATATTGACGGCATCGAGGCAGTCATGTACCAGATGAAAGCGGCCAGCTGACCGATACAATGTGCAGCCGTTTCGCCCAGTGCATAAGTCGAAGACTGACATGACAACTATTTATTGTGCTGACTTTAGCTTTACCAGAGAAGAGCTGTACTGTCCTTTCAGTGCGGTGGGTAATACTGCTCAGCCCCTGATTGCGTAGTTCTTCCCCTGGGAAGTTCATCTTTGTATAATATCCTAATGGACCCCTGCCATTGGTACCCCATGCTGCGTCATGGTCGATTATACCGTAATGGATTGGATGGCCAATTAGCGCACAATAAGATAAGCATCTTCAACACACTCACGCCTCAGTTGATGAGAACAGTAGTCTCGGGGAGTGAACTACGTTTGACACCTTTATCAGCAGATACTGTCATCTGCATTGTCAGATAACGCTGTAACACCTTCGATGAATTGACGACAGAGGTCATCGGAAGTATCTAGGCTAATCTGATGACAGCTATGTTTGCATAGTAGGAAAACAGTTCGAAAACTCGGGTTTTTTCACCAATCAAGAAATTGAATTCAAGACATTTGACATTTTTTCCCTTTTAAAAAGCAACTCCTACTCGAATCAGCCAAAATTTCTTAGACACGCATGCTATCAAACCTGGGTCCACGCATTAACTGTTGAGTACCATCAAAACGCTTCTCGAGATTTTTTTTTGTTTTTAAATAATATCTTCAATTCCGACCCCAAAAGGTGAGCACGCACTCATTAATCGCTAGAGAAGAAGAGGAGTGGAGGTCAGTGATTCGAGACGAAATTCTATCCTGAGACTGAAAAGTGTTAAACGACACCTCTAGCCATCATCTATTCGGCCGACATTTGACTGAGAAGAAGACCCTCAAAGATCTTCCCATGTAGGGACCACCTTTCCTTGATCAACCAGGATTTCCTAAAATCGCATGACGCACCTTGAGCGCGTAGTAAATAAATAAATAAATTCGGAAAGAAGCGTTTCATTACAAAGAAAGAAAGGTCTGGAGTGAGAGATTTTCTTCCCAGACGACTGCCAGACAAGAACGATAACGGCACCTCATGGAAGGTCTAATATTTGAGAGAAATGCTTCATATGTGGTTTGTTGAAATGTCAAAACCCAAGGGTACGGTTGCACTTTGACCAACAGCAATTCAAACCTCAGTTTTTTCTGTCGTTAGGAAACTCATTCAGTGTAGTTTTTATGGCAAATAAACGGTTTGAATGAATGTTATTCCAATAGAAGGACAAGTTAGAAAGAAATCAGAAAGAAGATTCTCGCTGGTGGTATTTGACACTGTGTAAATATAAATAGAAGGTATTCAAGTCTGTAGGATTTGACGGATTGCTATAATTAGAAGATAATTGACCAGGCCACTCTTAGCGATTTCGATTCTCATTTTTACAGAGGATTCGTATTTTTACCCAGTCGTACCGGCTACATTTCCCGATGGACGGTCCCAAATGAGAGGCAACGTCTTTGTTGGTTTCGATCTGTCATCTGTCTGTCATTTATACTATGAAAAGGGGGCAAGCCTGTGACTTCTATACCAAATCTCGTAGACGTTGGAATGAGCATTTGATTTGCAAAGGAGCCGCTCATATGGTCTGCTGCTTTGAGAGAAACCTGTCTAAAGTCAAATCCCGTCATTCTCTCACTCAACTCTGGTGCCAATTAATTGATCACGAAGACTAGGAGGTTCGATTAGTCTGATCTAAGTTTGATCCGTAGTTTGATACTCGCACAGCTCTTTTCGTAGCAGCCCACATGCTATCGCCCCATCTTCGCTCTACTTAAATCTCAGTAAGAGTTCGGTATAGTAAGATAGTTTTATATAGTATAGTTAGGGGCTCAAATATGTTGTCTGGACCCATTGTGAAAAAAAAAACCCATTATCATGACCCCACAAACTAAAAAGATAATCATCTGCGAGAATTCGTTCCATGTTTACCTGACGATGAAAGAAAGGTATCCACTCCTGTCTCCTCTTGTCATACATAGTTGCTCGGTACTTTTACCGATTGTGTAGGTGGAAAAGTTGATGCTGGGTAGAGTTTTTCAGGATGAGCCTGAGTTCTCGCAAAGTGATCTCTCAGTCAGAGCGCTAC
This sequence comes from Haemonchus contortus, assembly GCA_000469685.2. Lineage (NCBI taxonomy): Eukaryota > Metazoa > Nematoda > Chromadorea > Rhabditida > Trichostrongylidae > Haemonchus > Haemonchus contortus. Next base: position 8,867,077 of record LS997566.1, on the reverse strand, counting down.
CCGTTTTCATCCAGCTGCTTATTCGGCCGTTTTCCATCCAAATTGAACAGAGCTGCTCACTTAAATCCAGAGCGTAATCTCTGAACGTTCTTTGACATCGACTGTGATATGTCATAGAGTATTGAGGAATATCACTCTGCTCTTGGATCAAAGCAGAACAATAGGGATTCTAGGATCTTCATTTCGTCATCGCTGAGTCGAGGAGTATGGTAAAAACCAGATTCGTCTTTCTCTGACTCATGCGCCTGGAAAAAAGAGGATGGAGGGCGAAGAAAAAGCCAGCGGCGATACATTTTCTTAGATTTGACCATTCCTCATCTCTTTGAATACTTAAAAAACAAATGGAGGGGTTGTAACTCCGTAGAAATTCCCAAACGTAGGAGCTTGAAGACGCTCAATCCGGTGCGAGATAGCAGAAAAATGATTAACAAAATGCTGACTGATTCTTTCAGAAAATAGTGCTTCTTGAAGATCAGCTCCAGGAGGAGCCAAAGCTTTGCACATCTGGGTAACATTCTACCAGTTAAGAAGAAATGCATCTTCTCTGATCGTTCCCTGTAATCCTGACCGTTCACATTAACTTTTGAAAAGATTACTATAAGGGCACAATGAGGTTTTCGGCTGATTAAAGGCTTTCGAAATACAGGTCATTAATCTTATTTCGTTCCATTCTTTTCCAGGGAATCATGCTCTGATCCGGCCTGTTCATTTGGGATCGTTTGTCCCTGGGATTTGGTCGTCGATCTGCATACATAATCGTAATTGACAGGTGGTATTCACTAGTTTCGCAACACTACGTAAACTTTCCGACAACTCGGTTCACTGCACGAGGTGATACGTCAATTATGAACAATCGGGGATCATCGTTCGCCAGGTCTTCATCGGGGCCACCCAGTCAGCAATCAGCAGAGGTCATCCATGCACACATGTCCCACTCAGCGGACCGTAACAAAAGCGATCAACTGATTAGTCGAATTAGTTCTGGGTTTCAGTAACAAGCATTCATAGACTATTCAGGTTCCGTGGAAGTAATCCAGACGTAAGCCAGACGTAATCGAGATAATACGCGCACTCCTTCTGACAAGAATTTCAGAATATTAAGTAAATTTTCCAAAGTTTTCGAAATTTTTGAAAATTTCCGTATACTTTGGAAGATAAACCGGAAGAGGTAAGCCAGATAAGTAAGCTGAAATGAAAAGGTATGATGAGAAGGATGAAGTCCATGGCGAATCCCTTCTGAGATGTTGATGCCCCTCGCTATAGACTTCCTTTCGGAATAGTAGTGGCTGTTTGGATGTGTGTGTGGCCTATACAATGACTTGCTGTTATCAACCGAGAACGAGGCAGTGCTTTCATTTTTCCAGACGAGTCCTGTGCCAATCAAATGGCTTTTGTTGTTTGCTTTCTTTTAAGAATGGTCAGGGAAAGTTAGGAATGGAAAGAAGGGCGTGAAAGAAGATTGAATGAAGCGAACAGTATAGAGAGAAATCCTCAAAATAAAAAAAAACATCCTAGCGGAGTGATGAGAACTCCCATCCCTGCAATGCTCTGAACACTAAAAGTTGAACTAGAATTAGTTGATATGGTATCCTAGTTACGCTAGAGAATATGGGAAATCAGCTCTCCATCCGGTGGTAGCAAATGAAGACGAACTGTTGAAGTCACATCACTTAGGAGGAAGACCGTGCCAGTGTCCCACGGTTGAGGTTTTATTTGGAATAACCAGATATAAACAAAGATTCTGAACGACTTTTCCAGAAGAGATTATTTTCTAAGATGCTTATCTGAGGAAATGAGGATAAGCTTCTGCCCACTGCTAAGCGATGTCATATAAACCCTTTCTGAGCTCGAATCCATCGACGAAATGATGCGATCCAGATCATGTTGACTGGTGGGAAACTACTGTCGTTAGTAGAAAAGTTCGTTCCGATTATAGCAATCATCCCACACAGCTTTCTCGATATAGAACATGTGGGGGCGCTTAAGCTCGATTAGTTTCAAGAAATGTAGAAAACAGAAGGGTCTTTAGGATTTCTCGAATGACCACGTTCAGAAAAGAGAATCTATTTGTGTTAGTCTGTGTGGGAAGGAGCCTGATACAAGAATCTCAATGACGATGGTGTTTACGGTTACTACAACACAAGAAAAGTCCTACGGTGTTACTAATTGGAATTGTTAGTAAAAGGAGCGTATTACAGAGAGTATTACCTCTCCCGGTCTAAGCATTTGTTGATGCCCATTCTGCTTATGTGCTCTGAATCGTAAAGATTTCTGTGAGCTGCGCCCAAGCGAAGAAGAATCTTGTGACGTACGTAAATACCATAACTGTTGACTCAAAGCGGTAAAAATGGTAATTCACGGGAGAGTGACGTAGCTTCGATCAAAATAGAACCATGAAAGCCAAGAAGAACTGATTCGTGGGCAATACATAGACCAACCTTTGTAGGACGACTACCTCAATACACATTTAGGAGGTTTCAATTATTAAAAAAACCAAAAAACTGGAAATCTAGAAAAAATTGGCACATCTAATTAAAATAGAAATTCGAAGGTGGTGTTAGACGTTATGGCCGCCATGGAAGGACTCATGACTCCCGGCTTTTTAACCTGGTGCAGTCTCCATGTTTCCTTTGGTTTTTAAAAAACTGATTTGAAGACATTCCGAAAAGTGGTTTTAAGTTGTCGCTATTACCGAGTGGCGAGACGCCGCGCAACATGTTTCTCAATGAGTACATACTGGGTCAGTGTTGTGCCATTACCAGGATCTGATTCTGAGGTTAACAGTGGTGTTGGTTTCTTTCTGTCTTCCCTGAGAAGTACGCTTGCGATCTGATAGCTTGAGAAAGGGAAAAATCAATCGGAACTTATTTGATAGAGAATCACAGAATTCGGTCAGAAGTTGTTATCAAATGCTTTTTTTGGATAGAGCTCCTCATTTGACAGTTTTACGGCTTTTACCAAGCTGCTGAGACTTTACGCGACTTCCACTGTTGACAAGTTCGAATAAACATCTGAGCTCTGTTTCATGGGACTAGAAAGCCCCACACTTCCAAGAGTTTTTCAGCCAATCGAACGACTTTTATTGTAAGGCAGTGAATTTTTCCCCTTGCAAAAGCACAAACGACTTCCCATAATGTCTATTCAGAGAAGTGGTTCTGATTTCGGTCCTGTACTTGTCAGCAGTCGGAATCAAGCAAAGTCTCTGCTGCTCAATTCTGAAAAACCGGATTAAGTCTATTAGTAGACTAAAAGCACATGCATAGCTTCCATTCTCATCGGAATCCAAATTTTGGCTAATACATCATCAACCTTGCGATTTCTTTTGAAGTCTATTTTACGATCCTAATCTGTTTGCAGAAAAATTTTTTCACCCTCATTTCACCTTGGTAGGCACCCAAGAGGTCTTGTAAAGCATTTATGCAATCTGTACAGAAAAAATCAGGTCAGGGATAGGCTCCTAAAGCATAGAAGTACTGATATAAGTTGACTACTATAACTGATTTAGTTATCCTTATATAACTGAATCCTGCGCTATTTTGGTAATACCTCAGTCGAACTGATAAGGCTAACTCAGCTGACGCACTCTTAACTTAGTATGATGTCAAGGGCTTCTTTAACTGTTTTCTCGTAAGGTATGACTAAAATAATTCCTTTGCGAACGTCATAAGGAGCTTAAAGTTTTTATAAAACAAATACCACAGCGTCAGATAGATAATACGTGATACTATGTGTACGCAGGATGAATGTACGCACAATATTACGTGATATCTTGCTGACGTTGTGGTCTTAGTGGGCCAATCGCACCAAAAGTTCTTGTTCTAGAATTATGAAAATGACCAAATTGATCAGTTGTGGAAAATGTTCCAGATGGTGGTGATGGTGTTATATTTTGACGGGATGGAACCATATGAAAAGGGATGATTCGTAAGATTATGAGCTGATTACATCCTTCTAGGCTCTGAAAAAGGCAGGTCAACCGGAACTCTAGTTTTCTAGGGTATTTTTCAATCATATGTTGAATTGTAGGGCGGAGTGGTGTAGTGGCATGTGGTGCACTAACTCACACGCACGGTCAAGGGTTCGAATCCCGGATCGATGCCCGCCTGGGCCAACCAAGCCTTCCATCTTCCGGGGTCGGCCAATTGGTTCCAGATTAGTCTGGGAGGATAAAAGCACTGAATTGTACATTGGATGGCCAGCGCAAGTCATTGTATAGGCCGCATACGCACTCATTACGTCTCTACGTCGAAGTTGAGTGCGGGGGCGCATCCCTCAGACGGGATTCATTAACGCCAAAAGCTTTATCCTTTATCCTTTATGTTGAATTGCGATGATGAAAAATTTTAGGAAAATCAGAAGTCTCACAGGGTTCAATTATGTGGATTTGTAGTTTCACGAAAAGGAAAACGCGCCTTCACTAAAGTATTAGCGATTCTTCTCCGATGGCTCAGTGCATTTAAAGTTTGCCTGACGCTCTAATTGGAGTGTGTACCTTGTGAAAATTGGTCATCATTGAGAATGCTATTTTTTTGCTCCTGGTACATGCCCTTCTTTCGTTTTACACTTTCTTTTGGTGATCTTCTCTGCCTCTTTCCACCCCATCATTCTCCTCCTTGTATTGCTGATGAAGTGAATTTTTCGCTGTTTTTCTTGCTGTAATCTTAGTCCGTGCAGCTTTCTTTCTTTCATCCGCTCTTTTCTCTTCTTTCATCACTAGAGCTACCAGTTTTTGCTTTCGCATAAGTTTTTGACTGTTTTTCTGGTATCGGAATTGACTTATTCATTTTTTTTCTCACTGTCTTTGTGCTTTTTTGGGTACGGGTAAGACATCCTGACCCTTATCCGTGGCTTCTTCTAGATTTGGTCCTGTAGATTGCTCTTGCAACAGAGTTTCGTAATAATCTATTAGCAGCTAATTATAAGCAGCTCATAAGTAAGTCTATAAACAAGGGCTATGAATGGTCACAACACAATTTGAACCCTACTAGTTACACTATGACCTATCGCATTCAAAGGGTTTGAATACCTGTACATATACCTGTCTATAGTCATGAACAACTGTAATACCTGTGTAATCCGGGTACTACTGTAGCTATCACCGTAGCTCATAACTAACGAATAACTTGCAATTAATGAAAACTATTTATTTTACTCACTATACTTCTCACTTAGCTGTAAAGTGAATACTGGACCGCTCTCGCTAGATTGCTCTCTGCTTCATTCAGAAGTTCCCAATAGTCTGAAGAGGCTTTGAAGCTAGCGGTCTGGAACCCTAGCAGAGAAAGATGGATCTACTCTTATAGACATACATACTTGTCTGGTACTAGGACCATTATAGGTACATAATGTGAGGATGTTCAAGTGATCCCCCTGATGAACATGTCTCTTAGGCTTAAGTGGTATGTATTGTGCGGTAGTGCTAGATGTCGAAGCCGAATCTAGCGCGTTCCTCAAACACACCACTTCGGTCGTGCCACTAGAGACCGACGCCCGAAGACTCATTGCCCTTAATCACACACACTTCCCACACTACAAGCTGCGCACTCAAACATCAGTCAGGTCAACTGAGCTGAGCTACAGCTTGGCTATTGGCTATGGCTCGACGGACACGGTTACATGACCCGACACCCTCGAATTGCCCGACCTGAAATTCAATCCGTGCTCATCCAACGATGACGGCAAGGCTGAAAGTCACAGCTGTACTGATTATCGGACGTTTACTTGGTAACATACGTATGTATAGGTATGAGGGTCGTCAGCATCGGATTGCACCACGGATAAGCTTACCTGAGTTCTGGGGGAGTTTACCTTTGTAGAGTGTTTTTAACTACAAAAGGGACCAAAATAATGGCGCACGTTCCTAAATGTGATAGCTACAATATAGGAGTCGTTTTGCCCATTCCTATGCCTGTGATCAGCAGACAAAGCGGGACTTACAAGCTTTTTTCACGCAAATTTGCAGACTTGAGAATATTCCAGCACCGAGCAAGATGACTTTTTGTTCTCTGCCAACTCGTCTGACTGGTCCGCGATATTGAGGATCGGTTTGCTCGGCAGCTTATTACATCTGACAAATCACCCTAGCAAGGTCTGCCTGATTCCGAACAATAGCCGAGTGCGTGGCGTATTACAAAGACAAAGCTCGCTGCTACATTTGTACATTAATCATCTAATGTACTTTGCAGGTGACGTTAAAATAGTTGGATCAGGAGCCATGTGCTTTCTTTACGAGATGCCCAATATTCACTTATGACAATATTTATTTATACATATTTATTGATTTGTTTATTTACTTGTCTACTTGATGCCTTAAAACGAAACATATGTATCGAGGAAACTGACACGGCTCATATGACTGCAAGGAGCAGAGTGGTACTCAACACCAACGATACGAAAAATAATTCCTTCCAAAGACAGTTGGATATGCCCTGCACGAGAAACCAGAACGTGTATACGATAAATGGTAGCTCCAAAGGTGATTGTCGGCTATCAAAGTGAGAATTCGTGGTGATCAGACTTTAGAATAGAATTCAAATGTGGTGCGCATCCCAGAAGAAATGGCGAAGACAGACCTGTGGTCTCTCATTCACAGATCGATGACAGGAATATTATAATCAATAAATATCAAGATTATCTTCAACGTTTTCTCTACTCGATCGAGCCTTGTATTTATATTACTCCAGTGTTTGTATAATCAATATAATTCTGGTAATTTGCTTCTGGAGTTGACAAGGCTTCTATTTTATGATGTCTTTTTCAAACAATTGTAATAAATAGTAGTCGTTAAATCCTGCCTGGCTTACGTTACATCCTCGCCCTGAAGTAAAAACCTAGTCTCATTCATGCGTAGGATACTGTCATCGTGGCTGACAGGGCATGCTCCTTGAATTATTGAGTTGAGTCGCTTGAAAGGGCGTCAGCTCGAGCATCACTCTCCTTTTTCAAACAGAAGATGTTGTCAAATAAAACAAGAAATCCTAGGCATCTCTGGCAGCCAATCTTGTTGTTTTCTTGTTGCCCTGAAAGTGAAAAGCTCAAAAACAGTTCCGCTCCTACAAACACTTCACAGTTTGCTCCATTAAATTGCACCTTTGGTTAGCTCAGAAGTAGAATGAATGACGCAAGGATTTTATGAGAGAATCATTTTTATCACTCGGCATCAATTGATTGGTAAGCAGACTCGTCTGAGAGGTTGAAAGCACTACATCGGCTGATCATCCCATTTCATTGTGTATGCCACATATGTACACATTTAAAACACCATTGCGATTTCGAATGGAAGCTAAATGCATGGGGCATCCCAAAAACGAGACTGATACGATTTTGATTCTTAGGCTTATTCATATTTCATATATCGAGAGGCCTCCTTCGGCTGTGATCCCAAGGAGTTGATCGGGGATTCAGGCTGCTTGGACTCCACGAATGATTGATGGCAGCTACTTTGGACGTTTCTAGTGATAGTATTTATACTACTAGTATTACATATTAATATAATTCATTACACCTCAAGGATGTTTAAAAAATGCCAAATGCATATGTCAATGATTAGAAGTACGTATCCACCCAATTCTCGCAAATATGGGACGTTTCGGGCAAGGTATTTTTCTAGTTAAGATGTGATTATGACGTTATACATAGAAATGAATTGCGATAAATGTGCGATTCAAATACGTAAAACTCGTAGTTTAAGGCGTTGATAATATGCGATACCATGTGATACCATTTAGTACGACTTATTTGTTCAAATACTCAAGAGTGAAAGTACAGCTTTGTGAGAAGTGGGTAGAGCCCAGGTAAGGTCCCGATCCTACTAAGGGATTTTTTACAAAATTTTCTCGATCTTTATCACCAGAAATGATCAGAGGCCTACATCGAGAATCATAATTGCTGGGATCGGCGGAGGACAATCCCCAAGAGAAGCACACGGTTCACTTGCTTCTTATGCAAACAATTCCAAAACACCGACGATGAGCAGTCGTGATTGCTTCAGAGCGCATTGTCCAACAGGGTCAATTACAGTATCCCACGGCGAGATGGGTACATCCCCAACTGTGATCGCAATTAACACCTCTTACAGATGGTTAAGGGCTAACCTAACAACATCTATAGCACACGCAAATACCCTTGAACACACTGTACGGACATATAATGCTATCAAAAATGCTAATCGTATTGCAGTAGGACAGATTACTGGACAGCCAGTTCATTTTGGGGGAGGATTTCTCTGTTTCTGCCGTGAACTCTCGAAAATTGGCTTCTTCACGGGAACCTAGCTGTGAGATTTGACCAAAAGGATGAGAATAGTGTTAATTCTCAACCAACGACCCCTCTCCAGTCTCTAGGGTACCACTTGGCCCCCTCTAGAGCTCCTTCCTACAAGAGAATTGAGAGGCGAATGCAACCTGGAGTCTTTGAGGTTGTTGCGTGAACTCCAATTGCATCATAACTACTTCCTCTTTACCTTATAACCTTTGGTTTTCTTTTCACATTGGGCTCCGAATCCTTAATAGAGAAGGAGGACATTAACGGCCCGTTCACCGACACATTGGCCGCAATTGCACTAATTGTTTGGAGTGAGCGGGCGCACATGGCGATTTCATGCCTCGACTTCACCTATGTCTACCTCATTCGCAATATAGCTCCATCTTGCAGGGCGTCACTGCTTGAGCCCTACCAGTATTTCGTCGTAGCGTTTTTTCAAGCAGTTATGCAGCAACAATGTGACAAGTGGGTCATTAGGTCACAAAAATTGCATGGGCCTAAGAATTGTGAAGCGACTGATCCAGTCCACCCTATGTCTTCGAGGAAATGAGCATCACTGCATGTCTCAAGTACTCAAAGAGTTCAGTCGAGGAGCAGGAATTGCTGCTGAACAATCAGGTAAAGAAAGGGAGCTCACTCAGAACCATCAGTACTAGTTTTTGTCTTTTGTTTGAGCGTTGGCAAGCAGGTCCTACTCGCTAATCATACTGACTGTTGTGCAGGAACCGTATGACCAGCTGTGCAGCCATTGTAAGTGGACACAGATTGCCATCACCGATAGAAAACGTCTACCTAAGCCAAAAATAATCTTGAAAAATCATTGGGCTGACCCTTACGCTTCCTTCAGCACTTCATGTAACTTCCGAAGGCTTCCAAATGACGTAACGCTCGTGAACGTGCTCTAAAGTGTCCTTGACAGTATCTATTACTTGAAACCATTACAAGAAAAAAACAATAAAAAGCAAATGATTTTATCAAAGAACTAAGAAATTGAAGCAGCGGGTGGTTTTATGTGGAGGGATATCAGCATTGATTCAACCAATGCCCTCGAATGATGCATATCGGTCCAGCGAACCTGAACTAACCATAGGGGCAAGCATCACGTGGGAAGAACATATGGAGCACCTACAAAGCAACGGGGGCTACTATTAGTAAGTGCATTTTAAAAATTCAATTTCATTAATGTGAAGTTTTCACTGAATCCAGGGACAATTAACTGGAAATTTTAAATGAGCTTGTTGCCAATACCAGTTGGATGATTAGTATGTTACTTGACCAATGTCATAGGTATGTAAACAAGTAAACATACAACAATCCTACTGAGGAAAGCCTTTGCAGGCCTGAACGATGGTAGTCGCTCATGTTTACGTCCAGAATTACAAAGAAAGTTCAAGAAGGAATACTTCCCAGTGGATCATCTCTGAACAGTCCTATGAAACACGATCATTGACCTATCAATTTAATTTAAACAGATAATGCAAAAAGGAAATCAAAAAACGAAGAAGCAAAAGGGCAAGAGCAAGAGTCCAATCAACAATTTGTTACTGGTTTTTGCTGCTGGGGGCAAGCAAAAATTAGTTTCTGTTGAAAAAACTCTAGCAGGTAGGATTACCTCATCATGAAAGTGCAATTTTTGTGCGCGGTTTTATTAGGTTTTCAAAAAGTATCACTCTTAACACTGTATAAACACTCGGTGAAATAAGTCTGTGAAGTGCGGCGATGTTAAAGAAGCAACGCCCAGCAATCAAAGCTACCGGCTTGTTTGTGAAAAGGGTACCGACGTCGGCGCAATGAGTACCGGCTGGCTTCAACAAGCACTACTGATCGCTCACATGTGATACTTGACGGATGCATAACAACGAGCGAAACGTCTACGTGGGTAGAATCGATCGATTCAGAGGCAGAAAATTAGTAAAACCCCTCAAAGTGGGCAAAACCCTCTTCAGGGATCTCGATTAAGACTGTGATCAAATCCCTTCAGCTCCTATCAAAGTCAAAGCCGTCAGGTTCCAAAAGGAAGCAGGACCCTTTCTGAGGCAGGGCCTTGCGGTTTTTTTTAATTACTGCTACCATACGATCCTAAAAAGGAGCCTAGACCATGATAGAAGATGATATTCGAAGTTTTCCGTCTAGATTGAATCAGAAAATTAAAATCTATTGTATCACGGCGATAATATTTGAGAACATTTGAAGTACACAATGAATTCCGAAGAATACTAGCACATGGATCGGTGAATCCGTTTATAAATCATCCTAGTACCTTTTTGTTGGCTCGCAGGGACGTTGACTTCTCAGGGCCTGGGACGAGTCCGATTCGAGGACCATGAACGTGACAGCAGCGCCACTCGCCACTACTTCGAAAATGAGCATTGAATAAGCGAGCTGGGAAGGTTGCATGCTCCTTTACAAGCTACACAATCACTTCTTACCATCTATGTACAGGAGCAAAGCATCAAGTTGTCTAAAGGGGGTGACAACCCTCCAGATGAGGTTAACCTACACCCTGGTGAATTTCAGCTAATCTCATATTCCCCAGCGCAATTTGACACGAGAACAGCATCAGTGTGAAAGAACTACTGAACCGGAACAATCATCAAATGAAAGTGAGCGTTCGAATATTTGTGAGCCCCAAATACCTACCAAATTTTGCCCAATTCTCATCTCCCAGTCAGCACTGCTCTGGAACCTGCACCCCGTATCATCCTCCCTCGTGCTCATCTCATTTGAAACTGCCAGCTTGCCAGGTGCTCTTACCCTCTCCCTCCGAGGCTACGGTATTGTGACGCGTGTGCGATGCGCCGAAAGCAAACCTGGCGACGACGCTAATATCCGTAATTGAAATGCCCGGCTCGCGTGTCGCTGCAATTCTATCTGACATCTACCGTATGCCTTTGAGGTGGCAGAAGTGACGACAATGAAGCGGGACGGTATCAAATTGCTTGAGGACGGGTTCGAAGTGGTCAATCAGCAAATCGGACCGGAATCAAAGTCAAAAAATCGTCTCAATAGATGAGAATGGTCTGAGGTCGTTGTGTGCGTGAAGTATATACATGTTCTTAGTTACTAATACTTCGAGTACACACATACATACATACACACACAGATAGCGAGCTCTTATCCACTCGGTACACAGACATCGACAGCACGATACAACCACTGATTAGCCACTTCATCCGGTGGTCGCTGTATGTTTCGAGGATGGAGTCTCATTTCCCTGTCGATCCAGTACCTCTCAGACCTGAATGCTTTTCTGAAGCACAGTGGTATCTTGGCGAATGTAGAGAGAAGTTTCACTCTACCCTACTGGCCCTTCCAAATTCTTCGACAGTGGAGGTGTGGAGGCAGACTCAAAAGTCTCCCCTTTCCAGTTATTCCCTTCATTGCCTCACTTCCTCTGGAAAGCCGATTATCCAACAGTTAGGATCAGTGGTACATGCAGCCTTCGATGCCCAACCAGAGAACAGTAAACAACCAAAAGGACCACGCTTAGTTCACGCTCAAGGAGTTCAAAAGCTGTTGAGAACCACAAAATGGGCAGCATGATAAAGGTCAGATGGCTGGCCTACCCCCACGATCACTCAAAACTTCAGAGTCATCCCACAGAATCGTTCGTTACTTTTTTTTCTTGAAGCTATAGGGGTAGCAGCTCTCCTCTAAGTCGAGTTGCAGCCAGGGTCGACCTAGCTTTTGAAAAGACAATAGCGACATACAGTAGCGCTCAAAAGTCTTCGGTGAAATGCTTTGACGCTTTTTCGTTCATAACTTTTTACTTAGTGGACCAAATGACACGAAATTTGGATATGTCTAACTGGAGCATATTTTACCCTACCCGACACTATTTGATTGCAAAGCTGCAATATCCACTGGTAGAGTAAGGTGTTTGTTGCGGTAGCACATTTTGTTAAAACTAAAGTTGTTGGCGTCTGCACTTATTACAACCTTATGTGCGTTTTTCTCATCTATTGTGATCGGCGTTACCGCTCGTACACTTTTGACATGATAAAAAGGAAAGAGATTCTAGATGGACCATCATCTGTATTTTAAGTCGATTTCGGGATCGTGCTCTTTGGGATATCTAGAACACGATCAGATTGTAGGTTAATAGTGGTAAATATTCACAATACATCTGCGCTCCGAATATAGAAATTTCGCTTGATTAGATCCAGTAGGAAAGAAGTTACGACTGAAAAGTACGGCTGAAGAACCATTTCACCGAAGACTTTTGAGCGCTACTGTATATATTCAGGTGTCTGAGGTACTTACTACTGCAGGCTCAGAAGTACTGTGCTCCTCCTACATACCCTCCCCCCCCTCTCTCACCTCCGCCTGTGTAAGTGTAACCGATTCTAGAACTAGGTGGTACACCTCCACCCCATTCTCCCCACCCCCACGACCAACAGGGCATGGATAAGCTGAATTTGCCTGCTCATTGATGACTTCGAAACTCTGTTCGAGCTCGTAGAAAACTATAAAGTTCATTTCTCAAATTTCAGATTTCAAAAAAAATCGCGATTTCTTGTGGAAAACTGTCTTCCAAGAAAGGAATGGGAAAATGTAAAGTTTCTGGATAAAGAACTAGTTCAGGAGGCAAACCTTTCCACGCTTAACGACATTTCGGAAATCAATGACAATTTATTTTCAACAAAACAAATCGTTTGGCATACAATGTTGAATAGAGTTGACGAAGAGTTGGGGGATAACCCCCCTCTCCCGTCATACAATCTGTACATGGATCACAATCGTGCACAAAAGAACACGACATGCCCGCACTGAGCGATTGAGGGGTCCTTTTAACGAATCAGTGGCGGCGGCGTAGTGATGATCGCGGACGCATCGTGTTCTCGGAATTTGGTTTGACCTATTGTTAACCTGGTTGAATCACAACAACAAACACATAATTTACTACGGACCATGACCATAATGAGGCCATAAAGGGAAACAATCCGAGACTTTTGACTATACAACTAATTGCTCGGCTTCTGAATGTGTAGCATTAGCGGCGGGGACAGCAGCGACAGGGACCGGCTCACGTTTCGCTTCTGGAGACGAAGACAATTCCTTATTTGAACTACAAGATGAAGTGGACAATGAATGTGGTGATGTGCAAGGTTTAGGTTCAGGTTTCAAATCAAGAATCTCATCGATAGACAGCTTATTACGCTTAGGAGGCTGAAGCGGTGAGCTATTTGCGGGGAGAGGTAAGGAGAACTGAGAGGCCAGTTGTTGTTGCATCTGAAGAAATGCTGGATTGAATAGGAATAAGGGGTTCATTGTAAATGATGGTGGCTCTAGTAGACGATCGGCTCCAAACGACGGTCGTAACGAGAGATCTTTCGGCTCGTCGATTGGTGATGGTGAATCGGTCATACTGTCTTCGAAGTCGTTCTCATCTTCACTGTCCGAGCCATCTGAACCGCACGTTTTCTTCAGCTCAACGCCAATGACGTTTTGTCTGAAATGACGGAATTGCTGACGATTTTTGAAGAAAAAAGCCCTGTAAATTACTTGATCAACAAAAAAACAAAAATTTTTGACCACCCGCCCCATTAGGAGCGACTGCTCTTCGGGCCGACATTCGAGGAGACTCGTTCCCATGCTGCAGTTTTGAAAATTTTTTTGGAAAATTCTAGGCCATGCCCCCATTGCCCATGTATGGTTACCAGTTTCTATTTCAGCAATTGAGGGGGTTGTAGGGGTAATAGGCCAAAGGTCATTCTCGTGCTGGTAGGATTCGAAGTCAGGCTTCTTGCAGGTTTTGCTAGGGTGACTTCCCAGTATTGGCAACACTGACGGTAGTTTACACCTTCTCCAGCAGGAGCCAGCTCATAATTCTTCTTGAGGAAGTGGTTTCAAAAACTCCTTCTTTATTCTTGGAAAGAAGTCAAAAAATCATGGAGCCTCAGCAGGGTCCCTGAATGTTCCCAGTAGTCCTGGGGCCAATACCAGTGGGTGTTAACGGTGTTGTGGCCGTCGTACATCAACACTATTTCGTCGGCTTGCATGTTTCAATAACAAATTTTGCGATTCATAGCTTCGATAGGCTTCACTATTCGCTTGCACGGGCTGTGTTTTGTCTATGATGACAGGGACAGTCCTCGATTTTTCCCCATCATGCCCCCATACGCCCTCCCCCCTCTTCCCTTTCCTTCACCCCTTCATAAATTCCAAAATGGTCGATCGATCTCAGAACGAAATCGAATGGCAAAGTGGAGGAGGGAATTGGCGAGTATCATTGCATCAGAACTGGCCAAAACCAGCGCTAAGTCGGAAATAATAGGGTGGTGTCGTCGTGAAAGAAGAAGACCATCTCGACGAGATACCACAACGCAACGCTAATGCTACAAAGTCAAGGACACCACTACTTTCTACCCATCAGAGATGATCGTTTAAAGACAGACAAAGGAACAAACGTAGATTATTGTAGAGTGTAAGGGGGGAACAAACTAGCTGATGAGAGGTTTCCCATGGCAGTTGTGTCAGTGTTTTTGGCCAAGGTAGAACCCTCATTCTGTGTTACTACACCAACCACCACTAATGGAAATCGCTCCGATGTTTCGAGACACACTCACTTGTTTTTCGCCGCTGCTGCTCGATCTCTCTGTCGTCGATTTTTGAACCAATTGCCGACTTGCATTGCCGTCAGACCGGTCGCATTTGCTAATTCTTTCTTCTTGCTCGGATTTGGATACGGATCCTTCAAGTACCATTCCCGGAGCAATGAACGAGTTCGTTCCTGAAATGGGCAGAATACACTTCGGGAATCTCCTAAAAAGGCGAATTCAAATCAAAATCGATCCCTGATCACAAACCTTGAAGCAGTGTGTCTTCTGTTCTCCATCCCAGATCGTTCTTGGCATTGGATACTTCTTACGAACACGATACTTGTCCACGGGTCCAAGCGGTCTGAATCTACAACCCACTTAGCGGAAAAAGGAGCTTTTCGACCCATGTATAGATTTGTAACGAGGCGCCGAATGCCATATGTTTCTTGACTTGCAGCCTTAACGCAAATTAGTAGAATCTACTAATTACAAGGTAACCACAACGCCGGCTAGCAGACGGCGTGCTATCCCCCCTCTTGTACCCGGTAATTACTGCATATTAACCAAGAGACATGTCTCCAGGAAGAAACATTCGTCTATCACCTTCGATACAGCCCGTAGAGGCATCTACTGGGCAACCACCTGGTTTGGTTGGGTCAAATTTGAAAAGTAAATATCGGATTTAAAAATCTACCTTCCACGCTGTTTCTCGGCTTCACGATAGTGGGCTTCTTGCCACATGTACTGCATCTTTTGATGACTTCCTTGGGTAAATTTATGGTTCTCGAGAATACTGTAAAGCTGTCGAAAATCACCCATGTGAAAGCAGACTAGCGCCCGGGCCTTGAGCACCACCTCGTTCGACACCACCTGAAAAACCGATCGTTAAGCAGAAAATGGCCTGGTCAATCAACATGGGGAGCGGGGTCTTACCTCTTGAGCAAGGGTCGGTGGGAGGCTGTAAAGAAATCGAGCCAAACGGTCGACATCATCGGCTTTTTCCAGCTGATCGCATGTTTGAATAATCTGCAAATAGGGAAGCTTAGTTGAGCGACTATGAGGCTAACTTTCGGTCGCATTAGCCTCGAAGGCATGCTATCACAACATCTCTCATGCTGCGATTATTAGTGTTGTTATGCAACCAGTTAGGCGTTAGTAGCTGTCCAGATCTAGCCTATCTAACGGCAACGATTTGAGCTGAAGTAATCCGAAAACGAAAAGCCGGCAACTTCGGCAACTATGAACATCAAAGCGAAAGTTCTTCAGAAAACGACGGAATTTTATGAGATTAGGGAGAAAAGAAGCCCTTGAAATCCGAAAGGAAACGGCAGCAAAGAGGCGGCGGCGGTGCGTGTGTCTGGCGATTTCCGCTATCACTGAACACGAGCATCTCATGCCTTAACGACGTCTTCGTCTCACAAAGAGCTCCCGTGTAAATTTCATTTAAATCGTCGGGTTGGAGAAAAGCTTGTCGCGCTCCTCGGCTTGAATATGAAAGCCATCTGCCCTCTTCCCGAACAGCAAAAGTTCTCAAAAACTTTTTGGAACTTTTCTGAGGGCAACATCTCCCGCTGCCTTCAATTCACTGGGCCAACAAAGAATGTAATTGAGAAGTGGAAATGGAGCTCAAACACCTGGATAGTTCGATATCTTCCACAGCGAAATCGTTTTGAGGAAAGAAATGCTAATGAAAGGTTTCAGATTAAACCGGAAAAGTCTAATAGTAGGCATAGTTTCAGTATGGGCGACAGGAAGTGGGAGCTGGCATTTTGTTACTGCGTGATGTATTGAGTGGTATGGGAAGAGTTGAATTGTGTTACGAAGATGATGGTTATGGCCGTAAAAGGTTGCGCAAGTTGAATCAGAAAGAAACGCCATTCGATTACTAAAAGCACGATCCGAGCGGAAGTGAATCAGATGCCTGATATGGGCATCCGTTTGGTGGATTGTGTGTGAATGAATGAATGATTGAATGATGAACAACTAGACAGTCGATACGATCAACTACGACGATCCGTAGTAAAGCCCGTTAGAGCGGAGAAATGGGAAGCAAAACGAGAAAACGAAGAAAGTTCAAAATTTCACTCACTTGTTCAGCTGTCAAATTGGATGTAGTAGGCGATCCAGGATTAACAACCGGAATTGTGGCGGTGGGAATTGGTGGGAATAGGCCAGGTGGTGGTACTGCGGTTGGAGCGGCAGCAGCAGCAGACATATTGGCAGCTTGCAAAGCTTGTAAAGCACCAAGATTGGCGCCCATACCTTGCAAAGCCAACTGCATCCATACTTTCTGTAGTTGCTCCGGTGTGAACATCTCCACATGAACAACCGTACCAACAATGATCCGCCAGCTTGCTTAATGATATGGGCGGCACGGGGGTGCGTGATTGGTCGCCCGGACATCGACCACACCCACCGCTGTCATGAGAATAGCGGGGAGAGCGAGCCGCACGATGGGGGGAGTGAGCGGGAGGATGATAGTTCATGGATGCGCCTGGGAGCATGGGCTACATAGGTAGTTGCTGGTGCTGGACGAGTGACGATGAGCGGGGAGCATGAGCCGGATATCCGAAGTAGATTTCCGGTGTCCGTCGTCGACACCACACACATACCCACTTATACTTATGTAGTTCTTGGGAAATTATCGCTGAAACTTCCGGGGGGAAAGCTGTTAACGTCGACCGTCGTCCATGAAAGCACCTTTTGAGTGAACATTTTAAAGCAGAGATTTCACACAGACATACAGAAAAGTGCAAATCGCAAGGTGGCGGAGCTGTTGGCCTTTTTCTTCCACTTTGTTTTGGGCGACTCTCCCACTCCACGTGTGACGCAGCACGGCTGCAACACCCCATCCCTATCGCACTCAATTCCTTCGTCACAGCAAACCCTCCTATGCTGTTCACAAGAGTTATTGGACGTTTTCTGTGCAATGAAACATGCCTCGAATTGGTCGACGAAAGGCAAACGCCATGGAAAACCTGTCCAGTTGCGATCATTCATTGGACATAAGTAGTCGAGAGTGTTTTTCACTTTTCGCCATCTATTCTCTACAGTCGCATCAACAAGTTAAGAGAGAGTGGTGGGGTATCGGCGCGCCATGGCCGTCGCTCTCTGGAGAATCTTTTAATACCGTAACTTTGCTTCTTAATGAAAAGGACCAGAAATCGTGCTAACGATGCCTTCAACGTTGAGGGCTTAACACCGCACGCGGTAAGATCAGATAAGGTATTGGGAGAGCAAATACCCCTAAGAGGCTACAGTGCTTCATGTTCGCACCCCGCATTGCCCGTGGAATAGTACACGAGGAATCGGAGGCCGGTACCACTGGACTCGTCATTATGTTACATCATGGTTTCCGGGAGCTGGTGTGCTGTTATCTCCCGGGTTCACATCCTCCGGTTACAATCCGTTATCAACCCATACACAATCGCCCGATTTCCCCACGGAGCGCAAATTGCCATCAAGGAGAATTTGTCTTCTCGTGTCGTGCTAATGGCCTGTAATGTGACGGCGCTCCCCTAACCATCTACTTCTCTTCGTCTGTTCTCCTTCTCTCTACCATCTTTCTCTCTTTCATATCACTAGCTTCTCATTGTGCCCTTCTATTGTCCAATAAGGGCGCCCGCTTAGTACATTCACGGAATTCCCGTAGTATGTAGATCCGACAGAATACGCTGTCTTCAAAGGGAGCATTACAAGTTTGATGGTGGGTAAGGGTCTAGGTTAAAAAGCATGTAATCGTTTGTTAGCATTAGGCCAATCGCGGCAGCAGTCGCCGGTTATTCTGACAATGTTTGCACTACTGGCACTCGATGTAATCCGTACAACGATTAGACGATGGGGCAATTAGGATAGTGTCAAGCGGGTTGCGTAACCGGCGTCAGCGAATCCACCCCACAGATGCGCGGCCACCGAGATGACCAGCGTTAAATACCCAAGTATTACCGACATCATTAATGACATCTATTCGTCATGGGAATCAAATTCATCATTCAGGACATCTCCCAATAAACGGCGATAAATAGGTGTTGACCCAAGGTGCGATTTCATGATGAAGTCTCTGAAGAGGAGCGATTACGAATCGTATGGATCGATGGATTAGGCCGACTGGGCGATGATGCAAAACTGAGATCAGATCATCAGGGGATTCAACGACAGAGATTCCAGTCCACGGATATGACTGATACGACACAGCACCACAGTAGTAGATTCCGAAAGGATTTATGACAAATACAGGGCTAATAAGAGCGTTCCATGGAGCTCCATTCCACTCCATCTACATTCGATAATGGTGTCTTTTCAAAGAGCCAACTATCGAGGTCGAATGAGCACAGAAAGGCAACTCAATGTGTAATTGGACTAAATGCAGCTGCCAATGACTAGCATGCGCATCAAAACACACAGCCGCTCTTCAATTTTCATCATTAGAGGATCCCACAGCGATCCATTCCCCGTCTTACGGTAGATACAATATCTACTTACAAGATGCTTAATGTTTGTTCATCGGATCTGCCACCACTGTGGCCATCGTCATGCATCGACCTCGCATTTCATCTAATCCTGATGCTCCATTTTCTGCTGGATAAGCTATTGCTGCTCTGCTGCTGCTGCTGCCGCGATTACGGTACGACGTCTTGTGTTTGGACCCGTATCACATTACAGTACACCGCCCCGGACTCCGCCCATTGTACGAAAATGTCGCGCAGTTAACAGTGAGTGGGTGGTGGCGTTTTGGGCCGGATTTACGTACGCGATCGCCCCAGATTGGATCCTACGGCGATGATAGGAGACGGGGCGTAGGTGCAATCTCTGGTGATGATAGGCATCAATGATGTCTAAGCCCCTGTCAAGGACTGTGACTGCGCTGCGCTCATCATTCTTCCGAACCTTGACCATACAGTAATCCTGTTAGCGCGCCAGTCGGTCGCCAATGATACGCAGCTTATGCGACTCAAACGCACCCATACACACTGCAGTGCGGGGCTCTTGAGTGATGATGAGAAAGAGAGCTTGAGCGAACGGGAGAGACGACTACTCATCACCGATGCGATTCCCAAACAACCGCGCTCTCTATTACAACCAGCACAGGTATTTTTTTCACCTGAACACACAGACACACACCCAACAGGAAGGCTGACAGTGAGCGAGATGTCTCTGATGAAGGGGGAAAGTTGTTGTTACCAGGTAAGAAAGTGCACCAAGGGAAGTACCGTAGTTGAGTGCGGGCGTAATGGAAACACTGCGGTTGGTGTTTTGATAGGGCCGAAAAGAGTCTCGGTCGCAACACAAGCGCGCATTTGCTCGTGTTTCGATCTGCTTCGCCGACACTTCTTTGTTTGTGAGCATTCAACGGACTAATGAGAGAGGGAGTCGACATCTACACACACACACAGGATTACTTGCCTCCGATGAGAAGTGCTTCCCCAAGAGGGAAAGTGCTAGACTGATAGCGGCCACTCTATTGCAATCAACTCCCGCGTCTTGCTGCGGTCCGACGAACAGAATCCCCCAAACCTGCTTTGTCAAGAGAATAGGGGACTTCAAGTGAGTATGAGTGGGCAAAGAGGCTGGTGTTAAGGTAGTCTCCAATTACGTGCGGTTTCCTCGATTAGCTGCACTTGGTCGACATCTATTGTGTGTACGTCCTAGGTTACAGTATGTGTGAGTGTAATTGCATCCGAAACATGCTAAACGCCAGCGGGGGTTATTGAGACTGCACACTTAGCGTCTATTCACTACCTAGACCACCTGCCGAGTGAAACACCTTCATCGATACAGAGACCAACTTGGGGAGCGCGAGACGCCGCAGAGTAAGTGTGTAGTCGTTTCACGGCTATTAAGTCAAACTGCGGCACAACTAGTACTATTACTGCTATTAGGAAAAGGGTCAGAGAGCTATCGGTAGAGGTCGAAGGGTGATCTTTTCGACATAAGCTATCTACCATCCCCGAAAAAACCAACAGAAGAAACTGCTCTATTCCATATCCTCAAACCCTCGAAGTTTTACGTAATAAAGCCTTCGAAGGGGCCAAGAGGGCTCAAGCCTAATAGGCCGTTCATCAGATGAGTTCTACCGAACGTCCGACTGAGGAAGTTCGGTTCTCAGTGAACTGGATTCAGAAATACAAAATAGTCTGGATTCTAAGGCAGAAACCTTAGGCCAACTCACATATAAAGGAAACTTGGTCAGAATCGTCTCCAAATGCTGAAGGGGAGATTGAGAAAAGCTTTTTGGCTACTTCAGACCAGCCCCTTTTTTCTAACCTGTGAAGCTCTGAGCTTGAGGCGATGTCAAGCGTGAGGACTCTTCCACCCCCAACCTCCAACCTAGATCGACCCTGATCTCTGTTGATCTCGTGTGACCCTAAGACAGCCGACGTTCCGAATTCAGAATGTCATTTTCCTGTAATTCTAAGAAGCTTTATTCCGCCTCCACCGTACTGCTGTCGAATACCCTCACATCGTACTCACGGTGATCAAGCGCAACGATTATTTGCCTATCGGGGGTTAAATTTCACACCGTCACGTTTCTTTTGAACCTTGATGGCCCTTCACTACTTCCCTTTCAAGACCACTGAGGCTAAAGGAAGACGCTTCCTGTCCAAAAGGCCGTAGAGCAAGGGAATTCGGAGATGATTCGTTTGGTTAGTTCACCTGCTCATGTATCGCCAGCTGCACACTATGACGCAATGGGTTGGGAAGTTATTAGAATGGGACCATGATTGACCATGCAGTTGAGGTAAGCCTTTTGAAGGGGGCTGTCTGACACTACGAAAAAAATCTCTCTTATAAGAATTTTATTCCACACCTAAACTTTCCTAGAAATTGTGCTGGACAACAATATACCATTCATTCCATACGTATTGATCCACACGATAAAACATCCTAAGCAATTTATTCAGTAACGATGCGAACATACTCAATCAGATCTAGAAAAACTCTGCAAAGAAATAGTCTGTAAGGGCCCGTTTCCGTGATGGGGAATGTAGAGAATCCGGACGTCCCGGGACGTCCTGAACTGAATCATCCTCGAGATCGTTTAGACTCGTAGCCGATCGTTGTACGTTACCAGAAGATCGAGAATCACTCCATTTGTCCAACCGAAACCGTCCTGAAATATGACGATTACAATAAACCCCCTAAAAAGGGTTGTGTGGAAGGATTGCTATAGAGTAGTGAGCACTTCCTAGTTTCTTTATTGTTGGAACCAAAAAAACGCTGTCATAAAAGTCCCCTTGTCATTCAGCCAGATGTAAATGGGGGTAGCCCTTCGTACACAAAGAAGTGAATGCAACAAGTATTCTGAATATAGTTGCCAAGAAAGGCAAGAAGTAAAATTACTTTTTCGGGATATAAGAGCATTGAAGAAAGAACTCACTTGAACATCATACTCCCCACCAGTTCCCGGACGTGGAGCGTCTCCGATGACGTTATACTGAAATAGTACTCTGAGAAATGCAAGTTGCACAATGACTGTTTTTCCTTCCAAATAAAGGAAAAAAATCAGGAAATGCTTCGCTGGGTTCCTGTAGTTATGAATGGGAAAGGGTCCTTCTCAGTGACGAGCTTTCTTGCAGGATTTTATGCAGCGAGTTAATCAACTTTGTGGATTTACAGATCACAATATGGCTTCAAAAAAGATGGAGAAGGAAGAGAAGTGAGAGAAGAGGAGAAAAAGGCTTCAAACTGATTCCAACCAGGTATTGTTTCCTGGCGATTTTTCTTGGGGCCTTCCGAATAGGATGGCAACCAAGAAGGTGGAAGGTACCAGTGATCATGATCCCAGCCAAGTGATAGAGTCATTAGTGGAGTGAGTTGAAATGACTGCCCGAATCTCAAGCCATTGCTGCTCAGATAGGCTCTGCCAAAACCTTTCACATATCCCCATAAGAAATGAGCTGGGGCTTCCAAATCAGTTGAGTATAGCTATAGCCCCATATCTGGAGAAAGAGCCAGCAAAATATGCCTCCAAAGGATTCCTAGCAACGTGTGGAAGAAATTGAACTCCCGGTTATAGGGGTTTCCATTCGGCGATAAACTTCTCACGGTATGTGGGAGAAGATTTCAAAAGGTCGAGGATGTTGAGAGTACATAAATGTGGGCTACAACAGCTAGTATCAAGTAGAGATCAAGTAAGAAATAATGGAGTGTAAGTCAAAAACGTATTTGTTGCGCATTCGATTGTAGCTCGGGCCGAATTCCTCTCAGGTAGCCACCCATCGTTCTCTCCAATATGGGAACTTTTCCAGTTTTATATTGCCTCACTGGCTTCCCTAGTTATTACCTTAAAAATTCGGTAAATTCATGGGGAAAAAGAATTTCAAGGTTTACCCTTCACACAGGATCAAGTGGATTTCGGATCTCCATCGAGTAGAGATGACTGCGTTGGAATCGTAGCCGTGTAAGCTATGGATGAGGAAAAATCTTAAGAACCAAAATATCCATCACGAAGGTTAGAGGGGGGCAAAAAGGGGGAAATGACGCAGCACCCACTTGCCTCTTCCTGCTGCGTACATCACGTAGCATTCGTTCGTGCTGTTCGTTGTTCATCCACTTGAAAGCAGCGGGCCATTGGCGTGTTCAAGAGCTGCTTCTGTCTGTCTGGGTGTGTGTGTATGTGTTCGTTCGGGTGCGCATGCTTGTTATTAATAATAGCGACATTAGCCTAAGTCCTTCTGTCGATGTGATTTATGCTAATTTCATTCGTTTTTAATGCATCGTTTACACGGCAGCTAATTGATAATTGAGGGATGGAGAGAGGAGAAGTGGAATGAACAAGTGATGGTGACGGGTGGCAATGGGTCGCTCCACTCGCCTCGCTCTTGTGTCTGTCGGCTCTTCTTCACATTCATTACCATTTGGCTAACCAATCTCATCAAGCCAAGGGACTTTGGCACCAGTCGACACCTTCCAGACTAAAATGCACGTCTCCATAGATTCGCCCCTACTCGACAACGTCTCAGGTCCTACTGAGGGAAGCAATAGGACGTTTTGAAGATGAAGGGTCTCAGATTGCCTATACAGGATCTCAGACCGCGTACTCAAACTTGAGAACGGTTTTGAGAAAATTATACAACCCTTCCAGGAGCAATAGAGTCCCCGGATGAAATCTCAACCAAATGAAGAGGTCTCATGAATGGAACAGGATTGTTGGCGTTGAAATGACGTGAAAGTTTCTTAGTGCTGTTCAGAACTCGGCGAATTCCAAAAAGAGACCGTCCATCGACTAGATATACTGAGAGGGTTCAGTGGCCAGTGCAATCACGCCGATTCCAAAGCGAATCTTCGAAATCAGCCTACTCAAAGCTATCTCCAAGAGAAAACCAGCGAAATACCTCCATCTGGAGCCATCTGATGAATCTGGAACCGGATACACGGTTCCATCCGCTATGTCCACCGGTCAACCAGATATTCCACGGAAGAACTGGAGGCACCGATGAAATCCTTTCTCTTCCGTTGAAAAGTGTTGTTATGTAAGCTTTTCCGAGAGCTCTGGTTTACTCCTGAAATCAGTCGCTCGAGTACCACCTGGGCTACAGGCTGGTAATGTAAGACCACCATATTGAGCTTCAGCTGTAAGTCGACCGAGGCCTTCTTCCTTGTCCAAACCTTTGCAAACAGGTCCCATCTTCTCCTTTGACCCCGTAGAAGAGTCGGCGGCGCATTCCATCTCAAGATCGTATTTCCTGAGGAGATCCTCGGACTGAGCCAATAAAGTTTTCGCGCATTTCGACGACCATCCCATTACCGATTGTCTTCTATTCAACCGTGGACTGTGTGCGTCAAGTGCACTGTAGTTATCGGACGTATCAAACGGTTACCTTGGTACGAGTGTCGAGTGCTCCCCTCACTCTTCTTCTCGTTCACGTCGTGTCTTTTTGTTGCCGACGGATCACTTGACTTGCCGCGTAATCATCATGGTCGAGTTCTTCGCGTGAGGAGGAATCGCGCAACCACTACCCCATCAGAGCAAAATCTCAAGAGGGCGATCCCCTAAGATTCTCATGAGGTCACGTAACCATCGAGAATCACCTGATAACATCGCTTACAGCCACAAATCTGCTATTATCTCCCAGCTAGAGCATCATACACTGCTAATACCACTGTCTGCTAAGCACCTGTTACGGTAGTGACGTAATGAGTTATTCAAAGCACATTACAATTAGATGTATGTATTGTGCCGATGTGCGCTCCATCTACTCCTCCCCGGAGTCGATTATCACTGCCCTGAGCGACTAAATCAACGTTAGACCATCATCATCAACCGCCGATTGTCTCAGTCAGTCGGTTGATGTGCCGCATTTGCGGCGCCGAGTGACTACAGTTTCCCGTAATTGGGTGCGAGTCCATTATACAAAGCGTCCTTGACAATCACACGCCCTCACCTTACTAACGGCGACAGATTACCGATGACAAAAGGAACACACCAACACATCATCATACATGGTCGGGGATCCCACAACACACACAACCAATAAATTCCACATAAATCGGGACGGATAATCGCCGCCGGTAGACAGTCGGATACCAGTTATAGCGGTTTAGCTGTTACCTTCAGGGTCCGAATTTTGTTGATATGTCTACTTGTCACTTTTCTTGTTCCTGGGAAAAGCTGGTTTTTCAAAGAGTCATTCAGTTAGGCAGCTTCACTGGAGTTAATCAACAGAAAAAAGTAAAAAAAGAGAGAAAATAGAAGTGGAAAAAGAAAAAATCGATAAAAATTATACGCAAGCAACATTCAAAGAAGTTTTTTGCCCATCAGGTAGACTGTAAGCTCAGAAAAAATCCAGAAGAATTTGTCCGGTGTAGGCTTAGGCTTAAGCTCGGTTCCTTTCTCTCCATTCCCTCCAAGGCAGGGAATCTATAAAGCTGATCAGCTGCTTCGAATTCACCCCCTGACCTGAATTTTGTTTCAGGGACGTCAAGGGCCTCATAAGCATACGTTGCCAGAGGATTTCCAGGGATTAAATTCGTAATAATCTATTGCTTCCACAGGAGAATAAGGGCTGACGAACCTCGATGCTTCTAGGACTTCCATAGAGGAAAAGGCGAGCTGAGAAAAAATTTAGAAGAGTTTGTCCAATGTTGGCTTAGGCTCAGGCTCGGTTCCTCTGCTGTTTAAAGCTAGGTATCTCATCCTCCACCCAAATTCTCTTTAGCCCTTTGAAGAAGGTGCTTAATGCTTTAATCTTGAGGAGTATTTGGTTCTATTGGAAAGAGCCAGTTGAGCAGGATAGAGGAAAGGCTATAGGAGGTCCCGTTCTGTCCAGTGCACACTTACTTATATAGTAATTTCATAACAGCTATATGAAAATGTTACGCAAAACATAGGAAATACTCAGCCGCCACGTCTTTCCTAGCCCAATCAGATCTTCCCAATAGGCCTTTCCAGGCCTCGCATGTTGTCGTGCAGGAAGTTTTGAACTTGCAGCCTCCGCAACGCTAATATATGCAGTGCCAATGCGGTCACAGCCGGCCGGCGAGACGTTTATTCCCAATCCGGGGTGTACGGTAGATGGAGGAGCAGATAGGGGCGAAATTGAATTGATACCGTAATCAATCGCGGCGCTTCTCATGCAAAGAGGCTTCTTCCGTGCCATTCAAATGCCGAGCGAATTTATGATGCGCGATTATTCTAATGTGCTGAGAGCGGATGTGAAGTGGCCAGCTACTTGAACGCCGTGGGGCATGAAACCGAATAAGTCCGACATCGACATCGTCTATCTTTTGCTGTCTATAGCCCCGTTCTACTACTCAGCAGAGCTTTTCATTCTATGGACCCCGAAAAAGAACCCCTGTTGTGGATTATCTTCAAATTCGGGAAGTTAAGAGCAGAGAAAACCAATTGAGGGAACTGACCTTCTCCCACATATGATGCGTTTCCTTCCACACTCTGAAATTGCCCGAAAGCCATTTTTGAGCCAGTTGGAAAGCCTGAAATCAGTTAGAGTATAAACAGAATGTACTAAACGAAATTTTTACTACACAAGTGACTCTGTCGAAAAAATAATTAACTCATGAACGAGTCTGAGGGTTGAAATGATGATTGGGATTTACATAAATTACCATAGTTTATATGAATAAAGTGGTTGTTTCGAGTGATCGGCCAACCAGATTTTCGGTTGTAATTGATTGTGTTAGTGGTAATTCGCCGTAATCAAAACATTTACTGTTCCCTAACAGATGTTTCTGTAGAAGAGATCGCGCAGGGACTCGGACCCTTTTCTACGTAACTGAAAGGTCGGTGATACCCAATTTCAGGAAGCGTGGCAACTATGACTCCATATTTGGGATATCAGACTTATGTACAGGGACAGGACAACGACGCCATGAAATGCCAACAGATTGTCAAAGACCATCACCTTTTCTACTCGAGCCTATCCGGTACGTAAGCTCACGAGGTGGAGGGGCTAATTTCACTGAATAGAGACGTTTTACTTGGGTCAAAACAAGTTTTCAGCAGAATGATTGTGAAGAAAAGGATTTTTTGATGAATGAGACAGAGCCGCTTTGCGACCTCTCACTCAACTCTCATATTGATTGTCTACAACTTGGCCTATGACCTCACGTATATAGCCGAAGGCAGAGCCTAACATTGGTATTTCTAGTCAAAACTGAAGGTAAGTCAAATGGTGGACACAAAGCCCTGAACTTAAATTTTGCCATCTATTTTTATTCAGTTTTCTGTAGAGTGTGCTTTTGAAAAAAACAGCCTCAATGAACAAGGATTGTGCAAAACTATGGGGACTGAAAGCTTTACTGTATTATTAAAAGAATTCCTATAGAGTGCAGGCAGTATAGATGCCCGCAACGCTTCTGAAATATTACAAATGTCTTGCTGCACGGCATGAACCCAGAACAGTATGGTTTTACACAAGAAAAAGAATCGTATTATTAATATGTAAGATATTAATAAATTCAAAGAACTTGGGTTTACCAACTCACATCCACAAAGTGTGCCGGCGATCTCTACCCTACGAATTCTCATTTTAAATACGTGTGATGGCTTCAAATTTCTGCTTCTTAAAGTCTAAAGTTGGGAACAATGCGTTACAGCTTACACAGCCCTTCTTTCGCTGCGGAAGTTGAAAAAAACTTCGTACATTCAGACCTTCGACTACTGGGAGGGCGGATTAAGGTTGGCCAGCCGGGGTTACACAAATTGAAACCGATTCAACTGTACTTTGGAGATACTTTAATAAGGAATAATTTCAAGGGTTGACCCGATGAACTGAGGATTCGAAGGATAAAGATCATTGGGAATTCGACGCCGTTTGCACGGCCCATTTGGAAATTGATAGATTCCGGTACCTTACCTTGCTGCCTGTCTGTGGAGTATAATTTGTAGATTTCAGTAGATGAAATAACCTCAAATAGGGTTATAAAATGACCGGTTTCCACCTTTTTTTCGTGGCGCTTCGTAACGTGGGAGCTTTTAGTGCATTACCATGTAATTCACCTAACCTTATGTGGAAAAGGATACGTACCGCATCTTGCATCTGAGCATTTTGACTCTTTCGTAATCCTTCGACGATCATATGATTCAATGGACTAAATCCATTCGGGAAATCCCACTGTTCATCGCTATCCTGCATCATTGATGTAGGAACACCGCCTGGATATTCCAATACACCCAAGCTCTAGAAAAGGAGGATTACAGTAATAATTGAAATTTATTGTTGCAAATGGTTTCTATGCAATTTCTCAGGAACAATTCGATTTTAATAGAAGATTTCGAACTCACCTTCATTAGAGAAAACAGTCGTTCAGATTTTCCCTGATTCAGCGTGTTATAGCATCCTGTGAAAAGGGGTACCGTAATCGAAGGATAGAATTCTGCATTGTGTGCTCCTGTTCGGAGATTGTAATCAAACCTGAAACATTTTGTTCTCATATAGGTGAGGCCGACACCAACAGGCACATCAGGTACCATCAGACAATTGGTAGAAACTGACAAAGGTACTAAAACGCAAGTCATTGAGGCAGAGCCATATACGGCACTGGAACACCCGGTATCCTAGCTACTACCATTAAATGTGAGCCTAGATGGAGCGATACAAAGTGATATCGGTATCCTCCATGACTAGAAATCAAAGCCGGATTGACGCTAGCCCACTTCAATCAAGACGTCCTCCCCCTTAAGCTTAGTTGGTCGACACAGTAGCAGAGAATGGAAGGACTTCAAGGAATGACTCCCGCAGGCCACTGTATTGGCTAACTCGCCTTCTAACGACGCATAATTCTGCAAAGAATCCGAATACGCGGCTCATCCCAAACTGTGACTTATCGATGCCGATGAATTCTTTTGTTTTCTCAGGGTTCTATTCGAGAGTCTAAGAAGAGAAAGGCTAGAAATAATGTTTTGGCCCCTCCATCGTGATTACCATTCACAAAGACCGTCACAAGCTTCATCGAGAGATGTAACTCACCATGTGCCTGCTGTGTGGTTATAGAAGACCTTGTGAACCGTATTACGGAACTTTGCTCGCACTTCTCGATAGAACTCAGATTTTACTTGGTTACCTGTAACAATTACTCCATCATATGCGCCTGAATACCCTCTGTAGAAAAAAACGCGCCGACACTATAGGACCTCATCTGGGCATAAGCCCACCTTGCGGACCCACTGGAGTACTGACAAGTTTGCTGAGCAATGCAGTTAAGAAAAAGGTGCAGTTATTTCTTCTTTCAGGCATGTAAGCAAAACCTGGTTGGAAGGCTTTCACATTAGGCTCAACCTATTCTTCACGTTAACTAGGTAACGGTGAAGCTTCAGAGCAAGAAGCTCCTGGGATGGTGAAATTCCTTTCTCCTGGAGGCAGCTTAAATTGTTTTCAGGTGACAGGGACGTAAACGTCATTTCAAAGACCTCATTAGGCAAGAGTTATGCATTAATAAAAACAATCCTTGTAGTTTCATTTGCTCACTGTACTAGTAAAAGTATAGAGGGAGTGAGGTAATCCCACTATGACATACTCTAAGTAGAACCAAAAGCGCGAAATAGGTTCACCCCACATTTCCGACTTCTAGTCAAAATTTTTCGTAGAGGGTTTCCTAGCGCTTCCAAGCCACGTCGCTTTAGCTCAGAAAAGCTTTGGCCATTGGTCCCAACAACTTCCAGAGTGCGCCATTTCCGAAAGGGCGAAGTGGTACGAAGCATGTGTCATCCTATGCCTAGCAAGTTAGCAGTGATATGATTAGCTATTTATAAATTTGTTCTGGCTTTCAAGTAAACTGCTTGGTGCACCCAGCAACCCAACCAGCCTTCCTGCAAACCTGTGGTGAATCTGCCACGAAATTCGCAAAAATCTTTTCGCGCGGTGGGCGTGGGATATATGTAGTCTTCGATGACTAGTTGCCCCATAAACGGTGGGTGGTTAGTTGACTGCATTCAAACGATGAGAGCCTTGGGAATGAAAATGAGAGGGACATTTTGTTCTGAGTTGTTCCTATCCGAAAAGGTTCTCACAAAAAATTGCAGATCTGCTGGAGATGAGTATAAGAATTGAAGAAACTCGCCTATCCTTTCGAAGAAGTACTCCAGAAGTTCGTAATTCCAGCAAATGAATGCGTTCAGATCAACAGGAAGAATCTGAAATGAGTGATTAAAATTGTTTAAAGCCCTATTATTGTAATGAAACTATTTACAATGCAAATCTTACCGGCAATACCTCCTCTGAAAAAAAGCATATGTGAAACCCTTATGCGACCTCTTGCATTTGTACTGAACTTCATTTACTCTTACGTAATAACCTCTATGTAGAACCGGAGAAACTTCGGAATACAGAAAAGCAGGTTTGAAAATCCAAAAAGAACGGGTTAGGCTTGATCGATTCCTTTCTGAGGTGCACCATGCAATCGCCTTCTACACTACGGTAGCACTTGATTACACATTTGGTTCAACCGATGCCATGGGTAGGGCAATCAAGGTTGCAACAAGAGAAATTTCGTTCCTTGTATGACTAGTGAGGCAACTGGACCACTACTCCCAGAAATTACCCCCCACCCCCCCCCCAATTTATACATTTATACCCATAATTTTTCTTTTATTTGACCTTCAAATTAAAAGATTTCATGAAAAAGTCAAACAAGCAGATGATTCGCTTACACTTGTTGTTTCTATGCTGTAGATGGTACGTTTGTCCCCAAACCATCTTGTAGAAAAGTCCCAACCGGACTCAGCTGCACTCGCCACGTTCTGAAAACTGTTGATTGACGAGCTTATAAGTGATGTTTGTGCTGAAACAAGTCGACAGCTGGCTAGAAACAAAAGTAAAAAAAATGTCATAGAGGATTTTTGCCTACAGAAAACGGCCTCCTCTCACACTTTCAAAACCGTTCGAGGGAGGTGATAAACATATTTTTTCTACAACTTTGAGCGATTTGAAATTCTCCAATCATTGAAGTTTTGAAATTCCTTATGAATTGAAATTCCAGCTATGTACCCCTACCTCTCCGGTATCGGCTAATTAATACCAGACTCGTTTGAGAAAAGAGATCTTTGGATTGAATAAGGCCCCAAGACTTTATCCTTTTTGAAACCCCCTCCTCCTCCTCCTTATCCTTGAGTGATAAAGGATGTTGTCCTGGTTCGGCTATTCTGTAACATTTCTGAATTATATGGAAAGTTTATCCCGTGCAAAAACTAGTAATTCCTCAACCTGCGCCTTTCCGTAGTGAGAACCACAGTGACTTCCATTTTGGGATAACATTTTTTGTAAAGTTAACAACCCGCTCTAACTGGAAAAATTGAGGTTCCAGAAGCGGTGAAAAATTTGAGGATTGACGCTTTCTACCATGAGCAGACCGAATCGAAAGGTATCTAAAGAATTGAAGTCACCTGCCAAAATCGTGTCTTATCCGGAAGATTTTGTGCTTTTATGATATCCACAAGGAAGGACTCAGGCCGTGGCATATTACTATTTGTTTTGTATCGGAAGACCGAGTAGGTTTCGCCGTCGACGGTAACATTGACCTGGAAATGAGTGAAGTTCATCTGAATGAAGGTGGAGACTCTTGAAACAACACTTCTACACAATCATCGAGGTACCTGCTTGGTCATCTTAAGAAAAGTTATTTTTTGAACTTTTCTAATGAATTGTGATCCAATACTCCCACCCATGTTCACTTGCTTGGATTCATGAAGTTTCTATCCAGTTTTGATGATGAGGATATTCAGCCTTCATCTGCTCAGAGCTCGATGAGTGCGGTAGAACTTAGGATTCCTACTCCAAGCCCACTTTGCACATGGTCAAGGGCAAAACGATGAAGTCTTTGGGTGTTGATCTATCCCGTCTGAGGATGCACCCCCACACTTCTTGCGCTTAGTTTTAGCGAAGAGCCGCCCCAACCCCCTTCAACTACATTTTCACCGAAAAAAAAGCTTACCTTCCGATTGTTCTCCCAAAATTGCAGCTCTCTTTCAAGTGTGGACAGCATACTTCTCATGAAGTCTTTATCTTTTGTTGCTTCGTAGTATTCATAAAGCATTCCGGCCAACAAAGGTGGATGAGATCGTTGTAAATAGTAAACACGTCCACCATTCGGAATGAAGCCATACCTGAATGTACTCTACTAGGTACAGTCAATACAGTGGGAAACGTTGCAGGAACAAATAAAATTTTCTCATCCTGACAACAAAGTCTTGGAATTCCTGAAGTAATATTTAGTGAATTAAGAGGTTAGGGTTTTGTACCAATCGATCAGCACGAAATCCGTGAATCAGGGGGTCAGGAGTAAAAGTGCTACTGTAAGATACGCATTTATTCTGACTCAAAATCCCTAGGAGAAAGTTTGAGTTGTAAAGCACTTGTGGAAACTTGGCCGTAAGGATGTACCATCATTACTCACCTTTCTACCACTGAGCCCAGATTTTCAATCATCGACCTTGTTGTGTCGTACATTTCGCACGCGACCAACCCCTAAAAACTACTGGCTTAGTTATGTGTAGTTACAAAGCTTTCATTTAGCATATTCTTCAGTAGTAATGGGTTTTGACTAATGAGCGGCTTACTTCGTGGACGATATTTGAGTCATTGCTTCGAGAGAGTATTTAACTATCCTATTTCTGCTTATTGAAAGAGAAAGGTAAGATACGGATCATACAAAAGATACGGATTAGTTTCTGATGTTGGCTGATGGTTCACGCCGAACGGAGCAGGCATCCTCGGATGGCACACCAAATATATCTCAGTGGAGAAGTCGACATAGCTCCGAAGCTGATCAGAAGGCCTGGATGTACTCAAGAAAACCGAAGGAGTGCTGAGAAAGAGAAAGAACTCGATCCAGCTTGGCGCCATCCTTTCAACCTTGGATTCTGAACTCCGTCAATGGACGAAGATCGGGCCCGCTGTTGTTTAAGATAGGCAATCGAAGATCAGGCAGACAGGACACGTCATGCGATCTTGTGATGACCGCTGGTCGAGGGTGATTGCTTACTGGATCTCTCGGGTCATCAAACGAATTCCAAGACAGCTGCCAGCCTGCTTGTTAGACTTCTTTACGAGACCAGTAGTGATATTTGCGTCCTTCGCTCGCGACACAGAATAATCGAGACGTTACAGGCGTCTGCCCAGGAAAATCGATGAACTATGGGACAACAGGTAGGGTGAGGTGAGGGACACGAAGACTGACGGGGACTCGTACTTAAAGTGCACACTGATGAGCGTACTGAACCCTTGGTCCACTTCCCACTTTGGAAGCAGTCTGTGGTTCTTCCTGCAGCACAGCGCTCCAACCCACAGACCAAGATTTTCCAAGAGTGGTGTCAATGCGAGCTACTCCACTTTATTAGCACCGATAAGTGGTCATCCTGCTCGCCAGTTCTTGACTTTTCAGCCACCTTGGGTGACCACGAAATCGAAGAAAAGCCTGTTCAGTTTGATCTAATCTTCTTCTTCAGTACTTTAGTTGCTATCAGAGCTATCAGAGCAGATCCCTAATAGGCTCATATTCTCACCTTGATGATCCAGTAGGCATCCCAATAGTAGAACTCTCTGAATCGTCCACCCGGCATGATGAAGTTGTTTGGCAGATAGATGATCGAGTGACGAGCATTGTCACGCTCGATGTCTGGATCGATCTAAAAACAAGGAAGTCGATGTATATGTGACTTAATGTATACATACCAATATAATAATAGTAGGTATTTATAGAATAAATAGGATTTGTAAAATGATTGCTTTTAGGTAGATGTGATGTTGTGTTGATTTCGAAACATTTGAAACTTTAACAGATTAGTCGCTTGGCGACCGCTCACACAGTTACCGCGCATTACGCCGCCACTAACAGAGATGCCGCTACTGGAATCCGAAAGTTATGACCGTGTGCTTAATTTTCAACCGTCGTTGGAAAATCTTATGGCTCGAAGAATAGCTCTTCACATTTTTCAATAAAACCTAAAGATGCTAATGTTTTTATTTCTCAGCAGAAGCTCCATCTAAAAGGTTTTTAGCTAAGAATGTCTTTCAGGGATCATACAGCATGCCTTTTTTCACGTCGGGAGAACTTCAAGTGATCCATCAATGAAAATAGAAAGGAAGAGTGGCAAGTTCAAAGATTGCATAGGTATTTTTGCTCACACAACACTGAGATTTAGAAAGATCAGCTGTTCGTCGACGATCTCTTCGTGCAAGTGCTGTGCACGTGAACTGTCTGTGCCATGACTTTCAACTTCCCACCTGTTCCTGCGACGTTTTTTACTTTCAAAGGTCGAAACTGATATCTGATCGCTGCTCTTTGTCCGTTCGTGTTTACGTGGAGATTTTACGGAGTCTTGAAAGATTCAAAGTGAAACGGACCTTTCGGCATAGAGTCAGCCAGATCGCGTTCAGTTTCAGTGCCCATTCTCTTAGCTGTGGATCAGCTATAGTCATCAGTTTCGCTGGTTGTGGATGCCAATCCATTGGCGTGCACGACATCATTTCACTTCCAGCAGGACTGAAAATGATATCCCATTTTTCACGCATAAAATAAAAAAAAAAGTTCCTGAAAACAGAATATAATATTTTAGAAGTACATATAACATGGAGCATAGGATCTATCTTATTTTAGTAAAATTCAGACGGCGATTCGGCTGTTCGATAATCTCGAGATCAACTTCTAAGGAGTATAAAGCCGTGATTTCATGGTCTCGAAATTCCCCCAAGGATGAACCTGTGTTCCTCAAGGATAGCACGTGGAACATTGTTTGATCAAAAAACGACTGCGACAGGACGTTATAGGGACTCCAGAACGAGCTTGGCCGACGTCCACCCAAAAATGGCCGTGTTATAACGGCCTTGTAAAGGCTGCATCTTTCATAGTGGAGCGTTGCGACGCCGACGAATAGTACACTTATATTGGAGGCACCCAGACGGTTAAAGACACACAATTTCGTATCGTCGATTTCCGCATTTCCTCCGACATTTTTGCACTATTCCGCATCATACTTCCATTACTTCAGTTATGCTAGATACCCAAGAATAATGGTGAACTGCGCCGTCAAGATTCAAGGTTCAAATCATCCTCCACAATCTTCGATGGGAGATGAAAGATCGGGCCATAAATCCCCGAACTGATCGGAGTCCTCAGACTATTTCAAATATGGACCGCAAGAATCAAATAGAATTCGAAGACTATTTTTGTAAATCTCTAACGAGCATATTTGATGTTGACATATTTTTCCTTTGCTATTTCCCTTTTTCGTTTTCAAATAATCGAAATCACCAACTGACCTGAAATGTTCATTAATGAACACTTTCAGTTTTGTTCTGTTAATGTTTTCTATGGAAACATTGGAGAATTCGTTGTTGAACTGCCTCAAAACGTAGTCTGAAATGGACCTGTTTTGTACTTCATGACAGAAATTAGTGAATGAGTACTGCAAATAATCAAGAAACGAAAAGTTACGAGAGGGGATCCTTCACAAATAAGCTCTAATTATTGTCACTTAGCGCAGAGTGCTTTCAAATCTCAGATATGCTTGCCCATAATGATAAGGTCAGCGAGATCCGAGACGAAAGAATGCTGTAGTGGCAGAGGTGTTGCAGGGCTAAGAGGCGCACTGGTACACGCATAGTCAAGGGATCGAATCCAGGTGCACCATGCACGCCAATGCCTAGCAGCCTTCCCATCTCCTGGGGTCGATTATTCGGTACCAGACTCATGTGGGAGATTAGAAGCAGTAAGTTGTACTTTGGCTGACCACTGCCATTGTTTGTACACATATGTACGCATTCAAAACGCCACTACAATTTTCAATGGAAGTCGAATGCAATGGCTCATCCCAGAAACGGGACAGATTAACGCCAATGCACTATGATCCCTCTATTATTTCGGAAAGTGGAGGCTCTCAGTACAGAGATTTCAATGGAAGTAGAGAAGGGATTTCAGCAGTGGGATATGCTGGTAAAAGGTGGACTAGGGAGGACATGCTGATAAGTTTACTTAGGAAGTGGAGGAATACCTGGATCATATCTCATAGGCATATCGACGAAGGTCTTGGAGTCGTTGAAGAGCTCATGATAGTTGACGGCCATCAACAGAGTTCCATTACAGTAGATGTACCTAAAATTTTCCAAGAATTATGCCTTTCATTACAGGCTGGGAACGCTGCTTAAGGAGTTCATTTAACTCACGAATTATTAGAATTTGTCGCATCACATACTGGTACAGGATCATGTACCCAATGTATTTGGTTGAGTAGGGAGGACAGAGCAGCAACGGATGAGCAGAAAATAAGCAGAAGCGACGTTACTCTGAGCATTCTGCTTCTGAAAATGAGCATCGTTGTGCTCACGACGACATTTGTACGGAACATTTGTCTAGGATATTACACTTGTGATGACAGAAAGTGGCAGTTCACGAGCCAAGAAGTACTTTAGGCATGTGAATAGAAGGGACAACTCATATGAAAGGCTTCAATTTAACCTCTGACAACAAGAGAAGCAAGAGAGGCTGTTTGAGGTGAACAAGGAAGAAGGATCTCTGGGATGTATGGAGATCAGTTGTGCCAGTCGTGACAAATGACTGTAATGCGTAGGTGACGGCTGGCATCAGAACGGAGCATTTCACAACCAGCAGTTGGATGATAGAGCTGGGAATCGAGATTGACGATGATGAATTACGGATAAACATATCGCCGAAGACTATTGGACTTTGTTCCAGCAGTATGCAACATGATTCCCAGTGAAGTTTCACCTCCCCCAGGTGCAAATTGCATACCCAGAGGAAAAGGCATCAAGCAGAAGTTGGAGGATTCTCGGCAAACGCCTCCCATGGGGTATTTGTGGTCTTTGATCAGCTATCTCTCCAGCTAACTGTGCAAACTTTCTCTGTAAAGACATGGATAGCCGCTATAGTCCCTTCTCAACTTCTGGCAGTGTAGTAGCACATAATTGCTGAGAAAGAGACGCTCTGAATTTTCAAAGAACAAATGTTGTGTCTAGTAGAGAGGACCAACCCCCATAAGGACGTGTTGACGCGTTGACCAACACGTCGGTGCACTTTGTCGCGTCAACACGTCCTCACGAAGAAGTGCAACCGTACACGATAAGACCTGGCGAAAGCGATGCAGTAAACGCAGAATAACAAGGAAAACAAGTCATATCAATAAGTATACTATGGATGGGCAGGTAAGAACATGTCACACCATTCAGTTCTTCTCGTACAACCTTGCTTTCCTACAAGAATAGTTTAACTATAAGAGCTCTCAAGATCTTTCTTCATGGTTTCCTGACCACTTTGGCCCCTGGGCCATCCAACTCGTCCCCAGATTAACATATTCATTCTTGGAACATTTCTCCAGTTACACTTTGATACGAATATTTGATCGACGTCTTCCTACACACTTGGAAATGCCGTTCAGCCTTTCCTTCCCTCATTATTACTAGCATACAGAAAAAAGTAACCAAGTCTCATGTACCTTCGGGGTCGGTAAATTGATGTATGGACCAAGTATGCATTCAAAAAGCCGCTAAAATTTCGAATGGAAGTCAAATGGGGGAGCATGAGCATCCCAAAACGTGACTGATTAGCGCCAGAGACTCTATACTTTGTCCCTCATTCACTGCCCCCATTTCACCCGTAGTGTCCCAGACCCAATAAGTGTCCGCCTCAGAAAGTAACGACTAAACGAGCTCTCTCGATAAACCTTGAATGAATGTGTAGTTGCAAAGAATTCTTTGCACTTTACAACACTGTCAATGAAGTCCATTCAAAACACAAAACAAGCGCCTGGCGCTGTCTGGGACACCCTAGCTATGGGACTGCGCCCCTCCCTCATGCGGCTATCACGTGAATTGCACACTGTCCTCGAGGATTTGGGAGATCAGGCAGCGATGAACATTAAGCCAAAAATAGAATCGAGCCCAAGTTTTTGTCGGAGGGTGATTTATGTGGGCGATGAATGACATTTGTGCTATGGAATCAATGCCTATACATTATTGCCTTGTT
Source organism: Haemonchus contortus (assembly GCA_000469685.2). NCBI lineage: Eukaryota > Metazoa > Nematoda > Chromadorea > Rhabditida > Trichostrongylidae > Haemonchus > Haemonchus contortus. The sequence continues at coordinate 8,828,840 of LS997566.1, read as the reverse complement.
AATCGCTCTCGTGAAAACATAAAAAGTGAACTTTTCATCAAAATACGTCGTCCGCTGGTAATCAGGACCACAAAAATAAAATAAAAATAAAACGAAGCAGGAATCAGTTCAGTCAGCATAATACCGGCTTTTTTTCCTAGACATTATGCACTTCATCCGTGCAGGTCCGGGGATCCCAATCGATGCCCGGCCAAAGCAAGCCTTCCGTTCCTCCAGGGTCGATCAATTGGTACCAGAATCGTTTGGTGAGAGGGAAGCACTGACTTATACATCAACTAACCAGCGAGTCTCTGTATGGACACGTATCCATTCAAAATGCCACTGTGACTCTGAGTGAGAGTCGAATTCGGGGCCTATCTCAAAAAACGGAATTAATCAATCGCAAGATATCAAAAGACTTCAGAGAGACCTCGTGAAACTTGGGTAGCTAACTTCAATACCATGTGCAAGTCGAATAAAACAAGTAAACAAAAATACGAATTCGCTTTTCTCGCTCAATAAATTAATGGATAAAGAATTGGGACGTAAATCAATCCCATCAGAGGGATGTGCCCACGCTTCGACCTCCATTCAGGATCATAGTGGCGTATTGAATAAGTATGTGGCCTATACAATGAGTTGCGGTAGCCAGCCGATGTACAAGTCAGTGCTTTTATCCTCCAAACGAGTCTTGTACCACTGACCGACCCCGGAGGGCCAGAAGGCTCGGTTGGCTCAGGCGGACCCGGGATTCGAACCCGCTACCATGAGTGTGTGAGGAGCACCACTTACCACTACACCAACCCTGCCCTTTTTCGGTTAAAAAAACTTCAGAATCACGCTGCACCTAACATGGTAGGACCCCCTTCTCTAAGTCACTGCGAGAATACGTCCTGGTTACAATCCCATGTAACATAAAGGGGCACATTTTTAAAAAGATGTTGAAACGGTAAAAATACCCATCATCGCTGTTCTACTGTGAACAGAGAAGCGGGTTACGGGCATCATTCCCAAACGTTATGCCGCTTGGCAAAGGTACCCTGGAAACCAGATAAGAGATTGAACGCTCTGGACAGCAATACCTTTTAGGTAGAATGTTAAGAACGTTCACCTTTTTCAAACAGGCCTCTTATTGAAATCAGACCATTCGATCCCAGTCGAAATAAATCATCGTCCAAGAAACCTGGTTACACAATTATTACGAAGGACGCCTAAGTCGTTACCTTTGATATATGCTCATACATTATCTAAACTCTACTAGGAGCCCATATAATGAACACTTGGCCAAACAAGGACATGCACTGCGACAAGGAAACTTGAAGAAATTTTTGGGCGATTCTATTAAAGGCATGTTCACGATTATTTTGGGGTACCCGTTTTTATTCAAAAAGAGGAAGTATAGATTGGAATAGCTCATCGGTAGTGAAGTGAGAGAGAGAAGTCGCCGATTTCGAGAAAAATATGGATCTATAATAGTAGGGAAAACGCAGGTTGGACGAGATTGCCATGACGGAAGCAACATGGAAGGGGTATTTGGACGCGATTTCAGTCAGTTATTGCAATTGCACAAAGAGCTGACTATGTCAACACAGAATTGTACAGAACTGTCTTTCTCTATCGCTATGGGTCGTGACAAGTTGTTTGAACTTTCTACATGGGTTTCCTTGCGATCGGTGTAGCCTCTACAGTGCCGATGAAACTCGTTCGAGGATACACATGGGCCAATTATTGAGCCCTTATAACTTCCTAACTAGACCGTTTTCCGACATAATAGTGCCAAATACGCTATACGCAGAGGCCTCAACTTCATCCTGTGGGGGAATCTCAGAAAATATTTTTATAGTGAACTGTACTTTTAAGTCAGAAACACAAAATTTGAATCCCAAAACAAATGCAACAAGGCCAATAAATGGGCAGGCTGGAGAAGATTGAAATAGTCAAAAGCATAGAGAAACTAGCATGTTCCTGGGACACAAAAAGAGAACACACTCGAATTGACTAGCAATTTTGGAGATTTTCCCCGAAACGAAAAGTTACAACGCTTTGTGGGGGCGGAGTTTATCCCTTGCTTCATAATCCTTTCATGTTGACTGCAATTAGTGGTCTAACTGTTCATTTGGCTCTCCCATAACAGGTTTTTTGTAAATCTTCTTGTACTCGCCCCTACAGCTATGACTTCCCGATGACTATCAGCCAGATCCTTTGACAGATATGGTAGTTTCATTTGTATCGAATTAATGAGTATCGTAATGAGTTAGCTCCGTCAACGAAAGAAGATCAGGGATGCCGTTGATTACGCCAAGAAATTGAAGATCAGATGGGCCGGACACGTTATGCGATATAGTGATGACCGTTGGACCGTGGCGGTTACTGACAGGATCCTTCGGGACATCACAAGAACTCCAGGACTGCTGCCAACGAGATGGTCAGACTTCTTCACGAAAGCTCTTAACGAAAGGAATGTTGGACTTCGTCCTGAAGCAAGGACGATTCACTGCACCACTCTGGCTTGTGTGAGGGACGAATGAAGACGTTACTGGCGCTCGCTCGAGGAAATCGACGATCAACGACAGGTGATAAATGTGAATGAGTATAGGTAGGACGAAGTGAGGAAAAATGACGCCATCATAAGTATGGCTCGCGGATCAGATGAGAAGCAGAGACTATGGTTTGAATGGGAATAGGGTCAGGGTCAAGTCTAAAACAGATTCATAGCTAGCTTGCCACCAAATTACCATTATGAGCAGGCTAAGCTATGTAGAATTTTGTTCAAAATGCACCATTCCAAGAGCGTCTTTACGCCATTTATCACCCCTCCCCACCCCCTGAAGAGTCTGACGTGTATTCAGAAAGAATTTTATACGCAGGTTCAGATTATCAAGGAAACAGCCCCAAACCACGGACCTAGGGAAAGAAAACAGAAGTGCGTTGTCCCTATCAGCCAAAATAAGCTGGAATGAGCTAACAAACATCAAGATGACAAAATAGCTGTTGTTGTACGGGAACGTAAACAGAACTATCAGTAAAGTTGTGGAAGTACGTAGAGAATTAGCGCTTCAGCGGCCAGAAAACTACGCTGGTCTATTAGGCAGAGGAACAAGCACATACTATACAAAGGCAAACAATGCACTGGCTAGAGCTGGAAGTTTTTTTAAGTCAAAAATCTATCTGATTCCAGCAAATTTACACCTTCCAACAAGGTTGGAGATCGAAGCAGCCGAGAGTGTTATTCTCAAAAAAAAAATCGAAGAAGTCTTTACACTACTTAAGGCTATACCAAGGATTGAAACCTCTACGCCAAGGATTCAAGAGATGCAATATTTAGAGAATACTTTTCAACGAAGGATATTTGAGGGGTTGTTTACTACTAACTAGTTTGCATAGTTTAATTATGCAGGGAAGCCAAGCCGCTCGTCGTTCCGGGTTGGGTGATTAGTTAGAGGTCTGTCTGGGAAGATAAAAACAACAACTTGAACAACGGGCTACGGGCTCAATTCAGCCCGATTGCCCATATGCATTGAACAGGTTTTATAAGTCTAAATGGTATTTGAGCACATGGGCCATCTCAAAAATATTGAACACGTTGTGTTTATCTTAATTATATGTAAACAAGTCAACACACGAGGGAGACGCGGCAACGATCACACACCGGTTCGCCTGTATTTGGGGCAGGTATGCAAAAACAGAGGAGACATGGAGTCTAGGCATTTTCTGATATCCAAAAAACCACTTAGACTTATGACGGAGACTGTAAATGCAGTAATTTTGAAATTCCAATGAAAAACAGTATCAGCAGAAACTGAAGCAGAGAGATAAGATTCAGGTCGATTGAAGGGAGTTTGCGCCTATCATTCGTTAGATAAAATCTACATAAAATGATGGGGAATTTGATACTTTTGGAATGCGCCATGTCCTGAATTTCTATTCGAAATCGCTCAGGCTCGACTCACTTCGTTACGTATGATTGGAGTGGGCCAAGCCTCCCACCAGTTGTTCAAAGCTTTATCCTCCTAAATCCGCTATACGGGATCCGCTTTGATCAAGAAATGTGCGGGGCGGGCCGCGTAATGATTCCCCCTTTGAAGGATGGAGAAAAAAATCAAAATCCGTACTTGACTTATGCAACAGGAGGGATATCTCCTGGCGAAACAACACAAAATTATGAGTTATCATAATATAACATTGATAATAATGAGATCTGCTACAGTAGTGATATTTCGACCTTTTATTGATGGGTCTAACTCTTACATAACCTATTAATTATTGACTTATGAAATAAAATCCTCGTTTTACTTTGATTATTATTAAATAAAAATTGTCACAACGTCACATTCGTAAGCAAATCAGAAAACAAGCAGACATTTGAAGGAAACAAGGATTGGTAAACAAATGCCAGCTGTAAAGCTGTAAAGCTGTCAAGGGCTGCCCCGAGTAGTCAGAGATCACAGGGGGTTAGAAGAGAGGATCATAGCCGATAACAGAGGATAATAACATAGACCGAATTCTAACTCACCTTTGATAGAACAAAAGCCAACTGAATAAAATTATAAGCGAATGCTAGTAGCAAAGCGATTAAATCAGTAGCTCATCCTCCATACTGAAAGCATTGTTCAGCATATTTGCAGAGAAATCTCCTCCATTCATAAAAAATAAGAGAAATTTTTGGGGGCGCAGCTGCACGAATTACACGGCCTCGATTTCTCGTCCGTGAAATTGATCAACATGGGAGGCCTTGGCAAAGTGCCAACGGCCGCGACGCAGTCGCCGACAGATTCTGAGACTCTACTTCTTCCTGTGTTCAGATGACTAAGGCGAAAGGCTGTCGGCGTCAGTCAATTCTGTTTGGAAATCCACCCATGCAATTGTCTCCTTTTCGGATCGTAGCAGCAGCTGTTCGGGGATTTTGGTAAGACTCTAGAGCCAGTCTTACTCGTAACAGTGTCTCGATCCTTATCCATCAGAGTGAGTCCGGTGCTAACCGGTATCAACCTACACCTAACCTATACCTCAAAGGGATGGTAGGGGTGGCTTGATTGGGCGAGTGTCAATCCGCATCTTGATCTTCAGGCAATACGGATGATAGATACTCCAAAAAGCATTACTCCATCTTCACTTCTCTCAAGAAAATGCAGATATTATAATGTAGTCCTAGGAAATTACAACCATTCATGGAAATTTAAGTAGTACATAGGATATTTAAGATGGGAATCCCTCTCATAGGAGCCTCATATCCGCTAGGCCCGAATCCACCCCTCATAAGAGCCTCAGATACGCTAGGCTAGATGAACCCAGAGGACGTAAACGGAGCCCCGCTCCGTGCACTCCTGCACTTTGTTGAATTCCGATGCGTCCGTACCATGAGTTGCATGCCTGATAAAGATTAGCACGAGCTCAGAAAGCAAGGGAAGGGGTTCTAATTTGACTAGTGAGATGAGTTTCCCACGCAAGAAGCTCAAGTTGTGGGAATTAGTTGAAACATTAGACGAAATTCGTCATCCAAGATTAGGAATGAGGAGGTGTTCAAGTGGACACGGGAATTCACTCCTAGCTTCGGTCAGCCCTAGTCTTTGGTCTAAAGGTTCAAAAAATAATGAGAGTAACTGCTAAAAGAAGAAAGTTCATGGGAGTTTTTTGAAGCTTCCTCGCTGGCAGCCTATTAGTGACCTAGGAGAAGACTTTTGCAAGGACTCAACATGGCCCCGTATACAAGAAATGTCTCTCAGGCCTCCTCCAAACGCCATTTTTCAGACAGTTTCGACGGAACATCACGAAAACAATAGTAACTTGAAATGAGTATGATGGACTAACCCAGTTAGTGTTAGCCACCCGCTTGGGCAGAAAAAAGCTGCTCTTTGTCAGCTGTTAGTAGAAAATGAGGCATACTATAAAAAACATCATAATTTTCAGAATGAACAATCAAGTTAGTCAATCCGATAGTAATGAGCCACTTGTGTAGCATGATTTTTCAACTCTACCTAGGAATTTCGTGAAGTTCCCCAGAGAAGGAGACACTTCAGAGAAAAGTTTGCAAAATGTTAAAGGGAATTTAAGTCCAGTTCAACGCCTATATTTAAACTGGAACCGCCGATACTTCTCTTTGCTTTTGCGAAAAATGTTAACTTTCCGCCATTATCGCAAAATTTTATTTAACTTTAGGTTCTGATGTTGCGTATCGTTTCAGTTTTACGAAGCCATTTCAAAATTAAAGTAATTCATTCCGTGCGGAATGTCAAGAGGACACACCTTCGTTAGATTCTGGAAGCGGAGGAATCGTTGCAGTAATAGGCTAGCATCATCGGACCGAGGGAAACGTAATTTCTGACTTGGACTTTTCCATTTTTTTCATAAAAATTGAGTAGCGCTTGCCAAAAAAAATGCATTCGGATCGAATGGGCGTCGCTACAACTTTGGTCAAGCGAAAACTTCCAAAAAATTAACAAAAATTCTCTCACGATCCTATCGAAATGCCGATGTGGGGAGAGAAGTTCCCTCCTGTACGTGACACACTCTTTCCTGAGCAGTTTTTAAGAACATTCTTCTTCTCCCATGAATTGAACGGGTGTATTGTCGTCTTATACAAACAGTGAGCAACCGATATCAACTATGTGGTAAGAGCAAGAGCAAGCATAAATAACGTCACAACAAAAGCCGCGTAAGATAGTATAAAGTGAGAGGATTAAGTCTCTGATGTGAATCTACCTCCTCCGAATTTCCTCTGACATTCGACTTCGATTCAAATCATGGTAGCATTTGAATACGCATGTACGTATACTGTACATTGGCTTACGATGAATAGCCGATCTTCGAGTCGGGCTTTTATCCTACGAGTATGGTACCGATTAATCGACCCTAGAAAGATGGAAGGCACGGATGGTTCGAGCGAGTAACATTCCGGGATTAGGTCCCTGGGCCATGCATGTGGGATGATGCACCATTTGTCACCATAACATCTCTGGTGGCAAAAGCGGTATTGTATATTTATTTATAAATGACTAAGCGCATAAAATAGCATCATTTTGATTCTTTTCTGACAAACTGCCTAAAACAGTCATTTAAATTTCCTGGTGTTCCCTCAAAAGGCTTGAGAAGAGAAGGGCCAAAGGGATTCTTGCATGAGGGTAGTCAAGAGTAGAATGAATAAGCAAAGAGAGAGAAAAGAGAGAAGAGAGATTACTAGATCAAACCTCACGGAAGCACAGCGCTTTTCTCCAAACTGGGTCTGCAGTAAGGTTTGCAAAGTGGAACTTTTCGAAAGCCATACAAAAGGCAGTAAATACATTGTAACACAATGTAGAGTAAATAAATAGATTTAGCAGAAGTTCCATTGAGTCGTAGTCATTCGGGAAAATTTGTGCCAGTCACAAGCTAAGAACAGCATTCCAATGTAAGGCCGAGCTCAGGCTATTAGAACAATATTGCCGTACAGTGGGATCCGGTTGTGAACTGAAACTAATTATTGCAAACTAACAAACTTTTGATATATCGGATTCGGAGGAAAAAGTAAGAAAAATGGATTTCGGATACAGGTTCTGTGGAACACAGAGGGCAATAAAAGTGGAGGCGGAATGTTGATTTTTCGTGAATGCATAATTCAATCTGTCGATTCAATCGTTAACAGAGCTCTGCTTGCCATCAACTGTGCAGCTCTTATGGGATAGACACATTGAACAGACAGCCACTGACTTTACGACTGTGGAAACATCCTCCTTAAAAAAATCACTAAATTCAGTTGTGCCCCATTTGCTTGGCAGTTGAATTACATGAGAAAAAAGTTTCGATTCTTGGAGGCGATCCCTCCCGGCGCCTTGACGTCGGCCAACAAATAAATCATCTATTTCGACGGAAGGTCTGTTCGCTAGCCAGCTTTTGAACGACGGTAAAGGTGTTGGCTCGTAGGAGTTTCTGACCGTAGACGCAGATTCCATAAGTTATTCGGCTTTGACTGACTGTCCCATCGCCGAGAAGGTTGTTGAGATCTATTTTATGACTGTGCCATCTTCCAACCTTTCTCAAAATAATGGGGCATATTTGGCGTATATGAAGACGCCTTTCTAGACATAGTTCTGTCGAGGAAAGGAAGAATATTATTTCTTTCAAATTCCACACTCGCTATTCAAATTCATCGAGAGAAAAGAAGCCGCGATAAAGTCCGCAATAATTATGCATCGTAGTACAACAATAGACAGAAAAATACAGCGGATCAGGAGGATATGTTGATCTATAGTATCTGAATAGCAGATCTGACTTGAAGAAGGCGATGCTATAGATCACCAAAATCGTAGATCTCGAGACATGAGTGAGGCCTATTTATACCCCTTGGGCCGAAGACCAATGTTCAAAACATCATTCCAGCCAGATCTCACTCATGGCTCGAGATTTACGATTTTGGTGATCGCGAAAGTCGCGATACTGGATGTGGACCCTGAGTGATCGGGCCAGGGTCAAACGTGTAAGTGCGACTTCATCCGTCCCAAACCTCCCATCTATGAGGATACAGATTGAAGCGTGATGAGTCTTCCTCTCTATGAACTGTATACTCGAGTGCCAGTGACGGTTTTTTCAGAACGTACTGAATACGAAACTTTCATACGATACAGACAACGCTAGGCTTTGCTGGACCTTGTATGTACGCTCGAACGTCGTTCATAAAAAGTAGCTTAGAGCGAGCGGAACTAAACAAAGTTAAAGAAAAGTGGAAAATTGTAAAGGGTAGCAGTGACTGGGTGGGTAAGTTGATGCCAGTAGATGATCTTATGAATCGACAGTGGGCGGCCACGATCGACGACTAGTCTTTACTACGCAAACGGTGCATTAAAAGTGGCTACGTCGAGGAAACTGAGAAGGACTGAGTCACGGTAATAGACAAATCGATAGAGAAAAACAGATGTCTGAGATGTGTGTGTGCTAGAAACGGTGCAACAGTGTTTTGGATAGGGTCTAGGACTTGCATGGGTGAATGTGTAGGGTACGCGTGGTGGTACAGACTGTGGACACTTGAAAAACTTTTTGAATCCTGTGCAGCTCTTTTGAGACTGTAAGGTTACTTGTTCAGAAAGTATCAAGGAAAGGGTACGAACTCCTGGTAAGTATGTCATAGCTTTTAAGTTGAGCATTTTGCGTCTATTCAAAATATTTTGAATTTTCTTAAATAGCCCTCAGAATAATCTGGTAGGATTCGGCTTCTTTGAAGATCAGCCTTTCATTCCCGTTCACCCGTAGCCCCTACTGCCAATAAATGCCTTTGATGGTATCGTCATGTCCTACGCACGAACAAAAACGGCGTTCGCAAGATAAGCTTCAGTCTGGGAGTGCGTGTGAAAAAGCCTGAGGATCCTTCAGAAGAAAGAGCACATTCCGCATTTAATTCACCAGAAAAGCGAACCCCATGCACAACTGGGACAAACGATCAAAAAGAAGAAGGTCGTTATCAAATTTCCCTTAAGAGGAACAACAGATTTGGCTAGCATGAACGAACTTTGTTCCTGTGATACCATACATGTGATATTGGGGAGTCGGTATTTGTGTACAAATCTTTTCTTCGCACCTCCGCTCACTTGCATGTGAGCGGAGGTGCGAAGAAGGACTCACCCGTGATATTATCCTTGTAAAGTTCTCCCGGTTTGGTTGGTTTCTCATACCGTTAGTTATTCATAAGTAGTCAAATGTTGGGATATAATGAGAGGAAATTTCATCATCAAATAATTTCAGCAACATAAATCAAAGAACGTCTTCAAAATTCATCAGGGCGTGTCTCGTAGTACTATGAGACATCGCCTTTCGCCCTAACAAATAACTTCAAAGTCAACCCATATGTGTTATGAACTGTCTAAACATCATAAAAATCTGTCGAGAAATTACTAGATATCCATAGAACATAAGCAGCAATAACAAAACTCCCAAGTAAAAATCTACCATTTCAATCTAAAATTTACAAAGTGCAAACGAAAAGTAATGAAATGTATTTGAAAAGTTCATCAGTAGATTTCGTGAAGCCGTTCTCGTTCCAGCAGTTCTTGTTCTCGTTTTTCGTGCTCATACTGAAAATCTCATTTTAATTACATCACTGTCCACTGAAATTTCGTAGGGAAGCCTTTCAACTCGCTGAAATTTTGGCAAATTGATGTTTTATACGTTGTGCTGCTTGCTGCTCAGAACCAAACTCAGTTTCTCGTCAAACAAAGGAAAATGATAAGTTCCGTGAAGTCATCGAAATTCTTCAACCTTCAAACAGTATTAGGGTGTTTGGAGAGTGAAAAGTGCTCGACTAAATCGTAATTAACGGGAAGATAGGTGACACGGGTAAAACTTTCTCTGGAGATATGAGCAAAAGGAGCAGACGCATCTTTTCAATCCACTTACCTTACTGAGAAAATTGAATTCGCATTGTGCATAGTAGTTGATGTCACCATGAAATGTGTCCGGATCATCAACTTGGTTCAGTATTCGAATTTGCAGAATCAAACCTTAAGTAGGTGGTGAAACCGGACGTAGCATAATTAATAAAGTCTAGATAGGATGATTTCTTGGGGCGTTGATCAATCCCGTCTGGGGATGCGCCCACGCGTTCGACTCCCATTCAGAATCGTAGTGGCGTATTGAATGCGCATGTGGCCTATACAATGACTTACGGTGGCAGGCCGCTGTACAAGTCAGCGCTTTTATCCTCCCACACGAGTCTGGCACCAATTAGCCGACTCCGGAGGTTGTGGTTGGCCTAGGATTCGTCAGTTGTGTTGTGCCCATTGACTCATTTTACTAGTGTCTGATTAAAAATCAACCGATCATCGATCTGCCTGCCCAATCTGCTACTCTGAAACTGAATAATTCATACCTGTCATGAGACCCCCAACGACTGCTGTTGCCAGGGTCACACCCATGCCGGCTAATTGGTACACAGCTTGGATTTCACGATTTCTTTCACCATTCATCGGACCACCTTCGAAATGTGGATAGATATGATAGAGTCTGAAAATGAAAAAGATTTGCAATTAGGAATTCGTAGATCAAGCGAAAATGAAGACGACTAACGTTTTCCCGTAGCTTTCCGGTTCGTATCCCAGAGCGAAGATTATGCTGAAGATCTAAAAAGAATGGCTTGAATTGTAAGACTGATAATTGGCAGAAGTCAAACATCTTCTGCATGGAATGACCTCAAGGTTTGTCAGAACCCACGCACCCCTGCAAGTATTCCCGGTATTCCATGTAGGTTATGAACGCCGCAGGTGTCATACAGCTTGAATCGTTTCTCCAGTTTTGGCTAAAAAGTATAAACTGTATCTAAACGATATTACAAAATGTTCACAGAGAAACTCACACTAAGCCAAGCGTGGCCGATTACGGAGACGAAACTAGCGCATATGCCGACGGCGACGGCATGGGATGGATATAGCACAGCGTTGGCCGCGGAGCCTAAACGAATGTATGAAACTATGTTCTGAGCCGATCTCTTAAAAATGGAAAAATGCAGGTCTGTCACGAAGCCTTCTCTAGTTTCGTTAGTTCCGTTTAGTTTAGTTGTCCTTTCTAATCTTGCAATGCCGTTATTGGCTTCTGTTGAGTTCCAATAAATCTGAAGGAAACCAGGGCTGTACCGATAGCTACTCCTCCTGAGAGGGTCGAGCTCTGGATGTGAATCATGTTGAATCGGCCAAGATTATCGACCAAGGAACTGAGTATAAACGTCGTTACGGTGCCGCTAGCCATCGCCAAGTAGGTGTTCATGATTGCTCGATGACGTGCGTCCTCTGTAAGCGGCATTTTTTCTTCAAAAATACTGTAAACTGATTGCCAACAAAAGTGACTGCCCGGAGGTATCCCTCAAGGAATGAAATTTTGAAGGCTCCCCGGGAAATACTTGAATTCACCTGAACCGGTTTAAAAAAAATCAACAGATAATCCACTTCAAAAGACTGGGCAAAGGTGCTCAATAGCTTGAACCCAAGGTGCTCAGGAAATTTTCAACAAGTCATTTTTTTAGGAAGGAGAACCGCCTCGAAGTTTTGCAGATTTCATTTCTATCTGATAATACTTGTTTCAAATACCAGTGGTTCCTATCAGAGGTCTTACTGGCACCACCTCTTCTCATTTTTGTAGCTGAGCCAACCTACCCGGTTCTTGAACAGCAGCATTGAAAGAAGGAAAGAACACCCAGAGTAGAAGCGTCCCTGCAACAGTTACAGACTCAAATTTCTAGAACTTTCAGGGAGAACAAGATGCCCACATACCGATCATTGAAAAAAGATCTGAATGATGTATGGAGCCTTGCTCGTCCATTTCCATCACGTTTTTCTTCTTTCCTACCAGTGCTGCCGCTAAACCAAAATACGCCCCAAAAGCATGTACGACAAGGGACCGACCACCATCGTTTACCTATAGAATAGTGTATAGTAATTATGCACCGAGTTTTTTCTTATCTGTAGAGTACGAAAAACTCACATGAAGGATATTGAAGACGATGTGATCGACAAGAACTGAAAAACTAGTCTCAAAAAACGCCAACAGCAGGAACTGAACTGGAGTCATACGACCGAGCAGCACTCCCATTGTTATCAGTACTACTGCACATGAATTATCTGCGCACATCATTCTGAAAAACAAAAGTCTTCAAGAAACTGTAATGGAGGCAGGTCAGCATTCGAAGCCTTCAAGGAAGTTGGTCCGTATGATCAAGCTTACAGGGCTGATCGCTAGCGCCAGCCTGTGTTCTGGACGGGTACTGATCGCTGACCCTAACCAGTGTTTTGGCTTTCAGCTTAGCTATTGCATCAAAAGACCTCGGTGAAAACCTGGCTAGCCTGTGAGGGGGCCAGAATTAGGAAGTCTTTTCTTTTTCTTTACAACGAACTTGGTAAACATGCAAAACGGCACTACGACTATCCGAGGACGGCTCGATTAACAGCAAAAGGTTTGATCCTTCATCATTAAAAAATGTAATTTTCACAAATAATCTGAGCAAAGGTGTGCCTGTGAGCATGTTTCGATATGTATAACACATCTTCCTATTTCTTAATTCTGAAGTCTGAGAACACCTCTTCCCGCAATTTGGAAACGGCTATGAAATTCCACTTGGTATCAACTCACTCAGGTACTCCAAGAGTGAATGTGCCCGTCTCTTGGAACTGTTTCGACAAAAATCCTCGTAGAAGCATTGCCCACTGGATGACGAACGCTGACAGCAGCAGATTCACTGACACTGCGGAGAAACCGTATCTCTAAATTACAAAAGATATTCATCAAAAAAGGCTATAGTCAAATAAAAAGGGATCAACGATGTGTTAATGTGATTTCAGCCGTTATTTATTCAAAAATGATTGAATTAAAAAATTTCATTCAGCAGCGACGCGTAGTTAGAAGAGAAATGTAGGTGCAACTTTTTTACGGGAAAGGGTCGGGCAGAAATGTCTCGAGATTTATGTCAGAAAACAACGACGGGCGAGTTGCTATGGGTCTGCCTGAGACTTCTGCTCCTATCAAAGCGCCGACAATATTTTTTGAAATATTGAAATTGTTAAAAGGGAACCGAGGTCCAGTTTGCAACCGTCGAACTTGGGTCATATTGCTATCCAACAGATGCCCTGCTCGACTTCGATGGTAGCTGAAGAGCAGCAGCTAACCAACTCGAACGTCGCTGCTGATGGAGAACCGTTGGGCATATATCCCAGATGTTAGCTGATTAGACCCAGGGGTTCCTGATACACTTCGGCCTGAACGCTATCAGCACGACGACTTTGGTAGCAAAGAACTTGTCAAGGCGCTTCCCCTAGCTGTCGAAACACTGCAGACATTGCAACACCTTCACTACAAGCAGAAAGAAGAGCCATTTTCTGGCGTATAATATCGATTCTTATACTTCTTTGCTTACAGCCAAGCCATCTTGCCCTCGTAATTCCATTTCCAACCTCTACAGCTCTCATAGTCAAAAACGTTTTTGAGCTTTCGGCGTTTCGTCTATAGCCGTCAATGCGAACTACCCCAAACGTTAGGGGTACAGCAACATTACCGTGCATATTCTAGAATTGCATTAGGTTTTTGCAATTGATCGCATAATCAATCATTACACTGCGACTACAGGACTTCGGTGGTAATCATAATTTCTACTTGACAACTAAAAAGCGCTCTTTTGGACTAGTTCTATGCTGAATTTACTTTGATAGATATTACGAATATGGGAGAGAGACCAGGTGAAGCAAAAATGGCCTACGTAGTTGACTTATGTACTTCATTTGTCTTAGAATGTATCTTGCATTTAACTTGTATAGTACTAACGGAGTTGCAGTTCAATGAAGTCATTTAGCACTCCCCTTCATTCTTGAAATTGAACAAAGCGACAATGAAAAACTGACAATCTGGTTTTGCTTGTTGGGTTAGGGAGACACTGAGACTTCAATTGCCCACTACCGTCAAGTCACAAGATGCATGATAGAAAAAAGTGAGAGAATCTTCCAAAAAAAAGTAACTGTCCATCGAGAAAATATGCTCCTACCTTCAGAAATGCCATCAGAAAACCAAATCCGACGAAAATCATGAGATGCACGTCCTGGAACACTAAATTATTTTTATTTATTTTCCACCATTAATTGTATAAATGAGGAATAACTCTAATCTGAATTGTAAATTCTAATAGCATCCTGACGTTTCTGATTGAATTAGTTCTAAAAAAGGGTAAAGGACAAAGTGATCGGGCGCAGATCAGCCCCATCTGAAGAACGCGCCCGGCATTAGACTCCCATTCAAGACCATAGATACGTAGTGAATGCATATGGGCCTATACAATGACTTGCGGTGACCGGTCCATGCACAAGTCTTTCATCCTTCCGGATGGATCTGGTATCAACTAAGCGACCCCGGAGGATAGATGGCTTGGTTGGCTTAGGCGAATCTCGATCCGGGATTCGAACACCTGATCATGTGTGTGGGACAGAGCGTCATTCGTCACTATACCACCTCTTCCCTAGCTTGACTATTATATGTCTCCCATTAATTCTTTCAAGACTTCTATAAAAAGAAAAAACAGACTGAAACTTAAGTGTTTTCTGCTCCCAATTGTAGTGCGTTTTGGAGAAGTTTTCGTCTAATAGATTGCTATTGCGGTGGGAACGTGCTAAAAAGGATTCAAGTACTGGGATCATACACTCCTAATCATATCGTTCATGATGCTTCGCGCTTTTATCGATTTTTTTCAGAAAAAAAAACTGAAGTTCACTACTAATTTCAAAATTCCGGACCCAAAGATAGAATCTAAGCAAGGTTTAAAAAGTCTAAACCCTCCGAGTGTCCAGTTCGTACAGCGGAATCTTTAGTCTCTTCGATTCTACTCAGTTTCTTAATGTTAGAATTCATTATTGCTAAATGGTAAGCCTCACATGGGTAATCAGTTCCACTGTAAATTCGTTTACTGTCGTCCAACGGATCGATATATCGGCAAAATAATGAGAATAGTATGAGAAATATCATTTGAAAGAATAACGCCAACAAAGAGAATTGACGTCGTTGCCAGACGCTTAGCGTTGTCGGAGGCATTTCTAAAAAAAGAAAATGACAATGATATGTTTCAACAACAACGGTGGTCGATATGAAAGAGCAAAACATTCAAAAAACATTCAAATGTAATTAGCAGGAGGACATTTTCTAGAAGTTTCTTCAACCGTCAAAGCAACAATCTAACCTTTAATGAAAAGTAAAAGATGCGGTAGCAAATACATGGACTTCTTTCTGGGAATTCTATAGAAAGTAGTCACCAATGCTATAGTTACTGAGCGAGAAAAGTGAAAGTTTAGTGAAAAACATGATTCCGAGCTTCCAAGAGTCTGGTTCTTAACCCTGAAATTGTGAAACAGAAGGTCTGCTGTACAATATAAGATACTCGAAAATATGCTGGTGTATGGTCAAGTCCAACGAGGCTACCTGTATGAGGTGATAGTTGGCCCAAATTAGGCCCTGAGGCGATGGCAACTCCACCTCCGTATTGAAGCGATTAGATCAGGAGAAACGATGTGATAATAGATTGTATAAGGTACCGAAAAGCTGGGATAAAGAATGCTTCTTATACGAGAGTCCCATGCATTCTCGAGTTTCTATTTAAGATAGATGATTCTTGTTCTGATCTTTCGTTTTTCCAAGTTAACGCCCTCGAACTTCTGTGTGACTTCCATTAATAACATCCCATCTATTACAAGCGATGCTAACTTTTAGCCTTTACTGCATTTACTGCTTTCATCCGAGCCTATCGTGGTAGAATATAGGAAATTTTAGAGAGATGTGTTTATCAATCTATACGTTTGTTCATGCTATTAATTTGCGGTGGGCAGTAGCCGTGGGTTCTTTTTAGCAAAGGGGGATGCATTATTCAGAAGAGGCTGTCTGTGGCACTACATTGAAGGTGTTCTGAATGAGGAACAAAACGCAGAGGATGGTTTCGGAAAAGTTTTGCCAAACTGAACCTTCATCCCTCAGATTCTAGGCCTCACGTAGTGATCGTAGTGATTCACGCCTCATGTAGTGATTGCAATATTTTCCGGCTTCTCAGGACTATTGGTAGCAACATACGCTCACTCAACGCCTCAGTTCAAACATTTTCTCAACAGTATAAAAAACTGAGAGCAAACAAAGGGCTAAATATCCTTTCCACATTCGTATCTTGCTCAAAATCCGTGTTTAGAACTCAGAACAGACAAGGAGTGATATTTGTGGGCTTTATAAGAAGCCGAGCACACCATATTCACTGTACCAGCGAAGACAACGTCCTTATTGTCAAAGACGTTCTCGTCATACTCTTGATAAACCATTACGACTCAATGAAAACATTGAAATAACATCATGAGATGTTTCTGGTGTATTTACTTCACTATGACTCGAAACTGCGTCGAATAATGCAGTAATCAGTAATGATACAAGTAGGTATCGGATGTTGCATTAATGAGATGCAAAATGAGTGTTACGAAACAATTTTTTAAAATCAGAACTAGAAATAGCAAAGCAAGTGAGATGGTGTGGAAAAGTAATGAGTCGAATAGTATGTATAAATGGAGCAAGATCAGATGAACTATACTGATAAGTGTGTACCACAGTACTTGTAAGGTTAAGAGAATCGATGCGTTGCGCTCCGAACCGATCGAGGCCATCAATTGTTTCCCAATCACCCACCACCTACAGTCATCGTGCACTTACTCACATAATGTCTCATAGCATGTGATAGACGGGCGTTGCCGCAATATTATTACAACGATTTGGAGACGTCACTTTTTGAGGTCTCGTGAATGATCGGTCTATACAGAAGAGAGAGGCGTGAGTGAGTTGTTTTTCTGCAGCGACGAGTGTTTTATTTCGATAAGTTTAATCAAATAGATCTAATTTTACAATTTTAACATTAACAATTGAGGAGACGAAGTTAAGGAAAAGGTATTGCTCACCTTTACACCTTTTTTCTATTTAATATTCTCCCAAGTTACGCGGCCAATGAGTTCATTCGCCAGTCTCAACATTCCAAGTAAGACAGAAACCCTCACTTGAATGCCGACCAGCACGCTAACCATGTCCACCAAGCGGATGTTGCAAAGTGGACCAAAACATAGTCCAAGAATCTGCACGAAATTGGATGGAAGTCGAATGCATGACGCGCTCCAAAAGAGCCTATTGATGGCGGGCAGTTTGCAGTTTGACTCCCATTATGATTGACCTTGGGACATTTACCTAAGCTATAAGGTTTGCCAAGCAGACTTGGGTGATGCTGTGGCGAGTCGGCGCACTATCACGCACACACATGGTTCAGGGATCGAGCCCAAGGCCGAGCAGGCATTCCATTCCTCCGGTACCGATTAGAAGAATACAATGAGTACAAGATTTGTTTGGGAGGGTAAAAGCACGGACTTTTGCATGGACTGATTGCCCAAAGATCATTCTATAGGTCACGAAGGCATTCCTTAAGCAGTAACGTAGCAAGCTATAAAAGAGATGTCCGGACGAATTCCCGTCGCCGCAGAGTAAAGTGTTAGGGCGGAGTTGACTACAGTACCCCTGTAGATGAAATCGACTTTCATCTATTACTATGGGTCACGACGCCAATCCTTGAACGACCAGCTATTCACATTTTCAGATGTTGTGCATGACTGGCAATGGTGCTAAGTGTAGCCGGGCCTTTAGTAGGACATTTAGCACTTCTGTTTCTTACAGTGATAATCGTCGCTACCGGTGCTGAGGCATCTCCAAAAAGACCTTTTCGCCCTACAACGCCTCATATTACATTCTAATCAATCACAGATTTGTCTCACTGAAGAAACCTCATTACCCTTTTCTGTTTTGAACAATGGCTTTGGGTTTTGTCCGTTGTTCTGTTGGCCGAGTAACAAATAACGATTACCGAAACTGTTACCTAAGTTTCTCCAGCAAGTTTCGAGCGGTCACAGTTCGATGTCAAACGTTAATTGATGACTGTTACAACAATCGTCTGATTTTGTTAAATAATCGAAATATGTCTGTGAGCTTGAATGTGATATAAAGCACAGGGACATAGTATCAGCTACAATGAGAAGCGAACCACCCTTGTAACAACAAGGAAGGGAAAATTGCAATTCTCCCTATTCCTTTCGGTGCAGCCTCCACCTACGAATTCTCCCCTCCGTTGGCACCTCTGATTTCTTCGGAAGTTTGACAGCTATGTCGGCTAGGAGAGGATTGTGTTGTACAACCAGGTCGAAAAATTCAACATTTTGAAAAGTCATTCTCGAGTTTCTACTGGGAGAGAGGGACGCTACTATACTTCCTCGGTACTTAAGGATTCAAAAACAGCTAGCAGTGCCGAGTAAACGCGGATCCTTTCAACAGCTTGTCTAGACCTTTACGGTGAGAATTCATAGTCACACCACAATCGGAAGGGTTCTTGCTAACGTTTGAAATATGATAATTTTTGCGAAATAATTCCGAAAATGTCATGAATGTACTCATATTATTAGTAAAGCATCTAGTATCGGAGCAAAGATTAATCAGCTTCCGATCGTCCCAAAGTGGATTTTTTCTAGCAGGCGAGTTCAATTTTCGTGAACAGGGCAGAAGTGTGACCTCGCTCGGAGAACTCCAATGTAAATCATAGTTTGTAACCTTTATGACCACCCAATAGCTTTACAAACAATATAAAAACGTATTAATAACATGTGTAGGTACACATTTGAAGTCAAGTGAGGAATATTCCGGAAAGGATCGTCTATGTGTTAGCACAACCCACAGAGGCGTCCACAGTACTGCCTTTTATGTGCTTCCGAATAGAAAGCATTGTTGCAAAATCCATTTCGAACCCAGTTAACACAGCTGAAGAAATAAAAGATTAGAGTTTACAAGCAATTTGATACGTTGAAAGTTCGGAAATCGACGGAAAATTCTGGTAACAGGCAAGCCCAAAAACAGAATGGACAAGTAGATTTAGTCGAGGTTCTTGCAGAGCTGGCTTGCTGGTTTTGCACGGACCACAAGATCTAAGCATTTCGGGATCTTGGAGGCAAAGCTTTGGTGCATTGATCGGCTTTGAAATGATTGATTTATCCGAACCAGGTTGCTACGTCGTATATTGGTTTCAGCTGATAATAGGGACGGGATATAGTGTTTATGGGAATGAGGATAGGAGTGACTATTCATCTTCGAACAACTATGAGTCTAGCTGTTTAGGTGTGTTTCCCTTCTAGAATTTCCCAGAGCCCGCATGTCTTTTTGCAGTATCGCTTCAAACGTACACAATTGATGGGCACCGTTATAGAAAGGAAATAAGTAACAGCGATATTGTAAATGAATGTACAAACTTACTACAGTGTGTTTCAAAAGTATGTGCACACCCAACATTTTGTGTATTTGGGAATACCATTGCTTTCTGCAACCTGTGACCTTCACCATTCAATTCCCTGTGTGCGATAACCTCCAAACACTTCCTCTGAGAAAATATCGTAGCTGCTAACACAATTTTTTATTAAAGAAAAACTTTTTCTTTGTTTCAAAAGTATGTGCACACTTAGCAAAAAACAAAAATATAACCGAGATCAGAAACCAATAGGGCCTATTAAATTCCTGTATAGATTATCGACTACGGGGAGTTGTTTGAGAATGGTTTCGTTGCGGTAGGTTCCTTAGTTACCTGTGAAATGAAAATTTTTGAGTGTGCACGTCCTTTTGGAACGGCAACTGGGCCGCACTTTTTCATACATTGCTAGATTCACTCGAGACCCTGACAGCTATCGCTCACAACCTATTCCTGGCTGTCCACGTATTTTGTCTGCTCAGGACAACAGGAGAATATCCCGTCCCATGGTGAATACTTCTTTGTCTGTGAGTCAGATCCGAGCTCATATGGGTTCATCAGTCTCGCGTACGACCGTTTGGCGCTCTATCCGGTCTAATGAGTATATCACACGAGAGACGATGAAGAAGGCTCTTCGACTCAATACTCGACACAAGCGGACAAGGCTAAAGTTTGCTCGTAGGAACGTGGCAACTTCATGGAACAAGTTTCGGTTGTTGGGGAATTTTCAGGATTTCCCTATTTTTAGAACAAACAAAGTGTTGCACCCATTTTGTTTATGGGTGATCTTCTCTGATGAGAAGAAGTTCAATCTCGACGGGCCGGGTGGATTTCGTCAGTACTGGAGGGACCTTCGCCGAGAGCCACTCGTGTTCCCGAGGAGAAATTTCGGAGGAGGCTCTTTGATGGTCTGGGCGAGCAAACTCCAGCTTTGTCAGCGTGTGTCGAGTATTGAGTCGAAGAGCCTTCTTCATCGTCTCTCACGTGGTATACTCATCAGAGCGGATAGAGCGCCAAACGGTCGTACGCGAGACTGATAAACCCATCTGAGCTCGGATCTGACTCACAGACAAAGAAGTATTCGTCACAGACGAGCTATTCTCCTGTTGTCCTGAGCAGACAAAATACGTGGACAGCCAGGAATAGGTTGTGAGCGATAGCTGTCAGGGTCTCGAGTGAATCTAGCAATGTATGAAAAAGTGCGGCCCAGTTGCCGTTCCAAAAGGACGTGCACACCCAAAAATTTTCATTTCACAGGTAACTAAGGAACTTACCGCAACGAAACCATTCTCAAACAACTCCCCGTAGTCGATAACCTATACAGGAATTTAATAGGCCCTATTGGTTTCTGATCTGGGTTATATTTTTATTTTTTGCTAAGTGTGCACATACTTTTGAAACAAAGAAAAAGTTCTTCTTTAATAAAAAATTGTGTTAGCAGCTACGATGTTTTCTCAGAGAAAGTGTTTGGAGGTTATCGCACACAAGGAATTGAATGGTGAAGGTCACAGGTTACAGAAAGCAATGGTATTCCCAAAAACACGAAATGTTGGGTGTGCACATACTTTTGAAACACACTGTATTAAATGAAGTATTTAAGGAACTCACTTCGGGTTTGATCCACATGCAACACCTGAAAGGAAGAAATTCTGAACAAATGCTCACTCGCACGAATGAATCAAGTTTTCTAGTTAGCATACTGGAAACAGTAAAACTATTAGGCTTATCGTCGAAGCAAGGGTCATAGAGACAGTGGGACACTGAACTGCCTTATTTCGAAAGCAACTGTCCTTAATTGATGCCGCTTTCGATTCCCTAATGAAGGGAATGAGTAAGGTAGGTTAGTAGGTTTTCCTCAAAGGTTGCTCATGCAAATACCTTTTCAAACAAAAATATCGAAATGAAAATAGGAATTACAAGAAATGGCTGCCTCGCAAATGAAAAACTCCAACGCTGAAAGCTATTCTTTGTCCCCAAAAAATCAAATATTCTGCATCTTGAGCTGCGATTTCATTCTCCACAACGGTTCTTAGGGGTTTCCCTTGTAAGGGGAGACAAGAAACTTGATTATCTACCTCACAAGAACAGAACTTGGATAATATGGTTTGCCCGTGAAAGTGTCACCCTGTCACCTGTCATTTAGAAGACTTCTTCCAACTGAGATAGAAGTACTCACCTGGTGCTCCCGTAGGTGCTGTTGTAGACGTGGCGGTGTTGCAGAGCCCACATGTCTTCTTGCAGTATCGCTACAAACATATAAAATTAATTCGTTTCGGGGATCGCGTATTGTGAACGATAATGACTGTTTTCGAATAATTATAATGATAAGGCTGACTTACCTGTACGAAAGATTGTAGGTTTTTACTCTGGCAGATGAATGCGTTATCCAAATTGCACCCAGGTGCTTCATCAATGCAAGAACCTGAAAAGAAGAACAGTTACCAGAAAAGTTCAAGAAACAATTCAAGTTTCCTATGTTTATACTTGTTTGCTGCAGATGCAGGTGGTTACTTGCTGTTCACCGCACATGAAGGCACGCTAATTCAGCCTCGTTTTCAAATAAAGCGCATGGTAAATGCAGCCTCGTCTACTTCTACCATGCTCAGATAATTACTGGGTTGTCCGAAAAGTTTCCGCCGATTTTTGATTCATCTTTGAATGAAAATTCCTAGAGGAAGAAATCCATTGATTGGACTATATATCCTCCATTCTGTTCAGTAAGGATTCGCCATCTTCCTCTATGTTCCAACTTCCCACTTTCATTGAAGGTTCCAGACTTTAAATCGAAAAACCCTTTCAGGTGCTCTTTACAGTCCTCCAGCGGATTGAACGATTTTCCATTCAAAGAATTTTGCAGAAACCTAAACAGGTGGTATTCTGATGGTGCTATGTCCGGACTATGTGGTGTGTGGTAAGACATCCCACCCAAGCTCTAGCAATTTTTGACGAGTGGCCAAAAATACGTGTGGTCTGGAGGTACCCTGTTGGAAGATAACGCCCTCACGATTGGCCAGTTCGGGTCGCTTCTGGCCTATCGCTGCCTCCGAATTTTTCAGCTAACTATAGTACCTTTCCGAAGTCATCGTTTGGATCATGCGACAACAGCTTACGGTGAGTGATTTCCCTGGAATCCCACCAGCAACTCGACATAGTTTTCCGCACCTGGATTTTGACTTTTGCAGCGGTTTGTGACGGCTAACTAGGGGAGCTCTACGATCGTTTCCACTCCTCATTGTTGTAGACAATCCAGTTATCGTATTTCGTGCTCATGCTTTTCAGAATCAGCTCATTTTTATTTCGTTTGGGCAAGGAGTCGCACACGGAAGCGCGGTTCATCAAACTGTGCTCGCCCATTTCGCGAGGTATCCCAACATCGAGGCGCTTTACAAAACCAAGGTCCAGCAGATGATCATGGATGGTTGATTTCGAAACAATAAGCCTTCTTCCTACACCACGAATAGTGATGTGCAGATTCGCTTCAGTTCACATTTTGATTCGGTCGTTTTAACTGATGATGTCTCCCTGAAGGTTGCCGGTCTTCGAGGGTAAATTTACTCTGATTGGATTTTGCAAACTAGTCATGCACTGTACGTTCTTTTAGAGCATGGTCTACTCGAACATCATATATCTTTCTTGCGGCTTGAGTCGCACTCTAGGCCACGCGATAGAAGAAAAACTTCAGATGCCGAAAATGCGCGCAGTGGTTCTCAATTTTCACACGAGTCCTGTACAGCCAACCTTTGATAAATGTTGACAGAATCCCAACAAGAATATAGAGGAGGACCTACTCTTTCAAAAAACCATATAAGTTTATGAGGTTGGTTCCCTGATCTTTTGTGCAACAGTTGATATATCCGGGGTGTCAAAAATCGGCGGGAACTTTTCGGACAACCCAATAGATCAAGCTTTCGCAGAGCTCAAGCTATCCTGTGCATCGATGTGGTCTTGAGTAAAGCACTATTATTGAGAGTGTCGGTACTGTTCGCGCATGGGCTCTCTTTAGCAGAAACTCGTGGAAAAGGATATTTGACAGCGACCTCAAAGTTAAAATACTTGCAGGGACGAAGGAGCAGTAATTGTGCAGGGTTGGCAACAGTGGAAAGAACTCATCGCCTGATATGCTCAGCAGCATGAAAGGTGCTAAATCTAGGGCTGAAACTCTCTGACGATCTTTATGGTGCTTGATTACTACAGAATAAATGGCAAACGAACCAGAATCGCAAAGACCACATGTTTTTGGACAATCTTCTTCGAGAATACTTCTCCATGCATTACTTTCACACATATCCTGACTTACTGATGAGCAGGGATATCGCGGTTCTGGAACAAAACTCGGTGAACTGGTTATGAGTACGTCTTGGGGCAAGCCCAAAAGGACGTGAGAATCACACCATCTGAGCCTCGAGTCTTATCATAATCTGTTTTTGAGGGGTAAATTCAAAAGGCATGGACTCACGCAGTTTGTTCTGACAATTATAGGCTGGTGTAAGACAGCAGTATCCACATTGCTTAGGGCAAAAGCTGATTGCGGTATGGAGCAAGTCTTGATTCTGAAAACAAAGCAAGCTACATATCTCACCGATAAGTTCATTCTCTCAACTTCTTTTTGGACTGCAGACAACAACTGCGGACCAACCGTTGAACAGTAATTCATACACTATTACGAGTAACGAGGCGCAACTCCTGTTTGGACTCTTGAGTCCTACCCTTATGATTCTCAGCATTCGTCCACTCAGCTCAAATAACGACTAAAGAATAAGTGTGTCTTTTTGGTAGCGAATATTTTTTAAGTCTCCCTCTGTTGATAACATTGCCTAGCTGCTGTTGTCACTTCATCACGAAGAATGCTGAACACTTTTTCCTCTTAGCGGTTCTCCCGAATGGTTTACGATTGCCGAACTCTCTCTGCCATTACAGTAAAGAATGGCTCATTGAGTGCGGGCAGACATGGGCCCATAGCATCTCTAAATGAGCTTCGCCTTACGATGGCTATGTCCTTCTTTTAGTGTAGGTTCACCACGTGCATAAAAGTCGCCCATAGACCAGAGACCTAATGCGACCCACTCGACGGAAAGGCTCTCTAACCGTGGTTACAATGGAAAATCCAGCAAAGTCATTGCCTCCGCAGTTGAGCTTTCCCAGCTGAAAATGTACCCTCGAAGACAATAGCGTACTTCGGTCTGTGTTTCTCCGCACATGTCGTAATCACCTGATCCCAATGAAATTCATCATGGATCATCAAGTAAATCTACTGAGCTTCCGAATCTCAGGTCACTTACCACAGGATTTCCTGCGCACTTGGCATTTCTATCTTGATCGTTCGTATCCACTTTCACAGCATCGCCATAGATTATTTGGCAGTTGGCGTCAGACATTTTGTTCCTGCAGTTTACCGCCGACTCAGCGTACTGAAATGAACCATAGGATCATATGTCGTAGGAACGATGATTCTGAACAGATACTTACATTTGCATTTATAGACCTACAAAGAATGAGAAAATGGGAGCTGGAGTGAGAAATTCGCTCCAGTACCCATCTTCGATCCCCTGTAATAGATCAAAATTCCTATTACATTTACAAGAGATTGTTTTGAATCCGCATGTCATCAAGGAAAAGGGGAATTATCTCAATGAAAGGAGAAACCAGTCCAAAACACCATTTAAACACTCGAATCCCTAACAGACTCCCCAGTGGCAGTGGTATTGGCGATCTCGATTTCTCCTCCTCTCAGTGGGCACTGGAGAGTTCAACAGCGTGAATTGTTTCAACACACCAATCGACCGAAGCGATCGACGGCGCTGCTGGCCATGTGTTGACAACGCTGGACATGATCGATGCCGCTCACGCGGCCATGAGCGCAATCTATCTTGTGTTGTCAACACATGGCAAGGAACATCGTCGATTGGTTGGTTGGTTGAAACTAAGCACATCGTTGAACTCTGAAAGCACCCAGCTATGCGACGCTTTTTTTTCATGCAACAAAAACTGGCGTACCTTGAATTCACCACCGACACGGTATGTGCAGTTGAGGTCGGTGATTGCCCCTCCTCTGGTAAACTCGAAGAGGTTGAAGAATAGTATAATTAGTAGCATACTCTTGCTAAAATATTCAGAATCAATGGAATGTATCGACACAATGAGCCAAAAGCAAGATTACAAAAGTGAAAGCAACCAACGTGCTTTTATATGGCACCCATTTCCATTTTCATGCCCTCGAATGACAGAACAGAGTGGTGCCATATTTTTTCCTAATATTTAAATGACGTCAATAATAAATAATTCGTTGTGAAACTGCTCTGTTTTTTGTTAACAGCTTCGCACAATGAAATCACGTAGAGATCTCTTTGTTTATATCACCTCTATAAAAACTGTTCGATGGTCCTTGCGCTGGTTGGACCAGCTGAATCACTGCGTGCTAGGCTTCACCACACTCCCTTAGTACTGAGTATTTGAACAGGATATAGCGGAAAGCGAATTTGTACGTTAGGCCTTCGATGGTGGTAGTGAGGACTATTGTATCACAGAGCTGTCTTTGAGAAACTCTTGAAGCAAAAACTTCGTCTACCCGGATACTGAGGATTGTTCATGGTGGAGTACCCTCTATTGTGGCATTTAAGAAGTCTCGAGAATGGCAGACAATCATGGCAGTATACAATGGTGATTACTGCCTTTCTGAATTTCTGCCGAGTTCCGTGGTTTTTAATTATTCAATCTAAAAAAAGTTATAAGTACCACTAGTTCAACATATCTCTTATGGTTTATACTACCATTTGATACGTAGTGGATTCGCTCGAGAATGGTTCTAAACGGTAGCGGTGATGGTGAAAAAGAACACAACAAGAACAGAAAAAGAACAACAAGATATGATTTTTGAGTAGAATTTCTACAGGAGCTCTCAAAAAACATTCAGCAGAAGAGAGTCAAATAATGCTTCAGGTAACTGATTTCTTCATCCTTTGAAAAGATATGATAATGTAGGTTAAGCTTGAAAGAGCCCTCACCTGAAGAATATTGAAGAGACGGACTGACGATTGAAGATGGAGATCAGCGATGAGCACCTCGGAAGACCTTGGTTTCGAAGGATGTCGGCAACATACATAACGATTTTACCATCATGCGACCGAGCAGCACTCTTATCGTGGTCAAATCCACTTAGTCTTTAGTTGCTTTCTGGATTGAATGACCGAATCCTTCAGAATCAAGGGAAGAGCTGGAGCAATTGCGCTGCCATCTTGATGGATGAACTAGAATTGGTTGGTTTTGTAGATAATTTGATGGTACCCCAAACAAGCTGCACTTTTATAGTTGAGGAGAAACTCGTCAGTTCGCAGTTCCATGATGCGGATCTCTCGCAATCGTAGATAGTGAGAAGGACTGATAAGAAATGATTGCATGCACTGAAATGCTCTAGCCTTTGATCATATCCTCCCTCCTTATGACGGAGGAACATCTGTTTGTGATGAAGGATGTGACTGGATCGCATCTGGCATCACAGAAAATAATATGAGCTGGTAAAGGTTGGTAAGCGCTATTGCTGCTTATTGTGTTGCTGTAGTGATCACTGCTAGAACTCTTGAAGCTCCTGATCATTTCTTTACGTATACGGTGTCCTTGACATTTTGCCATGACTGTTTCATGAGACCAATCCAAGCTATTTTCACATAAGAACAGACGTTGGGTTGTGTCTTTCTTCTGAATCGCTACGACTAGTTCTTCGAAGAAATTGCGACATGATAAGTGTATCTTCTTTGAGCACATATCGCCACAAAACCTCGATCACCATCAATAGCATGGAAACCAAGCCATAATCTCGGCCAGTGGTTTATGTTACCGAGGGTGAAAAGTGCCATGCCCACAGAAAATGAATATGAACTGAAAAAGGCTGGTCGTAGGAGCGCTCCTGCTAAGCTTGGATAGTTACGGGCTTTTAGACAATTTGTAAATAAAAATGTTGTACATGCAAGTAAAAAGTTAGAAAATCTCTCTAGTCGTCGTCATCGTCGAATTGGGGATGGTATAAGAGAAGTAGCTTTGGTATGGGGTTCATTGCATCTCTGTTCAGGCAATTTCCACTTTTTCTATGGAGGGATAAGCGTTCAAAATCATTCTTCATTTTCCATTACGAAACTCTATACACTATAATGACATATCAGTCATATGTGTAGGCACACATATGTAAGCAAATGAGACATTTCTTGAATAGAAACGCCTGTCCTTCAACACAATCCACAGAGCCGCCCACAGTACTGCCTCTTATGTGCTTCCGTATAGAATGTGCTGCTGCAGAATCCATTTCGAACCCAGTTTACACAACTGAATATACCAAAAATTGAATCCAAAAAGAGAAACTCCGTTCTTAACACGCAATAAGAGCTGTAAAAATTTGAGGATTTAAGATTATCAACCCACTTTGAATTCGTCCCACATCCGACACCTGAAAAAGATTGATTTGCAATATTCGCTCAACTTTGTGGGCGTCTCTAGTCTTCTTCTTATCACATCCCAGTCAATAAGGCAATTTGATCTGTCGTGAGGGCTATTCAAAGGATCAGGCTAATGCTGGAAGCTGCTGCCCTTTCCAAGGATCACTTTCGACGTTTTTTCACAAAGCAGTGAAAATCGATTCACGGAGAGCTTGAGATATGTCCTTGGAAATTCCAAACTCGAAAAGCTCGTGAAGACTCTTCTCCCAGAAAGGTCTAGAGAGCCTTCTCCCGCAGGGCAACAATTTCTCTTTATCTCTCGAAGAAATTTCAGGGAGATATTTCGTAGCCGATAAGGTGCTCGTTAACTCTGTCAAGTGGTGATAAAATAAAACAAGCATTTAATTCGAAGTAATCACCTGGTGCTCCTGTGGGTGGAGGTGCAGCTGTAGATGCAGTGTTGCAGAGTCCGCATGTCTTCTTGCAGTATTTCTATAAAAGCAAACATATACATGCATTAATTATCAGTCTGAAGGATGAAGGATAAAGTCTTGGGATGTTATTCAATCCCGTTTAAGATATGCACCCCAGCATTCGACTTCTATTATATTTGGAATTTCAGTGGCGTATTGAATGCGTGTGTGGCCTATACAGTCACTTGCGAGGGCTAGCTGATGTACATATGAGCCGGTGCTTTTTTTTCCTTCAAAAACGAGTCTAGTACCAATTAACCGACTCCGGAGGGAGGGAAGTATTTGTTGACCTAGGTGAATATCGATACGGGATTTGAACCCCTGACCATGCAAATGTGATAGGCCACTACACCACCTCCGACCAAAGCAATACAGGATCAACTAATTCAGGACTCGCAGTTTGGAAATACTCGTCAGGGTTCTGATCCTTTGGTAAAGAAAGGTTCGCTCACCTGTACGAATGATTGCAAGTTTTTACTCTGGCAGATAAGAGCGTTGTCCAAGTTGCAACCCGGTGCCTCATCGATGCAGGAACCAGAAAAGAGAAATCGTTGTCAGAAATCGTAAAGAAAAAGTCCATGTTGCTGTACTTTGGGGCAAACGATCGCAGTAAGTAGTCTTATGTGCGGTTCCCATAAGTACGAAGGGAGGATGCTGTCTTGAGTTCAGCATGGTTATTAAATAGCCCCCGAATCATTTGCATTTGGAATTTCTTTTGGCCCAACTCACCTGGCTCTCAGGAACTGACGAGTACAAAAGAAAGACGAACCAGAATCGCAGAGACCACATGTTTTCGGGCAATCCTCTGCCAGAATATCTCGCCATGCGTTACTTTCGCACATATCCTGCGTCACTGATGAGCACGGGTATCGTGGTCCTGAAGTGGAACTTGCATTTCGTGGATGTGTTAGGTACTGATACCTCATGAAGTAGCAGCATTCTCATACCACTCAAGAGAATAGTTTGTTTTTAGCACCCGAATAAGGATGGATTTGACTCACGCGGTTTGTTTTGACAATTGAAGGCTGGTGTAAGGCAGCAGTATCCACATTGCTTGGGACAAATGCTGATTGCGGTGTGGAGCAGCTGAGGATTCTGGAAGTAAAGCAAAATGTCTGGTAAATGATACGGAAACTCGATGACAACCCGCGGCTTCAGACACTTCGTCAAGCTCTAGGGATATGACCCGAGAAAATAAAATTCATATCAGCTGCTCGAGCCTGCCATGAAAACCACAAAACCATACCACGGGATTTCCTGCGCATTTTGCATCCCGATCTGCATCGTTTGTATTCGCTTTCACTGCATTCCCGTAGATGAGTTGGCAGTTGGCGTCAGACATTTTGTTCCTGCAGTTCACTGCCGATTCAGCGTACTGTAACGAACGTCAAATTAGCATTCTTTCCGGACATTGTTTATAGGAACAATTCTGAACACGGAAGGGTAGGAATTCAGGGAAGTAGAAAAGTGAGAAATCGATAGAATTCCTTCCTAAAAAGCCAGTCACCAACAACATAGTCAGTTCAGTAGGGGAGAACATTGACGACAGCTCTCGACCTCAAAGCTTCTTTACATCTTTGAACTGACGTTGGTTCCATGACAGCGAACCATAACCTCATTTCCCTCGTCAAAAAATTTAACAAGGCCTGAAGCTTTCCGGGGCATTGAAAAAAAAACGGAATATGGAGCTCAAAGCAGTTCCAGCGCTGTATTTGCTCAAGGAATTTCTCTTCATCCTGAAGGGAAGTATAGAAGTCGCCCCACTAGTAAAGGAGCTCCTGGCCTAACGCTTGCCTTTTGTTCTGAGTGAATGCGCTTTTCTTCGAATGACAGAAGTCGTCTACCTTGATATCAGCTCCGACACGATGCGTGCAATTGAGATCGGTGATCGCCGCCTCTGTACCAATCACGAGAACGGTCGACAACAGTATAAATAGAAGCATATCTTCACTGAAATACGCGGAGTGAGGCAAACGGATTGATACAAGAGACTAAAATAGGAAGGGACTACAAACTCCCTCCTTTTATACAGTCCCGGAATTCGCCTCATGCCCCCTTCCTAAATTCGAAAAATTTTGAAGGCGGGGATACGATAGAACAGCATGATGCCATAATTTTTTATCACTGAAGTGACGTTTACTGAAAGAATTTATGTGAAATGTGAAATTGGTACCATTTTAATGACAATGGACACAATTAAACCACTTATAAATCTGTTTGTTTAGGTATCCTTACAAAAAAGCTGTTTGAGGAGCCACTTGCAGCTGCTGTATCGAATCGTGCTAGGGTTCCCTCCGCAAACCATTGAACAGAACACACACTGTAGGCAGAAAAAAGAACCAAATTTGAAAGTTCACCGATCGGAGCGATGACCAATGTTCCCTAGTGCTGCCTTTCAGAAGCACCTCTCGACACTCTGAAAAGATTTCAGTATTGCTATTAGGGTGTTCATAAAGTTCGTTGGTTGGTTCGTTCGTTCTTTCAAAGCTTGTAAAGATAACTCACCAAGTTAAAATTACTAGTCCATGATATAATCTCCATGCATACCCACCACCTTTCGCCAACGATCGGGTAGAGAGGCAACTCATTCCTCCCAAAAGCAGGCCGGCCGCGACTCGGCCCAGTCCTCGATCACGTCCTCGAGGTCGCGCTCATCTTCAGCTGTTTTCCTTCCAAGAAACATGGACGTGGACATAGACCGGAAGATGTGGTAATTGCTTGGACTGTTGTCCGGGCTATACGGTGGATGCATGACAGAATTGATGCAAAGCCTGTTCAAAACGGTCTGAGTATCTCTCGCTTTGTGGGGACGCACGCTGTCCCAAAGCAACCACGGATTTGCAAGTTTTCGGGACAAGGCAGCAGCTTTCACCTTGACCTCCTGCGATTCTTTAGAAGGGGTCTCTGCCGTCACTGTGGCATTGTTGGGAAGGATGCTGCAGTGGACGACGCCGTGGCGAGAGAAGCAGAATGACAGAAGGGGCTTCCTCCCATATTTGACATGTTTCTCTTTGCACGGCTTGGCGGGAGCGCATCGAAATCCACCCAGACTGGTTTGTTGGCAGGATTAGAGTAGTAGACCCACTTTTCATCTTGGCAAATGGGGGAGTCCGAATCTTTCTCAGGCCTCTGAGTTTGAGGTGGTCGGAGCAAACCTCAACCCGCTTCTTTGCCTGTGCCGACGTGAGGTCGTGAGGGACAACTGGGCGCTTCTTCGACACATTGCCAGAGTCAATAAGGACTTTGCGGATAATGGAACGGGGTACCTGTGTGACATTGCTTAAAGCGCGCAGAACGACGACGGTTCATCGTCTAGGGCATCCAGAATGCCTTGTCGATCGACTGTGGCTGGGCGACCGGACCTCGGCATATCTTCTATGTGATAGTTTCCATTGGTGGAGCGAATCCACTATTTTGACATCCAGTTTTTAGAAGGGGTGTTGTCACCCAATTGCTGGCGCATAATGGTCATAGGCTGACGTCTGGAGATAGGTTGCAGTAGTCCAGCAAACATCGGCGGTGGTTGTGACTATCTCTCATCTTCACTGCTTTATTGTGGGAAGAGCAGGAAAGGAAATTCAGAGCTAGCCAGCTCAGAAGATAGCCCCTGGCGAGTACTTTCAGCATTGCGAAATCATTATGCAAAATCACAACGTGTTGTTGCACGCTGTTTACAAATGGCCAGCGAACTTCATGGACACCCTAATAACTATCAAAGAGGTACATTGTTCCACCGGTGCCACGTATATGATGGAAAATGTCCATCATTTCCTGTCATTGTATAGACCCAACTTTTGCGAAGCTTTGGTTACTTTTGGAAGCAACTATGTTCGACTCCCATTCAAACCTGGCATGTTATCGTGACATCTAAGGCAGGCTATCTACTGTGATTTGCAAGACCTTTCTAAATATCTCTAGACTAAAGTTGAACTAAGCTGAGGTCTGAACATTGCTCGATCAAAATGATTCCAAATATTTTTTGGATTCCTCCAGTGACCGAACATACAATATTCCCACTGGAGCTATGAACCTTTAGCTCTGGAACATACCCGACCACTTCCGTAGAGCAGCGTTGAGAGAGTAGAAAGCGTTGATTGAGTTGATTTCGCAGAAGTATCAGCCTAATGATGCTGATAATCTCATGAAAAGCTCAAGGAAACAACTCCACTCATTGAAGTATCGCAAGAGTACAGGATGTCATTTCGAGTGGCATTCACGCAATTGCATCTTGGGTAACCATAGTGCTCCTACATAATCTCTTGTTCACATCCATCAGAAGTGGGTTGATCCTTCCGTCATTGTGCTCATTATATGTTATTTTCATTTGTTTTTCGAAAGTTGCTCGTGGCTTCCAAAGCGTTCCAAAATGATTAGGTGGAGTGCTTGTTTTAAAGGTATATTTCTGTCAAAAGTCTAACACAGGGGGTCAAAGCCTGCTCAGAGTACACATCAACACATGGATCTCAAAGAAAAAGTTTGGACGGGAGCCTATCGAGATCGATAATCAGATGACATTGGAAAGCAAAAGAGCAACTTTGAAAACAACATTAGAAGAAGATCTAGGAAAACAAGGAAAGGTGTGAGAATATGAGGATCATGCAGAAACAGGATACAGAGTAATTACGGTGAGATCAGATTAAAATTAGTTGAAAAATTTACAAGAGTCCTCTGATGATTTATGACAACTCATGACAACAGTCAAGTAAAAAAAATATCATTAATTTGGAATAGAGGTACTTGTAAAAACTGCCACCAGGCTTCAACCATGACATAAACTTAATTGATGTCCTTTCTCACTCTTGACAGAGCAAAAAGATACGGTATCCTAGCAGAGGGGGAGGCGGTCGCTTGGCACGGCCCTTCGCAGCCACCTTGCCCTTAGAGTTGGTTCGCACTCAGGTGGGAGACGAACCTGATTAAGTGTGAAGACTCAGGGGTCACTGAGCTCCTGAACATTTTCATTAATCTAGTGGGAAATGAAGAAATTGTAAAGATTGTATGGAATAATGGTTCAAAAAGAAAGGCAGTTATTACGTAATTTGTTTTAGAAGTTATCATCGCATAAGTGCTTTGGAATTTTTTGAACGTTTTTGTTAGCTAAATTTCTTTGATTTAATCTACAGAATTATCCTTTTTGATCCCTGAAAACGGTAAGCTGCTACTGTGTGCGATAGATGTGATCGAGTTCGAAATATATATATATATATATGTGATTTTCAAAATGTATATTACTGATGTAAATTGCATGAAGAGATGATTGAAATAGGTAGCTCCCAGAACTCTTGGCAATTTCTCCCTTACAACTCGAATAATGAGGATGAATGAAAAGTGTGGCGACCCCGAAGTCATCACTCCCTGATAAGGGTTGCCTCTCACCTATGTGCAGACAAACTCTAATTAGTTCGATAGTTGATCTTAGTTGGAGAGGGTGGCCGATTTGGTCGAGATGGTCGACGTAGAAATTGCGTTGTATGGGTGGCAATTGGAGCCTATGCGCCTCAATGGCAAGGTGGCTGCAAAGGGCCGCGCCAAACGACATACACCCTTGCAGAGGTTTTCAAAGCCCGTGAACATCCATCCAGCTTCTTTTCTATGATGCGTAATGTTACCACGCGGGCAATGATGATTGTTAGTGTGGAGGTTTTGCCACTTATCTCCAATCGTAGGCGTCCGATTCGAGTTGTAAATCTTTTCTACTCGCCAATGTTTATGGGTGAGTGCGAGTGGACGAGAATACCCACCGCCTCAGCTGCAACACCTCCAAAGAACAGTGTGTCTCCAGCTTCATAAATGTCAGATAGTAGAGCTGCAGATATCGTACGTGAACTCGGTCTTCCTGCTTTACATAATCAGATTCTCGATACACCCCTTAGAAGCGAGCGTTCGTGCATTGAAAGTGCAAAATGTTATAATCGTGGTGTTACCTCTTTCGAGCAGATTGTTATATGTAGCTCTAGGACTTAAGAGCGTCTTTCAGCAGTTCTACCCGATTCTGCCGTGCACTGAGCT
The DNA here is from genome assembly GCA_000469685.2 of Haemonchus contortus. NCBI lineage: Eukaryota > Metazoa > Nematoda > Chromadorea > Rhabditida > Trichostrongylidae > Haemonchus > Haemonchus contortus. Next base: position 8,794,179 of record LS997566.1, on the reverse strand, counting down.
TTCTCAGTACCAGAAGAATGAGGCCCATTCACATTACTGTATTTAACTTATGGGTATCTACTAGTAATTGGTCAGGGTCCGAAGTGGATGCCCGGCCGACTCCGGGTAGCTAGCCAGCTGCATAAAAAAGGACAAGGAGCTAAGATATCGGAGGCTCTCCCCAGTTGCCTGAAGGATTACATCCCAGTCACCCGAATGCAAGCTTTTGGCTGAGCCGATGTGCATTATACCAACCACACCCGCACTCTCCACACACGTGCGCACGAATACATTAGAGAATCGCCCCTGAGCGAGTACTTTGGCCGCGAGATCCTATATATTATCTGCCAATTCAGCTGACACGTAGTCTCTTCATCAACCGGCTGGAGGACCCTCATTGAAATCGAACTCTCAGTAAAGGAGACAAACATTCGAACGAGAGAAGTTTTATTGATGAAGGTTCATTGCTAAAGCGGTTCAAGGAGCAACACAGAGAGCTTCATCTTTGCTACAAACGCAACCAGCGCATTGGCAGTCTTCGTTAGTCGTGCACGGTTCTCCTATGTCGTAAATCGTGTGGGAGAGCTAAAGTCCTCTGAAATTCAAACTTCTGTCAATTTATCACCAGAGGGAATCCATTGTAGTGAGCTCATTCTTACCCGGGATTGTATTCGCATGCTACTGCTGTCCACGCATTCCAACAAGATATAACAGCACAGCCAATTTCGTTGCTCGTTTGCCAGGCCAGCTGGAACGATATTAAAAACAACCTAGCATTCATCCGCTAACGTTGCTAAAAGTTTTGTTCCCACTTGACTATACTCAGTTGTGCCTCGCGTGAAAAAGTCGTTAGTGAAAACGTTATCCTGAGGCACACCAACTTTATATAGTTCGCTGAACCACGCGTCGACCCCCTGAAATGAGGCTGATCCTGCCCATTTCTGAAGATGCAACAGTGCTCCTTATTCTAACCTCTGCTGCAGCCTTCGTCTTGTTAGGAGTGAATGATAACGAATGCATGTTAGTTCCCCAGCGATTTTTCTGTGCAACAGAGTTGTATCCAAACATACAACTGCCCGCCCATTCCACAACGTTGGCTTCAACGTCGCAGTCGTAGCTCTACAAAAGTTTCCTTTCGTTCAAAAAAATATAGCAAAATATTTCTTCATTATGAAGAGAATTTCCTGCAAAATCTCCTAGAGCATCGGAGTCTATTCTCCCCTATGCGGTAACAATCGAAATAAGTCATAAGAGCGTGGTACCATTTTCATCATTCTAGCGGCTTTCGGAGCGAATCCTCCAAGTTTGTTCATGGCTCGCCCACTTGTGCCTGTTGAGGAACATCTCCCTAACCTCATCTGTCATGCCATTATTAAGTCCTGGGCACGACGCAGCTGAAAAATACGGTTCCCTGCTGATTAAAAGCTCAAAACTAGTTCTCTTTGTGAACGAACTTGACTTGATATCCGGTGATTCTCCAATGTATAGTGGCTTCGTTGTAGTCGTAGTTGGTGTCGTTGTAGTGGTAGTTGGCTTTTTCGTTGTTGTCGTAGTGGTCGTTGTAGTGGGTACCGTATGAAGGGGAACGTATCCTGGAGGAATGCAGAGGGCCTCATCTCTGCTACAAACGCAGCCTTTGCACTGACAGTCTTCATCAGTTGTGCACGGATCTCCTATTTCATAGGGCATGTAGCCTGGCCAGTTTCCACTGTAACTTTTTTGGAATTGCATGATGAGAGAAATTGCTACTGCTGCTGTATTCACTCACCCCGGGTTGTATTCGCATCCCACAAATGTCATGCCTGGGCACCACACAACTGCGCAACCAATTTTGTCACTCTCCTGCCAGACCACCTGCAATGAACGTACTTCCAAGATAAATCGGGCTACTGTGCAGCTATCAATTCCATTGCCACCTCGGAGTAGTGCCCAGCCATTCTCCATGCTTCTTCGGTGAAAATATTGTTCTTTGGGTATCCATGTGTCCATACCTCACTAATCCACCCAGCAACGGCCTGAAATTTGATGACATTTTTTCGAGGAACACACTCTCGAGCATATGAATCTAACCGATTCTGCAGCATGGGTCTTGCTCATATTACGTGCGCCAGTCGCCCAAAGGTTCTGTCCCCAATAGTTCCTATCTGCTTCCGGGTTGTGTTTAACTATGCACTTCTTTGCATACTCCATCATATTTTTCTCAACTTCGCAATCATAACTCTGTAACGACTCAATGAATCTATGTTATTTCAATGTCTCATTTGAATAGACATGAGGCAAGCTTTCCTTCAAAGAAGGAAGGCTACAGCTCTTACCACTTTCTTCATTCGAGCTGCTTTCGAAACGTACCCTCCCAGTTTATTCTTGACCTGTCCTCTGGCAGCGAGCGATCTGAAGAAATTCTTTCATCGGGCCGGTGACGCGATATCATAGATGCTTTGCATGAGTAATACCAACCGATAATGATTGTGTTGATAGACGAAAACAGCCCTAACTTCGTCTGTCATGCCATTGTCAGGGGGACAGTACGTAGCTAAATATATATTTTGTTAAGCCCTAGCTAGAAAGGAAAGGATGTTGAAACATTGGCAGGAACGCACCAGTCACCCACGACGGCGTCAGAAGCGCCTAAACGCGTTAACTCGAACTATTTTTCATCGCAAGTAATTAGCTAAAAACGTTGACTTACCAAGCAGGCAGTTACGAGAAGCATTAGCATACCTCACGATGAATGTGAATATCTGCAGATTACTATTGGGGGTTTATATAGCTGTTCCAATAGCCTCCTCCATAAATTTCATGGAGGGCTTGCAGCTAATATAACTTTTACTTTCGAGTTGTCCAAAATGCATTTCCATTGTTCTTGTGACACAGATTATTTATTTTGTGACACAGTTCCTTACGGATTTATTACCCTTTCCAAAGTTAGTTCAGAGTTGTCAGGTAACTGATATCATTTCACTTGGGTGTCTAACCTTTCAGACAGTTTTATGGTGACTTTCTCTCACTGCGGAAACTATTGGTCCGATTTTTCGAGGCAGTTGGAACGGTTTATTCCTAAAATCGATGAGATATGGGCAGTATCCAGAGACACTGATTCGTCCCTCCATTCCTTCACCAATTGAAGGGGAGTCAAGATAAACAGATGTGAGCGCTTTCTCACGAGAACAATGGAAATGCATTTTGGATAACTCGAAAGTAAAAGTTATATCAGCCGCAAGCCCTCCATGAAATTTATGGAGGAGGCTATTGGAACAGCTATATAAACCCCCACTAGCGATCTGCAGGTACTCACATTCATCGTGAGGTATGCTAATACTTCTCGCAACCGTCTGCTTGGTAAGTCAACGTTTTTAGCTAATTATTTGCGATGAAAAATAGTTCGAGTTAACGCATTTAGGCGCTTCTGACGCCGTCGTAGGTGACTGGTGCGTTCCTGCCAATGTTTCAACATCCTTTCCTTTCTAGCTAGGGCTTAACAAAATATATATTTAGCTACGTACTGTCCCCCTGACAATGGCATGACAGACGAAGTTAGGGCTGTTTTCGTCTATCAACACAATCATTATCGGTTGGTATTACTCATGCAAAGCATCTATGATATCGCGTTACCGGCCCGATGAAAGAATTTCTTCAGATCGCTCGCTGCCAGAGGACAGCTCAAGAATAAACTGGGAGGGTACGTTCCGAAAGCAGCTCGAATGAAGAAAGTGGTAGGAGCTGTAGCCTTCCTTCTTTGAAGGAAAGCTTGCCTCATGTCTATTCAAATGAGACATTGAAATAACATAGATTCATTGAGTCGTTACAGAGTTATGATTGCGAAGTTGAGAAAAATATGATGGAGTATGCAAAGAAGTGCATAGTTAAACACAACCCGGAAGCAGATAGGAACTATTGGGGACAGAACCTTTGGGCGACTGGCGCACGTAATATGAGCAAGACCCATGCTGCAGAATCGGTTAGATTCATATGCTCGAGAGTGTGTTCCTCGAAAAAATGTCATCAAATTTCAGGCCGTTGCTGGGTGGATTAGTGAGGTATGGACACATGGATACCCAAAGAACAATATTTTCACCGAAGAAGCATGGAGAATGGCTGGGCACTACTCCGAGGTGGCAATGGAATTGATAGCTGCACAGTAGCCCGATTTATCTTGGAAGTACGTTCATTGCAGGTGGTTTGGCAGGAGAGTGACAAAATTGGTTGCGCAGTTGTGTGGTGCCCAGGCATGACATTTGTGGGATGCGAATACAACCCGGGGTGAGTGAATACAGCAGCAGTAGCAATTTCTCTCATCATGCAATTCCAAAAAAGTTACAGTGGAAACTGGCCAGGCTACATGCCCTATGAAATAGGAGATCCGTGCACAACTGATGAAGACTGTCAGTGCAAAGGCTGCGTTTGTAGCAGAGATGAGGCCCTCTGCATTCCTCCAGGATACGTTCCCCTTCATACGGTACCCACTACAACGACCACTACGACAACAACGAAAAAGCCAACTACCACTACAACGACACCAACTACGACTACAACGAAGCCACTATACATTGGAGAATCACCGGATATCAAGTCAAGTTCGTTCACAAAGAGAACTAGTTTTGAGCTTTTAATCAGCAGGGAACCGTATTTTTCAGCTGCGTCGTGCCCAGGACTTAATAATGGCATGACAGATGAGGTTAGGGAGATGTTCCTCAACAGGCACAAGTGGGCGAGCCATGAACAAACTTGGAGGATTCGCTCCGAAAGCCGCTAGAATGATGAAAATGGTACCACGCTCTTATGACTTATTTCGATTGTTACCGCATAGGGGAGAATAGACTCCGATGCTCTAGGAGATTTTGCAGGAAATTCTCTTCATAATGAAGAAATATTTTGCTATATTTTTTTGAACGAAAGGAAACTTTTGTAGAGCTACGACTGCGACGTTGAAGCCAACGTTGTGGAATGGGCGGGCAGTTGTATGTTTGGATACAACTCTGTTGCACAGAAAAATCGCTGGGGAACTAACATGCATTCGTTATCATTCACTCCTAACAAGACGAAGGCTGCAGCAGAGGTTAGAATAAGGAGCACTGTTGCATCTTCAGAAATGGGCAGGATCAGCCTCATTTCAGGGGGTCGACGCGTGGTTCAGCGAACTATATAAAGTTGGTGTGCCTCAGGATAACGTTTTCACTAACGACTTTTTCACGCGAGGCACAACTGAGTATAGTCAAGTGGGAACAAAACTTTTAGCAACGTTAGCGGATGAATGCTAGGTTGTTTTTAATATCGTTCCAGCTGGCCTGGCAAACGAGCAACGAAATTGGCTGTGCTGTTATATCTTGTTGGAATGCGTGGACAGCAGTAGCATGCGAATACAATCCCGGGTAAGAATGAGCTCACTACAATGGATTCCCTCTGGTGATAAATTGACAGAAGTTTGAATTTCAGAGGACTTTAGCTCTCCCACACGATTTACGACATAGGAGAACCGTGCACGACTAACGAAGACTGCCAATGCGCTGGTTGCGTTTGTAGCAAAGATGAAGCTCTCTGTGTTGCTCCTTGAACCGCTTTAGCAATGAACCTTCATCAATAAAACTTCTCTCGTTCGAATGTTTGTCTCCTTTACTGAGAGTTCGATTTCAATGAGGGTCCTCCAGCCGGTTGATGAAGAGACTACGTGTCAGCTGAATTGGCAGATAATATATAGGATCTCGCGGCCAAAGTACTCGCTCAGGGGCGATTCTCTAATGTATTCGTGCGCACGTGTGTGGAGAGTGCGGGTGTGGTTGGTATAATGCACATCGGCTCAGCCAAAAGCTTGCATTCGGGTGACTGGGATGTAATCCTTCAGGCAACTGGGGAGAGCCTCCGATATCTTAGCTCCTTGTCCTTTTTTATGCAGCTGGCTAGCTACCCGGAGTCGGCCGGGCATCCACTTCGGACCCTGACCAATTACTAGTAGATACCCATAAGTTAAATACAGTAATGTGAATGGGCCTCATTCTTCTGGTACTGAGAAAGCTCAGTGCACGGCAGAATCGGGTAGAACTGCTGAAAGACGCTCTTAAGTCCTAGAGCTTGAGAGAAAGATTGACAACTTTAATCGGGCGCCTACGATTAAGAAGACGTTGCACAACATCAACCCTAACACTCTTCATTGTCCGCGCAGTAACATTACGCAACAAAGAGAAGAAGCTACATGGATATTCAAGGGCTTTGAAAACCTCTGCTAGGATACCGTCATCCTACTGGTCGAAGCCTTTTCACATGCACTCCTATTCCATATCAATGATATTTGCTTTACTTGAAGGTTGTAATACGTTGTTTTAGATCATGAGAAGATTTTTGCAAATTTTTCCACTAATTATAATCTGATCTCACCTTTATTACTCTGTATCCTGTTCTTGCATAATTTAGTCCTTATATTCTCCATCCAATATTTGTTTTCCTCCATCTTCTTCTAATGTTGTATTCAATGTTGTTGTTTTGCTACGTAAGCTTGCGTAATGAGCTCTACAAAAGCTTCACTAACACGATTTCGCCATTTTGCAAGGAATATATTGCCAACGTGAACAACGGGGTTCGGCAGGAGTACCATCTCTTCAAAATTTTTCAGTGCTGCTCTTAAAAACATTACGCGTTCTTTAGAATGCAAAATCTTGGCAATGAAAGCCTACCGCCGCTACATAAGTCGTCTTTGCTTTGCACACAACATTGTTCTCATAACAGCGAGCATCCAGCTAGCGGAACGTTGGTCAAATATGGCAAGGTTTTTGAAGACATCAACTTAGAAGTGAACCTATTGAGTTTCCATAAGAGAAGGACGAACATGCAATCAACGTTGTTCACGTTGATTGCACGACCGGGCGCCTGCAAGACGAGAAGATTTCTTCAATGGCTTACAGTAGCGCTCAAAAGTCTTCGGTGAAATGTTTCGACGCTTTTTCGTTCATAACTTTTTGCTTAGTAGCCCGAATGACACGAAATTTGGATATGTCTAACTAGAGCATACTTCACCCTACCCAACGCTATTTGACTGCGAAGCTGCAATACCCACAGGTAGAGTAAGGTGTTTGTTGCGGTAGCACATCTTGCTAAAAGTAAAGTTGTTGACGTCTGCACTTATTCGCACCTTATGTACGTTTTTCTTATCTATTGGGTTCAGCATTACCGCTCGTACACTTTAGACATGATGAAAAGGAAAGAGATTCTAGAAGGACCATCATCTGCATTTTCAGTCGATTTTGAGTTCATGCTCTTTGGAATGTCTGGAACATGATCAGATTGCAGGTTAATAGTGGTAAATATTCACAATACATCCACGCTCCGAATATAGAAATTTCGCTTGATTAGATCCAGTAGGAAAGAAGTTACGACTGAAAAGTACGGCTGAAGAGCCATTTCACCGAAGACTTTTGAGCGCTACTGTATATCCCTCGATCTAGATTCTACTGGAGGTGGACAACAACGATGAATGGAGAGGATCGGCTTCTCTTTTACCGACGAATGATATTTTGACGTTATTAAGGAGAGGGCTTGCAGCCGTCGTCAACTTCCCATGGCGACTTAGCAAAAGGGAATTCTAAAATATCCTAAAACAAATCAAATTCTCAGAAGTCGTTATGAATTAGAAATATTTGCAAAGGATCATGACGCTACATCCAGGGAAGGATATGCCACATGTCAAATTTGGCTTTACCTTATTGTGAGGAACGTCTAAGACTCCATTGATCGGTCTACATCAACATTCATCGTTTTTTGAGGCTTTGAAATACTTCCTTGACACTGCTCTTAGGAGCGCATTTGTGGAGTCAGATTGAACGCCATGCTTAAAAAATACAGTAGTTACAGTACTGTCCACAGTGTCTCACAAATGATATTTCTCTCAAAGAATAAATTATGGCAACGCCAGACTTTCATGAGTTCCTGCCACCAATTGGGATGACAGGTTTTCCGCTGAATGACTTCAACAATATGTAAAATTCTTTTGGTTGAATTTTGGGTTGAATTTTTTGTTTGGATGCCCGTATGAGCGCAAATGTATTGCATCTATGTTGAAGCTTTGACGTAGATCAATCACACTGTGGGAGCTTTTCAAGTTCTTTATTATGCGGTACAGAGATCAGAGGAATGTAAATTGCCATTTTTATTTTTTGTAATGTAAATACTACAACAACAAATCAGTAGCATGTGTAGGTACACATTTTAGTACACATGAAGTACAGTCTGGGGACAGGAGACTCTCTGCTAGCACAGCCCACATAGTCGTCCACAATGCTGCTTTTTATGTACATCCGAATAAAAGATGCTACTGCAAAATCCATTTCGAACCCAGTTCACACAACTGAAAATACAAATACTAAACTTCAGAATCCGTACGTTAGGAAGCAAAGTCGGGAATATGCACATACATATCGGCTAGCTCAATGTAAGCTAATTGAGCCTTCAAATTCAAAACATGCTTGTAAAATGGGCATTGGCTAAATGATCTTAGCTACTTCTAATCACAAAATGTGGTTCATAAGTTTTCTGTTCAAACCGACTGATTCACTGCTGTTCAACACTGAACGCTTTTTTCTTCGCATATGATGTGCAACGACATGCGATAGGATGCTTTCAGAGTTCAACGACTGCCGATCGACCTACCAACCGATGGCGTGGTTAGCCACGTGTTGACAACGCAGGACAGATTGCATTCGATACCGCTACCTCACAGAAAGTTTCCGTAGCTCCAAACTTCAGTAAAATTGCCACTCAATGTGAACTTTTAATTCTGGCGACATTCTTTGAATATATTTTGAATCTGTTAATCTATGTCATCGGAAACTCTAGTCGTTGCTCAGAACATCGGAAAATTTCGCTTAGAGTGACTTCCTATGACAATTTATCTCTTTTTGAAGTAAGTCAAATGAAGTTGTAAAGATGTTGGAACGGTCCAGTAGGATAAAATGGCTCAACAGAAAATTGCACGGCAAAGGACCATTTCGGGAAGAATTTGAACACTACTGGATCTTTATGGAGATCTTTATCGTTCAGCCCTTAAAAGTTATGAACTAAATTAATTTGTCTTGGAAGGGAGGGATAGGTGAGAGGGTGTGAAATACGGTGACTAGAAGACAAAGGCCCAAACCTGAAACAGACTCAACACTCAACACTCAAAAAATTATTCAAAAGCAAGAAGTAAAGGAAAGTAGGAAGACTTTTGACAGTTACGGACGCCGAAAATGGCACACATCAAGTATAGCTGAAGAGCTCAAAAACATGGAGGTGTAGAGAAAAATAAGCTTCGAGCTCATTGGGAAGGATATTGGTTCTTAGAAAATTCCCATTTTTATTGCATTGTCAGTGCAGCAACTTCGCCTACACCCAGACGCTGCAACTTCGTTTACCATAAAAAGTCTATTCGTGAAAAGTTAGGGTATGGATGCGCCTGCACTCAGTGACGTCTTTTCATCGAATAAAAACATTCACCCGATGCTGCCGTAGATGCAGTATAACAATATTCGCACGTCTTCCTGCAGTATTTCTTCAAACATGATCAATAAAAACCATACAATTAACAATCACAGCTCATAATTTAAAGGCACCGTTCGCGATGATTCAATGGGCGGGTGTGTCGATGACGTGCCCGCCTCTCATTCGACGCCACGTCTGACTGTCTGACATGACATCGAATGAGAGGCGGACACGTCATCGACACACCCGCCCATTGAATCATCGCGAACGGTGCCTTTAATAAGTATTTCAAGTGTATTTATACTAATTCAAGAAAATTACCCTCACAAAAGGTTGCAAGTTGATACTTTGGCAAATAATTGCGTTATCCAAGTTGCAACCAGGTGCTTCATCGATGCAGTTCCCTGAGAGAGGAAGTGGTAAACGGGAACTTGGTGAGGCAAGATATTTTCAGGCTTCTATTGCAAAACGCAGTGTGTGAGTCAGTGTGGGGATGCCGCCCAAGTACCAAATTCACTGCCAGCTCAAAAAGGTAGCCTACTATCGTTGACCTCAACTCCCACGTTAACTCCCTTCGTGCAATGCTCCAGTGAAACTAGAAATAACGAATGCGCAGGTGCTCCTTCGATTTTTTCCTCCTTCCTATATCCCCCATGCTCCTCACTCTGTATTTGCAACGCTTGGGAGGCCTTGATGCTATAGCTTATCAGCACTCACATGTTCAACGTGTTGAGCCGGTCGGCCAATATCAGCACTGAACCGTTAAGCTGAGAGCTTTACATGACATAACTTGCTTTGACTCGATGTTTTGTTAACTGCTGTTATATCGCCGCAGTACGCGTTCCGAAAGTCTCACAAGGTTGGCGATCTATAGACAAATTTTCAATCTCGGACGGGACTCGAACCCGTATTTGTCCTTTCCGACGACCGTGCTCTGAGGAGGGTTTGAGGGGCTTTTGTTTGTGCTGAGCTTTGTTACTCGGAGTTAACCCTACACCTACGTGTAGATTCATCTTTAGCTGGCCTACCTCCCCTTCTTATTGATGACGAGTTAAGCAAAACAAACCAGTATCGCAGAGACCACACGTTTTTGGACAACCCTACTCGAGAATAGTCCTCCATGCCTTACTCTCGCACATATCCTGCGTCACTGATGAGCATGGATATCGAGATCCTGGAATAAACTTCGGAGTTTTTTGGATATGGATCGAAGACTTGAGAGGAAACCACCTTGAGCCACCGTATATTTTATATGAATAATCATCGATTCACGCAATTTGTTCTGACTGTTGAATGCTTGTGTAAGAAAACAATATCCACACGTTTTTGGGCGAATGTTCCATACTAGGCGCACACTTTGACTGTGGCGCGTGGTTTAGACTTGGTACGCGACGCGGTCTCCTCACACCTTTCGCCTTTTAGCACGTTTGCCCGAGGTCGTGAAAAGTCACGACACATGTCATCTACCCGGGTTTCTGGTCAGTAATTTCTCCTGGGGTTTTTCCCTCGACGATGGGTCGACAACCTTCAAGAGAGGATGTTTTTTCTTCAGGCAACAAATGGACAACTGTTGTAGACAGCTGGAGTACTCATTGTGTTATATAAGCGTAGTTGTGAAGAATGTGGTTGGATTTATAACTCAATTGTACAACAGAATATTGTTCATATATGTGTCAGGTATGAGATGAACGTAAGGTTTCTTTAGCCTTAAAGCTTGTCTCTTTACTTACTAGAGGATCTCCTGCGCATTTATCGTCTCGGGTCAATCGTTCCCACTGTCACTCCATTTTAATAAATGAGTCGGCAGTTGGCATCCGACACGTTGTTTCTGCAGTTCACTGCCAATTCAGCGAACTGAACAGTGTTTAAATGATTCACAATTCATGAAGCTCAAACATACATATTTACAGCGATGTACATTTGAGAAATTTATAAAGTGTTGTTATTAGCTTCTTCTACGGCTTTTCAATAAGTGAAAAGCCGTAGAAGAAATTGATAATGATCAACTTTAAGTTTTCATGATCAACTTCTTACCAGGGGGATAGGGGGTGGAGGTACTTCTTCCCAAATTCCCACGTTGAGCAGCTGTGGTTCCGCGGCGGCTACCGTATCCTCACAGTGGGAACTCAAACCTTCCCCTCCGTAGCGCGCGATCGAGTCGGATGGAGCTGGGATGGGGTGCACACAGGGATATCAGAAGTAAATCCTTGACTCCGCTTTTGTGCCCTGAAATGATTCTTGTGACTTTCTGAAACGAGCTAAAATTACACTCCTCTCTCCCCAAACTACTTTAGCAGGCTTCTATGTTGTAGCTCCTATTGCAGAAATAAGAGAATCAGGGACCACAACTGATGAAACCCCAGAAACTTAGCAAACAAATGACAGCTAATTTGTAGCGAATTCAACATTCACCGTAAGTCAGCAACTGGAATGATTCCACTCGTAGCAGCTGAATGAAACAACTTTTCTTCGGCAACAGTATAAACTCGCTTACTTTATAAACACCTCCTACGGCATACATAGGTACAGTTGAGATCGGTGATCCCTGCTTTTGTACCATTTATCGTAAGCATCCAAAACAGTATAATCGAAAGCACGTCTCCGCTAAAGAACCTCGAATAAAGCAAATGACTTGACACGACTGGGTTAGGATCGGCAGGGCAAGTTCGAATCTAACCGGTGCCGGATACGCAATTTTTTTTCGTTATCACCATTGCAATGACGTCAAGTGAAATAATTTTTGTGAACCCGCCTGCATTATTTGATCAAAAGCTTCGAAAAGCAAAAAGCCACACAAATTTGCTTGTTTGTATTTCTTTCCAAAAAACTGAATTGAAGCTCTAATTTAGCGTGGTGGAGAAGAACTCGAATAAGAAAAGTAGTAAGGACGGCACCAGGAGCTGGCAAAAATGAGCTTACTGTTAAATGGGTCTTTAGGAGGCAAGCCTTAAGCATTTCACACGAACCGCACAGTTAGTAGTAAACTGACCTAGAGGGGCGCATGGTTCTAGTGCAAATCTTTGAAGCCTACAAAGTAACCCGTTTGCTAACGATGCCACTGGTGAGGCTGTAAAGGTCGATAAAGCTGAATGGACGAAATGGAAAGACTATATCAGTAAGCTCTGCGGTTTGCGGGGCTCAGGAATCTACGAAGAAAATGTGCGGTCAGTTAAGGTGAGGCCACCAATGGAACCGATGGCTGAGTCGCAAGTAAGAATTAAGAGTTTGTGATCAGACATCGGTAGCCCTTGCCTTTGTCAAACATATAGTAGGGGCATTTGCTGAGAACAACCATTCGATAAGACAGCGCTGCACTTTCCTGCCTATGAAATGTTGTTAAATCTTGACCATTGCAAACTACTTCTCCAACCTATGCTTATCAAACCAAAAAGTTCGAAAAACGGCCGCTCAAGTCCTGCGAAGCCATAATCTGCATGTCGACCGGTCAGAAGTGAATTCGGTTTTTCCCTCGCACAGCGGGTGTTCTGTTCAAATAAGCTGTAGTAACGAAGTGCAAGCTGTAGCCCAGTACACTGCGGTCCTGTACCTGAGAACAGTTTCGGAGTCAACAAATGATTTTTTAATTAGAAATAAAAACTAGTGAATTCCCATGACTTTCCGTTTTGTAAAGCCTTTGTCTGAATATCGCAGGCAGTCACACAAATGATTATTTTAGCGAACGTCATAGTATTTACAGGAAACTGTATATGGCACGTCATTACTCTATTATTCGCCTATAGTTGCATGTTTACAAGTACACTAAAATGACGAGGAGTCTACTATAAAAGGTGATGTCCTCTGAGCCTTTAAGCTCGTTTCGTCAACTAGCTGATTCTAGCAAAGACATGCTTCTAATCATTCTACTCTCGAATCTGTTTGTAAACAGTGCAGGGGGTGCAATCACGGACCTCAACTGCACGTATGCTGTCGGTGGTGACTACAAGGTAGGTGACTTCATGATTGTTGAAGAAGAGCAGCATCAAGCTCGTCTAAACGAAAAGTACCCGAATCCTTGTTATTTCGTCGCCTGTACATCAGGGTAGTAGTTGTAATTTCGTTGTGATTTTCATCAAACACAGTAGTTATTGAGTTTGTGGGATCACCATCTTCAGGGGAAACCATTTGCTGGTCCAATTTTGTGTGGTCTGGGAGCACTCGCTGCCTAAATATAGTGAATTTCCATTCCCATAGGTGCATCTACATAAGGGTGATTTTCTAAGAACATTTTTGGATCTTTCCTTCTTTCAGTTTGCTCAGTCGGCAGTGAATTGTAAGAACAAAATGTCCGACGCTAATTGCCAAATTCTCTATGGGGATGCAGTGAAAGTAGACACGAACAATACAGATCGAGATGCAAAATGCGCAGGAAATCCCGTGGTAAGTAAAAGAGCAGGGCAAGACAGACTGCAGGTTGAGAAAGACTCTATGCACTAAGTGGCTCTCATATGGTCGAAAAGTCAGGAGCCATCAGAAAAGATGGAACAGACTCGCCTAGTTGCGAGGGGACAAAGACCCATTTACAGCATGCGGGTATGACGGATCGCAGCGATAGCTACTATAGAAACAATACTCGTCAACATTTAAATTTCTTGCTTTCTTGATTTACTGTGATGAAGTCAGATTGAACCGGCAGGGAAAATTCCCAACCCAAGTCGCACAAAACTGAGTATGCAACACGTGAGCTCACAACTTCGATCCGCGCCAAATATAAAGTGAACCGATGCTATGATTCCAAATTAGTCTGACCAAATACTTTGACCGGAAAGCAAATGGAAGAGATTTATGATATCCCGGAGAAATGGAGGGCTTGGTTGGCCTGGGCGGATATCATTCCGGAATCCGAACCCGTGGCCGCGCGTGTGTGATAGTGCGCCACTTCACTTTACTGCGCCACGAATTTACTTCTTGGATTCCGTTATAGCTGTTTTTTCCTATGTGTATTTCTTTTACATGGATTATAAACAGGGAAAAGAAACTGCTAGACGAAGACTTATTCTTTTTGATAGGCCGAGGTCAATTTCAGAATCCTGAACTGCTCCATACCGCTATCAATACTTGTCCTAAGCAGTGTGGATACTGCTGCCTTACGCCAGCCTATAATTGCCAAAACAAATTGCGTAAGTCAACGCTTTTCGTACTTAATTCTTAAAACAGGATGTGATTTCAATTGCTGCTACTGTCTCAGCTGGCATATATTGAGATTGACGGATGTTGTTTTAGAGCCACGATATCCCTGCTCGTCAGTCACCCAGGATATGTGCGAAAGTAGAGAATGGAGGAGTATTCTCGAAGAGGACTGTCCGAAAACATGTGGTCTTTGCGATTCTGGTTTGTGCTATTGTCTTCATAATCGCATCAATGGGCCCCATGGAATCGTCCAAGGGGTAAATCATGGGGACATGTTGGGATGTCCCTTACTGGCAGCGCCCAGCTTGAATTGGCATGAAAACGTCTTTTAGTTTCAACGTTGCATGAGCGACATTTCTGTGCAATGTCGAAATGCTGTGGGAGTGCCAAGCTCGATGATAATGTCCTTAGTTGTGCTGACTCCCATGCCATCCTCAAGAGGACCCCGCTACTTTTGGGTGACAAACACTGTAGAACAATAACAAAAAGTACAGGAGGAGGAAGGAATATGGGAATTTTCATAAACAATGGACGCTCATCCTTATAGACGTACCACAGTGTCAGCGTGAAAAAAAACAAATGAGCTTCATTTTCGAAAAAAATATCGAGAGCATTTACTTCTTTGAGGTTCTTGCGTAGATGAAGCACCTGGTTGCAACTTGGAGAACTCATTCATTTGTCAGAGTAAGAATTTGGAAACCTTCGCAAAGGTAGGCTGTTAACACTAAATAGTTACCGCAGACTGCGGTTTTATAATGAATGATATGTACTGGTTATGATTGAAGCGATACTGCAAGAAGACATGTGGGTACTGCAACACTGCGCCTACGGCAGCAACAGGTGGGTGCTTTAGCGTCGAGAACAATTTCGTTCACTGGTAACATCTTTGATTAAAGAACCTTTCACAAAATGTCTTTTGAAGCTGGGTATTCGTGGGGCAGGGATGCTATCAGTTACAGAAGTTGTTGGTATAGTGCATGACGAAGTCCTCAAGTTTCTTGTAAAGAACCGTACGTTCTAGTCTAACCACACCTAGCTCTTGAAAGAAGATGACATCTGGTATACACAAAACTCGTGCCAGTATGAATGCAACCAAACCCTTCACAACCTATTTCTCGCTTTCAAAAGGGGCAGACAATTTTTACAACTGCAGTTACCCTTTTTTTCGAACGGAGTATTTACGAGCTTATATTATTTTTTCAAGATGAACATTGAGATATCTATTATGACTAGGGCTTTATTTGCGAAGGAACGGAAGATATTCCAACCCCTTATTAGAGAAAAGACTCGAATGAATGGGCGGGTTTCGTATTAACAACAAGAGAGGCAGGAATCAAATAAACCATTAATCAAAGTTTTTACTTTTAGGTGTTGGATGTGGAACAAACGCGAAGTGAGTTTTCTTCTCATTGCACATGAAAGCCAGGTTGCACACTACTTCTAATTTTGGCTAATAGTCTTCTAAAAAGTGGTGTTTCTTCCCCGAAAATCGCGTCGCACTCACAGCACCCGATCGCGCGAAGTCGGTGCCGTGAAGCGAAAGGTTTAAATTTCTAGCGGAACGATACGGTAGCCGCAGCAAAAACACCGCCGCCTGCCGTGGGAAATCGGGCAGAAGTACCGCACCCTAGGCTTCTTATGGGTCATGACGTAGTCGTTCACGTTCTCGCTGAATCACTCACCATCTTCATTACTCCTATTATAAGCGACACAGTGAATGCTCTCCAGAGATATATCACTTCAAATGACCCTTGCCACCAATCGACTGTCTGGAACAGAGCTTCGGTAAGCCGAGATTGAATCACATTATGGACTCAAATGGGTACTTTATCTACTGAATCACTGAAAACAGAGGAACACTCTTGGGTAAGGCAAGGCACCTACGAGCACGGGGGTGGAGCCTACTGATACGGCAACTATCAAGTAGTTATTTGGGTGGGTCTCTCGAAGGTTTCCAACTTATTAGGGATTTTCATTCTCTGAGAAAGTTTCTATACCCCCACAATGCATACTATGGATATGCCTTTCGGTGTAGAAAACACGTGTCTTCTCCCTTTCAGCATCCGCATTCGAAAGCTGAACCAGTCAAACAGATACTTCCAACGGGATCTTCAAAACTGGTGGATCGCTGAAATTACAACGATGCCCTTCCTCTATAGCGCAAACTTGGGCTTGCTTGGGTCAAAAATACAAACTATTGAAAGGTTAGAGGCTGTGAAAATCAGGAGGTCCTTCCTCATAATTAATGAACGGTGCGACGTTTGATTTGAACCATTGCTTAGCTGGGAGCCAAAACGCTTTCGAAGGGTCCTCTTATCTCTCATCTACTCTTCAATTTAACTCAATACAATTGATCCCCTCATTTTGTTTACACTAAGGCCTACCCAGCTGATTCCGAAGAGGCCTAGTTAAGATACTGTATTCCCCTCTAGGACAAGATCGCGGGTATTCTAGATTGAGCATGTCGAGTAACTCGGTATCTCATATTCATATCGATAGCGTACCGGCGCTGCAATCCTACAAAGGGAAGCGTCTAAGCTTTCGGACTTGATTGACCAATTAATTATAAGCTTTCTTTCTGTATTCGAAGCTTATTACTCAAACCCATTTGTCCTTAGCTATCGGAAACAATTTGCAAGATTCCCTTCCTAAAAACTCGCTCATTAACTCTAACCTCTCTGTTTTCAGTTGTGCGAGCTGGGTTCGAAATGGATTTTGCAGCAGTACTTTCTATACGGAAGCACACAAAAGACAGTACTGTGGAAGAGAATGTGGGCTGTGCTGACAAACAAGCGTTTCTCTCTAGAACAGTTCTTTCCTATCTTTGAAGAATTCATAGAAGAAAATGAAAATGAGAATCTGATGTTCGCATTTGACTAATCTTTTTCTTCTGAATCACCTGAATAAACCTTTCATATCGCATGTGCCCCTCATAAAAGTCTTCCAAAGCTTACTTCAAGATCAAAGCGGTCTCCAAATTTCTTCCCCATGAGAATCTGTAGTCTCCCAAATCGCTCCGGGATCACTTGCTTTTGAGTTAACAGAAAATCACTCCCCCAAGGTTCAGCATCAACTGCCCGTAAATCGCATAATCACGGCAGCGTAACTTAGCGCTCAGAAAGAAGAAATCTCTTGCAGACGTATGACCATGATCTAGAAAAATTATTGAATGGTATGCAATTTGAATGTTCCATATAAATATGAATTCCGAGGAGATACATATAGCATATAGCGTATACATACTCTCCGTCTCTTGATTTTGGCTTTGGCTGCCCTTCGAGGATTTGCGAAGAGGAGGAACACCTTCAGATATGAATATGATGAGACATGAATGGAATGCGAAAGCGTTCAATAATGAACCTCCGAAGCACAGTGGACCCTTCAGCAAGCTATTACTTCAACACCTTTGTTGGAGGTAACGTGCTTCGAGAATATTGAAAAAGGAATGCCATGAAGTTTTTTTTTCATGTTTAAGCAAGTGCTACTTTAGATACCTCCCCGAACCATATCTAGAAATGAACCAGAAATGATGATTAAAGTGGTCTCGCCCCTATGGTGCTTTCACACCACTTCGTGAGGATATATGTATGTTTTTGCATTTTCAAAGATGAGCTACAGAACATTATGTGTATATTATGACGCACTGAATGGAACTCCTAGTCTGTTGAGGAAGTTTATTCATTGATGCAGCTGCTAAACATTACAGAAACCTTCAGTTTTACTGCAAGCGCAGCCCGTGCATGGCTCTCACATCTCATAAATTAGCTCTCCTTCGATGTTGCCCCTGAAAATTGCAATTAGAAAAAGGCTCGTGCTTCAAAAGAGTGCTCTTACCTCGGGTTGTACAGACAGCCTATTAAAGTCATGCTGTTACACGATACCACTGCGCATCCGAGCTTGCGAGTCTTTTGCCACACCATCTGAATCAGTGGTGAACCAGTACTGAACATTGTTGCAGCGAAATTACAGATAACCTCACCTGCGTGTAATAGCCAGCACCTCGGTAGAGAACGTCTCTAGTGAAAACATTGGCCTGGCCAACACCAACAATTTGCAATGAGCTAAACCAAGCTGAAGAGCTCTGGAATAAAGCTACTTGCATTTCATCTCACAGCTCTTCCCCATATAGATGTCTTACCACATTGGCAGCCTTCGCCTTATCCACATGGGGATCATATAACATATATAAATTTTCTCCAAGATTTAATGACTTATCCAAATGCGATGATTCGTAGACACACTTTTTTATCCACTTCAGTGCTTTCGACTCAATACCGCAATCGTAGGTCTGTAATGAATTTCAAACCCTTCGCATGCGGTCCTAATTGGTCAAGCAAGTCGTGTTTGATTGACTATCAGTATTTCGTTGGCCACTACGAGCGTAATTATACAAAACAAAGCAGTCTTACCAGCATAGACATTTTTGTGGCTTTGGGGGCATTTCCGCCGAATGCATCTTTAGCTTCTCCTTTAGCAACAAGCGATCTGGAAAATCGAGTGAACTTTCATCACACAGTCACGACCAACATAATCGATTTTGTGGTGAAATTTACCGGTATTCATTGTGCTTGTCAAGGAACACCTGCCTTACTTTATCTGTCATTTCGCTTTGAGAAGAACAGTGAGCGACTGAAAAAGGAATTCACAAAAGCTAGAGTTAGCAAAGAGATAACTGCAAAACATCTGAACCTTGTTTGCCTTTTGAAGTCTTTGCGGTCATTCCCTTTGACTTGCGCTTTCCTTTGGGTGCTTCATCTTCGTCAGCATCTTCAAACGAATCCTCCGACGGTTCATCGCCATCTTCCTCATTTCGGCTCTCTGTTGTCTCTTCAGATGAATCTCCTTCGGGCTTCTCCTCGTCTTCTTCGGAATCCTCCTCTGCTGGCTTCTCTGCCGTTTCTTCAGAAGAATCTTCATCGGACTCCTCAGCAGCGTCTTCAGCATCCTCTTCAGACGAGCTATCTGCGGAGTCTTCGTCTTCATCAGCGTCTTCAAAAGATTCTTCTGATGGTTCATCGTCATCTTCCTCATTTCGGCTCTTTGAGTTCTCTTCAGATGAATCTCCCTCGAGTTTTTCGGTCACGTCATCTGACGATTCTTCAGAAGATTCCTCGGCATCCTCCTCTGTTGGGCTCTCTGTGGCTTCTTCGGAAGAACCGTCTTCGGGGTCTTCGTGAGTGTCATCAGAAGATTCTTCTGAAGGTTCCTCGGCATCCCTCTCAGCTGTGCTCTCTGTCGTTTGTTCGGGGGAATCCTCATCTGCTTCTTCGGTAGCGTCCTCGGAAGGACTTTCTGACGAGTCGTCACTATCCTCTTCGAGTGAACTCTCTGAGTCTTCATTTTCGTCAAGGTCTCCATACGAATCCTCTGATGGTTCGTCGTCATCCTCCTCGTTTCGGCTTCTTGATGTCTCATCAGATGAATCTTCTTCGGACTTTTCAGCTGCTTCTTCTGAGGACTCTTCTGGAGATTCGTCGGCATCATCCTTAACTGAGCTTTCTGCGGTTTCTTCTGAAGATTCATCTTTTGCCTCCTCGGCATTGTCATCTAATGGTTTCGTAGCATCTTCAGTTGGATCCTCTGTTGCGTCTTCGGACGAATCACCTTCGGGCTCCTCGGTGGTATCATCAGAAGATTCACTTGAAGGCTCTTCGGCATCAGATGAGCTCTCTGCAGCGTCTTCATCTTCATCAGCGTCTTCTAATGAATCTTCTGAAGAATCCTTTGCATCCTCCTCAGTTGGATTCTCCGTGACCTCTTCAGAATCTTCGGAAGACTCTGTCGACGTTTCTTCTGTATCTTCTTCGTCTGGGCTCTCCGTGGTCTCTTCATCTTGGTCATCATCTACAAACACTCCCTCTATTGGTTCCTCATCATTATCCTCAGTTGGGCTCACTGTGGTCTCTTCAAAGGAGTCATCGAATGATCTTTTAGCCCTTAGATCAGCAGAAGTTTCCCCAGGTTTCACTGCAACGATTTATCTTATTATCGATCCGAAATTATACGAAATTTCTGGGGCACTTGAAAAACACTTACCAGCTCTCCCTGATACAGGTTGCAGCACCTGAAAGTATTTAGTATAGTTCATATTTCAACTAATAAGACTAAGGCATTTCAACTTACTAGGCAAGCTATTGCGATGAATAAGAGCATATTAGCTCTGGATACTGATGCTTCCCATACTCCTGACCCTTTTATATGGCCCGGCTCTTGATGTAACTTTAAAGGCTCAGTCTGTGTAAATATCAATGGACATAATGGCTGTTGCAATAGATCGTTATTTTGACATTTATTGATTTTATAATGATTTCTGGATTAGATGGAAAAGTTCAAGCCGACTGGGAAGTCACGTTGCAGTTAGGGACACATTGCAACACTCGCTTTGGTGTGGAAGAGAAAAGGCACCCTAATTCATAATAACAAAAAATGATCTTCCAAAGAAGTAGAAAAAGTGCTTCAAATTTCTCATGCACCAGGATCAAATCGTGAAAAAGTCCTTGGAAAACCACTAGCTCCTGTCCTTCTTTTAACGTGTGGTGCCTACAAATCCTTACCTTGTAATTTTTATCCCTAATTCTCATTTTTTTTGATAGTAGTGATCTAGTTACGAGACTAGAAGAGCGTAAATTGGTGACTAACAAAACTTTGTAATTTGTACGATTTTTCCTTGCAAAGCACTTCGAATCTTCACGAACTATAGTCAGTATGGGGAAAAGTCTTAAACGAATCATAAGTTCCTGTTAGCAAAAGTACCTCACAAAGTTACATTCCAACTACAAATTACAAAGTCAATTTAGTCAGTCAGTTAATCACCAATTTACTCTCTTTTAGTCTCGTAACTAGATCACTACTATCAAAAAAATTGACAATTAGGGATAAAAATTTCAAGGTAAGGATTTGTAGGCACCACACGTTAAAAGAAGGACAGGAGCTAGTGGTTTTCTCAGGACTTTTTTCACGATTTGATCCTGGTGCATGAGAAATTTGAAGCACTTTTTCTACTTCTTTGGAAGATCATTTTTTGTTATTATGAATTAGGGTGCCTTTTCTCTTCCACACCAAAGCGAGTGTTGCAATGTGTCCCTAACTGCAACGTGACTTCCCAGTCGGCTTGAACTTTTCCATCTAATCCAGAAATCATTATAAAATCAATAAATGTCAAAATAACGATCTATTGCAACAGCCATTATGTCCATTGATATTTACACAGACTGAGCCTTTAAAGTTACATCAAGAGCCGGGCCATATAAAAGGGTCAGGAGTATGGGAAGCATCAGTATCCAGAGCTAATATGCTCTTATTCATCGCAATAGCTTGCCTAGTAAGTTGAAATACCTTAGTCTTAATAGTTGAAATATGAACTATACTAAATACTTTCAGGTGCTGCAACCTGTATCAGGGAGAGCTGGTAAGTGTTTTTCAAGTGCCCCAGAAATTTCGTATAATTTCGGATCGATAATAAGATAAATCGTTGCAGTGAAACCTGGGGAAACTTCTGCTGATCTAAGGGCTAAAAGATCATTCGATGACTCCTTTGAAGAGACCACAGTGAGCCCAACTGAGGATAATGATGAGGAACCAATAGAGGGAGTGTTTGTAGATGATGACCAAGATGAAGAGACCACGGAGAGCCCAGACGAAGAAGATACAGAAGAAACGTCGACAGAGTCTTCCGAAGATTCTGAAGAGGTCACGGAGAATCCAACTGAGGAGGATGCAAAGGATTCTTCAGAAGATTCATTAGAAGACGCTGATGAAGATGAAGACGCTGCAGAGAGCTCATCTGATGCCGAAGAGCCTTCAAGTGAATCTTCTGATGATACCACCGAGGAGCCCGAAGGTGATTCGTCCGAAGACGCAACAGAGGATCCAACTGAAGATGCTACGAAACCATTAGATGACAATGCCGAGGAGGCAAAAGATGAATCTTCAGAAGAAACCGCAGAAAGCTCAGTTAAGGATGATGCCGACGAATCTCCAGAAGAGTCCTCAGAAGAAGCAGCTGAAAAGTCCGAAGAAGATTCATCTGATGAGACATCAAGAAGCCGAAACGAGGAGGATGACGACGAACCATCAGAGGATTCGTATGGAGACCTTGACGAAAATGAAGACTCAGAGAGTTCACTCGAAGAGGATAGTGACGACTCGTCAGAAAGTCCTTCCGAGGACGCTACCGAAGAAGCAGATGAGGATTCCCCCGAACAAACGACAGAGAGCACAGCTGAGAGGGATGCCGAGGAACCTTCAGAAGAATCTTCTGATGACACTCACGAAGACCCCGAAGACGGTTCTTCCGAAGAAGCCACAGAGAGCCCAACAGAGGAGGATGCCGAGGAATCTTCTGAAGAATCGTCAGATGACGTGACCGAAAAACTCGAGGGAGATTCATCTGAAGAGAACTCAAAGAGCCGAAATGAGGAAGATGACGATGAACCATCAGAAGAATCTTTTGAAGACGCTGATGAAGACGAAGACTCCGCAGATAGCTCGTCTGAAGAGGATGCTGAAGACGCTGCTGAGGAGTCCGATGAAGATTCTTCTGAAGAAACGGCAGAGAAGCCAGCAGAGGAGGATTCCGAAGAAGACGAGGAGAAGCCCGAAGGAGATTCATCTGAAGAGACAACAGAGAGCCGAAATGAGGAAGATGGCGATGAACCGTCGGAGGATTCGTTTGAAGATGCTGACGAAGATGAAGCACCCAAAGGAAAGCGCAAGTCAAAGGGAATGACCGCAAAGACTTCAAAAGGCAAACAAGGTTCAGATGTTTTGCAGTTATCTCTTTGCTAACTCTAGCTTTTGTGAATTCCTTTTTCAGTCGCTCACTGTTCTTCTCAAAGCGAAATGACAGATAAAGTAAGGCAGGTGTTCCTTGACAAGCACAATGAATACCGGTAAATTTCACCACAAAATCGATTATGTTGATCGTGACTGTGTGATGAAAGTTCACTCGATTTTCCAGATCGCTTGTTGCTAAAGGAGAAGCTAAAGATGCATTCGGCGGAAATGCCCCCAAAGCCACAAAAATGTCTATGCTGGTAAGACTGCTTTGTTTTGTATAATTACGCTCGTAGTGGCCAACGAAATACTGATAGTCAATCAAACACGACTTGCTTGACCAATTAGGACCGCATGCGAAGGGTTTGAAATTCATTACAGACCTACGATTGCGGTATTGAGTCGAAAGCACTGAAGTGGATAAAAAAGTGTGTCTACGAATCATCGCATTTGGATAAGTCATTAAATTTTGGAGAAAATTTATATATGTTATATGATCCCCATGTGGATAAGGCGAAGGCTGCCAATGTGGTAAGACATCTATATGGGGAAGAGCTGCGAGATGAAAACCAAGTAGCTTTATTTCAGAGCTCTTCAGCTTGGTTTAGCTCATTGCAAATTGTTGGTGTTGGCCAGGCCAATGTTTTCACTAGAGACGTTCTCTACCGAGGTGCTGGCTATTACACGCAGGTGAGGTTATCTGTAATTTCGTTGCAACAATGTTCAGAACTGATTCACCACTGATTCAGATGGTGTGGCAAAAGACTCGCAAGCTTGGATGCGCAGTGGTATCGTGTAACAGCATGACTTTAATAGGCTGTCTGTACAACCCGAGGTAAGAGCACTCTTTTGAAGCACGAGCCTTTTTCTAATTGCAATTTTCAGGGGCAACATCGAAGGAGAGCTCATTTATGAGATGTGAGAGCCATGCACGGGCTGCGCTTGCAGTAAAGATGAAGGTTTCTGTAATGTGTAGCAGCTGCATCAATGAATAAACTTCCTCAACATACTAGGAGTTCCATTCAATGCGTTATTATATATAACGTTCTGTAGCTCATCTTTGAAAATGCAAAATCATATATCTTCACGAAATGCAGCAGCAGCCTCTGGGCTGCGTGAAAGCACCAGAGGGGCAAGAACACTTCGATCTTCATTTCTGGTTCATTTCTAGATATGGTACGGGGAGTTATCTAACGTAGCACTTGCTTGAACTTGGAAAAAAATAATTCATGGCATTCCTCTTTCAATATTTCCGAAGCACGTTACCTCCAACAAAGGTGTTCAAGTAATAGCTTGCTGAAGGGTCCACTGTGCTTCGGAGGTTCATTATTTAACGCTTTCGCATTCCATTCATGTCTCCTCATACTCATATCTGAAGGTGTTTCTCCTCTTCGCAAGTCCTCGAAGGGCAGCCAAAGCCGAAATCGAAATCATGAGACGGAGTGTATGTATATATGGAACATTTTTTATGTAAACTATCGAGTAAAGCGTTATTGGTCCTAACGCACGCGACTTCAGAAGAGCTCTTTTTTCCATGCTAAACGCTCGATTAGACTGTCGTGGTTACCCTCTTGATGTATGATAATAAATAATAATAATAAACTCGACTGAGTTGATTTTCTCGATTCCGAACTCTGTTTAATTATGCACCTATTTCTCTCTTCTGCAACACTTTACCCCCTCCAAATGCTTCCCTTCACATGTTCCTGATATTTTGTAGCTTTTTTATAAAATTGTCCAAATTTTGCCGATTATATCAAAGTACATGCTGCCTATGATGATATGAGTGGTGGAGTAGTGCAGCAAGCGCTTAGACTGTCTGTGGAGAGAATGAGTGAATGGGCTTCCTCATGGGATATTCCCTTGAACCTCAATAAATTTCTAGTGATGCACTTTGGCAATTCTGCAGGAAATGATTACGTAGTGCATGGCAAAACCCTTCCAAAAACGAGATCTACTGAAGATCTGGGGGTTATTTTTGATACTAGCTTGACCTTTTCTGGCCACATTGACAGTGCCTTTAAAAAGCTTTTGCTGCCCTATTTCTGATTATGAGAAATACGAGATATTCCGAATCATCTATACTGCTGCGTCTCTACAAAGCATATGTGCTGCCCCACTCAGAGTATTGCTCGCAAGCATGGGGCCCTAGTCTCAAAAAGGATATTCAAAAGCTTGAACGAGTTCAACATATGTTTACTCGACTGCTGTGGTACAGGACCAGGCCTGCGGCAAGCATTTTGCCGTACCATGATCGGTTGAAATCGCTATCTCTTAATTCATTGCAGTATCGACGAGGAATATTTGATTTAGTGTTCTGTTTTCGCGTACTGGATTTTCAGACCTGCGAATGAAAGATTAGGTGGGTTCAATCTACACTATCCGCCCATTCAATCCAAGAGCTATACTTTGATGTTCAATAGTCTTTTTAATCGTTGCGCTAGATGGTTCGAGCTTCTACCTCCCCATGTTGTTCAAGCACTGAACAGTAAGATACAGTGCGTTTCATAATTATAAGGTCACCCTCGATTTTTGCGATTCTGGAGAAAGCAGCCGGGATGGGATTTTTTGGCGAACACAGAAAGATTCCTCATCACAATGTACCTCAGTATTCAAATTTTGGTCGCAATATCCTTCACCCCAAATTTTTTATGAATTTTTCAAAGATAGTGTCGGCTTTTGCGCCGTTTCATAATTATAAGGTCACCCCGAGAAAGTAAATGATTTGTTAACGTTGATGGCATATGTACAACACTTGTAAATCTTCAGCTCCTCCTTGTTTAAGAGCAACATCAAAGAGCCTGTGTGGCATACTAGAAACTAGGTTTCAAAGATGTTCCTCATCGGTTGCTCTCTATAAGTGCTCGCTTCAGCTCTTCTTTGCCCTGCAACTGACGGTTATTCGCATAAACCTGTCTGAATATTATGTCCCAGATATGTTCCATCCGACTGAGGTCGGGACTGCAGGCTGGCCATGGTAGGACGTTTATTTATTGGCATTGCAGTCACTCATCCGTAGCACGGCTCACATGAATGGAGGAGTTGTCTTGTTGAAAGACATAGTTGAGGTGACGGCGATGGCATAGAAAAGGTACTAGATGATGCTCCAAGACTTCCTGGTAATCCTTGAAATCCATACTGCAGCTCACGACAATACGACATCATTGCAGAACGCACCCCGCACCATAGGCTTCCTCCACCGAAATTGCGACGGCTGAATTAGACTGGGTCCTTCCTCAAGTCGCGATAGTACCGCTCGTTTCCGTCAGACTGAATTTCTTTTCATCCGAAAAGACGACCTGAGTAGGAATTATTCAGCTCTATGGTGAGATTTCGATGCAGATCTACCTTTGCCCAATCTCTCCCTAGGTTCATCTTTACAAATCCGAATCGAGCCTATTTGTGACGATCGGTGATTCGTGGCACCTTCTCCAACGCTTGCCTGGTGGTGTTCTCGCATCTTTTTACTGCTCTTCAGACTGTAGTTCTCGACACAGAGAGCTTTAATTCCGATCGGATCTGGTTCAAGGAGGACGTACTGTTGGAAACAGTCCTCAGAATTTTCCGCTCGTCACGGGTAGTAAGCTTTCATGGGCGTCCACAGTCGATGTTATATCTAGCGACATGAGGACTCTCTAGAAATCTTCGAATGGACCAAGGGGATCTCTCTGTTGGCCTGGAAATGGCTCGAGTACGGAGCCCACCTTCATGATGAGCCTTCTCATCAGAGGAAAGCAGATGACCACGAGCCATGTTGACAGCCAGGTTTAGAAATGCCTTTGCTACACAAGCTTACCTTTACAAGTATCCTCAGGCACGAAATTTCCTCTCTTTCGTTAATAATTGTTCACTTTTTCAGGGTGACCTTATAATTGTGAAACGGTGCAAAAACCGATAAACTGTTCTAAAAAAATTCAGAAGAATGCAGCAGCGGCTAAGCAACGGATACCTAGGTTAATCGTGCTGGGGAATCTGCTCATGATGCTAGAAAAAATCCTTAATGATTACTTTTTCTGAGAGCTCGATCTCTTGCACGTTCTAGGTATTCCAGAACATAATTGACGATTACTACTGACTCCCCGGCATTTCGATTTCCTCTTGCGGCTGCCTTCGTTATGATACATGTCTCTGACGTCTCACGTATGGTTCTGGTGCTGGATTACTAATGCCCATTTCTGTGTTTGCCTCTCTGGATGTATTTCTTGTTGCTTCTATCGATTCGTGGAACGTCCATTTCCGATTCCCCTGACCGCTTTTTAATACTCCTAGCAGCATTTTCGTTTGTAATAGCTGTTTATGTTCCTCGTTTGTTTGGATGGTTTGTTTCATTTGATTTTTTGCCACGGTTTTTACTGTTTTCCTTTCTCCTGCTGCGAGGCAAGAAGCCGGCGGCTGAGTATGCTTTTGATGATGATGATGATGTTGAGGCCTTGATTTTCATGTGCCCTGGCTGTTTGAGGATCCTGTGATTGTGGTTTCGAATCGAATTTGTCCCATACCGAGCTTTGGTTTTCAGCAAGCTCTAGGATTCTTGCTTCTCTATGCATATTGGGCCTTGGGCCAGTTTAATTTGAAGAAGCCTTTTTTCACAGGGGAAAATAGCCTTTCTGTACATATGAGAAAGGTTCTAGCATCACCTTAGCAATGCTCCTTCATGCGAGCTTCTTGCTTCCTTCTCTCTCTCTCGCAATCACCTGCCTTTCCTCTAGAGAGGCGTGTATCATGTTTCAGCTCTGGCTTTTTCCTCAAATTTTCTCAGGTTGATGTTTTTCCCTTTTTTCTCCTTCTTCTGTTCAGAGACCTTCGCCTTTCAGTTCCTGTTCTTGTGTTGTATGGCGTACCAAATAAATAAATAAATAGACAAATAAGATTCCACAGAAATAAATAAAGATGGTCGCCCGCTGTTCATGTTCCACTTCCTCCCAAGTAGATAACGAGATAAGTTAATCTCTAGGCAAACAATTTAAGCCAAAGTGAGTCGCCACTAATCGTACACTCTGTTGTAAGCACTGTTTTCAATGACTAGTTTGATTTTCGAGTTCGTTAAAATCTGCGATCTATGGATTCGTTACGATGTAATCCATCAAAACTCAAAAGTAGCCGTCTTAGGAAGCATTCATCAGTCCCATCTGATGGCTGCGCTCCGCATTCGACTTCAATACTCATTGCTGCGGTGATTTGAATGAATATGTGGCCTATACGATGACACTCGGTGGCAAGCCATGTTCAAGTTAGTGTTTTTATCCTTTCGGACGAGTCTACAGGGTGGGCCAAAC
This sequence comes from Haemonchus contortus, assembly GCA_000469685.2. Classification (NCBI taxonomy): domain Eukaryota; kingdom Metazoa; phylum Nematoda; class Chromadorea; order Rhabditida; family Trichostrongylidae; genus Haemonchus; species Haemonchus contortus. The sequence goes on along the minus strand of LS997566.1, from coordinate 8,765,578 downwards.
TTATGATTACAGCGCGCAGCGACGCTCATAGAGAATTTTTTCTGAGTTCATAGTAATTTGTTCGCTTTCTTCCATATCACATGGTAGGTTACATTATTACCTTCCTAAACTTGTGGTAGATTTTGAAAATGATGTAAGCGTAACTACCCCGTGAATCAATCGCCGCTTTGCATTTTGAAGCACTTTTGGCACGGTGCACCTACAGACGACTTAGCGTAACAAGGCAGGTGCTTCAATTAACCATAAGACGCTTTCGAGAGTTGGGAGTCGGGAACATTTGCAGATAGGAGTGGTAGGGGCCCAAGGGGCCTACGGTTATACTTAGGGGGAGTGTTAAGATGGCAGGACGAAGGTCTGTGTAACAGCGAACTTCATTCTGAGCCCAAAATGGCTAAAAAAAATGGATATCTCGTTAAGTTTTCTGCGCGAACTTATGAAGCATCATCTGCACAACCTTTATACTATCACAAAGTGATTTCCCCAGTGAGCAGGCTAAACAGGAGAGAAAGGTAGTCTCACAAAAGCTGTCCCGCCGCATACGAAAAATTGCCGTGCGGATTCCTGTTCACCGGCGAGAAGATATCCGCGGTGAAAAAAGGTGCCCAATAAGCAGGGCCATAAAATTTGTATGAAGCTGAAAAAAATGGAAGTGATGCAGCGCTAGGCTCACGGACTTTCTGCGATGGCCTTTGCGAGCGTCATGGCCGAGGCAAGAGAACCGATTACTTTTGTAAATTAAGGAGTGAAAGTTGATTTGGAGCCCTGTTCAAACCCTTCGAGCGCAACAGACATTTTAGCGATTCAAACCAGACATATCGTCAAGATGATGATCCTAACAGCAAATCAGAAATTGCCTTGCAATCGCGTAATTGGGGTTCCCTGACTTTATATCCTTCGATCAGTAACTACTCTGAAGCCCTGACCTAAATTCCATGGATGTCTCAATGCGGTCAGTCTTTGAGATGAAAGCATCCGTTAGCCCGAACAAGAAGTGATGTAATCTCAAAAATGCCTTGCAAAAAGCCGGGATCAACTCGATGACCTTAGCTGCGTGCCACCGTCAATGCCGTCCATAGCCGTCTCTGGGATTGAATGAAAGTAGAAAGCAACAGATCCCAGTTTCAATGCACTATTTTGATAAGAGATTAGTGATAAACACTTTTATGAAATTGTTTGCTTTTTTAGCTTTCTATTCGTCTCCGGGGATGTGATGTCTGTGTAATCATAATTTTGTCCCACCCTGTAGTACCAAACCGCAGATGTCGGCCCTCTCAAACGACCCCGGAAGAATGAATGCTCGGTTGGTCCGGGCGGACAGTGATCACGGATTCTAACCGGCTACCATTCGCGTGTGGCAGTGCGTCACTTGCCACTTCACCACGCCCGTCCCAACGTACAATGGTATCTTGAATAGTTTCGGTTTTCTCAAAAATCTATTTTATTCTTGCTTTCTTCCGATTTTTCGGCGATGGGCGGTGTTCCTATTTAGTTGTTATTGCTGAGAGCCATTGTCGTGGTTGTTTTACCTCTTGTGGCAGATAGATTTATTGAGACAGGAATGAACTATCAATACATGAGGCACTGTAACATTAGTGCCAGCCATAAATATGGCGTTGATACAAACCAAATAGAAAAGTAGATGTACACGTTATGCTTCTAGTTAATGTGACAGATGGGCATCCTCAGTGGCGATTATCGGATCCTGAAACTGGTACAATGAAAATATGTTTTTGTATTGATTGAAGAAGTTAGCTGAATTTTCTGCTCATTTTCTCATTAATTGAGTTTTTCTTTTTATATTTGTTCTATCTTGACCCATACTCTGGCAGAGCACAAAATAAATTTGGGCCAACTCCTTGGAGCAGTCTTTGGTCCCGTCCACCCATGCAGTGCACATGATCGCTACTGTCCTATAGGATTCTCCAGCTGGTTCAGTAGGGACACAACACCTACTGGCTCATGTCACTGGTTATTGTTTGCTTGACTACTCTTCTCTACTCTTTTCTTAACTGAAAAGATGAAGTGATACAAATGATGGATGAAATCGGATGGATGAAGATAGCCGTTGAACGGAATTTCACGGCTTAGGCATTAATCATATAGTTGTAGTGAAATTCTGAATGGAAGGCAAATTGGCAAGCTAATCTCAGCAGTATTGGTCAGATCCCTTTCCAAATGAAATAAAGAGGTTAGTTAGGAGGTTCAAGAAGAACTTTTCTGAAAAGCATGCGGTGCTTTGCATGACGGTCGACACTATCTAAGCGACGACGGCTATTTTTTCGCCGAACCGCTTATAAAAATGCTGTAAAGATCTAGATATAAGGGGATTTCTTCGATTTACCATTTGCAATATCGTGTTCTAACAATAAAATGGAATCTCTTACTTTCGAGTGGTTCAGTTGCTAGTGTAACCCGAGTTTCGTAGCTCCGTTTGCTGAATTTTCGAGTAGAAATCGTAAGCATCTGAAATTTGCAATGCACTTCAGTTTATGGTGCATCGTTTATCAGAAAAGATAACAGAGGAGACTATGATGAGTTTTTGTGAGAGCTAGATAGTGTCTAGACAGCATTCCAGGAACTGTTACAAAGATCTTGAAGGTTGAAGGAGCGAGTCACCTGAATCATCAATATCTTCCATCTTTGCTCGACGTCTTCTCGTGACTATGAATTCCCTTTCTTCCTTTGGGAATATCGTCTCCAAGTTCAACACACCTCAAAACAACAAACTGGAATAAACCGGAATCAAAAAGGTTTCCCAACAAGTGGAAAGCATTTTGAATGCCGTTTTTTGCCTCGAGTTGTTTCAGAAGGTACAAGCGGAACGGATTGGATTCGAAGGCCTACTCCCAACAAAACCATCCTTCAACCACCAACCAGTACTATATGAATTTTCAAGCAGACTCATCTCACTTTTCATTTTGATTGTTATGATCCCCCGTGTTCCCTCACCTCATACTTGAACCTAGGCCAACTCTGTGTCTGGTTGTGAAAAGACAAAATTCTATTAGAGAATGATTCCTGTGATAAAGATTCGCTTTCAAAAAGCTAATTGACTTGATTGAAATGGTTCATTATAGGCCTTATTATAAGACCGTTATGTTCACTGATATGTCAACCGAAGTCGCATAGCAAATGAAAAAGGCGGAGCCGATAAGCGATTTCAGCAGAATCTCCTGGATACATTTTTTGCTGGAAGATATTCTGAGCATATGAACTTTTCTTAACGAACCTATGTCGAACTCCTTTTTGGCTGTCTTCCCTTGTGTGATGTACGACTTTGGCAAGAAAAATTTCACCTTCCGTTTACCTGGCTATATTAAAAGTCATTAGAATAAGGAGCGTATACTGGGAATTTTAAGGCTTCAAAATACGTAACGTATAAATTGGCTAGATTGACCAACGGCAAATGGTTTTGGATAAATTCTTGTTAACCTTGAAAATGGGTAACAATTGAAATTAAGAGTTCTGGGGAACTCTCTTGCTGGAGAGTATGCTAGAAGGCAGCGAAAAGAGTTATGAGAGGCTCTCATCAACCGCCTATGTCAAACATCGCCAATTCATGAAAATAAAGCCTACTTATTTCCCTCAGTCATTCTGACGGACTCCGAAGGGGGGGGGGGAACGTGTCCATTTAGTGGCAGAGGCCGCGGTACCAGGTATAAGTTCCAACCTCTACTGGGCGGGTACGGTAATCGCTCACTATGGTGTGCGCCCGGGTGACCATGGGAGTTCGAGAACAAAGTCCACCACTGCTCACCCTCACAAAGCTGCTGAGCAGCAGTATTTCATCAGAAAGTGTAAGGAAGTGCCATGGTTGAAGAATCGTATGTTATCTTAAGCTGGCGTTGTTTTTTCTAATTGAAATACCTTGATGCCATCATCACAGTCGTGATAGACTTTGAAAACAGGGTCGATTGGGGTCGCTTCTGCTGTTCCACCGCTAAGACGAAATTCACCATTGGAATCCGTATAACCCGCATCGAGTAAGTCATCCGGATCTGGTCCTGAATAGATCTTTGGATGTTTATGATTAAATTTTTAAAGAAGCAACCTTTCAGCTCCCCAGTTTGCTGGCAATTAGTGGATAACAATACAACAATCAGTACCTGTGTCCTCATCCCACAGCTTTATTCTGACGTTTGTGGCTGGCCGTGGCCCGCAGAGTAACTTTCCACGGATGGCATAAGACTGATCTCTCATAGACAAGCACGTGCCAATCAACAGGATAGGTAAGAAAGCGAATAGCATTCTGTATTGCTCTGAACCAGAGAGAAATTCAGCTTCATCACATGGTTCGTGCAAAAAGGAGGTTTTTCTACAGACATGACACTTCTCTGATATCGGGGCTGAAGAGTGTAACAATGAATGTGGAGTTATTCCATATGCTAAGGCCCTATGAAGGTGAAAGCTTCACTTAATAATCTTTGTATTTGCTTCAGCAATTTTTGGGATTATGCCATCTGACCAGTGAAGTTTCCGTGATTTATTAAGAAAAAAATACGTAGATAAGTAAACGAAACAGATGAATGTGAAAGCTTTTCCCAACAATGTTCTTTCTGTTCAGAATGGAAAAGCTCAAGGTGGTGTTGAAAGCATGAGATTGTGAGCTTGAAGCTCGATTATGACCGTTGCAGCGGTACAAAGCAGGGTGAGCGATGTTGAAGGCAAAACCATTATGACAGTCCACCTTAACCAAAAGTCCTTATCTGACTGAGCAAAGATAATTTACAACGACAAACAACACTTTTAGCGCAGTTGTTGATTCACAGGTGGTTTGATGTTCAAATTTGCATGATAAGGATGCACATGGATCCATAAGCCAAAATAACAACTCATATCTCCACCACACCCCACTGATCAAGAAGTGAATAGATTTTGTGTCAAAAATAAAGTATCGATTGAAGACGTTTGAATCGAGAGAACAAAATGGAAATGGAGTGCTTCTGACAGCCTCTTCAGAATATTTTTGAAGCAGCTTCTTTTCACTGAAAAGCACTCACAATTCAAATAGAGGCAATCTTATGGCTGGGAGTTTGTACAAGCGATATGGAACAGAAGCAGTAACTTCAACTTACATCAGCGATTGCAGAGTTGAATGGTAATAGAACGTAGAGCGGAAGTTCAGTCTAGAGTGTCACCAAGAAAATCATAAAAGAATCGCGAGAAAATGGTGCGTCTTGAGATTCCAACCATATTTGATAAAGTCAGCGCTGAAATCTGATAGTGCACGAGCGAATTTGCATGCATTATGTTGCCTTGATAAACCTACTGAAGATGATATCAATCGTCAACTTATCCACGGTCGACTTTATGAAAATGCAGATATTACGGAGACCAGCTTCATTTGTTGTTTGGAAAGGATTCTGCATTGAGTTTGTGAAGAACATATGCATCGATGGAAATGTTGCTGGATTTATATTCTTGTCAAAGATCTCCAAGAGTAAAAGGCGTGGAAGCGTTGCACTTGGGAGGCATCGACAAAAAGAACATTGGGCATTGGTTTTTACGTTGCATGCAAAATCGTAGCCTGCGATAATGAGAATTGTACGAGATGTGGTATTTCGGAGGTGTCCACACGTGAAATTCAAAGGTGAACAACCGAAATAAGTGCGCGGTCGCAACAGCTGAACTCCTGCAGTCCAAGGTTAGTGGTGTCACATCGGCCTTTACTGTTAGCGTACCCGATATGAACGTGAAAGCTGATGGGACTGCTAGACTTACGCTTACCTACATATATTGCAGTGGTTCTGATTTCTTACTCCCAGAGGGTATCATAATGACCAACTTTTTTTGCAACAACACATTATCTCTACATAGCCCCTGAATGCTAGTTGCATTGCATGAGTCCACCGTCATGGCTTTACATTGGCAAATAGCATAATCGTGACTCATTTTCCTGTAGGAGGATGTCAACTGTGGTTCGCCATGTTTTATTCATTCTGTTAAGAGGTTTCTATAAACCTCGCCATGATTGTAGCTCAATACAGCTTATGTCTTTACCTCTCACAAGGTGTTTATTAAAATTTAATTGGCTGAACTTTCAAGTACTGCTTTCTTCAGAGCCTAAATGGATCAATGCACAAATGGATTTCTGCCAATGTTCCTAATCTTTTTAGCTTTCGTTCCTTGGACGTTCATTGCCGGATATGTCAGTTTCATTCCTGAAAACTACTGGAGCAGCAAGCACAAGATAGACGTACCCATGCTGAATACTCTGCAATTCAATAATGAAAAACGAAGAAGAAAGACGTTGCACAACAGACCGTGGTGGTGCACCAAATTCATCACCACGGGTCCACAACCCTTGTCTTTTCGGCAAAAAATCACCTCGAATCTTCGATTGAAATGTCCAGGCTTCCCATTGCTTAGTGTATTTAAAAGCATCAATCAGAAACCTAAGACAGCTGATGAAAATCTAGAAAAAAAAATGTTTTTGACACCAATACATCATCAATTCGTGGTCCCGCAGTGATTCTGGCATAAGAACGTATGAGCCGAGCTTTATCGCTTCACACTGACGAATAGCCTGATTGTGACTCATTTCCATTCAAAGGATGTCAACTCGTCGGTTCGTCAAGATTTATTCACTCTTTTATTGTGGCGGAATGCAGAGTGCCTCCTCTCTGTCGCATTTACATTCCTCGCATTGGCAGTCCTTGTCCTCTTTGCACGGTTCACCAATCTCATAAATCAGGTAACCGAGGTAGTTGCCTCTGAAAATCGACTGTCAAATGGGCTGACATGAAAATCTTGTACTTCACAAATACGCTTACGCTCGAGCATATTCACATCCCACTAGAGTCATGTCTTTACACCATACAACTGCGCAACCGACTTTATTGCTCCACTGCCAGACTACCTGAAACGATGCATATATTCCTTTGATTGGTATCACTGTTTAGAAGTTTCTATATCACCTGACTGTAGTGGCCAACTCCATGATTGAAAACTTCCATCGTGAGTCTGTTTTCCTTTGGCACACCCTTGTGTTCCAATTCGCTGAACCACGCAGACACACTCTGGAACAGAAGTTTTTGTTCCTCGGAGGTAGGCTTGAATTCGATTTTCTCACATTTTCCGCTGCTCTCGTCTTATTAATGTGGCGCGCCGATGTCATGTACAAGTTCTGTCCCCAGTAGTTCCTGTCTTTATAGGAATTGTGTGCGAACTTGCATTCTTTCGCATAATCCATCATGTTTTCTTCGATTGCGCAATCGTAGCTCTGCAACTGGCGAAAATGACAGATTTCATTGAAGTGCTTATTTGAAACTCTTGTGAGCCTTATTGAACTGCTGTACACTGGGCTCTAATGAGCTTTTCAGTGATACCATTTTCAGCATCCTAGCTGCCGGCGGGGCGTTGCCACCGAGCTTGTTTTTGGCTTTTCCTTTGGCAACGAGTGTCCTAGACAATTTTTTTGTAATTTACGCTCGAAATTACCCATATGCTCAAATTGAGGAACCAACCTATACTCATTGTGCTTATCGACGAACGCCTTTCTAACCTCGTCCGACATCCCATCTTTGTCTGGACACAAGGCTGGAAAGTGAAATCCTTGGAGACCATTGTTTTTACTTAACAAATTAATTACTTATTGCAGTTCACTTACATGCCCATCCAGATGTAGTGAGGAGCACCTAAAGACATTTATTTAATAACATTTCATGATTAAGTTACGTTGCAAGTTTCAACTCACCAAAAGGGGGAATCCCGCGGTTCCGAACATACTTTGCAGTGAATGCCAATGCCTGGCTAGTCCTGACACTCCTTTTAAAAGCAGCTGCACAAGAGTTTGAAGCTGTTCAAATACACCAAAGTCCCACATGAGATAAAGGATTACTGCGTAGTCAATACTTCTTCATAAATATTTGTTTTTCCTTAACGTGTGTGGGGTGAATAACATAACTTCCCGTAATGCAGATTGATTGAATGGTTCGGATGTTTGGTTCATTCGAGAACAGTTCGTTTCAATGAACACCCCAAAAAGTGCTAAGGAAAAACAAATATTTATGAAGAAATATTGACTACACAGTAATCCTTTATCTCATGTGGGACTTTGATGTATTTGAACAGCTTCAAACTCTTGTGCAGCTGCTTTTAAAAGGAGTGTCAGGACTAGCCAGGCATTGGCATTCACTGCAAAGTATGTTCGGAACCGCGGGATTCCCCCTTTTGGTGAGTTGAAACTTGCAACGTAACTTAATCATGAAATGTTATTAAATAAATGTCTTTAGGTGCTCCTCACTACATCTGGATGGGCATGTAAGTGAACTGCAATAAGTAATTAATTTGTTAAGTAAAAACAATGGTCTCCAAGGATTTCACTTTCCAGCCTTGTGTCCAGACAAAGATGGGATGTCGGACGAGGTTAGAAAGGCGTTCGTCGATAAGCACAATGAGTATAGGTTGGTTCCTCAATTTGAGCATATGGGTAATTTTGAGCGTAAATTACAAAAAAATTGTCTAGGACACTCGTTGCCAAAGGAAAAGCCAAAAACAAGCTCGGTGGCAACGCCCCGCCGGCAGCTAGGATGCTGAAAATGGTATCACTGAAAAGCTCATTAGAGCCCAGTGTACAGCAGTTCAATAAGGCTCACAAGAGTTTCAAATAAGCACTTCAATGAAATCTGTCATTTTCGCCAGTTGCAGAGCTACGATTGCGCAATCGAAGAAAACATGATGGATTATGCGAAAGAATGCAAGTTCGCACACAATTCCTATAAAGACAGGAACTACTGGGGACAGAACTTGTACATGACATCGGCGCGCCACATTAATAAGACGAGAGCAGCGGAAAATGTGAGAAAATCGAATTCAAGCCTACCTCCGAGGAACAAAAACTTCTGTTCCAGAGTGTGTCTGCGTGGTTCAGCGAATTGGAACACAAGGGTGTGCCAAAGGAAAACAGACTCACGATGGAAGTTTTCAATCATGGAGTTGGCCACTACAGTCAGGTGATATAGAAACTTCTAAACAGTGATACCAATCAAAGGAATATATGCATCGTTTCAGGTAGTCTGGCAGTGGAGCAATAAAGTCGGTTGCGCAGTTGTATGGTGTAAAGACATGACTCTAGTGGGATGTGAATATGCTCGAGCGTAAGCGTATTTGTGAAGTACAAGATTTTCATGTCAGCCCATTTGACAGTCGATTTTCAGAGGCAACTACCTCGGTTACCTGATTTATGAGATTGGTGAACCGTGCAAAGAGGACAAGGACTGCCAATGCGAGGAATGTAAATGCGACAGAGAGGAGGCACTCTGCATTCCGCCACAATAAAAGAGTGAATAAATCTTGACGAACCGACGAGTTGACATCCTTTGAATGGAAATGAGTCACAATCAGGCTATTCGTCAGTGTGAAGCGATAAAGCTCGGCTCATACGTTCTTATGCCAGAATCACTGCGGGACCACGAATTGATGATGTATTGGTGTCAAAAACATTTTTTTTTCTAGATTTTCATCAGCTGTCTTAGGTTTCTGATTGATGCTTTTAAATACACTAAGCAATGGGAAGCCTGGACATTTCAATCGAAGATTCGAGGTGATTTTTTGCCGAAAAGACAAGGGTTGTGGACCCGTGGTGATGAATTTGGTGCACCACCACGGTCTGTTGTGCAACGTCTTTCTTCTTCGTTTTTCATTATTGAATTGCAGAGTATTCAGCATGGGTACGTCTATCTTGTGCTTGCTGCTCTAGTAGTTTTCAGGAATGAAACTGACATATCCGGCAATGAACGTCTAAGGAACGAAAGCTAAAAAGATTAGGAACATTGGCAAAATCCATTTGTGCATTGATCCATTTAGGCTCTGAAGAAAGGGGTACCGTTGAAAGTTTGGCAATAAGACTTAATAAATATCTTGTGATAGGTTAAGACATGAGCTATATCAGTCTACAATCATGCCGAAGCTGTTGAAGACCCATATGCATGTGTTGTTGTAAGATGTACAAGATGTGCAGATATTGTACAACTCTCTCTACATAACCGTGCTCTTACCCTAAAACGTATTTAAAATTATCCTGTACCATTCCTTGCTTGCATTGTGATAAGAAAAAAAGATATGTGAATTTTGCAGAAGAGAAGTTCTTCTATATCTTCCTTCCGTTTTCGTATGTGCTGAGGAATAGGAACGACAACAAAACGTCCTTTAATGTAAATGTTCTCTAATTACAGCTGTCTGCCCGATTTTCTAGAAGTTTGTGTAGGGGTGACTGCAGAAAGTGAGGCAAGCTGGGTCTTGCTTTTGATGACAGTTGAAAAGTAAAAAACCCCTTTAAGAGAAACATGGAGTTTCATCGCATGGGTTAGTTTCATAAGGGGAACTGGTGGTCATATACTAAAATTACTCCAGTATATAGAGGGCACACCTACTAGGAGAACCTGTTATTAATCGGGTAAGGGGAAGAAGGCTAGCAAGCATTAGCACTTTCATGTTACCTGAGCAAATTCCAAAAAATAGAGCACCCACTTCTTACACTCTCCTAACGACCGATGAAAAGTAGCCCTCTCAACAACTGGACCACGACCAGGTGCAGTTGAAACAGGCTCACCTTTCCTGTTCTTCCTGTTAGCAGTTGCCCGGCGTTTCGACTTCTAGAAGCAAGTAAAATTGCATGAACCTTTTGGCGAACTTATTCGGCCATCCCATATTACCCATATGGTTTAAATCTTCATTGAGTACTTTTGTTTTGCGAGTCCGGGCGTCCCCAGGAAATTATCCTCGATTATCCAATCTCTTTGGCTCAGCGAATTCTATGTAACTACATTATAACATCAGTAAAAACGCTTTCCTGGTGAGGAGGGGTTACGCGCGAATTCAGCCTTCATTCGATCGCCTCGGGTTCGACGTGGGGAAGCAGTAAACCATAACCGAAGATCCCTTCAACGGATTTCATTCTGATAACCCCTGTAGCAGGCACCAACAATGGAAAGCTGCCCTGCCTATGTCCCATCTCTTTGGCTTACATTTTAAGCCACCTTTTAATCCTTCATTCCCCTGGGAAGCAGCTTGAGCTTCAATCCGGTAGGCTGACACACCTACGAATGATAAAGCCATCGAAGCCAGCACTTGGCTCTGCTTTATCTTCTCGTAGCTGTGCCAGACGCTTGAGATTGAATAGCGTTGTCCGCCGAAAAGCTGATATTAATTTGTTTTCCATTATCACACACACACGACTGTTGTAATGGCGCAAACATCCCGACGAGCATCACTTCAGATTTTCTTTCTGTGAACTTCCCTACGCATTGCTATTGTTCGGCACATCGGAGCCAACGTTTAGGAAGGGTTTCCCTGTTCCCCGCTGTTAACATGCAATTATTCCATCAATAATCGGTTTGTCGACATGACAGTTACATCTACACACTCCATGAAGAGTTTATAGACCGCAAACCACTTTTCAAGTCGAGGCTCAGAGTTCCCAAGTGTTACCCTCTTTTGCTCTGAGTACTAATGAGTTATAGTTTTAATTCAATGGCTTAGAAGATACTGACGGAGCTAAAATAATTGGATCCCTATCCTGTTGATTACAACTAGTGGAGAGTGCTCTCCCGGTCAAGCTTACGTCCGGTGCATTCAGAAAGCAGAAGTCGAATGCGGCTTTAATCATTCTCCTATATCCCTCCCATTTCTAAAATGTTGATTGAAATCATCCATAGTTGAAGTACTCCATACTGACATATCATCTTTCTAAAGCCTCTCTTGTATAGTCTACTCAACAGCAAAATCCTCACTGCTTAGATAGAACGCTCCTTTTTTCAATGAACGGCAAAGTAGGAGATGCATGAGGTGAAAGGTTGCCCAAGAATGTGCCATGCAACCGGCTTGCATTATACATCACATAGTAGTTGGAACTCTTTATCAATTGAGAATATTTCCCTTCTCCAAGCCCCAATTGTTTCTTTGAAGAAATTATGGTAGCGGTGCGCTAAGTTGTCAAACAAATGGCTATGACTAAATGTCACTAGTAAGCTCGTTGTTTGCTCTCTAATCACGAGAATGGAGAACGTTTTTGGTCTTAAATGGGATGCTAGGAAAAGCATAATACTAATCCTTGAATAAACCCATTACTAGCCGTGGTTAATCCGCTCAGTAGGCATTGTCTCAGAATCACAACAGCTTTTAGGAATGTGCATGTAATAGTTAATACAGCAACTTAAAGAAAAACACCTTCCCCTCCATCATTTTCTTGTTCCTGGGGCTACTTCCACGGAATCGCAGGATAAGCTATTCCTATATTTCGTCGACAATCCGTTCTACCCTAGGCATCCTCTGCCGTTAATGTGATTGGAAAGATCCTTCTCCCTTAAAGCCTTCCAGATCTCCTTTGGAGCTGCTCCACGTGTTCGCTCCCCTTAAACTTCGAACTTCATTGCTTTTCTTGTCAGGTGGTCCTTGGACCTTTTCAGTCTGTACCAACGCAACGTTGCTTTCTCATCTTCGGTTGAAACCGGGCTGACTGCTTGATTGTTCGGACATCTTCGAATTTAATCAGGTCCAGTCGCTCGCAGTCACAGGCCCATTTCAAAGAGCCAACACTCGGGCCTCAAAACCATTTCGAGCTCGGGGAAAATTTGACTGCTGCTGAGGACGTTCTGACTGCCCAGAAAGGATGTCGTTGAAAGGAATGAAGGGCTCAAATAGTAGAACCCAATGACATCTAGCCTGACGAACATTTTGCTCAATTGGTGGCGTTCTAAAATGTTGTTCAAAACATTCCCCGTACTTTCCTCACGGTAGTCCCATCTGATATATGATCCCCTATCTTTCGCTGCTGCTGTTTACGACTTGTTTGGTTCTTCGTTGATTCCATATCTAATCAGGACTGAACGATTTACTATGAACTGTCGAATCGTTCCGTCTATGAATGAGTTTTTCACCCCATTTCCATTTGTATTCAGTGGAGATTTGTAAATGAGAAGAATTATTTAGTGAACTTGCATAAAAATGGTATTTTATAGAGTCGAAATGTCATTCAATTGGTTGAGTTTTAGGGTTTGGACCTAGTCAGCCTTCAAATCAATGGACCCTGAGTTTTCAGTTATTTTCGACAATACCCTTGGGTTAAAAAGCAGTTTCTCCTGGCATAGCAATCTCTAGTCCTGCGAAAACTGAATAGCTCGAACTCTTTAATGTAAGTAACTGGGTAACTCCTCGCTGCTAGAGTTGGTAAGTTGGTGATCGCTAGGCCTCTAGGATGATACCACCTTAACCACTATTCCGTATTATTTCATAAGTAACATAACAGAGAGAACGGTATTGAAGTGCTCTGTAAATCTGGTGATTCACCCATGATTTTGAAACATTTATTGTATTCTTTCCGATAAAAATTTCAGGGAAAAACCTTTGTTTGTCTACCTGTTTTTCAGTCGTTTTTCGTTGATCTTCTTCTCTGTAAAGACGAGAGAACCTCCATCAGTAGGAGCCATTCAATGCTGTGCTTTTATAGCGCTCCCTCATATCTTCTGTGAAGCTTCATATTCGTGTCTATAGAATGCTCTCACTTCCTGCTCTTCCATAGTTTGCACCTCCAAGATTGCACATGCTGGTGGTTTTCCCATACTGTCTCAGACAGATTGATGTCTTCTGCCTTCCAATTCTCGTCATCTGCTTGAAATCGAATTACTTCGACTGATCACACCACTGTTTCTTGCTTATCGGTTTTTCACGCTTTTCTCATTTATTTTAACAAAATTTAGAAATTGTATGATACTGAGCCGTTATGATCCATGAATTGAACCAATGAACTCTGTATTGATGTTTTAAGCACCTGATAATTATGAAGGTGAGCAACTTAAGGTTCCAGATGAAGTACGCGATCCTCTTGGCCCTAGTCGGTTGTGCACTGGCTATGCGGCAACAAGCCGTTGCAGTGCAAGGCAGACTCATGTGTGGAAATAGGCCAGCTGCAGGAGTAAAGGTTAAGTTATGGGATGAAGATGACGGTAAGTTTTTCGCCTCGAGTGTTCTATGAGCAAACTAGGCAAATCTTTGTTTAGGGCCTGATCCAGATGACGTTCTCGATGAAGGATATACCGACTCTAATGGTGAATTCAAGCTGCAGGTTAGCATCATATCAGTGGTGTCGCCACGAAATGAACCCTATCATGGCTATTTTCAGGGATCCGAGCGTGAGCTGACAAACATCGACCCTGTTTTCAAAGTTTACCACGACTGTGATGACGGTATTAAGGTATGTGATGAGTCCATGTTAATTGCAGTTTGCCATTGCAGTCAGATTCTGAAAGAGGTCGTCAGATAAGATGTTCCTCAAGAATAATCGCTGTTTATACTGTCTTATCACTTAAATGAGAAGGTTTTGCTTATCTCCCTAGTTCAGCCCGGTCAACGAAAGGTGAAGTTCCGCATTCCTGACTCGTACATCTCACCCGGAGGAGTGGCTAGACGTGTATTCGACATTGGTGTGCTGAATCTGGAGACAATTTTCCCCAAGGAGGAACGCGATCTCCTGTAGAATGCCTAGCGAATCAAAAATTTTTGACAATGAATGTAGAATTTGCTTAGCCGCTGTTGTAAACTCGATGTTTTGTTCCTGTAACTGTATCAATTCGTTTCTCGTGTCTGTCGAGGTGTGCAAAACAAACTCAATACAATTTATGTGACCTTTATTTGTTTGTTTATCTCTACTTTGGTAGATGACTACAAATCGATCAATTCAGCAGACTTTTATCCAAGGATCACTAGCCGATATGTGTAAAGAACTGAAAAATCAAAACAGCAAGTACAAAAGTAAACTTAACATGCTCTCAAACGGTTAGGTGGACATCAATAAATAACCAAGTCTGTATTCTTCAAAGTAGTAATTGTCTCTTCAGGTATTAAGGGAGTCAACATGATTTTTCTCATTGAGTTGTATATATTAGTGGCAATCAGAATAATCAACATGACTCTGCTCATACTCTTAATGGACAGGATATCTTAAGGTAAAAATTGACGCGAATCAAGGGCGGACGACGACTGAGAAGAGTGGTTGACCTAGAAATGTACCAAGCCAGGGTCGAATTCTGAAACGTTGAGTACAGTGCGTTTCGTAGATATAACATCGCCCTCAAATTTGGTGTTTACAGGATAAGCAGTCAAGCAGATAAGTTTTAAGCATTACTATCAGTTTCACTACCCCGAATAACCTCCACACAGAGACACTTTTTGAATGAACTCCTACCAGAACATTTTTATAGATAATTTTTGGTATCCGCACCGTTTCATGAGCATAAGATCACTTTGAGAATTTGAAAAAGGATATCATTAGTAACGACAAAGAAAAACATTTATAATAGCAATCGATGGGGCTTCCTTGTTCTAGCCCAATATCGAATAGCCTACATGGAATACTCGAAACAAGGTTTCGAAAGACCTCGCCCGAGATTTCACTCCAATATTCAAGTACTGCCTGCATGAGCTCTTCTATCGCCTTGAACTGACGGTTGTTCGTATTTTTCAATGCTTCTTTTCATAAATCTTTACTACAATCATGTCCCACAGATTCTCCGTCGGGTTCAGATTGGGGCTGCAAGCTGGCCATGTCAGAACTTCGAAATTTTAGGAATGGAACCAGTCTTTCGTGGGATGACTAAAGTGGATCGCAGTACTGTCCTGTTGAAAAAACGTAGTTAGGACCACGTCCCCGGCTCAGAAATGGCATCAGGTGCCGTTGTAAGGCTTCTTGAAAGTCCTTGGGGTTCGTTCTGAAGATCACGAAAGCAAGCTCCACCCCGACATCTTTGCAGAAGGCACCTCGCACCATGACACTCTCACCTCTTAAACTGGGACGGTTAGTTAATTAGCTCTTTTCGTAAGTCATGCCGGTAGTAGTTGTAACCATCGAGGCCTTCTGAATTAACTTTCTTTTCACCAAAAAATACGACCTGAACAAAAATATTGCACTGTATGGCTAATCGGTAGTACGGGCTGACTTTCGCCCGATCTCATCCCAAATTCAAGTCGTGCTTTTCTGTGGAGGACAGTAAGCCTCGGAGCCCTCTTCACTGCTGCCCTGGTAATGCTGTTCTCTTTTTACACGGCTCTCCATTCAGTAGTTTTGGACACTGGGAGACCCAATCGCGATCGAACCTGGTTCAACGACAAGTTTCCGTCGAAGCTCCTGGCATTCTCTTCTCGTCGTCGCGGTTAGCTTGCGCGGGCATCCTGTCCTCGCAGGGGCTCTGTAGTCTTCAAATATCTTCGCACGGAGCCGAGGGATCTCACGATTCTCCTCCTAGTGGCCCTCGTACTGAATCCTGTATCACGGAAATTTCACTTTTGTTCTCTTCTGCTAAAGAAAGATGACCTCCGCGAGGCGAAGTGCATAATGCTTCCAAAAATGTTTGCGACACATCTCTCCCATACAGATCCCTCCAAGTGCAATTCTACTGCACTCGATTTCGAAACCTTTGTGCTGTTGTGGGTGATCCTATACTCATAAACGGCAAAAAAATCGAAAATAACCAATTAAATGTTAATATAAAAGTTGAGCAAACAAATCAGTTATATGAGGGTTATTGAAGGTGATGAATCTAACGGTGGTGCCAGAAAAATATGAGCTCGACTGCTTATTCTTACCAAATTCGAAGGTGATCTTATGCTTATGAAATGCACTGTACGTTTAGTGCACTACTCTAACCTACACCACTTCCGCTATAGCTAGGAGGAACGGAAGTATAAAATTAGTCATTCCATGCTGAAGCCCATCGCAACATGTGGCAAAACTTCTACGTGCCGGTTTTGGGCTCGCCTCATTCCAAATGCAGTTAAAGCCCGATACTTGGAAAGCAGAAGGTAAATCCGCATCTCGTCAACTGACTGCGCTATCATGAAATCTAGAAGTGAAATGTTGTGAGCAAACTAGTGACCAGGGTGCTTTCCTTACTTCCAGAACATTCCAGAGAACATCTCAGCTTTCAAGGTCTTTATAGCAAATACTTTCCGAACAATTCAACGTGTCCATAGATTTCCCTACATCAGAGACAAGCCTGTTCTACAATCATTTGAACGGTTAAAGAGCCAAACGTCGAAATGGCTGAGGAACGCTTCACGCTGTTTGATGTCACCTGAAAGGCCACCAAGAACACAGTGGCTAGAAAAGCAAAGCTTAAGGGGAATGCCAGCAATAACGAGGTGATTGGCACACGTTACCCCCACCAAAACCACCAAGAGATGTCCATCAGTGTATGGTTGTTTTTCTCCTTATACAGATAAGATAACATCAAACATGTGATGAGAACTAAACGATTAATTGGCTTTCGTACAAGTCCTTTTCCATATTTTAACAACTATTATTAAGCTACTGTTGGAAAATGCTCTATCGTTTCCTCCATACAGCTTGCTAAATGGCTTTGCTTGCTCCTAGCTTCTCTTCATTCAAAAATTCATTTTAACCAAA
Source organism: Haemonchus contortus (assembly GCA_000469685.2). Classification (NCBI taxonomy): domain Eukaryota; kingdom Metazoa; phylum Nematoda; class Chromadorea; order Rhabditida; family Trichostrongylidae; genus Haemonchus; species Haemonchus contortus. Next base: position 8,748,180 of record LS997566.1, on the reverse strand, counting down.
TTCTGTGAAAGTTCTTACAGTGTGCTTGGAACATGCATGGCGTCAGAATTAAGTTCAGAACTCCCTCGACCTGGCTAATCATCGTTTGTTATAGATTGATAATTGGTAGTAGACTCTGTAAAGTTACCTAAAACCTCAGCAGATCGTCCCCTCCTTGTCTATTGAATCAAAAAGGTTCAGTAATGTTGACTGCGGACGGGCCCCTAAATTCATCTACCGCTCAGCGTGTCAACTGAAGCGATGTGAATTTAGTTGGCACAATAGAGGTTTTCCGATCAGCAGCGCTAGGAGACCAATGGCTGCTGCACCTTCTGGAGTCACCCTGCTAGTACGAGAGTTGGGAAGGAGTTTCGGTGCGGAGTAACGCATCCATATTGAAAAAATCCTATTAATTTACCAAATCTGAGAGTTTTTGGAGCTCCTTGAATTGTTGGTTCAACGATAGGACTGTTCGGACGAGATTTCAAACGTGTGCGATTGTGTGAAAAGAAAGCTGCCGTGCTCATGTTGGAAAAAAGCTTTGAACGACCGTCGTGGGACCCAACTGCACATGCAGCCAGTAGTTCTACTACCACAGCCTTCGAGTTGTTGTTCTTTGCCTCAATTGACCTCAAATTGTTCTATTGATGTTGTTGTTGTTATGATTCTGCAGTAAGTTACATAATGTGATGCTCTCTGATCAGCTGTTTAACTTCACAACATATGTGCTTCAGAATGTGAGAATGTGTACCCTCTACAAGTTGCTTACAACACGACCACTTTTCGACCCAAAAACGCTCCGTGTCCTATGCTTGGGGGTCACATTTTCTCGTAAAATTTCAGAAAGCATTTCATCGTGAACTTTGCCTTCGAGGCAAAAAAGAGGAGGAGAGACGCTTTTTAAAGAAGTGTCACTAAGAGGTGATTATCCTATGGAATAACTAACCATAAGAAGACACAAAACACACACCGTATGGCGAATAAATGAATACTGAGTTCATTATTGCGTCACTCACTGTAATCTGAATATTACGTGAGATAGAAAATGTGAAAGAAGAACCTATGCAAGTGGGTTAGATTAGTCTGCATGGGCCAACGATAGGCGTGCAGTTCAAAGGCACAGTTTACGATAAATTAAGCTAATCCAGATTATGACGAAAAATGGAAGATAAAATGGAAAATAGGGCGATGGAGGCGAAGGAACAGCGAGGATCGGTGTTTAAAAAGTGAATAAAGGCTTCGAAAAATCGGTAAAAAGGGGGCTGGACGAGAATGAGAATAGAGAAATGAAGAAGAATGGGGCATTCGGACAAGCTGTGTGTCAGTGCGTACGTGTGGGTCCTGTTGTGAATAGCTGACTACGGTAAGCAAAAGATTCGTTCATTCATAAGCAAATTTAACAATAAACCCTAGTAACTGCGGAAATAGCCCACCTTTCTCAGCCTCTTGGAGGTAAAAAATGAAAATAGGGATCGCAACAGCAAAAAGATTAACAGAGAACAAAAGAATAGGAGAAAATATCGCCTTATTACCTGGTTATCTGGTTACCTGTGTGCGGGTCCTGGAACGAAAATTTGCAACCTGTATTGCCTCGACACTCGTCTGACGTGACATCGATATCGAGGGGCGGGAAGTCCGGGCGATCCTGTGATTTGACTCCCACTATGCCCTGGCTGTTGAGTTTTGGGACTCGACAGCGTCCTTCCTGTTACCCTTAGAAGCCACCGGGTATTCCTAGTGTGAGAATTCAGAAAGCATTTTTATCGTGAACTGTGTCTAAAGGGTTACTGATCAGGAGACAACGCTGAACCTGAAAACATATTCGATAAACTATTAGAAAATGCTCGAATGGAGAGTAAAAGAGGGGTCGTGCCTAGTTTAAGTAAACGAAATCCATTGAAAAGTTTGGTTCAGTCGCCGCCGACGCCCTTCCTGACAATCCTCCGACGCCCTCACGTCGTTGAACCTTCATCCCAGCAACATCTTTTTTTCCTGCGACTATGCTTTTGCACTTTTATATTTTAATAAACTTCTTCTTGGACTGTGTTTCACACGGACACGGTGCAAGAGACCTTTTGGACGGAACGATGCATAACACAAGCATGCTTACTTCTCTTGCTGTACCGGGTCTCTGTCGTTGCTTCTGTCAACGACGATCGAAGAGACTCGGTACAGGTTTATTTGACTGTGCCAGAAATATTTCAGACACCAAATTAAGTACTGGAAATCCTACCAGCTAGCCATTGTAGCGATGAGCAGTAAGATATTGAGTTCTTGCCTTTCAGCGCCAGCAGATTGGTTAGAAATCAAAATCTTGTTGTGCAAATTTGGTTACGATAATGCACCAAGAATAACTTAGTTCTATAGAGTGCTTGAGCTTACTTTGTATCGAAAAATGCCATGTAATTGGTGGGCGAAGGCAAAATGTACCAGAAAAGGACACCGCGTGCAATAACTTCATATCTTGGGGAAAGAATATCGTGATGTGGTGAAAAAAAGTTATGGGACAGTTTCAAGATGTGCGGTGCATGTATAATGTTAGTTTCATGCCGTCGCGCTTCTGTTAGGCCCTTCAACTTTGTAATACGTGCTAGGTCCTTTGAATTTGTCTAGATCCTTTAAATTTAAGCCATATTCATCTGCTCTGTATCACTTCCGTCGCTGACGACCTGATCACAGCACTATTCTACAAAGTAGGGTATCGTCGATCAATCGATTCCTCTCGAAGAGATCTTTAGTAAGAAATACCGCTCCACTTTTCACCCAATGTTATTCTTGAGCAGGTTCTTTTGAGAGTGCATATGAAAGAACGTTTTTAGGAGCCACATCATGCCTTATAAAGTTTGGTTGTACATACTTGCCGTGATCGGCTTCTGTGCCGCTATGCGCCAACAGTCCGTCGCTGTGCGCGGCCAACTTTTCTGTGGTGATAGACCGGCCGTTGGGGTCAGAGTAAAGTTATGGGACGAAGACGATGGTAAGGAACTATATTCGTCCTTTGGTGACCGAGTAGATGTAGTCTATAAATACTGCTGAACGTTGCTTGAACTGAGCATTGTCTGTCTCGGCGGATGATTTTTGATACAGTCATTCGTAGCGGTATTGAGATCCATATTTGGTATGTGGAGTGATTAAAGCATCCTAGCCAGTGCTTTAATGGGTATACGTACTTTCTCAAGCAAATCTGCATTCACATGAATGACATGATGAGCTAGTAGATTCGTTTGAGTGATCCTTCTTCACGAATGAAAAACCTCTAACTCAAAAGGCATAGCTCAATCCAGGATTTGTTAGATTTGTATTCTGCTGTAACTGACAGACCCGTCGCCGTTTGCGGCCGTAGAGAACTGATGGGAGGCGGGCTGAGTACGATAATTGCAGTTTGAAGCCGCGAGACAACAAGAAAAGATATGTCGCGCGTTGCAAAGCGAACGCGGGGAATCGGGGAGAGGTTCCACCAACCTTTGTAGTATACCTAAGTCTGTGGGACAGCCAATGCACCCTGCCACGTATAATAAGCCATGTTGACGGGAAGTAATGATAACTTGGAGGCACATTATCGCCCTTCACATTCTCTGTGTTTGTTTGTATGAAAATGTAATGTCATCGCTTAGGGCCCGATCCGGACGATGCTCTAGACGAAATGTATACTGACGGAAATGGCAACTTCCAACTTCAGGTTTGTGTGTTCAGCTAATTGACGCTTTGAGAAGAAAACCGAAACAGTGTAGTGATGAACAGCGAATGCTTTTCTTGTACATAAACACTTCGAAATCTTCGCGACATCTTGAAACGATTGTATTGAATGGCTCCCATCTCCCCGATCGGAGTAAATGTAGGAACTCAGGAACGCAGCAAGAATGAAAAAAGGAGGAGCTTAAGCGGTTTGTGAAGACCGACTTTCAATCAAAATCTTCGTAGTATTGGAATTCTTGGAGCATGTAGTACAACTAGAACGTTCTACTTCCTCAGACGTACTGATTCTGGCGTAGTATTCCAACCATTCGAGTTCGCTTAGTGAGTTCCAGGCTCGTCTCGGGCGGGGGAGGGGAGGGGGGGGGGAGGATAAAAGCGATGACCTGTACATCGGTTGGCTACCGCAAATCATTTACGCATTCATTCCGCCACTACGATTATGAATGGAAATCGAATGCGGGGCACACTCCAAAGAGGAAACTGATCAGCGCCCAATGGACTTATCCTTTTATCTCTATCAGCGGACCATACATATTAGGTTGAGTAGAAAGTTTTGATCGGAATTTTCATCCTTCTCTTGTTTCTTTCGTAGGACCACTTGGAAGGATTTCGCAATAGGTTATGGTAGATGGTTCCCAGACCTGCACTGTGGGGGCATATATAAGCATGTCCTTGCGAATGTTTCACAATAATGACCCCTGTCAACCGAAGCTGGCTGACAGCTATCATCTTTTACGAATTCCTGCAAGGCCAAAATCCATCGTCGGCTGCCGCAAATATCTGTTGTGCATTCAGCGAAGACATCGTGTCTCAACCCACGGTACATCGTTGGTATCCACAAACTCGTTCGGGCAATATTTTGTTCGAAGGTCAACGTCGTACTGGACGTCCTCCTGCCTTGAATGACGGAACTTTGCGCACTGCTATAATGGAGAAGCCAAATGCTACTACTCGCGATTTGTCGACGGCACTAGGGTGCAGCCAGAAGACTATCGTCAACCATCTCCATGGCCGCGGCTACGGAGATATACTCTCAAGATGGGTGCCCCACGGTTTGAGCGACTCGGACAAAGCATCACGGGTCAGTGCGTGACCTTCTTTGCTTCTTCGTCAACATAGGAGAGACTTTCTCAGGGAGATCATTACTGGAGACGAGAGCTGGGTCCTTCACGTGAACCATAATTGGCATCGCCAGTGGATGCCCAATGAGGAACCACCTCCAAGACAGCCGAGAAATGGACAACATCAGAGGAAGGTTTTGCTATGTTGTCGGTGGGATTCTCAAGTCATGCTCTATTTCGAATTACTGCCTGAGGGTACCACCGTAATCGCCGAGATTAGCGCTTCTCAGCTACAAAGTGTGGTCGACGTCATTTTCAAGGAAGCGTCCGCAGCGAAGAAATTTTTGTCGTCTTCACCACAACGCTCGACCGCATGTTGAGAAATTGTCTCGTCAGAAAATTGCATAACTTGGGTGGGAAGTGCTGCCCCATCCTCCTTATTCGCCAGATCTTGCTCCGTCCGATTACCATATTTTTCTTGCTTTAAAGCATCATCTTCGCGACAGAAAATTTGATGATCGCTCGGAACTCGAAACTGAGATTTCCAGCTTTTTTGAACCGCGGCCGCCACAGTTCTGGGCTTCAGGAATCGAAAAACTGGTGTATCGCTGGACATATGTTGTGTACCACTCTGGAGACTATGTTACTAATTGAGATCCTCCTTTAATGAAAATAAGACTTTTTGAAATAAAGATGAAAAACCGATCAAAACTTTTTACTCAACCTAATATAAAGGTGCGATCCCTTGACACCAAGCCCCTGTGCATGCGACTAACACAGCAATGTGCAAATTCTAAACACCAGAGAATTTATGTGGTCCAGTCGAATAGTCTAGTTTGGACTATTCATTATCAACTAAGTTATCACTTTGACACGGAGACAGACTTTTTAAGGATGAAACAATCCTAATCGATTCCCTTTTTTCAATTCTAATCAGCCAAGACCTGCTTTTGAGCGCTGCCTCTTTGCAACGAAGAAACCTTCTTCTCAGCTTTATTCCTTCGTTTAAAAATATGCTCTTCAGGGTTCCACTCGTGAGCTGACAAATATCGACCCTGTTCTCAAGATTTATCATGATTGTGACGATGGGATCAAGGTATCAGTTCTTATCGTTATTATAAAGATTTGCTAGGTGGTACTTGATCTCAAACCGAACGATTTCGAAAGAGAAAATCCTAATTCCAGCCTGGTCAGAGGAAATTGAAGTTCTACATCCCGGACCAATATATCTTCCCTGGAGGCAGACCGAGAAAAGCATTTAACCTCGGTGCACTGAATCTGGAAACAATATTTAAATGTGAAGAACGCGATCTTCTGTGATAGATCTGGGAAAATAGCATATATGACTGTGGAAATCGTGAAAAACTTGACTTGTTGTGCTAGTAATATCATATTGTATCTGATATAAAGGCCCTCGCGTATAGGTGTCAATATCTGTTAGTACCATTTGCTGTACTTATGCACTTTGCTGAACTAATAAAGACGAATACGTGCTCTATTGCAGTCTCACAATATAGTCTGGCGTTTTTTCGCTCATTTTCTTGCTTGATAACAGCGCGTTCATTACATCGTCGTCAATCAAGAATCGTAGTAAGATGAACGATGGTAGGGTAATACTGTATTAGAATTACACTGTCAGGATGAAGAGTTATGAGTAAAACGTTTGGCCCAGACGCCATGATTACTCAACAAAAGCAGCAGCAGTAGTGTATGAGCCACATAGATGTGGGTGAGAAGGGAGAACGTCCGTTGCGCGTGTCCGTCGAAAGTAGGTCATCCCGCCCACTTCGCGCGCGGCGCACCTAACTGAAGTCTCGGGATGACATTACAGATCCACTAAGTGTCAGTGGAGCGAATGATTTGTATTTTGTCGTGTTATCTTATCTTTTGGCAGGATGCCGTGGACCAAGCGCAATTTGTATGCCCCACTGACAAATGCGACGTTTGTCAAAGATCGCGGCTGATCCGCCGCATGCGACGGCTGCGGCATGACCTAGTTTCGACGGTCACGCGCAACGAAGCGCACCCGGGTGAGAAGCCATTCATGGTCGAACACTTTGCAATCAAAGTAGCATTTTCATCCTCGAAAAATGACAGCAGTTGAGAAACGAAAGCTTCTCCTCCTTGGTCCCTTATCAACCTCTATGAGTAGGGAGGAAGTGGTGTTGTGGCAGCACTGGCCCGAATCCCGGTTCGATATCCGCCTATGCCAACTAGCCCATCCATCTCTCCGGGTTCGGTTAATTGGTACCAAGCTCATTTGGGAGGTTGAAAGCACTGACTTGTACATCGGCTGGCTACCGCACTTCATTGTAAAGGCCACATACGCATTCAATACGTTACTGCGACTCTGAATGAAAATCGAAAGTAGGGACGCATCCCTCCGATGGGATTGATTATCGCCTGAAGACTTTATCCTTCATCCTTTTATCGTGCCCTTTAAGAAGCGCGTAACCAACCTGATTGTAGATCCGGTTAAGCTTATATTTATGACCAAGCTTTGCCGTTTCTCTGCCAGATTGCTCAGTTGCTTATATGGTTATCGCAAGCATGTTTGAGAAGAAAGTTCTATGGGAACTCAAATTTTTCCAACGAGCATAATTAAGGGCATAATGGGCTCGAATTTTGAAACAAGTATGAGCTAGAGCTTCGCCTGATATACATATTCCTTCTCAAAACATTATTTTCGAATCAGTTTATTGAGCGGGTCATTGAAGCAATTATAATAGAGAAAGAATTAAATGAAATCACGTTCCTCTCCGGGGAAAATGGTCTCCAGATTGAGCACTCCAATATCGAATGTGCGTTTGGGAGTCGATCCTGTGCTGATGTAAGAGCTGGGAATGCGGAATTTCACCTTGCGCTGGCCAGGCTGAAGTCCTCAGATTAAACCGTGTCGTCGTTCTCGAAAATTTTTTGTAACCTACCTTAATTCCATCATCACAGTCATGGTAAATTTTGAATACAGGGTCAATAGTAGTGATTTCGTTATCAGAGCCCTAAAAAATTAAATCAGAAAAGAATTGCTGAAGTCGCGAAATTTCTACGACCCACCTTCAATGTGAAAGTGCCGGCACTGCTTGTTTTGCCCTCATCAAGAAGATCGTCTGGGTCTGGGCCTGGAAAACAGAACACTTAAAGCTCCAACTACCACCAACACGGTAAAGCAAAGGGTATCTGGTTTCATCTCCCGGTACACCGTGAAATTCAAGTATCTAGGCCAAGTACGGCCCGAACAACGAACTGAGCAAAAAATTGGAAAAAGCGAATTCTGTCATTTATGGTACTCACCACTATCTTCTTCCCAGAGTTTCACCTTAACTCCAGCAGCAGGTTTAGATCCGCATAGCAGCTTTCCAGTAATAGCTACAGACTGTAGACGTGATGCTAGACAGCATCCAAATAGAGCAATTAAAATCAGATACTTCATCTGAAACAGGGCTATTTATCAGGCCTATAAGTGGTATTATCAGAAGAGAGTCCAGACCTTCTAAAGCGGCGAATAGAAACTTCAACCGTTAGAGTTTAGCGTTCCCGAACACGAATATATATGGAAAAGTCGTGTGGGCGTTGAGTAAAAACGCCATAGCCATACAATCTTATCGCTTTTCTGTGCAAGAAAAACCAGCGCCCTTTTCAGTGACAGCTGATGACAGTGCGGTGACTAACTAGACGTGAGCCTCAAAATTCTTCTTTGATAGGTCTGGGCGGTATTGTGAATATGGCCATACAATTTCTCCAAAGAGAAGAGCGCATCTTCGATTAGTCACACCGGAAACCATGAAAATGGGCCTCCGGACTGCGTCTTTTCAATCCTTGATTTTCAACAACCCTCCACATTTATTGATCGTATCACGATATTTTCTTCATTTTTTACTCGTTTAAATCCGTTTATCAAATTAAGATAACATAATCAGACATAGCTGTAGGTAATTGGTGCATATCCATGACTGCATTTTTCCAGTACTAAACTTTCCTTCAGTTTACCGATCTCGATACCGGACACTGTAGACAACCGTTCTTCCAATCCGTTCACAAAATACAACTATGACTCACTGACTGTCTTGCTACGGACCCTTCCCCGTCTCTGGCTCGCAGCAGGAAATGCATTTGAAATTGAAGAGTATAGTGGTACAGTAAAATACCGGTCCCCAATTTTTCGTGAAAGGCAAACTACACTTGGATTCGTGAAAAAAAAGCAATAAAGTTGTTAGGGAATCCCCTTCCCCAGAGAAAAAGAAAAAGCGGAAGAGGGTTGTCTATATTGATTGCCTGTGCCCATTTTGTTGCAGACAGGATCGCTTCCTAGTTCAAGACAGGACCGTCACTGTCGTAGAAAGGGGGCAGCCAACATAGCAACAACAGCGATCTCTCGCTGGCGAATAAATCATCACAAGCATAACTAGCTTCATTCCACAGTTTCAGTGGTATGAATGAGTGAAACCAAAAAACGATTCGATGGGAAGTGAAATCACAGGCACGCTCTCAGTCCCCCCCCCCCCTCCCCATTGCTTTGACCTAGGCTTTGAATCATAAAAGCACAACTATTGATAACCCCGCTTTTTGGGATTATTTAGTGGGGCTGCGACATGTCTTCTTTGAAAATGATACGTAAAGAACGTTCAAAAGGCTCAAATTCCCATAGCCACTTCGGGCGCTCACTGATGGGCGTGTGGGCGTGTCAAAAAACCTCCTAGTGGTTGCGCCGAGGGGCAGACCGTATTTGAACGAAGTACCCACTATCCCCGAGCCCACAATGCTCAAAATGAAGAGCTATGGGAAAGCTTACTTTCTCAGATTTTCAGCTTTTTTTGAATTTTTCTCATTGGCACACTAAACAACAGCAATGCTTCCACTATTTTGGTGTTCCGATAATTCCACTCAACTTATACAATAGGCCGAATACGTCTACCAAGAAAATCTGTCCACGAACCGGACGTCGTATGCGGGCGTGCATCCCAGAAATGGAAATAATTTCCGCTGAAATGCGGTAGACTTTCTACCATAGATAAAGTGCTCACCATCTTCAATTATGGCAAAGTGATTCTGAAATAACAACAAGCAGCACCGAAACAAACAAGTAAACAACGTTTCCGAATTAGGAACTGCTAGTTTGGCGGATACGGTATGTGCACTTTGTAGTCGTTAAACCCTGATTCATTCCTTTTTTAAAGAGGGAATCAATGGAATATTGTGTGTAGCAGCAAGGATAATTCAACATCGCTATTCTTGAAATATTTACTTTCAGTATTTGGGGTTATTCAGGGCATATGTTTACAGAGAAGAATCATCAATCGGCCCATATGTTTAAATGGAAGAGTTTAAGTCTCAAAACTGACTCACAATCAATTACCCAACAGACTCAAGCATTGACTTCGAAAATCGTCAAGTTACTAGCAAGCACTGTAATGTAATTCAGAATTGAAAAATATTTCGTGAGAAGAACCATGGCAGTAATTTTTGAACCCTCAGAAACTACGTTTAGCCGTTTAGGCTTTAGGTCATCCGTTTTGTGCTTCTGCGTCTACAAAATTTGTAATTCAGTTTTATTAGGTTGAGTAAAAAGTTTTGATCGGCTTTTCAATCTTCACCTTGAAAAGTCTTATTCCCATTGAAAGAGGATCTCAATTAGTAATATAGTCTCCATCGTTGTGCTAAACATACGTCTAACGAACCGGCAGTTTCTTGACTCCTGAAGCCTAGAAGGGTGGCGGCCGCGATTCGAAAAAGCTGGAGATCTCATTTTTGAGCTCTGGGCAGTCATCAAAATTTCTATCGCGGAGGTGATGTTTCAGAGCAAGAAACAAATGGTAATCAGGCGGAGCGAGACCTCGCGAATAAGTAGGATGGGTTAGCACTGCCCATCTAAGTTGGGCAATTTACTGACAAAATAATTTCGCAACATGCGGTTGAGTGCTGTCGTGAAAAAGGCGAACATTTTCACGCTGCTGACGCTTCCTTCGAACAACGTTGACCAAACTCTGTAGCTGAAAAGCGTAAATCTCGGCGGTCACGGTGGAGCCCTCAGTAAGTTATCCAGTGTAGAGCATTCCCTGAGAATGTCCACCGACGACACAGTAAAACCTTCCTCGGACATAGTCTACTTCTCTGTTAGTCTTGGAGGTGCTTCGTCATGAGGCACCCGTGGGCTGAGATACGCTGACCCTTCCGGGTGCACCACAGATATTTGCGACAGCCATCGGTGGATTATGCCCTTACAGTAATTCGTGATAGACGATAGCTCTCAGACAGCTTCGGACGCCAGTTGAAGGTTGAAGTCATTTTTGCGAAGCACTTCTAAGGGGATGCTTATATATCCTTATAAAAATACAGGTTAGGCATCGGTCTACCATAACCCATTACGAAGTCCTTCCGAGCGGCCCTACGTAAAAAGGGACGAAGGTCGATCAAGACTTTTTACTCAACCTAATATTACGAAAGGACAAAAAGGAGATCAGTAATTCAGATGAAGTCGCGTTCTTCTTTAGCAAATATGGTTTCGAGATTCAGTACTCCGATATCGAAAGTTCGTTTGGCCACTTTTCCAGGGCTGATGTAAGAGTCAGGGATGCGGAACTTCACCTTTCGCTTTCCAGGCTGAAATGCATGGATGCTCTTGTTCGTGTAGGAAATGTTTAGATATAGTACCCTACCTTGATTCCATCATCACAATCGTGGTACACTTTGAAAACTGGGTCAATATTGGTTGTTTCGCTTTCCGTTCCCTACAACAGGATATGTTTCCTACTGGTATGAACGTTAGCCTGAGGAAAGGGAAGTTCTGGATGTCTTACCTTGAGAGTGAATAGACCTTTGCTGTCGGTACGGCCTTCATCAAGCAGATCGTCGGGATCCGGGCCTGAAATCATACGGATAAGAGCAATGAAGGGCGCAACATTAAAGTTTGGGAAAGATCTCTTATAGAAGTACTATTTGATTCCCTACCATTATCCTCGTCCCAGAGCTTCACTAGAACTCCGGATGCTGGTTTAGATCCACAGAGCAGCTTTCCAGTAATGGCAACCGCTTGTTGTCGGCCGATCGCCAAGCAATAGCCGAAGAGTGCAATTAAAACAATGTATTTCATCTGAATAAAGCAAATTATTTCAGGGAAGAGGTGACTATGTATAAGGTTAATATAAACAGAAGACTTCTTTGAAGTGAATGTTTTGATTGTGAGCTGATATGGTTGGAACTAACGCTGTATATATATGAGATTTAGAAGTGTGGGCGTAGATTAATCACATCGACTCATGGTCCCTTTTGCCTTATCATTCACTTTGAAAAACTGTCCTTTTCACTGACAGGCTAAAGCAAAGACAAAAAATGATCAGTTGTTTTTCAAGAACACTGATTGTTTTCACGAGATCGGAAGTCACAATACGATTAGGGGAACAGGGCTCCCTCCCTCCTCCTCCCTGATCAATCGAGAATTTTGGGAATTAAGAATGCTGCACAAGTTGGGAATGAGACCTGTACTCATTCGTCCTCGTCCAGATGAGCCTTCAGAAGCAGTGCTGTCTTCTACGACAGAACTCGCTACACATGCTCGACATTGCTCATCGCAGTATCTGGTCCACTCTTTGGGGAAAAAATCATGGAACACTGCGTATGCCTGGAGAGCAGTCAACCCCAAGAGAATTGGAGGGGTTACAGAGCCTCTTGAATGAAGGCTCTCTCCATTCATGAAGTTTACTCCTCCACATTATATCAACGCTCCATTTTTTATGTCAACTATGAGCCCATAGGACCAATCCCAGTTACCCAGTTGGTCCGTACTAGGTGATAGAACGGGCACCTGTACTCCGTTTTATTTGCATGTCCTCTGAGAATTCTGCTGTAATCTTCTAGAACTTATTGTTTTTAGTTTACCGATCTCAATATCAAAGACACTAGAGAACCGTCCTTCTAATCCCTTGGCAAAATACGATTACGACTAACTAGCTGTCTTGCTGAGAGCCATTTTTCATTTTTTTTTCTGTCACTGACTTGGATGTTTTGGCCCAGGCACAAAATATGTTCAGAACAGCTCCGGTTGGTAAGGATCGGATACGACAGCGGTACGCTAGAATATCGCTCCCTAATTTTTCGTGAAGTAAACTATGCTCGAATTCGTGAAAAAGTGCTGTGGAGATGTTGGAAGATCCCGCGGGCTTAGGGTCAAAGAGAAAAAAGTGAAAATGCTATTCATATTGGTTTGTTTACGCACATTTTGCTGCAGGATAAAACCGCTACACGGTCCAACAAGGGCCATCATGGCTGTGGAAAGAGGACACTTACAATCATATTAATGTCCTCTTTTAATGGTTCCATTAATATGAATTGGTGAAAATACAGGGCGAATCGATGGGAATCGGAAGCAAAAGCACAGTTTTGCCCTTATAAAATAGTACTGGAACTACTTAGGCTCGTAGCTGACATGACAAACGAAACGTTGATAGAATGTGGAGGAGTAAACTTCATGAATGGAGGAAATTTTCTACCAAGAGGCTCTATAGCCCCTCCAATGCCCGTTGGCGTTGATTACTTTCCAGGTATATACCATTCTATAGTATTTCTATTGTCAAACAGTGAACGGCCAGATACTGCTCCTTACATAACAATCGGGTCAGAGCTCTCTTTCTTTGCCTGGCGTGCCTTCTTCTAGCGACACAATCTAGAGCATGTGCAGCGAAATCTGTCGTAAAAGCAACAATCCAGAAGGTTCATCTGAACGGGAACGAAAGAGAACTGGTCTCATTCCCAACTTGTGCAGTATTCTTGGTTCCCAGAATTCTCGATTGACCAGAGGAGGAGGAGGGAACTTCTGTCCTCCTAATCGCCTTGTGACTTCCGGTCATGGAAATAAACAAATTAAAAAAATCACTTTTCGTCTCTGCTTCAGTCTGTCAATGAAAGGACAGTTTTTCAGCGTGAAAGATAAGGCGAAAGAGACCATGACTCGATGTCTTCAATCTACGCCCACACTTTCAAATCCCATATATATGCTGTGTGAGTTTCCACCATATCAGCTCTCGATTGCAATTTTCACCTTGCAGAAGTCTTCTGTTCAAACTAACCTTATATATAGTTAGTTACCTTTCCTCCAGAATAATTAGCTTTGTTTAGATGAAATATATTATTTTAATTGCTCTCTTCGGCTATTGCTTAGCACTTGGCCGACAACAAGCAGTTGCCATTACCGGAAAGCTGCTATGTGGATCGAAACCTGCCTCAGGAGTTTTGGTGAAGCTCTGGGACGAAGATGACGGTAGGCACTCATATACTCCCCTACATAGGAGTTCTGTCCTCGTGCTATACCGTTCATTTCGCTTACTCTTCACATTTCAGGCCCAGATCCTGATGATCTACTTGATGAAGGCCGTACAGACAGCAAAGGCCTATTCACCCTTAAGGTAATTCGTCCGAACCTTCACATTTCTTTCGGCTAAAGTTCGAACTAGTAGGAAACATCGTCTATTGTAGGGAACGGAAAGCGAAACAACCAATATTGACCCAGTTTTCAAAGTGTACCACGACTGTGATGATGGAATCAAGGTAACATAATCAAGCAATTCCTTCACAATCATGAGCATCTATGAATTTCAGCCTGGCAAGCGAAAGGTGAAGTTCCGCATCCCTGACTCTTACATCAGCCCTGGAAAAGTTGCCAAAAGAACTTTCGATATCGGAGTACTGAATCTCGAGACAATATTTGCTAAAGAAGAACGCGACTTTATTTAAATGAACGGATTTCCTTTTTGTCGTAATAAAACTTAATTTCAAAACTTGTAAAAGCAGAAACACAAAATGGATGGCTTAAAGCATCGATGACTCAGCGTACTTTCCAAGGTATCGAACTCACACCTTCACTGGTAGTTCTTCACATAACACCTTTTTCTAAGCCTGAAACCGTTTACAGCCATTGTTATCAATTTAAAGAATCTTGAACTCATTACTTGGGTATATTGGGTAATTGACTGTGAATCAATTTCTTTGGAATTGGGAGACTTGAACTCTTTCATCGATATTTCAATCTAACATATCGGCTGAATGGAGATTCCTCTCAGTAAGCATATGCCCAGAACTACCCCTTAAACTAAAAATAAAATCCGGAAACGTCTGAATCAGGGTTCAACGATTAGAGTGTGTTCGTACTGTAGCCATCATCCTAAACATTCGTCCACCATCAGCGATTCAGGGATGTTGTATACTCGTTGGTTTCGATGCTGTTTGTTTTTGCTTAAGAAACGCGCCATAGTTGAGGATGGTGGACACGTTTTCTATGACATGAAGTCTATAACATTTTGGGGGGATCATTTCCATTTTCGGGATGCACCCCGCATATGACTTCAATTCAAAATCGTAGTGGCGGTTTCAACGCAAATGAGGCCTGTACCGTTACTTGCACTGGTAGTGAAATGCAGTATAGATCCTGTGTTACTCCATGCTGTTTCCTGAGCAACAATTGAGGACGCATAGTGAAAAGGTGGATTCGTAGACGGACGTTCGTGGTCTACGTATTTGGCGAAGTGAAGCTTAGTTGAATTATAGCAAAGCCTACTGGTTGAAAAGTCTATTGAGGGCTCAGCTAGCGATAAGAGGTAAGGGTTGAGAACATTGCTGCTGATCAGCGTGTCAATGAGGAAAAAGCGGAAAAAGGCTGAAAACCTGAGAAATCCTGAGTTTGATCCCTAAGACATCGTCAGTTCAGCTTCCAATGAATTTTCCAATTCACTAGTTTTCTGACACCTCAACTAAACTTATAAAACACCGAATATGTACGTCTTCCAATCAAGTCTGTCTACGAATCCACCTTTTCACGATGAGTAATCAATTCGTGCTCAGGAAACAGCAAGGAGTAACTTGGGATCTGCACTGTACCTCGCTGCCACTACAAGGCACATATGTATTCAGACAGCCACTACGATTCCGAATAGTTGTCGAGTGCGTAGCGCGTTTCAGATGATTGATTCATGTCATATGAAGCATAAACTTGATATCATTGATGAAGTAGTTCATCATTTCCAACCAAAGCTCATTTCCGAACCAACAGCAAACAACAACGAGACAAAAAACACTTTCGAATCGCCAATGTCTAATTGTTTGCTTGGCAGCTACGGTATGGCACACTGTAGTCGTTGCACCCTGATTCGTATTTCACTTCTTTTGGAAAGAATCAAAGGGTTATTGTGATCAGCAACGAGGATTTTTCGACACCGTTGTTCCGTAAATATTTACTTTTAGTCTATGGGGTTATTCAGGGCATATGTTTACTGAGAGGAATCTTCGATCAGCCGTTGTATTACATTGAAATTTGAATGGAGGATTTCAATCTCAAAACTTCGAAAGAATTGATTCACAGTCGCTTACCCAATAGATGCAAGTATTTAACTTGAGATTCGCCAAATTGGTAGCGATGGTTGCAATGTATTTCAGACTTGAAAAAGGTTCTGTGAGAAGAACTGTGGCAGTAATTTTTGAAATCGTTCATTTGAAATTACGTTCAGCCGCTGAGGCTTTGAGTCACCTGTTTTGTGCTTCTGCGTTTGCAAAGTTTGAAATTCAGTTTTATTATGACAAAAGGTGACAAAAAGGAAATCAGTGATTCAGATGAAGTCCCGTTCTTCTTTAGCAAATATTGTCTCGAGATTCAGTACTCCGATATCGAAAGTTCGTTTGGCAACTTTTCCAGGGCTGATGTAAGAGTCAGGGATGCGGAACTTCACCTTTCGCTTGCCAGGCTAAAATTCATAGATGCCTATGACACGTAGGAATGCTCAGATTATGTTAGCTTACCTTGATTCCATCATCACAGTCATGGTACACTTTGAAGACTGGGTCGATATTGGTTATTTCGCTTGTCGTTCCCTAGAAGAGGCGGTATTGCTCATTAGTTATGAGAGTAAACGGTAAGGAAGGAAAGCTTCTGATGTCTCACCTTCAGTGTGAATAGGCCTTTGGTGTCTGTACGACCTTCATCAAGTAGATCGTCAGGATCCGGGCCTGAAATGTGAAGAGTAAGAAAATTGAACGGTGTGGCACCAACGTCAGGAGAGAACTCCTATGTAGGGTAGTGTATGAGTGCCTACCGTCATCTTCATCCCAGAGCTTCACCAAAACTCCTGAGGCAGGTTTCGATCCACAGAGCAGCTTTCCGGTAATGGCAACTGCTTGTTGTCGGCCAAGTGCTAAGCAATAGCCGAAGAGCGCAATTAGAATAATGTATTTCATCTGAATACAGCAAATTATTCTAGAGAAAGAGTAACAATATATGTGTAAGGTTAGTCTGAACAGAACACTTCTTTGAAGTGATGTTGCGATTGTGAGCTGATATGGTTGAAACTAACACCGCATATATATGAGATTTGAAAGTGTGGGCGTAGATTAAACACTTCGACTAATGGTCGCTTTTGCCTTATCTTTCACACTGAAAAACTGACCTTTTCACTGACAAGCTAAAGCAAAGGCGAAAATAATGAGTGGTTTTCAAAAAACTTCGCTTATTTTCATGACCGGAAGTAACGATGCGATAAGAGGCGCAGATTGATCAGTCACATTGCGTATAGAAAGTATTGCATAGGTAAAAAAATGAAGTTGACCCAACTTTCCTGTGCTTGTCTAGACGTCCTCCAGGGCTATTACTGCCTTTACAACAAAATTCGCTGTAAATGCTCTACCCTGTATTAACAAATGAGAAGACACTGTACATAGGCGAAGAATGAGAACACTTAAGTAATGTATTGTACAGTATCTGGCCCGCTTTCTGTAAAATTATTCAACAAGGTATACACCTAGAGAGGAATTGTCGCTCATCTTGACCGAAAATTTTTCCCCAATCATGCAATGTGTTCGTGTTGGGACTACTCATTTGCATTTTTCACTTCAAATATAGGTCTATAAGGACAATTCCGGTTACTCCCAGTACTTACTGACGAGGTGCTTCATTTAACATGACGAGATGCTTTATTCCTGCTAGTTGCGAGTGAATACATACTGTAGTGCATCACTCGAATTCCGATCATCAAAGACTAACCACTATGCAAACATTTTTGAGATGTTGAAAAAGCAATTTAATGCGAAGGATGGTCTCGATAGAGCTTTACTGGCAGTGTCTGGCTCACATCGATCAGTACTGGAAAGATTCAGAAATAGATAGGTCAGAGGCAGTTGAGCTTGTTTCAGGTTCATGCCATGATAATCATTCAGAAATGAGTCGAGGATGATTTAACCCCCATCTACTTACTGTCGCCAGTGCTCGATCCGTAGAGGATTTTTCCCGAAAACATGAGGATGCGCATTATGTTATTACAGAGGTCTAAGTTCCTCTGATGAAGGAATATCCTTTATCGAAATAACACTGCAAGAGCGATTCAAGCACATTTTTAATAATCAACGGAAAAAAGGACTTTCTTCTCCGATTGGATCCTTCTTTGTGTTTTTCTATGAGTTTTTATTACGTCCAAAGTCACGAATGGTATAAAATTAAAGAGCAAACAATCATGCGTCACATCTGGTGATTTGATAATTTAAATCGGAGGATCAATTCTCTTGAATGCGATTAATTCCTTATCAAGGTCACCACAAATCATATTGAATGTAAACATAGATGCTGAGTCAATGTTTTCTTTTAGTCACGAAAGGCTTAGCTATAACAGCTTTGGAGAAAAACTTAGGTTTTGTGTGGTGATTTGCCAGGTATGAATCAGTGTTGACTGTGCTACATGAGTAACCTTTCACAAAGGAAAAATGATTGAAGAAGTCCGGCTAAGGTTGGTGGAGTGAAGGGTATTGGAATGGTAAGGGCGAAATCCCCTTCTCATTAGTGAAAGGACGGCTGTTCTGCGGTAACTTCAAGCTTCACTAGAACAGGAAGTACAAAGTTTGAACGACGCATGGCTGGGTAGAGGACTGCTTTTGAAAGATCAGGATGAAATTGTTTAAACAGCATGTTATAGCATTTTTCCCTAGCCGAGGACGCCTCTTTATCTGAAAATATAGAAGTATACTCTAAATTTGATCACTGAGGTTTCCCAGATTTCATTTGGTGGGGTTATGCGCCTTCTGGAGCAGTATGGTTTTATTTAGCGATTGAACACTCTGTAATACAGTTCTTCTCTTTCCATGTGCACAGCCAGCTTTTGGCTTCATGGAAGGGGCTCTCCGGAGATATCTTCATTGATGGCTGTCTCCTGAAACGGGATAGCAGCCCATTGTGAAAAAGCGGTATAGAGTCTATAGGGTAAAGTCTAAGGGAGTTATTCAATCCCATCTGAGGGATGCGCCCACGCATTTGACCTTCATTCAGAGATAATACTACTAGTATACAATAGAGTCATTGGAGCAGCAAACCCATTGTTGAGATCCGATCCCACATTCGACCTCGTTAAGAGCCACAGTGAAATCGATATCCGATATCCGCCTAGGCCGATCAAGCCATAGATTCGAACCCGTGACCGTTACTGGTTGATATGACTCTGACTTCTACTCAAGGCGGTATACTTCCCTAAAATCAACCAATCATTTTCGACAGAGCATCCCCTTAAGACTTTTCGAAGGCTCTGTTTAAATAAGCTAAGAAAGTTAGCCATGACGTCCACAAGGATATGCATTCTAGTCTGTTAGATAAAGTACTTGAACAATAGGTTTTGAATGAGCCCTGAACTCGTCTCCTTTTGCACACCTTGGAGTGAGCTAGTTTTTGTTTTAAATGACATCGCGCCTTCCCTTCGTCCTCTTTAATTTTGGCTTCTCGTTGAGCCTGTGCAATCGGGATTGGGTGTTTGTAGAGATGGGATCCGATATTTCTTTAGAAGACTTACAAGAAAAATGGCCGGCATTCCCAGCTCACTCGTTAGCATACGGGGCCTTGATTAAGTATTCAGTGCAAAAAATACCAAGGGAAGTATGAAGTAATCGATAAACCTACATAGTTCTGCTTGTTTTTCTATATGTTGGTTCTATTTTCATTTACAGCTGAGTATTCGCCGCAGAGCCTCCACCATCGGTTTCTCCGCTCGTTTCTGATAAAATTAAATCAGGTGAATATTATAGGGAAAATTCTATTCTTTTTTAATTTCCGGTTAAGAAAAGAATCAAAGAACGTAACATGACAGCTCTCAATTTTTGTTGTTTTGAGCAACCACATAGGATGGGTTTTTCGATGTCAAAGATAAGGCAGA
The DNA here is from genome assembly GCA_000469685.2 of Haemonchus contortus. Lineage (NCBI taxonomy): Eukaryota > Metazoa > Nematoda > Chromadorea > Rhabditida > Trichostrongylidae > Haemonchus > Haemonchus contortus. Next base: position 8,728,283 of record LS997566.1, on the reverse strand, counting down.
AGTGAATGAACGTTCGTATAATCTACGCCCACACTTTCAACTTCTGTATATATGCATGGCTAGTTTCGACCACATCAGCCCACTAACGCAACATTCGTTGGGAAGAAATATTATGTTTATACTAACTTTATGTTATGAAACCTCTTCTCTTCACTAATTTAGCTACGTTTAGATGAAATTCATTATTTTAACTGCTCTGTTCGGCCTGCCATTAGTATTTGGCCGACAACAATCCGTTGCTGTTACTGGAAAACTGTTATGTGGATCGAAGCCAGCGTCCGGAGTTTTGGTGAAGCTCTGGGACGAAGATGACGGTAGGTGAACGCTTCCCCGAGGCAATAAAACATGAAGTCGATAGTTCTGCCCCAGGCTCACAAGTCATATTGTAGGGGGGAACTGTATTGCAATGCTTATATCCTGGAGTCGGCCTAAGTTTCAACAGCCTTGTGGGGTAGGTCCGAAACTTGGCCCAAGTTTAGAAAAAGACTTCTTCAGCTTTCTTCCAGTTCACGAAGCAAGGAAGGCGCGTCCTTGTCTGAAAGCTGTCCAGAAAGTAGTAAGCGACAAATGTAGTATCCTAATTCAACAAAGCTGATTTCGGTGTTGCCACTTTACTTTGGCTACCCTAAAGTTTGGGAAAAAGCACAACTCATTTGTCCCATTGATTGTGGATTGAGTTTGAACCATACATAATCCATCCGACCTGTACTCCTTACACTTCAAAAGCTGATCTTCACAAGCACACCACCTTGAATATTTCAGGCCCAGATCCTGACGACCTGCTTGATGAAGACCATACAAAGAGTGATGGTACTTTTACCCTTAAGGTGAGCCCCACATTCATCCCTAGTTTCTCAGGTTTTCATCATTGCCAGCCATCTTACCAACAGCACAAGCTATTTGTTGCAGGGAATGGAAAAAGAAGTATCAAAAATTGATCCAGTTTTCAAGATTTATCACGACTGCGATGACGGAATCAAGGTGGGCTACCCCAATCAAGCCGTTCGAACGGTTCATGAATGTCAATGAATTTCAGCCTGGCAAGCGAAAGGTGAAGTTCTACATCCCCAAATCCTACATCAGCGTTGGCTCCACTGCCAAACGTACATTCGATATAGGAGTACTCAATCTGGAGACAAAATTTCCTAAGGAGGAACGAGACTTTATTTGAATTTTAATCGATTTTTGAAATTAATAAAGATAATTTTCATATTTCTCACACAAAGGTGAACGGTAAAGATCGAAACTTTGGAAGAAAGGAAAATCTCAAAGTTGCGAGCGCTACTGCCCTGCTACACTCGCCAATCATGAATTACATTGAAGGTTATTTCAAAGGGCACTAGTCCGTCGTCTGAGTGACTCTGCCCCTATTCAAGTTTGAACATAGATGGGAGGTCGGTGCTGATTTCGTTTGTTGAAATGTCCAACCACCATTATGAATGTTACTACAAATCAGTTCGGATCACCTGTTTGTTGGCTAGAGATTGCTCATACCAGCAGACCTACCAGATCTGAGGAAAACACAGTGTTTTACTCCTGCACACATGGTCCTATGACGAAGTACCGTCCCGGATCAGCTGGGCTTGCTCTATCGCAGTAGATCAGCCGTCGCGTTTAGAATTAACACTCGCTGCAGGCATAAGGGTGTGGGACGTTAGTCTCGAATGACATTGCTTCGCGCCGAGGTGCGAAGTGACCTCATTAGTGACTAACCTCATCTTAATTACGCAACTCCCCTTGACCGTGACTAACCTCAACTTACTTGTGAAAGTGATGGCAATGATAAGAATAGTGAAAAAATGAAATTTCAAGAAAAGTAGCTTTTTATGTGAAATTTTCATGGTCTTCGGTTTTAAAAGTTTTACTACCATGCAAGATGATAGAAATTTAAAAAAAAATTCAATAAAATCTGAAGAAGGTTGGGTAGATTGGAGCGAAGGCTGCGGCACTGGTTGGAGCGGTTGGGTAGGTGCAGAAGTAGCATAGTACAAGGGCAGCTGTGCGGGTTAAAGCGGTTCGGTACTGCATCAGCAGAGGACGATGAACTTGAGCGTTTCTACGAGGAAATAGAGAAGGCTTTGAAGGTCTTACACTATTGTTCAAGGCGATTTTAACGCCGTAGTCGGCTCCCGATTGGACGGTACGGAACACCTTCTAGGAAGGTACGGCGTAGGAGTAAGAAACGAATGAGGAAACCGTCTAATCGAGTTTGCAGAACAACACAAGTTCTCGATATTGAACACCTTCTTCGAGAAAAAAGCCAAGCGTCTTTGGACTTGGAGGAGCCCGGACACGAAAACTTTAAGACAGATTGATTATGTGCTTACCGATACACCGAGATTGTTCGCCGACGTCTCCGTTATTGGGGAAAGTGTGATTGCGACCGGCTCCGATCACCGACTTCTGCGCTCGGTGATCCTCTGCGATGTCAGAAAAGAAAATCGAGTTCTACATTCGCAAAAAACACTCATACGACGTACTTTCAATGCCGACATGTACGCAGCGATGATTGCGTCGTCAGACCTACAGGTGAATTCTGGTAATAGCATCGATGCTGACTACGAAGATCTAGTGGAGAAAATAACTGAGGCCGTAAAGGCATCGAGCACAGCAACGGAACCAGCAAGGCGACGGCATATAACTCCAGAAACGGCGCAAATGATGAAGAAGAGAGCGCGCATGAAAGCCGAAGGACGAGTGCAAACTGCGGATTACAGGGAACTCTGCGAAGCGATAAGGAAAAAGATAAAATGCGACTATGAAGGCTACAGACAAAAGAAACTCCGCGAAGCAGCTGAAAGAAGGGTTAGTCTGAAAGCCGTGGAAAGGGATATTTGCCTTAGGCACAACATTCCATCTGCTCTCAAGGACAATACAGGCCTCAGGACATTCAACCGCCTCCATATGAATGAAATATGTACTAAGTTTTTCAACGACTTGTACTCCTCAAAGGCGGGTCGCAAGAGCCGTTCAAAACACTGCAGAAGAACCGATCCCAGATGTCATGTGGGAAGAAGTGGAGCATGCAGTAAAACAGATTAGGGCGGGGAAAAGCCCGGGTTGCGACAACATACGTCCCGAACACCTGAAAGCAGGTGGATTGCCTCTCTTTAAAGCGCTGGCCCAGCGCTTTAGCAGATACTGCAGTGAGAAGAGGATTCCGGCGGCATGGAAGAAATCACGGACGATACTGCTAATGAAAAAAGGCGATCCTGAGAGTTTGGACAATTACAGACCCATCACATTGCTGTCCCAAGTCTATAAGGCCTTTACCAGAATAATTCTGAATCGCATAGTTAAAGACCTGGACATGGCCATGAGCCGAGAGCAAGCGGGATTTCGAAGTGGGTACTCCACACTTGACCATCTCCACGTTGTACGTCAGCTTACCGAAAAATGTGGAGAGTATCGGATTCCCTTATGCATCGCGTTCGTCGACTACAGGAAAGCATTCGACTCTGTCGAAACAAACGCGATGCTAAATGCGATGAGTACATACGGTGTCAATTCGTGCTATGTCGACCTTCTCGAAGAGCTGAACAAAGGATGTACCACTGAAATCAAGCTCTTCAACGATCCATGTCAAATAAAAATATGCAAGGGTGTTCGACAAGGCGACACGATTTCTCCGAAATTGTTTGCATTAACTTTGGAAGCCCTGTTCAATGATCTTGACTGGACCGGGGGTATAGAGATCGACGGAGAGAACCTAACCTATCTGCTCTTTGCGGACGACTGCGTCATTTTTGCACATGATGCATTAGAGCTCCAGGCGAAACTTGTGCAACTACAGATGAAATCGAGTGAAATCGGACTTGAAATGAACTTGTCCAAAACGAAGTGGATGCACAACCAATTCAGTCCTACAGCGACAGTCAAAATAAATGGCGAAACCATCGAAGAAGTAAAAAGCTTTAAGTATCTCGGACACCAGCTCAGTTTCACAGAAGGCAGCAGCGGAGAGTACAGCAGGCGCAGGAAGGCAGCTTGGTCTAGCTTCAACAAAATTTCAACGCTACTACTAGACGAAGACCTCCCAATGAAACTGAAAGCGTCTCTGTTGAACTCGACTGTGATACCCGCGGTTTTGTATGGCGCAGAATGTTGGTCGTCTACGAAGGCTGACGAAGAGAAATTTGCTGTAATGCAAAGATCTATGGAACGCAGAATTTGCAAGGTGTCACTTCGTGAACATATCACAAACACAGAGTTACGAAGACGAAGTGGCCTTGTTGATGTTGTCCCATTGGACCACAAGCGAGCGCCGGGAAGGCCTAAATTGAGATGGGCCGATCCTACGGTGAATATGCTCGGCCAACAATGGAAACGACGTGCGCAGGACCGGAACGGATGGCTCAAAGTCGACTTGCGTGAATGGAGAAGTTCGCGAGGACAAGTCGGATACAGGTGATACAGGTGATACACGAACTTCATTTCAGTGACCCTCGAATTTTCCTTTTCCATATGGTAATAGAACTTTTAAAACCGAAGACCATAAAAATTTTACGTTAAAAACTACTTTTCTTGGAATTTCATTTTCCCACTTCTCATCATTGCCATCACTTTCATAGGTAAGTTGAGGTTAGTCACGTTCGAGGGGAGTTGCGTAATTAAGATGAGGTTAGTCACTAATGAGGTCACTTCGCACCTCGGCGCGAAGCAATATCATTCGAGACTAACGTCGCACACCCCAGGCATAAAGGCCCGCAGCTCCCTTATTTCATGCAAATCAGTGTAATCAGTCAAATCCCTTCACTACAATCAATGGGGTGCATTTTCAACGTTTTTTCGATCCGCATAGCCTCTCAGCGCTGAAGAAATACTCTGTGTTTAACACTTGTGCATTGTGTGAAGTAGAACTCATCATTGCAAGTACAGAAGCTGAGAAACCTTTTTCGAAAGATAGCTAATTGTAAAAGGGCACTCGAAATGAAACATATAAACAGATTGTTTCCTCCTACTTTCATGGTGTGTTTTATGCACTGAGACGGGTGTGGTACCAATCAGGAAACCCAAGAGGATGGAAGGCGCGTTTGGCCTAGGCTAGTATCAGTACGGATTTCACCCTGAATCATGCGTTTTAATAGTTAGCCACGTGGCCCTAAGCCTCCTACCCTTTGTCGAAAATTCAAATATACACATGTTCGTGTATTTCAAGAGGTACCGCCCATTATGTTCTTACGGTCACCAAAGGGCTTCAAAATCTATGTATTACCACCGAATAGTCGGAAAAGACTCATTCTTCATAGTGCTCACTATGCTCACTACAACTCGTTCAGGATTGGATAACAATGTTGACATCAAGTAGATTGCCAGATGAGGTAATCAATACCTTGACAAAATTCTTAGGCTTCATTTTTTGAAAATTCGACATCGCAGATCGCAGCTGGCTTCGAAAAAGATCGCATAGTATTGTTGCTAGTTCGAGTTTGTTGTTTATAAATGGTCACCTTCTACGCTATAAGAACACGATACAATAAGTGGGCAAGTAGTTGAAGTTGTCAGTTCTAAATTTAGCTGTAGTGTTTCCGGAGTTGTGCGGGCGCATATGCTGATTCTCTACAAGGAAATGACTTCTCAACACCAACACGTGATCATTACATAATATCGCAGTGAACATGGCATGCTAACATGCACGAAGGCTTTGAAGCCTCATACTCACGAGGGTCACAATTGTAATTCTTGTAAAGTGACAATTCTTAGGTTCGTGAAGATTTATTATTTTTATCACTGGGGCGGAATGCAGAGTGCTTCCTCTCTGTCGCATTTGCATTTGTCGCAATTGCAGTCCTTATCCTCTTTGCAAGGTTCGCCAATTTCATAAATTAGAGATCCGAGGTAGTTTCCTCTGAAAATCGGCTGTCAAATGGGGTGATATAAAAAGCTTGCACTGCAAAAATACGCTTACGCTCGAGCATATTCGCATCCCACTAGAGTCATGTCTTTACACCATACAACTGCACAACCGACTTTATTGCTCCACTGCCAGACTACCTAAAGCGATGCATATATTCCTTTAATTGGAATCACTGTTTTTAGGATTCTATATCACCTGACTGTAGTGACCAACTCCATGATTGAAAACTTCCATCGTGAGTCTGTTTTTCTTCGGCACACCCTTGTGTTCTAACTCGCTGAACCAAGCAGAAACACTCTGGAACAGAAGTCTATGTTTCTCGAACATAGATTTGAATCAGATTTTCTCACATTTTCAGCTGCCCTCGTCTTATTAACGTTGCGCCCCGATGTCATGTACAAGTTCTGTCCCCAGCCGTTCCTGTCCTTATAGGAATTATGAGCGAATTTGCATTCCTTGGCATAATCCATCATGTTCTCCTCGATTGCGCAATCATAGCTCTGCAACAAGCCATATTGGCAAGAACGGAACATTCCGTTTTCAGGGGTTTTATGTAAGACTTTTGTGAGCCTTATTGAATTGCTGTACACTGGGCTTCGATGATTCTTTCAAATATACCATTTTCAGCATCCTAGCTGCCGGTGGGGCGTTGCCACCGAGCTTGTTCTTGGCTTTCCCTTTGGCAACAAGTGTCCTAGACAATTTTTTCGTAATTTACGCTCAAAATTACCTGTATGCTCAAATTGAGAAACCAACCTATACTCATTGTGCTTGTCGACGAACGCCTTTCTCACTTCATCCGACATCCCATTTTTGTCCGGACACAATGCTGAAAAGTGAAGCCTTCGTAGACCACTGTTTCTGCTGAAGAGACTAACTACGAATTGCAGTTCACTTACATGCCCATCCAGATGTAGTGAGGAGCGTCTAAAGACATTCATTTAATTACGCGTCCGTGATTAACTCACTCTGCAAATTTCAACTCACCAAAAGGGCGAAACCCGCTATGCCGAACATACTTCGCAGTGAATGTGAGTGCCAAGTCAGCCCTGACACACCTTTTAAAAGCAGCTGCACAAGAGATCAAAGCTGTCCAAATACGCCGATTTCCGATATGAGATAAAGGATAACTGCAAAATCGATTTCTCTTTATAAATATTAGCTTTTCTTTCCCACTTTGTGGGGTAAGCTCCATAACTTCCCGTAATGCAGTTTGAATTGAATGGTTTAGATAATTTTTGGTTCAGTCGAGAACAGTTGGTTTCGATGAACATACCACAAAAAATGTGGACGAATGTGGACGCCAAAGGTGACCGCCTATTAACAAGAATACTCTTTTCGAAGCTACTAAAAATTTCATACGACCTTTTCCGAAGCCAGTATCGATGAAGTCTTACACTGTCGAATGTTCCAAAAAACCGGATCATGAAGAGTTCTATCGCCAAGTGCTCAAGATGTTGAATACCCTATCTGGCAATCGACTTATGGTACTGTGTCAATAGCGTTATACAACCCTGAATGAATTAGTCAGCATCTTAAAAAATAGGCTCATCGAACAGTTGAAGTGTCAGTTTATGAAGCGCTGAAGTGGCCTAAGCAGCATAAAGGACGATACCTATTGATATGTATATATTTATATTATATTATATATTATAGACGGAGAGTGGGGGTGGCGTAGCGGCTAACCATGGGCCAGAGTCAATCCGGTTTTATGCAAGCAAAGATCAACCAAGTCTTCCACTCTTCAGGAGTTGGTTGATTGGTGGGTGCAGTAATGCGCACCACATTCGACTTTCATTCAGAATCGTAGTGGACAACGACTTGCAGTGACCAGCCGATGTACAAGTCAGTGCTTCCATCTACCCAGACGAATCTGATACCAATTAATTGACCTAGAGGGATGGACGGTTTAGTTAGCCTAGACCAGTATCGATCCGGAATTGCAACCGCAAATCATGCGTGTGAGCTAGTGCGCCGCTTGCCACTCTACCACCTCCGCTCAAACTTTTTTCTTAATGGATTACTTTTACACTATTACTGCTGTAATCTAACAGAACCAATTTCACCCACTGAGTAACACCCACAGCCTACGAAATTTCAGCAACCCTGCCGCAATGCACTCTAGCAGGTACACAGGACCGACGATTTTCCCCCTCGCTGTTGCTGCTCTATAGACAACGTTAATGTTTATGACTTCATGTCCAACCCTTTCAAAACTTCCTCATGTTTTCCATTAAAAGTTATTCTGGCATCACAGGCATGAAATCCCAGCTATCTTGATAAGTTCAAAGCTTTATACGGCTCCAAAGAAAAAAGCCGTAGTCCATGTTAAATATGCACATCGTTCTCACTATAAGATGAAATAGCCAGAAAGGAGCTATCTTGAATTCTACCGTCCGTGTTGAATCTTTGAATTCCTGCACTTTGGAGTTAGAAAGCCTGTAAATTTCTCAGTTCAGTTCCTGGCATCCCAATGAACTCTGCTCTTTCTCTGCCAAATGGTGGAATCAACCGAATAAATTTTTGTTTCTCAATGAATTATTGAAACCTACGGTCTAAGACATAAGTGCCGAAGGCTAAGCAAAAAATAAGAGATTCCAAAGCCGTTTTTAATTGACTGAGTAGCTCTAGCAATCAAGGGCTTCAGTAGCTTGTTAGCCACTATCTCTGAACTAGCAGCTTCGTGAAAACTGTCATGAAATACCTGCTTTATCTATAGCATAGCCAGGCTGGGGTGAAAATGATATAGACTACATTACGTTGGGCTAAGCTTCCCTTACCTCGACTGTGCGACATGTATACTTCGAAGTAATCGCCCTAATAAAGATAAGGCAGAGCGAACGGAGTTAATATTTTTATTTTACGTCCCTATTGCCAGCGCCATATCGGGTATAGGGTGATATCTAGAGCCATATAATTGTCTCAGACTTGTTTTCCTCCTTCTAGTGGCCATATTGAGAAGTCGAGCTGATAGTTCCTTTTCAGATGCAGCTCATAGTTTTAATCGTTCTCTTTGGCTACTGCATAGCCATGCGTCAACAATCAGTTGCTGTTCCTGGAAAGCTCATGTGTGGAAACAGACCAGCGTCGGGAGTAAAAGTAAAACTCTGGGAAGAAGACGACGGTGAGAAACAAACATCACCCAGATAGGTGCCCTTTCCTAATTTTTGATGCTGCACCCTTTAGATGCCCCACATCATTCCTCCCACTACGCGTCATTCTTCAGGTCCTGATCCCGATGACCTCCTTGACCAGGGCTACACGAGCGGCCAGGGCACTTTCAATTTGAAGGTAGGAAGCAGGCAGACTGGTCCGTTCAGAAAAGTTTGTGTTTACTGCGGATTTCATTCCACCATTGCCAGTATAAGCCTTACTGAAGGGAACGGAGCGTGAACTAACTACCATTAATCCCGTTTTCAAGGTCTACCACGATTGTGATGATGGAGTCAAGGTATTTCAACAATTATATCTGTACAACCATCACAATACGTAAGCAGTGCTCTCATTCCAGCCTGGTAAACGAAAGGTGAAGTTCCGCATTCCATCATCTTACATCTCGAATGGACCTGTTGCCAGACGTACATTCGATATCGGAGTGCTCAACTTGGAAACTATTTTCCCCGAGGAAGAGCGTGATCTTCTTTGATTTCTTAGAAGACACTGATTTTACGGTTTAGAAACTGTTGTTGAAGAGCTGTCACATGAACTAATAAACCTTCATCAGTCACTTTGCATATCGATATCCTGGCCTTCTGAATGGAGGATTCCTAATTTAGATTCCTCCAATATTAGAAGCTATGTTATTGAAGTCATTTGCTTACTCCTACAGAGCCAATTGGGTGGGTGGCAAGTAAAATGTCAAAAAGCTCTATGTGTGAAGATGAGCCTTTTCAAACCAAACCTTCTAGCTTGATATTAATTAGAACCTCCTCCAACTACTCACGTAATTTTTCCCTCAGTTTTCGTTCAAGTGAAAAACCACACCTTCATAAGTATTCTCAGAGCATGGAGAACTATCGAAGTGTTTCGTCATATCTTTAGGGAGCTTAAGATCATTAGAAAAATTAATGAAGTGGATGGGAAAAAAATGATTTCTCTTTTCCTTGACGCCCTCGTATTTTCAAACGCTCCCCATCATGCTCACCTTCTCGCACTCAGGTTGAGAGCTAGGCCATTTTTCATTCAGATTCTCATGTGTGTAATTGAATGGAGCTAGATTGATTACATCTGGCTCATTCAATCGCCAGAGTATGAATGTAACATCAAAATGTAACCAGCATTTTACGTTTCGAAATCTTTTACGGGTGAATCTTAGCAGATTCTCTGTTGCCAAAGAGGAAGAATGACTAAGGAGGGCTGTAACGGGAAGTCAATTCTTGCAATGCTCCATAGCACCGTGGCCTACTGTAGGTATTGATGTGAATATTTGATCAGGAAGACAATGAAACCCAAAAACGGACCTCAAGCTTTTGTTACATCTTCTCGCTATAAGGCTCTTTGATGAACCTGCCCCCACCCAACTAAGAAATTTCTGGAGGTGTTCTACGAGTGGGAACAGTCTGGGAACTTTCCTCGACTGCTAGATCGGGTGCAGCCCCTCACTTCAAGCAATCCCATCAGTCGGTATACATAAGTATAGTAGAAGTGCCTGGACTGGCGTACGCGCCACTGTCTTTGCTTTGTTCTAAACAAGACTGTAAGCTTTTCGTTAAGTTGAAAAGAAGTCATCTTACAACGATCTTACAAGGATGCTTATTCCTTGACTCTTAAGGCTTGGAAGGAAGGCCTTGATTATGGCAGATTGTGTTGTTGAAAGTATTTAAAACTCACACAGTAAATTAAAGAATAAAAATTTATTAACACATCTGTAGCAATTGCAAAAAAAGAAACTCACTTACATAGCTTTAACTTGAAATGATCATGAATTTACAAAAGATCACGTTCTTCTTTAGCGAAAATAGTTTCCAGGTTCAGCACTCCAATGTCGAATGTACGTCTGGCAACAGGTCCATTGGTAATGTATGATTTAGGGATGCGGAACTTTACCTTTCGTTTGCCTGGCTGAAATGTACAGCTCACTAATGGACTGGGATCATTTTACAAATACACTTGCTAAATACCTTAATTCCGTCATCACAATCGTGGTATACCTTGAAAACTGGGTCAATGGTAGTTAGTTCTCGCTCGGTCCCCTACAACAGACCAGCTAACCCTTTCTGATGGCATAAGCTTTAGCAGTGGAAATCTTCCCAACGAGTAAAAAACTATCTTTCTCACCTTGAGAGTAAAACGACCTTGATTATCTGTATAGCCTTCGTCAAGGAGGTCGTCAGGATCCGGGCCTGAAATATGAAGGCTCAGGGGAGTAGCCAGCAAAGGAAAATGAAGGGTACAGCATCATCATCCAGAAGTGGGTCTTTATGCAAGTGTTATTTGCATACATATGTACTCACCGTCGTCCTCTTCCCACAGTTTCACTCTAACTCCAAAAGCCGGTTGGGATCCACACATCAGCTTTCCAGTAATGGCAACTGATTGTTGGCGCACGGCCAGACAACAGCCAAAGAGAGCAATCAAAATAATGTATTTCATCTAAATAGGGCAAGTTTTATAATATACTATATACATATAAAAATTTATGGGCGGCGGTTGTGTAGAGGAAAGAGGCGCTCTGTTACACATGCATGATCTCGGGATCGGGTCCTTGATCGGTACTCTTCCTGGCCAAGCAAGCCTTCTCTTAGAGGTCGAACAAATGTTGTTAGACTGTAGTGGGAGGACTAAATCACTGACTAGCACATCACCTGACTACAGCAAATCCTTTCATGGACCGCATACGCAGCACTCATTTCAAACGACCCCTGCAATTTTGAATAAATCTCAAACGCCGGGCCATCTCAGAAACAGGTCTTATAGCATTGTGGACTTAGTCACTTTGACGTTGCTCAAGCATAATATTCAGGGTACGGTCAGAGTAAGAGCGTGAGCATTGAAGGTACCCGAAGAAAGCGGGTATGGGTACATTCACCCAGAACTAGATGGACGCGACAAATCGCGAGGCAAAATTCGTGGCGACTTGAACGACTTTAGCGCCTACCACTAGGGCCCAAATTTGAAGTAGAGTAGATTGGAAGGATCAGCTGACCATACTAGTCTACTCTACTTCAAGTTTGCGCCCCAAAGATAGGTGCCCATGTCGTCCTAGACGCCACGAAACCCGCCGCGCCATTTGCCGCGTCCACTCAGTTCTGGGTGAATGTTCCGTCCCCCGAAGAAAGCATCTAGGCCTTTATATCTTAGTAAAACAAGCTGTCTATCTGGGAAATATGCTTATAACATTAATAAGGAAAGTGGAGAAGGGCGAATGTTGCAAAGGACAATGTGGGTAAGTAGCACGGCGTATATATGATAAGACTGATAGAGTGGGCGTAGAATAAAAATACTGTTCAGCCCCTTTGTCTTATCTTTATAGCTGGCAAAAAACTATTTTCTGGACAGCTGAAGCCAAGATTACCAGGGAAAATGGATTGTTGTGTGCTCACGTCTGTACGGCTTCTTTGAGAGCGGGAATACTAATGAGTCAAGAGGAGTTGCAAAAAGTTTCATGAGTCATATCAATTTCTCCTCTCGAACTTCTGATTTTTCTTTGTGGAATGAGATTAAGAAGATGTATCCAGCCCTTAAAGCCTAGTCCACGATAAAAATGCTTCCTGGGATATCTCTCTAGAATGAATCTGTGGCCTCTCACATATTGTACGTGGCGCTTGAGAAAAGGAAAACAGCCTAGATAGGGCGTTATAGGGGCTCAAAGATCGAATTTGTTGTTTCCTATATCCGGAGACGGACGAGTTTTGACGGCGTTGTAGAAGCTGCAACATTGGCAAGGGATAACTACATTGGAGATCTGAACAATAGGTTTCGACTTGTTGCTACAGTTTAGGGCATTGTTAATCTTTTTTGGCTAAGACCCTTGTTGTTCTATCAACAGAGACTCAGCAGTATCGACTTCGAAAGACAGCTATTAATTATCATGTCTAAAGGTGAGTGGGAGTTTTCTGTGACTCATCGCTGATTTTAAAGCATGACCAAACAATGATGAATATCCATGCTTTAAACAAAAAGTCTGTAGTTACTAGCATAACTGACTGGCTTTCTACGATGAGGAAAAGACCTCTGGACAGATATATGTGCGAATCTGATGTTGCGGTCATTGCCTGGAAACCAGGTTTCCGATCACTCCAGAAATTTCGCTACGAAGAAGTCACCTGATACTCGTCCACGTCAGGATCAAAAGTACTGACTTTTAATGCGCCTGTTCTCTTTGAAAGTTAGTTAGTTAGCCTCATTGCCGCACTCAGATTCCAAAGAATAAACCAATGAATAGGAATTAACCCAGGCCAGTGCGCCTTCCGTTTTAAGACCTTACTGAATGGCACATGAACCTTTGAGTGTTCCCAACAAACCTAATAACCCCCGGCAACATTGCTACTGGCTTTCAATGTTCAGTATATCTAAATTGTGATCAACCATCTAGTCCTCGCTCAGTGCGTACGCCATGGGCATACAGGAAGAGGATATTCCGAGTACTCGTCGCAAATTCTTTTGGTCACACCTAACGCTCCGTATTATACCAACGATTTCGCGCATTTAATCATCAAGAAATCAGGTTCCGATGATCTGGAAGTCTTTCTACTGGATCTCTAAGGCTAAGAGTGTAGTCTCTCTGAGAAACGACCCTCTTGATTCACCATGATAAGGTGCTACCGTTGACCAAAACGGGTGATTTGGATCAAAACCGAAGTAGCAGTATCATAGACGACAGGTCAGGCATTTCTGATACATGAAGGGAAAAGGTTTGAGCTAACCACAAGCTTACACCCTCCACTCCTCAGTCGAAAAAAGCTCTCAGGCTGTTGCGGGAGAAAACGCGATTCAAAAGATAATGATGATGATACAGGATCATGATACAATTTTTAAAGTGGGAGGTCACTAATTATTTCCAGATTTATTCCCATTCAGTCTATCATAATAAACTATCAGCTTCTGTCAAACATATACCAAATACATCAAATATTAAGGTCACAGTAGGCAAATAGGCACTGCAATCACATACATCAAAAAGAATAAGCAAAACAAGATTCTACGTATAACATATAACGAATGAGACGTTTTCGTAATTTCTGGTGTGTCTTTTTCAGGTGGTGCTGAAGACGATTCGGTGGGTGGTGGCACAGGTGATAATGAGATCACCGTGGATGGACCTAAAGACACACTCTATGAATGATCCAAAAATAGCAAGAAGATGAACAACGAAGAACAAATGAAAAGTCAAAAAAGTCAAGTTTGACTTCGTTACAAGCATTCTATCATTCTAGCATTCATTCAAATTCCTTAGCTCTTTTAGATCTGCCTGGAGAGACCGGATCAAGCGTGGGCCGAGAAGTACAAAGCACACATCAGCTTGACGGAGCCCCGCCCACAGTGGGCGTGGCGTCCATAGAAATGAGCCGTACTGAGGACCATGATTTCAAATTCAGTCACAATACGGCTTCAAAACTTCGGTGAAACGGTGGCTATGGGTGTGCATTGGTAAGTTAGATCAAACTGGGTAGACCCACCACCGATGGGCGGGGCGTTCCCCAAAAATGCAATATTTTATGGAAACATTTTGGAAAATCATAACTCCTGTCCCCTCGGACCTAGAAAGTTCAAACTCGGTAGGAACACAGGCGACAGGATGGGAACACTTATGGTGGGTGACAGGACCAGACTCCGCCCACAGGGGGTGGGGTTGAGCGGAAACTCATAAATCCCATAAAGGTCTATAATGAAAATCAGCTCATGTGGCTCCGTCCCTTATGGCTAGAGCCCCGTAGCGTACGCGATAGCGTGCATAGCCACCTGGGGATCGTATTGGTTTCGCTTCTTCTGATCCAAAGCAAAATCTTTGATTCTGCCCACCTAATGTGTTCTTCGCTTCTCCCGTTACACATGAGCTATTCTCGTCTCATCGTACATGCTCACAAGGGGTCTGAGGTCGACATTCAAAATGAACCAACGCTTTTTCAAAGCTTGAAAATTGACGTAACAATAGGAGACTTGTGAATTTGGGTCAATTTGAATTATTTAAGTATCCAAAGCGATTGACAGGCCAATCGGATAGGCTCTCACCCTGTTATTTTGTAGGGATTGCGAAGAGTAAAAATAAATAATAAGATCAACGACGATGTGTATAACATTTGTTCGAAATGAAGAAATTTTAGGCCTTCGATGCCTCTTCAGTTTCCACTCACTTCCGGTTTCCACAGGAATCAGCGTCTCGCCATCAGTGTTCCTTCTACTACCATCTTCAGCCTGTTCCTCATCGAGAGCATTCGGAGGTCCGATTGAAGAAATAGGTGAATTGAATTCACTCGGATCTTCTTCTTCCGGTGTGTAGTTCAGAAGGCTGAAAAGGAGTTAACGGGATATCATGGAAACTGGGGGAAATTCATAGAATCACCTTAATCCTTCCAGAAGCTTCACAAAGTGGGCAAGAAGCGGATAAAAGCTACAATCATAAAGTTCAATCAGAAAGGGAAACCTACAGCTGAGGATCAAACGAAAGCCCTTTCACTTGGAAGAGTTGTCCCATTCGTAATTTCTCGGGCAGCGAAGTTACCTAAACAACAGGTATTTCTTGAAGGCACATATATGGAGATTCTTGCATAAAATTTCCCTATTGGACTAAATAGGTTTTGTTTCCTTGAAAGTCAGCAATTCGAAGTTGCACATGTTCAAGCAGTGAGAGGGAGTGCTACATGCGTGGCTCCTACTTTTCGAAAAAAGTCAAAGGAAGGCTGTACGCTAAGTGCGTTTTTTGGAGGCAGGGGTAGCAGTGGGAGCGTGAAGCTGACTAAAGGCCTTTTTTCGGTATGCTACCGCAGAGTAATGGTCACATACCTCTAGCGCCATGGTACGTGCGTATCATGACCTTGTTCTTCAGAAAAGGACTTTTTTGTGTGAAATCCAGTAAATGGAATATCATAGCCACACAAGAGCGACTATTACAATGGTGTTAGATGCCTTCAGGAGAGATATAGTACCAGTCGCTCATTATTTGAAGTAACTAAATAATCGAGCGGATCACTGTCCCAGACCGATTTGCTCGCCCGATGCTCAAGCGGGTGCCTTACGTTCAGTTCAGCGCAGAACTTTGATTCCGACCAGTAGAGTAGCAAAGGCTCAAGTTTGAACTCACATCCAGATCACAAATTACAAAGCCCGAGCATTTTACATGTTCACCCTAGGGTGATGTGCCATAGCCGATCCTTCGTGGGCTACAGAATTCCTTTTTGGGCTTCTATTTTTCAGAATTCATATGCGACTGCAGGTGATGCAACAAATTGTAAAGTTTCCCTACCGTTTCAGGGAGCTCCAAATCATCCGGTAGAACCGATTCGAAAAATTGTGACAGCACGTGGATTATGAAGGCAATGGTTGTCATGGATAGATTGAATCCATAGAGGGATACTGTAACAGCAAATTAGTCATTTGGGAACGGAGTAGCTGTCGCCGAAGCTACACTATAAAGCGAAAGTGCAAGTACGGTGACCATTGAGTTCTCCTAAGCAGATCAGCGAGGATTTTAGCAGCTCACTGGCTCACTTGGATCACTTATAAGTCATGTCGGTAGGCAATAGCTTCCACATCTAATCATACCACATACCGATCTTCGGAATGCTTCCACTGCCAGGGGGCAATTCCCGGATCAGATCCCAGCCAAAGAGACCTTGTAGAAGGACGTTGAAAATGATGAGCGCGATCGCCATTGAACTTGTATCGATCCAGAACGAGCTCAGCGTCAAAAGGCAGGTGATAATCTGTAAAACATGATGTACTGATCCATATTGGTTCTGTATACTGAATAAAGCCTCATCGAAGAGGAAATTTTGTTTTGTAAGAGTGTTTGTAAAGGTCAGGTAAGTATCCTTACTATATATAAAGCGCTCTGTCTGTCTGTCTGTTTGTTTGTTTGTTTGTTTGTACGGAAATTCGATATAACCTGAAGAAACACCTGGAGAAGTCGGGTCAAGTTTGGAATGGGTTGAGCATAGGGTAAGTGCAACAGAGCACATGTGAGCCTAGCGGGGCTCCGCCCCTAAGGGGCGGGGCATGCGCCGGAATTGGGCGGGGTCATGGGCGAGTTCTTCTAATTCGGTCTCATAACATTCCAGATACCAGGAAAAAATGTGAAAAGGTGAGGGATGGGTCAACAATTAAAATAAAGGAAATTTACCGGCGGTGGGCGGAGCGTTCTCGCAGTGGGCGGTACTTTCCACAGAGATTCATAACTCGGTTTAACGAAGGCGTCGAGGCCAGGGAAAAAAATAAAAAGAGTAACCAAGGCCTCATGCGTGCTGGGCATGCGTAAGCTCAGCGAAGCCCCGCCCACGAGGGGCGGGGCGTGCGTTGAAGTAAAAGCTACTTTTCAAAAATGAGTGTAACTTCGTTCGGAAAAGTTATAGAATGCGGCAAAAAAGTGTCAAGGTATAAAAGAACAAATGTGGTCAAATCCCGAAAGTGGGCGGGGCTGGCACCGAAGTGGGCGGGGCTTAGATCAAAAATTCATAACTCTATTCAGAAACGTTCTGGGATGCGGCAAAAAGGTGTCAAGGCATAAAAGAACAAATGTGGTCAAATCCCGAAAGTGGGCGGGGCTTAGATCAAAAATTTATAACTCTATTCAGAAACGTTCTTGGATGCGGCAAAAAAGTGTCAAGGTATAAAAGAACAAATGTGGTCAAATCCCGAAAATGGGCGGGGCTGGCACCGAAGTGGGCGGGGCTTAGATCAAAAATTTATAACTCTATTCAGAAACGTTCTGGGATGCGGCAAAAAGGTGTCAAGGCATAAAAGAACAAATGTGGTCAAATCCCGAAAGTGGGCGGGGCTGGCACCGAAGGGGGCAGGGCTTAGATCAAAAATTTATAACTCTATTCAGAAACGTTCTGGGATGCGGGAAAAAGGTGTCATGGTGTGAAAGAACAAATGCGGTCAAATCCCGAAGGTGGGCGAGGCTGGCACCAAAGTGGGCGGGGCTTAGATCAAAATTTCATAACTTTGTTCAGAAACGTTCGAGAACGCGGGAAAAAAGTGGTGAGAGGAATTGGAACAAATGTAGTTAAGTCCTCGAATGGGGGCGGAGCTGGCACATGGAAGCGGGTCTAGGACCACAAATTATCTCTTCAAAAACTTTCTGGAATGCGGGAAAAATGGTTTGGAGCAGTCAAAAGAAGGGTGGTCAAGTTTATTGTGGAAAGGGTGTGCACTAAGGTGGACGGAGCTATAATCAACCACTAATAACTGTGCTCAAATATATCGAGCGTGATGCTATCAGCAGTTCAGCCTTCGAATCTAGAGAAAATTATCCTATTCTGATTATCCAACATTCCGCTGAATGACTTCATCGTGGATAAGTGGCCGTCGACATATGTATACTGCGCGCATTAGCGTGCATAGCCAAACTGGTCAGATGATATATAACACTGACCAATGAAACCCAATGGTTCGTTCAATATCCAATGAGTAAACCACGCATGGCGTAGCTACCGCCGTTACATTACAATCGTCATTACCCTACTCTTACAAAGTTCATACTGAACAATAGCACAGCTATACTCAATGAGAACCCTTCCATCTTCTGTAGGTAACCGAAAGACAAAACTTACTATGCTTCTTCCCAGTAAATGCTAAGAAAGGACTTTTGTTGCCTGCAAAGGTTGCCTTTTTCATAATTTACCAGCCTCTACAACAAGTACCGGCAAGAAAGTAGTAGAGTAAGTGAAATGCAGATCAAAATCACCCACTTCAATCACAAATCACCCAGTATAAGTCAGCAATTGCTTGATAAAATCAGAAATCCCATATTTTGCTATTGCATGCTCTCAAAATTCAATATTTTTCTTTCCGATGACTTTCTGTTCTGATTACAAGCTTGTACCCCAATGATAGGCGCCAGAGTTGTACTAATCACCATAAATTTCGCCGCGCGGTTTGCCGCGTCCATCCAGTTCTGGGTGGATGTTCCGTCCCCCCCCCCCTTTCTTAAGAAATGCTTACCGAATTTTATGAAGTGACGAAATATAAACGGATCAAATTCCCATGCAATCTGTTCGGCTGCTATTTTGCAGACTATTACTCATGAGAATATGGGATTTCCAATTGTGCACTTCTGCATAAATGTGATTCTGCAGAATATCCAGGGATACGTTTGCATCGGAATCAGATCTCAGTGAAAATAACGAATCCAGAAGAATTTAGAATGGCATCACGTCATTGCATTAAAAAGTATCCCTACCGTTTCAGGAACCTCTAAACGCCCATAAAACCTCATGTTCTTCAATCTCATAAAACGCTTATACGGCTTACCGTAGGCATAACGATAGTCAGTCCAAAGTAAGGAGCATGACGTTTCAACTTCACGCCAAACTCCAACAACGACCAGTACCATTCTGGCTGAAAAAAATGAAGAAACAATGCAAAAAAAGACAAAGAAGGGAATATCCTCTTAGTCGATAGGAATTCCAAATCTAATTGTACTTATGCCCCGGATAAGCTCATTAAAAAAGTCTCGAAGGGAGTTTCTAAACAATATTTCAGTACGAAATGCATGGAGATGCTCGCACGAGGCCCCCTTTGATCGTAACGAATCCAATCCGCTTCATTATGACCAAATCGGATTAAATAAAAATCCGTTCTACCACTTACAAGGCTGCTTAATGAATAGCATTCATTTTGATAAAGTCTGGCCTGATTCCTCTCGACGGAGCGACTAACTTAAATATAAGAAACCTTCATAATGTAACATCGGCTAAAGTGGTAATTCGTATTCGCTCAAACATTCCATTTTCCTTTGACTATCCACCTCCCATCGCTTTCTCCGGGCGTACACTACTGGATTTCTCCCTGGCTTGGTAGAGAACATTATTTTCCAGGGAACGTGTAATCTTCTATATTTAAGTCGTAATTGATATCTACTGAAAAATTCGTTTTCGAATGGTAGAATAAAAACGAGGCATAATGAGAATCTCTTCGCTCCCATTACATTAATGAGTCTCGAAAAATTTCATTCCCCCCAAAAAAATGAGATCGGAAGAGCAAAAACTGTCTAGACGAAACTTCTTTCATCAAGCCAGTATGTGTGGAAGCTGTTGTGTGGGCGAACCTTCAAGTGTTCTATGATGTTCCTTCAAGTTGCAATCGTAGCCCCCAGCTATAAGTCTCCTATGCTCCCCATCAAGATTATTTCATCCATTTGTGGGTGTAACTAAATCTTTGCTTTCGATTCTATGAGGTGGTTCTGTGCCAAGTGGTGATTACTCGGGGTTGGATGCCGGATAGTTTCTTGCCCGAGCCATACGAACCTTCAATCCCCGGGTCGGCTAAGTGGGACCAGAGCCTTCTCAGGGGACTTGTATGTCGGCTAGCCACCGCTATTCATTGTATAAATCACATACACTTTCAAAATCCCCACTACGATTCGAATGGAAGTCAAAGGCGGTGAGCGCATCCCAGGACGGGATGATGAACACCAAAGGACTTAATCCTTCATTCTGTCACTGGGAGGACTTCTTTCGAGAAGTGTCGCCCACTGCTTTTATCTATGTCGGTAATCCAGCAATCCCAGAAGTCTCATAAAGATTTTTCCGTCCCAGGAATAAGCTGTTCAAAATAGCTCTGGCTGCATTTTGACGCGCTCTTCTTGCCATTTGGACTGAACATGATGTAGCAATACTGAAAACAACCTTCTCCAGCATCATATAGATAAGACGTTTTTTTGGAATCTATGTTGAATGAAAGCAGTCAAATAGCCAATCGACTTGACGTCAAGCCAGATTAATGACGGAAACCAATTCAGTTTTGTCCTCCACAAAAAAGACTGGTCGGAAATCGCCTGCTCCGTATTTGTACATCTACGGTGATTTACGAGCCAATAAAATGCTCAAACTAATTTTGACTTTATAGATTGAAACCATGAGTCTAGACGTTTTGCAAGAGTCTGGTCTTATGGTTTCAGACTTGGAATTGTGTCAAAGATAGATTGCCGCCATAGCGGGACTATGCGCAGAACTAGGAAATGGGATGGATCTAGAAGATGGGAACTGGGAATGGGAGCATAGTAGAGCAAGCAGCAGAGAATCGCTGAAGGTCTTCTCACGTTTGGCGATTTCTCTCGGAATGGTGCTTTGCTATGCTTATACAGGATTGAAAAAATGTGTCCTGAGCTAAAAAAAAATATATGGTGGCTCGAACGGACCAAAAATTTCCTAAATACTGCCATATGTCCACTACTAGAGGATCCTTTGTCCATTGGCCCACGATCCCTCATTAATCAAGTGAATAAATGCTACTTCTGAATCCATGGAGTTGGACTGCACATAATCCCCAAGCGCAATCTCAATTGGGATAGCTCTGCGATTACCGTTTCTTTCAAGGTTTTGTAGAGGTTTCTAAAGAACCCACTTCACGATGGGACTGACTCCGAGTATTTCTTCGAAGAAGGTTCACTCCCTGTTTTGTCGGCAGGTGGTGTAGGCAAGGTGGGAAATATTCTTGAAAGGGTGAAACCATAACTCGCCACGGTAGAGCTTAGTACCAGTTCTAAAGGGTTCAAAGCTTAATCCCATTAAATAACCTCTGAAAGTTACTTGGTAGTGGATTGCGCCGTTAATCTAATGTAATGGTTTTTTTAACCATAAACAATAATTCAATTCAAACTGGGACAAAATTTCATTATCTTGAGTCGTGATTGAATGAGACTCATAAAAGGAGGTGTAATAGTAGCTATGTGGTGAATTCGTGAAGGAGCAGCACAGTTGCAGGGCTCCAGGTCCCTATTAATGGCCCATTCTCTTACGCAAGAATTGTACAAATACCCAAAAATAATGGTATTTTCCTCTGCAAACTTTTTTCAGAGACACTTCCCGAATAACCTAATAGGTGAATGCTCAAGCAGCGGTTGAGGGTATAGGAGTCGCTTGTGGGGTAACAAACAAGTAGACGCAGATGAGACTGACCGGAAACTCATGTGCAACGGTGAGTCTAGTCTAAGTCTGAGCGCGTGGCTGGGAACCAAGCTATCGTTTTATTGAATTCAGGCTCATATACCGTAACGAGACATTTCGTGGGCAATAGTCATAACTTCTAAAGTGGTCCAACACGGGCGCAACTAGTAATGCCTCAAAGCCCTCGCAATGTCGTTACGAAGACCATGTCCACCTCCCAGTGAACAGCCCAGCCCCGGGGCATACACGAGAGGATGCCTCGAAGCGTCAATCTGTGGTGAACAAGCAGCCTACACAACCTTATTTCAAAGATCAAAATGGGTGAGGAGGAGCTTTCAGAGTGGGAGGAATGAATGGTGAGAGTGAAAGGTGCAACCTCTGCCCGACGATTAACTAGTAATAAACAATGTTTACGACCAACGTTACCTGGCCTTCGGGAAGTTCTTCTTTACATCCACTTGGTCCCCAATAGCAGTGTCGTCTCCATGTATCTCTTACTTCCCAACCTGAAATCATAACTTATCATCGAGAGCTTCGTTAACTCTAATTGAACAGAAAAAAGGGCAAGAGACCTCAGGTTGAAAGGCATTTTCTAGTACAAGTTCGAGTACAATAGCCCATTTCAACAATTACTATAATCAGAACATTAACAGTCATGGGTAATGAAGTGCTTTGAGACATAAGGTTAAATAGAGGACGTCTGGAAGCCTTCCTGACGAGAAACTCTGAAAGTACCCTGAAATTCCATAGATAAGAGCGGGTGAGCCTTCCGGTGAAAAATTAATTAGAAAAAATCGAAATTGAATGCAGTCACCCCTCTAACTTGATGGATGGATAAATTAAACCTCGAGGAAGAAGTTAAGAAGAAGCTCCGCCCCTCAACTCTAAACCCCGCCCACTTAATAAACAATTCATATAGAAAATCAGCGATTTTTACGGATCGCTGTTTTTTTTATATAAATTGTTTACTAAGTGGGCGGGGTTTGGAGTTGAGGGGCGGAGCTTCTTCTTAACTTCTTCCTCGAGGTTTAATTTACCCATCCATCAAGTTAGAGGGGTGACTGCATTCAATTTCGATTTTTTCCAATTCATTTTTCACCGGTAGGCTCACCCGCTCTTATCTATGGAATTTTAGGGACATGATCCCTGAGCCGCGGGTGCACTCACGCAGCGCGATGGCCGAGTGGTTAAGGCGTTGGACTTAAGTTCCAATGGACGTAAGTCCTCGTGGGTTCGAACCCCACTCGCGCTAAATGTTTGCAGAAATGGAAAGTAATTCTGCTGCAGAGAATGCAATTATCATTCATATTCAATTAGATTTAGATTTAGATTTTCCTCTTTCAGTCGAGTTAGCTTCAGCCTGATAGGGTTTGAGATAAAGTTATTATGTAAGTCGTCAGACTTGGACTTAGCTCATTTCATCGAACTTTTACACTTTCCCCTCCCGAATGGTAAGTGAGATTAGGCAGAGTAGATTACCGAGAACCTCGTTCTATTGGGAATCAAGTTGGAATTACCAAGTTGTAATAGTGCACTGCACAGGGAAACATGACCCGCATTGGAAATGCCCGTGCGTTTGGAAGTGCTGGACAAGAATACCAATCTCTGAGCTCCCGCAAAACTAGAAGAATGCCAATTTCACGTCCACGACCCCTAGGCACAGATACTACACTTACTTACTACACCTTCTCTTACACCTGCTACACCTATGACATTAAAATCGTTTGGACAGCAGTTCTTGCATAGGCTTTAATACTTCCAATTGGTACTGAATATCCGCTGAAGGATGAAAATGATCCGTATCTTTCGAAATTGAAAATGTAAGAATGAAAGTGAAGTCCTCGGGTTTCGACCAATTTCGTCTGAGGGATGAGCCCCGCGTTCGACTACCCATTCAGAATCGCAGCGGCTTATTGAGTGCGTATTTGGCCTATACAATGGCTTGCGGTGGCCAGCCGATGTGCAAGTTAGTGTTTTTATCCACCCAGACGAATCTGGTCCCGTTTCACCAATCCCGAAGGGATGGAAATATTTGTTGGCCCGGCAGCTAACGATCCGGACCTCGAACCCGTGACCATGCATGTGCGGTAGTGCGCCATTTGCCGCTATACCACCACAAGAGAAACAGATTTGGACTTACAATTCTATTGTAAACGTTGGATAAGCCGTGTATACCCTGTTAGCTGGAAAAGTAGTTAGTCATGATGGGAAAAATGTATGTTTACTGCTATTATTTTGAGCAAAAGATATAGGATGTGCGTTGTATAATATTATGGGAAGTGGGTATAAATCAGCAACGGAACTTCTATCCAATTATTTTAATTTGTTTATGTTTATTGCTACATTTATTTCGTTATTGAGCAGGTATAATAGAGGAAACGTGCCCATAGTGGATCGTATTACACATGAATTTTTAAAAGATGACGTGAGATGGGCGGGGCTGGGCTGGGCTACGGGAAAGAAGGCGGCGGCGTAAGTACTTCGTGTAGTCGGCATGCTGTCTCGATGGGTACTGACTTTCCTTATCGTCAGTTTAGCCTCATTAATTAGCGCTCTGAGCAGGCAGCAACAATTGGATTTAGCACGGCTGTGAGCTTTTTCAGCCCTACTTAATTGAGCTGTTTTAATTTGAGTTTCGGCACAATATATCCAGGCTCAACCAACATTTTCAGTCTCCATCCACGCTTGAAAAAATGGGCTGCAACGCCAGAGCAAATGGGACTGTGGTGAGTTTTTTTCTTCTGAAAAATTTCCTGAACTAACTGGAACAGAAGAAACTAGTCGGACTATTAGGGGTGGCATCGCCCTTATTTCTCGAAAGCGGCCGAAAGAACAGGAATTTCCTCCTTTTTCCCACTCCCTCCTCCCTCTCCCCTGTTTCGCACATCGAGTTGAAAAATCGTAGATTTCCTGAACGCCAGTGCAGGACCATAGAAATTAGCTCAGTCCCGAGAGGGAAATTTGGAACTCCCATAGTGATTCAAACGTTTTGTGTCTACACATCGTCTCTCCGGGGAATTGTTTTCTTCCTTAGAAACTCCTAATTGAAAAGGGTAGATTTTTTAAGCAATTTTCCTTTTTCCTGAGCAAATTCGATTTCACGCTTAAGTTTACTCATGCGTTGCTCCCTATATATGCCTCGAAGAACTTAGCTCTTTAAAGAGTGGAGTTTGACATTCGTGCGGGCGATGGCTTCGGGCAATTTTCGCCCACCTAAGCTTAAAACTGAGTGAAAGTGGTCTCGGGAAAATCCAACCATCTAGGAATATAATTACGTAGGGGTCTTATGATCGCTCCCAAGGCGAATCCTATTCGGCCTCTAGCCGGATACAGAGCTCTTTCTGACCGTTTTCACTGTCTTGCAGACTTGGCGGTTCCAGTAATACCCTAATACCAAGAGCATCGCTGCCAAAGCCCATAGACTTCATTTGGAGTCCACGACCACTTGCAAATGTTTCGACAGCCCTCCAACAATTCTTTCGAGAATTCTCGGCAGGGTAGAGTTGAACAACCGCTTATGAGTTCTGCCTCTCAACTGCGATATAGCTGGACATAGAGAGGAACCCGTGGCGTCCCTCAATTCAATTCGACAACTTCCTTACAGTGCTTTGTTGCTATCCGAAGGCAAAAGGTTTTGCCGAAATAAAGTCAAAAATAAATAAAAAAAATCCATAGGAAAAAGAATTTTCCACGGAACAAGGACACAAAAAAAATCTGAACTCTGAAAAGCTGACTTTCAGTTGTAGTTTGCAGTCCGTATTGTTCGACTTGAGAATCGGTTTGTCAATGAATCCTCTCATGCCTACAGCAGGATGCACTTCAACTATGCAAACATTTAGCGCGAGTGGGGTTCGAACCCACGAGGACTTACGTCCATTGGAACTTAAGTCCAACGCCTTAACCACTCGGCCATCGCGCTGATGACAATGTCTATATCAGCCAGCCCTACAAACTGTTGTGAAACTCGGGCTCGGCCAGCCGAACATTTTCATGGCCTTTTTAAGGAATTCAAGTGGCATCATGAATTCCAGGTGATATCATCATTCTATTATACAGATTACTTCAGGCCGGAAAAAATAAGAATAATTTGTTTATGAAAAGCTTAATTGAGATATTTATCAATATAGCCGTCTGGGAGGAAATACGTTGGCATCCTATGTTCGTCATAGGTGTTTGCAACGGCCAGCCCGTATAGCTATCCCAAGCTGTTAGACTTATGCAGCCAGGGTACTGAAGTTGGAAATACAAACGTAGAAGGGCCAAACAGGAACAAGGGGTTTATGGCCAAGCTTACCTGCACTACGTCCTACCATAAAATATTGTAAGTCAGAACCCCATACCTCACTCGCAAGTCTATATAGCAAGTAGTACTGAAGAACATTTTTCACTGATCTTTATTGTAGTGTTCTCAAGGGGTTAGTCAATGTGAGATTCAGTTTCCGGAACAGCGAGAACGAGAAAAGGAAAAGTCCCTAGAATACCTATAAATCACTTTATCGTCTGATCTCCCTGAAGGGAATAAACCCCTGAAAAACGTCTCCTGTTGTTTCTAAGCATCCATCATTGCTGGTTCAGAAAAACAGTATAACAGCACTCTGTTCAAATGAAACCACGTCCAAGACGAGGTATGAGCTGGTATAAATACTACCAAGGCTTACGGTATCGGTCCAAACATCGAATACTTTAAATTATCGTAGAAGTAAGATCAAATCGAGATGCTGACGAGTAATTCCCTCTACAACCTAAGCCCTACCTTGAGGACCGGAAAGGATGTCCCATGGGGTCTCAACATCCTTACTGATTGACGGGCTGTACAGAGGTCATATTATCGTTTTGAAAACAATGTTCAGGTTATCAAAAAAGACCCTGATTCAGGGAGAAAGATGATGATAGTGGAACGAAATCACCCGGGAAGATTGCCCTTCCAATTTTCCGTTAAAGAAAGGGTAACCTTAAAATAAAATCCTGACTCATCCACTCATGGAAGCTACCAAATAGTGGCCCTTACATACGTCCACGAATAAAACGACAATTTGGGGTGCACCCCAGCATTTGACTTCCATCCAGAGTCGTAGGGACGTTTCGAATGTTTACTTGGCCTATACAATGACTTGTGGTGGTCAGCCGATGTGCAAAACAGCATTTTATCTTCGACGACAAGTCGGTTACCAATTAATAGACCCCAGAGAGATGGATGGTCTGGTAGCTTGAGCCAGCAGGATTCGACCTTTGGACCATGCTTCTCGAATCAAGACTTACACCCCTCAAGAACCGAAAATTTGCCAGAGGAGGATAAATAATACAGGGACCATTCAATAACGAGACGGGAAATCATTCTAATCTTTTAACTTTTTTTTTCTATCAGCTAACTGAAATTTGAAAGATCTGAAAGCAGAAATCCAGTTTGGCCTTCATTAGCCATTGTGTTGTGTTGGTCGATCAAACCTCTAAATCTCTATGCCCTCGTTAATGGAAGGCAATAATCAGCGTTTCCTGCAAAGGAGCACTCAACCGCAGGCCCTTCTCCTTTTTATTACAAGCAGGAGAGTGAGCAGAGCCTTCTTTTCTACCATTACCATCGTTTTCGATATAGAAGGAAATCTCAATCCACTCCGGGAACCTCGTACAATATAAGTGGGGGGTCCTGGATTAGAATTCGCGCATCCATATACACTGATCAGGACGTATCTTGTACTAAGCTTCAATAAAGGAACCTGAAGGGTGGAAAACCCATTGCGTTCGTTTCACTGGAGGGGAGGGACCAGTGATAGAAAGAATTATTTTCACGGATAGCTTTATTTCACTTGTGGAAAGCACAGCAGTACTGAAGTCGATCATGATCCTTCCCCTAGGGCAGGCGAGACATACCTTGAAACACCTTTGTGTTTTTTCAATGGTATTCAAATGCATGGCGCAGCGTTCCTGAAGATCTGGAAACATTCCCGGGTCAAAGAATGGTGACTCTATATTTTCAGATATTGAATAGATTTCGTTCAGGAAAAGTTTACAATTACCGTTACGTTGTATGTAAACAAGCAAACCTGCAAGTCTGCAAGCAACCGACCTGCAAAGCAATCTGGATATAAGAACCCCTAATAACGGCGTTCCTTGAAGCCGTGAACAACGTCAAACGAAGGGCATAGCAAAGCATTTGATCGTCACAGGGCTAGGGGTGACGGATTTTGTCCCAAATTCCGACGACCAGCGGCAATGGTTCCGCGGCGACTGCCGTATCCTTCCACTATCCTGGAATTCAAACCTTTCCCTTTATAGCGCGCGATCGAGTGCGGTGAGCGCGACCCACCATTCGGGGAAAAGATACCAGGCCTCAGGTCTAGTCATAAGAATACTCCTACAGACACTAACTGCATCACCTCCCACTTCCCTCAATCAGGGAATTTTTCATTATGATCGTACCGAGCTGGTGACCGGGCTTCACATTCTGGTCTCCACTATCTTTTTTGAAGACCGAAAAATAGATACCGACGTTCAGGTTGACTAGACACCCCACTGATAGTAAGAGAAAGTTGGTCGCTGAATATTTCGTGTTGGTTCCAAATGTGGCTGTCCCCTCAGCAACCCTGTCCCTGGGGGGAGGGAGGGGGGGGGGTCACCTCTAGAATTCTCACGATTATCGCCGTTCAGCTGGATGGTGAGGTCTAGTGCCATTTCAGTGAATACATACTACTATCCATTATGTCGATCCCAAGTAAGATATCGGTATGTCTCGCTGCTGAGTTTCAGCGTGTTCCAAGGGCTTCTGGATTCCTGAACTTTCCGATACGTTCATTCTCCCAGACATTAGGTTGTTTTCTAATTTGGGCAATATAACGACAGTAGCATGGGCCCCATCAGGTAATGATACATGACTCAAACTTGAGACCTTAGTTTCCCTAGATGGGAGTCTATTCTTTGAGTGTCGGTGACAGTAGTGGATGTCGCCTGAGAAAAAGACAAAACGCACACTGTTGTTGAGCATACGCCTCACCCTTACCTCTATTTATACAGTAGGACAAACCAGGAACTTTTGCTAAAGCTGAAAATTGCCATTTCGAGGTTGTAAAAAGCAAATGTGCCAAACTCTTTCAATGAAAGCCGTTTTTGACGGTTTCACCTTTGACGCTCTCACTAATAAATGCGCTGAGTTGAGTGAATGCTTCACATTTGAATTGATTATGTTAAAGAAGCTTTCAGAGTACTCCGAATTATTTTGAGTAAATCCTGAAGCAAGTCTTTCTGACTGTCGAAATCTCCTATGGAAAAAAGATGAATCAGATTTACCTTTTCAACATAATCATGGCTCACGAGTGAGTGGTTGACCAAAACGATAGCTTAGCCCTACTGGCGCACTAGGAGGGTGAAGGTGTCCATGCCGTAAGGGATTACTTGCGATTTTCCCATAGCACATAACGATACCACCGAGAAATGGATGGTTTTTTTCACGTGATAGAAGCATTGTGGATATCTTAAAACGGTTGGTCCTTTGAGACTCCATTAACTCGCGCGACAACCGGGTGCCCAATTTTTTCACCTTCGCAATCCTCTCTGAATGGCAACTTCGAATCGCTCAATTCTCCTGCAAACTCTCCTGTCGTTTCAAATGCAACTTGTTAGATGAGCGCTATCAGTAGATATTTGTCAACTTCAGAGGAAAGCGGAGACCTTTTCTATCCCCGAGAAACATGCAGGCCGAATGAAACCACCAGAGCTATCGCTTCACTGTGGGTTCCGTGGCGCTTCCCTAACCTCCATCAGCATTGGCCCAAGCTGTCTCCGCTGAAAACCTGCCCAGCTCAAACAAGTAGAAGCAGATCTTGCAAAAATAGTGCCTGCATAAACTACTGCATAAACTGTCCAATTCTTGGTTCTGACCAATTGATCTCATCCGAAATCACCTCAGCAATAACAACGACAACAAAAGTTCTACAAAATGCTGTGCAAATTCTGGCATCAAAAATGATCCTAGTAGGGGAAATTTGTCGGGGGGATACGGTAACAAAAAAAACATAAGTCTTGCAATTTCCGTATGGATCATACTGGACCAAACTCATATCCGCTCTTCGCTTTTTTTCAAAATAGCAATCAACTGTTGGAAAACAAAAACGAAGGCCTCCTTTCCGGATATTGTCTGCTGCATTTGATTGTTTACGACTCACAGATTATTCAGCAACTGTCAACTAATATGATGACATCCCTAAGTCATCATAGAGCCAGATGACGTTCAGTTTCGAAGGTCGCAGTCAACACCAAAGTGATATCTGAAGGAGCCTCCGGCGAAATGTTGGACCAAGCTATTTATATGATTTCGACAGCCAAGCATTCGGGTTGACGAAATGCCTGATACATGCTCTTTTTTGCTCTGAAACCTACGAATTCTCCCAAAGATAAAAACACTGCTCTTTGTGCCTAGTTCATATCCTCTATTTGGACTGCCTTGTCCTCGTTGTATTCACTTACCCTCTTATACAGTTTGGGTAGTCTTGCGGCTTAGAACGTCTTCAAGAAAGGTTTTAGAACCTCCCTGCGTGCTCAGTCTTCCTCGAAGGAATGGGGAAGGTCAAAACTGGGCAACAACATCACAACGTTTCACCGCGTCACTTTTAAAAGCACCATAATTCCCCTACGCCCTGATTCCTACCAATTCGGACAATTTGATCAAGTTGTAGGCAATCAGCAAAAAAGGCAACGTACGCCATGTAGTTGGTTTCCATTAGTTAAAAGCCAAAATTGCTGTGACGCGCTTGAGATGTGTAGAAATTAAACCATAGCGGATCCACGAGGAAGGACACCTATTCGAAAAAAGGGCAAACGGATTACTCGACTGCACTCCCACCCTGCAAGGGAGATTTCAGTAAGGGGAAATAAAACTTCTAGCAACCAAATCGAGTATGCTATTGAGTCATTGAGTCAAATAAAGCTAGAGCTTGACAAGCATAAAAAACTCACGTATTACACAAAATAATTTACCGAATTTAGACTGTTGTGGAGGGCACACACATGTTACAAAGATAGGAAGAATCACTAATTTGTTAATGTGACTATACTATCTGAAAAGGGGCTGGAAGAACTGCGAAAGTCTGAGACCTTCCAGAACGATCATTCCCGTCTTCGGGATGCGCCCTGCTTTCCACTTCCTTTTTGTAGCGGTATTCTGATGCGTAGGTTACCTAGACAGTGAGCCAGCCCATGTACAAGTCGGTGCTTCCATCCTCCTAGACGGGTCTGATACCAACTAACCCAATCTATCTCTGAAGGATGGAAGCCTGATGGGCCTGAGGGAGTATCTGAACGAAATTCGAGCCCCATTCCATGTGTGGTAGTATGCCACCTACCACTTCGCCCTTTCGCTCAATGTTTTACAGAAACAACGAAAATTTTCAAAAAGGCGTGATTTTGAGTGCCCATATGGGATTTTACCCGCTGGAAAAGTCATTGTTACTTAAAAGTTGTGTTTTTTTTCTAGTATCACTGACTTCATTACTACTACTATCCTACTTCTGACTTCTGATACTGTGACTTAAGGAACGACTGGGACGACGGGCAGGAACTCGAGAAGAAAAGCGATCGCTACAACCCACTACTATCAACGCCTGAACGTGAACGTTTCATACGGCACTTGTATCGTTTGTACTGAATGAAATCCATGAACATCCTCATCATTCGGTCAAATCGATCAAATCGCTATTCTAACCAGATCTCGTATTTATACTTCCGTTTACAGTAGTTAAGATCATGATGACGATAAGAAGTGTATCACGATATTCTGGTATTACAACGATCAGAAAATCAATAAATCGTGGACCTAAGTGCACTGTTTGGGAAGCCTATAAAGACAGTTAAAATAAAAACAACGGTTGCAAAGAAAAGTGATATTCAGCGTCGATAGATTTTGTCTGTTATTTACATTTCCTTGAAAGTGGTGAGACTCATACACGAAAGGGGACCACAAAAAAATTTCCATACAAACTGTTTTCACACCATTGACGCAGCAATTCAACAGAAACTAATTTCACCCTCTTGACAACACCAACACCCACAGTTTGTGATATTTCAGCAGAACAGCTTAGAATAACGTCAAAGACATTTGGAAAGAAGTGGGTGTCCTCAGTTGCGAGAATGATACCGAATCGTAAAAACAAATATACTCTGGAGATTCCGGGATTCAGCAATACCGTTCTGAGATCCACACGTGCACTGAACTTCCATCAGGGAAGGCTGTAGTCTTTGAATGCTCACGAGGCCTATACTTTCATGCCTGGGCCACTGTTTTAATAAGTATTTTCATCCTTCCAGACGAGTTTTTTGATAACTTGCCGTTGGAGAGGTTTGGCCCGCTTGAGCGAATGTTTGCCCGGGTTCGATACCTGACCAGGCAGATGGTAACGGATTTTTCACTTGTAAAAAAAACACTGCAAGACATTTTCAGCGCTTAAAATTATCCTCTTTCTCCAAAAAAAAAAACTCAGTTATTGTGTCAATTTACTCCTACATTCCAATTTCCCTATACATTTTTTTCACTCCTACGCATTGTTGAACTTTCAAGTCCCAGACGAGGAGCTCATTCAACCTCCCACGCCATTTAATCCCCCAGCAATTTAATTGGAATGTCAGAATCGCTTGTAAACCGATAGCCACTTCAACTCACCTCAAATGACGTATGCAAACACACCCTTTCCATAAATGTGCAGCGGGGTAGCTTTGCATGACAGGCAACAAAGTACTGGATACCTTTTGAGGGGTGTGGGAAGTGGCAATAGGGATGGGGAAGGGGGACGGCATGTAATACTCGGATCCTGGGTCCTACAATGAAGTACGCTTTACTCGAAAAAAGTGCAATAAGACTACTTCCTCAAAGTCAGTGGCCGCTGTGGTTTTGTCATGAAATTTTGAGAGCATAAAACTAACTTTTACTGATTTTTTTCAGTTCCTAAGCAGAACGACGCTAATCCGTAGCTGCTAAATCAGAATTCAGAAAAATTACTCGCCAAATCTCTTGCAGAAAAACGAGCTGAGTGGACCAAATTTTCATCAAATAAAAAGCAACGGACTACTCCAGAAAGGCTTTCAATTGTGAACTAGCCGTACTATCCATTAAGATTTTTCTCGTACAAACTTTGCCGCCGCCATGACATTGGAGGTTTTTGCTTTTGATTCACGTGGGCACGGCATAGGGCCAGGTCGGTTGACCGATTCCAGACCAGTCTGGGAGAATGAAATGACTGACTTGTACATTGGCTAGTCACCGGAAGTCTTGTAGGCCTTCTAGCGGTGAATTGCGGTTCCGAAGTAGAATGCTAAGGGCGAAGAATCCAGAAACGGGTTTGCTTAATGCCAATAGGCTTATTCACTGACCTTTTCGTCAGGGCACTTTTTTTCATTCTAGCTGACTCAGTATGCTACCTTCATCGACGCGTAAAAGACCCCAAGCCCCGGCTGTTTCTACAGAACGTGGTATTCACTGGCGGCTGGCAATCACATCAGGAACCTTCTTCCTTAATTATTGGATTCGCCTTAATCTTGGGTTACTCATGCTTGGTTAACACGAATATAGGCTGCTTTCATAGTCTGCCGGCACGCCGGCATGAGACAGCCATCTAGCGACCCGATTTCAGTGATATGACCGGAACAAACGTTCCTAAGCATTAAACCCACAAAACAACTCTCGACCAGACGTCTTGTCCTTCACCCTATCTTCGTACAATGAAGGCTCCACCTTCATCTCGACATGTACTTCCTTACTTCCCACCAACATAGAATGCACCTCAGAAACCTTACCTGGGTGAAATGCTTTGTCGGTTCACCCAGGTAAGGCTGTGCATCAATCCGCCCTTTGACATTTGACCCATTCATGCTGTAGTGGTGGCCTACACCTTGGTAGTTCCCTTCTCAGTGGCTCACTTCCCACCAGTTACTACCTCTTCAGCGGAAACTTTTGAACAGCTTCAATTCTTCGAGTTCTCAATAGGTTAACTTCTACTCAAAGGGGATTCTTTCTTGCGGTATACTCTTATTTATACCTTTTAACCCTATTGAGCACCTCACATACTGAAATGCCAAGACTGAAGTTTGATAATGTCGCTTTATTCATGTTATCGTTGAAACGGGGGACAACTTGCGACATTTGCGTGAATTTAATGCCGAAGGCAAAATCTCCTTCACCGTCAGAGGAACAAAGAAAATCAGAATCCTATTTGAATGGGAAGGGATTCTACACTAGAAAAAAGGGGGAGGATAAATTCCTCAGTGATGCTTGCTCCTCTCCTAGAGCGCGCCAGGCGATTGGGCGATAGAAACACATTGAAAGGGTGTCAATGTTTGAATGTGTATTTAGCCTTCTGCTCAAGTACCGGCATAAGTGAGGTACCTAATGCAAAGTCAGTGTTTTTATCATCCTCTCATCAGTGAACCTGATAGCTAGGGTAGCTGGGATGGCGCTGGGAAGGGGAAGGGATGAAACCGACCAGGATATCAAACGCATTATGGGAAGCACCAGAGCCATAAGTTTCGCCTACAGGGATGGTCACGACCTCATTTGCATAATAATCAAGCACAAAAGAAAATGGGCTATTCAATGCAATAACTACTCGCACACTCAGATGGCTTACTTTATGAAGCGATGAAGCGGGAAATTTTTAGTCGATGAAAAGAATTTACGAAGGGTGGTCACAGTAAACTCCAAAGTCTGCGCTCAAGACAGAAAAGTATCAAGTAATAAAAGAAACATGAATTTTCGACAAGGTCTCAAAAGTCTATAGACTGGCATGAGTAAATCCCTTTTTTGGATGAGCCCCGCACTCGACTTTCTCTTGGAATCGAAGCGGCGCATCAAATGCGTATGCGACCCGTACAATGACTTCTGGTATTTAACCCCTTGCACACTTCACTGCCTCTATCCTTCCAGACGAGTCTGCCACCAAGCGACTAAAGTCTAAGATTGGATTGGTGGAAGATTTTTTGTCTGAACAAGCAGGAGCGGGATTCGATCTTCGGACCACGAGTGTGTGATGGCACGCACTTGCCACTGCACCACCTCGGCTCAAATCCTTAGCAAGTAGATAAAGAAATAAAGAGAAATAAAAATAAAGTAAACACAAGCAATAATCGATAAACAAATCGGATGATTTGGATAATAAGATATGTGAGTAGGTTTAATATTGCACTGTCGCGGAACCTCACCAGCATCCTAATATCGTGTCAAGAATTGCTTTTAATGCAATCAAATTGATCTCAGTTATAAACTTCGGGCCTGAAGATTGATCTGGTTGTAAGTAAACGACCCACCTGCTACATGTTTTTTCTCATTCTTCCCTGTTGGATCGTAGTTGAGACGTACTGTGGGCTTGTTCCATGGAGTACTACCCTGAGGATCTGAGAGATTCACTCGGGACAAGTCGTAAACCCAATCGGCGATAACAATTGGGCATTCCTTAAATAAATACACGAATCCTTCTCCTCGATAGGAAATTTCAGGTTATATCCAATCCATACAAACTGAGTAATTAGGTCCAAATTTACCACTGAAGCGAGAGACGAAAACAACTATGTACGTATTTATATCAGTACATTAAATAAATTAGTGACAAATAACATAGATACTCGTAAGCCAGTTTGATGCACAGGAGCTTTTCTGTGAGGACGCATAAAACTATGCCAAACCTAAGTAGATTCTTTTAGGTTTTTGCAGGTCTTGCTGATGGCCCTGTGAACTGTGAATCGTTCATGTAATAGTGACTTCATGTCTTACAGTTTATCACCTTCAGATGAGCACAGATCATTTGTGGCCTTTTATGTTGCTTACTACTACTTCAGGTCTGCCCACCTATGTACTCGACTTGGTACTTGAATAATAAAGAAGAGGCTCGAACTGATCTCAGTGAAGTAGTTAAGACCTCTCCAGCCAGTCTTAAGAAGAGGCCGAAAAAGGTTGGCTGAATTGGATTATTCGACAAGGAATCAGGAAGGTCTGCATATTGGGGAAATGCTGGCAAATGGTTATTCCAGCAAACCTGGAGTAGCTCTAAGAAATATGGTCATTGCTGATAGTGTATATCCCCCACGAGAACTTCATTTTGCAAAAAAAAAAATCAGTATTTATAAAATAAGTGATACAGATAAAATATTGAATAGGCTATCAGTAACTACGACGTTAGAAAAGATATCTATTCACCTGCTCATCATATGGCCACGCTGTGAAGTCGAAACGGCAGGTGACGTGGAAGGAAAACGAACCACTGGCCCAAACTCTTCCATTACTGCTGATCATGGCTGGTAACCCATGCATGTAAAGATGCCAAGAGTTGCCTCTTGCGCTGAACATTTACTGGGTAATTAACTGTGCCGTTAGTAATTTGAGAAGCATTTATTTTATCGAACAACTTACGGACCCAACAGTACTTCTCATTTTCACCTCTTCAGCATTGTGAATCAGAAGCGTAATTAAGCGTATCTTACCGAACTCGAACCCCTCACTTCCTTCCTCATTCATCTCCTTTGAACTTCAAGTTGACTCAACTTCAATTCAACATTAATTTCCCAAAAAAATTTATCAGAGAACAGGGCAGAACGTTCAGTAACTGATGCACAATTTTTGAGAACCTCGGACACCCTAGAATTTTCGTTTCTTCAATCAATTTCTGGTTGAGCCAATGATATAACGAACATGAGACAATCAGCAATGAACAGGGGAGTCGAAAACTCTCTTTCTTGAAAGAGAATGGCTCGAAATCGAAAAACATCGATTGCATTGAGTTGAACTTTATCAAAACCAGTCCCATTCATCTACGAAAGGATTCACTTGAGGCTGGCTTCCTGATGGCAGGAGGTTGTGTGCATGTAGATGCTATCCTGATCATAGTCTATGACACGTTTTTCGATTAATGGGATATCCCATTACCCACATATCAAGTTTTCGGTCAGAATTTGGGTTTTCTAACGAATTTGAGCTCTTGAAACAAGGCTGTGTAGTAGGACGCAAACCACTTTCATCTTCTGTCGTTATGCGAGGAGTTCACTTTCAATTTGTCCACTTAACTAATGAGTCTTCACTGGAAAATTAGAAGAAGAGAAAATGTGGAGATAGCTACATACTGAAAATGTTATAAGCATTCAGAAGCGTTCCGAAGAGGGAAGACCTATACCTGTTATAAAGAGCCAACGCTGGTTGCCAAATTCTCCACGAATCAATGTTAATTTTCAGGGTGTCATTGTAATCCTTCGGAGTCCATACAAGGTATTCATCTATCCATGTTGCCCATAAATTGCCATGGACCAGCATAGTTTGCTCATGTTCATCCTGAAATCGTCACAAGACAGAATTCGCAGTCCGAGGATTTTGTGTTACAGTAACCACCTACCAGGAAATAGGACAGACATTTGTGACAGAGTTGAACTATTAACATATAAATTTATTGACAAAAAGGTAAAGGGTAAGACTCAATGAGCAGGGCCACGATGAATGGGACCACGATTCCAAATGAACAGAGCAACATGTGGGTCCTATTGCAATGCCCGGCGAGCAATTCAGGCTAAGTGCGGCGATTACTGTATCGCAACGCCTTGGTACTTCAAAGACTGACTAAAGCAAATGACGTGGTTTATTAGGAAGAATATCAGATGAAATCCATCCTATTATCAATCCCCCACCTTAATCAACGCTTCCACTTCATTCCCAAGCCCGTACATCCGAAGCTCGAAGGAAATCAAAAATAAAAAATCAATCTTTCCATAATATCTTCCAAGACAGCAAACTCCTCTGCAAGTTAGTGGTAAAGGCCTGATTGGTTCGATCCCGACTTGATCGATTGATTTTTTGCTAGTCTAGTGATACTATCGATGCCCTCATCGATAGCATCACTGAGCTTATCGACTTTCCGATGAGGGTAGATTTCTGAACCGACCACCTTCAGCTCCACCGTGAAAAGCGTCCGGGAATGCGACCATCTCTTCCCCCCCCCCCTCCTCTCCAGTTCCCGCCACTTTATGGAGTTCATAACCACCCCCTAGAAGGCTTCTTCATTGGAAGATGTACCAGTTTATCAAAGGGAGTTGGTGATTGGATACTTTATTGATCAATTTCTCTTCAGAGTAAATAACTAGAAAAAGTAAGCCACTTCTCAAGTATGATCCAAGAGATGTTGGGATCGTCATATGAGAGAATGAGCAGAATAAGGTGTATTGCAATTAGATAAGCTCCGAGCTATTATCGTGTTTTCAGAAAAAAAAAGGCTACGAGATCGGAATTAACCAGAAGGAGGTTCCAATGAGCAACCACTCTCCGAAAAGAAAGGCTTTACTGCACAAAGATGGTTGTTTATACGACTTACCACTTTTTCTACATGGCTTATTCCCAAATAAACGCTGACTTGTACCGTAGTCGATTCAGATTTCACTGGACGATGTCGGCTATTGTAGTCTTTCATGAGCGTATCTTCAAGCTTCTTATTGTAGTCTGGATTTTGGCAGTTGCATAGGACCAGGAACAGAACTAAATATACTGTTTACACTGTTTGTTTACTGGAATTTTAATGGACACCCGCAATCAACACTTGCGATTCCATTCTTTCCCAGATCCGACTGTTGTGCCCACGAAGTCCAAAAATCATCCCAAGTAAGAGGTAAACGGTAAATTTGAGGTATTTGGACAAAATCAAAGCAAGCACCGTGGCATCCGTGACGTGGAGCTCTGGCCCCAGCAAATCCTTCTTGATGTTGTTGTCGGTTATAAAATCAAACTATCAATACCGTTCATAGGTCCAGACACTTTTTCCAATGCTGTGGAGGTTGGAGATAAGGGATATGCGGCCAGAACGACCCAGACAATTGGTAAGAGGATCAAAGAAGACTGAATCAAGCAGGAAAGCGCAGTGAACAAGCTGTCCTTGCCATCCGAAACAGAAGTATTCCGAAGGATTCACGAAGTTCTCTATGAGCAGCATCTAGACCTTCTTTCAATCCCCTAAAAATCCCCCGGCCCTGACTATAGAAGGAAGAAACTTCGAAAAACTCGAGAAAATCTGATGAAATTGCTAGTCTCTAAAGAGCAGGAAAAGAGTCGAATGGGAGTGTCAAGCAATGACAAATGGAGCCATTACTTCAAAAATGGTACAAAATCAAATTTCAGATAGGGTCTTGACACATCAGCCATTTCTGCCATTCTTGCGGATGGGGTTAGCTGTCGACAAGATAATCAAATGAAAATAATAAACTCTCCCTTTTAGCTTATTCCGCACGATGCTTGAAAGGTTCAAACACAAATCAGAGCTAACATCAAGAATTATCATGAAAGCCGAAAGCACGGCGTATCCCAGAAGCCAGTGAGCGATCTCTGAATACTTTACATTCCTATCATTAAAATGAGTAAATCCTTGAGCACTTTCGAGACGTTCTAGACTTTAAAGTCTCAGGTCACAGACCTTCGACCGATTAGCAGGACACCACCAATTCCTCAGCCAATCAAAACCCTCAGACATGTCAATTTTAAATAAATTTCGAATTAAGTTTAAACAAATATCATTAAAATCGAAATCAATTTTTGGGCAAACTATTTTTCAAATGGGAACTCACCGGCCGGCCATAAATGCAGCACCATCCTGACTAGCTATGAAAGCGTTAGTCATCTCGTATTTCGTATAAACTAACTGTTAATGTTAACGTAAACAAACAAAGATTCATTGCCAAACCTATCACATACCAATGCCATAATACAATTAATACATATAACAAATTCAAAATGATGGATTTATTAACGAAAACTATTGTTTTACAATGCCTTACATACGTATTTACTAATGAGGAGGCGCGATTACACGATTCGATTACTGGTTTGACCGGTATTAGCACAAATCAGACGTAACGCATATGAAACACAACGTATATGCGGGAAGAATATAATATTAAGGCCACCTAAAAAGGGGATTTCCTCGCATCACATTAGGATATAGAATCAAATCACTGATGCCATACATATCAGAACTGTAAAAGATTGAAATCTTTGAAGGTTTGGAGTAGTTGGAAAACCATAAGAACGTTGTGGATGAATCGATGAACGAGTACTAGAGTTAGCTTTCAGTAATTTCTAATTTTATTAGACTAAAATACTGGCCACTGAACCATTTAAGGTTTCGTAAAATCAGTATGAGCTCAAGAACTCGTGAAGTCGTTTGGGGAAACACAGATGATCTCTGAACTAAACAACAAACTCCCGCCTTTTTTAAGCCCATCAGAGTATAACTACTGGAAAGAAGTTAGGTCAAACACTGTAGCATTCGAATGAGGTAATGTTTCTAAGCTTTCATATTCGGAGCTCTCGTTGGACCTCCGAGGCGAATGGGTTGGAGGCCATCGCAGAGCCAACAGCTAATCGACTCCACTGTAGATCGAAAGGATCTTCAGCACGTGGGATCGGGGCCACCGGCACAGGATCCCATTGAATCGACTGTCCAAACACGTCCAGGGCTGGTTCAGTTCCAGAAGGGAAAGACTAAAGGTATTCGTCAGATAAACACGTGAAACGATTCTCAACATAAAAAATCACATTAGAGCCAAAACAAAGAAATTTAAGTGCTAAAGGCAGAATGATTAACTCACACTACGAACCACAACGTCTTTTGCTGGAAGAGGTGGGGGAGGGTGAGCTGGTGGCGGACCACTAGCTACTGTACTGTCAAAGAGAGAATAGTTCGAAGCTTCGGAAGCTGCTAAAAATAAATAAGTCACTAAAGTTGAATTCCACATAGATATCCTCAATTTCTAGTGAAAGACTCACCTTGCCAATTATGGGCTCCATTTGTAGAGGTAATTGTCTTATCCAACACAGGTGACATCTGAAGGAGAGGTTGCTCAAAAACTTATCCAAACTTTCGACTATGAAATAGTCAAAATAACAATATCTGGTGACAGTTAGTGCACAGAAACGAGGATATAGTAAATGATCATCGTCCTTCTCCTTATGGATGTCTCTTAAAAATATTCAATATCGATTTCTCATCCGTTTTCCGCCTTAAGAAGGATTTCCTAACCATCAGCCATGCAATCAAAACATGCACAACTCTCCTTCAATGGCTGGATCACCGAAATTGATTACCTCATGAGGAAACAATCGGAATTGAGTGACCAATGCCCCTTCGCTCGCAAAAAAAACCAAGTCTTGGTGAGGATTTTTTTAATTGAAAGCATACCGGAGATGGAGAATTGATCGTAAGCGAATTACGAAATGCATCTTCCAACCATTCGTCAGCTTTAGATCGAGAAGACGATTGAGAAGTAGAAACTGCTGGGTCCCTAAACAAGTAATTAATTGAAAAACTCTGTTTTGCCATTGACACGTCGCAGTTTTTCTTTATCATACTC
Source organism: Haemonchus contortus (assembly GCA_000469685.2). Lineage (NCBI taxonomy): Eukaryota > Metazoa > Nematoda > Chromadorea > Rhabditida > Trichostrongylidae > Haemonchus > Haemonchus contortus. Next base: position 8,687,033 of record LS997566.1, on the reverse strand, counting down.
CGATAGATAATGATGCGTCATCTATCTTACCAATTAGTGTTGACGTTGATTTGCGACACTGGTCTTGGGCCGTGAAACCCATTTGGGAGTGAAGTAGGAGGATGTACGGTACTAGTAGGCGTTACAGAAGCAGATGCTGCCCATTGTCGATTAGCAGCGAAGTCGTGCCCACGTTGAGCTATTTCAGTAGGTGAAGTTGTTGAGGGGTTCACTCCGAGTCCAATCAAATCAAACACATCGGTCGATGGGGCAGCAGCTGATGCAACTAAACAATCTTAATTCGAATTCATCATTGATGATAGTAGTCATATCAGTTTTCAGAGTAAGCTTCAGAGAAATCACTATACATATTTCTTAATCGAAGGTTAAATTGGCATTTCTGGCGTTTGTTAACCTCAGTACAACTATTTGTTAATGAACACTTTGTACAGTATGAAAAAAGGGAGAAAACTGATGGTTGAAGGTGTGTTCTACACCATTCACAAAGCCCTCTTTATGCTGCAAATGCCGCACAAAATGCACACCAGCCTTTGGCACTTTACGAGGACAAAATTCTGTGACAAAAACCCTTCTTTGAGACAACATTTGATCATATGACACGCAATTTGTTCAATAACCTCAGGTTAAAACTCGCCATAATTGTTAATGTTTTTGCCAGACAATAAAATTGGCATTCATGTGATACCTATCAAACTGGGAAATCATACGAGCAAATTGTAATATCAATACTTGAAAAATTGTTTATATTGATTCTACAAAGGAAATAATCCTATTGAAAAACGAATCAAACTGATCCCAGAAGATTACCTGGATAGGCAGCAGCAGCTGACAGCCTCCCACTATCACTGCCAAAATGAGTAGTTCCAGTGAACTGAGGGGCTTGGGGGACAACGTTTTCTTCTTCACCTTCATAAATTGGTTCGTTGTGAAGCGACTGTTTACCATACACCTTAAAAATCAATGACGATTGAGTAGTTCAGCTCTGCTTCACATTTGCTGGATTGTTAAATGACTGGAACCGACCCGAAACTTACCAATGGGAACGGTCTATAAAGTCTGAGGCGAAAATTCGAATGCGCTCGGCGAATCTGTTCCGCCTTAGTGAATACCTCATCTTTCAGATCATCTCCCAACTTGTATGTTAACGCTGTCATGTACTCAACATCGATGAGCTCCGCTAAGCGGGCACGAAGCATGGCAGAAGCGAGTAAGATAGGTGATAGCAAGTTAATAGGTGTAGTAGATGCGAGAAAAGCCAACAAAAACGCCAACTACGCAAACTTCTAACGTTGAGAACTGGTTCCGAACCGATGATCCGCTTACATGACAGGTAACTCATGAATAACAAATTCCGTATAAAGGCTATGCACAGATCTATGCGTTTAGGAACGTCACAGTTCTTGTGGCGCTCAAAATCGCAAGGAACCACACATCATAAAATCGGTTGCACTACAAAAAAGTGAGCTGAGAACAATCGGCGAGAAATTGGTAATATTGGGGTGTTCTCAACCTCGAAAATTTAAAAACCAGAGAGAACATAAGGAAAAAAATGGAACTAACCGCTGGATATCTATCAAGGCTTTGAGCATTAGTTCGTAATGAGTAATTTCGTCGAAATTGTGCGGCTGATGATGATTCTGGCGCTCGAAGCGAACCCTGAATGGAAAGGAAGCATCAGTGTAGCTCATTCATGGACACAACACAACTTACACAAACTTTTCTTAATTGTATGACCATCTTAGATCGAATTCCCCATTTGCAACCCAGAAACAAAAAAAAAAAGAAAAAGAAACTAACAAAAGAGCAGGAGAAAAGAAGAGTAAAAACTCTACTCAATGAAGATAAGGAACACCTTGAAAAGCAACTCATATAAGTACTGCTTTTCCCAGGCTTTGGTTTTGTCGTCATAGGTACTTTACCAGAAAATAACTTTGACACATCAAGAAATACCTGGCTGGATTGCCCCTCCAAGCTTATTCTCGTTCACACTTGCCTGATTCCCTCTCCAAGCAACAACTTCTTGGGATTCGAATAGCCTAATTAAAGTGAAGAGCTTCTCGTTTTTTCAACTCCACCCCGATCTGATCTACTTCTGCCCTTTGTAACGCTCCAACAACCTCGTGGGAGCGCTATACGAGGAAACAGTTGCGCCATTCGTACAATGTCGGGTATGTTTAAGAACGCCAAAGCAAGAGATTTCTGCCGACACTAATAATGTCATACAGTTTGATATTCACCTGTCTTTGGAACAAGGCAGGGTTGGGAGATGGGCGAGGCTTTGCTATGCTTGACGAAGGCTGATGAGCAGAAGCAAGTGGGGCGTTGTTAACAATCGCTGACTGCGGATCCTGAAAAGCCCGTCTTGTGAATTAAAAGCGAAAATGAAGATGAAATGAAAATTCATTTAGCTGAGTACCTGCAAGCGTTCGCTAATGGGAATTGATTTCCGGAATGACTGATAAGCCTGATTCGTTCGTTGTGCGTTATTCGCTGTTTCGCTAAAAGCCAAAGACTTTAAAAAAGATGAGGATCAATAAGGCTCTGAAACGCCGACCCCTTATCTTCCCAGTTGGGATTGAGAGCTTTCTCGAGATTCTGCACATTTTCTTCATCACGCTTTTTCTTTCTTTCAAGACATATAGAAAATGCGCATCCAACGGCATGAGAAAGACGTTCACCCTAGAAGGCAAACTACGAAAATGTCGAAGAAATAGGCGCTAATGTAACGAACTGATTCTTTTGTCGCATGGAAACCGTGACACATCCATCTTCTTGAAGTTCCATCTCTACATATGTATGCAAAGCCTTTGTCGTTGTTACGATCCGGTGCACAGAAGGAAACCTGTAGTGAATATATTGGAAACATAGCACTCGTTGGACTGCAAAATTTACTTCAATTAAAAATAGCTGAAAGGAATGTTTGCTGGGATTTCATCAAAAGAGTCTAAGATTCATCGAGGCAATCTGCTTGTCCACTTTTTGTTTACTTCATGTCTTACACACAGCTAAACCTACACCCCCCCCCCTCTCCCCAAAGCCACATACGATCAAACTAAACCGTCTGCCTATTTCATGCCGCATACGCAGCTGAGCCAACATCACTAAAGCCAAATTTACGGTTGCCTGTTGCACCTCTGCCAAGTTCGCGATGCAATTTCAAAAGGCGGGACCGAGTGGAGAGCCAATAAACTTATCATTAGCGAACGCGGACCCCTCGAGCTTGATCATTTGAAATTTATACATCAAAACAGGTGACAAATTTAATCAAACAGAACTGCTGCCTTCGTTGGCCCTGTGAGGAATTTATTCCAAACCAACATTTCATGAAGCAATAGGAGGCTAGATTTCCCTTGTGCATTCATTTCGAATGCAAATTACTAATTTTAGAATGCGTTATTGGACAAACAAATGGGTATGGGATCAAGCGGAAGCTCCAAAATTATACTACTGATGCTGTATAAAAAAACGAAAAAAGCAAGAAGACTCAACCCACCTTTTCTATTGTTTGGTCTACAATCAGTCCTCTATTATTTTCTTGATCAACGACACGTAACCCGTCTCCGGAAACATACAAAACTGCTTTTATAGGTCGTCTTCTATTGCTCTGGAAGCAACAGATTCAGAACCGAATGACACTGTTCAATTAAACGGTACAAGTTCGCGATTATATGAGAATACGTATTAAGCAGAAGGAACTAACCCTAAGCATTTTCAATGCTCCCTCACAAACTTGCATTCCACGAGATTCATAAACTTCCACTGCTCCCAAGTACTGGAATCAGAAAGGAAGGATTAAAAGAAGAAGCAAATAATGTTGAAAGAATAATAGGTACAAAAACAGACCTAAAAAAAGCAAATAATGATCAATGAGTAATGCGTACAAAAACAAACCTTCACAGAAAAGTGACACAAGCCAGCTCTCACTGCAGCTTCATCAGGTTGCCAGTGTTCCTGCTTGTTACCACCTGCGCCATTTGATGTTGTTACAAGTTCCGAGGGGGTATTGCTCTCAGGACTACGCCGTCCTCCTCGGCGGAAAGACTGGCGAATGGAACGCCGGAGACGGTCCATCGATCGTCCGAACAGCGAGCTAAAATTTAATAGCTCAGAACGAATATGAAAAGGTATAGTAATTACATCGTATATGAATACAGGAGAGACCTGGGTTGATGGGATCAAAATAGAGAAAGGACTGGAAGCATAATGATTATCACGAACGTACAGCCAGGAAGAATAATACCGCGTTAGTTAGAGGCCGAATGGCTACTTAAGAGAGGTTCAGTGAAAGATTTCAGTTGAGGCTATCTTGGCAAAGGAAACTTAATGAGAGGAATTACAAAAGGGCAGTTGAAGTGATAATTGAGTGGGAATTACATTCTCGATAATCGTTCGTGCTTAATGAGAGGAAATATAATAGAGATAATAGATAATAAAGTGGTGCATTTATACTGTGCCTCGATTCCCCATACTTCTTGATAAATAGAAAACGCATTAGTTAAGGTCTAGGCGAAATGGAATTCACTAGAATTATCTCACAATGAAATCTCCGCTTCGCAGTTGCTATCGCTAGCCTCCAAAAACCGATTTCGCCGAAACTTTAGTCCAAAATGGCCGATATTAAGCTATCATCCCCATAAGCCAGGGCAAGAACAACATCCATGTTTGCTGAGATCCGAAATAGAAAAAAAAAGAAGTCATACACATTCATCATACTGATATCTAGCGTTATTTCTCCAAAGAAATAACCGACAGAGTAAAAAACGAAACATCAAAGAAAGCCCAAACCTTTAAAAGCCATAAAAGATCTGGAGATCGATATTTAAGGAGAACAACTCCTGAATAGCTACTGGAGAAAAAAGGTTGGAACTGGGCGGCCATTTCCAATAAATAAGCAAGGGATCAAGTAGATGAGCATAGATTTGAAAGCGCCAAAGGCTGTCGTCTTACAAATGTTTTTCCAATACTTGTCAGAAAATGTTCGAAGAATTTTGTTCTCGGTGTCACAATCATGAGAAATTCTAGTCGTTTACAAACTAAAAGTATAAGAAAGAAATTTTAGTCCGAACTGAAGGATGAGTCTTAAACCCAAGACTACGTTGGCAAGTAGGTAAAATGCGTATGTCTTTTAATACTTCAAACAACTACCTCATAAGCAACTACCCTTCTCGGAGTGATTTACTTTTATACATCAGGTACCTGATTACTTTATGATCACTATTAGTCGAATAAATACCTTTACATACGGTAGTAAACCGTATTTTCCTAAATATACGCAGTCACTCAGTTCCCAATGTAATACTAAGTGTCACCGGAGCAGAAATTAAAATTCTATCGCCAAACATACAATCACATATTCTTAAAATAGTAGGATTAAGTGGGCAACTGAAAGATTGCGTATATTTCAGGAAAATACGTTACTCGCAGTGTCCAAATAATTGAATAAAAACTTCTTTAGGAAAGTTTTTTTTCGATAAAAATAGTAGGAACGAAGACACTTCTTCCTTCAGCAGCAGATTGCCTCACTAATTGATCGCTCGCCTATCTAGGAAATACAAAAAAATCAACACCACTGATCATAATTCAGGAGAAGGGCATAGTTGACAAGCTTGGGCTCACATCATTCTTGCATCTCCTCTATTCATGGGATTAGCAACTAGGGAACTGCATATCAATCTTGGTCCTGCGCACATTTACTCGAAGGGTAATTATTGATTTTTCGAAGTGATTTATATTTATAAACCCGGCACCTGAGTATTTTATTGCTAACAGACAACTGAATAAATATTTCTTTTCAAGAAAAAAGGCTCTATATTTTTCTAAAATATACACAATTGTACAGTTGCCAAACTAACAGCTTCACGTTCACTCAACAACGTTCACACTCCTTTTGCGACTTCTTATAAATTCTGGAAAGACTGCAAACTTATTCAAAATTTTCGGGATTCAATACATTACTATTCCTTTTTGATTGTATTAAAGAGTTCTGCTGAACGGCAAACACTTTGGCAATCATTTACTCGACGAAAAGTACTCAAAACACACATTTGCTCGAAAGCAGGATTTGAATACCGCAAACTGAGGATGCTAACAAAAAATGTTTCAGAGTGTCGAGGTATATGACATCAACGAAAGCTTTCAGTTTTGGTTCAACCATAAAAGAGCTTTTGAGTAAGTTACTAGACGGCCTACCTCTTGGATCAAGAAGAGAAGAACGGGCTTTGCATTCTTTCGCAATACTTTCCCGTGCTTTTAAAGAAAACCAAAACGAATGCATCAGAAATAAATGCACATATTGCAATGTAATTGATAATCTCCCGAGCTAAGGGTGATTTGAAAATTCACCATGAAATTATGGTGACAAAAACCTTAGAACCAAAAGCAATCACCAAGATTTTCCTCAGAGAATTTTCCGAGGAAGAACGTGAAGAATTCGTGGAGAATTTCGTGAAAAACGCCATATAAGATAACTCTGTGTGCTATACCATTACCTCTACGAAGAAAAACGGTTAAAAAGGAAGTGGCAGATTATACGATTTGAAGTATTTGAGAAAAAAAAGAAAATATTCTGAGCACAAAACGTAGCAGTAAAATTAATATTGCCGTATGCTTCGGTGCAGTGTACGCACGCTGAGCTGACGTAATAATACAGACGCGCATGTAATTTATTTGGGGCGCCTTCACTAAATTTGCAGTCGACGCCTTTACACTTTCCATTAACTTAGTAGACACCTATAGGAGTTCATGTGGGGATAGGATGGAAAGAGATCCAGAAAACAGATCAAGCCCGAGCTTTCCTGAATCTCTCCACATCTCACCGCTGTAGTTACCCCATAGTGACAGTCAAGGGGGGCCTTCAGCCAGTAAACGATTTCTGGCATCTTATGATGAGACACACTTGTAAATCCTTTTTTGTTTTATCCCACATTGAAAATGCGGGTGTTCGATGACGTTCCCATGACCCCACCCAAATTATCATTTGTATCTATATTTCAACTGCTTTTTAACGGCTTCCAGGCCAAGCTACACAGAATTTGGTTGAAGAAAAGATGTGGTATTACTGTCACGGAAAAATGAACTGAATACGGGAAACCCAACAGTAAACAACTAGTGTTACTAAGCCGGCACATGCATAGCCCCAGAATTCGGTTATGCAGACTAATGGGTCAAGCCACACCTATGACGTTAGGTCGGAACGCTGACTGGGGGGCCCTGACGCGCTAATCTGCATCAAAACGCCGCAACTATGTATAAATGCTGCTGTTCGAATGGTATCGTGAGTATACGACCACCCCAACCAGTCCTCCCGATGTGTCGTAGAAGTGACGGGTCAAGGATTTATGTTTTCTATAGTTATTCGAAAATTAATTATGACTTTCGAAAAGGATTTTCAAACGCTTGTTTCAGAAGCTTTTCAATAGTTTGACAGCTTTCCAGTAGATATAAAGTCTGTTGGATAATGTCTTCGGGCGTTAATCAATCCCGTCAGAGGGATGCACCCCGCGTTCGACTTCTATCCGGAATAACAGTGGCGTATTGAATGCGTACGTGGCCTATGCAATGATTGCGGTGGCCAGCTGATGTACAAGTCAGTGCATTTATCCTCTCAGACGAGCCTGGTACCAATTAAGCGACCCTGGAGGGATCGAAGACTTGGTAAGCCAGGGCGAAAAACGGGATTCGCTACCTCCGCCCCATTCATTTGATATGTAATGGAAGTGTATTCTTCTATTTTTTCTTTTTTTGAGGAGAAACTGAGCAAATTAATTCCTATTTGTAATTTTGGTTTTAGTCTGAAGATGGAGCGTCAAATGGAGCTTTTCGGCACATTTCTTTCTTTACATCTATCTTGACTAAAAAATTGCTGGTGTTTTCCTTGATATAGGTAGAACCTAAGGTGACAATGCCTTATTACGGAGCACATGTGAACACTGATCCAAAACGTTTCGTTTCAGCAATTTATCACTTCGAATTGGGCTGACCAGTAAGCGTGGATGAGGATTTTTTGATGGCATTGACCAGAGCCCAGAACCAGAAAATATCGAAAAAGTTGGACGGTAAAAAAGCCAGGTTATCGGAACCATATGAGTTGTGGAAGATATGTACGAGTGTCGCTGCGTAATGGTGTCTGCTATTCGAGCTTCAAACAGAACCAAGATCACTCAATCGAATAATGGTTGTTTACGATAATGTTACTCTCAAACGATCATGGCCAGTACCGGATGAACCTACTCAGATGAAGTGTGAAACTGGTCCTCATCAAGGAAGGTCGCGTAATCAATTTGATGAGATTACAAGAGTGTGACACAGTTCGAAGTGCTTCCAAGGAACCAGAATGTTTACTTGGACCTCTAGTCATTAGAATTTTATGGAGCTGTTGAAAAAGCCCTCCCAAACTAGCGTGTCGCAAAGGAGTAATTTGGTACTACTATGTCGAGGCCAGACTGCATAAATATTCTGGTGACTCAAAAAAAATTATGGAAGCCTGGCTGGAAGTAATTGCTCCGTCCATCATACCCTGATCTCGCGATATCCGAAACCTACTAATTTTGGTTGTTACACAGTCCTCTAATAAAACAGCCTTCACCGAAAATGAAGATATCAAAAGTTATGTGGTTCTGTTTTTCGGCCGAAAAAACGGAAGTTCTTCGAAAGTTGTTCATGATGAGAAAAAGATTTTTGTGAAACGATCAAATGTCGTAATTGCCTTCCAAGCAACCTAGGATTATGCCGTAAAAGGAGATACGTTGTCTGTTAAATTTCGCCTCCACTGCATTTTATTACATATTATTACATCGTAAGATCACTGTAAGAACCGGATTCTCGTACAAAATTTTTCTTCTTCTCTTTTTCTTGCAAACATTACCCACTGAAGTAGACTCAAGTGAAGATTCCTTGTAGGCTAGGGAGTCGTTTGACTGTGTTGGGACTTGATCGTGGGTGATGTCAATGGTGTTAATGCCGCCTTCTTACAATTAGCTACCACTCCTGTATCATCTCCTAGCTCGGCATATTCGGAGAAGAAATAAATACCATTTGTATTGAATAAATATGTAAATAACTGTGAGTAAAATAATGAATCAGTAAATCGATAACTGGCGTGGAAGTGTAACTAAAGTGAAGAAAAATGCTCTGAGAATAACTTGAATATAACTATTATTACACTCCGATAATCGATGCGAACATGTGTTGGCATCATCCCATTTTATGGATACTAAAAAGACTATTCGATGCTATGGGAAATGACATCGATTCGCTTCCGAAATGTGGAGATATGAAGGAAAGGAAGAATCGCCCATTGCAAAATTGCCAACGTTTTTTGAGGAACATCTCAAATCGGAGCCATTTGTCTTTATGGACACGATGAAACGACCAAGGCGTAATAGGGGAGCTTGGTTAGAATTTGATACACTTCATTTTACTAAGAGTTCACTCTGAACCTTATTCTGAGAGTTCGTACCGTGGACCGATACTCACCCAGGTCAGCCAAGCCTTCTACCTCTGCGAGGTCGATTAGTTGGGTAGAAAGTTTGTTTAGGAGGATGAAAGCACTGCCCTTTTCATCGGCTGCCCAGCCCAAGTGTGGGGCCTAACATAAGAAAGAAGAATACCAGAGAAAAGCGATTCGAACTTAAATTCTATTAGAAGAGATCCTGAACCTTCTCCTTTTGAATGCACAATTAATGATAAAATTTGTTCGCTAAAACTCCTTTCAGCATGAGAAAGTTGCTCTTAAGTACGCGGTATGTGGCGATGTCAGATTAAAAAATGGCCGGGTTAGAGAGCTCTTCTAATCAATTTAAGTTAATGTAAAAGAGGCCCAAAGATTGTATTCACTGGATGCCACTCATAGAAACGGACGAGTTTCCAACAGGACTTGAAGAGACTGCACCACTCCTAACTGAGCACACGTATTGAAAATTTTAAAAAATCCAAACCAAGTCGTTACCACGATGGCAGCCAGAGGCAATTGTTGGCTTTTTGGCTTACTGTAGTCAGTTCTACACGATAGAGCAGAACTAAGAGCTCGTCCAAATACCCATGCCGTGCTGCTTCTGTCGACATAATCTCGTACAACCCCTTTTTACTACTATTCTGAAGCCCTATACCCCTTGAGATAGGCCAATTCTCGCGCTTTCTTCGCCACCTTTGCCCAGTTCTGCGTCCTTTAACCCTCATGCCCCAGATGGCTTTGTAAAAATTCGGAGAAGCGTCTCAATCATGAATGTTCTATTCTTTTCACAGTGTGATAAACACAGCGTTATCAATCATCTTGTTCTCAGAATTATGCGGAGGAAAGATGATGAATATAAAGGTGAAAGTGTAATGAAAAAAGTTCGGCGTCGCGGGATGCGCCATGCTTTTCGCTACCCCGATTTCCGTTCCTCACCTTCAAACGACCATAGACACCGAAAACTAAGATGGCATTATGTTTACGGTTCAATGGCTAAATCAACGGCCTGTCCTCAAAAATCATGGTATCAATAAGCCTCTACTAAAATGCCGAACGAAGCAGTTGGCTAAGCAGAAATTGATGGGGTCTTTGATCCCTAAGCCAAATTTCTGGTAGGGCCGCCCCTTGACGCTGCTTCATTTTGACACTAAAAAAAGAAGAAAAAGACTTCCAAACTAACAAAATTGTTCTGACAAAAGTTCGAAAGTAATGCAAAAAGAACTAGGATTCCGTGTGAACACGCTGAAAAAGACTACAAATGGATAGCTAATGGGATTTAGTCGACGACGCGGACGCGCTACGACGGCTCTAATCCACAATCTGCTCATTCAGAGAAGAACACATCATTTAATGTAAAGGGTGTCCATAGAGATAAATGTAGTACTAAAAAAGGAGCTGAAGTGGAATGTGATATGCGGATGGCTGTAATTGATCGAAGCATGTCAGCAGAAGCCTGCTGGCATAGTTGAAGTGCGTCCGCAACGATGTAGGAAAAACGCTTTTACACACAAAATGGCATGAAGAAAAAGGAAAAAATGAAAAGATGAACTGCTCAACAACTGGCTTTATGGGCCGTAGTGAATCCAATTTTCACGTGGGACCCAGATTTACTGATAACAATTGGAATTTCCCGTTGAGCTTTTACCATTCTGAAGCTCTCGACTACAACTAAGCAAAAACGAGAAGCAAACTTCCAAAAACACACAATTTGCGTGATCTGCATCGGAAAGATGGGTAGAATAACGATTGGCAAACTGCCAAAACAACTTCGCTATGATTCCACACAAACGGGGCTAATTAGGCTTTTTTTGACGAAACGATGAAGCTTTGACTAGTCCGCAAAGTTATGAGAGAGCGAGCTATGGAATGGGTTTATTGTTGACCATTGTGGCTGTCTAGTAAATAAAAACTTGTCTACTCTCTTACAAGAGCCGATTCCAGTGACCAATCACAGAAGGAATGAGGTCTCAAAAATCACAGCCAACCTGGTTGCGTCCAGCACCAAAGACTAGAGCAATCAAGGTATCACTACCTTTGGAGGCACGCGATGCCGTAAGTACGGCCAAAAACCTGCAATTTCTATCCAGGGCCTATAATTATGGTAAAATTCATTGGTAGAATACATAACCGGTTCTCGTTCATTTTCGTAGGAACCTCTGATATGAATCAAGCAAAAGGGGCAATTTCATCGTGCGATCCATGATCGAGCTCACCCAGACACATCAGGTACCATTCCATGCTGCTAACGCCTCTGGATGGTACCAGACTCGTCTGGGAATATAGAGACTGCAGACCTAATGATTGCCTGGTTCCAGGGAGCCTTCCATAGGCCAGTTACTTATTCACATACGACTCTGAAGGGAAATGCATGGGCGAACCCCGAAATGGAAATGATGGATGCTACAAACATAACCCTTTATGGATCGTTTGAAATCGATCAAAATGGCCGAGTTTTCTTCCCAGCCCAGTATAAAGGCTTTGGAACAGATGCATCAACAAACAGAAACCACCAAATCAACATGTAAACAAATTTAAGGACAAAGTGAACTATGGACAGATATGGAAACAGGTTACTGTTTTGTGGAATGGGTTGAAGGCGGGCAGTTGACCACACCTCGACAGACTGAATCTACAGAAGTCGAATCAAGTACACTGCGGTGCACAATAGATCGTACCCCATAGAAAAACAAGTTTTAGAGAGAGGCCAAAGTTTTTATTGCTTCTGCCGACAATATATGATTAGAATGGGGAAAAGATTACTTTTCGTGGCGACTATTTGACTACACAGTTTTTTTCAAGTTCTAAGCGATAGTTTTACACTTTTTAAGCCGGTGCATATTAGATTGGAAGACATGCATATCCAACAAAAAACACCTGAAATCCGACAATCCGTTTTCTAATGCATAATCATCTAATAGTGAGTGCAGCCTCCCTTCCTTCGAATAAGCTCGAAGATTCGATCAGGCATCGAATTGCAGAGCTCCTTCAGAAGAACAGGCGACAGACTCTTCCACTCCATAGTTATGGCTCTTCTCAACGATTTAACATTGTCGTACACTCTACCATTTGCATAGATCTTACGCACTGATACACCCCAGATATTTTCGATAGGGTTTAGGTCCGGGCTGCATGGCGGCCATGACAATAACGGGATGTTATTGGACTGCAAATAGGATGGAGTACTCCGCGCAGCGTGAATCGAAGCGTTGTCTTGCATAAAGACGCAGTTTTTGTTGGTGTTCTTCTGGATGGACGGCAGCAACGTTTTCCCAAGAAGTGACTGGTAGCCCTGGCTTTTCATTTTACAAGACGTGAATTCGATACCAACGGTGCCGTCGCTACAAAACGCTCCCCAGACCATTAACGAGAAGCCACCGAAGTTCCTTCGGGACATAAGTAGCGGTTCTTTCCGCAGATCGCGCCAATACGAGCGGTTTCCATCTGGATCATCTCAGTTGAATTTTTTCTCATCAGAAAAAATAACCTGAAAAAAAGACAAGGATAGAAAACTCAAATTTCTCGTAAAGCCGAGCAAGTTCCAGAAACGGGCCTCTGTCCAATCTCTGTTCATCTCATTTCTAGCGAAGAGGAGCTGTTTCTCTCGATGACACTGTTTTAGCCGTGGTGCAGACTTCATCTTCTGAGAGGCTATGTGGTCCGATGACTTCAGGACGCGAGCAACAGTCCATTTCGAAGCCGAAATCCTACAATCTGCAGCTAACTCCCTCGCAGTTCTCGTAGAGTTTGATGCCATATTGATCAACCGACGCTTGTCGCATTCAGGAATAGTTGGTTCTCGTCCTGGCTTTTTCGTCGGAACTTTTGTTGATTGCTTCTTTACGACACTCGCAACTGTGCTCTTAGGAATGTCGAGTTCTCTAAAAATTTGAAGATAACTTTTTCCAAGGTGACGTAATGCGTCAAATCGAATCCGGTCTCCGTTCGTAAGTCGCGTATACCTGTGCATGCTTAAAAAACAAACATGTAAGCATGTGCGACTTTCAGATACAGGGAAGAAAAAATCGAATAAATGAATTATCTCAGGTCGTCCAATCTATTGTGCACTGCCAAATAGTCAATACTGCCCTGTAAGAATTTTTCAAATGCACTGTCATCTATCTATTATCGCGCCAAAATTATTTGGCCTCTTCCACACATAACATATCTGCGGCGGAAGCATTAGGAGTTTCGGCTCCTCTCAAAAATTAGGTTTTTTATTGGGTGCGATCTATTGTGCACCGCAGTGTAGTTTATATAGTAGAAACTGGTAAAAAAAGCGGACAGACGCACAAAAAGAAAGAAAAAAAGGAAAGAGGAAAAATGAAAGGGGGAGGCTTCTCATGTCGATCTTATCTTTTGTTCCGTGTAACCGAGGTCTCGACAAACACTTTTTCTCCAATGAATAAGTTGTCATCGAAAAAACATGGGAGGTGAGAAAAATTCCAGCGAAACTTCCAACATGAAACCAGTATTTTGACAGCGCTTTTTTGAAATATTTTTTGCAATTTTCAGAAGTTTTTTGCACTTTTTTCCGAGAAATTCCAAAATTGGAGCCTAAAATTGCTCAGAGAACCTTCATCTTGAATTTTGATTTTAATTTTAATTTTTAATTTTTTGTAGCAAATAACTTTGGGCTTTTTTGCATTCTCCTTGTATTCTCCTTTGGTCATTGGTTAGTTGCTCGAGAACATGAGATATTCTAACATATGGATGACCAGTGGATACTGCTTTATGTATTCGAACGTATTTCGTGTTATGACCATCTGGTATTACAGAAAGCATTGAATGAAGATTTTTAAGCGATAGTGAAGTGAATAGTTGATTTATGGCGCTATCGTAGCGAGAAAGGCTTTTGAACGGAGTAGTAAAGTCGTAACAATAGGAAAGCATATCTCCGCATGAGCGGACGCCTCCTCCGATTGAAGGTACCATAAAAACAGTGTGCCATGAAATCGGCAATTCGTTTAATTGCCACCACGATTGGAACGCTTTTCAGTTGCTCGATATTTAATTGCTATTTTGATGAAAATCCCTCATAACTCATAGGGCTCCACTATAGTATATCCCTTGATTTTGCTCATATTTCCAAAAGCCCTAGTATGCTAGCCACAGCTTCTCTTAGCTGAACCAAGGTTGAAAACTTGACACGAGCTTCGAACAGATTTTTCACTTAAACTTAGCTCTGCTATATTCCACTGGGAAAGTGAAGAGATGGCAAAAGAGGGTGATAGGTGACATGAAAGTAGAGAAAGCAAGGTAAACAGCGTATTTCTTAAGTCAAGAAGTGACGCCTCCCAGGAAGTATCGCCTCGGAATAGATGTATGGTGGTGGGAAAGAATGTAGGCACCTTGACGATGATGACGTAATATCAATAAGTGCGCCCGGTCCCCTGGCCCAGGTAATTTGGTACCAAAATCAGTTCAGGAGGAAGACTGCCTAGCTGACTAATCTCCATGGAAAATGAGAGGAAAAGATGATTTTTTTTGTTTTTTAGGGTGATATTAAACTCAGGATCTGTGAAATGATTACCCCTTTAACCATTTCTGACAGCGTAATCTCTATCCAGTATTTTTTAGGATTGAAATACCCCTGGTTCCAGTGGTGTACATTCTCTGTACGATGATGGATCGGATTTTTCACTCATTTCAACATTTTGGAATCTCGTACAACGTTTACAGTTTGCAGAAGTCTAATTCTCGACTGGAAATGTAAAGAACGGGGAAGGGATCCTGGGTGAATACGATGGATGTAATTCAACGGAGCTATGTACTTCAGTTTTGGCTGTTCGGATTTGGATGAAACGGAGGACAGCTAATAAGGGAGACACTGACCTTTCGAGGCATTTCCATTTGATCCAACTATTCAGGCCACTTTCCAGAACGAGTCATACTAGTGCCAACAAAGAAGTCAGAGTACTGTCTGGGTGGGATAAACCGCTAGTCTCCTTGACAGTACTCTCCACAACAAGTTGCATTCTTGAGCAGTTCCGAAAGAGGAACCGTCGAATGTTCCTGCTCACATTACCGTCCCCTTCCCTGTTCATGGGGCTCGATTACTCAACCCAAGCAGCAAAAAGTGTGAACGCTCCAATCGTCTGGACTTCTAGCTCATTTCAAAGGCTACGGTATCCACCGTACACAGATCATTTAGCTTCTTTTCAAAAATTACAATACTAATTCGAACTTTAGTTAATGCTAACATAAAGATCGAATTTAAACGCTCTCAAACTTTGGAAAGGCCACCGTGGTGAATGTTGTGGTGATGTTATTTCGGATATAATGGCATTAACAAAAAACATATGAAGAGCGGGAATAGGAGAGCATAACGAAATACATAATCCAGTATGCCGTTAGGCAGTTCAGTTTCAAGCTGTGACGGAAAATTTGCGATCAATCTGGAGCTCGAACAATTTTCTTGGACAAGGAGTGAATCAAAAAATAGCGCTTTGATGAGAACATCATTCCTGTTTTTTTGTCTCTTCATTTTTGTGCGTTGTAAACTGCTCAAGCTATTTATGTACTTACTTACTAAGAAAAAAAGACATAATGGGCCTCTATACACTCGGTTCTCAGACTATTTACGAGGCAATAGCACAGGGTCAGAGACAAAAAGCAGCTGAAACTGAAAGTCTCTTACACCGGCCGTTCCATGATTGATCGTAAAGAAGTTTACCGGCAATTTATCAACTATTTTATGATTGTACTTTGAGATTTTCTCAAATGGTATTGGGGTGGCAGACGGCCCCTTACTCGTTCGGGTATTACACGGTAAACTGGTTTTAGGCAGAATTCAGATGCTGCAGTATCACTTTGAAATAGATATTATCTAAAGAGGGAAGTGAAAGGCAATTTTTCCTTCAGGATCTTTTCACAGATTCTTGACTCTATACAACCTGAACCGACTCTATTATAATGCATTGTAGCAAACTAATTATAAAAATGAATAAATAAATAAAAATAAACAAAATCTTGATGTGCTCAGGGAATAAACACCAAAAAACGTGAGAATCGAAGAAATACTTGGAATCAAGTTCAGAAGGGATCCGCGAAGCCAGATTTGTGGTGAGACGGTCACAACCTTTGCCAACCAATTTCAATCAAAATAAAGTAATAGCACATGATAGTAAAAATGTAAATAAAAGGGCAAATATAATTGGAAATGTGTGAAAACTTAAACAGAGCAGCACCCTTCCCAAATATTATTCTCTTTTAATACAATCAGCGATAACATCCGTGGGAATGCGAACTACCCCGGTAAAGGACCCCTCTTTAACTTTCTCATCATCCATCGCATTTTTCTTGAGAACAATGATGAATAGAGATTTATTAGAGCTTTCTAATTCAAATTTTGTCAACGTCATAGAAAGGAAAAGAAAAAGTAAAAAATAAATGAAAAGAAGTAAAAAATAGAGTTCATAAAGTGGAAAATGCAGATGACAGAGCCCTTTTCACAGATTTGAGCAGGAGTGAAGTCCACGAAGTCGAGAAAAAAAAAGAATTCTAGTTTGCAGACTATCCAAATCAGTGATTAGCAGAATTCTGTGACAAATTACCAATTCATAACGAAAAAATTTCTGAGATTTGGATGAAAACCCTGCTATGTAGCACAAGTACATTCCCCGTGAACCCGCATCCAGCTACTGGAGCACTGGTGATTGGGTAGCCTATTAAGAAGTCTCGGAGAGTTTTGCCCCGATGGCAACGGCATCTTGAAGGATTTTGGTGAATGAACCCCAGTTCAATTACCTCCTAAATGGGTTTGCCCTGACCTTTTAGTTCTAATAGGGTGAGGTGGATGATAGCGATAGACAGAGTTTCATCCCGATAGTTCTGTCCAAGGCTAAATCCCAGTTCCATAACTTCCTAAACGGGTCTGTCCTGACCTCTTAGTTCTAATAGGGTGGAATGGATGATAGCGATAGCCAGAAATCCATCCCGAGAGCTTTGTCCATGGCTATTACTCATGCCGTTCAACAAAAGTGGTCGCCACCACCACTCCAACCTGCAATCACAGATTGAAATAGTGTTGGCGACTCGTTTTCTGACCAAATTATGTACGTAAACAAAGTATGAGTCAGTCACTAAACAGTTCCTTAACACAATCGAAAAGCTCGAGAGTCATGGCAAAAGTTGACGGCGTGGCGCATTCAATATCTGCTGATTCACAAGCTGAGAGCTTATTCCAATAAAAGGCTTGTTTTCATGGAAAACTGAAGGCAAACTGATTCTCCATGTGTCATAGACGAGAACGACGAGAGCCTGATGCTGTGCATGACATGCTAATATAATAGAAACCGCTGACAAATCAATGGAACGTTCAATGAGAGTTCGGGGGACGTCGGTCGGTGCGTTAGTGCGTAACAATCAGGTGGTTGCCACCTGACCGGAATTCACCCGATGTTAACAACGAGGTAGCTAGCCACCTTATGAATCATCATGTTGCATAATTGTTGCACTGAAAAGTTTCAATGATTGGAAACCGGTCAGGAATACTGTTTTTGCTCCATCGCAACCTCTAGGGACATTGGAGCTGGGCTCTCACCCAGCAACATTTAGTTTTGGCTATTAGGTCAGAGAGCTGTATAACCTTTTCGAAAAATTCCTTGAATTTGTGAGATTTTTAGAATTGGAATGATTTAAATTCGGAATTTTCTAGACAATTAGTGGTCGCCAATTATTATTTTCAGTATTTATCGAACGTTTTGGAAGGCGCCATACACAAGAGTTTTATTTCGAATCACTATGTCGAGTGAGAGAATGACAAATAGGAACTGACCACTGTCGGAATGGAAGCGACTAAATTACCTCCGAAGAAGACTTGCTCGGAGCGGTCACCCTGAACGGAATTCGATTTCACGTCATTCACCCCCCCCCCCCCCAACTATTCGACCAATCCATTCTTTTTGTCGTATTCTCGTGGTGTAGAGTTATAGGGGCTAAGGTAAGGTGCGATGGTGCGGACCCGAACTGAGAAGGCCGAGAAAATCACCCGATTAGTGAGGCAATGAAGTTCGGATCCAAGATAATCGACAACAAGAAGCAGCAAAGGAAAGGTAACCGAACGTGATTAAGGAAGATCCGAGACCAAAACAACGACAGAAGGTGCCGTCAATAGAAGGAAGTGAAGATAACACACAGGAACAATGTTCCCTTCAACGATGCGGGATATTCGCTAGGAAGAAGAAGAAGATCAGGGGTAAGCTAAAAAAATTGGAAAATCCAGAGGAGAAAATGTCAAAAGGATGCTAGGATGTTGCACCCTGGGTACGCCCACGTCATGTTCGTGAACATTCATGAAGGATGACGCCCGAGCCCGTTGCTATTAATAAAAACAGGCGAATTTATTGATAAACCTGGAGAGGGCCTGGCAAAAAGCTCGGGTCTAAGGTTGCGAAAGACCGGTCTGGGAAAGAAGACATTTTGCTTGGGAAAGGCACTGAAATATTGGCAACACCTTGCTGCTGATGCGATCGATAGCAGAGAGACTCACTGTTGCGTTTCTGGCAGCCAACTTTGCCCTTCGACCAGACATCTAATCGGGTTCAACGGAACAATTTAGATGACTAAAGGAAATGGTCGTTGGTCTGACCCCCTAGAAACCATTCAATATGCAGTTTGTCCCAACAATACTCCAACAATCGATCAATGAATCAATTCTAATCATTTTTCACTATTGCAAAGCTGAAGTATTTTGGAAGTGAGTTACCAAGAGAATCGGGACCTCTTTATTCGATTTTCAGTCTGAATTGAGCAAACATCCGTATATTGACTTGGTAGCACCATGATCAAGGGGAGACAAACTACTCAAACAGCATTTTTCAACTGGTAATCGATCTTGCTGACAGTCTAGGTGCAGAACAGCCTACACCCTTCAATAACCATGAATCTCGTCTTCATACTAGCGGTGGATGTGGTTGAATATGTAAATGTTTTGTCAGTCAACATCTTCTACACATCAGTTGCGACCGGAAAACCGCTGGGTAAACAAAATGTTGTTTGATCGAATCGTGTTTGAAAAAAAAATTTCGTGCCAAAGTATCGCCCCAGAATCGAGTATGGGTGCATGGGTCCGATTCGAGGGAGAGAATATCAAGCCATTACAGTGGAGGGTAGCCCCTTCAGTTTGTGGTTGATATAATGTTTACGGAATTCCTCCACCTTTGCTCCCGTGGTCTTTACTGTGAGACTTGAAGAGGAAGGAATTGTACAAGCTGAAACTTCGCAAAAGGGGAAGGAGGTGGAACCTTACAAAGCACATCTATCGTGGCAGTGGTGCTGTAGTGGCAGCGCAATTGCTTACGCATGGCCCAGGGATCGAATCCCAGATCACTACTCGACTGGGCAACCAAGCCTTTCATACTCTGTGGGTCGGCTGATGCCCTTCATCCTCTGTGGGTCGGCTGTTGGGTACCATGCTCGTTTAGGAGGATAAATGCACTAATATGTACATCGGCTAGACTCCGTATAGGCCACACACTCATTCAAACGATCACTACAATTCTGGCCAAAAATCGAAAGAGGAGTGCATTCCAGAAGGGACCTATCAACTTCAAGACTTAATTGTTCATCTTTCTCTAGTAAAAATAGTAATTCTCATCTTCAAATCAAAAAAAGTTGGAAAGCCATAGGTGAAATCAAAAAAAAAGCAGGAAAAGGAAAACGACTGAAAAGCAGAAGGAAGGGTCGAGTAAGGCAGAAACGAGGCACTTAAAAAGCGCATTGAAGGCATAACATGAAGTGTTGACTGTCAATGGGTCTATGTCGATAAATAGCCTCCATTGCAAATGTTTTCGAATCCATCCCACTTGCCCATTTGTCATGAGAACTGGAAAATATAAAGAATTGCCCCATGAATCTACACTAATATATTTTGCCGAATCCACAAAAAAAGCAGCTGCATCGGAGAGATATTAATGAGTCGACTCGATTGATGAGAATTCTACTGCTTTCCGGCAAATGAAATTTGATTCGTTTTCCTCGTTTTTGTTTCTCATATTCATTGGCGGAGTGCTATGTTACCAGGAACCCTCGATAATGGGATTAAGGGTCAGAAAGTAGGCCCTTCCGAGTTTGTTCCGTTCGGGACCAGGAGCTGTTTAATTCCGTTGTGGAAAGCGCCATGCATTCTGCTTGGAGTAGTACTCTTGAGGCTGATCAGCAATCCCATTCCCTAACAAGTTGGGCTTAACTAGTATAAATGGTAAATAACTCTACTTTTATGTGGAAGTTTCACTAAAAGTAGTGGCATAGAACTATAAATTCCTGTACCGGACAGATACAACACTTTTAAAGTGGATGACCTCAGCCAGATTGAGCCCATGGGATATGTATTACTTCATTCCAGACCAAGCCAAGGCCGGTCAGAACATTTCAACTCTCCAGGGCGGGCTTCGATACCGGCTTTGGTCCCTGACTATGAACATAGCACCTTTCCATTTGGCATTACCCCACTTCAGTCTTTTCCCAACGATCGCTTCACCTCTCTTCAGTGGCTATACATAGAAAAATCCCAGCACACCTGATATGTTGATCGGGTGTTTTATTAAGAGGTTATATGTAGGGTAATACAGGTCGTTCCTTGGGGTCGTAAACATAAGAATTCATCACATAAGTGTGGCATATCAACGTGGAATTGTCGGGAAAACACTTTGCAGGGACATTTGCTTGTTTTTTTTTAGTTGTTATATGATTGACATGTGAGTGGGCAGGTCAGTGGGGAAATCTTCTGACAAGTAAAAGGCTAGGTCTTGCTTTGATTCGTTCTATCAATAAAGCATTTAACAGTTTCGCAATCCTAATACCCTAATGTAAACTCTACTGGGAAGTTTACCAAGCATTAAATGATTACAGAATCGGCTCGCCATTTAGAAAGACCCCATCCCAGGAACGTGCGGGTGATAAAGCGCTCGTTAACACCCACCCGAGTGGGATGGTGGGGCAATACCACCTCAGCTCCGTTAGGGCCAATAATCGTCAAAAACCAAGAGAAGAAAGATAGGCAGGCTGGCAGTACCCACAAATTCGATGAATACATAAATATTAAAAAATGAACACTGACGGTTGTTCAAGTGGAAGGCGCCTTGTTAGCAGGAAGCTCATCACTGCCGCTGTCTTATGTTAGCAAAATGGTCTTTGGAGTAGAATTCCGACCTATTACAACGTCATTCATGCACACACACTCAACTACTTCCGCAACCGAACGAGACGAGGTACTGGTTGAAGGCAGAGTTCCTGTCACCTATGGGCCGAACCTCGGGATCTCGTCGAAGTTCTATGACTTAGGACGAATTTCGTGACAGTGTATTTTGTTTTATACAAACGTATATATTTGGTTACCATGTAGACCTGTAGACCAGTGCCCCCCCCCCCTGATCGCTTGAAGCATAATGAGGGGTGGTTCCAGAAAGTAATATTTTCAGTATTTTCACATAGCGCTTGATATTTCGTAAGATGTACACCACAACCTGAGTTATCAGTTTGTATCAATTAGAATTAACGGTATGTCACGGACCTGCCAGTGGAAGGGGTCCTATTCAGCCATTCCTTGGGAGATGCGTGGGGTCATATATAAAGGTACAGTACAATACCCTCCCTAATTATTCAAAAAAAGGCGAAAAAGACGCGGATTCGCGTCTTTTTCGTCTTTTCTCTATAACTAGGTGAGTTTACACTTTTTTCATGTATGATGTTATATAGTTCGACTCTGCTCGTCGAGATCTATAAAATGGTGAGTTCAAAATTTGGAAAACTTTGATTTTTAGGTCCTCGGTTCACCGAAGTTCCTGGGGGTACGTCATTAGCGGCGACGCTCGCCATAATTATAACCAGAAGGCATTCTCCTCAATTGAAAGTATTCAGTGAGTTGTAGGGCAGCTGTCATATTTGAAAGCTAAGCAGAAAGTAGACCATTGCATTATTCATGCTTTTCTGATCATTTTGGTACCATTTTTTTCCGAAATGGACGAATTCAGTCGTGCACCATTCTTGAACGATAGCGACTTTTTAATTTGAGAAATAGCAAATATGAGTTGATTCTCAATGCAGTAAATGATCTACCTACACTTCAGAAATAGTGGTTCCCTACAGTAGGCATATTGTATGCACGAGTTCAATAGTGACAGAGTTTTCATCGTCCAAATTCCGGTTTGCGGCATATTTTCGCACAAAACTTACGTTTTCTTGCGTTTTCAAGTAGGATTTTCGATGTTCATGAGGAAGTTACGCCTATCATCGAAAGTGTTCATACTAAACTTTTTGTGAACAACCACGGATATGAGTAATAGTTACTTGTTTGGATCCTCAGACTTCATAAATAGCTTCCGATCTCAGCCCAAAGCACAGGAGACTGAACCACATATTTTTTATTTGAAGTAAACGTATGAAATCCTACATCGTTGAAATCCATTTCCAAAAAGCTATTCAGCGGTATAAAAATCACTCAACGAATCACACTTCGAATTAACACCTTTAGCACCAAATTTCTATTCTACTCCGTCACTCGGCCACCCAATTAGGCATGTGGCTCGAGTGGCCGAGACAGCATATTGATTGATTGCCTGTTTGCTTTGATGTGCGCCACCAATCGAACATTCTTAGAAATTTGCTCTTGTGATTGAATGTGCACAATTCTAACATGCAACTGTTTCACCTCGCTTTGCAAAACAAAATGATTTTCAAGAAATGTAAGTTTTTCGTGACAACTCCTCCCACAACGCGAATTTTTCATAGTAATTGTGGATATTCTTGTGTTTGCAACAAAAACTTTGCAACTTGAATAATTGTATCACTATCATGCTCACTAGTAAGAGATAATAGCGGCTGCATTTCAATGTGTAGGTTGTAAAATAGTTTACGACTGCGGCACCATTAGTAGGCAGGCTATTGTCGAGGTGCGAAGAAACTCCTTCGGTAATTACTGTGGGAGCCGCTAAGGTCGAGGGACAATACCTGGGATCGACTCAAGCTAACAGCTTGTGTGGAAAGACGATGCTCCCAGAAATGTACAAGGTGGAAATGATATAAATGCAAACGAGAAATACGACCATCACTTCATGAAATGAATTCCAAAAGTATGACTCAACCCCAGTAGAAAAGAAATATCGTAATCTGCAAAGTGAGGTTTATTGGAAGCAGTTGCATGTTAGAATTGTGCACATTCAATAACGAGAGCAAATTTCTAAGAATGTTCGATTGATGGCGCACATCAAAGTAAACAGGCAATCAATCAATATGCTGCCTCGGCCACTCGAGCCACATGCCTAATTGAGCGGCCGAGTGGCGGAGTAGAATGGAATTATGGTGCTAAAGGTGTTAATTCGAAGTGTGATTCGTTAAGTGATTTTTATACCGCTGAATAGCTTTTTGGAAATGGATTTCAACGATGTAGGATTTCATACGTTTACTTCAAATAAAAAATATGTGGTTCAGTCTCCTGTGCTTTGGGCTGAGATCGGAAGCTATTTATGAAGCCTGAGGATCCAAACAAGTAACTATTACTCATATCCGTGGTTGTTCACAAAAAGTTTAGTATGAACACTTCCGATGATAGGCGTAACTTCCTCATGAACATCGAAAATCCTACTTGAAAACGCAAGAAAACGTAAGTTTTGTGCGAAAATATGCCGCAAACCGGAATTCGGACGATGAAAACTCTGTTACTATTGAACTCGTGCATACAATATGCCTACTGTAGGAAACCACTATTTCTGAAGTGTAGGTAGATCATTTACTAGCATTGAGAATCAACTCATATTTGCTATTTCTCAAATTAAAAAGTCGCTATCGTTCAAGAATTGTGCACGACTGAATTCGTCCATTTCGGAAAAAAATGGTACCAAAATAATCAGAAAAGCATGAATAATGCAATGGTCTACTTTCTGCTTAGCTTTCAAATATGACAGCTGCCCTACAACTCACTGAATCCTTTCAATTGAGGAGAATGCCTTCTGGTTATAATTATGGCGAGCGTCGCCGCTAATGACGTACCCCCAGGAACTTCGGTGGACCGAGGACTTAAAAATCAAAGTTTTCCAAATTTTGAACTCAACATTTCATAGACCTCGACGAGCTGAGCCGAACTATATAACATCATACATGAAAAAAGTGTAAACCCACCTAGTTATAGAGAAAAGACGAAGAAGACGCGAATCCGCGTCTTTTTCGCCTTTTTTTGAATAATTAGGGAGGGTATTGTATTACAGAACGATGCCAAAAAATACTGGGCAAAGATGAATCTATGAGTCATTTACTGTCATTGACGTTTCGATGGGTTTATTTTCAGAGGAAAACAAATAAAGGCGACGAAAAGGAGCGAGAGTGAGAGGGAGTGGGCTGCGACAAGGCAAGTTTCCTGCTACACCCATGCTCCATTCAGGAATTTTATAAGATATGCATCTATAAAAGTCGCTAGGATGAAAGCCCTGAGCTAGTAGAGATATCTTGTCAAACTCATTCAATCCTAAGGCGTCTCATGAATTAGCTTCATCGCTAGCTGCCTAAGAAGTATTCTCGATGCTTTCAAATGAAAAACGGCTCATAAAGCCTATCTAACCTATGCTCTACACAGAATAGGTTCACGATGGAATTGCAAGAAATTTAGAAATCTGAGCCGTTGATGGGACCTTCACCACTGAATACGCAGCTGATCTTTACCTTTATGTTATCGACAGAAAAAAGGGCCTGGGGTCGAAAACATGAAATTTTGGCCATGGCCCTTTTTTTTATTGACCACGGTCGAAGCTTGATCGTAAACTTGTAGATGCTTTCAGGGTCTAAACATCGTGTTTGAACGAATGAAATACCTCTAAACCAAAAATAGTGGCTATAAGAGATATCTAAGCAGACGGAATGGTCATGTTTAGCTGATGTGGGTCCTCACATCCGGTGGATTACTCGTCACTTATTTCTCCTCTTTGCCACTCCGACTCTCTTCGGATCTGACGTGTGAACTAATTCGATTACTAGAGTGAAAATATGCTTCTCTATATAATTTTATTCATTGCTTTGGATTCACCGATAAACAACCCATTTCGAAGCCAGTACCTCTTATTTACTACGAAATTTCATTTCGTCAGAATTTATATATTAGCCATGGATAGAAAGAACCACGTAGGAGAATCGCTATGAATTTTAGCAAACGATTACGTACAGGACGTACGTTCTTCGCCAAGAAGGTTAGTCAGGGCCACTACAGGAATATCACACATAAACAAAGAGACGGTAGCGCCAGTAACCCTGTAAATCGATTTAAACATCATTTCACAAAGTGCAAGCTTGGTATTCCACACTTTTTGTCCTCCAAAAGCCTTAAAGGGACGTAGGAGTGAGGGGAAGGGGGAACGGCAGGGTGACTCCTACCTCTTTATTACCACCTTATCACTCATTACTATTGTTCACAACCGAAGAGGAGAAGTCTAGTTGGCAAGGCAGAGAGCATCAAAAAAGTCACAAACTTATCCGACTAGTAAGTGGTGTCTACGGCTGATTATAGTGATTATCCAATTATGGGGAAGAAATGGTAGTTGCAGAAGTCCCCATTGCAGCCGGATAAAAAGCGCAACAAAAAAGGTCATAACGGTTTAACTGCAAATGAAGAGCCCAATAAAAAAGGCCATAATGCTCAATAGCCCTACCACTAAGCTAGCCCAACATTTCCCAAAAAGAACTGTGGCGGGGAAGGGGGAGACATTCGAGAAATGTGTGATTTCGGCACTCAAATCAGCCAAATACCAGATAGATTGCGTATTTTCGATAGTTGCCGTTGACTACACTACAATATGCACATATGAGCCGACATCGAGTAAAACTATAAATCGTGCTGGCCCTTATTACAAGTTAGCTGGTCATAAGATACGGAAGAAATGACTGAGGAAGGACTTGCCAGTTTTCATTTTTCTTATTCATTCCATCAGTACCATCTTGCCCTTTTCCCCCATTTAGGCTTTTACAAACTTACCAGGCTGTACGGGTAAGTTCTTACTGTAATTAACATTAAGTACAACACTCAATAAATATGACATTTTTATGTAAAATGTAGAGAGAAATAGGCGGAGGTGGTGTAGAGGCGGATGGCACAAGGTCCGGGTATCCAATCTCGGATCCAGGCCAACCAAGCCTTCAATCTATCTGGGATAAGTTAGAGGGTACCGGACTCGTGTAGGAACATGAAAGGCTTGTTTGTTTATCGATTTGCCATTTCAATTTATTGTATAGGCCATGCATTCGAAAAGGTCAGCACGATGATGGAAATTGTGCGGCGCATCCCGAAAAGGATGAAATAACGCCAAAAAACGTAGGAGACTCCAGATAGGTGGTAGGATGAGAATGAAATCTTTCAGCCTTCATAATTCCCATGCGTGGCATACACCCTTCAATTCGTTCCTCATTCAAAATCAAAATGGTGGTCTGAAAACGTATTTGGCCTTCATAGTGACATGTGAAGAAAGCCGATGCATAAGTGAGTTTCTTCGAACGAGTCGGTCACATCGAAGCCGATCACAGAGGGAGGAAGGCATTATCGGCTAGAGTGGGTCAATACGGGGTTTCATCACCGGACCATGCATGCGGTAGTGTGCCACTTGGCACTGCACTGATGTATGAAATATGATATGGCAGAGGTAAAATAGGGGTTTGCAATTGAGCACCTCAACCATTCGCATTGTCCAGAAATCTTATCTACTAACAAACCCAGCCATACAACTTATCGAACCCTACCACCACTTGAACGCTACTTCCCCTATCAGTCTCACACATCGTTCAAAACATGGATCGAATCCAGCGAGACTACTCTACTTCGAATGCAAGCCGTTGAAAGGCATCAAAAGGAGCTAATACGCAACGAACGGGTGAAAAAAGAGTCCACAGAGACCAGCAGTCAATTCGCACGGTTAATCATAGGTGACAGATGTTCACTGATGTTGAAAAAGGACAATTAAGTGAGAGTAGGCTTCGTATCCTCACGTCATGGTGATTCTATTTCAGTCGCCGAAAAGAAACGCAATACATTTGAGGCTCCGAATATAATGGGAAGTAGAAAGAAGATCGTGCAGATAAACTTTAAAGAATACGCCATACACTCGACTCTAGCCTAGTCGATAGAAGTAGTTGATCTTTCCAGGTCAGGTGACGTTCAGCCTGGGTCAGAAGGATGACTGGGATCTTTACATAAACGAGTAATAAACTATTAAAGATTTACCCTTGCTCTGAGTAGACTTCGAAGTCCACCACGGGCAGTCAAAGTTGCTGTGTAACCAAAATTTGCCAAAAATGGATAAATCGTGATAGGGTGAGAGCCGCTGAGACGTGGGGCAAAAGTTCTGGGACAGCCCATGGTTGCTATTGCTTAGAATGGTCTCTGCTCTCCAAATCCAGCCTATCCACTCCTTTCAGCTGTCTCATTAGCCACCTTTTTACCATGGTGCCAACTATACCTCCATTACTACATATTCAATGGAATCGACAAACCAAGTGCATTTCTGAGAGTCAATCCAGAAAGTCATCGAAGTTATTAAATCAGCAGAAACCTACTCTCAGGACTCCCATTCATCTTTGTCCAGGAGTCTAACAGCTCTTGATGCCGATGCCTTTACAGCCCCTCTCTGTAGAAGTAAAAAATAGAACAGCTTGCTATAAGTGTGATCTCGCCAAAGCCTATTTGAGGCTGTTATCGGATTTCAATTGGCGTTGCAATCAGAATTGACAGAGTAACTATAAAGGTATGTATGCACCCCCTAATTGGACTGATGATAACACTTGTGGAGGGGATGACAAAGTGTGATCAGCCAATCGGCCCCAAAAAACGGTAATAGAACGTTATCTTATCGGAGCAGCTGAGTCATGGGCGAATGGGCAAAACAGCCAGTCTCAGGGACACTTAAACGTGAACGTTCGGGTCACTGACACAATGCTTACACATCACGTCACAGAAACTTCAGGCGCCTACCCTCTCTTCCCAGATATAAGTTCAACCATGACATACCAGTATATGTAAGCATACTACTGCGAGATGATTAAAAGCGCCGTAGGGTCTCCGTGGCGTGAAAGACAAACATGATATTCGGATGGGAGAGATAGGTCGTACCAGGTCCAAAACCAGAAATTTCTGTTTACTCAACATTTTAGTGGTAATTTTCGTCGCCAACCTGGGCCTTTAACCTCAGCGATGTTGGTGCAATGCCAAAAGCTTCTAGATTTCAAGTTACCTCCACATTGGGTCTGTACGCTTACTAGTCACCGGTACGATTTGCATGGAACACTTCCACTATCCTCCCCTCCCCTCAGTCCAACACCCGCCCTCAAGTCCCCACTCTAAACCTCTTGAGTCTGCCCTTTATGAATGAACTATGCCACAGCGTGTCAGGATTCTCATCAACCGGTCGTCAGTGTTGAGAGGAATAATCGGCGCCTGTGGAGAGTGATAGCTACCACCAGAAGGTATCCGTTTCAGCTGTTTTCAAACTTGTAATTTCAAACAAAATTAATTTTCGTTCAATCATCGACGGCTAGCTGGGCTACGAGATTGAGTGCTGCTCCTCTTAGATTGGACGGTAAGTAACTACGTGTTTGCCTTTGTACTATAGCCACTTTCTTGATTGGTAATTACCTTTTCTTTGAAGGGATTCAATTTAGAAGATTAATTACCTCTTCTACAGAAGGATTTACATTCAGACAAGGTAACTGAGTATTTTCTGGTCAATTTACAACCGAATAAGTCCTTTTTTGTAGACAAAGGTAATTATAATTTCTTGAATCAAACGCAATTAAATATTTAGTTGCCAACCTAATAGAATGGGTAGAATACAATGGTCGATAATGAGGTGAGCGCTGCCAAAAATATTTCTAGCTGAATCTGCTGACAAAAATTTAGGATCGTAAAGTTATGGTCAAGGGTTTTCTTCGAGGTACAGTTGAGTTTACAGAGAAGATAGTGAAAGGGTTCTCAGAGAAGAACATTTTCACATCGTTCAATTATGGATCAGTAGCGTAGAGCCAGCTGTGTTCTTCCCTTATCTAAAAAAACCATGACAAACTTTTGAAAAATGCGCAGAATTTTGCTATGGAACATTTTATTAGATCAAAAATAGTGGACTTCGAAGTAAAATCTTCTGAATCGGCGACAGGGCATTTACATAATTCAAGGAACATGTAAATGTTAAGTGTAAATATTCAGATGTATGATGTACTTGAACGTTCATAGAGTTGATGGATTTGGCACTTTCGGGAGCTCGGCTCACACAAAAAAAACAGATTAGATTTTTTGCACTTTTTTGGTTTTTTTTTGCTGTCTAGTGGCTGAAAGCTCTTTCGAGGATAGAGAGTTAGCCTCACAGAATCGTCAATCCCATACTTTTTATTCTTAGCTTAACGATTGAGGTTAAATTGTCATCAAGAGGCTAATGGAGAGGGTCATCGGGTCCGAGCCGTTGAGTGTGTTATCATAACTTAATGCTAGTTGTCGCATCAGGCCTCTGCTAGTCATTTAACTACAACCCATCTGGAAGGAAGGTCTCACAGAAAGACTCACAGCAGTCACAACACGCTATAAGCTGTGAGTTTTTTCTATTATATATGACCTGCTTTAGCTTTATTTATTTGTTTATTCAATTATTTAATTGGCCTAGTTTGGCCAAGAAATCCCTTAAAAATATTTTAAAAGCAACTAAAAATTCCAGGAATGGGCTGTGAAATCTAATTCAGGTTGTAAGTCATTTACCCAAGTAATTTCGGAAAAAAAAATTCCTCTTTGCAAATCGATATTTTATGAGGACGTCTTTTTGAATATTTGGTCTAGTCTATGCAAAGAAATTCCTAAAAGATCAATTCAAAAGCAATTGAAAATTCCGAAAAACCCCCTTGAAAGGGATGTCAGGTAGCAGGTCACTGCCTGAAGTAATTTTGAGGAGTCCGTTTTTTCTTTTTTACTAATCGATAAATTTGAGGACACCTTGAACAATGGCGATGATTTTTTTAATGATTGATTTAAAAAACTTACAATATAAAAAGTAAAAAGAGGCCG
Organism: Haemonchus contortus; assembly: GCA_000469685.2. Classification (NCBI taxonomy): domain Eukaryota; kingdom Metazoa; phylum Nematoda; class Chromadorea; order Rhabditida; family Trichostrongylidae; genus Haemonchus; species Haemonchus contortus. The sequence continues at coordinate 8,656,569 of LS997566.1, read as the reverse complement.
ATAAAGAGGAATGTTCAACATGAGGGTGCTTGAATGAAAAACCCTGCGGGATACTATCATTCTACAGCTGAATCGGCGAAAAAGTGAATGTTCGCCGTCGTCCGATCAGCCGTGGGGTTATGACACCACTTCGACGTGATCGATTAAAGGCAAATGATGGTGTTTACGCGATACTCTGCGTAAGTTCATACTTTTATGGAAACTGTAAAATAGTCAGAGGCAGTGGATGTCAAGGAAAGGACAAAATTTTGGGGAAAATAAAAGAAATGACGGAACAGATTGCGGTCACGTCGGTTGTTTCACATGTCAAAAGAATCGATACGATGATGGATAGACAAAAAGCCATTTACACTGTGTGACAATGAAAACCTACGATTTCGTGTTTTGTGCCAAATCTTCAGCATCGACAACGGCAATAACGGACGTCGTTGATGGGCCCTGTTCAAGTGCTGGTAAATTTCGTCGACGTTTTCTACGGCGACTGATCCTCGAAAGACCTCGGCTGATGACATTACCGCTACTCATGATCTGAAACATTCTTGTTATTATTGTTGTAAAAATGACAAAGTGGTAGGGAAGTATAGTGGTGGATCGATTGGGACAACAAATAAAGATAACAAAGCAAAGTCAATTATTCCAGTGATAAGCGATTGCACTTTCGCGGCTGAACGACAAAGAAACCAACTGAGGACGCTCTTACAGCGATATACAATTCTGATGGCGGAATAACAAGATTAGCCATGGGAGATAACACCCAACATGGGCCCATTCGACTAATTTGCTTACACCAAGAGGATTTATATTCCTCGAGAATAAAAATATTCCGAAATTCATACCTCCTGCCAGCACTAAAACTAGGATGGCCCTAACCCGTTTCTAGGTGAGTTGATTTGAAACCGAAAAAGGTTTGTCTCCATGGATACTTAAAGAGCGGTTAGGATTCCATGACCTAGAAAGTGCTCCGATAAATCCACCCAACCAATGCTATCACATATTACCAGTAAATAAGTGGATGTAAGAATGATATGTGAAAAGATCGGGTGAGCTCAGGGTTAATGGGAGTTGTTGGAAGATGAATACAAGTGGGAATCATCCATTCACATGACATGCAAGGCGACATTTGGCGTTTTCACGACAAAAAGTACTCGAAAAGGGGCGTGACAAGGGATTGAAATAGGCCACCTGAGCGTCGCTCCCACATCGCTATGGGTCCGTGGCACCCCCAAAAGGTCTGTCTGTACACGGCTTCTCGGTGCAGCTGATTCAGCCATTGATCGTCTCGTGTGTTTTCTTTCGGCCACTTTGATTCTGTTCCTCAACCAACTCGTATATTCTTTGGAATGGTTCTAACGTTCGGGCCTGTGTTGACGAACTTTTTAGGTTTCTTCTTCTTCAGCAGTCTGCTGACCACACACCTTTTTCCACCTGAGTGAAGTCATCGTGCCTGCATTCAAGATAATCCGAATAATTCTATTGTTTGACATCATGCTCTTCATCCTTTAGCCACTCGCTTTTTATTCTGAAGACAGCGGCTGTTGGGTATTTCGGTGTGAATGCACTGTTCTGGTAAGCAATTTAGGGTGTCAGCCAGTCAAAGAGCATTTCTTCATAGACAAGGGGAAGCTTGGCCCTTTGAATTCGTATAGAGTACGATGTTATGCCATTGCACCATGGCTGGTTTGCTTATTAGCGGTATTAGCGGACCGCACAGAAAGATCGGTCGGGAGATTCCTAGATTGGTACCAAGACCTTTATTGGTAGCTGACGGTTTAACTGACTCAGACTTTTTCGGAGCCTGTAAAGTCTGAAGCATATTTATGACTCACACGTCACCTTTTTGGATACAAGCCGTGCTTTACGGTGGTGGGTCATTACCGTCTGGGTTGTGAATCTAAGACTCAGCTATGATGACAGGGGCTATTGGGAAAATCTCATCAATCACGAATTAGAATCAGAATCCATCAAAAAAGGCAAGAAATTTATAATGAAATCATCACGCTTTGTTCGAAAATCAAAAGGAAACCTAGAAATTTCTGAAAAGCGCTACGGAAAAGTTTAAAAGAATTCGCAGCTATAATAGGTGTTGCGATGCTTCTGAACGAAGTTTAAGAGATCGATCAGGTTCAGCTTGGAAGTAAAGATTGTACATACAATGCCTATAAGAGAGGAGAAAGCAGCAAGAGGAAGTCTTTCAAAGAGACACAAACTCGTTAGAAATGAGATCGATGGATGGCGGCCCGTCAATAAACTTGATGTCTTGATGACAGCTTTAAGCGCTCTAATGGCTTGCAGAGAATGTGGCGGTTCCAAAAAAACAGTTTCAAGGGCTCAATGCTGATCAATTGCTGCACAATCGACGCCCGGTCAGGATTTGGCAAAGTTGAAGCCAAAGCCTTGCCAACCTTTACTGGGAGAGGAGTTATACCGGAAATGGAAGAAGTCGGCGTCCAGATAGCTTCTATGCTTCTAGCAGATTTGCATATGCTTCGTTATCTTTGCGATATCGATTGGCTTGTCGGTAAAATAAGTAATTGAGCCATAACTTAAAGAAAAAAAAACTGAAGGTAGATGTTATCTTGGAAGGACCGTCATGTGACGGGAATTCGACAAAAAGTGAATTCGCTAAGGGGAAACGTGGACAATAAGAGGTTCTATGGAAAGTATCGACTTCTCTGGAAAGAACAAACTGGAAACTTTTGGATCAAAAATGTAAAAAAAGATGATAGAAAAAAATGATGGAATGAAGTAAACTTAACAGAAGGAACAGAAAATGACTTATGAAGTTTCCGTTCTTGATCGAATCATTTGGAACTACGCCGTGCACTCGACTTTCATTAAGGATCGTCAGAGCATTTGAGTGCTTTTCGACTTATACAATCAATTACGGGATCAACTCGGGAGTTCTTCGATATACTTAACAAAACTTCTGTGCCACCAAAGTAATATGGTACCGAATACATGATCTACCGTGGAGTATGGGGAACCAGGTCTGCCCGGTGATTGGTCCGGGATCACCGTAGCTTATTGGTTGGCTCCTGGTATCGCATCCCTTGGAAGATACCTAATAAAAAGACTTTCAAAGCAGGTCCGCCTCATTTCTCTAGGCTAATGGAGGGAAAAGACAGTTTTTGACCATCCCTGGTTGTACTTATGAGCACACAACAAAGGCACAGATAGAGTGGTCAGCTTGAGTCCGTCCGTATTATGGTGTGCAAGGTAGTGCTGGCCAAAGTACTGGTAACTGAAACGGATTTAACCCATGAAATGGTTGATAAAGCAGTTCTATCAATGCCAATGCTGGCTCCTTTAGTTCACCCTTTCAAAAAACTCTATTATTGAGAGGAATATTCAATGTAAACCCTTTGAATATGCCCATAATCCCATTGCACTGGAAAAGATGCAGACAGAAATCTCACGTCCACATCTATTGCATCACCTAGGAGATAGGAGTCAAATAGGAAAATTTCAATTTCACGTTTACGAGCATATGAGGGATTCTCTAGAAGATTTGATCAGAAAAACTTTGCCATGAAGGGCAGTCTTACTTTCCACTGCATCACCTAGACCCCCACATGAACCGTTACTCTGAGAGGATTTCTTGAATCCAACAGGCGCATCAATCAACCTGTTAGGGATCTCGTCGCTCAAGGACCTTCACGGGATCGAGGCAGGGGCTGAAGAAGCTAATCTCATGTATCTTACACAGTTTCAGGTCATCTCCTGAGCTAATGTAATGTAATGTAAGGTAAGGTAATGTAAGGTAATGTAGTGTAAATAGAATAGATAAATAGTAGTGTAAATAGAATAGCAATGTAAAGGACAGCCCAGCAAGTGCCTAGGATTCAATGATATCGGATCGAATGTCTTTTCTCATGGGATGATTGCAGGCACGGAAACTTGAGCATATTCGACTAGAACCATAGAAAGACTATGAAAAGAGTTTTTTTAACGGAGGAGAACTGAGATATTCAGAATGAAATTAAAAATCTCACGAAGAATTTTATGAAGTTGCAACAGGAAGGGTAATATGTGCTACGCAGCGGGAGGGGGGGGGGGGGGTTGTGATGTACCGGCAAATCACACACGTATGATCCACAGGCTGACTACCGGATCGATACTTGCCCAGCCAACCAAGTCTTCCATTCTTCCGAGGTTGTATGACTGGTACCGGACTCGTCTGGGAGGTTGAAAGGACTGAATCGCACATCAGATGATCACCAAGCCATTGTATAGGCCACATATGCATTCAAATAGACAATACGTTCTGAATGAAAAACGAATGTGGAAGGCATCCCATAAACGGGATTGATTGGGGCCAGGGACTCTACTCAGGTTCAATGATATAGAGCAGAAGTACATACAAATATCACAGCCAAGAGGGAATAAACGAGCCCTGCCTCCCTGCAGAACAGCTCAGCACGAAATAGCTATAAAATAGCGCTCGGAGAGGTTATGAAAAGGCATTTATGTGGGTGAAGGGCAGATTTTGCGACACATGACTCAGCACATTTAAATACAATAAAGAAACCGATCAAATCTAAGCCATAGGAAACAGAAATATGAGAGAGGGGGCCGTTGAAAACGCATGGGACACACTGTGGAAAAATCTCGGCATGTTGTCTGTTGAATAGCTAGAAAATTCCCGGAAGCGGCAGCTTATCTCTTCGCAGAGCGCTCCGGCAAATGCATGGAGTGAAAGCTATTCCAGGAAAGCGAAAACTCATGCATTTTTGAAGGGAATTTCGAGCTTTCAGTACATGAGAGGAACAAAATGAAACATTGAGCTCAGATGGTGCACGTTGCAAGCAAAAGTTTCATTAAAAAGAATCCGAATATGGCGAAATGACGTTTCCTTTCATTTCTGGCACGAAATATTTAATTTGAAAATCGTTTTTTCTTTGGAGGTCCTTGATGAAGGGAATAAGTGAGTCTTCCGTTGTCATAGCTGCAAAGGTGGTGTTATGGCAAGCTTCGCACTATCACACATGATGGTCCGTCCTGGTTCGAATCTCGAGTGATTCTCGCCCAGGCCAAGTAAGTCTTCGATCCCTCCACAGTCGAATAATTGGTGCCTGACTCGTCTGGGAGGGTAAAAGCACCAAGTTGCACCTCGGTAAGCCACTGCAAGCCACTGTATGGGTTACATACCCATATGAAACGCCACTAGGATCCTGAATGGAAATCGAAGGCGGGTCCTGATCTCAAAAACGTCATTGGCTATTGTCGAACACTTTATCCTTTTCACCCTTCGACATGGCTGAATTCCAGTCCACAAGGTCCAAGGTTGCGTTGTCAGGGCCGGGCTAAGCAGCAAATGTTATGCACCTTGCCCAAGGTTTCTTCTGGATTGCCATATCACAACTGAGATATTTTGGCGATATTTTTCTCCCTACAGACACCATTAAAGGTGAATGGTCGCTAAAAAGAATATGGTCTGATAACAATTACTGACAGAATCTCGTTCCAATAAAAACATCTGGCTCATCAGAGTACAAAGGACTCATATTGGGTCCATATTTGCAGAGGGACATAAAAGGGGAACCAAAAAAGTGAGTGCAGGCCATTCCCCGCAGATGGCTCCTTTTAAACATCAATTTGTTTGTAATCTTAACCGTAGATCCACTTATATGAGTAACTTGCATTGATGACTTGCTTAGGCGGCTAGGCAATGATCAATTCAGTGACAGGCAGTGCCAGTGCCGAGTCTCGAAGAAACGAGGAAAATCTTGGGTAGGTTTGAATCCGACGGGTGGTACTGTCCCCCGTTTCCCTGCTATTCCGTTCTCACCGTTCTCAAAAAAAAGATTAAGAAGGCTGATAGTAAACTCGAGAACAAAGAAGGGAGTGCAAATTTGATTGCAAAAGAATGGAAAGTAGTCGTCAGCTTTCAAAAAGTGCATCAAAAAAGGTGTCATAGCCATCGCAGAGCAATTGAAGGCTAGAAGGCGAGAAGAAATGAGAAAGTTCTCTGAGCGTAGAAAAGCTACTTATAGTGACAGATGAATAAGAAACGAATGAGGTGAATGAGGTAACGGCTACATAAATCCCCAGGGAAAGTAGCAATGTCCGAACCGGTTATAGGCTTTAAACGAATATCAAGGCGAGAGGGGAGAAGGTGGCGGGTGCAGGGCGAAATATCGTACTATGAACGACACTCGCAAGTGTCCCGGGAATCTTCCATGACTGCGGACTCGGTTAATTGACGGGATCGTCTGGGAGAATAAAAGTAGCAACCTATACATCGGCCGGCTACCGCAAGTCATCGCTAGGCCAAGTACGCATTCAAACCACCACTACGAAACTAAATGGAAGTCGAATGCGGGGCGCATCCCAATCATTCCTTTGGTTCTGGAAATCTTACTGTAGTAACATTGTTCTGGATGTGCATGCTTTGAGTTGAGCGTTATGTGCGTGTCGGTCTGGGTGCCGGTGCTATGTGTTAGTGTGTGTGTGTGTATGTTGGTGTATGTAATGATGTGAGTGTTGGTGTATGTGCCGGTGCGTGTGTCAGCGTGTAGGTGCATGCGTGTGTCGGCGTGTGTGTATATCTGTGAGTGGGCGAGAGGGTGTGTACGAGAGTCAAAATCGTAACTATTCGAACATATTTACATAAAAACTTCAGTACATGACATCTTCTGTTTCTCCCTTACCCTACTGATGAGCACTGAATGGGAGCGCTCCTTGGCTCTTATCCCGTGTGGGGCACACCTTAAACGGGAGTTATACCCGTGCAGTAGTTTTAACAATTTTCCGATATATTCAATTATTTCTATTTATAATTGAATATTTCATTTGGCACAGTTATAGCTTGGTTTACCGAGAACTATTGATCAGTATCAGGTTGTGCTGTAATACAGGAAAGGAGGTGTATCAGACCATAGATTGGCATTAAAAAAATTCACAGAACAGAGGAGAATCAGATGTGGGCCGGGCTATCCGTTGGGTCGAAGTTATATTTTGTAGATGTAGAACAAATACCAAGACTACCACATGGAAGGCCACCTAAAAAATGTAGAACTTGAGGAAAGTTCAATGTAAGTGAAATTCATTAATAAAGAAGAACTCAATGGTGTCAGAAAATAACTTAACGAAAACTTATACAATATCAACTGCATCGATCATAAAAGAATAAGTTTACAAATGAGTTGGGCAGTAATCACTGAGTGCATGTGGAAAGTGTCATTGGCGCAGATCTTCTTCTTCACTATCAGTTGCGCGATCGATATTGCCGTCCCGAACGACCTCAAACCAATACCATCGCTCATCATCGATACCAGTTTTCGGGTATTGTTGTTGTGAAGGGGACGAGAGTCCCAAAGCGCATCGCAAAAGCGATTTTCGGGCGTTTGTAATGTCGCTTCATCGAAGCTGAACCTATCTGTTTTTCTCATGAAATTAGAAATAAACAAAAATGATACTCTAATGAAGAAGCATGCTCGTGCCTTATTAAAATCGATGTAATAAAGGAGCTTGTTTATTAGTTAGAATAATTTCTTGAAAATAAATTTGGAAATGTGACCTTTCTAAGGTTCGAATAAAAATCCGTTTTTTTTTACTAATCATAAGTGAAGATAACCTCAGTAGAGAACACTGTCGGAATCTCGTTCACGTAGGTGCTGGTCTCATACATTCGATCATTGGAGCTGGAAGATAAGAATGGAACAATGCTGTTCGAATTTATGAAGTAAAATGGTGTCATCAGAGACGTATTCATTCTTATGGCTCAAAAGAAGCAATGAGAGCGTAAATTCGTTTCCCCATTCGTTCTCCATGGTTGTGTACATTTTCACCTTTTCAGAGAAGGCTATGTACATACATCAAGCTGGCTTGCCGAGTTCAAGTTGAAGAGTTCAAAGGCACAGTTCATGATGAAATTTATTTCTGAGGTTTCCCTATAGTATTAATTTGATGCTTCGTCTTATACCATTTCTGATGTTATAGGGTCGAAAACGTCTTGTACAAGACCGACAAGGGGCGAGAAATCGTATCAGGTGAACGCCACACCCACAGTGGACGAGTAACCGCGTTGCAGAGCCTGCCTATAACTATCTCAAGAAGGTCCTGTGTAAGAATTCAGATAATCTGTCATAACTCATAGCAACAGTGAAAAGCTGTTTTGCACACTTTTGGCTTCATTTAGTTAGCTCTCTGCGCACTTGGATAAAGTGAGATCTCGTCCGAACACACCTTACATGCCATTCTCGTCATGGTGATCTCGTACAACCGCTAATTCCACTACTATAAGAGAACCTTTTTTTCGCAAAGTAGCCTGATCTTTACGCTTTCGTCGCCACCGATGTTCTGTTCTACATTAACACTTCCATTTTTCAATCCAAAAAATACCTCATGATTATCGTTGAACTGTGCCTTTAACATGCTTACGGGAATATAAAACAATGTTTGCACTTTAGCAAAATTTATAATCTATTAAGGCTGTACCACTGCCTTTTGCAAAAGAATTCATAACCCCCAAGTTCAACTTCCAACAATCTTGACATGGGTTGGCTATTCTTTGGTGAGTTCATGAACTCAGTATATCAATATATCGTCGAGAATTCCCAAGCTACCCTTACCGATTCTATTTATATTAGCGATTATTTTTTAGCATGGCTTTACCACCTTAGCCCACCACATGGAGTACACATACATATGTACATAGTACTGCGGAGTCGTCACCGGAATGGATTCCAAACGGTTCCCTGTTCTCTCAGATATCATGGTCTGCTACGTATATCTTGTTTGTAGCAGGAGCCCAGTAGCTAACCCCCTGATCATTGTATACGTCGCAGACGTCTCCTGCGCTTATGAGCTGCCTATGGAGAAGCTGTAACTCGTGAGAAGTTTCCAGGCATATAGTGCAGTCGTGCAGGGTTTCCAGTGCATGTTCGGCCAAGGTTCGTGTGCACTCGTTGCAGCTTGTATCAAAGAGGTACACTCCCCGAAAAGAAGAGCTCCCTACTTGAGTTTATCATTCACCATATCTTCGTATCTTTCTTTCACTGGTACGATATCGTGAATTGAACTATCATCATCTAAACTTTTCCTTCAGAGGTTAGGTTTATTAATTTTAGGTGCTTGCAGAACAAGAGTGAAAGAGCATTTTGGAAGCAACTCTTGGGAAGAACTTCTACATCGAGAGGTACGTATGCTCTTCTTCTCCAAGCTCTCCAAATTTCTAGCAGTCGACAGATACATGAAGTTGTTGATTCCTTGGCTTCTGAAACCTTCAATAGAGATAGTAATTGCGCGACCAAGTGGGTGTTTCCAGAATGTCAGCAGCATAATCCTTGCAGCCCCTCCGTCAAGTAATGAGTAACAACCTGGCAAGCTTCTCTTCTCGCTTATTTAGTGAATACATATATTAAGCCAATTCTGAGTTTTCGATGCTGACCTCTAGTTGAAGATATGGAGCAAGTTGGTGATGATTTTGCCAGATCCTTGAAAAGTCAGTTGTGGCTGCAGGACTCGAAATGTATAACGATGCAAGCGTTATAAAGATGAGTTGTGGTTGGAATTGAAGACGAACGGGGAGTGGGCGGGATACTGACCTCATGCAATAAGTCTTTTGGAAGAGAAGTTGATCAACCTCGCGATACCATCTTGAGGAAGTGATATGCGGGAAACACCCTTCCTTTACCGACTACATTTTCATCAGGAGCTCCTGGGAGCTGAATCTCCGTGTATTGAAAATCAACGAGAAGAAGGAGTTTTTATTTCGTTGAAGAAAACATCGGATCAGTCCCAATCTTCCGAGAAATGAGAAAAGCCGGGATGAGTGAACTCTAAACAAATCACTTCAATAATACCAAACAAATCAAATCGGTTGGAATCAATCATACAGACCAGTAATATCGTTGCATCATGTTAGAAACCTCTTAATCTTTCTTATATATAAAGCAGTGACTCGGTTTGTAAAGGACAAAGCAAAGCGTGTCCCATCTTTTGGGAAGGCTCTCACTGTTACTCTCTGCCGTCGGTTTTCACAACTCATGCTGTTGGTCAGAGCTTTCAACATACATATACCTATCGCTGGTAATGTGGCCTTTAAGTTAGAGTTATATGCTAGACCCACAATGTGACCAGACTTGGCGTGACTTGTGACCATATTTATATTTAGTGTGCGCTGCTTTTCGTCACTGTTCACTTGCTTCTGCTGTTTCGTGAAAGTTCCGTCCCATCTATGTGCAACATCGAACCTACTCTATTCTTAGGTTTCTGCGCTTCACGTTCAAGGGGGCTGAGCGGCGAACACCTGGCCAAGTGAACAGTAACACTGGTACTGATTGATCGATCTCATCTGGTATGCCTGCAGAGCTGCTACCATTAGACCAGAGCGATCTGTGTTTAAGAGATCGAAGCTATAATCACTCGGTGGATTACACAACAATTCTTATGGCTATCAATATCTACGAACGGTAGCGAGCGCCTGAAAGGACGAGGTGTGATTGATCTGTCAAGTACATAATCTGGTACGCTCATGAACTTTCTAAGAAGACGATTTAAAGTTCGGGAAGCAGAAATAATTTCTGTAATCTAAGAAGAAACTAGGCACCTCGCCTGGGCTGGCTAGTCATGGAGCGCCACTCAGATTCTTCGCTCGCATCCTTAGAACTACGACTCCCGACAAAAATGATTGGCTTCGGTCGTGTCCATTAGCAAAGGTCATCAAAACTAATTTTTTTATGTCTTTCAGCATTGGGATGAGAATGAATTTACCACTGAGGCTGCTCGTTCTTCTTGTGCTCTTCGCGTTATGTGTTCTAGCTAAAGAAGATATTGGGAACACTGTGTCAAGTGGGAACACCACTGATAACGTTAAAGCCCACACTATAAAAGAGAGCGGTCATGAAAACAAGACTGAACAGCCTTGCCCAGGGGTAAGTGTGGGCGTGTGCACTCAAGTATAGTAACAGTTCTAATGCCCTCATAGAGGTTGAAGCCACCTAATTACAATATACCTAGGGAAAGGACGATTGCGGTGAAAGGGGATATGTAAGAATTGGAACTGGAGTTTCTCCAAAGGTATGTATAGGAATAAGCCCACCAACGCTTGTATCGCATTTGAAAAGTCTTAGTAAAGTAATTATTACTATAATGTACGTACACAGGTGAGGAGATATGCGAAGTCACCGAATCGTGGACGTAGAATGTCTCGCAGGGTGAGTATCGAAACTTAAATTCAAAATCCCCGTAATCATAATCATCAATCATCCCAGCCGCCCAGGCGCTCCTACCCTACCTAGGCTTATTTGGGAAATTGAATTTCCTCAGCTGAAACCACATAAAAGAGCTAAGGTGGTCGGTTCCCATCATCCTCTACGCATCCGATACCTTTTTAATATAACAAGGACTAACACGTTAGACTGAGTTCATTTCTTGAAATACTGACCTTGGGATGGGTGCCCCCCGGCAACTACATTTTCACACCCTTTCCCTTTATAGCGCTCGAATACGCGCTATCGGATGCGGTAGGCGCGGCACGCTTTTAGGATAGAAGTTACCACACCCATCTGAAAAGCGGACCCGACAGTAGTCACAGTTCTGTTTTTTTTTTTTCGGGCAAATCGTCAAAGGGATTACGATGTATGTCATTTGAAAAGTCTTAGTAAAGTAATTATTACTATAATGTAACGTACACAGGTGAGGAGAGATGCAGAATCACCATATCGCGAACGTGGAATGTCTCGCAGGGTGAGTATCGAAACATAAATTCAAAATCTCAGTAACACTCCCTGAACAAATAAGTCGACACATTAGAAAAGACACAGAGAGTTCTCTCTTGTCCTCCCGTTGATCTTCGTTATGTTCGAGCGGAAGCCAAGGAGCCTCCAATCGTCTCTGTCACCGTCCCTGAAGTGAAGTTTACAGAGAAACAAACCCATTGATTGGTGGCAACCTAATGCAAGAATACTCGGACAACAAGTTGATGTTCCATATCGTGTAAGTTTTAAAAAATCTCGAGCCATGCCTCAAATTGATGAATTCAAAATTTTCTCGAGTTTGCAGAAGGTAGAAGGACAACGCCAGATGGGGTCACATACTCTTTATTTTTGAAGAATCGCTTTTTCGAAAAGTGATACCCTCAGTTTACACACACATGACTGCCTGAATTCAAAAGCGAGGTGTATAATAACCCAGAACTATTGAGTTATGTATTGGGCGATAGCCTAATGGAGGTTCTGAAAAGGGATGGCGGCACTTTTCCCGAATTTCCACGGTAAGCGGCAGTGAGACCATGGGGACTAGTGTACCTTTCAAATGGGATTTCAAACCTTTGCCTTTATAGCGCGCGAACACGCGCTATCGTATGCGGCAATGCCTTTCGGATAGAAGTTACCGCACCCATCTGAAAAGCGGGCCCGATAACAGTCAGAGTTTTGTTTTTTTTTCAGGCATATCGTCAAAGGGATTACGATGTATGTCATTTGTAGTAAAGTAACTATTTTTATTATATAATGTAATGTATACAGGTGAGGAGAGATGCAGAATCACCATATCGCGAACGTGGAATGTCTCGCAGGGTGAGTATCGAAACATAAATTCAAAATCTCAGTAACACTCCCTGAACAAATAAGTCGACACATTAGAAAAGACACAGAGAGTTCTCTCTTGTCCTCCCGTTGATCTTCGTAATGTTCGAGCGGAAGCCAAGGAGCCTCCAATCGTCTCTGTCACCGTCACTGAAGTGAAGTTCACAGAGTAAAAACCCATTGATTGGTGGCAACCTAATGCAAGAATACTTGGACAGCAAGTTGATGTTCCATATCGTGTAAGTTTGAAAAAAATCTCGAGCCATGCCTAAAAATGATGAATGTCAGAATTTTCTCTAGTTACAGAAGGTAGAAAGATGGCTCTAGATGGCTCATATTCTCTTTATTTTTGAAGAATCGTTCTTTGGAAGGTGATACTCTCAGCTCACGCACACATGATTGCATGAATTGCATGAATTCAAAAGGGAGGCGTATAATAACCCAGGACTATTGCGTTATGTATTCGGCGATGGCTTAATGGAGGTTCTAAAAAGGGATGGCGGCACTTTTCCCGAATTTCCACGGTAAGCGGCAGTGAGACCACGGGGACTAGTGTACCTTTCAAATGGGAATTCAAAACTTTCCATTTATAGCGCGCGAACACGCGTTATCTGATGCGGCAGGCGCGGCACGCCTTTCAGTAGAAGTTACCACACCCATTTGAAACGCGGGCCCGACAACAGTCAGAGTTCTGTTTTTTTCAGGCATATCGTCGAAGGGATTACGATGTATGTCATTTGGAAAGCCTTAGTAAAGTAATTATTACTATTATATAATGTAATGTATATAGGTGAGGAGAGATGCAGAATCACCATATCGCGAACGTGGAATGTCTCGCAGGGTGAGTATCGAAACTTAAATTCAAAATTTCAGTGACAATTCCTAAATAAATAAGTGGACACATTAGAAAAGACAGAGAGACTTCTCTCTTGTCCTCCCGTTGATCATCGTTATGTCCGAGCAAAAGCCAAGTAGCCTTCATTCTCTCTGTCACCGTCCTTGAAGTGAAATTTACAGATAAACAAACCCATTGATTTGTGGCAACCCAATGCAAGGATACTCGGACAACAAGTTGATGTTCCATATCGTGTAGGTTTTAAAAAAATCTCGAGCCATGCCTAAAATTGATGAATGTCAAAATTTTCTCGAGTTTGCAGAAGGTAGAAGGACGGCGCCAGATGGGGTCATATACTCTTTATTTTTGAAGAATCGCTTTTTCGAAAAGTGATACCCTCAGTTTACACACATGACTGCCTGAATTCAAAAGCGAGGTGTATAATAACCCAGGACTAATGAGTTATGTATTGGGCGATGGCTTAATGGAAGTTCTGAAAAGGAATGGACGCACTTTTCCCCAATTTCCACAGTAAGCGGCAGTGGTCCCACCGGTACTAGTCTATCCTTCAAATGGGAAATCAAACCTTTCCCTTTATAGCGCGTGAATACGCGCTATCGGATGCAGCAAGCGCGGCACGTCTTTCGGATAGAAGTTACCACACCCATCTAAAAAGCGCACCCGACAACAGTCACAGTTCGATTTTTTTCAGCCATATCGTCAAAGGGATTATGATGTATGTCATTTGAAAAGCCTTGGTAAAGTAATTGTTACTATTATGTAATGTAATGTATACAGGTGAGGAGAGATGCAGAACCACCATATCGCGATCGTAGGATGTCTCGCAGGGTGAGTATCGAAACCTCATTCAATCTCAGTAACACTCCCTGAATAAATATGACGTACACACACAGAAACGGCAGATAGACTTCTCAGATGTCGCTCCTTTGTTCATCGTTACGTTTGAGCGAGAGCCAGGGAGCCTCCAATCGTCCCTGTCACGAGCCAGAGTGGCCCAGTTGATTGTCCTCTGTCCACGAATCGAGGCATAACATTCCTTCCGTTCAGAGCCTCCGTGAAGAAGTTTGACCATCGAGCTGGCAATGGTCAAACGGCGTCTTGGTGTTTACTTGACGCAGAGAGAGACACATTCGAACCGCTTTGATCCAACGGTCATCACAATAGCTCATGAAACTTCCGTCCTTGGTGGAAGCGAAGGCGTTGCTGATGCTTCTCATGTCGCCCGTTTCCTTCTGCTTAAAGACACAGCAATGTAGAGACTCCCAGTTCAGGTGAAATAATGGAAATTGCAGGCTGCAGAATATTGCGAAGGTGGGTAGAAAAGCGGGATCCAAGAAAAAGGTCTTTTAGAAATACTAGAGAAGCAGGTATTACGAATTTGTTGAAATCATTACGTCAGAAGTTGCACGAATCCAGTAATCATCAGTTGCATGCTATTGCGAGCTAGCTACAGTAAGGACAGAATGCCAAAAATTACTTTCCATTGGGAACTTTTATAGCACAGTTAAAGGAATAGGAGTGCTTCCACAATCTTCACATTAATCGTTTATTATCGAACGTTACATGTAGCACTAATCGAGCAAAGGGATTAAACCAGAGACTTAGAAGATATAATATGTATATGTGAGCTGAGCTCGCATTCGAAACCAGGCCCCGAAGTCGTGCGGGACCTTCTTTCTGTTCGAACCACCGCCACGTTCCGGCTCCGACCGGCTTGGCAAGCCGCCTGCAAGATCTAAAACTGATACGATTGATTGATGTTTTATAACTTACCCTGTTGATTGCTCTTACAGCTTATTACGCCGACGTTGTCGCTATGTCGTCAGTATCTTCTAATGCAGTAGAAGCAGGCACTCCATATCCTGAATTTACCTGCCATTCTGAGCAGGCACCCGCGACTTTTGATACGCTAGCTGGAGTTTTCACATGGCCTCGTCATCAGCCGGTTAGAAACCCATCAAGGAGAGCGGGTCTCTAGCGAAGGAGATTCACTAGTAGAAGACATTTTGATGCACGAATTTGGGCACCAGGTGCATGTTCACACAATCAAGGGCAGAAAACCACGCAACCAACCAAGATAGCAGATACGGCATCATTTACAATTTTTTTATGGAGTTTGAGCATTCAGCATTAATTCGGAGGCTATCACGGAGTTGCAAGGAGCACTACCTGAAGTGACGTTTACAGAGTAACGAACCCATTGATTGGTGGCAACCTAATGCAAGAATACTTGGACGACAAGTTGATGTTCCATTTCGTGTAAGTTTGGAAAGAAATCTCGAGCCATGCATAAAAATGATGAATGTCAGAATTTTCTCGAGTTTACAGAAGGTAGAAGGACGGCGCCAGATGGGGTCATATACTCTTTATTTTTGAAGAATCGCTTTTTCGAAAAGTGATACCCACAGTTTACACACACATGACTGCCTGTATTCAAAAGCGAGGTGTATAATAACCCAGGACTATTGAGTTATGTATTGGGCGATAGCTTAATGGAGGTACTGAAAAGGGATGACGGCACTTTTCCCCGTTTCCACGGTAAGCGGCAGTAGTCCCACGGGGACTAGTGTATCCTTCAAATGAGAAATCGAACCTTTCCCTTTATAGTGCGCGAACACGCGCTGTCGGATGCGACGAGCGCGCCCCCTTTCGGGGAGAAGTTATCACACCCCTATGAATAGCATACCCTGCAACAGTCACAGTTCTGTTGTTTTTCAGGCATATCGTCAAAGGGACTACGGTGAGTATAAGCTGCATACTGTCAGATTATAATACTGTATACAGAGCGTTTCATAAGTATAAGATCACCCTCGGAGTTGTTATTTACAGGATAAGCACCAAAGTATATATCTTTCTGTGACCACCATTAGATTCACCACCTTTACCCCTTTGATGACCATAGCACCCGCCGGTGGGTGTCACTATGACTGCTGCATGGGACCATTGCACCCAATGTTGGGTGCCATCTTATTTTTTCCTTTAATTGCACATTTCAAACTTATTAAATATTTTCATACTTACTGACAAACTCCATGGTATTTATATTCGACATGGTCCACATTATTGTTTTATTAAAACTTATTTATTAAGAACATATATAGACAATGGTATACCACGGAAGAAAAAATCTGGGCACTTCCGCAAGATTTGTGTACATCCTGGAAACAATACACGTAGTAGAAGCCGCGGCTTCTACTACGTGAATTTGTCCATCATGACATTCAGGAGCGGCCACTTATTGACTTCTTCAACCTCTTAGAGTTCCAATGTCGGATTAGGCAGGGGTTATACATTTCAACAGCCTGCACGGATCGAATTGCAGTCATGTAACCATCCGGTCAGTCTCAACATGGCAGGCAAAGCATTATTTGATACTAAATGGCCTTGGATGCAAAACGAATTTCCAATGCAAACATTATTTCCAGAATTTCATCCTATATTGCTTCCAAGTCCACCCCCCATTTTTAGGCCTTAATTGTAATGGTGAAATAAAATCTTGATACTTCCCTTTTTGGCGAAATATCGCTATATTTATTAAGGCAGAGAAAGAAGTTGCTCCTGCGACACCCAACGCTGAGTGCCTGTCGCGCGTCAAAGGAAGGGGGCGTGGTCCCATGTCGAAATCGGCATCGCCGTCAAAGCTCAATATACTTGCTTCGGCTCACTCAACTTTTATGTTGAATTTCATACGGGTTATTTTCTATTTTCTCCGTTTCATAATTATAAGATCACTACGACTGCACGATGGTTTCGAAATCTAGTGCAGCAGAATTTGCACTTGGAGGGACTCTATAGGAGAGAATGTGTCGCAAATATGCTTGGAAGCAGTAACTAAATACTTTGCCTCGTGAGGTCATCTTTCTTTAGAAGAAAAAGCACAAAGTCGAAATGTTCGTGACGCAGGGTCCATACAAGGGCAATAATGAGAACACCGTGAGATCTCTCACTTCCTCCAATGATATTTGAAGACTACAGAGCTATCACGAAAACAGATTGCTCGCGTAAGCTGACCGCGAACGAGAGGAGAATGGTGAGAACTATTTCGGACCTTGTCGTTGAACAATGTTCGATTGGAGATGGGTCTCTCGGTGTGCAAAACTATTGAAGGAGAGCCGTGAGAAGAGTAGCAGCATTGTCAGAACAGCAGTGGAGAGAGATCCGAGGCTCACCGAACACCACAAAAAAGGCACGACTTGAATTTGCGAAGTTGAATTCGGGATGGGATTGGACAAAAGTCAACCCGTATTACCGATTAGCGATACAGTCCAATATTCTCGTTCAGGTCATATTTGTCGACGGAAAGAAAGTTAATTTGGAAGGCTCCGATGGTTACAGCTAATACTGGCATAACTTACGAGAAGAGCCGATCAACTCCAGTCGTCCAGTCCTCGGCAGTTTTTGAGTAGGAAGCGTCATCCTACGGGGTGTCTTCTGCAAAGATTTCAAGCCGAGGCTTGCTCTCATGGACTCCAAAATGGACTACAGGGACTTCTTCAGGACTCTGGCTAGGCTCTTCATGCGGCACCTGTCGGAATGCAAAGTGCCCACGTCGTAGAAAACTAGCAAGACAGTGTTGTTGAATAAATAGGGTGAACCAGACGATATTGGCAAATATCGCCCAATCTGCCTGCTGTCTGTAATCTACGAGCTTTTCACTCGCGTCACTGTGAACAGGATTGGCAGGATATTAGAGAACAGCTATGCGAGCAAGCAGGGTTTCGGAGAGGGTTTAGCACAATCAATCACATCCACACTCTTACAAGACTCACTGAAGTATCTCGAGAGTACGAAATGCCGTTGTGCCTCACGCTCATCGATTTGAAGAAAGCCTTCGATACCGATGAGACAGAAGCGGTAATTGAAGCCCAACCAGGGTGTTCCTTCATAATACATAAGAATGCTTTATGAGCTTCACGACGGTTTCACAGCCAGTATTTCACCATTCTACAAGGGAGTCATTATTAGCGTGAAGAGAGATGTCATACCATTTTGCCAAACTTTTCAGCGCCGCTTTCGAGAAAGTCATACCTCATTTGGAACGGGAAAACATGGGAGTGAAGGTCAACGGCGCTATTTACATCACCTTCGCTTTTCAGACGACATCTGCTTATAACACCGAACATCGAGGAGGTGGAACAAGTGCTGGCCGAGTTTGACAGTACTTTTGGAAAGATCGGCTTGAAACTGATCTTAACGAAGACGATGTTCATGAAAAATGGATTGGTACCTGATGCTCCCTCCACTCCAGACGGATCCAATATCTTCGAATGCTACAGCCATGTGCACCTAGGTCGGAACAACATGATGAACGACCTAGCTCTGAAGCTGTGCAGAAGACAACGTGCCGCGTGGGGAGCGTTTAAGAATATCAAGATATAGTGAAGAAGACAAAGAACCCGGCTCCGCACTCACCTTTCGACACTTCTGTCCTTCCTGCTATGACGTACGCCTCGGAGACTTGAACTCCACGAAAGCAGGATGAGCATGCTTTCAGCGCTACTCAACGCGCTTTGGAAAGATATAGTCGGGGTTCCCCATACGCGCAAGTGCAGAAGGGAATCCGGAGTTCTGAGCTCCGTCATCGAACGAAGATCAGGGATGCCATTGATCACGCCAAGAAATCGAAGGTCAGATGGGTTGGACACATTATGCGACATAGTGATTACCGTTGGACCAGGGCGGTTACTGGTTGGATCTCTCGGGACATCAAATGACCGCCAACGAAATGGTCAGACTACTTCACGAAAGCTCTGAACGAAAGGAATGTAGGACCTCGTGTCCCTGGAGTTAGGGCGATTCACTGAACCACTCTGGCATCTTTCATAGTCCACGACCGGTCGCGGACCCATCTCACGAGCGACCGGCGACCGGTCGCGCTACTGGTCGCCATTCGCTAGCGACCGGTCGCGCCACTTGTCGCTCGATCGGTCGAGGAGGCCGCGCTAGTTATGGGTGCCGCCGTGGACGGTCCCGCGCGATCAGTCGAGCGACCAGTCGCTAGCGACCGGCGACCAGTCGCGCAACCGGTCGTCGGTCGCTCGTGAGATGGGTCCGCGACCGGTCGTGGACTATGAAAGATGCCTCTGGCTTGAAATAGGGACGAAGGAGGCGTTAGTGGCGTCGGCTCAAGGAATTCGACGATCAATGGGACGACAGGTGATACAGGTGATATACTCGGTTCTATTGCGAGGTGGTAGCACTCAGTCCGATAGCCTTGCACGGATTCATGATTGATAGTAAAGAAGTTTACCTGCATTTTAACAACTATTTTAGTATTGTGCTTTGAGAGTTTCTCAAAAGGTATCGAGGTGGCATACAGTACTTTTCCCGCTTGGGATTCACAGTACTGGTTTAGATCAGAATTCAGATGCTACAGTATTACTTTGAAATAGATATTATCTAGAGAGTGAAGTGAAAAGCAGTTTTCCCTTCAGGATCTTCTCACAGGTTCTCAACTCTGAACAGGCCCGAATTGGATCTACTATGAAGCGTTACTGATCAAATTGACTGTAAAAATATGTGAATAAATAAACAAAATAAGCAAAATGTTGATGTGGTCAGAGAACAACTATCAAGGAATGTGAGAATCGAAGTAAACCTGAGATCATGTTCGAAAGGGCTTCTTGAAACCGGATTTGTGGTTGTGTTACAAGCTTTCCTCAAAGCACGATGAAAAAGAATAAACCGGGACCAGACTTTAGAAAAGCCAGCTAATTTTGATCAAAATGAAGTGATAGCACATGATACAAACATGTAGTTAAGTGGGCAAATACAATAGGAAATGTGTGAGAGCATAAAATGAGCATCCCTTCGAAATTTTATTCTCTTTTTATCCAGTCAGCGATACACCCGTGAGAATACGAACAACATACCGAAGTGGAAGATCTCTCTTCAACCCTCTTAGTATCCTGTGCTTTTTTCTTGAGAATAATGACGAATAGAGATTGATTATAGCTTTGTAATCCGAATTTTGTCAGGATCATGACAAGAAAAAGAAAGAAAGAACAAGTTTTTCGAAATAAAAAATACATGCGAAAAACCTTCCCTCACAGAACTGAAAGACATTGAAATGTAGGAAGTCGAAAAAAAATTTCTCTTTCCAAATTATCCAAAACAGAACCAGGGGAGTATTGTGACAAAATCAAAAGAATGTTTCCAAATTCCTGAAAGCTTTTCGAATTTCGGACAGAAAATTTGATATTCAGACTCAGTACATTAGTACACCCTACACTCCACACCCTGTGAACCCGTATACAACTACTGTAGCACTCGTGATTGGGTAACCTTTGAATGCTCTTGAAGAAGATCAGGTGAGAATGGCATCTTGAAGGATTTTGGAGAGTGAATCCCAGATCGATGACTTCCTATTTCAGCAGTTTTGATTATTAAATTTGTTAAAAGCATTAGATGCTCCATCGCTATACCTAGGTCTCTATCCAAAGTTCCATTGGAACCAAAACTCCTCCCAGGTTGGTTCTAGTAGGGTTTAGTGGACAATAGCGATAGGCAGAACTTGACGGCGTATGTGTCTATATCTGTGAGTGGGCGAGTGGGTGGGTGTGTGTCAAATATCTTAAATCTTTGCACATGTTTACACGAGAATTTCCCCAAATCACATCTTTACTTCCTCCCTCACTCCACAGATGAGTCCAGAGCGAAAGCGCTCCCTAGCTAATCTGGGGCACATTGTCGAGAACTATGGTTCAGTGTCGAGTTGCGCTGTAGTACAGGAAAGGAGGTGTACCAGACCATAGATAGGCACTACAAAAATTCACAGAACAAAGCAGAATCAGATGTGGGCCGGGCTATAAGTCGGGTCGAAGTTATATTTTGATGATTAGAACAAATACCAAGACTACCACATGGAAAGCCACATAAGAAATGTAGAATTTGAGGAAAGCTCAAAAAAAGCAAAAAGTGAAATCCATGAATAAAGAAGAACTCGATGGTGTCAGAAAATAACTTAACGGAAACTATATTGCTGAGTTTGTTGATGTCTTGAACTCTTCACGAGGTTTTTAAATGACCTTTATTAGGCTGACGTTTCGGCGGAATCGCCTTCTTCAGGGCCTGAAAGGATAATAACAATCTGTGACTATCCGATCGAACGTTTCCATCAACCCACTAAGTTCGAGACCCCCAGGGCACGCAGGTGGTCGAAAGGAGAACCACTCACCGTAACTTTGTGGATCCTTCGAAGTAGTGGTACCAACCGACCAGTGTCAGCTGGGGCACGCCCTCATTATAGTCTGTGAGGGAAGGCCAATCCTACTTACTATAAAGCGCTTCGTCTGTCTGTCTGTCTGTCCGTCCGTCTGTCTGTCGTATGTTTGTCACGGAATTCCTTAGCTCTTTTAGATCTACCTGGAGAGACCGGGTCAAGCGCGGGATGGGTGGGCCAGTATAAAGCACACAACAGCTTGGCGAAGCCCCGCCCACAGTGGGCGTGGCGTGCATCGAAATGAGCTGGACTGAGGACCATGATTTCAAATTTAGTCACAAGATGGCCTCAAAATTGGGGTTTAAAAGTGGCTTGAGGTGTGCATTGGTAAGTTAGATCGAACTGGGGAGACCCACCCCCGAGGGGCAGGGCGTTCTCAAAAAATGCAATGCTCTATGAAAACATTTATAACTCGGTTTGGAGAAAGCCAACAGAGCAGGAAAAACTTGATGTGGGAGGAGCATTATCGGAGGTGTCTCCAGCATAAATGACGTCAGCGGAGGCCTGCTCACAATGGGCGGAGAGTGCCTCGAAGCACAGATCCCTTCTTACATTTATATACGAAAATCCATAACTCCAGTTCCCATGAACCTAGAAAGTTCAAACTTGGTAGGAGCACAGGCGCCATGGTGGGAAAACTTATGATGCGTGGCAGAATCAGTCTCCGCCCACAAGGGGTGGGGTTTGGGCGAAAATTCATAACTCCTGCCTCCGTGGACCTAGAAGGTTCAAACTTAGTAGGAGTACAGGCACCGTGATGGGAAAACTTATGGTGGGTGGCAAAACCGGACTCCGCCCGAAGGAGGCGAGGTTTGAGCGGAAACTCATAAATCCGATAAAGGTCCATAATGAAAACCAGCTCATGCGGCTCCGTCTCTCATGGCTAGAGCCCCTAGCGCGCGCGAGAGCGTGCGTAGCCGCCTGGTCCTATATAAGGCCGTAGCTCTCGCGTGATTGCGAGACATTCTTCCCTATGATTCATTTCGGGGTCGGTGACCTGTATCCAAAATGCCTCGAGGGTTTTACGCGCGCACACTTGCGGCTCCTGTGCTACGACATCCACGGTGACCTCAAAATCGCCTCCGTTATGCTTCTGAACTCGGTGACTCCCTAAAGCCGCAAGTGTGCGCGGGTTAAACCCTCGAGGCATTTTGGATACAGGTCACCGACCCCAAAATGAATCGTAGGGAAGAGTGTCTTGCAATCACGCGAAAGCTGCGGTCTCAGATAAGATTGGCCTTCCCTCACAGACTTTAATGAGGACGTGCCCCAGGTGTCACTGGTCAGTTGGTACCACTACTTCGAAGAATCCACAATGTTACTGTGAGTGGTTCTCCTTTCGCCCACCTGCATGCTCTGGGGGTCTCGAACTTAGTGGGTTGGTGGAGACGTTTGGTCGGATAGTCACAGATTGTTATGATCCTTTCAGGCTCTGAAGAAGGCGATCCCGCCGAAACGTCAGCCTAATGAAGGTTATTTGAAAACCTCGTGAAGAGTCAAGACATCAACAAACTCAGTAATATAATCATACCGAGGTTCATAGAAAGCCGTACATGGAAGTAACGAAAACTCCTACAATATCAACTGCATCGATCATAAAAGAATAAGTTCACGACTGAGTTGAGCAGTAATCACTGAGTGCACGTAGAAAGTATCATTGGCGCGGATCTTCTTTTCCACTATCAGATGCGCGGTCGATATTGCCGTCCCGAAACACCTCAAGCCAATACCATCGCTCATCACGGGCGAACGTCCGTTGCGCGCGTCCGTCGGAAGTATGTCACCCCAACCATTTCGCGCGCGACGCACTTCACAGAGATCTCAAGATGACATTACAGTACCACCAAGTGTGAGTACAGGGAATGATTTGCATTTATCTTCTCACTGGCTGACTGCCGTGGACCAAGCGCAAACCGTATGCCCCACTGACAACTGCGACGTCTGTCAAGTATCGCGGGTTGACCTGCCGCCTGCGACGACTGCGGCGTGACCTAGTTTCGACGGACGCGCGCAACGAGGCGCACCCCTCATCACGATACCAGTTTTCACGTATTGTTGTTGTGAAGGGGGCGATAGTCGCGAAGCACATCACAGAGGCGATTTTCGGGCGTTTGTAATGCCGCTCAAATGAAGCTGAACCTACCTGTTTTTCTCACGAAATCGGAAATGAACAAGAACGATACTCCAAAGTAAAAGCCTGTTTGCACTCTATTGGAATTGATTTTCAATAAAGGAGCTTGTATACTAGTTAGAATAATTTCCTGAAATAAACTTGAAGGTGTGACCTTTTCAAGGTTTGTATGAAACTCCTATATCTTTTCTACTAACAATAGGTAGATGTAACTCTAGTAGGGTCAGAGAAGGCTATGTTCATACATCAAGTCGGCTCGCCGAGCACAAGTTAAGGAGTCCAACATGCTTACGGAGATATGCAGCAACGTTTGCCTTTCCAGAAAATTCATAAACCATTAAGGCTGTACCAGTGGCTATTTGTAAAAGAATTCATAACCTCCAAGTTCGACTTTTAACAAATCTTGGCATGATTTCGGGTAGTCTTTGGTAAGTTCATAAACTCAGTATATCCAGAATGGGCGAGAAGTTCCCAAGCTACCTCACACCAATTCTATTTATATAATATTGGCGATTATTATTTTTAGCATGGTTCCACCACTTTACTTCCACCAGATGGAGTACACATACATATGTACATAGTACTTCTGATTCGTCACCGGAATGAATTTCAAACGGTTCCCTGTTCTCCCAGACATCATGGCCTAATACGCGCATATCTTATTTGTAGCAGGAGTCCGGAGTCCAGTAGCTAACCCTCTGATCATTGTGTAGGGGGCGGCGTTCCTGGAGCTCATGAGCTGCCTATGGAAAAGCTGTTACTCGTGAGAAGTTTCAGGCATACAGTGCAGTCGTGTAGAGCTGCAAGTGCATGTCGTCATTTATTCAGCCAAGGTTCGTGTGCCCTCGTTACAGCTTGTATCGAGGAAGCACACTCTCTAAAAACAAGAGCTCCCTACTTGAGTTTATCATTCGTCATATCTTCGTATTTTTCTCTCACTGATATGAGTTCGTGAATTGAACTTCCATTATCAAAACTATCTCTTCAGAGGTTAGGTTCATTCTTTTTAGGTGCTTGCAGAAGAATAGTGAAAGAGCACTTTGGAAGCAACTCTTGCGAAGAACTTCTACATCGAGAGGTACGTACGCTCTTCTTCTCCAAACTCTCTTAATAAGAAGTTCTAGCAATCGACAGATACATGAAGTTATTGATCTACTGGCTTCTGAAACCTCCAGGAGGGACAGTAAATGCGCGACCAAGTGGGTGTTCCCTCAGTTTGAGCGGCATGATCCTGGTAGCCCCTACCTCGAAGTAATGAGTAACAGTTTGACAAGTATCTTCTCTCGCACTTTTAGTGAATATACAATATAATATTAAGCAACCACAAAGTTTGAGTTCTCAAAACTGACCTTAGTCGAAGATGTGGAGCAAGACGGTAAAGACATTGCGAGAATTTTGAAAAGTCAGTTCCGGCTACAGGGCTCAAAATGTATAACGAATACAAGCGTTACAAAGATCAGTTGTAAATGGAGTTGAAGAGGAGCGAAGAGTGGGTGATATACTGACCCCATGCAATAAGTCGGATTGAAAGACCTTGATCAACCTCGCGATACTATCTCACTGAGAAAGTGAAATGCAAAGAAACACTCTTCCTTCACCGACTCTTGTACATTTTCACCAGGTGCTTCTGGAGGCTGAATCCTCCTGTATTGGAAATGAACAAGAGGAACGAGTTTCCGTTCCATTGAAGAAAACATCGGACCAGTCCCAATTTTTCCGAATGAAATGAAAAAAGCTGATACTGGTGCTCTCCAAACAAAACAAACAAGTCGGAATCAATCATGCGGATCAATAATACCATTGCAACATGTTAGAAAACCTCCAAACTGATCACCTGTATCACCTGTCATCCCGTTGATCGCCGACTTCCTCGAGCGGACGCCAATAACGTCTCCACTCGTCCCTGTCACGAGCCAGAGTGGTCCAGTGGGTCACCCTCGCTTCAGGCGCACGAGGTTCAATATTCCTTTCTTTCAGAGATTTCGTGAAGAAGTCTGAGCATCTCGTTGGTAGCCGTCCTGGAGTTCGCTTGATAAGGTGTCCGGTGTTCGGCCCACCTCATTTTCGATTTCCTGGCGTAATCAACGGCAATCCTGGTCTTCGTTCGTTGACGGAGCTCGGAACTCCCTTCTGCACTTGCGTGTATAAGGAAATTCTAGGCATCACCCTTTCCAAAGCACGTTGAGTAACGCTGACAGCATGCTCATCCTGCTTTCGTAGAGTCCAAGTCCCGAAGTGTACGTCAAAGCAGGAAGGACAGCAGTGTCGAAAAGATGAACGCGGAGCCGGATGTTCTTTTTCTCCTCCACTACTCCCTCGATATTCTTAAATGCTCTCCACTCAGCGCGTTTCCTTCTGCACAGCTCCAGAGCTAGGTCGTTCATTATGTCAACTTCTCGACCTAGATACACATAGCTTGAGCATTCAGAGATATTCGTTCCGTTTAACGTGAAAGGAGCATCAGGTACCAGTCCGTTCTTCATGAACATCGTCTTCGTTTAGTTCAGTGTCAAGCCGATCCTTCCACAAGCAGTCAAATTCGGCCAGCATTCGTTTCGCCTGCTCGATGTTCGGTGTTATAAGCACGATGTCGTCTGCAAAGCGAAGGTGATGTTGAGCGCGGTCGTCGACCTTCACATCCTGGTTTTCCCATTCCAAATGGTGCATGATATTCTCGAGAGCGGCACGGAAAAATTCGGGTGAAATAGAATCGCCTTGCCGGACACCTCTCTTCACGTTGATAATGACTTCTTTGTAGGATGGTGAAATACTGGTCGTGAAGTCGTCGTGGAGCTCATGAAGCATCCTTATATGTTGTGTAGGAACACCCTGGTTACACATGACTTCAATTACCGCTTCCGTCTCAACGGTGTCGAAGGCTTCTTCGAATCGATGAAAGTAAGAAATAACGGCATTCTGTACTCTTGTGATACTTCAATGAGTCTTGTATGAGTGTAGATATGCGATTGCGCTGAACCCTGTCCGAAACCCTGCTCGTTCGCAATGGCTGTCCTTCATCTAATACTTTGCCAATCCTGTTCAGGATGTCGCGAGTGAAAAGCTTGTAGATTACAGACAGCAGGCAGATTGGGTGATCATTGCCAGTTTCGTATGGGTCTCCCGTTTTATACAGCAGCACGGTCTTGCTAGTTTTCCACGGCGTCGGCGCTTTGCATTCCGGCAGGTACCGCGTGAAGGACCTAGCTAGAGTTCTGACGATGACTGGTGGAAGACTTTTCAGATGTTCTGGTTTGATCCTATCGGGACCGGGCGCCGTACAATTCTTCATCGACGTGATGGCATGTCGTATTTCGTAAGGGAGAACCGAAGGAGCGATATACTCGTCTTGCCAAAGATGGTAGGTAGGCAGGTAGACGTGGCTGTCGAAGAGATCCAAGTAGAAGTCGTAGATGACCTTCTCCATTGCCCTCCGAGATGCAGTAACTGTCCCTTCAGGACGACGAAGGGAAGTCATCTTAGTCTTGTAATTGGCGAAGTTCCGTCGGGCCTTGCGAATGCTCTTCCTGGCCTCGGCGGCTCCGTCCATAACTGCTGCTCTTCTCTCTTTCAGGTCTTCCTTTATCGCTTCTCTGCATAGCTTCGCAAGTTCGGACGTTTGTCCATGATTGCCTGTAGCTCGCGCGATTCCACGCTGGCGTATCAGCTTGAGAGTCTTCGAAGGGGGTCGTCTCTTGGTTTCTTGCAGACTCTCTGCTTTCCTAGCACAATCGTGAAGATGTTCGACGAGCCGGTTGCATTCTTCATCTATGTTGTCGATAATGGAATCGTCCTATTCACCCGCAAATGAAGCAAAGTGGTCCCAGTTGATGTAGGTCTTGGGGCTTTGTTTCCTAAACTAGCTCTCTCTACACACACTGAGAAATAGAACCTGGCGCGGAGGAGACGATGGTCCGATCCCGTGTCGAACTTCGGAACAACAGCGACATCAGTCATTCAAAACCTCCACTTGAAGATGATGTGGTCTATTTCGTTATGGAACTGTCCACCAGGTGACTCCCATGCCCATCGTAAATGAGAGGGCTTCTGGAATTGCGAGTTACCATGGATGGTGTGTGTCGACATGATCAACTCGGACAGCCTTTCATTCTGCTCATTCCAGTCCATTCCGTGAGTTTCGATGTGGAGCTCTCCAGCCGTTCACCTGAGGCCAATCTTGGAATTAAAATCACTGACGATGATCTTTAAGAAAGTGTGTCCTTCTCTGTAGAGCCTCTCCAGATCCATATAAAACGCTTCCGACTCCTGTTCTTCGTAGCTCGATGTTGGTGCGTAGGCAACGAAGATGGTTAGAGCTGGGGTTGAGCCACACCTTCTTAATCGCAAACGTCCGATTCAGGTTGATAGGCTTTCGTACGAATAGATTCATATCCAAGTGCGTATGACGAAGACACCTGCGCCGCCGATGCCTCTGCTGTCCATGTTCCAAGAAACAGTCCTTCTCCAATCTCAACTCGTCTCGGTCAGTACGATGACGTCGTACTTGATCTTCTTAGCTTGCATCATCACTTCTTCTAGACACGCTTCCAATGCAAGCGTCCAGTGCGCTGAGAGTACAGATCGCCATTTTAGTCTTCTATTTTTGGGCAGCCTGTTTAAGCCCTGAGATTTTAGCAGCCTCTCCCTATCGGTCCTACCCAACGCTACCGTATTGAGGGCTCGCTCAGGTTCAGGGAAATGAGGCCCACTTCTGTTACTGTTTTTGGCGAGTGGATACCCATGGATACTCATATTGTAGCTTGCCAGGCTCTGACGTGGGGGCTGGGTTGACTCCGGGGCTTGCCAGGCTATCCAAGCTTGGACGAGGGGTTTTTTCTTGGAGGCAGCCCCGACCGCCTCTCAGATGCTTCCCAGTCACTTGAATGCAAGCATTTGGCTAAGTCGATGGGCAGGATACCAACTGCACCCACAGACTGTCCACACACGCATGCGTGGATACACCAGCGATAAACAGAGGGCATACCGACCAACACAGCAGAATCAAGGAGTCCATCATCTGATTCCACCTGCGCAAGTACTAGTGAGCTTTGGTCGGCGATTGATTTCTCTATTCGCCACTTGGGGACGCCCCAGGTAACCTCGTCACTAACCGGCTGGGGATCCTTCATTGAGAGAGAGCTTTCAGTGAAGGAGGTCCGTAGCCTCCCAGCTGATAAATGAGACAAACTGAGTCCTATCAAGCACTTCCTTTCAGAAAGTTCAACGTACTTTTACTCCCTGTCATAGGAATTTCACCGTTGTTCACCTCCTTCTGCTGCTCTTCGTAAAAGTTCCGTCCCATCTTTGTGCATCTCCAAACCTACTTCACTCTTCTAGAGTTTGTACCATTTACATTCAAGTTAGCAATGCTACAAACACCTAAACAAATGCGAAATATCGACATACTCATTGGTGTTGATTAATTGGACTTGGCAGATACTCTTGCAGAGCTACTACAACTAGAACAGAACAATATGTGTAAGAAGGACCGAAGCCATAATCAACCGGTCGATTACACAACAAATAGATACCTATCGCTATCGGTATCTAACGATCATGTCAGCAGATTCCACATGACCCCTGTATGGAATGAAATGTGTTCAGCTTGCCATAAATTGTTACATAACTGAATAGGACTCTCAATCCAGGATTTTGGCCCCGCCCACTTTGCTCACACCCGCCTACAGCGAAGGTTGACCTTTCTTGCTTAGCTATCTTTTCAAGGAGAGGAAGTCATATTTCCAGTAGTAGTAAGAAGAAACAAAATACCTCGTCTGTGGTGGCTTGGCATGGATTACCCCTAGATTCGCCTTTTGCGTTTATAGTACAAAAATGGCTGGCTTTAGTGAAGTCCATCACCAAAGGTCACCAAAAATAACGATCGAATTGTTCATGTCTTTCAGCATTGGAATGAAAATGAATTCACCACTGAGACTGTTCGTTCTTCTTGTGCTCCTCGCATTATGTGTTCTGCTGGTTAAGGAAAGTATCAGGAACACTGCGTCAATCGGGAACACCACTGTTAATGTTACAGCCCACATTGTTAAAGAGAGCGGTTATGAAAATAAGACTGAACAGCCTTGCCCAGGGGTAAGTGTGGGAGTGCGCACTCAAGTTTAGTAACAGTTTTAATGCCTTCATAGAATGTGATGCCACCTAATTACAATATACTAGGGAAAGGACGATTGCGATGAAAGGGGATATGTAAGAATTGGAACTGGAGATTTTCCAAAGGTATGTATAGAAACTTGCGTTCAAGCCCAACAACGCTTGTACGACGTTTGAAAAGTTTTAGTAAAGTAATTATTACTACAGTGCAATGTATACAGGTGCATGCCAAATCGCTGAACCGTTCACGTAGACAGTCTCGCAGGGTGAGTATCGAAACTTACATTCAAAATCTCAGTAACACTCCCTGAGTAAATAAGTCGTACACACTAGAGAAGACAGAGTGACTTCTCTCCTCTTGTCCCGTTGATATCGATACCCTCGATCAAGAGCCGGTGAGACTCCACTACTCCCTGTCACGAGCCAGAATGGTCCAGTTCATTTTCCTCGCTCCAGGAGCTCGAAGCATAGCATTTCTTTCATTCAGAGCCTAAGTGAAAAGGTCTGACCATCGCACTGGAGACCGTCCTGGCGTTCATTTGCTCCTATGGATCCAGTTCATAACCACCCTAGTCCAACGGTCATCACAATATCGCATGACGTTTCGGGCCTCAGTGTAAGCAAAATCGTTGCTGATTCTTCTAATACCGCGCGATTCCTTCTGCTTGGAGTCATAGTAATCTTGGGACTCGTAGTCTAGGTAAAATAATGATAGTTATGGTGCGGAATGGTGCGATGTTGGCTAGGAAAGCGCGTTCCCAGAGAAGTCTTTCAGAAATAGTAGAGGAGCAGGTTTTAGGAGTTTTTTGAAGACGTGACGTCAGAAGTTGTATGAAAGGAGTAATTGCCAGTCGTGTGCTACTGCGTAGAGCTAGCTACAGTCAGGCCAGAATGCCAAAAATTGCTTACCATTGAGCGCATTCATAGTACCGATGTCAGGGCGCTGGCGTTAGCGTTATGACGCTGACGTTATGGCACTGACATCTTCTAATGCAGCGAACTTTAACACTCCCTGAATCAGTCTGCGTCTCTGGGCTAGTGCCGTCCGTTCCGTGCTGTGCCCCCCCCCCCCCCCCCCCCCATTAACCAGGAAGGCAGATCCTGCAATAGTTACAATTTTTTATCCAGATAAAGGAGCTAAAGCATCTAGCATTAGTTCTGAGACTCTCATGGAGTTACATAGAGCATTACCTGAGCTGATGTTTGCAGGGTAACGGGCCCATTGATTGGTATCAACCTAACTCAAGAATTCTTGGAAAGGAAGTCCGTATTCCATATCGTGTAAGTTTGGAAACTGGGTAAAGCATAAAGCGCCGTCTTTCTACCCTCTGTACACTTGAGAAATCCCCGAGATTCTCTCGGGTGTACAGAAGGTAGAAATGCAGAGCGCTCGCCAGTATTATCCTCCTTTTTGAGAGGTGTTCTGTGGGAGGTGACTGCCAGGCTCATACACACATGACTGGCAGAAACTCGGGAATTACTGGGCTATCGCCTTAAGTAGGCTCTGACAAGGGGTGGCGACACTTCTCCCCGTATTTCCACGAAAAGCGGCGGTGGACTCGTGTCCTATCGGATGCGCCGAGAGCGGCATGTCGCTCGGGGTGAATTTAGCACACCCCTCCGAAAAGAAGGCCCGGCTACAGTCACAGTTCTATTTTTTTTCAGGCCTATCACCACGAGCAAAGTGAGTATAAGCTGCATATTATCAAATTTGGATACTATATAGTAGCTGTTATGTCACGAATTTTTCAGCTTAATGCAACATCAATTACAGAACCAGGTAACAGAGATTGCACTAGTTGCCCTTTCATAGAAGATGCTTGCTCAAGAGGTTCGAATATGAGGAGACCGGGATACACGTGTGGGAAGCCAAATGTTATGTGAGTTCGGGACTTTGCAGAGGTGTATTAGAGCAGAAGCCGTCCATTTCTTCTTCACTACTGTACTAGGCAGAACATCGCTTTTCCTTGTAATCAGTTGGTAGCGAATATTTTGATAATCCTTCGTTGCTCAAAGGCACAGCTAACGAGATTACGAGATTACCTTGACGAAAATTTCAAGAGAGGTATTCTGACGAGATTTCTGCTGCTGCAATTGCGCAAAGTGCTGACTACACCAAGCCAAATCTGTCCAGAATTGCCTTTCACCGTCGTGACAAGTCGTCTGAACTTCCTACATGGGTTCCTCTGGGAATGGTGCAGCCTCTACGACGTCGTTGAAACTCGTCCGCCTTCGGTGTGACAAGCAATCGCTACAATTTTTAAATTCACGTACCCCCTACCTAGGCCATTTTCCGACGTGACAGCGCCACATACAGAGGGTTCTGAATTTCCTACATGGGTTCCCCTGGGAAGGTTGCAACCTTACGATGCCGCCGGAACTGGTCCGCCTTCAGCGTGACAAACAACCGATACAATTTTTAAGGCCACGTAACCCCTACCTAAGTGGTTTTCCGACGTGACAGCGCCACATACAGAGGGCCATCTATATCGATATCGATAGGCCATTTTTATCGTGAACTAAGCCTTTAATCATCCATCGCTAGCTCTTTCAAGGGATGGCTCACTGATACCATTTCGCTCTTGAAGACAAGCTAAAGATATAATTGCGTTTCGTTGATATTTCTACAACCCGATATTTCCATGCCCTCAGTCGCCAGCGAACTCTGAGCATTTGCCGATGCCAGTGACATCTAACGATAAAAGTCAGCAGTATGATAAATTGACAAACCTTGCGACACTCCCTATAATAATCACTTATCGTCTCATTCATCGGGTGGTCAGGCGATATTCAGAATTCTTTTTTGAATCTACACTTCTCAATTCAGGTATTTTCTGGATTCTAGTAATTGTTTACGTGGCGTTGTCCTCTGTGACACTAATGACAACAGTTGTATGGCAGTGCGGGACGGATATGACACCCAAATCGCAGAATCAGTCGGTTCCGTCACAATGATTGAGTGCAAAAATGGAAGGTGAGACAATTGCTTCCAGTATTTTTGAAACATGACAAGAATACCCTCCCTGATCTTGTGCAGTGATAACTATGAGATTCATAAGGGATAAACGATAAAGCTTTGAGTCGATAATCAGTCCCGTTTGAGGGAATTGCCCACGCATTCGACTTCCATTCAGAATCGTAGTGGCGCAATGAGTGCGTATGTGGCCTATAAAGTGATTTGCAGGTGGCCAACAGATGTAGAGGTCCTACTTTTACCCAAGCGATTCTGATACCACTTAATCGAGCCCGCAGGGATGGAAGGCTTGGTTGGCCCAGGCAGATATCGACCCAGGATTCGAACTCGCGAACATACGTGTGCGAAGTGCACCACTTGACACTACACTGCCTCCGTCCTGTGAGATTCATACAATTCAAAATTGAGAGTGAGTCAAGGGCCGGATTATGCAAGAACTGGTGTTTTATCCTCCAAGCCCTGCACCTGAAGGAACTGAAGAGTTAGGTGGTCCGGGTGGGTTACTACAATCCAATATTCGGTCTATACAGTCTCACGTTGTGGCAGTGCACCACATCCGCTTTGGATGTTGCAGACATAATATAAATAATGCTCGTTGGTAATCTGCGATCGGTGACAATGACTGAAGATGTGATGTTTTCTAATTTCGAATACCAGCTTTGTCAAACTTCGGAATATCCATTCCTTAAGTCATCATTCAGATGGAACGCTCGTACCGTTACCAACGAATTTAAGGAGATCAATAACGGATTACGATGTATGGTCAGAAGATATCACCATGGATAGGCATTATTTGTAATAAATACATTGTGAACCATTCGCTCTCGGTTTCATCTTGAAGGCACCATCCACGATGATTTTGATGGACTCTTTTTCAGTAAGAGTAAGGTAGGAACAATTTATGGGTAGTGAAAAAAATCCGTCGATTTTGAGAAAAATAAGGAGTATTCGGACGAGATCCCGGTTGTTGCAATTGCGCTTATTGACTACGTCAAGCCACAACTTCAAAGAACTGCCTTTCGCTGTCGCTATGAATCATGAGAAGTACTTTGAGCTTCTCACATGGATCCCTTGTGATAGGTGCAGCCTCCACAATGCCGCTGTCCAAGGACACCGCTATATAGGCTGTTCTCAGAACTGGTAGTGCCAGATATAGTGTACGAGGTAGTCTCAAATTCACCCTATGGAGAAATCTGGGAAACCACTTTCATCGTGAACTGTGCCTTCAATATTGCTTAAATGAACCGTGTCCTCACAACAGAAGGCGATAATTCTTCTTGTTCTTGTTCATTTCGGCCGTTAGATTCAGCATGTTCTCTCTGAAATTTCGACAATGCGGTATGCTCTATGTGCTCGATGCTACAAAGCGGCTCAGATTTCTCAGTTGTTTATGAAAAAGCTGTGACTACCGACGAGTTTCTGTGTTCAAAAAACGGCAGGTGTTCGAATTTCTGCGACATTGAAATGAGGTCGTACAAAATAAGGAATTTCTCAAGCTCAAGATGATAAATGATATAGCTTTTTCGGGAAGACGAGTACTCCAGGGGTTCGTCTCGGAAGGGAAGTCGCAATTCAACTACTCTAACCGACTTCTCCCAGTTTTCAAAGCATTCCTGTTCGAGTGCTAATGGTATACTACCTCCACTTTTTGATATTTTACTCTATCTGAGTTCCTTTTTCCTTTTTTCGACTCATTCTTCGCTTTCAAGCAGCCCTTCAGCTATAAAAGCAGTATTCTTGATATTTTTTACCTCTTTCAATTCTTTTTTCCCTCTTTTGACTCTTTCTTTGGTCTCGGACAGCCCTCTAACTTTAAGCACAGCATCCCTGAAAATATAGACTTCACTGACTTAAGGTTCAACTTCCGACAAACTAATGAAGCCAAACTGAAAAGCCTTAGACGGTCTAGTCACTAAGGATGGAGATTTTGGCCTCAATTAGATTAGAAGACGAGCAGTAAGAACGGTTTTCCGTAATCGATTCGCCGCATGCGGCTGTCGCGGACCATTCGCTTCGCCGATATCAGAGCTCTAGCGTTCTTCATGCATCTCAATCTATATGTGATCATTATTTTAGGCATGATTCTACAATTAATTCCTTCGTTCCTGTACTTCACACCTGCTAGATCTTCAGCTGTATTCTTTCGCGCGCGGCGTCCCTCTTGCCGCGACACGACAACTTCGTTCCTCCTGCACCACACCCCAATCGATCCCGTTTTTGGCGGCGGCGTCGACTTCCTTTCAGAGTCGTAGTGGCGTTCTGGATGGGCCTTTAAAATGACTTGCCCTTGCCCTAGTCGGCCCTTTCATCCTCCCAGACGAGTTTTGAGTCGTGGGAAAAGTCCTGGAGGGATGGAAATTCTGTTTAACCTAGGCGACATCGAGCTGGACACTATCTCCAGAGCATAGGTGTGGGATGGTGCGTCATCTGCCATACTGCCTATTCCGTTCGCCAGCACGCAGAATCCAAATAAATTCTTGAACGTGTGCTTTAAGCCATCACCATAGCACCACGCTGATATTGGATGCAACATTTTTCTTTCCATAAATATATTTCGAAGCAGAATTTCCACCATGTAGTCACATCCAGACACGATCTATGGCGCAATCCAGAATGTGCGGAAATAGTAATTCCCACAACTGCATGGCCCGTATTTTTCTGATTCAATATCCACGAGTCAATGACGTGCGTTCCGTGTCGTCATTCTTCAGAATGAACGAGGTTCTGGGGCGGAGCCGCTCGGCACCGTATCGATCCCTCCTCGGGCTCACTCAGCGAGCTTGCGCTTCTCGTGATGATGCTCGCCCTACTCGCACTGCTCGTCAGTAATGTTTTCGCCTTTGATTTTGGCGAATCGGTAAGTCTATTCACTTTTTTGTATAGGTTCATTGGCTATGCCTGCGGTAGCCCACACCCACTGAATGCGGTAGTTTGTAGGGAAGTAAGTGGGGCAGAAAATCGCAGTGTATCTTTAAAGTCTAGTGCATTACCTCTAAAAGTTTAACTCGAGCTGGGAGTATCTTGGGCAATATATTCCATGGAAATAGCATCAGTCCTTTTTCTGTAAGGTTTGATTTCCATATGTTATGACCATTGATTCTCATCGTCAAGGCTCGCAGTTGAGCCATAGAGGGCAGTAGTTCCGGTATTGGATACTGAAATTGAGACAGTAGGCATCGACTGCTTCAGGCGGGCGACATGGCGCTGCTTCCCTCTGGTGACTTCATCGACTTGATTTCGCGAGATGCCGAGAATGTGCCAAGCCCCTCAGCATTTGGCAGTAAATTTATAACCGGTAAGTACATATTCATGACTAGCTGAATTCATATTCAGATAACTTTACCATTCCTATATGTAATTTCTAAAAAAGTTTCAATGTTTTCTGAGCAACTTTTCGAGAGCAAGAATTAATTTTTGAAGCCGAAAGCGTACTGAAAGAAATTTTTGCGATATTTCTGATAGTTTGTGATGGTGTTCTTTAGTAAAAGGGCAGGATGTGGCTTAAGCTCATCGAGAAGGTACAAAAAACCAGTAATGGTCGTCTTCCCAACAGTTTTGGCGTTCGCTCACAAACGCCAAGATTGTTGACAAGACGACCATTATTGGTTTTTTGTACCTTCTCGATTAGATTATTATGAACGCTAGCAGTAAAGATTTTCTGAGGGATAAAAGCTGTGCTGTTCATCACCCAGTGAGGCCATAGTAGCAGTATTGTAAACTGATTATGTAGGGGTTTCAGAGCGATTTTCGCTTAGTATACCACAACGACACCTCTTAGCTTTCATCATCAGCAGGCTGCTGCTCTTTCGTAAGTGCCAATCTGCACTTTAACATCGTAGACAAGTCTTGATGAGCAAGGAGCGCCTTCGGCTGAACATACTTTGGCTCAATTGCACCATACTTCGCTACTGACAGTCAGATGTGGCGACAGTGGATTCTGTCCACCTGAGCGGTGGAATCATGGTCTCTGAAAAAGACAAATACGTCGAAACGTTGTCGTAATTCCTTAAGACCTACGGTGTTAAAGTATTTTTCTATGAGAGCTAGCGTATAAGATGAATGCGGTATATCGGGAATTGATGGACGTTCACTCGGGATAAAACAAATCTTAAATTGCTTCCCTAGCGTATCTTCCCCACAAGGTAGGTTGACCATGCGTTCCTCAAATCTGCCGTTTACGTCTTGGGTACTGTGGATGAGGAACTAAAGTGGGCTTTTCGCCTGAAGAAGGCGAATAACGGAAGGGCGTCTTCCAACATTCGCTTCCTTTTCCGAGGCAACATGCTTCTAAAACTCTGCCTCAATTAGGGCATTCCGCTTTTTCTGCTATGACTCAGCTAATTTCTTTCAACGATCTACATGGCAGGCCCATGTCAGTGAATGTTTTCATCTCTGATTGCTCTGTTTTCATAATCTTGAGCACGATGTGAAATTCCAATGTAATTTTCTGTTCCTCTCCCCGTCTGACTTGAAAAAATCTTCTTGAGGTAGTTGAAACAACATTTTGGAATACAAAATATCGTACACCTTTGCTTTTGGTTAAATTTTTCTCGATTATCGGTTGTTAGCGTGACAGAATTTATTAAAAATGGCTCGCACTGAGGGCAAAGTTGTAAGATGGCAAGATTTACTGAAAATGGCTCACCCGAGTATTCAATATTTTTCCTACTCTTGTGTTTTATCTGGTGATTTTGCAATTCAGCAATGATTGCGTTGATCGAACACAAACGAGTAATAAAGTGGTCAATTATTCGTCCAGCCAATGTTCCTTACTTATGTGGGTTCAACTTCAGGTGGAGCCGGCGAAGGAGAACAAAAACTTCGCGAAGAAGAGAATTTTCAACAAAGACAAGAGGTAACAGCTTTTAACCCTTCTATTTCAAATTGAATGTACTATTCTACTAACAGCTGGCCTAACTCTAATCTCTGATCGGGCAGCCACCTTTATTTATGTGATAAAATTTGTTTGTACTCTTTGCAAGCTCGGTTTTAGAGCATTACTGAGCTCTCGCTTTTTCCTCCTCCAAAGCCTGGAATCATCATATCATCATCAATTCAACTAGACCAAACATCTCTACAATCCTGCCGATACTTGATATCTAACAGGGTATAATCGAAGCTAAAGATAAGCCGTTCACCGCCTCTCACAGACCGACAACAACGGCGAGTACGGTCGCAAAGTTTTCAATCTACTTGTTTGTTTGTTTATTGATACATTAGTCTCAGTGCATCTATTATGACGCTACATAACCCAGCAAAAGGAGTTCGAAGTGGTTCAGTCAACTATTGAAACACGTAAGCAGAGAGCAGTAATCAACAGAAAGACAGCAGCATCCATCCCTCCCCCCTCCTCCCCTCCCCTACTTTCGTGGTAAGATTGTAGACGAAACCGATCCCGTGATGATAATGCACAAGAAACCTGAAGATATGCGGTAAGCTCTTGAGGAAGCTTTGGAAAACCCATGCCAGGCCAAAGAATTCAGTTAGCCAGCAACTGCACCTGTTTTCCTTACATTTTCTAGAATTCTCAGAATTCTTTTCAGTGTCTATATGTTGTTAACCACATAAACCGGTGTACTAAGATCGAAACCATAGAACTGAGTTTTGTTTAGGTGAAATCCGACAACGTTCTTCCGGCTTACTGTGAACCACCAAATCCATGCCCTGTCGGATATACAGCTGCCGATGGATGTTTGGAAGAATTTGAAAATAGGTGAGAGAAGTACTCAAGCATTGCATGCGTTTGGCTAGTTCGTTTCGAGATTGCTTCCCGGATTCAAAGCCATTCTTCATACTCAGTCGACCCCCTCCCGTTATTAATAGTTGGATACTTTGACACTCTTCGTCGATTATTTCAAATGTTGGATAGCTATATGTATAGATAACTTGGTTATTGTCCTAATCACGGAGGTATTCATGCAAAATGACAGTCGAATGGGCTCTGTCACGAAGGATACACATAGCACTAAAAAGAAAAGCCGAACGTCTTATACGCTACAATCCCACCACAGTCGAATGACATGCCAAACTGTCGAGGTTCTCTATCAATGCACTTATTCTAGTGGCTCTCTTTATCTAACGTTTGCCATTAACCCTTATATGTACATTGTTATCAGATCCTGGCATATTCTATTGCAACTATTGAAATGCCAAGGTAGCGAATTAACACAAAGGGCATTACAGACCTAGAGGCTCTCCATTTCTATGGCTCTTTATCAGCCCTTATCGCTTGTTATCGGTCCTCGTCGCTGACCATCAAAGCCTCTTTACACCATCTTTCAAAGTGCCAAAGCTCCGATCTGAACACGTACTGAAAAGCAGATCTTGTGTAGCAGATTCTGTGACTTTTGCCTTCTAATTCTCTTTATCAGTTTCTGTCATTTGTTATCACTTCCTACAACCCACAATCGGTGTTCTCATCCTGCCACCTATATCCCTACCCTTGAACGCTCAAAGTTTGGAAGACCAAAAGTTATGAATTTCCGGTTAGACACACAGGCAAACCGACAAATGCACTCATCGTTAGCTCACAGCTCATCATCAAAAAAAAAAAATTCCTAAAATCAAAATATCGTTAACTTTCAATGGACTAGCGATTTCCGATTTCATCGTAGCAGTAGCCAAAAGCAGTGGCCAGCGTTTTCAAAAGAATTGCTCCCACAAAAGCGCAGTTTCCTCTAGTAATTGCTCGATCAAGACGGAAGCATTCAGAGCAACTTCCTCAAATAATAAATTGTTTTTTTAAAAATGGCACTCATTAGAAGTATTTCTCCTCTTCTTCTTTTGCATTGAAATCAATGGCTTTGCGTTCAACAATCCCATCTTCGGGATGTTCCCATGTTGTTCCTGATTTGACTTTCATTCAATATCATTGTAGCAGTTTGGATGCATATGTGGCCTACACAATGACTTGCGGGGGCCAGCCAATGTTAAAGTTAGTGTTTTTAACCATCCGAACGGGTCTGGCACCAACTGACCAACCTCGGCAAGGTGAAAGTTTTGGTCTGCCGGGGGCACAGATTGATGCGGGACACCATGTCACTACGTCTTGGTCGGCCGGGGGCACAGATTGATGCGGGACACCATGTCATTACCATGTGTTAGTCACCACATGCCATTAGGCCACTTCGAACTTTTTCTCCTTTTTGATGTTGTTTATACGTCGAGAATGAAGCAAAAACGTCCACTCATGAAAAATCCAGGGATTTTTATCCAGTCCAGAATATATTCCGAGCCTCTCCTGATCACTGCAGCCATTGCAATAAAGAGACGTCTTGAATTTTGGAGTTGTTCGTGTAACGAGTGAATTGTGATGTGAATTACACTTTGGGTTCAGTTCCTACTTGTTCAAATATCTTCTGTCCAAGATTAATCTAGGCTGCACCCCTCTTCCACAAACCTGACATTTCCATGGATGAACTCTTTGACATTATTTAAGCTTCCTAGATATAAGC
This sequence comes from Haemonchus contortus, assembly GCA_000469685.2. NCBI lineage: Eukaryota > Metazoa > Nematoda > Chromadorea > Rhabditida > Trichostrongylidae > Haemonchus > Haemonchus contortus. The sequence goes on along the minus strand of LS997566.1, from coordinate 8,616,298 downwards.
AGTTTCCTCCAACAGTATTTCTGGCATTTTTGTAGTCAAATTTGTCAGACCACCTAACAAACTGTCCCATTTTTCTGAAACACACTAATTTAATAAAATGAACGTCTGTCCTTATTAACCGACATTTCAGCGCGGAGTTCTCTCGAAATTACCAAGCTCAGCAACACTGCATTTGCGACCAGGAACACATGTTCAAGTGAGTCATTTTCTGTTAGGAGTAATGATAAGAGTTATTTATATACTACATTCATATATTTATAATTTTATGCTTTTCTTACATCCTAGAAATAGTTAAAAGATGCAGATGTAGGTGTAAGAGTATGGCGTCCACAGTATGTAGTGTTAAAATTCACGTAAGCCCAGAAAAGTAAACATTCCCAGTTAACTCGCTCTAGAGTAAACAATGAAGTAGTTGGTAAACAGCCAGATTCTCATTGGACCATTATGAGACGAATTGCTACAATTAAATAATACGATATACTGTTACTACTCCAAGGTGTCTTGAATGTGAACGTTTTTTAGCTATTTCAAGGTTCTCTCCTCACGCTGTGCAGCATAAAAGCTGCGGTGTTGTGAGGGAAGCTTGTGGGCTTGATTGAATTGAATTGCTTGGAAAGAGAAGCGACCACTACCTTGTAATCATGAAGGGCCCAACCAACTCTCTATTCACGAGAACTCAGTTTGAGAAAAAAACTCTGTGGAGATCTGCGACACATCCATTCTCTATGGGTTAATCGTGAAACGCATGATTATGATAATGATCTGCATGTGGGGATACGAAACAAGATGAATTCAAAGGGTGCCGATCCCGGTATAGTGAGACTAGCGTCCTTCTGAAATCTGGGGTCGAAATATGCGGTGCCACTTACGAAAATTTGAGCTCAGGATATTACCCTGGCTCATTCTCGTGCCTGGTTGACCCGATGAGAGCCCATGATTAGAAGAGCTGTTGCAGCTAATGGAGGTGGGCGAATCCGTTTAGCTAACTATGCTGCTTCACAAGATTCTTTTAGACTAGTAGGGAAAACACTCATGAGTTCCTGGCGACATGCAAAATTGGTGGACCACTTACTTTGGGACTACCCCGGAAGCTTCCTGATTTCTTCTTTCTACCTTCAGAACAGCAAATACTGAAAAGGAAGCAGTATGAGACTTCGTGCAACCTTCTTTATCATAATATTTTGGCTTTATCGGTATTTGGAGGCTTGAAGAAAATTCTTTTTTGACTTTCTGTAAAGGTTGCACGATCCATATCAGAGGACAGAAACTTTAAAGTTATGTGGTCCTAAATAGAATATATTGGAGTTAAGTGCATAAAAAATAAGTGCCGGAAGATCTCTAAAATCAGGCTATAGACACTTGAAGAAATTTTTAGCTGTTTTTTACTACATCCCGAATTCTTCTTGCTTTTTTCAGTTGTGCTGAAAAGGAGGCATCCGATCTTGGAGCATCGCTGCAGGAGCTTCTTGACGAACACTCTCTCCATCGTAACATGATTGCAAAGAAATTCCACGAGAAACGAAGTGCAGACGAAGTGAGAATTCAATTTTCTAGACACACGTTCTTCACAAAATTAAAGCAAAAACTGATGGGATGTTCCACGTACATTCTATCACTTTTATGAGCATAATTGTTATCGGAATACTCCCCTTCCCCCTTCTTTTTTTTAGATTACCCTTAATCGTACGCTACTGCCTATGCTGAATTACTTATGATCTTTCTTTTCAAAAGGTGCAGTTAGCTTGGGCTGATATCGATCCGAGATTCAATCTGGACCATTATCGATATTTACCTCGATAGTCCTGGACAATCGGAATTAATAGTAGTAATCTAACAATTTTCTCGGAGGCTAGATCAGAGCGCAAAATGGTAGATAGACGAAATTGCGCTTTGGTGTATGCAAGGTTGGGGCCAGCCACAATCCACATCACTCCAACCTGAGTTGAGCAACAACAAAAGAGAGAGTTCTCACTTGGTCATTTTGAGAAGGATAAATCATTTCTGGGAACAACTCCTAGATTGAGCGCTGAGAAAAAAGATTGCTCCTCTCTTCTCTCATCCTAGTTCAGTGATTTATGTAATACAACAGTGAAGTAAGGGGGGGGGGGAAGGGGTGGAGGCACCGTTAGATATTTTCAGGTTGCCTCTAGAAACTTAGTTGGTAGGTGAAAAAGCTGGTGAAAGTGTAATAGAGGAAGGGACGGGGGGCGGGGAAGGGGGGTCACCGGATTTTCCGTACACTCTTAATCAGAAGCGTATAGGTGTTACCTAAGCCTTGCAGGGGAGGAGCACTCGGTTGGACGGGAAGATTTCTTCGTGCAAAAAGCTAGGATCAGGAAAGAATTGGACATTCACTTGATTCACCCACCCAGATCCTCTTTCCCTTCTAAGGCTTAGTTCCAAAAACTATTCTCTCTGCTAACCAATGTTCCTAGGCACCATTATAAGCTCGCGAAGTCAGCTCCTTTTCATCTCTGCGCTCTAGTGCTCAGTAAAGAAAAGAGCACCGACACCTTCCGCCTCCCCCCTCCTCTCCACTCCCGCTAATCAAATTTTCACTAAAAAGCGATATTTTCTCTTCGCTTTTTTTTTCGCGTTAGTCAAGCAACACACTTAATTGTGTTATGCTCCAGTTGCCACCCCGACGCAAGCGTTCCATTCGACCGCAACATCCAATCGTTCATCTACAAAAATCAAACAAGAACCCATATCTGCAGGGCGAAATTCTGAAGACGGTCTCGAAGAAGGATGGCAGAAACGTATGGTAGACGACGTTACCATATGATATCATACGATACCATATGATCCGATGATCTCATTCTTCCTCAACATTCATTATTTCAATTGTGAACTAGTCTGTCGCCAATATTACAGCAATCCGGTTATCACTCCGTCAATCCATCTCAATGGGTCAAGCATTTAGTGTGTCTCTAAGAATTCTATGTGTTCAAGTGCTGTCTCCATAAATCTTTGTTAACAGCTCGTTATGTTCTTGTGCCGAGCGGGTTTACAGGTGGAATAAGTCGTAAATTGGGGACTTACTTTTCGATGCATTCGTCTTTTCAGAGGCCTGAACCCATGTCACTTGATGTTTGTTAAATGCTGTTATTTCGTCGCAGCATTCGAAACGAAAGTCTCAGTCTCTCACAAGGTTGGCAAGTTACGGGCAAAGCCTCTGTTAGGGACAAACTTGAAAGTTAAAACATATAAGCCATTGAAAGGATCTTGGCAGTGTAAGGGATGAGGGCCCGGTGCCCGTAAGCCCAAGTACGGGTTCAAGTCTTGCCTAGGCCGAAGTTTACCCACAATTCGCCAACCTTGTGGGCTGCACGTTATCCAACAAACTCCCGATCCCCCTATTAAACGTAAAGACGAAGTCGAACTCCATATTTGAAAAATGATTTATCAAGGATCCATCGCTCAGGCGGGCGTAATCTGTCACTGCCACCATATAGACGAGACGTGAGACAACAGCGGATGAGACTTCCTACTGTCTCACTTATGCTTATGATCAGGTTACGGTGTCACTGAGTCACAACTCGTAGTAAAGCAGGAATCAGCTAGTTTAATTTAATTTATAACTTCAATTTTTATTTAGTTCAGTAATAGGGTTACTTATTAGTCGCACGATAGTTCTGATCGTGTCATCCCGTTCATGCGCAAGCTACAGTTTGTAGCACAGTTGCTGAAGCGCTGTTGGAAGAGGTTTACTCTGGCATTTCCGCTTTCGTCAGCATGAGTCAGGAAGCATCGTCATTTAAGGAAAGAAATTTTTTGACCTCGAGTGACGATAACAGGTAATACTGGAAAGACTGACCCTGGGCACTGCTGGCTTTTGCATTTTGCATAGTGATACAATGATAGAGGCGGAAAGACGGGAACTCTATGATATAAGATAGGAAAAGACAACAGGGACTGATAGAGAGCCTCAGACGGAATCCACAAGATCGTTACACCGTTGGTGTTCACAGTGGAACCCTGGCACTGTGGGGTGTGTGACTTTATTCTCATTCAGAATCGCCCCTCTTTCATTGGAAATCGTAGTGAACTTTGGACGAGAATGCAACCTGGACAACGTAACGAACAACGTAAAGTTGAGAGTTTGATTGGATCATAGGCACTTGGTGGCAGGGGTGATAACAACTGGTAAGGGCGATAAGGAGCTAAAGTAGGTGGGAACCACTGTGTTAGTTTCTCTTTTGGTGTTAGTAGTGGGAACTTGAAACATCGAATAGCGACGTGGAATCCGTTGTGATTACGGGAGGTTGGTAACTAGAAGTAGTAGCAGCTAATAAGGGATGTCACTCACCATTAGATCACGTCCTGTTTTCGTATGTATGCAGAGCATTGCTACTTCAGTGTGTGATGTAGGGTGTGATTGGATGGCAGGTAATAGTTTACAGAAAGTAACAGCGTCTGATGAAAGCAGATGAGGGCTTTGGGAAGGTTTTAAGGTTCCGACCTCCGGGTGGTTTCATAGAACGATAGATAAAGGATAAAGGATGAAGGATCAAGCCATGGGCGTCAATAATCACGTCTGGGGTATGCGCCCCGCATTCAACTTCCATTCAAAATCGTAGTGGCATAGTGAATGCATATGTGGCTTATATTAAACAATGACTTGCGGTGGCCAACCGATATACAAGTCAGTGCTTTTATCCTCCCAGACGTGTCTGGCACCAACTAACCGACCCCGGATCGATGGAATGCTTGGGTGGCCTAGGGAGAGATCGATCTGGGATAGTGCGCCACTTCCCACTACACCACCTCCGTCTGAATTCGGAATGTTACCTAAATATAGCCTAACTGAGCCCTATTTGAAGAATTTCTGCCAAAAGTACCTATATTTACATGAGAAGAGCCATTGAAGAATAATTTTTCAAGGATTACTTTCTATGCTACATAGCTGAGAGTAGAAGGACGATTTGCAGTTTTGGCTATTTATGATACCAATCTCTCTGAGCTTTCACGAAATTAAAACAGTTAATATTCAGTAGCAGCTTTTTTTTGAGCACAACATAGCCATTTTCCATAATAGGCATGAGCGCTTGATGTCATTTTTGTAGATCAATTCCTTTTACTTTCTGGTAATTTCCACAAGATCGATACCTGCCGACCTTGACAGTTGCTGTTAATCGTTGGTAGCAAGTACCTCCGTCATCTTCCTCAATTTATCATTCTTTTTCTTTCGTAATACTTGAATGATTACGCCTAATTTCACTGCATAAGCTTCTTACTATTTAATCCAGTAACCAGTTTGACTGGTGGCCCAGCCAATCAAATCTCAAGGATCATTGAGAATTATCCAATTGGTTGTAGCGCTCACCTCGCAGTTTCTCTTTGGCTATGAATCTATATGGTGTTTCTTCTGATATTTCGCGGTAATCAACCAGAAGGGTGATTTAATTCATTTTAAACAGAACACAAAAAGCTTTCAAGATGAGATCTTTTGGAGAAATCCGATAGTCACGCTCCCACTATCGCTCCAGTCAGGCTTTTCCAAAACTAAGGAAAAGCTTGAGAAGATTTACCCTTAAATTGGGTATTTCCATTCTATTACTGTCCCAGATGAATGTTTTGACTTGATATTTTGTTAACTGCTGTTATTTGGCCGCAGTACGCTTTCCGAAAGTCTCATAAGGTGGGTGATTTATGGACAAAATTTGAGTCTCCGACGGGACTCGAACACGTACTTGTGCTTTCCGTGCACCGAGCTCTATCTCTGACACTACCCTCTGTAGAATGAAGTTAAGAAGCCGAGGACATGTAAGGGATAGAACATGATGCCTGGAAAGCACAAGTCCTGGTGCGAGTTCCGTCCGATACTGAAGTTTTGTCCATAAATCGCCAACCTTGCGAAACTTCGAGATAAATGTTTCGTGTCCAGCTCGTGGGGCAGATAATTCTTACAGTAGCTACCTCAAGTCTCGCCACGTGCCAGTGCTACAAAGTTGATGTTGCCAGTACTATAAGCTGTTTCTTATTTTTTTTATCGGAGCAGAGTCGGGTGACGAAATTGGAACCAGAACTTTTAACTAAGAAATAGTTTTGATTGTCGTGAACATTTCCAGCAGTATTTCCGAATTTAATCGACTCTTTCTGCATTTCTGCACAGCCCAAACATCATTAGCAATTTTACTGGAACGGTGATTTTGAGCAAAATTTCTACCTTCAGGCTGGGTTTATGGGTGCGCTTGTTCAGGGGAATAGACTCATTTTTACATTTCGATATGATTTATCGAGTATTTAACAACAACCAGTTAACACTTTCCACCCGTCGTTCTTTTAAGCAGCCTCTCCCAAACGGTCCTATCCTTTGCTGTCGTATTTTGGGCTCGCCTAGGCTCAAGAAAGTGAGGCTTATTCATATCAATTTTTTGCTAGAGGGCTATCCCACGTGTGGCTTCCAGACTCTGACGTTGGGGCTGGGGCATAGATGCCGAATGACTAGCCAGGCTATCCGGAGTGGACAAGGGGCGACTTCGATTAACAAGGGGATCCGTTCGTATATTGAAGGGGAGTTGTTCAAATATTGAGCCATTTTTTTGTAGTTTTTGCAGTGAGCTTATTCATCTTGCCATTGTTTTTGTAGTATATTTCAAAACAAAAGGAATCATCACTTCTCTTGGTGCGGTGCCTTGAAGTTTCTCCATCCAATCGTCATTTACGAAATCACCATCCAACTCTCTACTCTGCCATTAAAGTTCAGAAGTGTTTTCGTCCTCAAACCAGACAGCGTTGGGCCCAAATTTGAAGACAAACAGCTTTTTAATCAAGTGTAATGGATATTCTGCCTCTATCGGGCATTACCTTCAAGTTACTTACTGTTTCGAGCCGGCACATCTCTTGCCATTTTGATTCAAAGCCCTGCTTCTTGTGTATCCTGGTATTTCCCAGCGTCCCCATACATGATTTTTCCATTTCTTTTTTTCCTGCCTGATTTCAATTCCATCACAACTTGGGCATATCCTTTTCGAATGAGTTCGTCGAAGACGAACGCCTCCAGAATGAAAAACTACATACTTTCTCGGATAAACTCCGAATATGGAAACATCCATATGCGCTCGCAAATTGAGCAGAGCCATCAGCCAGAGTTCCAGGGAATATTGCTTTCTTGCTGGACTTCTCAGTGACTTTGCCCTTGTCCGACTACTTTTTTATTATCCTGCCGCAGAATCATAACAAAGATATCCGTCAAGATGACTGTGATATCCCGATGGAGTAAAATGGAAGAAGAGGCGGAAAAAAAGAGTAGGGAGTGGGTGGGATCACGGGTGGTGTCGGCGAAAAGACGACATGACCATAAATGAAAAGTGTCAATCCATTTGGCACACTGAGGTTTCCTTTGCAGATTACCTCTGCCATCGGGAGAACCCTTCGAAATGTGAAAGCATTTTATTCGGGCACTCCCACGCATTCATACGAGATCAATCACGAGTGTTTTGTTCATTTCTTTCGAGTGCGCGCCACGCATTTGGCACATGCTCATTTCTGTTAATACGATTGGATGTGTATTGGCCAGCCACAATAAATGATTTTTTTAGCATGCCTTCAATCAAATATTTTTTTCAAATAAAATAAGTTGTTTGCAAAGAACTACCCAGTGAAGAATTAGGCTTGATTTTCCTGTCGTAATTCAATAACACAGGCCATGTCTATTACATTTGGAACCTCGAGACAAAGCCAGGAGACAGCCAGCTTAGCTTCAAGGAATGTCGTTCACCACCACAAACTACTGTGTATCAATTTATTTACTCTCGTCAAAAGTACGTTCCACTATGACTCCACCCAACTCCTTCCATCATTGGACCCCTTTGCTTGCTTCGTTAACAAATGTTTCTGCATTCTCTTTATTTCTCGACGGCCAACGATGACTGAGGAGGAGGAGGAATGGAGCGCAGATGCAAGGGTGCAGGTCGAGGGCAATGGAAATGAAGTGACTGCCCTCAACTCCTATGACGTAAGTAGGACCACGTGCAAAGATATCTCAACATACAGGCTTAATGATAACAATTGGGTTGTACCCGGGCCATTGGGCTCAACTTGAGTTTGTAATTTCATCAAAAAATATCTAGTGCTTAGCGCTGTGCAGGTGTGTCGTGGTGGCTCCCTAGGAAGCATGTTGTATCTCAAAGGTAACAGAATAGAATAGAAAATTCGAACTGTCAGGGTCCAACGGAATGGGTTGCAGGTTGTATGTGATTTCTTCTGCAGACAAGTACCATAGGTTAATCGTCCATATTGCTTCAAGCTCGCAGTTTAGCCTTCAGAGTCCCTTTCATAAAAGTTGAAAGTACAAGGGTCCTTCATAGAGAATTGCCCATTGACACATTTCAAGCGTATTCTTTGTGGGCTCAATTGTGCTGCTGGGCGTATCCACTCATATGAGCGATGAAAAAATGACAGCCATTTCCAATATGTACCAGCCGCTTGATGTAAACAAATTTCATTTCGTTTTTCCCTCGAATGTCGTTACTCTGAAGCCTCTCAGAAGGAGATGCCTTCATCATGGCCAAACCCTCTGAGATGATCATTCGGATTGATTTCTCTGTGACGATCCACCTGACATGGTGGTTATGGGTATGATATGTGTTCAGTCGTTGGTTTCACTTTTCCTTTCATCCGATCTTTCTCCCATGTCGTGTTTCATACCCGGCTTGTCCAAGAGAATCTGGCTTTTCCTAGCCCCCCTTATTGCATGTTCTATCGTCATTTTATTGATGTTCGTCCGCCAGTTGAATCGTCAAGTGGCGAAGGATGAGGGATAAAGTCCTTGGTGTTAATCAATCCCGTTCTGGAAAGTGCGCCCGCATTCAATTCCTAATCGGTATGGCTTTTTTTGAAAGTACATACATATGTGCGGTCAGGGACAATGAATTGACCAGCCAATGTACAAGTCAGTGCTTTTAGAATCGCAGGCGAGTCTGGTTCCAGTTCAGCGACCCTGGATAGGTAAGAGACTTGGTTAGCCTTCTCGAGTAACGACCTCTGATTCGATCCGTGACCTATACATAGTGCCGCTTTGCCTCTACACCACTCACACTTAAGGGTAAAAGGATAAGATCCAAGATAGGTTCTGCTCCCAAAGTTGCCTTACAGTATTATAATTTTAATACCATCCCTGGATTACGTATGACCCACTCAATGCTTTCGCGGCGTTTCCAGGAGGTTCACCACCAGTATGGAGAGAGGTGAAGGGTGAAAAGCTTTTCTGAATGGATATGATAATAGAAGTAATAGGGGATTCGCTGCTGGGAATAAGAAACCTCACAAGTCTCGTGGTTGTGGAGACCTTTGATATAATATCCAAAAATTGTTTCTGATCCATTTCAGGCTCTGAAGAAGGCGATATCGCCGAAACGTTAGCTAATAAAGTTTCAATAAGAGCCTCTTGAGAGTTCAAAGCAAAACAACATCTCGTGGTGGTCACCGTCAGTCATACAATATTCATGGGTACTCCTATCTCATCATCATCATCATGCATATATGGAACCCTTTTTGTACTTTCAGCAATTCAGTGGATAGTTGAAGTCGTACTTTGGCGTTGACAGCCCAGAATGCACATGGTGAATGCTTAGGGAAGTACTGATGTATTCGCTGAAAGGGAAATCTCTGATGCTTAGATCACAGTTAGAAGCCGTAGTATAACGGCACGTAACGCGTACCGCGACAACTAACCAAAACAAATTTCCGAAACATGCAGCGCCACGAGACAACTAGCTAAAAATCGCTATGCGATGGGCCGGGAGTAGTACTATAAACGTCTTTAGCGAGGTGCGTGAGTGTGTTATTATTGATGCTTTTCGTATTCCAACGAGTTTACAAAATTTTCGATGTTCGAATCTTCTAGATGATTTGCTTTTCTGTGTTAATTTTGATTATGTCAAGGAGTTCCAGCAGTATGATGGATGAACCACTGGTACAAAAAGAGAAGGTTCAGGCTTCGAGCAAGGGGAAACATTTGCTCCAAAGTCAACACTTATAGTAATCAAATGGATATTCAATTGTTCTGTCAGCATAATGACCAAACCCATTCCCCTCAGCTCCCTTTGCAATTTCGTAATAATGCATCTAAATCAGGGAAGGGACCGTTCCCAAACACGTGCATGAGCTGCAATCAATCTCCCGGGCTTCCCAAATGCAGCTGAATAGACAACTATGTTAGAGGGGTGGCTGTGCGCTTTTTAGACCGAATTCTTTTTGGTTGTTTACTGCTCTGTGGCATTCCTTTTTGACTGATCTCAATGGAATTCTTTTACGAACCCCCTCCTCAGTTGTTCTGCTGTCCTGATGTCGTTACATTGAGTTAATTGAAAAACCAAGTCTCTTTTTCAAGTTTTTCTCTGATATCTTTTACTCCAACTTCTCAATATTGGAATATATAGAAAAGTATAAACTCTCTGGTTAACTATGCGATAGGAAGGGAGACTTCTGCGAACTCGTGTAGGATCAATTGAAATAATATTCGATGGCCAAGAGTGATTCGAATTTATCATTTCGAGTTAACACTGGGCGGTGGGAGGGCGAGAATGTACCACCTGGCACCGCCCGCCCTCCCTGCCACTGTCCAGTTTCGATAACTACAAAATTGATTGAAACAAAAAAGAAACTCTCAAAAAATAGATGATAGCCAGAATCTGGCTAAGCACTATCTTTTTGTGGTAACATGCCCGGTAGGAAGCTAGAAACTTGTTCAGATGAGCGACTACTCATCTATTCATCCGTTATTCCCTAGCTCTTTCACTTCCCATTGTCCAGGCTGTTTGAGAAAAACGGTACTTCTACAAGGGTCTATGTCTTCTGCTTCTTTGGGAGCCCGAAATTACTTGTTTATGACGGTCGCTTCTTTTGGGAAGGAGGAGAAAGGACTGGTCTCCAGTGCTAATGCTACTTTTCGAAGAAAAGAATGGATGAAGAGGTTTAGCATGCTCAGTTTTATGGGCACGCTAAACCTCTTCAATCCATTTCTTTCATTGCCAGTGTCCCCGTCATTGGTTTGCCTGTTGAAAGAGGTAAAGCGAGATGGATACAAGGACCCACATACGCCCTGAGATCATCCAATATTTTCAAGATTTTCAATTTTACCACATAGTTTCTTTTATCCCATCAAAAATGGATGATAATCCTGCCTGAATAATCAGGCATTAAGGGCGACGACGAGGGTGGGAAAGACGCTTCTCATGCCTTTGCTCCCTCCGCTCTCTTTCATTTATTCTCTGAGCTCACCCATACGTTCCTTTCCCATTATGTACCTCCCCACAAGCTCAGGTCCAACTGAATCTTGCTTTCCGTTTCTTCCCTTCAACTAGTTACTGCTGCACTGGTCAACTCTATCTGTTCCTCTGTTATCTCACGACCTGATGGGATGTGTTCAGTACTTACATCGGCTCCGATTCAAACACTGTCCTATTCGCTTTTATGATCCAGCTATCATTTATATCTCGACAGCTGCGCCGATATCATAATGGTGTTGTCGATCAAGTAAATTCCACTTTGTCTATGCAGTCTGCTGCTTGCGCCACCATTTTCTTTCTGGCCAACATCAATGTCACACTTTATTGCTTCATACATCATCCTTTCCCATTCGACCACCTCTTTTACATTTTGTCACTCGATGTAGTGGTCTCCTGACTTCATCTACCACTTTTGGCAAGACTTTAGCACCCTCCTGAATGGAAAAGGAGCTGAACTCCTGTGATAATCTACATGGACGCTCCAATGTGGGAGCTGGAGAGTCTTCTCTCGGGAAAGCTATCAACGTGGGAAATTACCTCAAAGGACCGGCTACATTCATTCAGTGTATGCAAATTCACATGGTAAATAGTAATGGTAAACAAGTGCATGAGATCTCATTAACATTGCCTATTTAAGGATTTATGAAGGCAGACCATCGAACACTCAAACCTTGCCCCAGGCCTTCATTACAATCTCTTGGGACCCGTGCCGAGTTCATTGCAATGGTTTTTACTTAACTTTTTCGGGGATAGGCATATCGCAGTGCTTGATTGGCAGCCTTATCGAGTCCATTTCCTTGCAGTTGCCATGTTCAGTCCTTCGGCTCTACGATATGCCATATGGGCTTTCTTTATACATGTATCTAGCAGTTTTTCATGAACTAGTGGACTAAATTAGCTTACTGCGAGAGTTCTCATTTGATCCAATGTGTCATTTGCACCTGTGAATGCATTAGAGGGAATCTCTTCTGGGTGAGCCAAGTCATCAGTGACAACCACATCCAATAGATGTTTCCTTGAGCCAGAGGTGGTACAGTGGCGAAAAGTGCACTATCACCCGCTCATTGTCCGGGAATTGAATCCCGGCTCGATATCGCCTTGGCCACCGAGCCTCCCATTCTTTCGAGGTCGACTAATTGGTACCAGATTCGTCCACGACCATAAAAGAGTTGACTTGTACATCGGCTGACCATCGCAAGTCATTTTATAGTCCACATACACATTTAATACGCCACTACGATTCCGTCTAATTGTAAGTCACGAGCGGGAACGAGCCCCTTCAACGTACTCTTAATCTCCGAAGACTTCAATTTTCATTTTTTTTATTTTTTTATTTTTCTATTTTCTTTCATTTATTGGTTTTCTAGTTTCATTCTTGCACAACGTATTGAAAGAATAAGTGAAAAAATAAACTACTAGCGTTGGAAGTTCAAATATACACCCTTTTCAAAGTGCATTCCTCTAGAAATATCACTTATTATCCTCTAGGAGTATCACTTATTACCACTTCTTCCTGAGTGAGTAGTTAATTGTTATCGAACCCTCATCAAAAGTTTTATATTCTGTTCGATGGTCTTCTTTCTTTTCTCTCCCTAGGTTCCTCTATACTATCTAATACCCAAATACCACTCAGAATTCGTTTCCTGTGGCACCTATGAACTCTGTATGTCACTCCCTGAATTGCTTAGAATCCCTGCTGTGAATTGGTTTGATCTAGCAAACTAAGCTTATTCCAAGAAATAAGAGAACACGAGCAGAGTACAAACATTCAATTACAATCCCTAAAATCCACTAGGCAACCGCTGTGACTTTGCTCTCATTTCATACTCCGAGAGGGCGGAGGTGGTGTAGTGGCAAGTGGCGCACTATCTCACACGCACGGTCAGGGGTTTGAATCCCGGATCGATGCTCGCCTAGGTCAACCAAGCCTTCCATCCCTCCGGGTTCAGCTATTTGGTACCAGACTCGTCTGGGAGGATAAAAGCACTGACTTGAACATCGGCTGGCTACCGCCAGTCATTGTATGGGCCACATACGCACTCAATACGCCACTACGATTCTGAATGGAAGTCGAGTGCGGGGGCGCATCCTTCAGACGGGATTGATTAACGCCAAAAACTTTATCGTTCTAACCTTATCATACTCCGATCATACTCCGAAATCGGTATGATACAATCCTTTAAGTGAAAATAGCCTACGGTATTCCGTCACTGACTAGCTACGATTCCCTAGGTGAAATGCCAAATGTGAAAGGGGAGGCGTTTTTGCTTCGCATTTTCCCATCGCAAAGCAACCGATGTTTCCGGCTTGTCTACAGGGTTGTTATCGCTGCTCCGCTTTTTCACTGGAACAAAAGCTCTGAATAGGATATTTTTCTCTCACGCTCAGGTCATTATGTGGACCAATTAGCCACGCTAACACTTTCGTAAACAATCGTTAACTGCTTGACAGATTCTGAAGAGCCAGATTGAGACTGGTCTCATTGTTTTCTTTTTTCACCATCGAATAAATGTGCTCGGAAGAGATCTGAGCCTTCATTCTGTTGAATAGATTTTCCCACAGGTCACTCAAGCCTTCTATCAAACCGGAATCGGTAAGTTGCTATAAGATTCGTTCGGGAGAATGAATGCACTGACTTGTACACCGGCTCATCAAAGCGATTAAATGTACTGACTACATACTTATAAGTTGATACACCACTACGATTACAAATGAAAGTCGAATGCGGGGCGCATCCAATGCGGGTTTTTCGATGCCACAATTTTACCGTTTTACCTATGATGTAGTGCCAACACTCGAGCACTTTCTCCAATCCGACAGCTTCCACGTCCTTCTCCGACAATCCCTGAAACTAGCTGGAAGAACGGCTCCTCTTTTAACAGTAATTTATTTTTTACTTTTTCATTACTGCTAAAGTGACCACTCACTTCGCTTGCCACTTTTACTCACATCAAAACTCAGTGAGCTAAATAAATCCCTATAATATCCGTGCTTCTCACTCCTGCCTCCAGCATCTGGACACAGCCTTCTTTCCAACTTTCTCTTCAACGTCCCATATATCTTCTTGGTGTCATGTAGTCGCCGTTACTATTGTAACATTGTAATACCTTCGTTTTCTGCTGGATAAGAATCATTAGAAGGAAAAAGGCATCCTCTTTCTGAGAGGCATAGAATCGTTCTGATCCTCTTTCTTTTTCCAGAGGAAAGGCGGCTTTTTGGAGATAGCCTGCCACAGACACATCCAAGACCATACCTCTAACAGTGCCTAAATTTGCCTCACGTCCACCTACGAAGTTGGGAAATCAGCATCACTGCGCTCGTCTCTCATAGTCAGAGGACATTCAATCATGAACACAATTCTAGAGGGGAGCTGGGTGCGTGGCACATCTCAAGAATGGGATATAAACGCTTTTTCCTCACGAATGTCAGCTTTTGCCTATTGTACACTTTGGTAATGATTGCTCTTTATTCCCTTCGGAGAAAAATGCTCAATGGACAATAAAGGGTGACTCGCTATCATTGCATTACGTTTGTTATAGAGGGTCTCTAATCGAATCAGCAGATGGTTTACAGTCGCAATACTGCGGAGTAGAAAAAAGTGCATGGCCTTCCATCAGAGTAATGGCAAAAAAGCGGAACTTTCCGAGACTCCTAATGGAGTTATGGAGCGCCATCTTCGCCAACGTGGGGATGGACTATTTTCCGTCTCTTCACTAATTTCTGTTACTCTGCTGTTTTCATCTGTCGACAGAAAATTTGTGATTGCAGTTGTTATTGTGAATTGTCACAATAATTAAAACACTGCTATGTCTGTGCTAAAGCTATATCCAATCTTGTTTTGAATGAGCTTTTTTCAAAACTCTTGGATTCTATCTTCCCTGACTTTTGTCATTCAATGCCTCTCTAAAAAATTTTAAATGCAACTGTTGCATGTAATTCGCTAATACTCCAAAAGCCAAGTTTTCGGACGTTAATCAATCACGTTTCTGGGATGCGCCCTACATTCGACCTTCTTTCAGAATTTGGTAGCATTTGAATGCGTATGTGGCCTGTACTATTATACAATGAAGTGCGGTGGCCAACTGAACTTCGAAGTTCTGCAACCCCTGGCTGGCCCTGGAAGTATTGATCCGGGATTCGTTCCCCAGACAATACGCATGATACTTGACACTATTATTTTACTTTCGCTCTTATATAACCAATGACAACGTAATTAACACCGTCCGTAACAAACAAACCCTCGTGGACCTTTTGATGGGAAACATGAAAAGAAAGGATGGGACACCGCTCTCACCTAAGGCGACGATATATTATTATGCGATCATTCCGAGGAGGCCACAAAACTCTTTCACATTACTTTGTTAGCGCTATGCAGACGGCAACATCGTACTTTATATTTTCATCCTTTTTTGAAAACCTACCTTCTCTCGGTTTTTCATTTCGGGGTTTGGTGGCTGTTTTGATAATTTCTAGCGAATGCTCTATAGAGGCCGTTCCTGAGAGGGTACATGCACTTAATCCTCTAGTAGCGAAGCACCCTCTTACTTCTGTTCGAAGCTTGTGTGTTCCAGATAGTAGCAGCAAAATGAGCCATGTAATTGTCCCATTATTCGAATTAGTACCCTTGATGCTCCTCGCGATGATTAGCCGTAGGCGGTTACAGTGCAGATAATAGAGGACGCTGAGTTGTGTTATCCGTTGGTAATGATACCAATCCATGGCCAATTCATCGTGTTCCATGAAATCCCTGTTACCTATTTTTTGGCAGCAGCCCAGGAAGTATTTAGAGTTACCTCTCAAACATCAGCGATTCAGCTGTTCTACTAACTGACATTGGTGCTCTTTCGATATACTATTGCAAGCACTTATACCCCGTTTTCGAGGAACTAGAGTTGGGTTATAAAATTGATAATCCTCATCAGTATCACACGTGCAGAGCTGGTGCAGGGGCTAGCGGTGCACTATCACGCATGCATGGTCACTGGTTCGAATCCAGGATCGGTATCCGTCTGAGCCGAACAAGTCTTCCATCCCTCCGTAGTCGCATAATTGACACCAGACTTGTCTGGGAGAATAGAAGATTTCACTTTAACATCGCCTGGCCACCGAAAGCCAGTGTACAAGATCCAGGCGCACTCCAATCGCCAATACGATTCTGAATGAAAGACATAGCGAGGCGCATCCTTCGGACGGGATTGATCAATGCCCAAAGGTTACACCTTTGGACTTCTTTTCTTGCAAATGGTGAGCAGCGTCCGAATGATATTCTTTGTTGACATTTTGTCTGGGCGAATTAACTCAAATTTACAATCGAACACCACATTATTGGAAGAAAATGGTCATAGTGACATTGACTTTTGAAGGATTTCGGTATAACTGTTTAGGTCTTACTTCCTCATTGCTCGATTATCTCAGTTTCTTGACACGTTCTCAACAGTTCCCTAGGAGGTATTCGTTAGACAAGGGAAAATTTAATGGCATTCTTTTGCCGATCAAAATGAGACATTGTAAAAATCTCCAGAACCACCTTTCTTTATTCTCGAAAAGCAAGTAGAACTTTGAAACTAATCGAGACGTTTCCATGAAATATGGTGCACACATACTCGATAGAAACTACCGGATGGCGTATGAACTCGCACAAGTAATTCCACAAAGAAGAGAACGATAGGTGGTTTCAACCGAGGAATCGGAAACTCCTTCGACATACATGTCTCTTGACTCCAGAAGCGGTTGGCTTCTAGTGGTCATCAGTTTAGTACAAGATTTTGCGACATGTCTATATGCCTACAGGATGCCTAGAAACATACATAAAAATTCCGGAAAATCGGCTAACACTAAGCAACACCTCTTATAAGTTGTTAAGTACAAGTGATCGGTCGAATTTCGAATCGGTACCAATTGGAATTGCTGATAAAGATGATGATAAGCAGATAAAAATTCTTATTATTGGGAAGATGGACGGAGATGGTGTGATGTAAGCGGCCCACTGCCACACAGGCATGGTCACGGTTTCGAATCCCGGATCGATATCAGCTCAAGCTAACAAGGCATTTCATCCCCCGGGGTCAGTGAGTTGGTACCATATCCGTTTGGGAGGAGAAAGGCATGACTTGTACATGGCTGGCAACCGTAAGTCATTCTATGGGCTACATTCACATTCAATCCGCCACTACGATTTTGAATTGGAAGTCTACTGCGGGGGTGCGTCCCTCAGACGGGATTGATTGACGTCAGAAAACTTTATCCTTTTATCGTTTGGGCAAAGCTCACCGAGAAGTCTGAGCGATTAACATACTCTACATGCCCCTTGAACCTAAAAGTGGTTGGATTCGAGTGGTCATCAATTCTTCTTACGGCGAAAAGCGAATTCTCATGTGGGAGTGATCAATTCGATCTCAAATTGATTGATTGGAATCTATTACCTATTAAGCTGATAAAATCCTTATCATTTGGGCATAGCTCACATCAGATCACCTCCATGCCTCAAAATTTAAAAATTTCATGTTTGAATTGCGACAGAAGGAAGAACTCCTCGTTTATTGGGCAAGAATTCAATATGGTTGGAGACCGATCGGTCGGTACGGGATGACTGTAGCGAAGTTTCTATTCCCTGGCGTTCTGAGGTCCTTCATTTAAAGGGGGAAAACTACAAGTTTTGCTCCTTAATGAGGATATAAGGGCATGCTCAAGTGCAGAAGTACTTTGCCAAATACATAGATCTCATGTTTTTTTAATATTCTCAGATTTATAGGGGAGACTACTCTTGCTCTCATGGTAATTAATCAAGAAAATGAAATGTACTATTATGAAGTTTAAATACGTGAGACTGTCAAGTGCAGGCAATTTTCGTATTCAATATCCAAAATTGAGTATAGAAGTGGCTATTTGTGTTTGTCCATAGAAAACCATGAAAGTTTGTCGATAAAAATCGAATTTCAAGCGCTATGTATTCGATGGCGCTGCGCTGTTTCCCTTTCCGGTCTCCGATACGAGTTCACAATTAATAGCCGCCACTAGAATCAATGCCAATTCAACGGGAAATCCACAGAATCTTCGTCTCTCCTTTAACTTCATCAACCATCAACCTATTTGTTTTCTTTGCGCCATTCGCCAATGTAATCCATCCTTCTCTCAGTTGCTATCATTAGCCATTAACTGTTTTCTATGTGAATCCCCCTCTTCAACTGTTGCGACCGAACAAATTATAATAGCTATTATATGTGCATGTATTTTCACATTTTAACCCATCTATTACAATGTAAACAAGCAAACAAATATCTCTACAATTTGTACTTCAGGACGTACATGCGAGGCACCTTTACAACACCACACCTTGATCGAACGAAGGCGTTTACTGTTTACAGGCTTTCTACTATAGTACATACATGACACTCGCTTTCCTTCCTTCGTATTTTTTACTTTCGCTTTTTCTTCTTGCCCACTTTCGTTTTTTCTTTCTCCCTTTCCTTCTCCCCTCTTCCTTCTTGCTTCGCTTTCTCCCTTTTTCTTTTTCTCTCTTCTGTTTGCTTGGTTGATTCTTTGTTTGTTTCTGTTTCCTTCTTTCTTTCTTTCTCTCTTTCTTTCTTTCTTTCTTTTTTTCTTTCTTTCTTTCTTTCTTTCTTTCTTTCTTTCATTCTTTCATTCTTCCTTTTTTTCTTCCTGCTTTCTTCTCTCCCTATCTCTGTCTCTGTCCCTTTCTCCTTTTCTACCTCTATCTCTACCTCATGGGGCGGAGGTGGTGTAGTGGCAAGTGGCGCACTATATCACACGCACGGTCAGGGGTTCGAATCCCGGATCGATGCCCGCCAAGGCCAACCAAGCCTTCCATCCCTCCGGGGTCGGTGAATTGGTACCAGACTCGTTTGGGAGGATAAAAGCACTGACTTGTACATCGGCTGGCCACCGCAAGTCATTGTATAGGCCACATACGCACTCATTACGCCACTACGATTCTGAATTGAAGTCGAGTGCGGGAGCGCATCCCTCAGACGGGATTGATCAACGCCAAAAACTTTATCCTTTATCCTTTATCTCTACCTCATTCTTTAGAAATCTGCACAAGCAAATAGCCGCCCCTACGCCCTGTCCCCACCGAAGCAGCACAGTGACTTACTTTGCTTACTTGCTTGATCACTAGAGTTCCTAAATACTCATATGTAGATGTAAAATGTAGAGTTACGTTTGAGTGTTAATCAAATAGAGCGATTTCCAGTGGTAATGAAGTATCGGGCAGAGTTTCCCATTGGAAGTAGTTTAGTTTTTGAGCGGCTATCCTTGATGATGCGGCCGAGCATTACGTGACGTTTTGATAGTTGTAGATGAGGGTTAACACCTATATTTGGATTTTTTGACTTTGAAAAAGTGGTATTAGGGCAGTAAGTGTATTGCTGATGGAAAAACTCTTATCCACCGATGATAATGATAACGGTAATAACGATAATAATGGTGAGACAGTAGTTTAGGGTTATTTGTTTTGCTTTTTTTTCCACCAAGCCATTTAGCCTATACTTGACCAAAAAAGTTTATCAAAGTATACCTTTTATTGGTTCTTCTGCTCCCTAGTTCTGATACACGCTGTGCAAGGTTCACTTTGTTTCAGCCGTCTCCATTTGCCTTCTATTCATTGCACTTTAGGACCTCCTTGATCACGTCCCGACTTCGGCGATGTTCATCTTGTTCACTCCCCTCCACTTCTTCTTTGGGGCTGCTCGTCGTTGCTTTTCTTGAGCATTGAGTTGTATTGCTTCTCTTACTGAATAATTCGCTAGCTTTCTGAGTATGTCTCCGTACCTTCGTGCGCGCTGCCCTTTCTTCTTTAGCTGGTTAAGGGTTGTTCACTCTGAACACCCTAATGCCCTAGTTTCTAATCTGGTCCGAGGTTCCATACCGGAGTACATATGGCATGAGGTGTTAGGGCCTCCTGGCAGTAATCAGGTATAGGTCGGTACAGCCACCGAAGTCAGTTCGTCCCGCGCTGTGCCTTCCTCATCCTGTCGTATCAAGACCCTTGACCCTTGAGTAGTAAAAGTCAAATTGTTATTACAAGATCGCCCGGGTGCAACGATCTACATCGATCTGTTGACATCGATGTCATGTGCCCATATTTACCGCCACACAAGTGTTGAAATCAACATCGCCCTCCCTCTCCCACACTGACATTCACAAAAGTAAGATATCCCTTCTCTCTTAACGAGTGCTGCAGATGGGAACACTCCTTTTTGATGCCCCCGATCAGCTTTTATGCTTCTATCACTTTCTGGTCCATTTTTGTACCGACTCTTTACCGTTTCCGATGGCTGTAGTGCAAAACCAGCCTCCAGTATTACTTTGTGATTACTTGGCGATTTCCTTTTTAGAAATTTTCGTCCGACTTCATACTGTAAGCATATTTTTAGATATATTTTAATGCGTACTCACCCTGATAACAGCGAACGACCAACATGGATTGACACAAGAAAAACAGCACCCACACGGAAGATTCCTTCTAACGCTGTCGCCAACACCCTTTCGAGGTTAGTGATCATTCCCATGCAACTATATTTTTTCTCAACTTCTGAATCCATTTTCCAACTTACTGCAGGGAAATGATACCCATTTCATCGAGTAGAACATTGTAAATGGGGCTTTGAAAAAACGACTGCCATTTGCGGGTGAGAGGCATTAAATTATGTTTTTGCCTATCTCTGTAACACTTGTAACCCAACTATTACCCATCGATTTCTACCGAACGAAGTGGGTCGATGATCAACGGGGTTACACTTTCTACAGTGCCAGATAAAGGGAATCTCCTGAAGCCTACAGGTGGAATAAGCTGAACTCTGTCGGCTCGCCACAGGGATGTGCCCCTTCCCAATTTTCAGAAATACATTATAAAATAGGTCTGAACTGGATCGCTATTTCCCTAGGACAAGCAATTCATTCGTTACTCCTTGATCGATAAATTGCTACTAGATCAGTGTGGGAGGGTAAAAATACAGTCACATAGGTAGGCTGGCAAACGCAAGTCATTGTATTGGCCTTATACTCATTCAAACCGCGCAGTTCCGAATGGGAGTCGGACGCGGGCGCATCACAGAAACGGGACCTCTTCATGTCAAAATCATTGTCCTTTATCCTTTCATCGCAGAGGGATTTGGAACTTACTAGTTGGGTAGCCAATTCGTGCTGACATCTACTCTTTTCTGCGCAAAGGCTTAAGGTGCTACCTTCATCGAGAAGGTGGCTCGGCTCGAAAACTGTGGAAAATAGCCCGTGCCCTTTTATGGAACTGTCGAGTTGAAATGCGAGTTTCCCAAGGAAATCGGCCTCAGTATGCTCTAAAGAACCTCCTGCTACATCTTTCACCAAACTCTTCAACTGAAATTCTTGCAAAACCTTTCAACGAAATCAGTCCACCCGTATGTGTTAGTAAGGAGCAGAAGGGAGCCTTCTTCCTCGTATTCCATCTGATCTTGGTAGACGCAACTCCTCCAGGGAAATTGATAAGCAAGAAACATTCCCAATTGCATCATGTTTTCATTCCCGAAAAACATATGTTCTCTTTCATTCATCAGCCCGGCCATAGGGTGCAGGAAATTTGTTGTGCCCGTCCAGTCGGACATTCTCTCCCATGAGGCTGCAGACGTTGGTGCTTTGCCCTTGTATTTAATGAATGGTGATCCGCTCCATCGTAAGTCGCATGGCAGGCAACCTGGTTCTGGACCGAACAACTTCTGGTCATTTCTCACCAGGTCAGGTTGAATAATTTTATTTTCTCGGTTATCCTATAATTTCGAATCTTCACCACAAGAAGTTCATTCAAGTCTTACATTGTTTTTACAATTTGGAAGTCGAACTGTCATAACCAACGGGGTCAGGCTTGTGTAGTGGAATTCGCGACAGGGCGGCTCATAATCACCTCTTGGGACGACTGGTCGTACCTGTGAAGGAGGCAAAGGGTCGTATCTTGTGAAGATTTGGTAGAGTTCACGATCTCTATCGCTCTCTTTCTGATATACCTTTTCGCTGTAGTCGCTCGAAGTATGCGAAAAGACCAGTTGTATTTTGAAAAAGCATTTTTGTGGGGACGTATAAACGGATTTTCTCAACGGCATGCTTGATCATTCTTTTGAGAGAATGTTCTGTAAGGCCTGTGGCTCCTAGCAATGTTCATCTCACCGTGGCTCATTTATAAACTGGTTTTATGGGATAGTAGGTTCAGTCTGTCATTTGTTCGATGCTCTTAATTAAGTTGGACGACCTGCGTGGTCGGTCAACGGCAATGTTCAACAACTATTCGAAACTTAGTAGTGGTTTTGTATGCGCCACGCACTCGAATTTCAGTCATACGTGCCAAATGATTCTAGTTGTTTCCTCTGAACGCATAGACAGTTTTCGTCTCAGCAGAGAAAATGAAGTGCAGTCAAAGGCTATGAACAGACAGGACTTTTTTATTCTGCTTTTGACATTTGATTACAGAAGCATTGGGGTAAGTTGTAATAGTAAGCATCATGCTCCGGTAGTAATGAATGGAGCTCGAGTGCATGGCGCATACAAAACCACAATTACCGTGAATATTTATCGAAAAATTCCAGTCAAATATGTTAGAGCGTTTTTCTGCCGACCTGCCTTCGCTATTTCAATGTTACTGTTGATATTTGAAGGTAGTTGTAAGCCTTGATCATTCATGAGCCACTTTAAAAAGATTCCAAGACATTCATTCGACTTTAGTTCTCGATTTGCACCCTATCCGGTCCTACATTTGGGTAGTCTCACAGCAATTCTTTTCCAGAAAGCCGTCAAGAAGGAAACATTGAGGAAGGGGACTATTTTATCAAAGAATGGAACAGGAAGCGGAATATGTTGCACCCTTGGGAGCAAAGGAAATTAGTTCCAAGAAACAGTGGTGCAGCAGACCGGCAAGGGCCTGATATTAACAATTCAGGAAGGCGCAGCGCTCATTTTTCTGTTCCTAGACGCTCGAACTAGCATTCATTTGGGAAACCAATTTCAGACCAGCCCTTTGGGAATTGCTTTGAAGGATTTCGGTGATTTTGGGAAAATCAATCTAGGATTAGCTCATCAAATCTTTCTTTATTTAACGGCTAGTTAGATTTTCGACGTCGGTCATGGCCGTATTGGATAGAAGAACTGCCCACATCCGGCTGTTTTGTTTGTTCCCATCCTACAAGGTGCAGGAGGTTTGTTGCCCACGCCCTGGATGGCACGGCCAGGGTCTGATTGTCAGAGTTGATTCCTAGTATGGCAGGGAACACTAGCAAGACCAGCTATTTAAATATGCATCCCTAATTAGTCGAACAATGGCCTTCACAATTGTGTCACTGCAAAAAATCTACGGGCACGAAGAAGCAAGGGAAAAGGGTAGTGACGGATCAAATAACAGATGGCACCCGGATGAATCGACCCATCTATTCCCCCGAACGCAATCTATTGATGCTAGACTCATATGGGAGAATGAAAGCATAGACTGTACAACGCTTAGCTTCACCATCCGTCGTGTCGACCTAATATGTTTACCAATTATTCTGACGCCACTACGATTCTGATCGAAAATGAAAAGCGTAGGTGCATCGGGAAGGGATTGATTAGCTCAGGAAAACTTCATCCGTTCATTTATAACAAAGGATAAAGTATTGGGGCGTTAATCAATCCCGTCTGGGATACGCCCATGCACTCGATCTCCATTTAGAATCGTAGTGGCGTATTGAATGCGTATGTGGCCTATGCAACGACTTGCAGTGGCCAGCCGATGTACAAGTCGGTGCTTTTATCCTCCCGGATGGGTGTGATCCGGGATTCGAATCCGTGACCATGCGTGTGTGAAGTGCACCACTTCCCACTACACCACCTCTGCCCTTCACTTTTAATATGTATAAGTACCATGGGATGTATACGTAGAGGTACCGTACCTTCCATAACTTTTTCATCACAGTTGCGTCATCGCTAATCGTTCCTATGAGGGCAGCGGGTATAATGAATCAAGGATGTAGGCCGGAAGTGCGTATTTGCACGAGGAAACGATTGCAAACTGCTTTCGGAAATGAACTGTGGCGTTACTACAGCGAAGGATCTCGAGAAAGTAATGCTCAGAACAAGGGCATATAGCAATAGCTTTCTCCTTCTGCAGTAGATTGGAAAGGACTGGTTAGAGTTGGAAGGTAGCAGATCACCGTGAAATCATTTGAACGGTTGAAACGGTAGCGATAGTGGCACGGCGGAGGAAAAGATATCCTCAGATCATCTGAAGGCGTAAAAACTCGTCCAGGCATCGTTTTCATTCCTCTTGCGCAGCTCCTAGAACAACTACAGAAAATTTGATTATGTAGGTAATTGAATAGTGGTTTTAGAATATTGTTTCACTAATGAACTACATCCTGGCCACTCCCAGACTCGTATTTCTCCCACATCGAATTACTGTGACCTAAAATTACTAAATTAGCCTTCTGGAATTACCATAACAAATCCGACACATTCAGAACCAGTTTTCTAACTCTTTATCAAAGCATAATTTTTTTATTTCACTAACCTTCCTCTAGCATGTCCTCAAGAGTTACGGTATTTTGTGTGGGTGACCGTAGTCAGATGTTTGACTTCTGTAGAAAAGATTTGTGCTTATCGAAGGCAGTTAGTTCCAGTCATGGTTTATTTATTTTGTTTATATTTAGTTAGTAGCTCGTTATCGTTGCTTCAGTTATGTTTTGCAGACTCACAAACCGGTTATCAATTGGCTCAACGATTCGTTGGACTCCGGCCAGTAAGATCGATCACGAGACAGTCGAGGGAAGGACTGAATTTTACAATCAGGTACACCCGATATTCGTTTTTCCATTTCCTAAGTGATTCTCGACCGCGTAGGACGAAAGTCTGACTCACTGTTGATCCAGATTTATCCCTTCGAAAACAATACTCCTCTTCCTATGTCGAAAAATTAGAGGTCTATCTGATCGTGGTAATAGAGATGGATGGATTCGCCGGGGAAACTCAGTAAACAGTTGGTGATCTCGAAAATCCATCAATTTCTTTAGGGATTTTCCAGTTAATCTACTTTCTCTGAAGGCTCTCGAATCATCTTTCGATACATACTTCTTCCATCGTACCCTTGCTTTCGCTCAATATCATTCACGCACGGTATCTTCGTCCCAGTCTTCGAAAGTATTGATAGCCTACAGAAATAAAATAGGTTCCAAATTGTTCTGTGGCTGGGGCAACGTTAGCTCAGTGGTCAAGCGATGTATGAATGTGAAAATCTCATTAATCCTAGACAGAAGCTAATTCATTCCTTCCAAGTACAGTAGCGCTCAAAAGTCTTCGGTGAAATGGTTCTTCAGCCAGACTGTTCAGTCGTAACTCCTTTCCTTGTGGATGTAATCATGCGAAAATTCTATATTTTTAGCGTGGGTGTATTGCGAATATTTACCACTATTAACCTACAATCTCATTATGATTCAGATATTCCAATGAGCATGAACGCAAAATCGACTGCGAATACAGATGATGGTCCTTCTAAAATCTCTTTTCTTTTTGTCAAGTCTAAAGTGTAGGTAACGCCGATCACAAATAGATGGGAAAAACGCACATAAAGTGTGAATAAGTGCAGACATCAACAACTTTAGTTTTAGCAAAATCTGCTACCGCAACAAACACCTTACTCTATGTACCTGTGGATATTGCAGCTTCGCAGTCGAGTTGTGTTGGGTCGGGTTAAATATGCTCCAGTTGGACATATCCAAATTTCGCGCGATTTGGTCTACTAAGAAAAAAGTTATGAACGAAAAAGCTTCGAAGCATTTCACCGAAGACTTTTGAGCGCTATTGTATTTCATGTCACCAAAAACTGGCATTAGCATTTATAACTATCTCTAACAAGAAAGCTTGTTTGGACTCTATTCAGACAAGCCGGAGGTTTCGTAGGGAAGACAAGGAACCTCCGGTGTTATCGGCCTCTCCGATCAGGCTTCAATCCGGAGGAAAAACCTACCCCACTTCCATGTGGGATAAACACTTGTGAAGAACATCTCGGTTACAGTTCTCGGTTACATGCAGTTACCACCACAATAACTGGAGTAACTCTGAGTATGCTCTTTATCAAATCCTTACCGAGGCATGCCTTTCTCTTCAAGCCACCCAAGTGGCCTCCATGATGGTCAAGTGCACATTTGAATCCACATTCGATTGAGAACGAAACCCTTCTGGCCATTGTTCGAAGGGAAGCGGCGACCTGGAGGTAAGCTTCATCGGTACCACGCGGTTAATCCTGGATTAAGCTTTGGAATGGGATGCTACTTACCTCAGGATCGTTTAATCGGTACCAAACTCGTCCGAGAGGATCAATATGCTGACTGAACTCGCTGCTTCTTATCAAATCTTTGCACATGTCAAATACGCATCGGTTATAATAAAGATTTTTGAAGAAAACCCTCTGCAAAACCCGTGTGAAGGGGATTGACGAGCGCTGAGTTTCTTGTCAGAGAGGCCATATTTCATTCACTTTACATAGCTTCTGGCTGCTGGTTGCCTAAACTAGCCCGATTGAATAGGGATGGGAGATGTAATTTTTGCTGAACAATCGTATGATAAATTAGCTTCGGCAAACTTCGCAGTGGCATTGACCAGTGTTTGACTGAATTCGAAATGGATACGGCTGGATTCTTACAGCTAATAGCTATGTTCTTGTCGAATTTTATGGACGAGATGAATACCAGTTTTTCTTTCCGATTTTCACTGGGTTCCTATTCCTTCCTACGAATCACTGGTAAACACCATTTTGCTGTAAAAGCAGATGTTCGAGAAGGAAACGTTCCTCCTCTTCAAGCGACAAGCTTCACTGAATTCGTGAAACTGGTTCTCTAAGCAGAGTCAGCTTGTCAGTGGCGATTTCAAACGCTCGGAGAAGTACACGAATGTACTCCGGGCCTAATTCCTTGATGGTTTGGATGAAAAATGTGGACGCAATATACGACCATTTTGGCCTTTGCCGTACATTGGAGCAAATGAGTTTGATCCTTGAAGTTGAAGGAGTGAAGTTGTGAACCCTGAGCACTTTGCAGACGACCTTCGCTATCTCTTGGGATTTATTCTGAAGTCCATTATTTCTTGGAAAAGAAACAGTTCGGTAATTGATTTTCCAATGGAGACATGGTTAGTCGAGCGGATAGCAGGGGGTAAATAATGAGTTACTTAAGATCACTGAAAGGCACTGTTAACAAAAAAATTGTTTCGGACATTTGCACATAGTTTGAATTCGACGCCCCCTCTGATACCATTTGTGCAGGAGTGAGGTCGGAAAACGGTTGGATAGGGCACAATCAGGGGCCGGACAGATATCCACGGTCGCCCTCCGCCCCTTCATCGGTGTCACGTTAGACGAGTGTTGAGACGGCACAATGTCATGTAATCGCGTCAGGACCCACCTTGAATTGCATATTGGCAAATTGCCAGAGACGCAATGTGTTGCCTGCTATTGCATTGCGTCTCTGGCAAATTGCCAATTTGCCGTCACTGACAACTTGCCAATTTGCCTGAACACTCTCTAACAGACGTTCTTTCAATGTGAAACTCGTCCAACCCCCTTTCCAGCTCTTTTTTTGACCCTTTGTAATTCTTTCTGTTAATCGTTTTTCGCGCTTTTTTCGTTGTTATCGCTTTATTCTAGAGTAGTTCTGTCAATTCCCGTCAAAAAAGGTACCCTAACTTTTTTGTTAACGCTGCCTTTAATGACAACTCACTCCGTCTCTTGTCAGTGGACTGATAGTCCATGGTTCGAAACCCCCTCCCCCTCCCCCCCCCCACTTGGAATTTTTTCATGGGTCATGGATTTTCGGGATTACCTCATTACTTTTAATCAGTGTGGGCATGCAATGGTTCCAGTACACTTTCTAAAAAGTTTTTCATAGCAATCTCACCTTACAACTTTTTCAAACCACGGCGTAATTATTCTGGTGTGGACTTACTTTCTTATTCTTCACAAGGTTTGTACATAAGCTCTGAGTGACATTCCGGCGCGATCGCTTTCTTCATAGCCACACTGGGTCCACAGTTCAGTTCTGTAGCTCATATCCTACGCACTGCTCCACTGATCCCATGCGAATTACCATAGACTCTTCAGGGCAGGCTGCCACCACAGCTTTTGTTTCCCATCTTGAGGTACTTGAAAATGAATTGGCTCGGTGGCTATCCAATACGTTGCACGAACTTTTAGCCCTCCTATTATATCACTCTTTGTTATTCTTTCATTGTAATGAGCCGGGAAGTGTGTCAGAGTTGGTGGTCCTGGGTACGTCTCGATCCTGTCGAATGTTGTCTAGCGGTATAACCACTGTAATGCTTCTCTTAGGAATAACCATTCAAAGATTTTGAGATTTTTCTCAAAGTTTTTTTCAATCTCCTGTACCATTTGTTCCAACATATGTAGCTGTGAGAATGAGGATCGAGCAACACTTTCTATCACCACATGTATCATATCATGGCTCATTTAAAACTCTCGTGGTCACTCAGGAACTTCGAAAACTCTGCTGTGAACCGGAATGGGAGGCGATTAGCAATTATTTCAATCCATCATTGAAAGCCTAGTCTTTTTGCAGTTCTCCTTTTTCCTTTGCTGCATAAGTACAGTAGAATTGAGCGCGTCCCGTCATTAAACCACTTCTTTTTGTTGTTCTAGGTGTGCCACAAACTGCTCAGGAAAACTCGTCCACCGTGGAGGTGAGCATAGCCGGCGATACAATGCGGCCAAAACGTCGGAAAATCCGTTCCGATTCACCTCAATTTCTGACAGAACATTGAATTTTGTTAACTCTAACATATGGGAGTTCATTTGTTGATGTGTATACGTGCCCGTGCCATGTATTCCTGTAATTGTACAGATACTGTTGAGTTTTACTGTAAATGTTTCCGATATTGTATGAATTTATCGCCCCATGTGGGGATGAGCTGAAGAACAACCCAGAGACAAGTTCTTCACTTTCTCGATCGCTCTGCCTCCCTTTAAACCGCGAGTGGAGCTGCATTTATGTGATTCTTCATCCAGGCGTTTGTTTTGAACGTCGTTTACGGCTGTTTACGTCTCGTGTATGTATAAACCTGCTACTTCTCAATGGCTCTCCACATTTTGACGTTTCTATACATCCAAAACCTTTTATATATTCAATCAAAGTTTATTGTTCACGAAATTATGCTCATC
The DNA here is from genome assembly GCA_000469685.2 of Haemonchus contortus. Lineage (NCBI taxonomy): Eukaryota > Metazoa > Nematoda > Chromadorea > Rhabditida > Trichostrongylidae > Haemonchus > Haemonchus contortus. The sequence continues at coordinate 8,586,886 of LS997566.1, read as the reverse complement.
CATAGTGCATGGATGCTTTTGAGTGGTAGCAATGGACGTAGTTCTGGAATATAGCTATTCTACGCTTCACTATAACCTCATATCTATGTCGTACAGCTCAGTACTGATACGGTAATTCGAAATCCGTGATACGGTACTTCGAAATCCGTGTTTAAGGTGACGGCCATCATTGACTGAGCCTGTTCCCTGCTATGTACCTAGCTATCAAGTTGAGCTCTGGGGCGACATCAAATGTTCTCATCCATATTCTATAGCGAATTATCCTTCTAGAAGCTGCTCTATTAGTGTAATCCGTGATAATTTTGCTCAGTGACAGGCGCAGAAAGAACGAAAGTACGCTCCTAAAGACTACACATTGAACATAGAAGTTGTACGTGATTTTGGCATCGGAAGTGGTGTAAAGTAAGCATTTGGACGAGACTCACTGGAGTGCTGTTGCAAGTGGCAGTGGCATGAAATCAAAACTTTGTAGTTTTACCTCCCAGGACCCCCATGTTATTACTCCTTACCAATGAAACCTATACAAGGGCATTTCTGGGTATGGTATACAATTGAAATAATTTTTGAACGGCCATCACTCCACAACTAGACCGCTCTTGAGCCACATGTTAGCCTAGGGGGCCAAAGATTTACAGGAGGAGATCTCTGTAACCATTCTTATTGTGAACTGTTCATTTAAAGACACAGTTCAGGACAACTTTTTGGTATCCGGTTTGCGACGGAGAATGAAAGTGATCGTTCTAGCTAATGCAGTTGGACCATGAAAGGGGAGTTGATGAACTTGAACATTTAAAAGGCCGTTTGAGGCACAATTTCCTCTTGGCTTCAGGTTTATTGCTTATTTTTCCCACTAGAAATTATATGAGCGAACTCACTTAGGCCAATCACCACCCAGGAATAGCTGTACCATTGATGACCGATTCGGATTCGGAAACTATGTAGTATTTCAATGTTTTATGGTACTTCTTCAATTTTCGGACTAATTTTTTCAACACGCGCCCGTAATTCGATCATATTATGAACCCCTTTTAAACAGCGAGAATGCATTTGCACGTTACGTGCAGTTGCCTGAGTATGTTCCATAAAAGGCTCATAACCTCCCTGCTGTCACAACCAGTCTGTCCTCGAACGGATTATCGTAAAGTTTGCGATCTTCAGAAAACAGATTAGTGTTAAAACCTTCGGATTAACGCTACGGCTGTATAAAGTTTAATACCGCTCAAGAACAAGTATTTCGTTGTTTGATGGTTTGTGTCCAGTTTGGAATAGCCAGCATTCTATCGCTCTGAGGCGCCTGGAGGGTTTGCGTATGCTGGAAGCAGTGTGTTTGTTTGATCGCCACCATTTTATGGTCCATTGGAACCCGAAGGTGACTGGAACTGTCCTCATCGGCATTTCGAAAGGCTTCCAAATCCGTCGTCCTTGACGTTTACCACCAATTTGTTATACAGAAAGGAGTCTTCTCATTCGGGAGGTATCGGAGTAGGGTTAGCCTTCAAATTATTCCATACTATTATAGTACATACACACAGTAAATAAATAAAGTAAGTCGTTCCTGAAAATTTGATCCGCTCTGCGTTGTAACTTGACAGATCCTCTTTCTACCCTAACAGTCTCTTCCCGTGAGAACTTACTTTGACTTTATCTAGATTCTCAGAAAGCTACATTCGGTGAAGCTCCAGGGTCCTTTTCTCCCTACCATACTCTTAGAACACTATGAACAGTGCTATTCGAAAAAACCTGGAAAATTCCAGATTTTCGTGCCATCCTTGTACATCGACTTGAACATCAACTTTCCATCTCTTCTATGCATGAAGGATGTCTGAAGGATAGCGTCTTGGGTCGTTAATCAATCCCAGCAGAGGGATGCGCCACGCACTCGACTACATTCAAAATCGTAGTGGCGTAATGAGTGCGTATGTGGTCTACACAATCGCTTTCGGTGGCCAGCCGATGTACAAGTCACTGTTTTTGTCCTCCCAGACGGTCTGATACCCCAACTAACCGACCCAGGAGGGATGGAAGGCTTTGTCGGCCTAGGGAGATATCGGGCCGAGATTCGAACCAGTGACCGTGCGCAGTGCGCCACTTGACACTATACCACATCCGCCTGAATAAAGACTAATAGTAATAGGTCTTCCAGGTTTCAGGTCCTGCTAAGTTGGGAGGTTGAGCACTCCTCGATTTGTTCTCCCTTTCATTTTTAGTATGTTTCGCGAGAATGTTTTCCGGGCATCAGCTCCAATCATGTCCAGCAGATGATCTCGTAGGGAATCCTTCTGCGAGAAGGAAAAACTCGCAAGATCAAAATTGTCTTCGAAGAGGCGTCGGCAAAATATTAGTGTGCTGACCAGTTGACATTAAGAAGGGTTGCTATGAAATAAAAAGAAAAAGTTTTTTTAGCGTTGACCAATCCATTTGGGAGTGAACCCCCTCGATGGATTTCCATTTGGGGTCGAAGTGGTATTTTCAAGACGTATGTGGCCTATAAAATGACTTGCAGTGACCAGCCAATGTGCAAGACACTGCTCCAAACCTCCACACGAATCTGGTACCAAATAAGTGACGGTAAGGATTGAAGTCTTAGTTGTTTTGGGCGACCACCAATCCAAAATTCAATCTTTGCTCTGCCACTTGCCACTACACCACTTCCATTCCGGCTCAAATTCTTTAAAATCTTTTTTTTGAAGCCTCTTTCTTCAACTTTTATAGTGTAATAAGGTCGTTGGCAATCTGCCAAGAAGTTGTACATCGGCGTAAAACAAAGGAGATAAGCTTGCATTACGGCTATATCTATGACACTTGCATCAATTAGCTGCCAGATTGAGATCCAGCAAACCCGCAGAAATCGGCGATAACATCTAATGAGTTCGATTCTGAACGACCGAAAACGCCGTTTGATAAGCGAAGATTGTGGTCCACTAACGATTATTCTCTCATCCCATTTATCCCCCACTGATACGGTCTCTGCTTTTTGCCGCTCTATGATGCGTATAAGCCGTGTTAAATCGAAACTACTGTTGCAGATTATGGGCCCAGAACGGGTTCTCCCGCTTCTTTGAGGGAGTCCGATAATCATCCCGATCATTGTAGTCTGTATAGGTGTTGATCGTGGTAGAAATTGTCAGTCTTGTTTTTTGTCTAGTGCAAGAACAAAACTTTTACTGCCCATCGAAGCTACCGCTCTTATAGCCGTGCTCCATTTACTTCTTGTACGAGCCCAAGGATGTCGGTGAATGACTGCTGAGACTGGCTCGTTTTTATTCCGCTGATAATAGCTTTCTCTTGCGCTTGGTAATGGTGTTGATGTAGCAAGAATGGGGATCCCAGATCCGTCTTCCCGAGCATGAAAAAGAATAGTTTTCTTCCCTTGATCCCTCTTGGAGAATGCGTCACGCATTTAACTTCGATTTACAATCGTTGAAGCATTGACAAGGTGGTCCAACCTTTAAGCACTGCTTAACCTTACCCAAGGTATGGCAACGTTGACCGAAACCGTTACACTTCCATTTGTGACTTTCACTTTCCTCTCTTTATTACCTTTTTTGGATCTCTCTTCACCATAGAAATTCATGCGCTGTCCTTTTCGGAATTTCCGTTTTTCAGCGATTTTTTTCAAATTAAAAAAATTTGCATTCATAGACTTTCGTTAGTTTCGTGATAAAGGCTGAGTTATTGAAATTTCCTATGAAAGTTCGTGAAAACGTTTCTTATCCCCTTGTGATGGACACCCAAATATTTTTTACAGAATTGGAGTCTGCGGGGCATTTGGGAACCCCTTTTGCTACTTCTCAGAGTCACATTCCATGGTCACCAGCGCACTTGACTAGTTCCCCTGAACTGGCCGCCTTTAAGACACCATATATTACGTACGAAACTTATTAAGTAGAAAATCAGCAGGAAGCTTGGTCCAGTCATAAAGCATTTCATGTTTGGATGCTGTCGAGTCAGATTGTGGGCTATGAGTGCCCAGATCGACATACATAAGTGATCTGCTGCCTCATTATTTAGCCATTTTTCGGGAAGCGGTGTGGCTTCAGAAATGTATGCTACCAGGCGGAATGCAATTGAGGGCGTCTTCGTCGTAGCCCCTACATATTCGCCTTCGCGTTAAGCTCAATACTTTTGGGTTAAAAGTAGAAAATCGTCCTGATTTGCCATATGTGCTCTTCGCTGTGCTTATTACTTCTACTTCAAAGAATCCTTATGGACGGGGATCGGATGATTGCCTGAATGACTGATTTGAATCGTGACTCATCAGGCAAGTTGTGTGCCCTTCTAGTTATTAAAGAACATCTATGTGAAGAATGCCGACTGAATCCAGCTCCGGTTATCTTCTCGTCACTTGTGGGCCTGTTCGTTTATCCTCCTCTGCAAGTGGAAATGCCTCAAGTTGGAGAGCGACAGATATATGTGCACCCCTTCTCTGCTTCTGATCACTTCTTGGCTGACAGAGAATGATGCTCTAGGTAGTGTAACATCAGTTTTGTTAGTACTGAAATTTTCAAAGTAATGTAGGGGTCGGTTTACTGTTACAGTAACAAAGGCACGGTCACGATAAAAATGATTGCTGAGATTCCCCTCGGGATGAATTCGAGGCCCCCGCGTACACTATTAGGTCGGAAAACGGCCAAGCTAGGGAGTTATGAAGGCCCAGAAATTGACCCGTGTGTATCCTCTGACGAGTTTCATCGGCACTGTAGAGGCTGTAACGATCACAAGGGAACCAATGTAGGGAGTTCAAACAACTTGTCATGACCCATAACGGTTGTGAAGGGCAGTTCTGACTTAATGTATTCAGCTTTTTGGGCAATTGCAGTAACTGAAATCTCTTCCAATATTTCCACCTTCTGAATTAAAACGGGCACCTAAAAATTATCATGAATCATGTCTTCAAGTAAGTATTAGTAAGTAGTCAAGTAGGTTTACCTTATAAAATGTGGCAGAGTTATTTTGCCTTTGTTCCTTGCTAGGATCTCGTTGTAGGATGCGCCCCTCATCCAACTTCCGTTCGGAATTACAGAGGCGTTTTGATGCTTGTGACTTTGGAATGACTTGCGGTAGCCAATCAAAGTAGAAATCAGTGCTTTTGCTTCCAAGAGTAGTCAGGTACCCATTAGCCGATGACTTCATCTGAAAAGTAATAATAAAAAGATAAAGGTTAGAGTCTTGGGGCATCAATCAATTTCGTCTGAAGGATGCGCCCTAGCATTCGACGTCCATTCAGGATCCTGGTGGCGTATCGAATGCGTACATGGCCTATACAATGACTTGCGGTGGCTAGCCGATGTTCAAGTCAGTGCTTTTATCCTCCCGGATAAGTGTGGTACCAGCCAACCGACCCCGGAGGAACGATAGGGTTGATTTGCTCGGAGGGATGTCGATGGGGGTGGGGGAATCGAACCAGTGACCATGCGTATCTGAAGTGCTACTCTTGCCACTGCTCCACTTCGCCCTGAAAAGTTCAAAATATTCGGCTACCTAGATGTCCAGTATATGTGAGATTCAGTTCAATTCTTCTTGAGGGGCCAGAGAACTTACTGACGTTAGGCATAAGGTGTGCCAACAATATTCAGGATCTAATCCACAGGTGTTAAGGAATCAGCGACTTTTGCCATTCCATCCTACCCCCTCCCTCCATTCATACCAATAAGGGAGAAAAAATTCAAGCAGATGCTTTTTGTTTGCCATAAAGTATTTTCTGAGACGAAAGAGCAAGTGATCCGACCGAAATTCAAGAATCTTGGTAACCCAACATTCGCTGCAGAACCTTCTCTGTCGGCTTGAGAGCTCTTTCCATAATACAATCAAGTCTCTTCATGGGATGCCGATTTATGAATACGATCATTATGCAGCAATTCTCAGCTTCTAGACAATTTCCACAACGGTATTCACCTTTTTCTGATCCGTTAATAAGGTGTCGAACGGGTCCTGTGTGCGACTGTTTGAACACGCCTCACATAGCACTTGATCCACTTGCTGTGGCGCGGACAAACACAGATTCACGATTACCGTATCCTGTTTAAGCTGAAAAAGACCAGTTGCGAATATGTGATGCTGAAACTGTTTTCGTGAATGTTTGTGTTCCGGCTCCGTCCTATTGTTTTTATCCATTTTTATTATTTTCAATTTTGATGCTTGCTTGCGAATCTTATAAATTTACTACTATTCTCCTTCGGAATTCTACTCGAAGAGCTTCCAGGAATTTATTCTCCCACATTTTCTAACGAGTAGTAATTTATTGACTTCTTTATTCGATTTGGGCTATTTGAGCAATCAGGCCTTGCACAGTATTACTCACTCACCGCTCCAGCACTTCTCCGGAAAATGGGAAAGGTGATATCCCGTTTTTCCAGAGAATTGATGGACCTCTCTCAAAATGGGAACAATGAGAATTTCGCTAATTTGGGTTCCATGAGGAAAGTGTCAAATGAACTAGATAAATTTGGAGATCAAAACCTCTTCTATAATATATGCGCCACGCAATCACTTCTATTTGAAAGGCGAGAAGAGCATTAACTCGCATCTTGCTAAAACAGTAATGTACAGGGCTCAGTTCTGTATGAATCTCCGGAACCAATTTACCATTTCGAAGAGCTTTCGTTGGCGTGGTGGAAACCCAAGGATTCGGCGTGTCCCCTCTATCCACTATTGGAGACCTCCTTTCAATGAGTTTGTTGTTGGGGTGTCCTGTTTAGAGCATTATCGGACACTGATTTCGGAGACTTGAACCTAAGAAGATCAAATATTTTTTATATCGCTTTGTGATACCACTTGTTACCCCATCAAAGTTCTGTGATAGCGTTAAAGCAAGAACAATCGGGTCTTTTGGGGGGTTGATTTTCAGCAAAAAGTGATGCAAGCCGGATTGAAAATGACGAAAACGTTGAGAAATACAGACTCATAGAATATCATAGATAGTCTAGTTTCTTTCCTGCGGATTGGTAGGCAGTCATAAATCAAGGTACAACTTTGTAAATCCATTTTCCCGAAGTTATTCTGGGGTTTTTAATAAACCGGAGTCGGTTGCCTCACTAGGCTTTATCGGTGGCACGTAGCCGTCGTAGTAGGTGATGTTCATGACGTTTACGATGTCCTCATTGCAGCAGCTCTGGGCGGCTTCCACTTTTGTGCTCATTCTTCAAGGAACCTGTCTAGACGCCTCCTCTGTTTTTGAAGGCTATTGTAATTGAGGAATGCCATCACACCCAGAACAATAACGGAACGGTTTTCTTTAGTAGGAAAACTGTTCTGAATTGCGGTCTCTTTTTGACTGAGAACTGACCTTTGAATGCATGCAATTAGATTCGGGAAGAGGGGTGTGACCCTCACGTAGTAAAAGTGTCGAAACAACGAGTGGTGGTTGAGGCATTAGACTGGTCCTACATACAGAGAAGTAGGGAAAAAGATAGTAGGTATTTGTGCACTTCTGTAGAAACCCCTTTTAAGTGAGAACTCAGAGCCGATTACACGGCGATCATTCTTGACTATGTTTCGGACCGTATATTTACAACGTTTGAGCCTTTCTCTTGAATTTTTAATTTATGACGCATCTCCTAGAATAATTGGCGGAGGTGGTCTAGTGGCAGGTGGCGCACTCCGCACACGCATGGTCACGGCTTAAAATCCCGGCTCAGTGTCCGCCTAGTCCAACCAAGCCTTCCATCCTTCCGGAGTCAGTTAAGTGGTACTAGACTCGTCTGGGTTGTTTAAATCAATGACTTGTACATCGGCTGGCTATCATAAGTCATTGTGTAGACCACAAATGCATTCATTACGCCACTACTGTTTAGGATGGAGGTCGAATGACGGGATCGATTAACGTCAAAAGATTTTTATCCTTTGGCTAGAGTCCTTAAGTCTTTAGCTAATGTCTTCCATCTTCTCTCCACAACGCTCTTTACACTTAAGGCTAACCAGACGTATGCCATTTTGAAATCTACTCTATTCCTATGTATTCCTTGCGGTTTCTTCAACTTATTGGCTCTATTTGTTTTTATCTCTTGCTTTCGTTTTATGGCATTCTTCATTTTTTCCAAAAGCAGAAATGTCCTACGGAAGTGTGACATTATGTTCGATTCTTGTACACGCATGAAGCCCAACGTATATAGTAAGCACCATCTCAGATTTCGTGACCCACGAGGACGGAAAACCGTAGGGTGGGATTACGGGTGATCCAAATCTTACAGAGACCACGTGGAACAGATATCACCGTTGGTTTTTGCTCAGAGAGTAAGCCGTGGTTAGGTTTTCCAGGAAATCGGATGTGTCCGGTCAAAACGTTCGAGAAATTGAAAAACTTTATTCCGATAGCGGAATAAGAAAGCAACTATTTCAGCGACCAGGCGAGCAGACCTTGTTGTTGTCGGAAAACTGTGACCAATGGTCAGGGGACATCTGATCTCCACGCATCTTGTTCTTTCCAACGGGGATTGTTGGAGGAAAAAGTCGCTGATGCCACTGTTGTGCGTTTCTATGAAGAACCACTTGCTTAAGTTTGTTACTAAGCCGTGTCCTCTTCTGATCAATCTTGACGTACTTGCCAGTCTTGGGGCACCTAGGAAACAAGCAGCAGTGGTTGCGTCTGGCCATGAAGGGTTCGTCATCATCAAACTGCCCTTATTGTTCGAGGTGGACATTTTGAGCGCCTCCACGACTGTCTCTTGTGTTCTCTCGACCTTTTTCTGCACCTATTCTTCGACCCTCTGAAGAGGTGCGGCTGTTAATTCAGCAATTAAATCTCGCCCAGATTTGTTCTCGAAGTCTCCTTCATAACTTTAAGTTTATGTTGCTTAAGGGAGCTTATTTTTTGTTTCCAGGTGTTTTTTTGGTGAGCATCTCAATCGAATTGTAGTTGAACCCCCTTGTTACAACAAAACAACATCTTTCGTGACTCAAGCCCTTGGGTTTTTCTCTACACCTCTCGAAGTCTGAAAGAATTCATCTCATAATTCAATCCTATCACCCATTCCTTCAATATGGCATGAAAACCTCTGCATGATCACGGCTACTATCTTACGAGGATCTCCTTTTCCCAATGAGCTCACCTAACGTAAGTATAAGGGCGCGAAACTTTCATTGAATCAATTCAAAAATCTCAGTAGTAAACCCCAAAGAGGTGCCTTCATAAAAAAGAGGGTTTCCCTGTATTTCGGGGAAAATCTAATTAATTTGGAGACTCGAAATTGAATGGCGCGAAAAAGTCATCCGATGTAAGCAGTGCAGTGATGTAACTCGGTCTTTCCGGGGCTTCGTTGTCGAACAGAGATTATCTCAAGGTTCTTGCTCTGAAGACAAAGCTTCCTCGCACAAATATACATTTTCGATAATACTCGGTACGAAGGATATTTAGTGGCATGAAGTTATGAGCGAATTTTCTATGGCTCGCGTAGGAAGCCCGAAACCTTTTTTTTTGACTGATAGGACCCCTCCATATTTCCCCTTCTCCAATAGTTTAGGACAAAGGATAGGGTCTCTGACGTTAATCAATCCCGTCTGAGGGATGCACCCCGCACTCGGCTTCCATTCAGAATCGTACTGGCGTAATGAGTGCGTATGTGGCCTATACAATGACTTGCGGTGACCAGCCGATGTACAAGTCAGTGCTTTCACCCTCCCAGACGAGTCTGGTACCAATTATCCGACACCGAAGGGATGGAAGGCTTGGTTGTCCTAGACGGGCATCAATCCGGGAATCGAACCCCTAACCGTGGGTGTGTGAAGTGCGCCACTTGCCACCACACTACCTCCGACCTCTCTAATAATTTACTGGGTAGAAAGACAAAACGATGAAGTTTTTAGCTTTGAACGACCCCTCTTTGTGTTGCGCCAATCTTTCGACCTTGATCGGAATCGTAGCGGCATTTCGAATGCTCATGTGGCTTGTTCAATTGCTTACAGTGCTCAGCTAAAGATAATTGATGCTCAGCTCGCCTGGGAAAATAGAAGCCAATGATTCCATCTTCCCGGACCTTAGCACCGATTATCGACCCCGAAGCGATGGAAGGCTCGATAGGTTTGGGCAAATAGAGATCCGAAGTTCGATCCTCAGACCATGTGCTCGATAGTGTGCGCCACCTGCCACTGCATCACCTCGTATCATCTATATAGTGTCCTCACATTTTAAATAAGGGATAAAGCAATGAATGTGTGCTTCACTGATGTTTTCGTAATGTTTACTGCTTCGGAACGATCGCAGATTCCCGAACTTCCTCTTTGTCAGTTTGCTGATTCAATATTTTCTCGTCACAGTTCAGCGTTTTCTCGCTAATACCTGAGCTCCTCTTTTTTCAGGAAGTCCATGTTATTACTACTATTGTTACTGTATTTGACTTCTACTGCTATTACTACTAATGCAACTGAGCGCCCTAATTTGAAATATCCTGATCATGCTAAACGTCTCCACGATGAACCGATTGAAGGACCTTCATTGCCATACGGGAACAAAGTGAGGAGTTGTGACAACTGTGACTTACTTGGAAACTCTCTCTCTCTTTTCAGGTCTATCTGAAGAACAGACTGCTCAACAATCTCAACCACTTCTTTCCGGACCCTGGAGAGACGCTGGAGATCTTGGGAGCGACAGAAGCCTCACAAGGGCCACCTGTTGACACTAATTCAATAATCGATCAACCGGCTGCAACAGTAGCTCCAACGCAAACATTCTTTGCACCAATTCAGAATCTACTAGATAATGCCCTTCACCCGGATCGACACCCATTTCCAACTTTGATTCCAACGGAGGCGACCATTGCTCCTATAGAGCCTTCTACACCTCTCATCGCCGAGGAGACAACGCCGGCTAAGAAAAGGTTTTGAAGATTCTCTGTATAACCTTCTCAACAAAAAGGGAGTGTACAAATGTAGGGAAGGAAGGAAGGAAAGCTATACAGTAATCGTTCCTCTAGGAATCCAGTTCTTTGTGAATATTTTGCAGTAGGTCTTCAAAAAAGGGTCAACCTTTTCTTCGCTGGGCTTAGAGGTGCTCGAAAGTTCAGATAGGGTACACGTCAGGGTATTCGCCCTCTTCAGTAGGCCTGTTACCATTCAGTCCATTATGGAGGGATGGACTGGATGACTCATTCCAAAGTAAATAGGTCCTCAGAATGATGACTGTGTGAAAAATCGGAAGGTGGTGGTATAGTGGCAAGTGACGCACTATCACACTCACATAATCCAGGGATCAAAATCCGTACCGATACGTTCTCAGGCAACCAAGTTCCATCCCGTTTGTTAACTTGGTCTAGACTAGTTTAGAAGGATAAAGGCCTTATCTCGTGCATTAGCTGGTCACCTAAATTCATCATATGGCTCACATACGCAATCAAACCGCCTCTACGATATCAAAGAAGTCGAATCGGGGCGCACACTAACAAAGGGGTTGACCACTGCCTGAAACTTTTCTCTTCAACCTTCTTATAGTGTGAAACATATCATACCAATATCTGCAGATCAGAAGGTCCAATCGTGTCTGGACGGATATTGGACAGTATAAGAGACTGGCGTAAAAGACTATACCGAGCGTTCAAGTCGACAAAATCGAAATCATCAGCAAGCCGGGTTGTTGATAACAAGATACAGACCAGACCAACCTCTTCTGCAAAAACAGGTAACTACCCTCGGATCCTTATGAAAGTATAAGAGGAAAACATGAGTCTTGCATCGATGGGAGGGACCAAGAGGTCACAGTTGTCAGTTCAGAGCTCGACAGGTATTACTACTTTTGATGATCTAGAAGAACCTGATTAGGAGCAAAGTTGATTTTGTAAAGTTTGACTATTCACAAATGAACGCTTCATTGGTATTGCAAGGGGTTGAGCAGTAACCGCTTTGACCTTTGCCTTCATCTTCCTAGCTTCAATCCCGCCCCACGTCCCAGCACAAGCATATTATTGAACACTTGGGACTCATTGGGACATTTGGGACAAGTATTCTTCGCCACTATTTTTCTACATCAACCAGTAAACCTTGGCCTGTCACTGGTACCGATGGATGCAGGGCATGGTTTTTGCTTATGGCGGGATCGAACTCATGACTTTTCTGATGTAAGGCCTCAGCTTTTTTGTTCGTCAAAAAAAGGAAGCCGATATTGCATATGTACGTATATACAGACTTCTATCGATTTTTCTACCAATTGAAAAATTTAAATTGATTTCAGCGAGTGAAGTGGTAGATTTCAAAGATCTCACACCACTAGTGGTCGACAAAAATCGTCAGGTGCTCCTCAGCAGAAAAGAACCGAGCTGGCAATCTGCGTTGGCAGCCAGGAACATTCAGACTTTCGGAAGAGAGCCTAGTGGAAAGGTTGGCTTTCTTTCTGCGCTATGTTTATCTGGGGATTATTGCCGTAGGGAGATTTGTATCAAACTGGTCTGGGAAAATGGGGGCTTTTCGAGTGATGTCGTCAGGAAGGACTCAAAAAAAAGAAAAAGTGGAAGATATTCCGAGTAAAAGTAAGTGATTAAAACTATAAAAACGAAAAGTATTCGGATGGTAATCCAAGCACATTGCGTTTACTATGTATTTATCTCAAACCTTAACGGATGACAGTGGATATCGAGGATTTGAGTAGCACCGATCAATATCAATCAATCGATTCGATCCGTATCATTTTGATAGGGATAAAATGCCATTTAACTCAAAATTAGTGTCGTCTTAACATGCTCTGTTTTTGTTCCGGAATTTTTTTTCACACTCGATTGATTGATATCGATTGGTGCTACTTTCAAGAATCTATTCGCCAATATCCATAGTTGCAGAAAATAAAAGTCCAAAATGTTTTGGAAACGAGTTATTGTTTTTGCTCATATTTACGTCCACATCGGAAAGCTGAATTATGCCATTTTCAGTTGGTTCGTCTCTTCGGTACCGAGGCAAGCGGGTATGAATCGAAGCCTCTCAACGACAGCCCACCGGCTGCAATACCAAAGTGATTTTTTCAGTCAATAATTTCCTCACTTTTGGAAACTGAGAATCTTCCTTCATGTCCAATTAACTTCACACGAATGCCTTTTCTATTTTTCGATTCGCCCCATTTTTTTTTTGATCAATTTGATATTCTAATTTAAATATTTTAAATGTTTATGTTTAAATACGCCAGGAACAGGAATATAAATAGATATTTTAAATTATTTGGGATCTACCATTTTTTGGAGGACCACCTTTTTGTCTCTTTTTTTCAACTCTCCACCAATCCAATTGGACACTTCTCACTCGAAATATTCCTGGCAACATAGTTGCTTATTTGATTGTTATTGTTGTTAATTATTTATTTATTGATTCATTTATTCATTAGTCGTAAAGGCGGAGGTGATGTAGTGGCAAGTGGCGCACTGTCACACACGCATGGTCACTGGTTCGAATCCCGGGTCGATATTTACCTAGGCCAACCCAGTCTTCCATCTCTCCGAGATTGATTAATTGATACCAGACTCGCCTGGGAGGTTAAAAACATCGTCTTTTGCATCGGCTAGCCACGGCAAGTTATTGAGTAGGCCACATACTCGTTCAATACGCCACTACGATTTAAATGAAAGTCGAATGCGGAGGCGCATCCCTCAGACCAGATCAACCAGCGTCCAAAAAAATCATCCTTTTTTTGTCCTTTTCATACTAGTTCTTCCAAAAGTTCGTTGCCTGTTTCATGTTCCTTACAGTGATTATCTACCTCCGTCGCCGTCGGGAGACAGAAGAGCCTTTCGTACACCTGGAGCCAGGAATATCGTCTACATACCAGCTTCGCACGTCACCATGCGACCACCGCCGCCGGTAGATCAGCGTCCATTCAGCATTTCAGTCTATAATGTGACTGTGAGCATTGAAAGCAGCAAATGATGTCTAAAGACACATTCCGCGATTGCAGAGCGGGTGAGATTTGAGCTCCAAATTCGATGGGCAAGTGCGAAATGCCCCATCATCCAAGAAAATACCGAAAGGGTCCGAAACTGCCGCGACTTTGTGAAAACAGACCTTCGGTGTTGCTGCAGATTATATGAGGCATGGGAGAATAGCGAGAAGAATTGGGTGCCTTGACATGACCGGATTTTTTGCTATCGTATGGTAGCGTAAAGTACAACCGGTCCCTTTTTGACGCTTCCTGGACAGCTTTAGATTGCTACTTTTCTTTTTTGCCAACTTTTAATTCCATCAGTATATCCGGTTCAAACTGGCGCCGCCACCGGAGACATACCGTACGGCCAGGGCCTACGCCCACCCCCTCAAATGCAGCTTTTGACTGCGAGGAGGCACTCCGCCAGCAGTTGGGGGCCTTTATAGCTGCCTCAGCAATCGCAGAATGTGCCTTTAAAGCTAGTGATTACCTATTTGAATAACCATAACCATGAGAGAATCAAACTCCAAATTTTATAATAACTATAAAGTTTTACAGATGACGGCACCTGCCATTACACTACCGCCGTTAGTCAGCTTGCCGTTCCCTCCTGGAAATGTTCTTCCTGACTACTCATCGCAGTTCACGACTCAACAACCATATGGAAAGCAGTATAATTCTTTTAGTAATCAGGAGACACGAAACTATCCTGGCCCTCCTGGTTATAATGTACCCGCTCCGGAGTTCATAACTTCACCTCCAGTGGAGCCGATGCTTGCAACACCAGTGCCAACCGACAGCGATTTGGACGAAAGCGATGAATCGTTTGACCCGGAGGTGGGTGTTGCGATGACTACTGGCAATAGCATATGATGACTTTGAAAGTTTGGACTGCACCTTTCTCTGCTTGCATGGGAAACTCGTCCACATTTCAATCGTTTTCGGTGTGAAGTTGAAACTAGACACTTTTTCTGTCGTTGCCCGGTAAAGGTCCCCTGCTTATTTAAGAAAAATACAAAATCGGTCTGTTTTACATTGCTGATTAGAACATCTGATCTTTTCAGTGCACAGGAGAACCAAGCTGTCTGAATGGCCAGCTCGTTTCCGAAGACAAGTGCAACAGTTTGCGATTAAGGACAATCATTCACAATGTAAGTGGGGAGGCTGAATTTGGTCGAGTGGCAGCAAAAAAGTTTTATTCCAATAAACGTTTTGATAGAACGACTTCTCGTAAGGGCATTTCGAATTGCTCTATCGTGTCGAAGACTTCAAGCCAGTTAAATGACTCCCATCAATTCTTCCAAATTCGTGACTTTCGCGAAATGATTGAGGAGTGAAAAGATCATGGTGGTAGGGTTTGGGGGAGACAAAGCTGTCGAAAATTCCATGCATTATATAGATTAGTAGGGCTTATACGGTCACGACGAGAGCTTTTCAGGACTCCACGTATGAAGAGAGGGGGGAGCGGGCTCAATAAATATCGGGTTAAGGTCGTGCACAACCTATGACGTTTCTGATCAAATTGTGGTTGGGACAGTGTCAAGCAGCTCACTCTCGGGTATTCTGATTATAACGGACTTCAAACGGATGAATGTTTAGCGTGAGGTTTCGTATTGATCCCGGGACAAATCTTGGATTGATAGGAGAACTCATCTGAGCCCTTCAACTGTCCGGGATCCGTTGATTCCAAGCGGTCTACATGGAAACGAAGAAATATGGGAATGGAAGTCAAAACGTGGGCTAATTCCGAATATGGAAGGAGTATCGCCAGAAAACTTCATCCTTTTTGAGACGACGTTTTCCGCAGCTTTTGATACCAATTGAATAACAGTTGTATTAAGCTCGTAGCGAAGCTGCGGTCTAGAAACAACCCACAACTGGGTAGGGAGAGCGATTTTTCTGTAAATGGATATCAACGAAATCATAGAGTGATATCATTGCTATCGAGAGTCGTTTTCAGGTTGTCTTCAAGGTGTGAAAAAATTCATAGTGAAACTCAATTTTTCAGAATATTGTGCCCAATGATGCAGAGGCTTCAAAGCGAGCTGTACAATCCGCTGCAGAAGAGGAGACCGGACTGTTTTTCGATGCCATTTGCGGCACCGGTTTCTTCAGTTACATTGGTACGTTGTGAACCGATACGACCAGTTTTGCGCATTGCGTCCGTCACCTAGTTCGCTCGGACCACGGCCTGACAAAGAAGGTCGCCATATCTTCTCCCTCACTCGTTCCTAGAGGAGCAAACAGCATACAAACTTCTTCATGCCCTGTGAGCAGCGTTTTGAGATGGGTTTTTCATGGCCGGCAAACTTGCTTAGTGAGAAATGCGGAGGAGAATCAATGAGGCGAACCTCGCTTACGGCCTGTACTCGATGGAGTTTCCACAACAGCCTGGGTGTAAGTCTTAGGGCTCAAATATTCGGAAGATGTGCCAGTCAGTTTGTCTGGTATAGAAGTAGCAAGTTTCCCTTTGGATTTTGAGGAAAATGGGGCGTGCAAGCAAGGCGAGTGGGCATGAGTCGTCTATGATCCTTGTGTCAAGGTTATCACATGCCCTCCCTCGATAGTAGTACCTCCAAAACTCTGATTGCTCTCACTCTAACGACTCTCTTTGTAAATAAATGACGCTATGTTATACAGTAGTGCTCAAAAGTCGTCGACCATACAGCCACGCTTTTTCGGCCGCCACTTTTTTCATAGCGGAGCAAATCGCACGAAATTCTGATATGTTTAAACAGCACATTACACACTATCCATCGCTATTTGACTGCAAAGATTAATATCCGCACAGCTGTAAATATTTATAATACACCCATGCTTGACATTTCAAAATTTCACATGATTAAATCCAGTAGGAAAGGAGTTTCGCCTGAGACGTACGACTGAAGAAGCATTTGGCTGAAGACTTTTGAGCGCTACTGTACATGATTTGATAGGTCCACTGTCACTAATTTCCAGGGATTTTCCTCTATGTCTATTTGCTCCTCACCGGTATGATAGGGGATTCGCTTTCCTTTTCTTGTATTCCTATCTCCGTTGTATGATGGTTCCTTCTAGCTCTTCCTCATCCCCTCACCCCTTACATAGCCACACGACATCTCACATTGCGCATGTAAGATAACCAGTTTCTAGCTAACATGTTGCCGCAATATGTCTTCACCCCATATCAATTCTAAGCCCGAGCTGGCACAGTTCCGGGGTAAGAGGAGCCTTCGAGTAGGTTGAACTCTTAGGACTTTGAATTTGAGCTATGAAGCGGTCAATTAGTATGCAGCTACCAAGTATCCAATCATCCTCTCTCAGCCTATCACGAGATCTGTCGCTGTTGTGCATGTGGGAGGAGCAGAACTTTGAAAAATCTAAAAATATTTTTTTGTTTTTCATACGGCAACCACGTCTTTCCAAATAATGCTTGTTCAGCCCATACGGACGAGTTCTGTTTGGCGTCAATGGGAGGTGTGAATTGCTACGTCTTCTCGCCAGTGTGTAGCGATGCCTCCCCAGTGACGCTTACGAAACTTCGAAGGAATCGCAAAAAGGTGTTTGTCAACAGGAATTGACATCTACGTACCTGCTCATCTGATGTGAGGAAGGCTCGCGCTGTTAAGAAGCAACGACGCATGTTGTCTCCTTGTTTCCTGATCAGTTCATTCTAATAGGGCCTTTTTAATTGACTGTATTATTTGACATTCGGGTACAGTGTAACACTGCCAGTCTGAATAAGTTATTTATTATGACGACATTAATGAAGTATTTTAAGGAATAAATATAATATTCTTAATTGTTTCATGTCGCTCTAAGGCATAGTAGTTTGTCTCAGTTCATAAAAGTTTGGTTTATTGGGCTTGTAAGGTCGACTTTTCGAACAGGCCATATCTTCAAATTGCGGAAAATAGCTCACTCAGAGTCGTGATTTGTAGCTTTCTCTGTCGAGCTCCCGAGCCCCGGGCTTCCGAACGTACTGGCTCTGAGCAGAAATCTCGGATCACGGCTCTCTTCGACTGCTCCCATTGAGCTTTAATAGATTTTTTGGATCTTATGCCAAAGGTCTTGGAGCTTTTAAAGCATGAAATTTTACCTGAGACAGGTGTGACATCTGTGCTAACAGCTCAAACAAATACTGGAGAAAGCATTCAGTCTTTCTTGAAAATCCCAGGGTTGCCGGTAGCAGCGATTGCAGCCTGTGCGAAGAGAGCTTGCGGATCAGCAGAAGCTGGATGCGCACAATGGGACGCTCGTGAAGAGCATTTATTAACTTCAAACAAATACAATCAAGAAAAGGTTCAATGTCGAAGGTCCTCATGGCTTGCATTCTTTGTTTTCTAGTGAGTGTGAGGAACTATACACATAGAAGTAATTGGGGATCCATCGTAGCTCCATAACTCTAGTGCCTCTCGCGCATGAGACAGGCATCAAGAAGCCTCCCTGTTGGTGAAATCTGCATGGGATTGCGATCAGTCTCTGAACATTTACTCAGAATCCTATGAATACATGTTTGCCCCAAAGGTCTGTTTTTTTTTTCGGCTGAATTGTTCTACGTCCCCCGAATGGCTTCAACTATCGAAGTGAATGAACTTTCAGCCCCACGGTATCTGTCGGTATTTGATCAGCTGTCCATACTTGTGGTAGCACCCATCAGGTGCAACCCAACCCCTGTTTATCTGCTTTTCCCTGCATAGTTTAGCACTCAATTCTGCTCTGGATGAGAATATGGGCTTATTGCCTCCGGTATTTTACAATTCTCCAAAGGAAGTGTTGGATAGGTGCACCACAGTCCAGAAAGAATGGTGGTGATTTTACGAGCAAGAACTTCTGCACTAACTCACACGCGCGGCCAGGAGTTCGACGCCACTTCCGGATCGAAATCCTTCTAAGCGAACCAAGCCTTCCATCCTTCCAGGGTCGGTAAATTGATACCAGAATCGTCTGGGAGGATAAAAGCACTGACTTGTACATCGGCTGGCCACCGCAACACATTGTATAGCCCACATACGCACTCAATACGTCACTACGATTCTGATTGGAAGTCGGGGGGCGCATCCCTCAGACGGGATTGATTAACGTTAAAAACTTTATCCTTTCACTTTTGAAAACTTTTGCAGACTCACTGCTGTGAAGAATTTGATCAACTAAAAATTAAATGGTGGGCCCGGACGGAAGGATAGAGCAGTAGCAGTGACAGTTTAGAGGAAACAGTCAGGGCTAGAGCTCTCGCGTTTATGATGGTTGGTTCCAATCTTCAGTTCAACAACATTTGTTATGATAGGTAGCTATTTGATGGGAACAACGCTGATAAATCAACTGCATAGAAGCATGTGTACGGAGAACCGAAAGCATGTGTGATAAGATCCACCAAAACTTGTGTTTGACTGGATAACTACAAGGGCATAGTGACCTTCATGAACAGCATAAAACACATGTTCTCAGAGGTGATAGCAAGCAGTTGGCATCATGGGAACGCACACATTGGTCACCGTCGTCTCTGGGTTCACCGCCTTGGCTGTGATCGGTTCTATAATTAGCATCGCCTACATCGTAAACGATCTCAACAACTTCTACGATGATGCTATCGAGGATCTTAACGTTTTCAAGGTGAGCGATAGTTACGAACGCATTTTGACGTCTGGAATGGATGGTGATACCTATCCTATCTCAATCACGATTTCCATATTTCAGGGTGTTGCCGACTCTGCATGGCACAAGATGTTGCCCAACCCTATTGAGCTCGAACGGGAAAGAAATGGCAAGAGAGCTCCTCGTGGAGCAGGAGGATCAGGCTGTGGATGTGCTGCCCAGCCAAATAATTGTCCACTCGGACCTCCAGGACCACCAGGAGAACCAGGAGCACCTGGAGAAGATGGTGAGCCAGGACAACCTGGCCAGCCTGGTGGCAGCAGTGGTGGAAACGGTGGCAACAAGCCTGGACCAGATTGTATAAAATGCCCTGCTGGAGAGCCTGGTCAGCCTGGCCCAGACGGACCACCTGGTCCTGCTGGTCCTGACGGCAATCCAGGAGCACCCTCAAGTGGAGGAAGCCTCAGCCCACCAGGTCCACCTGGACCACCTGGAGACAGCGGAAATCCAGGATCTCCAGGACCAGCTGGCCCGCCTGGACAACCTGGTGCTGGAGGACGATCCGGAAGAGGAAACCCTGGACCACCCGGTCCACCAGGACCACCTGGAGGACCCGGTCAGCCAGGACAAGATGGAATCCCAGCGAATGATGGAGCACCAGGGGCTCCCGGACCAGCTGGACCGGACGGAAACCCTGGAAGTGCCGGAAATGACGGTCAGCCTGGCCAGCCAGGTGGATCTGGCGAGACTGGAGGTGATGCCGAATACTGTCCATGTCCACCAAGAGGTGGTACCTCAGCAGTATCGGACAATTCCTCTACCGACAACCTGTGAGTTTTAAACCTCCGATACCCTTCTGATCGCTGTCATTATGTACTTATGATTATTCGCAATGGTTTTTAGGTCGCCACCCGCTGACGGGTATCGGAAACGAGTTGTCCGCCGCCCGCAGGGAGTATCAAAAAGAATTGTCGTCAAGGCTTAGAATTCTGCGATCACTTGATAAAGATTTGTGACTTATGAGGCTGCACCGAGTATATTGGCTTACAGCTTATCTCCTAAAATAAAGCACACAATCAAGCGTCAGCAGAATGAAAAGGTATAAAGGGTGCCAAAGTCTACAGAGAGCATGATCGCTCGAGCTACCTCGGTATTCGCTTTTTTTGCTTACGCGAAAACGTTTGCCTATGATGATTACGCAATGGAGAGTTCCCTTTACTGGAGACGCGATTATCCAGTTGAAACTATGTAACAGCTTTCTTCTTGGAAATTCAAAACCTGCTTAAGTTGAGAAGCTATTTCAGAAACCAACAATTTTTTTACTCATTCAGTTTCTGGTTCCTTTTGCTGCGACATACCTCTATTTTTTGTCCTACTGGGAGACATCGCTAGAAATAGACTCCAAAGTTTATTCTCCTCTCCCAGACACTACCTGCTGGACATAAACCAGGCCCTAGGCGCAAGGCCTGAAAAATTTCAGACTACCAAGGATTTGGATTTCTAAGAAGAGGGCACAGGGGAGAAACTCGTGGGATCTGGTACAAAGAAGTGGGCTTTGAAGGATCAACATTTCGAGAGATCTAGTAGAGGGATTATTATGACTTAGAGGTAATGGAGAGAAGAGCAATTCATTCCTGCGAACACTGCTCTTTTTAAAGTTGCATGACTAAGGAGAATGTACCCTTCACTGCTGACATCGTGACTGGTCGGTTCGATAACCCGAAGAACTGACTTCCAAGCAGGCAGAGCTTTTATGTAGAATAGGAAGATCGAGCCAACTACCTTTTAGAATTGGGAGTGGCTTTCCTACGGAGGCAAGCCGAAGAAAACCACACATGCAGTTCTTGCGAAACATTAAAATATGAAACATTGTCAAAGATTAAAGAAACGAACAAAGTCAGAAGTTGTCATCAGACCGCAACGCAACAGAAGAATTGGAGTCGTAAAGTGAGGAAGTAACTCGAAATTCAAGTTGTCTTGTGAAGCTACTTTGATTTCATCACTAATTTATCTTTAGAAGTTCTGTCTAATGTTGTATAATATTATATGTACTAGTGTGAAGGCTTAACATGTTTTTCGGAGTATTCTTCTTCTTCCCCGACGCGTTAATCCCGTGCTGTCGCAGGGTCAGCTGTCCTTGTCAGCCATCTCTATTTGTTTCTATCTTCGGCATCTTCTACTACTGCTATAGTTTCGACGAGTATCACCAAGGTCCTTCTTGATCACGTCTCCTCACCTTTTCGAAGAAGCTCCTCGCGGTCGCTTTCTCTGAGCCTCCGACTCCGCAGAATCTCTTATCGGGTAATTCTGTGGCCTTCTCAATATTATGACCGCACCATCTGATGTCTTCATTTTTGATCAGGTCCCAATTGCGTCCAACCACCTTCTGATTTGAGCATCCTCGACATAATCATTATTGTAAGCACTGCGCAAAAGAGGTCCTCACAATATTAGGTCGTGAAGAATGTTCTTTTTCGACGCCCAGTTTTCAAATGCTCGCCGCGGTGTTATTTGCTATTCGATTGTTCGCAACTTTAGACTATTCTGACGCACAATTCTTGCTCTATCCATATATATAATTGATTTTGTGATGGAGTGATTCCTGGGGTTTTTTCAAAGGTCGAAATCAGCATGGACAAACGACAGATCCGCACGTTTTTTCTTTTCTAACTTTAATAGGGCAGGAGTGCGAAGGAAACGGCTCGGGATATGAACGATATCTTTGGTCCAGGGACAAAGAATCAACGTACAGCGCAGTGGTGGTTTCAAAAATTTTGTACCGGCGATGAGAGCCTGAAAGATGATGAGCGTAGTGGGCGGCCATCTGCCGTTGACAACGAATATTTGAGAACGTTAGTGGAAGGGAATCTACTTACAACGCTGAAGGATATTGGCTCGAGGCTGAATGTTCCCAGCAGGACAGGTAGCACCCACATGCAGGAGATCGGGAAGTCGAAATAGCTTGATACGTGGGTGCCGCATGAGTTGACTCAGCACCAGAAAGACCGCCGCTTCGAGCTTGCTTCTGCGCAACAGGAACGATCCATGTTTAGACTGTATTTAGGCGTGTGATGAGAAATGGATTCTGTACGACAACCGGCGACGATCAGGTCAGTGGCTGGACAAGGATCAAGCCCCACGGCATTTTGCCAAACCGAAGCAGCGTGGAAAGAAGGTTGCGGTGCTGGTTTGGTGGTCTGCAGCCGGGCTGATCCACCACAACTTCATAGACCGGGTGAAACTGTAACAGCCGAGAAGTACTGTCAAGAAGTTGACGAAATGCATCGAAAACTCTAGCTCATGAGCCCGGCACTGGTGAATAGGAAGGGGCAAGTTCTACTCCACGACAACGCTCGGCCCCACGTCGCACAACTTACCCTGAGAAAATTAATGGAGCTAGCTATGACTATGAAACTCTCCCGCATCCACCATATTCCCCAGACCTTGCTTCCACAGACTACCGTTTCTTTAAGCATCTCGACGGTTTTTTCAAGGAGAAATGCTTCAAACCCCAACATGACGCTGCCGCGGCATTCGACGACTTCATCTCTAGATCTCCGGACTTCTACGGACTTCTACGCGAATGTTATAAACAAACTTGTTTCTCGTTGGAAAAATGGTTCGATAGTAATGGTTGTTATTTCGATTGATGAAGTTCTGTTTAAGCCGAGATATGTGCATTTGAAGTTTGAGGCGCAAAAACGCAAGAACTTTCTTCACGACCTAGTACAATTGAAAGATGCGAAACTGTACGACTTCAGTGATACTGGCTCCGAAATAGGTCGAATGAACTTATCAGTAGCTCGAAATAGACTACAGTAGATAATGAATGGCTTCCTTCGATGCAATGAGAAAACGACACAATAAAAAGGAAAAGTAACCTTGGCTTTCATATCAGCAGTATTGTACCCTATTGTACCCGAAGTTATATGCGTGCTAACCCTAGTCCTCAGCAAGGTCCACTAATTATATACAGGGTGTCCCAAAATTATTTGCGCCAAAGTTCAGTAATTTTTAAGGTAGAAATAATCTATCAAATTTACATTACCTGCTATTAATTAGTTGCATAAGAAGGTTTCCTTGCAATATGCATGGTTACTGATGTGGAACTCCCATTATCTTTCCGATGGAGGAGGCTCATTCAATGCCACTTGCAATCATTGACGCGCGAGAAGTGGAAGGGCGTTATGAAATTCTTTGGGATTTTTCTAATAACCGTACAGGAGGCTATTAAACGATATAGAAAAGAAGATTGAAACAGGGGCAAACCAGGAAAGGTAGAAAGGTAGAATGTTTCTGAAGATAGGGCCATTAAAATGGTCCGTCTGCCAATCGGTCGGGATCCTGGGTGAGCCATCAAAAGGAAGTCAACGGGCACGGCTTACAGGATTTATCGCGATGGAAGAATGTCATGCAGAAGCCTCACTACCATTCCTATCGTATGCTGCAATCCCGATCTCAATAGATTCTACAGGGCCAGAAAATGCAGAAAGTCGGAGACCCACTTGAGTGATGACACGCAACCCTCCGTCGTTTTCTCTGATCAAAAAATTTTTTACGATAAAACCATCCCTCAACAACCAGAACGTTCGCGTTCCGGAAAGAAAAATCCAGCGTGTAATCCTTCTTATATATAAAGCAGTACCTTGTTGGTCGGTTTGTCGGTATGTCGGTTTGTCTGTATGTCGGTATGTCGATTTGTCGGTCTGTCCGTCCGGGTTACTTTGTGATTATGATAAAGGTAGTGATATGGAAAACTTATTCTTCTTATATAAAAAGCAGTCACTTTGTGGGTAGGCTAATGGAGTAAAGTGAGCACTGCGGAGTGAAGTGAGTAATATGAAGTGAGGTGGATGATTCAAATTGTGATCTCTACTGTACTGTAATGGCAGTACTTCGACACTGGTATCTCACAAAAAGGTTGTTATCAGAACAGTAAAATGATGTTTTTCGAGGAAATCACTGGCAAGGGTAAGCCGCTCGTGGTTCCTTCAGTGCAGGCGTGGAAATTGACAAGGACCAGTACTCAAACGGCGTACTAATGGAAGTAAATAAAACATTGATCCGACTACGTTTTCTGAAAGATCTCGTAGTCCTTCCAGCAGGACGCTGCTCCAGCCAACAGAGCCAAGCTTGCCCGCGAGTGGTGCCGACGACAGCTGCCCGACTTCATCGGTGAAGAGGAATGGCCATCCTATTTTACAGAACTTGACACACTTGACTCCACGAATGGTCCCTGGTTAGAAGAGGATCTGTTGAGTTAGCAGTCCCAATTTGGAGTCCTAGAATGCAAAGGCTGGAAAACGGCTAGGGAAAAATGGAGAAGGATACCTGCGTGCCACATGCGATCAGGTCGAAAGCAAACTTTGACTTCTATTCGCGCTCACGGGGGATATTTTGAAATGCGACTTTAGCATGTTGTAGCACATAGTGTTAGCTAGCGTGCATAGAAATTCCATCGTCTTCCGCAGTTGAGAAGTTTCAAATATATTGCTATAAATCGACGCAAATAATTTTGGGACACCCTGTAAATTTTTTGCTGCTATTACGTCTCGAGAAGAAAAACCATTTGGCACAAATCCGTTATCAATACATGGTCTCGCAATAAACATGGCATGCTAATATGCATGAGCACAGCTTTGAAGTCTCACACTCTCTAATTGCAGGATTATTGCGATGCTTTCCATAGTGGCAATTCGCGGGTTCGTGAAGATTTAATATCCTTATTACTGTAGCGGAATGCAGAGTGCTCCGTTTCTGTTGCATTTGAATTTGTCGAAATTGCAATCCGTATCCTCTTTGCACGGTTGTACCAATCTCGTAAATTAGAGGCCAAGATTCCCATAGAAATCGGTTGTCAAATGTGGTGATATAAAAATATTGCCCTGCAGAGAGTCACGTCTTTACACCATATAACTGCGCAACCGACTTTATTGCTCCACTACCAGACTACCTATAACGATGCATATATCCATTCCATCAATTGGTATCACTATTTAGGGATTCTATGTTACCTGACTGTAGTGACCAACTCCATGATTGAAAAGAAAACACCCATGGTGAGTCCGTTTACCTTTGACACACCCTTGCGTTTTAGTTCGCTAAACCAAGCAGACACACTCTGGAACAGAAGTCTCCGTTTCTCAATCATAAATCTGAATTTGATTTTCTGACATTTCTTGCTGCCCTCGCCTTATGAACGTTGCACCCCGATGTCATGTACAAGTTCTGTCCCCAGCCGTTCCTGTCCTTATAGGAATTATAAGCAAATTTACATTCATTGGCATAATCAATCATGTTCTCCTCAATTGCGCAATACTGCACTCTGCAGCAAGATACTGGCTATAATGGCACATTAAACTCAAGTGTTTTATGTAAGATTCTTGTGAGCCTTGTTGAATTGCTATGAGCTCTGATGACCTTTGATACCTGTTGTGTCCTTGGGAAGTCGGGAAGAGCAGGAAGGTTTATTAGAAGCCATGAATGAATGTACAACAAAGTTACAGTTTATATACTGCTCCGGCCCGCCAGATCTCCTGGTCAAACCGGGCAGGTCAGTACTATACAAGATCAACTACTCTACTTGTAGAGATCACAGATGCCCCAACACCTCCCCCCTAAGATTGACGACCCTGGTACGACTTGGCGTGCGGGTCAATCTGAAGGAAGTCTGGAGGGCGTCGAGTACGGGTCGAACGACGCGGTGCCATTGCAGGAGGCGCTGGTGGTGCAGTCGTCGTGGTTGTTGTCGTCGTTGTTGTCATGAGCGGGGCTGTAGAGGCCATTAGAGACAACGGTAGTGTGGATGACGTCCCTGAAGGCGAGTCTGGTGAGGGATTGAACGGCATGTCGAATGCATTTGTCAGATCAATTGTTTCTCCCAGTGAGTCACGTGGGCGAAGTTGGTTGGCGTGGCGCTTCCAGATGGATCCTTGAACCAACACGTCGTATAGCGTGCGTCCATGTCGTCGTAGAACATGTCCGGGGGACCATCTGGGTTGTCCGGAGCGGAAGTCGCGAGCGAAAACAAGGTCCTTTGGCTCGAACGTCTTCGGCTTGGCTCCATGTCGTCTGTTGAACTGCATCTCCATGACGATGTCTGGCCTAGCTTCTGGCGAATGACTAGGCTTCAGCAAGTCCAGCGTGCTGCGAAGGCGTCGACCGATGAAGTTTTCTGCTGGAGATCGTCCATCGGGTGATGCTGTGCACGGCGTGTTCCTATAAGTGAAGAGAAATGTGTGTAGAGCATCCACGGCCGGTCCTTTGCTCCTAATCTTTCCGATTGAGCGTTTGAATGTGTCGACGAAGCGTTCAGCTTGTCCATTTGACTGAGGATGAAACGGTGGCGACCGAACGTGCTTGATTCCATTGTTTCGGCAAAAGTCCTGGAACTCAGCGGAGGTGAATTGAGTTCCGTTATCTGAGACGATTGTCTGGGGAAGTCCGAATTGCGCGAATAGACGTCGGAGCTCCCTTAGCGTTGCAGTAGAGGTGATGGAAGTCATTGGTATGATTTCCGGCCAGTTCGAGAAAGCGTCGACGACCACTAGGTAGGAAATTCCTTCAATTGGGCCAGCGAAATCAATGTGAATACGGCTCCAAGGCGCATCCGGGCGAGACCATGAACAAAGTGTGTTCTTGACGGGTGACTTGGCGGTTTCCTGACAGGCGGTGCAGGTACGAACGAGCCTCTCCAAGTCGTCGTTGATCTTCGTCCAGAATACGTGGCTGCGAGCAAGAGCCTTCATCCTATTCATTCCTGGATGTCCTTCGTGGAGCGCTCTCATGACAGTTGGCTGGAGTGCGAGCGGAATGCTGATGCGGCTCCCGAAGAGTAGGCATCCTTGTTGCGTTGAGAGATCGTTGCGCAGGTGGGCGTAATTGGCAACGATTGGTGATGGTTTCTTCGGCCAGTTGTTGTGAACGACGTGGTCCAGAACTTGACGTAGGCAGTCGTCCTCAGCGGTTGCACGTGCTACATCTTCGGCAGTGACCGGTAGACGGTTGACACTGTCGCGAAAGATGGCGTTAACGTCCCTGGCGATTGTGGCTATTATGACGTCTTCCTCCGGTGGCGACTGAGCGAAAATGAGGCGCGAGAGTGCGTCGGCTTGTCCGAAGCTGGTGGTGCTCCGATACTCGATGTCAAAATCGTAGGCGCGTAGTGTGAGTCTCCAGCGTTGTAGACGGTTCGCCGAGTATGCTGGGACTCCTTTCTTCGATCCAAAAATGGCCAAAAGTGGCTTGTGGTCCGTGAGAAGAGTGAAGTGGCGTCCATAGATGTAGCGGTGAAACTTGCGGACGGCGTAGATGAGGGCAAGTCCTTCCTTTTCTATTTGTCCGTAGTTCTTCTCCGTGGCGCTGAGAGAGCGGCTTGCGTGATAGACGGCTTTCTCTGAACCATCTGGGTAACGATGGGAGATGACTGCTCCTATTCCATAGTCTGACGCGTCGGCCGCGACGACGATCGGTAGATCTGGATTGTAGTGAGTAAGGAGCAGGTCCGAAGCGAGCACTTCCTTGGCGCGTTCGAAAGCGGCGTCGCATTCGGGATTCCAGTTGAATGGAGTGTCCTTCTTGAGCAGTGCGTCGAGCGGCGCGCGGATCTGACGCATCACTGGAGCGAAGGCTCCATAGTAGTTGATGAGACCGAGGAATGACCGGACCTGGGCGGTATCCTTCGGTTTTGGCATCTGAGTAATGGCATCGATCTTCTTGGGATCGGGTCGGCGTCCAGCAGCGGTGATGACGTTCCCGAGGTAGGTCAGCTGGGTTATCACGAAGTGGCACTTGTCGGCGCGGACGCGGAAGCCGTATGCGGATATCCTTGAAAAGAGGGCTTCCAGGTTGGCGTTGTGCTCGGAAAGGGTGCGGCCGGTGACGATGACGTCGTCGAGGTAGGCAGCAACGCCGTTGAGTCCAGAGATCATGGAGTCGATAATCTGCTGGAAGATGCCAGGTGCTGATTTGACTCCAAACGGCAAGCGATTGTAGCGGTAGAGTCCTCGATGCGTGTTGATTGTGAGGAGCTCCTTGGAGTCGTCGCCGACTTCGACCTGTAAGTAGGCGTCGGCGAAGTCGATCTGGGAGAAGACGGTTCCGCCGTTGAGCTTGGTGAAGACGTCCTCTGCGGTGGGCAGTGGGTGCCGGTGCAACAGTAGTGCGTCATTGAGTCCGGTCGAGAAATCGGCGCAAAGTCGGATGGATCCATTGGCCTTTCTCACAACGACGATTGGTGCGGCCCACTGCGAATGGTCGACGGCGGAGATGACGTTCTGTGCCACAAGTCGGTCGATCTCTGCGTTGAGAAGCGGTAAAGAGGCGTAGGGAACCGGTCTCTTCTTGATGAAAACCGGGTGAGCATCGGGCTTGAGGTACAGCGTCGCCTTGATTTTAGTACAGCGTCCAAGTTCCGGCTTGAAGACATCCGTGAAGTGGCGCTTCAGTTTGGCGATCGTCTTGTCTCGGATTGCGTCGTAGTCGAGCGTCTGCACCTTCTGGATATTGAATCTTTTCAGGACTGAGTTGAAGTCCGAGATCTGCTCGATCCATGTGATGCCAAGAAGGTCGTTGTCGTCGGAGACGTAGCAGACACCTTCTCCAGGATGAGCCTTTCCTTGGTTGTCCATTACCTTAAAATCAGCGTCAAATTCTCCGTGAATCGGCAGTGGTAGACCATTGGCTCCCTTGAAGACATCAGATGTCTTCTGTAGACGCGGACTTCCGAGTTGCATCCAGGTTGGACGAGAGATGATGGTGACGTCGGCGCCGGTGTCCAACTGGAGTCGAGTGGGATGTCCATTGATGTGAACCTCCAGGTACTTTTGGACATCTCCTGTGCGGCCGATGGCTCGTTGGTACCATGTGCGCGGTGATGACTGCTTGGCGCGACGGCGTGGTGCAGTTCTTGACTCCTGAGCGGCACTGGTAGCTCTGCGGTTTTGCGGGCAATCCTTCTTCCAATGTTGCTGTTGGCAGATCGGACACGGTGATGGCGGAAGTCGAGGCTTGGTTGCGGTGGGAAGTCGTAGTTTCTTCCTCTTCTGGACGATGCGGATTTCCGGTGAGTTGGCGGCTTCGACGATTTTGGAGTCGTCTTTGACCGACTTCCAGGCGTGGTACTCCTTGGCCAGATCGTCGACAGTAGTCCTCTCGTCTTCGTCCAGCTTGCGGAGGAAGCGAACGCGGTAGACAGCCAGCTCAGGGGCCTGGAAGGCGAACACCAGGGCTAGGCATTCTAGCGTATCCTTTCTGATGTCCTTGAAGTTGGCCTCCAGAGCGCGAGCCTTGAGTAAGTTGACGAAGTTGTCAATGTCCTCGTTCGGCGAGAAGTTCATCCGGAAACATTCGAAACGGCGTCGAAAAACGCTTTTCTTGGTGCCGAATAGCGTCTTCAGCGTTTCGACTGTGTCCGTCCAGTTCAAGTCTCGTGGTTCCTTGGGCAGGATATGGCGAACGAAGCGAGTGTGGCTTGCAGCGTCAAGGGCAGCGACGAGCAGGCGTGTCTTCTTCGCTTCTTCCATCCCTTGGCAGTCGACCTCGAAGATGTCCTTGTGCCGGTTGAACCATAGATCGAAGTGGTCGTCTTGGTCCGCATCGTAGGAGAATTTTTCAATTCTCCTCGAGATCCGGTCGAACAGCGTCTCTTGCGGTGCAGTTGTGGACGTTGCCATTTTCTGGAGCAGGTCGACGAGCAGCTTCTGTTGATTTGCCATCATCTGCAGCAGGTCCTTCATTGCAGGTTCTTCTGGCATCCCGGCGATGGCGGCGTAGTCCTTGAAGTCGTTGTCCTGATCGCCAGTTGTTGTGTCCTTGGGAAGTCGGGAAGAGCAGGAAGGTTTATTAGAAGCCATGAATGAATGTACAACAAAGTTACAGTTTATATACTGCTCCGGCCCGCCAGATCTCCTGGTCAAACCGGGCAGGTCAGTACTATACAAGATCAACTACTCTACTTGTAGAGATCACAGATGCCCCAACAATTTTAAGCATCCTAGCTGCCGGCGGTGCGTTGCCACCGAACTTGTTTTTGACTTTTCCTTGACAACGAGTGTCCTCAGCAATTTTTTGGTGATTAGACGCTCAAATTATTTGTTTTCTCAACCTGACGAACCAGCCTATACTCATTATGCTTGTCAACGAACGCCTTTCTCACCCCGTCCGACATCCCTTCTTTTTCCGGACACAAGGCTGGAAAGTGGAATCTTTGGAGACCACTGTTTCTGCTGAATAGGTTAGTTAATTACTGCACTTACATGTCGATCCCGATGTGGTGAAAAGCGCCTAAAGACGTTCATTTAACAACTCGTTAGCGATTAAGTTAAGCTGCAAAGTTCAACTCACCACAAAGGCGAGTATGGCGATTCCAAGCATACTCTGCAGTGAGTGAGAAAGCCTGGTCATTCCCGACACTCCTTTTGAAAGCAGCTTCATAAGAGTTCGATGCTGTCCAAATACACCGAGTTCGGATATGAGATAGAGGATAACTGTGGAGTCAATGTCTCTTCATAAATATTTGTCTTTCCTCCGCACTTTTAGGGGGTGAATACCAAGTTTTTTCGCAATGCAGAATGAAATAGTTGGTTCGAAATGATTGGTTCAATAGAGAACAGCCCGTTTCAATGATTGCCCCACAAAGTGCGGAACAAAGCAAATATTTATGAAGAGCATTGACTTCACAGATATCCTTTATCTCATATCTGAACTCGGTGTATTTGGACAGCTTCAAACTCTTGTGAAGCTGCTTTAAAAAGAAGTGTCAGGACTAACCAAACATTTACATTCACTGCAGAGAATGCATGGAATCGCCATATTCGCCTTAGTGGTGAGTTGAAATCTGCAGCTCAATTTAATCACTAACGAGTTATTAAATCACGTCTTTAGGCGCTCCTCACTACATCTGGATGGGCATGTAAGTGCAATAAGTAATTAATCTATTCAGCAGAAGTAGTGGTCCCAAAAGATTTCACTTTCCAGCCTTGTGTCCGGACAAAGATGGGATGTCGGACGAGGTAAGAAAGGCATTTGTCGACAAGCACAATGAGTATAGGTTGGTTTCTCAGGTTGAAGACAGATAATGTTAGCGTATAATCAACAAAAAATGCTTAGGACACTCGTCGCTAAAGGAAAAGCCAAAAACAAGCTCGGTGGCAACGCCCCGCCGGCAGCTAGGATGCTTAAAATGGTATCCAAGATCATCAGAGCTTATAGCAATTCAACAAGGCTCACAAGAATCATACATAAAACCCCTGAGTTTAATGTGTCATTATAGCCAGTACCTTGTTGCAGAGTTACGATTGCGCAATTGAGGAGAATATGATGGATTATGCCAAGCAATGTAAATTTGCTCATAATTCCTATAAGGACAGGAACGGCTGGGGACAGAACTTGTACATGACATCCGGGCGCAACGTTAATAAGACGAGGGCAGCAGAAAATGTGAGAAAAGAGTTTTCAAATATCTATGTTCGAGAAGCGAAGCTTCTTTTCCAGAGTGTGTCTGCGTGGTTCAGCGAACTAGAACACAAGGGTGTGCCAAAGGAAAACAGACTCACCATGGAGGTTTTCAATCGCGGAGTCGGTCACTACAGCCAGGTGATATAGAATCCTATGAACAGTGGTTCCAATTAAAGAAATATATGCATCGTTTTAGGTAGTCTGGCAGTGGAGCAAGAAAGTCGGTTGCGCAGTTGTATGGTGTAAAGACATGACTCTAGTGGGATGTGAATATGCTCAAGCGTAAGCGTATTTGGGCAGTGCAAGATATTTATATCACCCCAGTGGACAACCGATTTTCAGAGGAAACTACCTCGGATCTCTAATTTATGAGATTGGTGAACCGTGCAAAGAGGACAAGGACTGCAATTGCGACAAATGCAAATGCGACAGAGAAGAGGCACTCTGCATTCCGCCACAGTAAGGAAGATAGTAAATCTTCACAAACCCGCGAAGTGTCACTTCGAAAAGAATCATAATATGCTGCATTTCGTGAGTGTGAGGCCTCAAAGCTGTGCTCGTCCATTTTGGCACGCCATGTTCATTGCGAGACCATGTAGTCATAACGTGTTCGTGCCAAGAAGTTGTTCTTTCGTGAGACGTAATTACAGCAAAATTCATATGACTACTGCATCTTGTTGAAAATCAGTGTAAGCGCTCTTATAAGTTTGGAAACAGCACAGCCATACTGGACAGTTTTCACTACTTGTTCGACTATTGTATCGTGCTCATATGGCGTCGAAGTTGACCAATTATAACCGGTTAAACCAATTACTAACGAGATTACATTTCTTCAGAATCGAAGCTAGTGAAAGATCCAAGCGACCTGAGTCAAAGATTGAAAGACCCAAGCGACCTGAGTCAAAGATTGAAAGACCCAAGCGACCTGATGCGAAGATTGAAAAATCCAAGCGACCTGATTCGAAGCCAGCATCACCAAAGCCCTACATTGTCGAATTTTCCAAGGATTCGGGTTGTAAGTAACTACGTAGGTTGCCTTTTATATTTTGAGATTTGAGAACAGAAACAAATACTATTTATTGAAAATCGCTTTACTGCCTTTCAGAATTATCCACATCAAGATCTATACACTTTTGCATGAGCTCGAGCCAATTTTCCAAGCACTTTTGCCACTTTGATGTAGGTAACTCTAAAACATGGATTCTGAACGCATCAACGGCTTCTTCAGGTGTTGAAAAACGTTGAAATCTCATTTTATTTTTTACGTAAGGGGTGAGAAGAAGCCACCTGGGGACTACATGGCTGATGACCTGTCGAATCGTTGTTTTGAGTGCTCAAAAATGCAGTTGTTTGAGCCGATGAGTGGGAGCTCGCATTGTCGAGGTGAAGAGTGATCCATCTCCAGCAGTTGGTTTTCCTGATTTTTTGGAAGTCAACTGGCAAACAAGTGGTGGTATACCACTCAGATTTGACTGTTCTGCCTGTCCTAGTGGTACGGTTCCGACATGTCCAGTTTTTCCAAAGAAACAGGAGATCAATTGCTCGGAATTGCATGGTGCGCGGACAGCTTTTGTTGGATTTGGCTCATCTTGAAATACCCATACGGTCGACTGCTGTTTCCTATCGGGCTCATACGCGTAAATCCATGATGAGATCATGAGCTATTACATATGAGGTGGTGCGTTTAACCATAATTCTAGGAGGAAATAAGAAATGAGCTTCTATCGGCTGTATTAGCCTCGTGGTAGCCTCGAGCAGGGTGTCATTCCCTTCACCTGCTTCTGTGGAGGTGAGACGCACTGAATAGCTTTCTGGTCTTCGAATGATGTCCACGAGTCGACTATCAACAATGCCGGTGTGGGTATGTCCGGGTCTGCTACGCACCATCGCACCTAATCTAGCATCAACACCCACCCTAGCAATATCATTGCTCATTATATGCGTTTGACTCGCCCGAACCTCCAAATTTTGCGCAATTTCCCACTCGGTAACAGGTAGGTAGGTAGGAGTAGGTATCAGCAAAGCATTAAAAGGTCATAAAACGTGATAAAATCACCATGAGAGTATTTCCTAGACCTGGAAGAAAATTTTATATAATGCAAAAACCTGGTCCCCCACAAAACCCGAAACCTAGCCTCTCGGCCATGAAGCGTCACACTTACCACTACACCAAGCCTTCGCTGAGGAGTGGACTGCTTCCATGTAATTTAAGTTTTCTCATGTAATGTCACCTAAACCACCCTCATAACTCCGTTCAGAAAATCGCTTGGCAGATTTGGAAAGCGGATTCGAATTCA
The DNA here is from genome assembly GCA_000469685.2 of Haemonchus contortus. Lineage (NCBI taxonomy): Eukaryota > Metazoa > Nematoda > Chromadorea > Rhabditida > Trichostrongylidae > Haemonchus > Haemonchus contortus. Next base: position 8,552,731 of record LS997566.1, on the reverse strand, counting down.
GCGCTCAAAAACACGTCTAGCCGTATAGGTCTTATTTCGAAAGTTGTAGGAAATAATCGCGCGAAAATGTTCACGATTCAACTCCATAACTTGGCCCAAACAAAATCTTATAACTTAGTGTAAACAATACAAATCGCGCTCAAATTTCGCATCCTAACCTCAAAATAGTCAAGCTTTACGATAGTGGTGTCAGTTACTAGATTGCTACACTAGTGTTGCCAAATCTCAAAACATAAAAGGCAACCCTCGTATCCCGCTGCATGCTCAAGATGTTGGTTACTTAGTTCCACTTTCCAGCCATGTGTCCGGACAAAAATGGAATGTCGGACGAGGTAAGAAAGGCGTTTGTCGACAAGCACAATGAGTATAGGTTGGTTTCTCAGGTCGAAGACAGATTATTTGGCATAAAAACAACAAAAAAATGCTTAGGACACTCGTCGCTAAAGGAAAAGCCAAAAACAAGCTTGGCGGCAACGCCCCGCCGGCCGCTAGGATGCTTAAAATGGTATCAAAGATCATCAGAGCTTATAGCAATTCATCAAGGCTCACAAGAATCTTACATAAAACACTTGAGTTTAATGTGTCATTATAGCCAGTATCTTGTTGCAGAGTTACGATTGCGCAATCGAAGAGAACATGATGAATTATGCCAAGAAATGCAAATTTGCGCACAATTCCTATAAGGACAGGAACGGCTGGGGACAGAACTTGTACATGACATCCGGGCGCAACGTTAATAAGACGAGGGCAGCAGAAAATGTGAGAAAATCAAATTCAGATCTATGATTGAGAAATGGAGACTTCTGTTCCAGAGTGTGTCGGCCTGGTTTAGCGAACTAGAACGCAAGGGTGTGCCAAAGGAAAACAGACTCACGATGGAAGTTTTCAATCATGGAGTTGGTCACTACAGTCAGGTAATATAGAATCCTTATACAGTGATACCAATTAAAGGAATATATGCATCGTTTTAGGTAGTCTGGCAGTGGAGCAATAAAGTCGGTTGCGCAGTTGTATGGTGTAAAGACATGACTCTAGTGGGATGTGAATATGCTCGAGCGTAAGCGTACTTGTAAAGTACAAGATTTTCACGTCACCCCGATTTTCAGAGGAAACTACCTCGGATCTCTAATTTATGAGATTGGTGAACCGTGCAAAGAGGATAAGGACTGCAATTGCGACAAATGCAAATGCGACAGAGAGGAAGCACTCTGCATTCCGCCACAGTAATAAGGACAATAAATCTTCACGAACCCTCAAATTGTCGCTTTGAAAAATCAAGCAATAATCCTACAGTTAGTGAATGTGAGACCTCAGAGCTGTGCTCATGCATGTTAGGATGCCATGTTTATTGCGAGACCATGTAATGATAACGGATTGGTGTCAGGCCTTTCTTCTAGAGACGTGACTGCAGCAAAAAAACTCATATGCTCATTGGGATTGGGTTGTGAGGAACTTTTTCGCCTAGTGCTCAAGATGGTGATAATCAAATTATCTGGCAATCTATTTATGGTACAGTCTCGGTAATGTTATGCAGTCACAAATGAGTTTTAGTAAGGATTCTCAGAAATAGGCTTCTTTCGAGTATTTGTAGGAATAGTTTTGAAGCTTTGAGGTGGGTTCAGCGGCATAATGGATGGACGATGCCTGTTGAAATACATATGTATGTACATCTATCCTAGGTAGGTAGGGGCAAGTGGCTGATTATAGCACACGCACGATCCGTGTTTAAATCCGGACTAGCATCGCATGAAATGTGGGAGCTGCAGACAATCTTTCAAAAACGCATGAAATGAGGGAGCCGCAGACCATCTTTCAAAAATCCTGACATAGCCCAGCACAGTTGTGAGCGCGATTTGAGACGGGATTTCGTCATATGTGACCATACGTGTGCGAGTAGAGCACTGTTTGTTTTTCTCAAATCTTGGCCAGCGAAGTGTTGACAAAATTTGAAGCTCGAGTCAGTCCGCAAAAACCCACGTAGGCGTTGAGAAGGAGGTGCTATTGTCGAAGGGATACTCGGCATGAGAGCGTCCGAATTGGGAGGGAATCATCTCACTCTGATACATCAAACATTCCGTTCACTGATTTCCATCCTCTTTAATCTCTCTCTTTATGAGCAGAAAATACCAGGCCATCTTGGTTTCGTAAAATACACTACTTATTGCCACAGTTTATTTTTAGATTGCATGATTCGACATATTTTGAAACTCCTCAACAATAGTCAAGCAAGATATTTACGCTTTAACAACAACTCTTCTCGACACTTTGAAATTGAATTTGGCGAGGCGTCTCACTGCACTACGGTAACCTCCAGAAGTGGGAGACCTGAAAATTTGTGCGATCAAACGCTGAATGAAGTACTAGGAAAAGACCTGCAAAACTCACTGATTGTCAGATGTTGAAGGATTGTTTGATTGAACGCCAGAGTAACCTCCTCTCGGTGGGCATGGGCAGTATGCGGCATCGCCTCCAGCATCACCTGCTCCACCTGGTTGGCCAGGAGTTCCATCATTGCCAGCGGCTCCGGGATTGCCATCAGGTCCAGCTGGTCCAGAAGATCCCGGTGCTCCCGCATTGCCTGGTGTTCCGTTTTGCCCAGCATTTCCAGGGGCTCCTGGTGATCCGGATTGCCCTGGCGGTCCGGGTTTTCCCCTACCAGTACGTCCTGATGCGCCAGGGCGCCCGGGAGACCCTGGTTGCCCGTCATTTCCATTATTTCCACGGTCACCGGGAGGTCCTGGTGGCCCTGGCTGGCTATAGCCTCCTCCAATTCCCGGTGATCCAGGATTGCCGTTAGGACCAGGATTTCCCGGTGGTCCGTCTGGTCCTGGTTGCCCAGGCTCTCCAGCTGGACAGAGAATGCAGCCGGGATTACCCTTATCGTCGCCACCGGTCAGACCTTTGTTTCCTGGCTTTCCAGGTACACCTGGCTCACCATTCTCTCCAGCTTCCCCATTCTCACCAGGTGGTCCTGGAGGTCCCGGGGGGCAGACCTTCTGCTGTCCATTTCCGCCTCTTGCACCGCGTTTCTCGCGCGGGATTGAATCACCGGGATTTGGTAGCATCTTTTCCCATGCTGAGTCAGCAACGACCTGAAAGTCTCTGTTTTGGAAAAAAACTTTCAAGAAAAATATCCCAAAATGCTTTTAAAGTAGGAACTTACCTTGAAAGCAGTTAGATCTTCGATTGCACCATCGTAAAAAGAGTTCAGATCGTTCACGATGTAAGCGATACCAGCAATGGAACAGACTACAGCCAAAGCTGTGAATCCCGAGACGTATGCAACCAAAGACTGTGTTCCCATACTGCTAACTGCCTTGTGCTACTATGGGTATCATCGTCTTATGCTAATTTTGAAGGTCACATTGCACTTGTTGTCTACATAGTATTTCGGTCCGTTGACAGTTTCTATGGGTCTTATCAGATTACTTTCGATTTTACGCGCTCGTTAACAAATACGATGGAGGTTTCGCAGTTTCGCTTTTTGTTAACACAGACTACCTTTGTTAACCTTTGCTACACAGGAGCATTTGAATAAACACATACAAGAAATCAGATTTATTCCAAACAGATCACAAATGCCGATAATTCAAATGTAAGTAAATCGGAGTAACGGCTGGATACATAGGCTTATTTAGCGTTATTCTGTTTAGTATTAATTTGTAAACATTTCAATAGATACACGGAGAACTGGCTAGAAGCTGTCGTTGGCGAGTGGATGTTTACTTCGGAGGATCGACGACCTTCTCCTGAAATAAAGTTTGCAAGCAAACTCCATTAATCTGGTTTCAATAAATTTACCCTTTCTGAATTTTTTAGAATAAATACATCAAAATTCATGTAATACTTGCAGGCCTACATAATCGATTGCTTTTTATGTGTATTGCAACAGGAGGGTGGAGAGTGGTGTAGCGGCAAGGGGCGCACCATCACACATGCATGGTCCAGGGTTCGAATACCGACTAAGCCAGTTGCCAGGGCGCATCCTATATACGAGTCTGGTTATGCCAAAGGCTTCATCCTTTACCCTTGATGCATTTGTAAGTGTTTTTTGAAGCAGATAATGGAGAAAGGGATTTCTGGAGGGAATCTTAGTTTTGGTATGACCCAATTGACTAGCACCGCTGAGTAGTTCTGTAAGACTAGGTCCGTTTCGGTTCGCCACTAGGTGCTGCTCTGTTCTGCAGCAACAGTAGCCCTTCTTGCGAAAGTCTATACACCTATTCGATGTTGGCTGCAAACTCCAACGAACAAGTAGAGGCAATAAATATATGGATGAGTTCTTTCCCTTGCTTACTGTCTTGCTGGCTCGAATTTCGCTGAGAGCGCAAAGTTGATGCATGATTCTCCGTGCAGAGTACCGTTCAAAAAAATTTCGCCATAATGGGCAATCAAAACCGTTAAATACCATTCTAGATCATTTTTCTTCATGTTATGATTTTAGAAATTGCCTTTACAAGCATCCCAAATGTATAGAGAAGAAATTGATCATTCCGCCTTACCTCCTCCTCAGTCTTTAGACGTGGCTCAGCAGCTAAGGGCTCGTTGAGGGTCTCTTCGTTGCCATCAGATCCGGAGTCGTAGGAAGTCTAAAAAATTATTCGAAATGAGGACAAATAACTCAAGTTCGGTCGTTCTGGCAAAAAATTGCCAGCAATTTTCAATGCGACACACCCCTAACTATGAAGTTTTATGAATACAGTTGATATGCGGATCAACGTGAAGGGCGCACATCAATAGATTAGCTTTTTACCATAGGATAAGTGAAAAAGTTCAATTAACCAGTAAGGCTTATCTTCTTGTAGTGGTCATTTTTGAAGCGTCGGAGTGGTCCGTGCTGGGGCGAATGGGCGCATGTTTGGTATTTGCCTCCCCAGTTGAAACTGAAGGAGCGTTTCCAAACTAAAAGCAAAATCGGTTTCTGCATTAATGCTGAAAAATATTCTCCCCTGAACATTCAAATCTGGTTAACAGGGAATTGGTGGCTGGAGTCTCAAATTTTGCATTGGAAGTGGAATTCTCTTCAAAAATTCTCCGCTCTTCGGTGATCTCAAGGAGCCAACACAACCTAAGGATTGTTGCACTTCCTCTACCGTAAAATCAATGAGGAAGCGAATTTTATTAGTAATGGGCTGATACTGGTAAAATCTTCCCGTAAAGCCAATCAGGTCACTTATAGGTTTGCTACCCTCTCGTGAAATGGTTTTACTTGCTGTCTTTTTGAGACCGGTCAAGGATCCTTCAAGGTGTGTGATTTTGACTGACAAAATCTTTTCGTAGTCCTACGTGGTTTACATCAGACTATCTCTTACGAAACCACCTCGTCTCCAACCAAATCGTAGCCACCGCCTCTCAGTGAGGGAATGGCGAAAATCGAAAGAGCACAATACAACATCCTATCCTATGGACAGGATGGTTTCGATCGGAGGGATTTGAGCGTCCCGTGAACGTGTGATTCAGTAGACCCCTAGTCCCCCAACGCCCACCCGTGGGTTCCACAGGGCCTACATCTTCGTTGCGTTGTATATCTGTTGGGTGTATGGAGGCGCCTCAGTGGCTCTTCGTGTTACTGTGTAAGTCAGTTTCGCAGCCCTCGGAATCAGTAATACAGAACAGTATGTAAGGTGCAGTGATAATGTGCGATACCGTACACGATGAAATGGAAAGGACACTGAAGAATCGCGAACAACCCAGTGTATACACGAAGTAATTCAAGGAAGCATACCATTACCAGGGGCAAGTAGGTATTTCAGGGTCCTATAATATCACATGGCAACTATGCGTTCAAGCCAGGTCAACACACCGGTTTACTGCACTACCAGATTTGTGGGCTTCGAAATCTGACTATTAATGGACTGCTTTAATTTTCAGGCTTAACTGAATTCTTTTGCCATTCTTCCCAGTAGTGCACTTCCCACCATCGACGCTTCTATTATAATTTTGAGCTCAGTGTTAAGCAGTGTCCCTGTGGAATTAGTAACTTCAGAAAGACTTACTGAGAACGATTTGAAGAATCCCGAAGAACTGCTTTGCGATGTACCAAAACTACCACTTTCCGGACTTCCGAAGGATTGTACGGTACCGTAGTTGTGAATGTATTCATCATGCCCGGGACCATGATATTCGAACACTTTGCCTTTACCATATCCGCCAGGAAGTCTGAAAAATCAAGTATGATAAAGTGCAACTATACTGTCGATGAATCAGCATTGTTTACATGCTATTCTCTTGTGGAATCACCAAATTGGCCATTTGTGAACTTGGTCCTATCCTTGAATTTTTTCCACTCTAAACAACATCTTTTCCTTGTCAACTATAGTGCAGTAATTCAATAACGACTTCCCGGATTGCACGCCCTCATTTGATACTTCAAGAAGAGGAAGGTCCTACGCTTTCAATATTTCCCAATCACCTTGGGGAAGTTTTGACAAAGTGACGATTAACAATAATCCGTTGCAAATCGTCCATGGAACACTATTATAAGTAGTGCTGCAGAAAAATCTGTCATATCCAGGTCATACCCGAGTAGATCTCGTAAGGCTCTGGTTTACACCTGCGATCGTTCTACTTTCTTAATAGGGCGCTAAGATGGGAAACTATAAAATGGGTGAGTGAAAAAGTCATGGATCAATGGTAATATCGGACTCTGTTAAATTATGTATCCTGTATTACTACATCAACGCATTCTGGTTTACCATACCGTATCTCAAATACCGAACAGTTACATCGATTGAAATGGAGGGCCAACTCCGCCAGTACAAGCAATATTACTGTAGTGTGCCTAAGAATCAAATACTGCTTGCATATCAAGCAGATTTCAAAGCCCCTTGGGTGGATGGTGATGTCATGATGCACTTGGAGGATTACTGTATCACACGTTCACGGGACGTTAAAATCCCTCTGCTCTTGCTACTCCCTACAGTACTTTAAGCTATAGAAGAGACCCTTTTCAGAAAAAATTAATGTGAAACTTGACAACTGTAGGCAGACAAAAGGGTACCCAATCTCAGGGACCATGGCCTTGAGGGACGATCAGTCAGACGTTTCCTTGAAACAAAAACCCATTCCTCAAACAAAATGACAAAACAAAAAAAGGATGAACTTACTTGTTATTGATGTCCTTGTAGTAGACCACAGGCTTTTTTTTGGTGTCGCTAGTTTTCAGCAAGTTCGAATTGATTAATTGGCTTGTATACGGCAGGTATGGAAGATAGACAGGCATGACCTGGGGTACCATAACTGGTACCGGCACAGGCATATCAAGGAAAGGTTGGCAAAAGCCAAAGCCGAATAGAAAACAGGAGAATGGTGTTGGCATTATGAACCTGAAAGCCAATTCAGCATTCATCGTTGGAGGGATCTTTTATAGGGCCCTTCAGGAAGGAGTCAGCGTTCTTTAGCAAACGACTATATATTGAGAAGTGTTAGTAGGGTGTGACTCAAAAAACAGGTTTTTTTCAATTCTATAGAAAGAGGTAAACAATTTTGATCGTTCACTATTAACAACAGACTGAAACTAGTGCACAACCACAAAAAGCGTAAGTTCCAATTTCGAAGGGGGGTACACGCAGAAAAGATATGTCGGGTGGTCAATCCAACATGAAAAACCTGAAGGTTGATTTATTCCATGGAGACAAAATGGATTCTTTGTGACATCATCTAGGCAAACCGACGATGCACTTTAATGACGGATCACCCCTCAGACTGATGGTCGCAAAGTCCAAGATCGGCTAAAGGGCATTACGGTAACAAACCACAAGCGAGCCCTCGTCTTACCTACGAAGTTATCAAGTAAATTATAAAAGTAGGCTCGAAAAGGAGAGCGATGCCTCATGAAAGAGAAAACAATTTGATTGTGAGATTCGGAGACATGCAGCTGTACAGAATCCAACAACGGAGAATCAGTGGAAAAGGGAATTTTGCCGGAAATTAGCTTTATGTTAATCGAGCGTGCTGAACACAAATATCCGTAGGTAACGCACCTGACGTCACATTCCAAGTTTGCGATGAAAACTTCCTCGAAAATGAACTCGTTCGACTCTTTCCTCTTACTCTTGTTTCCTGTGACTCGCCAACATGGGACTATGAAAGTTTGGTAATGTCCATAGCTTCGTAGTGTTGTTTCAATCAGTAGGACTTTCCTAGATCCCAAGAATCGTAATTACTCCGAGCCGCAAGGTTAGGGCACCAGGGAGTGAGAAAGGTGCTGTTTACCTGCTGACTGCTCTTTTGGTCTCTGCTATCTTTAGCCCTTTTGGTACGTTAAATTTCCACATCAGTGGTGCTAACTCTAATGACTCTGGGAGTGTTACTCCATGATTGGTCTGGGAATCTTCAACGATAACAGCGAGGGACCAATCAAGCCTTACATCCTCGAGCTTGCATAGTAAAAGCTTTGTTGAGAGACCAACTTTGAACATTGTACAATCATCGCCAGAATGTGTTTTCAAACAGAGCGAAATCCTATTTTACCTTTTCTGTCGACTCCCGCTGAGTTTCGTCAATATTCTATTAGATATCGAGCTCACCTCTTTAGACGACTTTCTTAAAGTTGCTACTCATAGATTTTGGAAAAAGCTTCATCTTGGAGAAGTCGGATTTCGCAGCATATCCACGAGTTCGAATCCTTCATCACAATCTGGAAAGATTGCAATCAAGTCCGTAGACGATCCACACTTATTGTTAGTAATTGATAGAAATACTGAGACGGACTTGGTCATCGGTAACCCCCCTCGAGAAATCGATCTGAACACCAAGGCATGGAGTACTCTGACTGCATGACCATCTTTTATTCTTCTACCTAGTTACGCGGCTTTAATGTTAACAGTGATATTTTCTTGAGTAGATTCCACTTAATAATACATTTGGCCACCCTCTGACGGAAATCCTGGAATACGCCGTGCGCCCGTCTTTCGCCCGGACCTGATTGTAGCACTGTATCCTCGCAGTGGTGCCCTGTGCACTTGGAACTTGAAACAGTTTTGGTGGAAAATGCTGAAGACGATTCTACATAAAACAATTGCCTTCCCCGGATAGAATATTCGATCAACTTTGCATTGCTCTTCTGGCCCGTTACCATATCGGAAACTTTGGGAGGACTCATTAATCTCGAACAGCAACTTTTTTGATCATTAGAATCGCACTAATCAGTAGGTTACTACACGGGTGACCTTTCAACGCATACACGGATGATGAGTGCAAGCAAAGTCCGAACCCCCATTTAATAGAGCAAGCCGGCGACCTCAATAGACTGGCAGCGGACGCTGTTTTTGGTTTGAATTCGCCAAATTGCAATTTATTTGCCGAATTTCTCACTTCACCCTAAAACTGGGTCAAGTTCATCATCGAATTCACCCAAGCCTACTTGGAGTCAACAACCCTTCGGCTTTTTTGCAAAACTGTGCGTAATGGGAATTCTTGCTAACACCGACTAACCTATATTTACCAGTTACTTATGATTCACCTTTGTAGGACTTATTTTAAAGGGCTTTATGAATCAGAAGAAACAATATGCGTTGTCTGTAATTCTTAGGACGCATATACATCCGAAAAATAGGAACGTGAATTTTCAAAAATGCTGAAATTAGTTACTTTGAAAGATCGAACATTATCTTTTTAACGATAGTGATTAGTTGGAAAAACAGAAAGTGAGCTTCATGGAGCCCTAAAGCTGACAAACGTTAGTGCTCCTGACATTCAGTTAGAGATGGTTCTGGAAACCAATGTTGATTTCCTACTACTTGATTTTCGGATGGTAAGGTAAGGGTGATGGTTCGCTCTTCCATGACATGCCAGATGGACACTAGATAACAGTGAAACCATGTCTCCTTGTTCGATACCGAACGACATAACTAGATTGCAACAAATTCTGGAAATTCTCAGATTCCTTTCCCGACATTCAATGAATGAATTCGGCCTACAATCGAGGGTTTTGCGGCACACACTCGGTATTGGCGTACATCAGTACCGAGAACTCGAAAGTAGGCTCAAGTACAGCCTGATGTCAAACGTGTCCCAGTTTAGCGCCCTACGCCAGCAAACCACAATGTTCAGATAAAGCTAATAAAAGACCTTTTATGTGAACTGCCTGAAGGGGCAAAAAACAACATGAAAACCAAATCGCATTGAAATGCACACATCAAATCTATCTTTGAAAATGTAAAGACTTTATTCAATGAAGTGAACAATGCCAAAGAAAAAATTCAACTCTCTGTACAACATAGCTCAAAGTAGAAGACCTGAGAAAAGTGCACTGGTCAACGTCAAAGAAACACCTCGATGTGAGATTCGATCTCTGTCCTACAAATAGGGCATGTCGATATTTCCTCGTTCATGATAGCTTGGAAACATGTGTTACAAAGGCAAATATGGTTACAAGGCCGCAACAAGATAGTTTTCTCTCTATACAGACAAATACAGCACTGAATTCTTTCATTGTTAGCCCTTTCAGCGTACGATATAACAGAAGAGGTTGATCGCCGACGGACTGATCCGGCTTCGCTACGCCGTTCTCCACCTGGGGAGAATACTTCAACTACCTGCCTAATCGGTCTTGCTCTTCTATCTACCTGTTCAGCTATACCCAACAACCACCTAATGGGATGTAGAAGAACTCGAATTACACGAGAGATGGTGTGCACCTGAGGAAATATGAGACCAAAAATCGTATAGAAAATAGAAACACAATATGGTATAAACACGTACAAAAAATATCTTACAACAGATTGTCGTGTTATTCGCTTCACAATGGAATACGTAATAATAAAAGAAGTAATGAGTATTATTGTCAAAAGTGGGTAATTTCGTACCATGAATTGAATCGCCCTCACGGGAGCTGTCGCAATTCTCAGAAGTATTACAACTAACTTCAAGAGCGTTGATAACAGCGCAATAGGAATAGCGAGGATTTCATGGGTACCATCAGTATAACTGTCCAAAAAAGCTGTGATATTCATCAAACGAGACATCGCCAGTAAGGAACAACTGAAGTAAGAGATGAAAGTGTCTTCTATTGGAACAACTTATCGGAGAACTTCGTATTGAAACCACTATTAGTCACTTTTCTATATTTCATTTTCAAATTACATCAAATCAATTTGATTTAATGGAGTATTTTGTTTTGAGTGCCATGGGTCCTTAGCTAAGTGTAAATGAATCCATTAAAAAATGGCATGGTCGGCATATGTTCTCAGCGAAGAAGTATTAATATAGGCTTGGTTTTTGGGAGGCTTAAGACTTCAAATGGTATTTCGTGCTCCATGGGTCCTTTGCTAAGGGTTAGAACAGTGATAAAAGCGATAAAAGCTGAAGTTCCAAAAACCGAAGTAATATTAACCCATTGACGACCATCGTTGCAGTCCACATGTGGACTGCATGGTCCCAAACGGCCAATTTCTTTAATTTTGAACTGGAAGTTGTTTAATTTTTTCTGAGTTCGCAAGTTTAGGATATGACTAACGATGATGGTAGGTGGCACTTCAATTTTAGTCAGCTAGTGTTGGATTCTGATGAGGAAAAGTTCCTCATTCACTAATTCTTTTCAGAAAAAGAAATCATTAAAGGACCACATGTTTCTTCAAAAAAACACCGGTGTGGTGTAAAACTGTCTAAATTAGTGCGGAAGGTAGATATACCCTGAAAACCAAAGGCTAAAATATAAGTATGTAAGATGTCTATGCTTATTGTTATTAACTTTTAATTGCAAAATTAGAAGATTTCTTGGGACCACACAGTATATAGTTTAACTTAGACCTGATCTTATGTTTCGACAAGAAAGATCGTTAAAAAGTGGCGATAAATAAAATATACAACTGCAGTCCACATGTGGACTGCATGGTCGTCAATGGGTTAACAATCATTGTAGGGAACATTCACCAACCATCCTATCCTTCTGATAAGATTCATTTTACTTACCTTGTACTATTCCCAGCTATATAGGATCATATCAGTAGGATTCTTAAGGCTGACAATTGTCAACATTAACACGTTGACGACGAGACCGTTTGAAGGCGCTGACTAATCGTCGGTTACCATTGGCGGACATCGTCCCACGGGACAGTCCGCTATTGAATTTGATGTATTCATGAGAATTAAGATTCTATTTGTGTAAAACAAGTAAAAACTCCTGGAAACAAAGGAAAAACTTGTATCCTGTCAGGATCTGGATGAATTCTCCAAAATCATGAGTTTTGTAGACCATCTCGGTGTATGAGGCTTTAAATCGTGAACATTTATAGAAAGCATTTAAAAGTTTGGCGGGAACAAGATTAGGGGTAAGGCGCCAGTTGTCGGAAGGAGTACAAATTTTAACTGTTGTCTGATATGATGTATGACTCCTGACTCGATGCTTAATATTTCCATAAAGACCTTAGAATTAGATGGATCATGGGTCGACGCTAAAGTTAGTAAGTAAATAAGTAAATGTAAAATATGATACAAAAAAAACCTGAGAATTTCTTCATTTGGCTGACTACAGTACCGTCGGTCACCATTGACCGACATTGTCGTCAACGTGTTAACATTCGCCAAGCTCTTCAAACTCCCCATATTTATAGAAATAAAAAGCTTTTTTTAATTTTTTTTATTAATGAGCCTTAAATTTACTGAAATTTAAAAAAGTGTCGAAGCACAAGACCACACCATACCCTTTTCAGATATTTTGCTTTGGCTTTGATGACTTGCGCTCATCGAAGAGGAGACAAGCAAAGGTCCTAAAAACAGGTGCTATAGAGGATGGAGCGAGAAATGAATACCATTGAAACATCAACTGAATTTGATATCAAGTGTATTGAGTTGGTTTTAAGGTCCCTGTACTATCATTGTAGCAATGATAAAAAAATAAACTAAATTAAAAGGGCTCATGAAGGAAACTGACCGCACGATTTAAGTCGATCCTGCAATCAATCTGGAACAATTGGTTGATAACAATGAAAGTTGGTCCGAGAAACATTCGCCTTCAAGGTGAACCGCAAAAATTAAGTTCAGCACATAATACTTCTCAGAAGCGATTATTTTATCTTAAATCAATGAATTTATAAAGTGGTCTTTTGAATAATTATTCACAAAACTTCGATAGGAAGATCAGATATGACATAAAAGAACGTAACTAGAACTATTCATGAATCTAGACGCCGTGCTTATCGTTAGTGATCAAAGATGAAGAAGGAAGTAAACAAATTGAAACCGAGCTCAGAGCACACCGATAGACAACAGCATTGATTTCGGAAAAAGGCCTGATCAAACACTGAACTGCAGGACAGGATATCAATACTTTGTCCACCAAAAAAAAGACACGAAACTTCTAAAATTTTTCCACTATTTAAATCTATTTTGAATACCAACAGTTCATTGACACAAACAACTAAACGAAAAATCAGTATTTTTTGCATGAAGTTGCCATAAATGAAAAAATATACCTATTTTTACAACTGCAGTATGTTAAAGAAGTACACAAGAAACTTTTTCGAAGCTATCTTTTTCTATTGTATTAGAATGAGAAAAAAAGTGGCCTCAAATACAAAAAAATGGTGAGTTCGCATAGTGGAATTAGTAAATGGTCATAAGAAGTTTTTAAAAAAAACGGTTTAGGGTCTGACAACAAGCCATGTTTATGGTCGAGAAGGACATCAATACGACAAACGATGCAAGGAACGGAGTGTATTGTCTGTTGAGAATCTAAAGATAAAGAAAAGATATTACATAAAAATACCCCTGCCGCTCGTGTAATTACGTACAACGCCAACTACAGAACCTCACGCTTAACTGGGTATGTGTACGAACGTGCGTCCCACGATGCGCGCGGCAACTTGCGCGGCGAAGTTCGTAACGATTTGAATGACGTTAGCGCCCATCATTGGGGCCCAAACTTAGAGTTGAGTGGATTAGAAGAATCACCTGACTCTACTTAACTACTCTACTTCGAGTTTGTGTCCCGAAAACTGGCGTCAGAGTCGTACAAATCATCACGAACTTCGCGGCGCAATTGCCGCGCTCACCCTCGAACGCACGTTCGTACCGTCCCCCGCCTAACTATGCGTTTGCTGCGCTAACATGCGATTTACCTAAGCCCGCAGCCCAAGTCGCACAGCCCTCATGTAAGTGCTTCAGACTCCTTTAGGCTGATCTGGAAATGATGCGCAGGGCCCCTTTCACACTCTGCGCACAATTTTCAGATTTGCTCCCCTTCCATCCTCAGGAAGTGCTCAGCTTGGAGAACTAGGCACTCGGCACTGCAACCGAGTACTCGGCAATGAAAGGGTTCCACGACAAAAACACTAACTCCCAGGACATTATAAAAGTGCGACCTTACACTTTAATCTATTGCCGAAATGCATCTGATGTGGTACGATGGTAGAAATCTAGGCTCTTCCACGAAGCGAACATTTCTATGGGAAAGCCTCCTCAATCTCACACTAAACATTGGTGACGATTTTCCCTCAAACGAGGTGTCGAATCCTTATAGTTTGGTGATGACGAATGAATACGTTGTCAAGGGCTCGCTAAAGTAACCCGACATCTGATAGCATTTTTAATACACTTGGCACTGAGAAAATCACTCCTATTTCTTAAAGGTTTACCACGAGTCGCTTGGGTGGTCCAAAGATAGAAGTCGAATCGAAAAATTGTAATGATCCAATTCATCTTACTCCACCAAATCTTGCCCATTCTGCTTTGTAGCGCACGAGCGTTGAACACGATGGAGTGCTCTCTATCGGGCTCCCTTACCGAGTATGGAAGTTGGAATCGACGTACCTCCTTCAGAGGCACAACTACCTGTGGAGTTTAAGGGTTTCATACTACTGAAATAGTCACGAGGGGAAACTTGATTATGCCAGGATGAAATTCAAAGTATGGTCACACTTAAATAAAAATGTGGTCGATTCCAAACTCAACGGATGCTTTTGATGGGTCCCGCTGTCTTTCCTGTGCCTGTGTGTGCCAACTCAGTAGCTCCTAGTTTACAGTACTTACTCGCAATGTGACCATAACGAACTCGTCGCTGGAACGATATTTGTGATGCGCTCAAATGATGTCTGCTCACCGATCCGTTAGGATTTATGGTCTCTGTTATGATGGCGGGATGCAAAGTGCTCTGTCACATTTGCACTTGTCTCAGTTGCTGTCCTAATCATCTTTGCACGGTTGCACCAATCTCGTAAATTAGAGACCAAGAATACCTTAGAAAACGGCTATTCGCTGTAGTGATGTGAAGTTTTCTGTATTGCTAAAATGTACCTAATTTAGGGCGTACTCGCCCCCACAAGTGTCACTTCTTTATCGCCCACATGTCCTCACAATTGCACATCTGACTTTCCTGTTCTAATGCCACGATTCCTAAAAGGACGCATATATTCTTTTAACCGCAATCAGTGCTCCCACAATTCTATATCATCCGACTGTTGTAACCCTTCAAGGTGTAAGATTGAGATAATCCATGATGAAGCTCTTTCTCTTTGGCACATCATGGTATCTTAAATAGCTGAACAAAGTGGATACACTCTGGACTGAAAGTCCCTTACTTGGGTGACGGTTAAGAACTGATTTTTTTCACATTCTCCGCTGCCTTCGTTCTATTAACATGGCACGTCTGTAGGAGTACTCTGTTGTCCTGTGGAAGTCTGTACCCGAACACGTTTGGCTCTATAGGGATTATGTCCAAATTTGTATTCGTTGGCATAATTCATTTTTTTCGAGGCGTTAGGCACCTTACTGTTTCAGGTACTTTCGAGTCTGATGGACTTCTTGCCCAGTACTTGCTGAGCCTTCAAGTCATACCTTACCAGCGTCACAGCAGGTCAGTTGTTTTTAGCTTTTCCTCTAGCAGCGAGTGTTCTAGACAATTTTTTGTCACAACTATTCAAGAGCATCTGATTCTTCATTGTGAAAAGCTCAAACCTTGCTCATCGAATTTATCAACCGATATCTTTCTTACTTCATCCGACATACCATTTATGTCTGAACGAATGACTAGAAATTCGACTAATTCTGCCAAGTAGGGAAACGCTTTGTCGTGGATAACTTGCAAGCCTTGTCGAGTAAAAGTTGAAGTGCTTTACTACTTTGGTTTGGCGATTCTTTTATTAAGAAATTACTTGTCGGAATGAACACGGTGGAGCAAATCAATGTTTTTTCATTCTAAAGAGACTTATATATGGGTCCTACCGCTGTTTTAGCACCTAGCGGTGGCTCACATTCCACTCAAAGCAAATGCTCTCTATATCCTCATCAACCCCAGCCTTCCTACCTGTTTCCGCACTTCGAAAACAAGGAAGGGCTGGAGAATATAAGGGTCAAATTATGCAAGGACAAGACAAAGAGTAATTAAAGTGAGGTCAGATTATAATCAGTACAAAAACTTACTAGAATCATTTGATGATTTGTTACAACTTATGACAACCCTTAAGTAAAAAAATATCATTGACTTGGAATAGGAGTACGTGTGAAAACTGCCACCAGGCTTCAACCAGTAGGATGACATAAATTTAATTGATGCCACTTCTCATTGTTGACGCAACATCAAAAAAATATGGTGCCCTAGCAAAGGTTTTCAAGGCCCGTGAACAACCATCTAGCCCCTTTCTTTGTTGCGTAATGTTACCACGCGGGCAATGAAGATTGGTAGGAGGTTGTGCCACGTATCCCTAATGGTGGGCGTCCGATTCGAGTTATCACTCTTTTCTACTCATCAATGTTCATGGCCGAGTGCGTGTGGACAAGAACACCCACCGCTTCAGCTACCATACCTCCAAGGAATAGTCCATCTACAGTCTCATAAATGTCAGATAGTAGAGCTGCAGATATCGTACTCGAACTTGGTCTTCCTGCTTTGCATAATCAGATTCTCGATACACCCTTCAGATACGAGCGTTTGTGCAATGAAAGTGCAAAGTGTCATAATCGTAGTCCTACCTCTTTCGAACAGATTGTCATATGTAGCTCTAGAAGTTAAGAGCGTCTTCCAGCAGTACCACGAAAATGAGACCAATGCACATCACTGTATCTAACTTATGGGCACCTACTAGTAGTTGGCCAGGGTCCGACGTGGATGCTCGGCCGACTCGGGGTAGCTGCACAAAAAAGGACAAGGAGCTAAGATATTGGAGGCTGTTCCCAGTTGCCTGACGGATTACATCCCAGTCACCCGAATGCAAGCTTTTGGCTGAGCCGATGTGCAAGATACCAACCAAACCCGCACTCTCCACACACGCGACATCCTATATATTATCTGCCAATTCAACTGGCACGTAGTCTCTTCATCAACCGGCTGGAGGACCCTCATTGAGATCGAACTCTCAGTAAAGGAGACAAACATTCGAAAGAGAGAAATTTTATTGATGAAGGTTCATTGCTAAAGCGATTCAAGGAGCAACACAGAGAGCTTCATTTTTGCTACAAACGCAGCCGGCGCATTGGCAGTCTTCGTTAGTCGTGCACGGATCTCCTATGTCATAAATCGTGTGGGAGAGCTTGAGTCCTCTGAAATTGTAACTTCTATGTCAATTTGTCACCAGAGGGAATCCATTGTAGTGAGCTCATTCTTACCCGGGATTGTATTCGCATGCTACTGCGGTCCACGCATTCCAACAAGATACAACAGCACAGCCAATTTTGTTGCTCGTTTGCCAGGCCAGCTGGAACGATATTAAAAACAACCTAACATTCATCCGCTAACGTTGCTAAAAGTTTTGTTCCCACTTGACTATATTCAGTTGTGCCTCGCGTGAAAAAGTCGTTAGTGAAAACGTTGTCCTGAGGCACACCAATTTTATATAATTCGCTGAACCACGCGTCGACCCCCTGAAATGAGGTTGATCCTGCCCATTTCTAAAGGTGCAACAGTGCTCCTTACTCTAACCTCTGCTGCAGCCTTCGTCTTGTTAGGGGTGAATGATAACGAATGCATGTTAGTCCCCCAGCGATTTTTCTGTGCAACAGAGTTGTATCCAAACATACAACTGCCCGCCCATTCCACAACGTTGGCTTCAACGTCGCAGTCGTAGCTCTACAAAAGTTTCCTTTCGTTCAAAAAAATTTAGCAATATATTTCTTCATTATGAGGAAGATTTCCTGCAAAGTCTCCTAGAGCATCGGAGTCTATTGTCCCCTATGCGGTAACAATCGAAATAAGTCATAATAGAGTAGTACCATTTTCATCATTCTAGCGGCTTTCGGAGCGAATCCTCCAAGTTTGTTCATGGCTCGCCCACTAGCTATGAGCGATCTTAATAATTTCGTGTTTATATTCCAATCTCATAGTTTGTTCTCCTCGTGGAACTTACCGATAGTTGTTGTGCCTGTTGAGGAACATCTCCCTAACCTCATCTGTCATGCCATTATTAAGTCCTGGGCACGACGCAGCTGAAAAATACGGTTCCTATTAAAAGCTCAAAACTAGTTCTCTTTGTGAACGAACTTGACTTGATATCCGGTGATTCTCCAATGTATAGTGGCTTCGTTGTAGTCGTAGTTGGTGTCGTTGTAGTGGTAGTTGGCTTTTTCGTTGTTGTCGTAGTGGTCGTTGTAGTGGGTACCGTATGAAGGGGAACGTATCCTGGAGGAATGCAGAGAGCCTCATCTCTGCTACAAACGCAGCCTTTGCATTGACAGTCTGCATCAGTTGTGCACGGATCTCCTATTTCGTAGGGCGCGTAGCCTGGCCAGTTCCCACTGTAATTTTTTTGGAATTGCATGATGAGAGAAATTGCTATTGCTGTAGTATTTACCTACCCAGGGTTGT
The DNA here is from genome assembly GCA_000469685.2 of Haemonchus contortus. Lineage (NCBI taxonomy): Eukaryota > Metazoa > Nematoda > Chromadorea > Rhabditida > Trichostrongylidae > Haemonchus > Haemonchus contortus. The sequence goes on along the minus strand of LS997566.1, from coordinate 8,533,995 downwards.
ATTCGCATCCCACAAATGTCATGCCTGGGCACCACACAACTGCGCAACCAATTTTGTCACTCTCCTGCCAAACCACCTGCAATGAACGTACTTCCAAGATAAATCGGGCTACTGTGCAGCTATCAATTCCATTGCCACCTCAGAGAAGTGCCCAGCCATTCTCCATGCCTCTTCGGAGAAAATATAGTTCTTTGGGAACCCATGTGTCCATACCTCACTAATCCACCCAGCAACGGCCTGAAATTTGATGACATTTTTCGAGGAACACACTCTTGAGCATATGAATCTAACCGATTCTGCAGCATGGGTCTTGCTCATATTACGTGCGCCAGTCGCCCAAAGGTTCTGTCCCCAATAGTTCCTATCTGCTTCCGGGTTGTGTTTAACTATGCACTTCTTTGCATACTCCATCATATTTTTCTCAACTTCGCAATCGTAACTCTGTAACGACTCAATAAATCTATGTTATTTCAATGTCTCATTTGAATAGACATGAGACAAGCTTTCCTTCAAAGAAGGAAGGCTACAGCTCTTACCACTTTCTTCATTCGAGCTGCTTTCGGAACGTACCCTCCAAGTTTATTCTTGAGCTGTCCTCTGGCAGCGAGCGATCTGAAGAAATTCTTTCATCAGGCCGGTAACGCGATATCATAGATGCTTTGCATGAGTAATACCAACCGATAATGATTGTGTTGATAGACGAAAACAGCCCTAACTTCGTCTGTCATGCCATTGTCAGGGGGACAGTACGTAGCTAAATATATATTTTGTTATGCCCTAGCTAGAAAGGAAACGATGTTGAAACATTGGCAGGAACGCACCAGTCACCCACGACGGCGTCAGGAGCCCCTAAATGCGTTAACTCGAACTATTTTTCATCGCAAGTAATTAGCTAAAAACGTTGACTTACCAAGCAGACAGTTACGAGAAGTATTAGCATACCTCACGATGAATGTGAATACCTGCAGATTACTAGTGGGGGTTTATATAGCTTTTCCAATAGCCTCCTTCATAAATTTCATGGAGGGTCTGCAGCTGATATAACTTTTACTTTCGAGTTATAAAAAATTCATTTCCATTGTTCTCGTGACACAGATTATTGGTTTGGTGACACAGTTCCTTACGGATTTATTACTCTTCTCCAAGTTAGTTCAGAGTTGTCAGATAACTGATATCATTTCACTTGGGTGTCTAAAATTTCAGACAGTTTTATGGTGAATTTCTTTCAGTGCAGAATGTATTGGTTGTTCGAGGCAGTTAGAACGGTTTATTTCTAAAATCGATGAAGTTAAGGTTTTTTGCGCTGGCTTTTTAATAACTATGAGTGGTGCTCGAAAGACATCCGGAAATTCCAGTACAGATATGGGCAGTATTGAGAGACACTGATTTGTCCCTCCATTATTTCACCAATTGAAGGGGAATCAAAATAAACAGATGTAGCGCTTTCTCACGAGAACAATGGAAATGAATTTTGGATAACTCGAAAGTAAAAGTTATATCAGCTGCAGACCCTCCATGAAATTTATGAAGGAGGCTATTGGAACAGCTATATAAACCCCCACTAGTAATCTGCAGGTATTCACATTCATCGTGAGGTATGCTAATACTTCTCGTAACTGTCTGCTTGGTAAGTCAACGTTTTTAGCTAATTACTTGCGATGAAAAATAGTTCGAGTTAACGCATTTAGGGGCTTCTGACGCCGTCGTGGGTGACTGGTGCGTTCCTGCCAATGTTTCAACATCGTTTCCTTTCTAGCTAGGGCATAACAAAATATATATTTAGCTACGTACTGTCCCCCTGACAATGGCATGACAGACGAAGTTAGGGCTGTTTTCGTCTATCAACACAATCATTATCGGTTGGTATTACTCATGCAAAGCATCTATGATATCGCGTTACCGGCCTGATGAAAGAATTTCTTCAGATCGCTCGCTGCCAGAGGACAGCTCAAGAATAAACTTGGAGGGTACGTTCCGAAAGCAGCTCGAATGAAGAAAGTGGTAAGAGCTGTAGCCTTCCTTCTTTGAAGGAAAGCTTGTCTCATGTCTATTCAAATGAGACATTGAAATAACATAGATTTATTGAGTCGTTACAGAGTTACGATTGCGAAGTTGAGAAAAATATGATGGAGTATGCAAAGAAGTGCATAGTTAAACACAACCCGGAAGCAGATAGGAACTATTGGGGACAGAACCTTTGGGCGACTGGCGCACGTAATATGAGCAGGACCCATGCTGCTGAATCGGTTAGATTCATATGCTTTAGAGTGTGTTCCTCGAAAAAATGTCATCAAATTTCAGGCCGTTGCTGGGTGGATTAGTGAGGTATGGACACATGGGTTCCCAAAGAACTATATTTTCTCCGAAGAGGCATGGAGAATGGCTGGGCACTTCTCTGAGGTGGCAATGGAATTGATAGCTGCACAGTAGCCCGATTTATCTTGGAAGTACGTTCATTGCAGGTGGTTTGGCAGGAGAGTGACAAAATTGGTTGCGCAGTTGTGTGGTGCCCAGGCATGACATTTGTGGGATGCGAATACAACCCTGGGTAGGTAAATACTACAGCAATAGCAATTTCTCTCATCATGCAATTCCAAAAAAATTACAGTGGGAACTGGCCAGGCTACGCGCCCTACGAAATAGGAGATCCGTGCACAACTGATGCAGACTGTCAATGCAAAGGCTGCGTTTGTAGCAGAGATGAGGCTCTCTGCATTCCTCCAGGATACGTTCCCCTTCATACGGTACCCACTACAACGACCACTACGACAACAACGAAAAAGCCAACTACCACTACAACGACACCAACTACGACTACAACGAAGCCACTATACATTGGAGAATCACCGGATATCAAGTCAAGTTCGTTCACAAAGAGAACTAGTTTTGAGCTTTTATTAGGAACCGTATTTTTCAGCTGCCCAGGACTTAATAATGGCATGACAGATGAGGTTAGGGAGATGTTCCTCAACAGGCACAACAACTATCGGTAAGTTCCACGAGGAGAACAAACTATGAGATTGGAATATAAACACGAAATTATTAAGATCGCTCATAGCTAGTGGGCGAGCCATGAACAAACTTGGAGGATTCGCTCCGAAAGCCGCTAGAATGATGAAAATGGTACTACTCTATTATGACTTATTTCGATTGTTACCGCATAGGGGACAATAGACTCCGATGCTCTAGGAGACTTTGCAGGAAATCTTCCTCATAATGAAGAAATATATTGCTAAATTTTTTTGAACGAAAGGAAACTTTTGTAGAGCTACGACTGCGACGTTGAAGCCAACGTTGTGGAATGGGCGGGCAGTTGTATGTTTGGATACAACTCTGTTGCACAGAAAAATCGCTGGGGGACTAACATGCATTCGTTATCATTCACCCCTAACAAGACGAAGGCTGCAGCAGAGGTTAGAGTAAGGAGCACTGTTGCACCTTTAGAAATGGGCAGGATCAACCTCATTTCAGGGGGTCGACGCGTGGTTCAGCGAATTATATAAAATTGGTGTGCCTCAGGACAACGTTTTCACTAACGACTTTTTCACGCGAGGCACAACTGAATATAGTCAAGTGGGAACAAAACTTTTAGCAACGTTAGCGGATGAATGTTAGGTTGTTTTTAATATCGTTCCAGCTGGCCTGGCAAACGAGCAACAAAATTGGCTGTGCTGTTGTATCTTGTTGGAATGCGTGGACCGCAGTAGCATGCGAATACAATCCCGGGTAAGAATGAGCTCACTACAATGGATTCCCTCTGGTGACAAATTGACATAGAAGTTACAATTTCAGAGGACTCAAGCTCTCCCACACGATTTATGACATAGGAGATCCGTGCACGACTAACGAAGACTGCCAATGCGCCGGCTGCGTTTGTAGCAAAAATGAAGCTCTCTGTGTTGCTCCTTGAATCGCTTTAGCAATGAACCTTCATCAATAAAATTTCTCTCTTTCGAATGTTTGTCTCCTTTACTGAGAGTTCGATCTCAATGAGGGTCCTCCAGCCGGTTGATGAAGAGACTACGTGCCAGTTGAATTGGCAGATAATATATAGGATGTCGCGGCCAGAGTACTCGCTCAGGGGCCATTCTCTAATGTACCCATGCGTACGTGTGTGGAGAGTGCGGGTTTGGTTGGTATCTTGCACATCGGCTCAGCCAAAAGCTTGCATTCGGGTGACTGGGATGTAATCCGTCAGGCAACTGGGAACAGCCTCCAATATCTTAGCTCCTTGTCCTTTTTTGTGCAGCTACCACGAGTCGGCCGAGCATCCACGTCGGACCCTGGCCAACTACTAGTAGGTGCCCATAAGTTAGATACAGTGATGTGCATTGGTCTCATTTTCGTGGTACTGCTGGAAGACGCTCTTAACTTCTAGAGCTACATATGACAATCTGTTCGAAAGAGGTAGGACTACGATTATGACACTTTGCACTTTCATTGCACAAACGCTCGTATCTGAAGGGTGTATCGAGAATCTGATTATGCAAAGCAGGAAGACCAAGTTCGAGTGCGATATCTGCAGCTCTACTATCTGACATTTATGAGACTGTAGATGGACTATTCCTTGGAAGTATGGTAGCTGAAGCGGTGGGTGTTTGTGTCCACACGCACTCGGCCATGAACATTGATGAGTAGAAAAGAGTGATAACTCGAATCGGACGCCCACCATTAGGGATACGTGGCACAACCTCCTACCAATCTTCATTGCCCGCGTGGTAACATTACGCAACAAAGAAAGGGGCTAGATGGTTGTTCACGGGCCTTGAAAACCTTTGCTAGGGCACCATACTTTTTTGATGTTGCGTCAACAATGAGAAGTGGCATCAATTAAATTTATGTCATCCTACTGGTTGAAGCCTGGTGGCAGTTTTCACACGTACTCCTATTCCAAGTCAATGATATTTTTTTACTCAAGGGTTGCCATAAGTTGTAATAAATCATCAAATGATTCTAGTAAGTTTTTCTTTTTTAGTGTTCTATTCAACGTTGTTGTTCTACGTTCTTGATCTCGATTGACTCCCGTCCGAACATTCACTTTGAATCCATATGTCACATATGTAGGTTTATCCTGAGCAGGCTTTGAGTCCTGTGTTAAACCTTTGAGAAAAATACACCTCACAAACAAGCACTCCACCTAATCATTCTAGAAAGCTTTGGAAGCCATGAACAACTTTTAAAGTATAAATGAAAATAACATATAATGAAAATAATAAAAGGAGGATCAACCCACTTCTGATGTTTGTGAACAACAGATTGTTGAAAGTTCTTCTCTTCTTCAAACTTACCAGCTCTTTCCCGAAATCCTGTTACGGGAGGTCGTCGTGAATTACTCACTGAAAGTCATCAATCGTGAACGATAAATTTGTTCACTGTCTTTGGAATTCTTCTTTTGTAAGAACTAGACGGCAACATCTTTACTATAAAAGACGCTGATCTCGTTCGTCCTGTATATATATGTATGTCTGCTTTTTTTCTCTGTCCTAAATTCGTATCAACTGCAGAAGCAGCTGGAGGGGTAAGGTCATTCCGTAATGGGATAGGCACTGGGCAAAACCAATAGAGCGCTTGTGAGCTTAGAGGGGTTTCGCTCAGCTTATGGATAAAAGTTCAGTAGAACTTGATCAATTTGTTGAAGCTCCGGCTCGGCAATAGTCCAAAAGTAGAACCGTTTTCCTATTTCTGCATGAGTTCGGGCAGACGTGGTCACAGTTGACTAATATTGCCTTGTTGAATTGGATACCTTCGTTGACAACATGCATCGCATCTCTCCCATGACTACTTATGGCATATTTTTAAGGCTTTTAAGGCGTTTAGAATTGCACGTAGAGCATCGGCATCCATCGTTGCTAGCGTTCTTTGATGAAGTCGGCAGCATGGTATAGTCACTTCGTTTGGTGGAGCCAAACGGAGAAGTTTCAAAAAACGTGATGTGTGAAAACGGATTGAACATTAACGAAGTCCAGTGAAATGTTGTGTTCGATAAGTTGGTGACTTGGTCAAGTTGTTATTATAGTTTGACCTGGTTACCAACTTACAATTTTGACTCCGACAAACTTCATGCTCATACTGCGATAACATTAGATCAAAACTTAGAATACTGATGTAAGCATAGAACAGCTTGAACTAAAACGCATTTTGCAGCTACGATTCAGCCCATATACAGTCTATCCAAAAAATTATGACAGTTTTCATTTCCATGCAGATGCTTAGTGAAGGTGCTTCAGCACCAACCAGGCGTAGACATTCTTCAAAGATATCCTTGCATTTAACTTGATTGTTTTCTTGATTGTTCGAGATTCGCAACACTAATTTCACAAATGTCACAAGGTAACGTGAGATGAGAGAGCGTAGAAAGCAATAGAGCATTCTTTTATTTACTTCATTTAAAATTTGCTGTATTGTTGTTGTGTTCTTTATTTAGAAAGCTATTTGTCTATTTCAACAGAGCCAAGCTGCTGTTTAGCCCAGCTGCTCTGTAGTGCAGTATAGATGAAGTGAGGAAACAGGTATAAAGGCCGGTATCGATGAGCATATAGAGAACATTTGTTTGAGTGAAAGGTGAGCCATCGCTGAGTGATAAAACAGTGATAAGACCCATGTATTTTTTATTAATTCTTTAGAATGAGTGAACGGTATTTTCTATTTTCTTTTCATCTACCTCGGTCATGCCTCGTGTTGCTGGTAACTCGGCTAAAACTCAATCGAATACTTGCAGTGAAATGGGAAATACTGTTCTAGATGGTGATAATCTCGAGATAGTTGACTTTTCAACTTTTTCTGCTTCTGACCTACTGAAAAGAATCGCTGCTAGGAATACTGATCCCGTAATTAATATGATGCTCATCGCACTCAAGGACAAACTTTCTGTTCAAGTGTTTGGTGCAGTGAGTGAAGAGAAACGTGGTCGGAGCATCGTAATTTCGGGGTTGCCCGAGTCGAATACCAGCATGAAGCCGTCCGAAAAACAAAGAGAATTGGAAAACAAGGTTTGTGACGTGCTTGACATTCTGAAGGTAGAATGCAGGGCTGTTGAAACCTACCGAGTGGAGAAGTTAAATGAGCGACGTCCACGCCTAGTCAAAGTTTTGTTACCTTCCGAAACACACTGGATTACTGCCTTATCAAACGCTCGTCTTCTGCGCTCTACGAGTTACTCAGGCGTCTTTGTACGTAAGAGCATGACCTTTGAAGAAAGAAAGCATGACTTTGAGCTTCACCAGGGAGCCAAAAAGCGGAACGCTGAGTCAGGGCAGAAGGTGTCGGTGGTCCATCGAGGTGAACTGAAAAAAGTTCATAACCTCGAATCCTCCCTACCCTCGTTTCGGACATTTCGAGAAACGGGCAAACCATCAACCAACCGCAAGCCTGAGATGTTTTCATCTCAATGCACGAAGCCTCACGAATAAATTACATCATCTTCATCATTTCTTATCTTTTCAGATACCGGACTTTGTTTTTATCTCTGAAACTTGGTTGAATGAGAACATCAAAGATTTCGTAATTGTTGGTGGTTTTCCATACACTATCATGAGGTATGATCGCCAATTTGGAAGGAGAGGTGGTGTTTTTTGTTTGATTAAGGACTCACTTTGTTTTAGTCAGCAGTTTTTCGGGGCACTTACCAAGTTTGATAATATCTGTTTTGATTATTTGAATGACCCTTCCGTTAGAAGTCGATTCATTCTGGTGTATAGACCACCCAACTCTTGCTATAACGGCGATAGAAAACTGTTAGACTTGTTAGCTACAATGTGTTCATCATCTGCTCATCTGATCATTCTTGGCGATTTTAACTTAGATATTGATTATAAACAGGGTGAGCCGAAAAATATGGCTGCAGCTCGTTCTGCTGATTTCTTCGAAGGCAACAATCTCTAACAGATTGTTAATGAGCCTACACGTCAAGATGCTATATTGGACATCATTCTTACCTCTTCTGGCATCTATAGTAATGTAAGCCTTCTGCCCCCTCTGCACACTTCAGATCACAGAATATTGCACTTTTCTTTCAACGTTTGTTACGATCCCTTGTTGAATATACCTATGCCCAACTTTTGCAAAGCTAACTATGGTGCCATCAAAGAATATTTCAATTCAATAGATTGATGGTCTACTTTCCAAGGACATTCAAGCACAAACGATATTTACACCAGATTTTGTTCAGTTGTTTATTCCGGCTTGAGCAGATTCGTCTCATTTTGGATGCCTAAAACCAGAGAAAAATGTTATCCAAAATATATACAGAATCTTTCAAAATAAAAGCAAAATTTTGTGTCAGATAATAGTAATCCTCTCTAGTACAAGAAGGTCTGTTCAGATATAAATTTCCATATCAAGCGGTTTTATGCAAACTATGAAGCACGTTTGATGAAAAGGTCCTCAACCAAACCATTCTTCAACTACTTACGAATGAAAAGCAAGGGAGAAGCAGTTTTAACTCAGTTGAAAGATGAGTATGGCAATATCTCCAGCAATGACTCACAGAAGGCAAACGCTCTAGCTCGACCATTCTCAAGTGTATTCATGCCTCCAAGTGATTCTCATTTAGTCAATTTTGATGAGTCACTGCTCTCTGAGGAATCCCTCAGATACTGTACAAACGTTGCGCTAAAAGTCTCTACAAGCCATTGACCATGATCTTTAATGTTTCTACGCTAATGGAATCAGTTCCATCTTCATGGAAAGAACCATTGGTCACCGCTACACCCAAGATTCCTAACACTCAACTATTGAGTAACTTCCGACCCATCAGCATAACTCCAGTAGCAGTGAAAGTCGTGGAAAAGATCATCGGAGAGAAACTTGTTAAGTGGCTTACTAGACATCCCATTATCCCCAATGAACAGCATGGTTTCTCAGGGGGCGCTTCCACAACTACTCAACTTCTGTACAGTACGTTTGACTGGCTTACGGCTCTGAATAACAAGTATTCCGTTGATGTCATATTCTTTGATCTCTCTAAAGCATTTGACAGAGTAAAGCATTCGAAGCTCATCCAAAGATTGAAAATGATTGGCTTTGGTGGAAATTTATTGAATTGGCTTGCATCTTATTTGTCAGATCGCCATATGTGGGTCAAAGTGGGGAACTCGTTTTCTAAACGCTACCTGTGTTCTAGTGGTGTCCCGCAGGGCGGAGTACTATTTCTTTTACTCTTCCTTGTGTACTGCTTTGATCTTCCAAAAGTACTAAGAACCCATTCCTCAGTCAACATCCAAATAACGCCGATGACATCAAGGTATATGCCATGTATAACCAGGAAAGTTGCGCTGAAGTATTTGTTGCCCTTTCTAGATCCATAGAGAGAATGATGAGGTGGTCGTGTGACTGGGAGTTACACGTCGGTCTATCGAAATCTTTTGTAATGCATGTTGGAAGTGGTCACGGTTTCCAATATCGATACAAAGACACTGTTCTCCAAAGCCGATCCTTTGTAAAGGATTTAGGAGTCACCTATACCCCTACTCTTGACTTTTCTAGCCACATAGATGACATTACTCATAAAGCACTAACCAAGGAATGATCCCAAGTCGATGTGGCCATTTGAAATGGGACCTACACTGCTAGACTTGTTTCTGGATGTTGAGTTCAAATATGCTTTCCAAATTTGCCGAGCGTTTCTCTGAACGGAGTTATGAGGGTGGTTTCAGAGAGCTTAACATGATGATGAGATAATGAGCTATTTCATGTGAGGTGGTGCGTTCAACCATATTTTCAAAGGGAAATGAGAAATAAGCCTCTATCGGTCTGCATTAGCTTCGTGGTAGCTTCGAGCAGAGTGTCAATCCCTTCACCTGCTTTTGTGGAAGTGAAGTGATAGCTTTCTGGTCTTCGAGTCCACTATCACCAGCGCCGGTGTTGGTGAGTCCGGAGCTGCTATTCACCATCGCACCCAGCCTAGTATCAACACCCACTCTAGCATCATCATTGCTCATCATTTGCATTTTCCCTCCCGGACCTCCGAATTTTGCGCACGGAGGAATCATCCACACGGTAACAGGTATGTAGGTAGGAGAAGGTATCAGCAAAGGCATTAAAAGGTGTGATAATCTCATCGTAAGGGTATTTTCTAGTCTTCAAAGGAAAACTCTATACAATGCAAAAATCGCGTCCCACAAAAAACCCGAACCCTAGCCTCTCGCCTATAAAGCGTCACACTTACCCCTACACCAAGTCGCCGTTGAGGGTAAAGGAACATCCATGTAATTTAAGTTTTCTCATTTTAAGATCCCTGAAACCACCCCCATAACTCCGTTCAGAGAAACGCTCGGCAAATTTGGAAAGCAGATCTCAACTCAGCATCCAAAAACACGTCTAGCAGGGTAGGTCTCGTTTCAAATGGCCACTTCGAATTGGGATCCTTCCCTGGTAAGAATGGCATACTTTTTATTCAGAAATATACACAGCAAGAATAGAAATGTTTTTCTGAGGCTCTATAAAGCGTACAGTCGCGGTCGAAAGTTTGGAAACTTTTTATTTTTTGATATAGCGCGGGCACTGAATTACGTAACTGTCTAAATTTTGCATAGTAGGTGTGAAAGCAAATAAAGAACACGATAGGCCACGTGTTTTTCCAAAACCAGATGATTAGAGTCGAAAAACACGATTTATTGCGAAAAGGGCGCGTCAAAAGTTTGGAAACTTCACAATAACAGGGGAAATTGATCATGGTAACATGAATTTACAAACAAAATATCAGTACTTCGTTGGATATTCAAGGGAATCGACTACTGCTTTGCATCTTCTTGGCATTGAATCGATTAAGGCTTCAATTTTGGACTGTGGTATCAGAGCCCACTAGAGAATAGATTGAATTTTTCGTCGGCATTCCTCACAGGAAATGGCTTGTACGACGTGCTAGTTCTTCCCAGAGGTGCTCTATAGGATTAAGATCTGGGCTCTGACTCGGCCACTCCATAACGCTGATTTCCTTCGACTGGAGAAAGTCGGCCACGAGACGAGAAGTATGCTTCGGGTCATTATCGTGGTTTAAAATCCTCCGTGTTGGTAGGTTTCGTGTTTTGGCTAACGGGAGCCTTACATTCTCCAAGATGTCCCTGCACTGAACCGAGTTCATATTACCCTGGATATGAACGAGTGGACCAACGCCGGATAGACTGAAACATCCCCATGGCATAACGCTTCCTCCACCGTGTTTGACCGTTGGGATTTGGTACTTCGGATAGCATCGCTTATTCACAGGACGTCTTATATACATTATGCCATCACTCCCGAAAAGACAAAACTTCGACTCGTCACTGAACAAAACTTTTTTCCAGTCATCTCTATTCCAGGCGAGGTGCTTGCGCGCAAAGCCAAGTCGGGCCTTCCGGTTCTTTGCGGTGACCAGTGGTTTTTTGCTAGGACGTCTTCCAAAGAGGTCCCCGGCTCTGAGCCGACGTTGGGCAGTGCTTTGGCTGATAGAAATCCCAGAAAAAGAAGTTACTTGTTCACGAATATCTGAAGCCGCTGCGCGCGGATCACCCATCGAAGTCCTCAAAATTAGAGAGTCGGCTCTTGATGTTGTCTTTCGTGGTCTTCCGGAGCGAGACTTCCTCCTCACAGGTCCTCGGCTTCGATAACGCTTGAAAATCTTAGAAATTGTGCTTTTAGCGAGATTATATTGCTGGGAAAGCACGCTCATCTTCGTTCCGGAACGAATAGCTTCAATAATTGCTTCCTGGACGGATACTGGAACTTCTTTACCTGATCCCATCTGGAAACCGACCAATATACCATGCTTTGATAAAACATTACGAAAAATCCACCAACCTGGACAAGAAGAAGCCAAAACGATATGGCAGGTAGCGAGTTTCCAAACTTTTGACGCGCTGTTCTTCGAATTTTTCTTATTTTAGGAATCATACTTTTGATTTTCGTGAAACAACATTGCGTGCCATATTTCCCACATGATTTTATATCCCATATGTGAATTTGGGATAATTGCGATCTCAACTGGCGGCGCTATTCAAGAAATTAAAAAGTTTCCAAACTTTTGACCGCTACTGTATGTGCTCCCACAAATTGAATACCGTTGTCAGGTATGGAGTCCTCAAACAAAAAAATGCAGAGCTAAAATTGAAAGGGTGCAACAAATTTTCACCAGGCTTCTTATGTACTATAGATCCAAGTCGAGTCTTACGCTTTCTCACCACTCCCTTCCCAGCTACAGCGCTAGGCTAAGGCTTTTAGGTCTGAAAACCCTCTTCTACCGGAGAATCTACCACGATTTGGTGTGATGCATCCGAGTGTTGCGCATGGAGACCAAATTGAGAGCAAGCAAATACTGGATCTTCCAGCCAGCACATGAACGTACGAGCAGTTTGGTTTCAGACTACATGCCTGTAAAATATCCACATTCAACGAAGATGCATAATACATTTTCCTGCCGGACCACCCGATGGCTGCAGATGTTACCTGAGGAGATTGTAAGTTAACCTATCCCTTCAGTCTTCCGTCGTGAACTGAATAAGGTGAACACTTTGCCTTCACTGAATATACAAAATTTTTAAATATTCTTCGCCGCCTTCATCTTCAGTTTGCTTTTGCCATAGTTGATTTCGCATGTTGCAGGACCTAGTTTTTTCTTTACCGCGAGAGGAAGATGTTATTGAATGAGGTGTAGATGAATAGCCATAGAAAGGCCAATGATTAATGATGAAACTGTTACACACACTTGACGTCAAAACGCACTTCGTAATCTCATACACTTCTAATTTTACTTGATGTTTATGGGGGTGGCGAGGAAAATTCTGCATGAGCAGCCAGCTCTACAAACACCGCCTCGCTTATCTCGATCGCCTTGGCGATTGCCGTCGCTTACAGACACAACAGCGTTCTTTCTATTACATTTGGGGCCATTGGATAACCCTCAGGTGGAACCCAAGAGGTCATCTTTATCGCAAACTGTTCTTTTAAGAGCGTCTTCCAGCAGTCCTATCCGTCACTGTCGTGCAGTGAGCTTTCTCAGTACCAGGAAAATGAGACCAATTCACATTACTGTATCTAACTTATGAGCACCTACTAGTAGTTGGTCAGGGTCCGACGTGGATGCTCGGCCGACTCGTGGTAGCTGCACAAAAAAGGACAAGGAGCTAAGATATTGGAGGCTGTTCCCAGTTGCCTGACGGATTACATCCCAGTCACTTGAATGCAAGCTTTTGGCTGAGCCGATGTGCAAGATACCAACCAAACCCGCACTCTCCACACACGCGACATCCTATATATTATCTGCCAATTCAACTGGCACGTAGTCTCTTCATCAACCGGCTGGAGGACCCTCATTGAGATCGAACTCTCAGTAAAGGAGACAAACATTCGAAAGAGAGAAATTTTATTGATGAAGGTTCATTGCTAAAGCGATTCAAGGAGCAACACAGAGAGCTTCATTTTTGCTACAAACGCAGCCGGCGCATTGGCAGTCTTCGTTAATCGTGCACGGATCTCCTATGTCATAAATCGTGTGGGAGAGCTTGAGTCCTCTGAAATTGTAACTTCTATGTCAATTTGTCACCAGAGGGAATCCATTGTAGTGAGCTCATTCTTACCCGGGATTGTATTCGCATGCTACTGCGGTCCACGCATTCCAACAAGATACAACAGCACAGCCAATTTTGTTGCTCGTTTGCCAGGCCAGCTGGAACGATATTAAAAACAACCTAACATTCATCCGCTAACGTTGCTAAAAGTTTTGTTCCCACTTGACTATATTCAGTTGTGCCTCGCGTGAAAAAGTCGTTAGTGAAAACGTTGTCCTGAGGCACACCAATTTTATATAATTCGCTGAACCACGCGTCGACCCCCTGAAATGAGGTTGATCCTGCCCATTTCTAAAGGTGCAACAGTGCTCCTTACTCTAACCTCTGCTGCAGCCTTCGTCTTGTTAGGGGTGAATGATAACGAATGCATGTTAGTCCCCCAGCGATTTTTCTGTGCAACAGAGTTGTATCCAAACATACAACTGCCCGCCCATTCCACAACGTTGGCTTCAACGTCGCAGTCGTAGCTCTACAAAAGTTTCCTTTCGTTCAAAAAAATTTAGCAATATATTTCTTCATTATGAGGAAAATTTCCTGCAAAGTCTCCTAGAGCATCGGAGTCTATTGTCCCCTATGCGGTAACAATCGAAATAAGTCATAATAGAGTAGTACCATTTTCATCATTCTAGCGGCTTTCGGAGCGAATCCTCCAAGTTTGTTCATGGCTCGCCCACTAGCTATGAGCGATCTTAATAATTTCGTGTTTATATTCCAATCTCATAGTTTGTTCTCCTCGTGGAACTTACCGATAGTTGTTGTGCCTGTTGAGGAACATCTCCCTAACCTCATCTGTCATGCCATTATTAAGTCCTGGGCACGACGCAGCTGAAAAATACGGTTCCTTGCTGATTAAAAGCTCAAAACTAGTTCTCTTTGTGAACGAACTTGACTTGATATCCGGTGATTCTCCAATGTATAGTGGCTTCGTTGTAGTCGTAGTTGGTGTCGTTGTAGTGGTAGTTGGCTTTTTCGTTGTTGTCGTAGTGGTCGTTGTAGTGGGTACCGTATGAAGGGGAACGTATCCTGGAGGAATGCAGAGAGCCTCATCTCTGCTACAAACGCAGCCTTTGCATTGACAGTCTGCATCAGTTGTGCACGGATCTCCTATTTCGTAGGGCGCGTAGCCTGGCCAGTTCCCACTGTAATTTTTTTGGAATTGCATGATGAGAGAAATTGCTATTGCTGTAGTATTTACCTACCCAGGGTTGTATTCGCATCCCACAAATGTCATGCCTGGGCACCACACAACTGCGCAACCAATTTTGTCACTCTCCTGCCAAACCACCTGCAATGAACGTACTTCCAAGATAAATCGGGCTACTGTGCAGCTATCAATTCCATTGCCACCTCAGAGAAGTGCCCAGCCATTCTCCATGCCTCTTCGGAGAAAATATAGTTCTTTGGGAACCCATGTGTCCATACCTCACTAATCCACCCAGCAACGGCCTGAAATTTGATGACATTTTTCGAGGAACACACTCTTGAGCATATGAATCTAACCGATTCTGCAGCATGGGTCTTGCTCATATTACGTGCGCCAGTCGCCCAAAGGTTCTGTCCCCAATAGTTCCTATCTGCTTCCGGGTTGTGTTTAACTATGCACTTCTTTGCATACTCCATCATATTTTTCTCAACTTCGCAATCGTAACTCTGTAACGACTCAATAAATCTATGTTATTTCAATGTCTCATTTGAATAGACATGAGACAAGCTTTCCTTCAAAGAAGGAAGGCTACAGCTCTTACCACTTTCTTCATTCGAGCTGCTTTCGGAACGTACCCTCCAAGTTTATTCTTGAGCTGTCCTCTGGCAGCGAGCGATCTGAAGAAATTCTTTCATCAGGCCGGTAACGCGATATCATAGATGCTTTGCATGAGTAATACCAACCGATAATGATTGTGTTGATAGACGAAAACAGCCCTAACTTCGTCTGTCATGCCATTGTCAGGGGGACAGTACGTAGCTAAATATATATTTTGTTATGCCCTAGCTAGAAAGGAAACGATGTTGAAACATTGGCAGGAACGCACCAGTCACCCACGACGGCGTCAGAAGCCCCTAAATGCGTTAACTCGAACTATTTTTCATCGCAAGTAATTAAAAACGTTGACTTACCAAGCAGACAGTTACGAGAAGTACTAGCATACCTCACGATGAATGTGAATACCTGCAGATTACTAGTGGGGGTTTATATAGCTGTTCCAATAGCCTCCTTCATAAATTTCATGGAGGGTCTGCAGCTGATATAACTTTTACTTTCGAGTTATAAAAAATTCATTTCCATTGTTCTCGTGACACAGATTATTGGTTTGGTGACACAGTTCCTTACGGATTTATTACTCTTCTCCAAGTTAGTTCAGAGTTGTCAGATAACTGATATCATTTCACTTGGGTGTCTAAAATTTCAGACAGTTTTATGGTGAATTTCTTTCAGTGCAGAATGTATTGGTTGTTCGAGGCAGTTAGAACGGTTTATTTCTAAAATCGATGAAGTTAAGGTTTTTTGCGCTGGCTTTTTAATAACTATGAGTGGTGCTCGAAAGACATCCGGAAATTCCAGTACAGATATGGGCAGTATTGAGAGACACTGATTTGTCCCTCCATTATTTCACCAATTGAAGGGGAATCAAAATAAACAGATGTAGCGCTTTCTCACGAGAACAATGGAAATGAATTTTGGATAACTCGAAAGTAAAAGTTATATCAGCTGCAGACCCTCCATGAAATTTATGAAGGAGGCTATTGGAACAGCTATATAAACCCCCACTAGTAATCTGCAGGTATTCACATTCATCGTGAGGTATGCTAATACTTCTCGTAACTGTCTGCTTGGTAAGTCAACGTTTTTAGCTAATTACTTGCGATGAAAAATAGTTCGAGTTAACGCATTTAGGGGCTTCTGACGCCGTCGTGGGTGACTGGTGCGTTCCTGCCAATGTTTCAACATCGTTTCCTTTCTAGCTAGGGCATAACAAAATATATATTTAGCTACGTACTGTCCCCCTGACAATGGCATGACAGACGAAGTTAGGGCTGTTTTCGTCTATCAACACAATCATTATCGGTTGGTATTACTCATGCAAAGCATCTATGATATCGCGTTACCGGCCTGATGAAAGAATTTCTTCAGATCGCTCGCTGCCAGAGGACAGCTCAAGAATAAACTTGGAGGGTACGTTCCGAAAGCAGCTCGAATGAAGAAAGTGGTAAGAGCTGTAGCCTTCCTTCTTTGAAGGAAAGCTTGTCTCATGTCTATTCAAATGAGACATTGAAATAACATAGATTTATTGAGTCGTTACAGAGTTACGATTGCGAAGTTGAGAAAAATATGATGGAGTATGCAAAGAAGTGCATAGTTAAACACAACCCGGAAGCAGATAGGAACTATTGGGGACAGAACCTTTGGGCGACTGGCGCACGTAATATGAGCAAGACCCATGCTGCAGAATCGGTTAGATTCATATGCTCAAGAGTGTGTTCCTCGAAAAATGTCATCAAATTTCAGGCCGTTGCTGGGTGGATTAGTGAGGTATGGACACATGGGTTCCCAAAGAACTATATTTTCTCCGAAGAGGCATGGAGAATGGCTGGGCACTTCTCTGAGGTGGCAATGGAATTGATAGCTGCACAGTAGCCCGATTTATCTTGGAAGTACGTTCATTGCAGGTGGTTTGGCAGGAGAGTGACAAAATTGGTTGCGCAGTTGTGTGGTGCCCAGGCATGACATTTGTGGGATGCGAATACAACCCTGGGTAGGTAAATACTACAGCAATAGCAATTTCTCTCATCATGCAATTCCAAAAAAATTACAGTGGGAACTGGCCAGGCTACGCGCCCTACGAAATAGGAGATCCGTGCACAACTGATGCAGACTGTCAATGCAAAGGCTGCGTTTGTAGCAGAGATGAGGCTCTCTGCATTCCTCCAGGATACGTTCCCCTTCATACGGTACCCACTACAACGACCACTACGACAACAACGAAAAAGCCAACTACCACTACAACGACACCAACTACGACTACAACGAAGCCACTATACATTGGAGAATCACCGGATATCAAGTCAAGTTCGTTCACAAAGAGAACTAGTTTTGAGCTTTTTTTAGGAACCGTATTTTTCAGCTGCGTCGTGCCCAAGACTTAATAATGGCATGACAGATGAGGTTAGGGAGATGTTCCTCAACAGGCACAACAACTATCGGTAAGTTCCACGAGGAGAACAAACTATGAGATTGGAATATAAACACGAAATTATTAAGATCGCTCATAGCTAGTGGGCGAGCCATGAACAAACTTGGAGGATTCGCTCCGAAAGCCGCTAGAATGATGAAAATGGTACTACTCTATTATGACTTATTTCGATTGTTACCGCATAGGGGACAATAGACTCCGATGCTCTAGGAGACTTTGCAGGAAATTTTCCTCATAATGAAGAAATATATTGCTAAATTTTTTTGAACGAAAGGAAACTTTTGTAGAGCTACGACTGCGACGTTGAAGCCAACGTTGTGGAATGGGCGGGCAGTTGTATGTTTGGATACAACTCTGTTGCACAGAAAAATCGCTGGGGGACTAACATGCATTCGTTATCATTCACCCCTAACAAGACGAAGGCTGCAGCAGAGGTTAGAGTAAGGAGCACTGTTGCACCTTTAGAAATGGGCAGGATCAACCTCATTTCAGGGGGTCGACGCGTGGTTCAGCGAATTATATAAAATTGGTGTGCCTCAGGACAACGTTTTCACTAACGACTTTTTCACGCGAGGCACAACTGAATATAGTCAAGTGGGAACAAAACTTTTAGCAACGTTAGCGGATGAATGTTAGGTTGTTTTTAATATCGTTCCAGCTGGCCTGGCAAACGAGCAACAAAATTGGCTGTGCTGTTGTATCTTGTTGGAATGCGTGGACCGCAGTAGCATGCGAATACAATCCCGGGTAAGAATGAGCTCACTACAATGGATTCCCTCTGGTGACAAATTGACATAGAAGTTACAATTTCAGAGGACTCAAGCTCTCCCACACGATTTATGACATAGGAGATCCGTGCACGACTAACGAAGACTGCCAATGCGCCGGCTGCGTTTGTAGCAAAAATGAAGCTCTCTGTGTTGCTCCTTGAATCGCTTTAGCAATGAACCTTCATCAATAAAATTTCTCTCTTTCGAATGTTTGTCTCCTTTACTGAGAGTTCGATCTCAATGAGGGTCCTCCAGCCGGTTGATGAAGAGACTACGTGCCAGTTGAATTGGCAGATAATATATAGGATGTCGCGGCCAAAGTACTCGCTCAGGGGCCATTCTCTAATGTACCCATGCGTACGTGTGTGGAGAGTGCGGGTTTGGTTGGTATCTTGCACATCGGCTCAGCCAAAAGCTTGCATTCGGGTGACTGGGATGTAATCCGTCAGGCAACTGGGAACAGCCTCCAATATCTTAGCTCCTTGTCCTTTTTTGTGCAGCTGACTAGCTACTCCGAATCAGCCGAGCATCCACGTCGGGTAGGACTGCTGGAAGACGCTCTTAAAAGCACAGTTTGCGATAAAAATGATGTCTTAGATTCCACCTGAGGATTACCCAGTGGCCCCAAGGGTAATAGAAAGGACGCTGTTGTGCCTATAAACTCAAGAGCTATTGCATTATAAGAGCCTCACTACCGGATCGGTAGGATGCCACGCCCATCGACGACGAACTGTAGAGGTGGTACTCACTACAATATTCGCGCTAGGCCCCACACTTTCAGCACACAATGAGCTGCTCGTCGAGTGATGAGGCGATGTTCTACTTTTATATAGTTATTTTCTGTTTTTGCTGCTGCGATCATTTTTCCAGTTTCCTACCTTGGGAGGATCAAGGGTGAGGTTTTTTTGCTGTGATTGTGTTTTTGCTAACTTATGCCTATGATTTAACAAGGTAACAAGGTTCGGTCACTGTCAGCATTTCGCTCCAGGACCCACACCTACGCAATGACATAACATTGCTCTTACCCCCTGGAGCGTAAGAGCTATACAATGTCATGTCATTGCGTGGGTGTGGGTCGTAGAGCGACTTGCTGACAATGGGCGAAACTGTCCATAAAAGTTGTGTAGGGTCAGGAGCAAGGTGGGAGCATGGAGTAGTAAAGTGGAAAGGGCAGACAGTCCACAAAGTCATATTTTGAGCCGGTCCAGAGAGCCCGCTTACACCTATGTTGATTGAAACGTGTATGATGAATGTAAACTAATATATCAGTTCCTACTGAAGCCTATGATGATGATGCAGTAGCGTCATTTTATGAAAAGCGCGACAATCAATAAGCTTCTCAAAAGGCAACGGTATTGTATGTGTTATATGGCCACGTGGGTCGAGGTTGACCTGATGAAAATCTGGACGAGCAATGTGGAGTTTCTGAGAGAGGCATCAGAGTATTAACTCTAGCTGAATTTAGTAAACAGTGTCGACTGTCAGCGGCGAACGCGTACTTACAAAAGCGTAATCGACATCGTACATCCAACTAATCCTTTTACAGGTTCAACTTCCTAAAAACTAATTGCCTGCGGCGTTTTGTGATGAGACTTTAACTGGATGATCGTTATAAAAGTTGGCTCAGATCGCCCTTCAGTTCCAGCAATATCTAGAGTGAAGTTTAAAGAGGAAAGTAGCGGCTTCTGCAGCGGGAGCGAGTTCGTCGTCCACGGTTGACTTGATATAAAATCTAAGATGAGAGGATGAGAGCACACGCTACCACTGCAGATGCCAAAAAAAGATTTTCTTCAGAGCGTTTACAAGAAAGGCCTCAGAACACGTCAACAGCAAATTTCGAGAACGGTAGGACTTCCTCGAAACCTGTTTTTTTATCAGTAAACTGCCTCTTCTTATTCTTATTAATTTGGTATTTTGTCTTTATTCAAGCTGCCCTTGATCCGATGTCTTGGTTCGATCCCGTTTCTTCCGAAGTGATATATCTTGTCATGTGTATCTGCAGCTCTTTTACGACCGGATTAATATCGAACGCCAGTGCAGCAATGGACATAAAATATTGCAGCTAACACAAGGTTACTCACAACAATTTGTTGTCCAAAAATCCAAGAGAATGGTGAGAATAGGTGACTGTTATTGCGTTCGTTTGTTTACTTAATTGTTTGTTTACTTAGCTATTATTATTGTTCGCTACAAGAGCGTACTTTCAAAAAATAATACACACAACGGAAAAATCACTTCAAAGCAAAACAAAAACCTGTTGAATATAGACCTTTTTGTTGATGCAGCAAATGTCATACCGAATTTCGCAAGGAGACAGAATGGAAAAGACTGAGGAATAGGAGCTGCAAACAGGAATGAAAGAATGGCATATCTGCATTAATCCACATCAATTGGCTACATCTGTAGTATTTCTGTTTAGTATATAAGATCTAACGCGAATAGGGGCTTGTAGGGATAAAGCACTCGGTCGCCAGTGGTGAGAGCCAACAATTACTACACTGGTGTGCAAAACTTAGGGACGAAATGGATAATGTAACATAAAACATTGAGGACTTGGTGAAAATAAATGAAAGTGTGGGATTATATTGCCAGACCTATGACGGTTATGCACAGGAAGCTAGATCCCCCTTCGCGAAGGAATATTTCAAATAAAGCGAGAAATATGGTTGCCTGCACAAATCGAGGCAGTTGATAGGTATGAAAAAATTTTTTTATAAATCAGCCAGTAGCTACCAAATATTAGGTTGATGCATAATTATTGCGGATTTTTTCGTGGCTCTTTTTCTCTTGAAAGAATTTGACTTTCGAGTTCGGGTTTTTTCTAGAAATGATCTACTTGATTTCCTCTACAAGAATATACTCGAAAAACCATCCGTATATTCGCGAAATTAGGCTTTACTACTTCGAGAAAGATTGGAAGGTGGCGCACTCATTCCGCGATCTCAGTAACTTTTCAGCGATCGTCCATTAGGTGATCTAGTGAAAGTACACATGATGTCCTGATGGTCAAACACGGTCAAATACGGTCGAACATTTTGATATTTTCCATTTCCCTGCATTTTACCTGCCTCTATATATTAGGTTGATGAATAATTATTGCGGATTTTTCCAGCAAATTTTACTTAAAGAAATTACAGAAATACTAAGCAAAGACATATTCAAATAATTACTCCGGAACTTATTTACTATCTACGTCAAGCACTGCTTCCTATTGTTTAGATAATCGGATTCCAAAAGCGAAGAAGTTTTGATCCTTACGGGCGATCCACGCCTTGACATCGGCCATCAAGTCATCCAAATCGACGTAAGTTCTATTCTCTAGCCATTTTTTCGATGAACGGTTGGCAATGGTTGACGAGATAATCCATAAAAATTCCTGCTGGTGAATATGGCAGATTTAGGGGTAGATCCCATTTCTTGGTTGGCTCTGGCTGATTGTTCGATCGCCGATTTGATCGCCGAAAACTTACTGAGATCGCAGAATGACTGTGCCGCCTTCCAAACTTTCTCGAAGTAGTAAAGCCTAATTTCGCGAATATACGGATGGTTTTTTGAGTATATTCTTGTAGAGGAAATCAAGTAGATCATTTCTAGAGAAAATCCGTACTCAATAGTCAAACACTTTCGGGAGAAAAAAAGCCGCGAAAAAATCCGCAATAATTATGCATCAACCTAATACTATGGTGGTATCCTTGTATACATCATGTCCCGCAGACATCGTCTAAATGACTTGGCACGAGGAGGGGTCATCGGGAAACACGAAAAAGGTCGAACCATGCAGAGTGTAGCTCAGGAGCCTCATATCGCTCGCATCGTTGTTTCACGTGCATGGAGAGCATTCCCAACCACTGGGGCCGCTGCTCGAAGGGGAGGAGATACTCGACCAAGACCAGCTACACCAAACGATGACCGCTACATTGTGCAGCAGGCAAAAAGGGATCCACGTGAATCAGCTTCTGTGATTGCAATGTCATTTACCAGGGTTTTAAGGCAAGTTATCCCACGCACCACAGTGGCACGACGACTGCACGGTATCGATCGCGTCGCCCGACTACCATTGCGTAGTGTTCCTTTGACCCTCGCGAATCGGCGAGTCCGTTTAGGGTGGTGCCAGGAGCATAGCGAATGGACCGATGGAAAATGGGGCCGTTTGCTTTTTTCGGATGGGAGCAGATTCAGTCTGAGTAGTGATTCTGTACGCAGCTTCATGGCCAGAGGTGGGGTCACGCATATCTCTCAGAAACGTTGTGGAACTTAATCGTTTTGGGGGTTGAGGTGTTATGGTATGGGGAAGCATCATGCTTCGTAACCGTACTAACCTCCAGATTTTTGAGCGCGGGACCCTTAACAGTTGGTGTTACTGTGAAAGGGAACCCCTCCCTAATGTGTATCTTTTCAGTGCTGCAATGAGCCCTGAATTCATTTTTATGGATAACAAGGCGCGACTGCATCGAACAGCTAAGGTGGAAGAGCTCTTGACACAAGAGGTTATCCAGCGAATGGAGTGGCCTGCCCGTTCTCCCCACCTGAATACCATCGAGCACGTGTAGGATGCACTGGGTAGAGGCATTGCAGCACGTCCAAATGCGTCACTGACGATCCAACAGTTGTCAATTGCGCTTATAGAGGAATGGAATGCCCTACCACAATAACTCATTTCCAACCCCGTGGAAAATATGGGATCGCATTGCAGAGCATTTACTGCTGTCCGGGGTGATCACACACCCCATTAGGAAACGCGTCACTTTTTTTGAAGTACTAGGATGAGTTGTGAGGGACTATGTGTAATCGGTACCTTTCAGTGAAAATGTCTTATTTGCTCTCCCTATTTCAATTTTCTGCAAGTTGCTTCCTGTGCGGAACCGTAATGATCCTCTATTGGTACGGTATAAGTTTCATCGAGCTCTGCCGTCTGGCAGAGGTACAGTGATCGAATGTTGCTTTCGTCCCTAAGTTTTGCACACCAGTGTAGATTGGATTCGATTGCGGGCTTATAAAAGGTCTTAAACCTCACCATCCATCCACATACTTCTGGTTTCGTTTTGCGAAAGGCCACCAAGTAGGCTACTAACAATATATGGAAAATGCATACCCAGTCCTTGCCTGCTTCGCTTGGATACATTTCCTACACGCCGGCTTTCACTACATGCCTGCTGGAAATGAGGCTTCTAGTGTAAAGAAACTTCTTTAATCGTTAGATTCTTGAAGAATAGAAGGTGTATCTCTTACATTCAGGGTGGTCAAACACGTATTAATAGCAGAACAAAAGGTATGCGTGGCATAATGAACCCACTCTTAATGGTAGCACAGCTTAATTGAGGAATTTCATTTTACTCGATTCGCGTTTTCCTCTTTGACGTGGCTCCTACTCCTTTTTTCTAAAACGCGCCCATCCAATTGGTGAGGGAGGCCTTACTCATGGATGAATAAATAACAGCTCGAAGAATTTCCGAACTTACAGTTATAAAATATGTATGTATTACGTCTTTACTCACTCTACCTTCACAGATCATCGCAAGTGATAGAAACTTCTTTAAGGAGTTTCACAGTAATGGGATCGTATTAGGGAACAACCTTTCTTCGCGGTGTGTGCTCCATCCTAACACGGAGAAACTTTCTGAAAAACACTTGTTCAATCAGCTGTATACATAACGAAAGGTGCGTACATATTTGGTTCTTTTTAGGTATTTTACTACAGCAACTGATTCTTTCATTACATTTAGAAACTCGGATTTTGGGGTTTCGGTAAGGTAAGGGATAATAAACTCGAGGCCCAGAAAACAGCAGTACGGGCTCGGTTCAAACATCGTCCAAAGCCCAGTATTTCGCTCAGCTCGTCAACCTTGCGAGACTTTCCCATCGTGTACTGAGGCGAAATAACAGCACTTAATAAAAAACCATTATGAGCTCATGATAGCTTTTGTTATTGGGATACCACATGCTCTACCAGGCACATGTTGCTCACTGTAGCCAGGATCTCCAATACTTTTTTGAAGCGTGCACATGCCCTGGACTAGCCCATCAAGTAACTTTGGCTAGTAGAGGTTGGGAACATGTGGGAATTCCCCTCACTCAACCAGGTGAGCTCCCCTTTCTCTTCCGCCTCCCAATATGTTGAGTAGGCTTTCCATTCTGAGTAGTGCTCAAACTCACGGTTATGTCAATTCCTATTTTTGAGGGTTTCCTTTACCGGACAGAATTGAATCGACGTCTATAAGGTGCAGTGTCTTCAACACCTGCTTCAGTGAGTTGTTGGAATGAACAGCTTCTCTAGATGTTCGGAGATGTTAGGCTCAGGCATTTGTATGAGAGCCCTCAGATTACGAAGTAATTTCCGGACAACGCAGTATAGAATGGTAATGAAATGGGCAGGCAAGGGAAACATACAAATGAACATAGGCATAGTACGTGAGCTTGGGTAAGCTGCCTCGTTGCCAGTAAACAGATTTTTCTCTTCGAAGCAATGTCCGCATTTTTTTTCTCGTTTTCCTTCCGGATGTAAAATGATGATGACTATTGTTCACGTCCTGGTAGCTAGAATAAGGAGACAGTTCACTAGTTTAGGAAGGTGGGGAAACTGCCCTACTATTTTACACCTTCACTTTCTCCTATTTGATTGTTTTTTAGTTCTTATTTTTACTACCTAATTCACTTGAGCGCGACAAAAAATACCAAGGTGCCTTCTGTTTTCTGGGGTATGGTGGGTAATCCCGATTCCCTCTTTAGAGAGAAGCAGGGACGCAAAATATTGAGCTCGTTCTTGACCGACTGTTAACAAAATTTCATCTGGTTCTAGGTAAGGGCTGTTCCAGCAAAAAGGCAGTAAGGTCGAACGAGGCTTCAAGTTGTATTATTATATACCTGCGTTCTTTTCTGTCGAAATCCATTATCAGAGAACTCCCTCAGACTGGTTTAATTCTCGATAGATGTGGGTAGAATCCACAGAGATTTATGTTCAAAATCAGCATTCTTGAAAGGTTCTAGACAAGTCAGATGAAGTGCTTGAAAAACGATGGTAGACTGAATAGTTGTGCAGATCCACTACAATAATTTTTGCCACAGCACAGCTGCACACATTGCATCATCTTCAGATTGCTGTGTCCTGACTAGTCCTAAGTAATTCCCACATGTGAACCATATAGGCAGCTTTTACGATGCTATATTTCTCTGCAAGCTATCGAAATTGCTCGCTCATCGAAAATCCTGGGAGTGCTTGAGCATGGTGGCTTCACGAAAAGTGAGTTCAGTGCTAGGATTTTCCTTCATGGCATTTTGCCTTCACATTCATCGTGTTTCACAGGTGTTTCACAACGGTGTTTCACATCTTTATTAGTCTGTGAGTACGAATAATATCCAAGCTGATCGAGTCTTCCATCTACTCGAATTGGATTATATCATCTTTCCTTTTCACGTTTTTATTTGTTTTTTTTCACCGGATAGGCTAGTATGGTGTAGTGGCGAGTAGCGCACTATCACATAAGCATTGTCACGGGTTCGTACCACGGGTCGATATCCACCCAGGCCAAGCAAGCCTTCCCTCCCTCCGAGTTCGGTTCATTGGTACCATATTCATCTGGGGGAGGAAAGCACTGACTTGTACATCGGCTGGCCACCGCAAGACATTGTATAGGCCACGGCCGACCCAGTATGCCTGCCATACGATTCTGAAGGGAAGTGGATTGCGTGGGCGCATCCCTCAGCAGGATTGACTAGTGCCCCATACCTATACTTACGCAGCATGATCATATGGAAAAAGTGCTTTAACTTCCTTCCTCCACGTAAGGCTAGCGTAATTTAGTACTCTCAGCCGTACCCATGGATTATTCACGTTCCGGATGATAAGTCGATAGGATAGAGCTTGGAAGTTTATAGACCTCAGCCGTGCTCGCAATCTCCTTTTCTGAAGCAAACGTTCCGCGAAACGCCTACCTTGCTCCTTTGATTCGAAAACTTGATTTACAACTGAGATACGGTAAAAACGATCGTTGGAGCAGATTTATATTCTCTCATGTCATTCAGTGGCTTACTGGTGCTAGAATTGCCTCCAAAGAACTTCATTTCCCTGAAAAGGGTTTCTTTCAAAATCCACTATCATGCACCTGACCTCGCGGAGTAACCCCTTTTCCTACGGAAGTCAATGCTCTGTAAGTGCTGAGAAAGAATCGTCATCCATCATCATTCGAAGACATCAATCAGCAGAAGTTTAAATGCCACTGCTCATCGGTCTTTGAAAGTACGCCGAATCAAAGGGCTAATTAGAGGCCCGAGCGTGCTTCTTAGCGTTTTATTAAGGAAAGAGAATCTCGTGTATGTCCCTTAGAGTACTCCGATCTTGCTGCTCTTGTCCTACGCCATTTGGAGTCTTACTGGATTTTCAGGATTTCATCACAACATTACTCAGGTTTGCGTGTTTCTTAATGTCGCTTTCTCCACTACCAGCAAATCGCTCACTTTTCTTTCTTTTTAACAACCGAAATTCAGAGCTCTTTCGCGAACCTAATTCGACAGCTTTCTTGGATCGTGCTCAGGTTAGAATAAATTTTTTATGCACTGCTTAGGGAGTAGCTAAGGATGCTTGACGACAATTTGTTTATTTTTGATTACTATCCTTGCCGACACCATTCCGACACTATTCATCCACCATGATTATGAGCGAAAAACTCTCTTCAAGAGACTATCTTTTTCTAACTCACAGGCTTATTAGTTTATCCTTCCGGCACAATTGAGCATACCGGATCCTTCAGTTCCTTCTTGCACAGTTCACATAACCTCTTATCCTTGAATTTCTGCTTTATATGTACGATTGAGAATAGATCAACGAAAAGGCAGATACTGCTACTATTAGAGGAGTCCAACACCGCAAATTTTATCGTCCCGCAGCAATCTATTAGGTTGTCCGAAAAGTTCCCGCCGATTTTTGATTCATTTATACATTATACATTTATTTCCGTTATTCATCTCACATAAAGAGAGAAACGGGCCATGATCTCGAACCATTCAGAAGTTGCTGCAATGTTCTTCCACTCTGTTCCCGCGAACATCTTGAAATCATCTTCCCATCGTGTACGTGGTCGTCCCACTGATTCATTTTGAATGAAAATTCCTAGAAGAAGAAATCCATTGATTGAACAGCGTATCCTCCAATCCGTTCAGTAAGGCTTCGCCATCTTCCTGTAGGTTCCAGTTCCCCTCTTCCATAGAAGGTTCCAGACTTAAAATCGAAAAACCCACTCAGGTGCTTTTTGCAGTCCTCCAGCGAATTGAACGATTTTCCATTCAAGGAATTTTGCAAAAACCCAAACAGGTGGTATTCTGATGGTGCTATGTCTGGACTATATGGGGGGTGTGGTTGGACATCCCACCCGAGCTTTAGCAACCTTTGACGAGTTGCCAAAAATACGTGTGGTCTGGAGGTACCCTGTTGGAAGATTACGCCCTAACAATTGGCCATTTCGGGTCGCTTTTGGTCTATCGCTGCCTCCATATTTTCTAGCTAACTATAGTACCTTTCCGAAGTCATCGTTGGATTATGCGACAACAGCTCATGTTAAGTGATTCTCCTGGAATCCCATCAGCAACTCGGCATAGTCTTCCGCACCTGGATTTTGACTTTTGCAGCGGTTTGTGACGGCTCACCAGGGAGCTTCACGAGCGTTTCCGTTGTACACAGTCCGATTTTTTCCCTCGTGCTCATGCGTTCCAGAAACGGCTCATTTTTATCTCGTTCGAGCAACGAGTCGCACATGGAGACGCGGTCCATCGCATTGCGCTCGCTCATTTCGCGAGATATTTAAACATCAAGGCGTTTTACAAATCCAAGTGTCTGCAGATGACCATGGATGGTTAGTTTCGAAACACTAAGCCCTTGTCCTACTCCACGAGCAGTGATGTGCCGATTTGCTTCGGTTAACATTTTGAGTTGATCATTTAAACTGATGATAGTCTCCCTAAGGGTTGCCGGTCTTCGAAGGCAAATTCACTACGTTTGGATTCCGCAAACTAGTCATGCACTGTACGTTCCTCTAGTGCATGTTCTACTCAAACGTCATTTATCTTTCTTGCGACTTGAGCCGCATTCTAGGCCTTGCGATAGAAGAAATACTTCAGATGCCGAAAATGCGCGCAGTGGTTCTCCATTTTCATACGAGTCCTGTACAGGCAAACTTCGACAAATGTTTACAGAATATAAACAGGGATATAGAAAAAGGTCTACTCTTTCAGAAAACATATAACTTTATTAGGCTGGGTCCTTGATCTTTTGTACAACGGTTGATTAATCCGGGGTATCAAAAATCGGCGGAAACTTTTCGGACAACCCAATAGTATGGTGGGTTCTTCAACTTCTTCTAGCACACACACGTGGCTCTTCCCTTTAAATTTTTACTTTAGGCAGTTTAGTGTAGACCATTAGGAATCATGACTTATAACTACGTACGAACTTGACCGGAATGGTAGGCTTCTAACTTCTCACTAAGAGTGGTTTCTTGATCTGCAGAAATTTGAAAACATTGCTTTCGATATTTGTTTCATAGGTGCTAAAAGAGTACCAGAGGGAGTATTTTGTAAAAATTAAATTTTTATAGCCCTCAACCCACTTATTGATCGATTCCAATTATTTAAACGATTGCTGTATCCATTCTGTCAGCCATGATCTTTTTGAAATGCTCCAGTCAACGCCTGAGGCACCTGGGCTATTTGTATCCATTTTCATTTCTAACTGCTAAGGTGGCTTCCGTAAGAATAAATAGTGGTTGCTCACAGGATTGTGCCTTCTGGAGCCCATTTATGCAATTGTTTCCATTGACTCCGGGAGTCAGCTACTGGCATGGCGGATCTTATAAATATTGTCAAACATCGCGCGCCTTGACTATAAACAAACAATTGGTTGCCTCTCCTCTTTTTGCCTCTCAGGATTGAACCAGAAAAAGCTCCTATGTGATTTTGATGTGACATATGGAAAGCAAGCAGAAGCGTTGTTGTTGAACATCATTCAAAGACAGATCGACGGAAATTCTCCAGGGAACGGCTATCTGTCAAAAATCTCCTAATCGCCTTGCAAGGGCTGTTCGTTGGCCAGAAAAAGAAAAGCAAGAAATTACACCATTCTATCGGCTGCTCTTAATGCTGCTCTTTTAATCATTTAACAGGAAACTCAATTATCTGAAGTTTCCTTACAAATTTTTTTCTTGCTCCGGTTCCCTCTTACTAGAATACCAGTCAAGTTATAGCCTCTGCAGATCTGAGGGAATAACAGACTGCTGAAAGGCTCCTAATGCCTACTAACAGTCTTTCAAAACTAGCTACTGGTCAGATATAAATTTCACTGCTAAGACTTATAATTATCTTGACAAAGCTGCAACAAAAGGACATTATTTGTGATGGTTATATCACTTCAGCTACCATCGTGCTGCCTACACTCGAACTCCCTCTCGACCAACACATCCGTTTCCCTTTTGCCCCTAAGTTAGGTTCCTTTCACGGAGGAGCGAGAGCTCCTTCTAAAGCAGTAAGTATGTGTTGTATCCATCTAACAAGGGAAGGATACTAGGTCGCAGTGGCCATCTGAGATGAGATGTATACGACCGAATGTGTCTCCAGGTGAGTATCTCAAATCCGCTTTCCAAATCTGCTAAACGATTCTGGGGTCAGAGTTATGGGACCATTTCCTCTCCTGTGTTAAACGCCCCGAGATGCCTATATAAGCCAACCGAAAACAAGACGGAATGTGCGGCGATGGAGCAGTTGGTACGATGGCGGACTCTCAGGATGGTCACGGTGGTTCGGATCCTTGATGCTTCTGCTTGTTTTGCATTTTGAAAAAACATCTCCCAAACGCTTGCAAAATGCTTTTACGCTTCATATCCACCATCTATAGGGTTCCCTTACGTTTGACAAATGCTGTAAAGGATAATATAATGGAAGTTTTCCTTCACCCCCATTTACCCCCACCCACCGAATAGAGATGCAATCCTATGCCAATCACTCGAAGGGGTTGCGAAATTCATGGCAGCACCGTGCAGTTTCGACAGAGGGGAGAGCGGGGGGGGGGGGTCGGATGACTCATCTGACCGTAATACTCGCTGTTAGAGCAATGCCCTCTGCTCGGCCAGACATGAACCATTATGGGTACTATTCTACCTATTACACCCGCAAAACCTCAAAATCTTGATTTTCGATGAAACTTCGCCCATAGGGGTAATCCGATGCCCTGATAATGAATATGACCTGTATTTTTGGCGTTGGCACCATTTGGAGCCAATTGGCGCCAATTTGGCGCCAAATTCGCGCCAATTGGAGTCAAATGGCGCCAGCGCCAAAAATGAATGTCATATTCGTCATCAGGACCTCAAATAACCCCTAAACGCATGTTTTCAGCAACTTTGGTGAAAACACCCTTGGCGCCAAATTGGCGCCAATTGGCTCCAAATGGTGCCAACGCCAAAAATACAGGTCATATTCATTATCAGGGCATCGGATTACCCCTATGGGCGAAGTTTCATCGAAAATCAAGATTTTGAGGTTTTGCGGGTGTAATAGGTAGAATAGTACCCATAATGGTTCATGTCTGGCCGAGCAGAGGGCATTGCTCTAACAGCGAGTATTACGGTCAGATGAGTCATCCGACCCCCCCCCCCCCCCGCTCTCCCCTCTGTCGAAACTGCACGGTGCTGCCATGAATTTCGCAACCCCTTCGAGTGATTGGCATAGGATTGCATCTCTATTCGGTGGGTGGGGGTAAATGGGGGTGAAGGAAAACTTCCATTATATTATCCTTTACAGCATTTGTCAAACGTAAGGGAACCCTATAGATGGTGGATATGAAGCGTAAAAGCATTTTGCAAGCGTTTGGGAGATGTTTTTTCAAAATGCAAAACAAGCAGAAGCATCAAGGATCCGAACCACCGTGACCATCCTGAGAGTCCGCCATCGTACCAACTGCTCCATCGCCGCACATTCGGTCTTGTTTTCGGTTGGCTTATATAGGCATCTCGGGGCGTTTAACACAGGAGAGGAAATGGTCCCATAACTCTGACCCCAGAATCGTTTAGCAGATTTGGAAAGCGGATTTGAGATACTCACCTGGAGACACATTCGGCAGTATACATCTCATCTCAGATGGCCACTGCGACCTAGTATCCTTCCCTTGTAAGTCATCGTAGGTGGACCATCCACATCGAATTTGATGATTTCGGATTTGATTGGAATATGTAGATGAATGGCGCGATCTTGAAAGGATCGATCGAGGATTAGGTAGAGCATTTCATTTTACTTTGTCGGACACAATAATATTCATGAATACATTTGTTTTCTGGACGTAGGTTGTGTAGTTCATTGTTCTACCTCACCATTAAAAGGCATGGTCCGAAAATCGAATCCTGGATTGATACCCACGCAGCCCAACAATGCCTCCCATTCTTACAGAGTCATTATTCAATGCAGGATCCGTTGAAAAGGGTACAAGAGCTGACTTGTTAGTTGGTAGGCCCCTGCAAATCCTTGAATAGGTCACATGTGCGTTGAAATTGCCACCAAGATTTTGAATGGAGTTGAATGCGGGGCGTATCTCAGGATCGGGATTCGTCAACGTTGGAAAATTCGTCTTTCACATATGTAACTCAGCAAATCTTCGCCGCTGATATCAACTATACAATTATCGACGGTAACTTTCAGATTCCTAGCAGTTCCGTGTAGACAATAGCAAGGACAGCGGCTGCCAAAGAATCGCCTAGTGTAAGTACATCCCCCAGCGTAATATTCGTGAGCTGGTTTTTTTGGGAGCCACTTTCGGCGTCGCTCTCTGATCTTCCCTATTCTCTATTCTTCGATCTAGTTTTAATAGTGGATTTGTGAGCTTCAAGGGTGCTTGTCATTTCCTTTGCAGATTCCAGATCCGATTTCACAATGCTACGTAGCGCGCTCCAGTTTAGCTCAGATAGGCATCCAGACATCTTTGCACCGTCAAAAGTATCATTTCCCTGAAGTGCATGAACTCCTCCTCAATATGCCCTCCTCGGATCTCACTATCAGAGGTACCATCCACAGTGAAAATCGTTCTTGAGATTACTCCTTGGGATGAACGTTAACCCCCGAGGGTAGCTCAAGGGACGCTGTCGAAACTGTCTAAATAGGGCGTAGTGAGGGCGTCAAATCCGGCTTAGGTAACATGCATATAAAAAACAAACAATTTCTGGCGGCGGTGTTGTAGAGGTAGAGGTTACACTAATCGTAGCGGGACCCACCACATCTTGCACGCAGGCAAGGCATTGCAACCAGCTGTATGTATGACGCGCGTGTTATGAGCAGATCGTCCAAATCCCCTGCCATGCAACTTTTGTCGTCACATTCTCGTCCAACAGCTGATTTTCCTACATTTTGAAACATTGTATCTCTTTAACTACGGCGATTTTCTCATTTTCTTCGCTGCACTTTCTGGGCCAGTACTTCTATTATTCGTCTGGATCTGGATACCCTAATAACTATGACTTTACTAGAAGCAGTATCACCTTGGTTATCGTTGATGACCTTGCCGTTGACCTCCCTCAGACTAGAACAGACACGCAAAAGTCAAACGCGTAAAATCTTGTATGACCTGCGAATCGCTTTTGGGGATTTTTTGTAATGTTGGAGTGAACAACCTACTTCATGCACTTACCATGAGGGTTATTAGCCTAGTTACGTAAGCTCGTAAATTGTCTACAGCATTTACTGCAGCGGCTACACCCCTTCATTTTTAAACTTTTTCATCCGTTTCGTCATAAGAATTTCGCTATTTTCTCATACCTTCACACCCCTGTCCTTTCTTTGAACGGTAGTGTCTAGTCCACAAATAAATAGAGTCGAGGAATTTGGGCGGAAAGGGCTAAAGCTACATCGGGTAGTATTTAGCCGTTGTGAAAGAAGCCGTTGTCTTTAATTAGAAGCAACTGGTGGAAAGTTTCTTTTCTGAATGTACCTGAAATTTCGGATTGGGTACCTTCCCGAAGGGCATGCATGGGTAAGGCACACTTGCCTTAACAGCTCTAGCATAACTTTTTTGGCTTTTACAGTTGGGCTAGCTTGCAGTTCTGCAGTTTGAACTACAGTTGCTCTGAATTACTACTATTTTGATTCCAAAGAGGCTCGGAGAGGCGAAGCAGGTATTCAAAGGAAACGGCGAAAGAGACCTTCGATCTCAAAATTTTGAACTATAAACCTAAAAAGTTGTAATTTTTCACATTACGACCTTGATTATATGGGCGATTTTAAGTTCAACTATTCCGTCTATTCTATGACCACTCTGGGAAATGAAATGGGGCGGAAAGTCGAAGTTCTGAAGTCGAAGTCTCTTTTTCTCGGTTCCAAAGAACACCATCTCAGTCAAGTCAAATACATTGGATCAACTCTAATTCCCGAAGTCTGACCATTTCCATTCACTGACTTTCTCCAAACCTCCAAATGCCTGAACTATTTTTTATTTCTTTCCAGTTCCTTCAAAATTCTTTGTTCCCTCCTCACTTTACGATTAGAGGTATTAGAAATATGGCAGGAGATCCAGGAGAATTCGAAATGGAGCGTAAGCCGAGGCAACTAACAAAGAAAAAACATCTAGTCAAAGTGAGCTTGATCAGCTAACAAAGGATCTCAGCTCCTGTTAGTCCTCCCTAAAGCTCATCGAATGCAACTTTTACGAAGCCTTAGATGTTGATATAGTGCTACAATGTGAAAATGCAGGTCTAAAAGAATTTCTGCAAAATCGAAGAAAGCATCGAAAGCTAGCAGCCTTCATTTTTGCAGTTGATTCATCAAGTTGAGCGAGAGCGAGAGCATGGCAAAAAAATAAACGCCATGAGGAGCACCCTTTCATTTTCCCTTTTCATCCCAATTGTTTGCATACCCTTCACCTGATCCAGTTGATGGAACGTTAAACCAGTATATACCACTTAACCGCGATGCTTCTTTACCATGGAATCGCTACTTGCCAGAAATGTGGCTTCCCACAAGATAAGCTCTTTGGATGGGAACGACTTTTCTTACTCCATCCCCAACAGGCACCAATGCACACATAGAACAGGGTTTCAAAGACTTTACCGGAGAATTTACTCCCAAAAAAATCAATTGAACCGTCACCAAGGTCTGGTATTGGAACTTTGAAAGAAATAAAAGTGAAATAGCCAAAAATTATGACCCGCGAAGTTTATTCAACGAATCGCTAGCCTTGCTTTGGACATTCAGTTGATTGGCAGCTTGAAAACAACGTAGCGATATCACCTTGAGAGCATTCCCTGCGTGAGAAGGTCCACAGCAACATAGTATCATCAGAAAAAACAATTTGATCACATATTTTTATTTATTTATTTACATTTCACTTTTTTCTTTCATTCAGCTTTTTCCTCTTTCCTAATCCAAGCTCTCCTCTCTTCTTTCTAGCTTCGAGCACTCCTTATCAAACTATGTGGGGAGAAGGTCAAAAAGCAGTGTCTTTTCCTATGGAACTTTCAAACACGCCATGGCAGGAAGATGAGAACCCTGTCATGGCCTGAATATAAGTCTGCGCAAGTTTCGGGGAATCTGGGGTATCTAGATGAGCAATAAAAGTGGAGTAGTAAACAGAGGTAACCAGATGCCTTAAAGAGGCCCAGCGGCTGGTATGTCCGCTCATACGAATCATTCCGTCTGAATTACGCCTCCAATTATGCATTTCTCTTCATGACTACTCGACGACTCAGGCTATTTATTTATTCCACTATTGCCTATACTGCTCATCACAGACACCCGAAACCCCTCTCACTCAAGCGAGCAACAAATATTTTCATTTTTGTTTTATTTTGCCAAAATACATGGCTTCAAACCCCGAATTCTATTCAGTTTATGCAGTCTAGGGGCAATTTGAATAAAAGGCGATTGGATTTTCATGAGTAAACCAAGCTCTCGTAGGACTGGCGATTGTTTAAATGACCGCATATATTTTACCGTCATAGTATTTCTCCTTTTATACGGTAATTTACTAGTTATGTAAAGTAATTTATATCAGTCATAATCCAAATCGGTAGAATGTATGTAGCGGAGCTGATAAAGTTACTTGTAATGCGATGATTTAATCAAGGCGTACCCTGTTTCCATCTATTGATGAATCAATTTCTTTGTTTATTTATTATATCTTGCGGCAACTATGCTAACACCAACCACTAGTTGATGTTTTGGTTCTGCTGTCCTGAAGCACCTGATGACAAGTTTTTTTCCATTACTCCTAGAGTTTTTAGATGATCGATGGCCTTTGATCCCAAAAATCCTTTCTTGAGTCAATTTTTTCGCCTCCTATGTCTATGCCATAAACATACGCCGGTAGTTCGGTGGAATTCCGACACTGCGGCTACGGCCCTTTTTCTTGGTTCCAATGAAGCACTCATATTTGAAAGACTATTCAAATATGAGCCTTTGAAAAAAAATCATTTTGATATAACCAAAAGATATTGCAGTCGTTTATTTCAGGAATTAAAGGAAAAGTTCAATGTCTGAAGGGGTTGCAGTTATAAACACTGAAAGAATGGCAGTCAGCCACCCGATCTTCTCCAGTACGTACTACAAGCCTCTTCGAACTGTGTTCTGAACTGCAGTAGATCCGTTTGAAATAGTATTTTGTTTAGCGCAGTAGATTGGCATCGGACAAGTCATCCTAGACCACCATCTGAGTGCTAGTTAGTCGACCTCAGAGCTTGTTAAACTTGGCCGGAATTCGATCTTAGGCCACAATGGACTATGCGACGCATGTAGGTAGTGGCATCATACGTCTCCTCCACACCTTCCTGAAGTGGGAATTTTCGAACTTTCTGATTCGAAGTTTCATCTCCTTTTCTATAGCTCAATATCATTCCCGATTGGAATTCATTAAATCCAGTCAATATCAGGAGTTGGGCATTGGTTAGAGGTTACTTCGTGGACAGCGAATTTTGCAAGAGCCATCAAAATAATGGGTTGTCCGAAAAGTTTCCGCCGATTTTTGATACCCTGGATTTATCAACCGTTGTACAAAAGATCAAGGACCCAACCTAATAAAGTTATATGTTTTCTGAAAGAGTGGATTCTCTTCTATATTACTGTTGAGATTCTGTCAACATTTGTCGAAGTTCGCCTGTACAGGACTCGTGTGAAAATGGAGAACCACTGCGCGCATTTTCGACATCTGAAGTATTTCTTCTACCGCACAGCCTAGAATGCGGCTCAAGCCGCACGAAAGATATATGACGTTTGAGTAGAACATGCCCTAAAGGAACGTACAGTGCATGACTAGTTTGCGAAATCCAGTCACAGTAAATTTACCCTCGAAGACCGCAACCTACAGGGAGACTATCATCAAATAAAACGATCTAATCGAAATGTGAACCAAAGAGAATCAGCACATAACTACTCGTGGAGTAGGACAAGGGTTTAATGTTTCGAAATTTACCATTCATGGTCATCTGCAGACGCTTGATTTTGAAAAACGCCTCGATGTTTAGATATCTCGCGAAATGAGCGAGCGCAATGCGATGGACCGCGCCTCCATACGCGACTCGTTGCTCGAACGAAATAAAAATGAGCCGTTTCTGAAACGCATGAGCACGAAGGACGAAAATCGGATTGTGTACAGCAATGAGGAGCGGAAACGATCGTGGAGCCCCCTAGTGAGCCATCACAAACCGCTGCAAAAGTCAAAATCCAGGTGCGGATGACTATGCCGAGTTGCTGATGGTATTCCAGGAAATCACTTACCATGAGCTGTTGTCGCACAATCCAAAGATGACTTAGGAAAGGTTCTATAGTTAGCTAGAAAATATGGAGGCGGCGATGGACCAAAAGCGACCAGAAATGGCCAATTGTTAGGGCGTAATCTTCCAACAAGAAGCCTCCAGACCACACGTATTTTTGGCCACTCGTCAAAAATTGCTAAAACTTGGGTGGGATGTCTTACCACACCCCCATATAGTCCAGACATAGCACCATCAGAGTACCACTTGTTTGGGTTTCTGCAGAATTCCTTGAATGGAAAATCGTTCAATTCGCTGGAGGGCTGCAAAAAGCACCTGAGTGGGTTTTTCGATTTTAAGTCCGGAACCTTCCATGAAAGAGGGGAACTGGAACCTACAGGAAGATGGCGAAGCCTTACTGAACAGAATGGAGGATATATTGTCCAATGAATGGATTTCTTCTTTTAGGAATTTTCATTCAAAGATGAATCAAAAATCGGCGGGAACTTTTCGGACAACCTAATATTAATCCCAACTCGGGTCATTTCGGAACAAGTTCATTTCACGACAGAGTTCCGATTTTGAGTTTCCTGGAGCAACTTTCTTTATGATAATCACCCAAAGGCTTAGCTAAAAATAGAAACAGAGGACAAATTGATTTTGAGTATTAGTGAAAGTACTAAAAGGCTCTTCTTCAGTGTTTTATCAACCAGTCCAGTTCAATAGTGAAAAGTAAGGAACTCCTGTGGAAGTGCATAGAACTTCACCTCTACAATTTCATCTGGCCACGATTTTGAAATAATTTTCAGTTCCTGTACAGAACTGAACATTTCCTCATAAAGGTTGTCCTGACTGGACCCGAAAATCACCACTGCGTTCCCTTCAAATGAACAGAAAACAATCGCAGTCTTCGTGGGAGTCAAACCCATTGAAGACGTCAGTAAACAGCTTTTTTTGTTCACCTTCGTCTTCCGAACGCTACCACCCGAGTCTTCACGGTTGTTGACAGCTGAAATTACTTTTTTTGGATTTTTGAGGAGCTAGCAAAAAAAGCTTCGAGGGTGGCAAAACTGAATTGAATTCGAATTTCACTCGGATGGAATAGTTAGTTTGTCAAATGTGTCAGTTAAAGGGTGGAATGTACCGGAGTCATCCGAAAGATACAGTGGCGGGTGAAAACTTGTTTGGGGCGATTTTGAATGCTCATTTTCACCACAGTAGCACCCGTGGAAGGCTATTTTTATCAGGATCGATGCCCTTCTCAACTATGCAGGAGTATCCAACCATTTAACTCCATTCAGGTGTGGGGACGACCAGTAGGATAGGTTTCCTGTAATTGGATCGCCGCGCCGCCTCGTTATTGTATTTCTAGCGTTCTTCATACAGTGAAGATATGCGATTTGTATTTTTGGCATGATTCTAATGTTAGTTCTATTGTTCCTTATTTCTTACTTGCTCCGGCGTTCTGCTACATTCCCTCGCACGCGGCGCCCTTCTCGCCGCTGCGCGACAAACTCAGAAGGGTTGGGGATCGAGATGTCGCTGGTTGATAGCAATGCCTCTGGTCTACATGCTATCTCCACCAATCTTTTTTTTGTTCACAGGGATTAATGCCAAGATGTTATAGGAGTAACTTACTATTGAAGTATATGGTGTTCCAAGTACACTGGTGTGCAAAACTTAGGGACGAGATGGATAATGTAACTTAAAACATTGGGGACTGGGTGGAAATAAATGAAAGTGTGGGATTATATTGCTAGACCTATGACGGTTATGCACAGGAAGTTGGACATCCCTTGGTGGAGGAATAGTTCAAATAAAGCGACAAATATGGCTACCCGCACAAATCGAGGCAGCTGATAGGTACGAAAAAAATTTTCTTGTTAATCAGCCAGTAGCTACCAAGTACTGTGGTGTTATCCTTCTATACATCATATCCCGCAAACATCATCTGGATGACCTGGCACGAGGAAGGATCATCGAGAAGCCCGAAAGAGGTCGAACCATGACGAGTGCAACTCAGGAACCTGGTATCGCTCACAGCGTTGTTACACGTGCACGGAGAGCATTCCAAACCTCTGATACTGCTGCACGAAGGAGAGGAGGTTGTCGGCCAAGATTAGCTACGCCAAGGGATGACCGCCACATTGTGCAGCAGACAAGAAGAGATCCACGTCAGTCAGCTTCTTTGATCGCAATGTCATTTAACAGGATTTCAAAGCGAGCCATCCTACGCACTACAGTGGCACAACGACTGCACGGTGGCGATCTCTTCTCCCGACGACCACTACGTAGGATTCCTTTGACCCCCGCGAAGTGGCGATACGGTTTAGGGTGGTGCCAGGAGCATAATTAACGGACCGATGAGAAATGAGGACGTTTGCTTTTTTGGATGGGAGCAGATTCAGCCTGAGCAGTGATTCTGGACACACCCTCCTGGCCAGAGCTGAGGACACGCACTTCTCTCAGAAACGTTGTGGAACTTGATCGTTCTGGTGATCGAGGTGTTATGGTATGGGGAGGCATCATGCTTCGCAACCGTACTAACCTTCGGATTTTTGAGCGTGGCACACTTAACAGTCGCCGTTACTGTGAAGAGGAACCCCTCCCTAATGTGTATCTTTTCAGGACTGCAGTGAGCCCAGAATTCATTTTTATGGATAACAGTGCGCGACCGCATCGAACATCTCAGGTTGAAGAGTCCTTTACACAGGGTTACCCAGCGAATGTAGGGACGTGTCCGTTCCGTCGACCTGAATTCCATGAAGCACGTGTAGGATGCGTTGGGTAGAGGCATTACAGCGCGTCCAAATGCACCACTGACCATCCAGCAATTGTCAATTGTGCTGATAGAGGAATGGGATGCCCTACCACAATAACTCATTTCCAACCTCATGGAAAGCATGGGATTGCGTTGCAGAGCATTTACTGCTGTCCGTGGTGATCACATACCCTATTCGGAACCGCGTCGCTTTTTTTGAAGTATTAGGATAAGTTGTGAGGAACTATGTGTAATCGGTACCTTTCGATAAAAGTGCCTTATTTGCTAGTCCTATTTCGATTTTTTGCCGGTTACTTCCTGTGCAATACCGTAATGGTCCTCCTTTTGTGTGGTATAAATTTCATCGAGCTCTGTCGTCTGGTAGAGGTTCAGTGATCGAAAGTTGCTTTCGTCCCTAAGTTTTGCACACCAGTGTATAATGCTGCTTTCAGTATGGAAAAATTCTTGGGAATTCGTTTCCTACTTCTTCCTATTACTCATTGTTGCAAGAAGGATGTGAAATTTCTATTTGTTTTGTATGCCACAGCAATACATATATAATATATTTGTATGCAATCCAAAATAGAAGTATATATTCGTTGGAGCTAAATGGCGCTAATCATCTCATTAATTATGCCTTTATTTTGTTGTGTAGCTCTGGCAGACAATTGGAGCTCGCTCCTGAAATAAATGGAATGAAATAGCCCAGACTAATAAACCGTCCATCGAAAATGGTTTGATAGTCTCTGTTCAGATTAACTGAGCTACCAAACTGCGGTCTGCCTTTTGAACCTTTTTGAAAAGCTTGAACTCTTGGATGTTGTGAACCATCTTTTCTACCTTATCCTAGAGTCAACTTTGGCACTTCTTGGTCTTTAATGCATCGCGAAATGCTGCACTATACAACCTTTTTTCTTAATTATTCTCTCCATGTAGTGAATAGTACAGTGATTCCTTTGCATTCTTATGGTTTCTACTGTGAAGAAGAGATTTGGTGGAGATTTTGGCTTTTTGCCAAAAACCTAGAGTTATTAGTGGCACCTTTCACAAAGTAGCCGGTAGGAGCAGTGTTCTGTCACCTATCACTTCCAGGGAAGGGATACCTGACAAGAAAAGCGTGAGAGGCCTTACGATTTGAAGTGAGCCAGGCAAGCGTTTATATTGATATATAACTTTTTACGTTCCGAATTATGATCCAGATTTTCTAGTTATCCACATTTCTCGACCTTTCCTTACTCGCCCTACTCGTATACTTTTTTCATAACAGGACAGAATTTTAAGTTGACAATGAGTTTTCGTTGGAATGTCTTGCATATATGATGCTCAAATAATATAGGAAAACTTGGTTCAATGCGTAATCTT
Organism: Haemonchus contortus; assembly: GCA_000469685.2. Taxonomy (NCBI): domain Eukaryota; kingdom Metazoa; phylum Nematoda; class Chromadorea; order Rhabditida; family Trichostrongylidae; genus Haemonchus; species Haemonchus contortus. The sequence goes on along the minus strand of LS997566.1, from coordinate 8,492,667 downwards.
AAGAGACTGTGGATTTGGGAAAGACTTTGTCAGAACAAACAAATAAATTGTACTACTTTTTTAGTGACCATGGTTAGCATACTGGAAGGTTCTGGCACATTTTATATCTGCATAAAATGGGCAACCCTTCTCTGGAAGGGCTGTAATCTTTTAAAAGGACCGCATTTTTCGAGACACATTTTCACTGCATTCACTTTAGTCGTGAGTGCTGCATTGATGCAGATGGGACTTAATACCCCTTTCCGAAGAGTGCATTGATTTCTTGTTCAACTGTGGTCGATCCTCGTACACCATCGAAGATCTATGCTTCGATGTTCATTTCTCTCTCATTATTTCCTCGTAATTCGCTTCATATTCCGAGCAGATACTTGGGCGGGTAGCTCTTACGCTTAAAAAAATTGATTTTATGTTGAATGAGAAAATCTCACGACACCCCAAACCACTGCTTGGCGTTTGGAAATATAAGAGTTATCGATTCCCATTTATTCAGTTGTTCATTCATTTGGTCACACGGGTTCATTTGTTTCAATATTTGGTTATCTAACAAAGGACGTGGGGTTGTGGCAAACGGATTACTATCACATTTTGATGATCAGGGGATCGAGTAACAGGTCGCTACTCGTTTATTCCGACCAAGCCTTCTGTTCAAGTGGGTCCATGAGCTGGTACCAGACTCTTCCGGGAGAATAAAATTAGCAGGTCGCTACTCGTTTAGGCCGACCAAGCCTTCTGTTCAAGTGGGTCCATGAATTGGTACTAGACTCCTCCAGGAGAAAGAAACTTGACTTGTACATTGGTTGGCCATCGTGTATCAATAGACCGGCCAAGTCCGCAGTCAATACGCCACTACGATCGTGAATGGAAGTCGAATGCGGGGCTTATCCCAAAGTAATTAATACCCGAAATCTCATCCTCTAATAAGAAACAAGAGAAGGATCCCAAATTGGAGAGGCCATCTGAAATGAGATCTCTGCTACTGGACATCTCATGGTGCCGATCGCGAATCTGTGTTTTGAATTCTTCAGGCGATTTCTTGAGCGGGGTTATGAGGGCATATTCAGGGTGGCGGGGCTTAGATGGTATTCAGGGTGTATTCAGAGTTATTAGTTTTTGCTTTTTGCAAGAGTTTCTCCTTTAAGAAGAAAACCCTTTGTATGTTGACCGTAGCTTCAAAGAAATGGTAGTGATGCACTTGTTAAAGAGCTCCAATTCTTACGATATTGAATGACCTCAACTAGCTAGTGGTAGAAGTTGATAGGAAGCAATATTTCTATCGTGGGGGATGCCACTAACGAAGATCTTGCTACTGGACGAGAATAAGATTGAGCGATTAAAGACGAGGAAATGGAACGACTGGGAGGATCAGATGAAGGAAGAAACAGCAAGCAGTCTGTTCGTATTTGGCAATGTGAAGATGTCAGAAGAAGAGTTGCACTTTCTCCCGTTCAAAGCGTTTATCTTCAGGGTGAGGTAATCGTGTTTTGCCACAGTCTGGCCATATTGGATGGTTTGTATGAGAGCCAAATTAACGGAACCATCTCCAAAGTCTCTTGAGCTGGTTGAGTAAGCGTTAAGAGTTTTGCTGGGCCTCCAGAGAAATTCGCTAAGCAAAGTACGAAAAGGCCGTTCATTACAAAATTCAATAAACAGTCTAATTTCCGTCTGGATTAGAGCCGACATGCATGCCACTACTTAAACTCACAAGGGAACGGTTCAATATGCAACAGTAAAGTTAAGGAGATCTACTGCGAGGCTATCGGATAGGAACGCACGCACAGATAACCACATCACAGATAACCCATTATTAATTTGTTCGGTTCCACTTTTACTAATCGCACTACTTTACTACCGTGTCCGTCCACTAACCGTGCACCGAATCTACAAACAATGTTGCTATCTTGCTGATAATATCTGTAGTGACTTCAATCGCAAAAGGCAAAATAGTTGGAACATGCCAAATATACGTTCATCTGATCAACAACGCGCTACTAAATCACCACAGCTCACCAACCTCAACGCTTGCAAGACATAGCAGAACTTCTTGAAACGAATCAAACTAAAGCTCTTCCAGTTGGACTCACAAAACAACGAAGTAGATTTTTTGTGTCCCAAAAAATAGTCGTTGTATTAGGCTTTAAATATAGCGGGTCAGTTTTCGCCGCAAATTCTATATGCACAGCGATTTAATCCAAACAAGGTGCATTTCCTCGAAAGAAAACCGAGGAGTCCTTGAGGAAGACGAATATAAGACTCTGGACCACGGGGAGGCATCAGTTAGCGGACGGGTAGTCCAACAACTGAGTCCTCCGTTACGGAACTGGCTCCAAAATTGCTCGGAAAATCCTCCATAATGGGAGGACAGAGCTGCATAAATATTCATATGTGTTTCTAGTAAAACCGATCAAACGCCGCTCGAACAATCACCTTTTATGTATTAGTTCGCTAGGCTTAGAAATTGGGCTGCAATGACAGTCTGTAGCCTGTCTGCTAAGCTAAATGCAAAAGAATTCGACAGATGGCAGTAAACGATTAAGTACTGGGATCACGTATCCGCATTGTCATTGGAGCCCAATGATAATTGCATACCTCGGCATGTAAACCCGTTTTATGGAGGGAACAAAATTTTACTTTCAGATTAGAACTTTCGGAGCCTCGAAAAATTATTATCGCTCTACGAACTTTCCTTGCTATGGTTGACGGCTCAGAATAAGCTGGGCGTGGCCTTCGTGAATTCATTGCAAACTTCACCAGTTCTTGACAAATTGATTTAGGTATTAGTAGTACAATGAAATGATCAAAAGCCGGTGCGTACAGCAGCATTATGCCAGCTGATTAACTATGGATGAACTAATATGAAACGGATCAGTAATGAGTTTCTCTATCATTGCATTGCCCTACTTTCGTGGGATCCATCATAGTTCTTTGACAAATTGAGAGCATTGGTGGTGCTGTTCTTCCACGTAACGTCCGCTACAAATTTTCCAGAGCAGACCGCAGCAACAGAAAGATGAATCAAGGTGGCCTAACTGACTTGTACACTTTGTTCAACTTGTCATTTTTTCGAGTGACTCCGTAAAAATTCAGTGATCAAGCAATCACCAGATTTACTTCACGGGAAAGTCGGAGCCTTTAGTTTGGACTGAGCTTCGCCTTATAATTTTAGAAGAAACTCAGTAGTTCTAGCGCAGTTTTAACGGTGAATGGTAAATTTAACCATACTCTATACAAACTATTTCTTTGTAGTTGACTACATAAATTACATAAGATCCCAAACTTGCTCACCCATCGACTCCCCTAACCTTCGGCCTCTCATATTGAATGCCTGCATAGTTAGTCATCTACAAGAGTCTGCTATTAGAGTAAGTGTTATAAAAAAGAAGTGCAGCCCCTACGGAGGGCTCGTAGTAGTTGAAGCACGACATGAACAACAAACATTCGAGAATCAATGTTTTTCTAATTCACGAGGTTTATTACCCAAGCATTCAAGGTGCAATACAGAGGGCCTCATCTCTGCTACAAACGCAACCAACGCATTGGCAGTCTTCGTTAGTCGTGCACGGTTCTCCTATGTCATAAATCGTGTGAGAGAGCTTGAGTCCTCTGAAATTCAAACTCTTATGTCAGTTTGTCACAAGAGGGAATCCATTGTAGTGAGCTCATTCTTACCCGGGATTGTATTCGCATGCTACTGCTGTCCACGCATTCCAACAAGATACAACAGCACAGCCAATTTTGTTGCTCGTTTGCCAGGCCAGCTGGAACGATATTAAGAACAATCTAGTATTCATCCGCTAACGTTGCTAAAAGCCCACTTGGCTATATTCAGTTGTGCCTCGCGTGAAAAATTCGTTAGTGAAAGTATTGTCCTGAGGAACACCGATATTATAAAGTTCGCTGAACCACGCGTCGACCCCCTGAAATGAGGTTGATCATGCCCATTTCTGAAGATGCAACAGTGCTCCTTACTCTAACCTCTGCTGCAGCCTTTGTCTTGTTAGGGGTGAATGATAACGAATGCATGTTAGTCCCCCAGCGATTTTTCTGTGCAACAGAGTTGTATCCGAACATACAAGTGCCCGCCCATTCCACCACGTTGGTTTCAACGTCGCAGTCGTAGCTCTGCAAAAGTTTCCTTCCGTACAAAAAAATATCTCAATCTATTTCTTCATTATGAAAAAAATTTCTTGAAAAATCTCCTAGAGCATCGGAGTCTATTGTCCCCTATGCGGTAAAAATCGAAAAAGTCATAATGGAGTCGTACCATTTTCATCATTCTGGCGGCTTTCGGAGCGAATCCTCCAAGTTTGTTCATAGCTCGCCCACTAGCTATGAGCGATCTTAATAATCTCTAGTTTATATTCCAATCTCATAGTTTGTTCTCCTCGTGGAGCTTACCGATAGTTATTGTGCCTGTTGAGGAACATCTCCCTAACCTCATCTGTCATGCCATTATTATTTCCTGGACACGACGCAGCTGAAAAAGACGGTTTCTTTCTGATTAAAAACTCAAAACTAGTTCTCTTCGTGAACGAACTTGACTTGATATCCGGTGACCCTCCAACGTACAGTGGCTTCGTTGTAGTCGTAGTTGGTGTCGTTGTAGTGGTAGTTGGCTTTTTCGTTGTTGTCGTAGTGGTCGTTGTAGTGGGTACCGTATGAAGGGGAACGTATCCTGGAGGAATGCAGAGGGCCTCATCTCTGCTACAAACGCAGCCTTTGCATTGACAGTCTGCATCAGTTGTGCACGGATCTCCTATTTCGTAGGGCGCGTAGCCCGGCCGGTTCCCACTGTAATTTTTTTGGAATTGTATGATAAGAGAAATTGCTATTGCTGTAGTATTCACCTACCCAGGGTTGTATTCGCATCCCACAAATGTCATGCCTGGGCACCACACAACTGCGCAACCAATTTTGTCACTCTCCTGCCAAACCACCTGCAATGAACGTACTTCCAAGATAAATCGGGCTTCTGTGCAGCTATCAATTCCATTGCCACCTCAGAGAAGTGCCCAGCCATTCTCCATGCCTCTTCGGAGAAAATATAGTTCTTTGGGAACCCATGTGTCCATACCTCACTAATCCACCCAGCAACGGCCTGAAATTTGATGACATTTTTTCGAGGAACACACTCTTGAGCATATGAATCTAACCGATTCTGCAGCATGGGTCTTGCTCATATTACGTGCGCCAGTCGCCCAAAGGTTCTGTCCCCAATAGTTCCTATCTGCTTCCGGGTTGTGTTTAACTATGCACTTCTTTGCATACTCCATCATATTTTTCTCAACTTCGCAATCGTAGCCCTATAACGACTCAATGAATCTTTGTTATTTCAATGTCTCATTTGAATAGACATGAGGCAAGCTTCCCTTCAAAGAAGGAAGGCTACAGTTCTTACCACTTTCTTCATTCGAGCTGCTTTCGGAACGTACCCTCCAAGTTTATTCTTGAGCAGTCCTCTGGCAGCGAGCGATCTGAAGAAATTCTTTCACCGGGCCGGTAACGCGATGCTTTGCATGAGTAATGCCAACCGATAATGATTGTGTTGGTAGACGAAAACAGCCCTAACTTCGTCTGTCATGCCATTGTCAGGGGGACAGTACGCAGCTAAATATATATTTTGTTAAGCCCTAGCTAGAAAGGAAACGATGCTAAAACATTGGCAGGAACGCACCAGTCACCCACGACGGCGTCAAAAGCGCCTAAATGCGTTAACTCGAACTATTTTTCATCGCAAGTAATTAGCTAAAAACGTTGACTTACCAAGCAGACAGTTACGAGAAGTATTACCATACCTCACGATGAATGTGAATACCTGCAGATCACTAGTGGGGGTTTATATAGCTGTTCCAATAGCCTCCTTCATAAATTTCATTTAGGGCTTGCAGCTGATATAACTTTTACTTTCGAGTAATCCAAAATTCATTTCCATTGTCCTTGTGTTTATTTTTATTCTCCTCTCTTGGTGAAATAATGGAACGACAAATCAATGTTTCCCCAGGCTGCCCAAATCTGCAGTTTAGTGTTCTACTTTCGATCACCCGTGCTAGTTTTTGAATTCAACGCGAAGGGAAGCTTCCTGCTAGTATGGACAACGACGAGGGGCTCCCTTTCCCTCTCTCTGATCTGGCAATCAGTACGACCCCTTTGTCCCAATCACAATAGGAATGAAATTTGAATAGTTCGAAGATTAAGTTATATCAGCTGCAAGCCCTCCATGAAATTTATGAAGGAGGCTATTGGAACAGCTATATAAGCCCCCACTGGTAATCTGCAGATATTCACATTCACCGTGAGGTATGCTAATACTTCTCGCAACTGTCTGCTTGGTAAGTCGTAACGTTTTTATCTAATTACTTGCGATGAAAAATAGTTCGAGTTAGCGCATTTAGGGGCTTCTAACGCCGTCGTGGGTGACTGGTGCGTTCCTGCCAATGTTTCAGCATCGTTTCCTTTCTAGCTAGGGCTTAACAAAATATATATTTAGCTGCGTACTGTCCCCCTGACAATGGCATGACAGACGAAGTTAGGGCTGTTTTCGTCTACCAACACAATCATTATCGGTTGGCATTACTCATGCAAAGCATCTATGATATCGCGTTACCGGCCCGCTGAAAGAATTTCTTCAGATCGCTCGCTGCCAGAGGACAGCTCGAGAATAAACTTGGAGGGTACGTTCCGAAAGCAGCTCGAATGAAGAAAGTGGTAAGAACTGTAGCCTTCCTTCTTTGAAGGGAAGCTTGCCTCATGTCTATTCAAATGAGACATTGAAATAACAAAGATTCATTGAGTCGTTATAGGGCTACGATTGCGAAGTTGAGAAAAATATGATGGAGTATGCAAAGAAGTGCATAGTTAAACACAACCCGGAAGCAGATAGGAACTATTGGGGACAGAACCTTTGGGCGACTGGCGCACGTAATATGAGCAAGACCCATGCTGCAGAATCGGTTAGATTCATATGCTCAAGAGTGTGTTCCTCGAAAAATGTCATCAAATTTCAGGCCGTTGCTGGGTGGATTAGTGAGGTATGGACACATGGGTTCCCAAAGAACTATATTTTTTCCGAAGAGGCATGGAGAATGGCTGGGCACTTCTCTGAGGTGGCAATGGAATTGATAGCTGCACAGCAGCCCGATTTATCTTGGAAGTACGTTCATTACAGGTGGTTTGGCAGGAGAGTGACAAAATTGGTTGCGCAGTTGTGTGGTGCCCAGGCATGACATTTGTGGGATGCGAATACAACCCTGGGTAGGTGAATACTACAGCAATAGCAATTTCTCTCATCATGCAATTCCAAAAAAATTACAGTGGGAACTGGCCAGGCTACGCGCCCTACGAAATAGGAGATCCGTGCACAACTGATGCAGACTGTCAATGCAAAGGCTGCGTTTGTAGCAGAGATGAGGCCCTCTGCATTCCTCCAGGATACGTTCCCCTTCATACGGTACCCACTACAACGACCACTACGACAACAACGAAAAAGCCAACTACCACTACAACGACACCAACTACGACTACAACGAAGCCACTGTACGTTGGAGGGTCACCGGATATCAAGTCAAGTTCGTTCACGAAGAGAACTAGTTTTGAGTTTTTAATCAGAAAGAAACCGTCTTTTTCAGCTGCGTCGTGTCCAGGAAATAATAATGGCATGACAGATGAGGTTAGGGAGATGTTCCTCAACAGGCACAATAACTATCGGTAAGCTCCACGAGGAGAACAAACTATGAGATTGGAATATAAACTAGAGATTATTAAGATCGCTCATAGCTAGTGGGCGAGCTATGAACAAACTTGGAGGATTCGCTCCGAAAGCCGCCAGAATGATGAAAATGGTACGACTCCATTATGACTTTTTCGATTTTTACCGCATAGGGGACAATAGACTCCGATGCTCTAGGAGATTTTTCAAGAAATTTTTTTCATAATGAAGAAATAGATTGAGATATTTTTTTGTACGGAAGGAAACTTTTGCAGAGCTACGACTGCGACGTTGAAGCCAACGTGGTGGAATGGGCGGGTACTTGTATGTTCGGATACAACTCTGTTGCACAGAAAAATCGCTGGGGGACTAACATGAACATTAACATGAACATGAACGGCGTTATCATTCACTCCTAACAAGACAAAGGCTGCAGCAGAGGTTAGAATAAGGAGCACTGTTGCATCTTCAGAAATGGGCATGATCAACCTCATTTCAGGGGGTCGACGCGTGGTTCAGCGAACTTTATAATATCGGTGTTCCTCAGGACAATACTTTCACTAACGAATTTTTCACGCGAGGCACAACTGAATATAGCCAAGTGGGCTTTTAGCAACGTTAGCAGATGAATACGAGGTTGTTTTTAATATCGTTCCAGCTGGCCTGGCAAACGAGCAACAAAATTGGCTGTGCTGTTGTATCTTGTTGGAATGCGTGGACAGCAGTAGCATGCGAATACAATCCCGGGTAAGAATGAGCTCACTACAATGGATTCCCTCTTGTGACAAACTGACATAAGAGTTTGAATTTCAGAGGACTCAAGCTCTCTCACACGATTTATGACATAGGAGAACCGTGCACGACTAACGAAGACTGCCAATGCGTTGGTTGCGTTTGTAGCAGAGATGAGGCCCTCTGTATTGCACCTTGAATGCTTGGGTAATAAACCTCGTGAATTAGAAAAACATTGATTCTCGAATGTTTGTTGTTCATGTCGTGCTTCAACTACTACGAGCCCTCCGTAGGGGCTGCACTTCTTTTTTATAATACTTACTCTAATAGCAGACTCTTGTAGATGACTAACTATGCAGGCATTCAATATGAGAGGCCGAAGGTTAGGGGAGTCGATGGGTGAGCAAGTTTGGGATCTTATGTAATTTATGTAGTCAACTACAAAGAAATAGTTTGTATAGAGTATGGTTAAATTTACCATTCACCGTTAAAACTGCGCTAGAACTACTGAGTTTCTTCTAAAATTATAAGGCGAAGCTCAGTCCAAACTAAAGGCTCCGACTTTCCCGTGAAGTAAATCTGGTGATTGCTTGATCACTGAATTTTTACGGAGTCACTCGAAAAAATGACAAGTTGAACAAAGTGTACAAGTCAGTTAGGCCACCTTGATTCATCTTTCTGTTGCTGCGGTCTGCTCTGGAAAATTTGTAGCGGACGTTACGTGGAAGAACAGCACCACCAATGCTCTCAATTTGTCAAAGAACTATGATGGATCCCACGAAAGTAGGGCAATGCAATGATAGAGAAACTCATTACTGATCCGTTTCATATTAGTTCATCCATAGTTAATCAGCTGGCATAATGCTGCTGTACGCACCGGCTTTTGATCATTTCATTGTACTACTAATACCTAAATCAATTTGTCAAGAACTGGTGAAGTTTGCAATGAATTCACGAAGGCCACGCCCAGCTTATTCTGAGCCGTCAACCATAGCAAGGAAAGTTCGTAGAGCGATAATAATTTTTCGAGGCTCCGAAACTTTCTAATCTTAAAGAAAGATTTTGTTCCCTCCATAAAACGGGTTTACATGCCGAGGTATGCAATTATCATTGGGCTCCAATGACAATGCGGATACGTGATCCCAGTACTTAATCGTTTACTGCCATCTGTCGAATTCTTTTGCATTTAGCTTAGCAGACAGGCTACAGACTGTCATTGCAGCCCAATTTCTAAGCCTAGCGAACTAATACATAAAAGGTGATTGTTCGAGCGGCGTTTGATCGGTTTTACTAGAAACACATATGAATATTTATGCAGTTCTGTCCTTTCATCATGGAGGATTCTCTGAGCAATTTGGACATTTGACGGTTTCGAGGTCAATTCCGTATTGCATGACTCAGTTGTTGTACTTATTTTGGGAGGATGCTCCTAATTTGGATTGCATCGCTGTGCTTATAGAATTTGCGGCGAAAACTGCCCCGTTATGTTCAAAGCCCAATACAACGATAATTTTTAGAGACACAAGTAATCTATTTTGGTGTTTTGAGAATCAACTGGAACAGTTTTAGTTTGATTTAATGTGCATAAAAGCTCTGCCATGTCATTTCCATCCTACATAGTTGTACCTTCGCAATAGACGTTTAGAGTTCCTATCCACGCGTTTACCGTTCTTCAATTGCGTTGCTGTACTTTGTGATATACGAAGTAGCATAAGCTTTAGTGTATACAACAAATCTTGCAAGAAATATGAAACAAGAAAGATCTAGTGAAAAAGGTAGTGCCAAACATCGAGGTAGGTTAGCCCTGTAAGACTGTAGCGCATTCTAACGATTTCCATTGAATAATGGTGGATAATGAATGATTACGATGTTCCAGAAGAAACCAGAGTCCTCGAAATCATATAAAATGAGGACCCTTTTTGGTAAAAACTTTTTTTTTTGATTTCTAGTTGGGACTCATGACTACTCGAACTCTATTCCTGCTCACTGACCAATACCATTCACTTAAAGCCGAAACTATTGCCTTCCTGGTGTGGCTTTTTCCATTTTCCAGGTTATGTCACTACAAAGCTGTATCATATACAGTCAAGGTAGATGCAGTTCACGAGCATGGCCGAAATTCTCCCTAATCCCCTTCTTTTTCTTCTCTATTTCGAATTAAACCTCACTAATGTTACTCAGTCAGATGAAGTCACCCTTCTGAGGCACAATCTACATTTTCTTGCTCTATGCACCGCAAAAACAGAAAAAGGAAGCTGTGGGCAATGAAGGCCTAGAAGCTGGTGACGAACACTACCGCACGCATAGGTCTGGTACTAGACCCGTATGGGAGGATGAAGGCACTGATTTGTACAACGTCTACCTACTGCAAGTCATTGTGTAAGCTTCATATGCATTCAAAACGCCGCAGTGATTACAAGTGGGAGTTGAATGCAAGGCGCATCCTGAATTGATCGACGTCAAAGAACATTATTCTTCCACTTGTATGAATCCTAACGAAAAACTGGCAGATCTGAGAAGTAGGTTCAATGGAACCTGCTTGACATCAAGTGTGGCTACGAGGTCGATGCTGCAATTCATCATCAAAATTACCATACTTAAATCTTAACTTAATCAAAATTTTGAGCTAAAAAAGTTTCGTTAACCACAAGGCTGCCTGCCCATGGGTAAAACGATTGGTGTGGAACCTAACACAGACCAAACTTCTGCCTCCGCCGGACATCCTAACTTGCCCCGAAAGCACGTATGGAGGTGATGTCCTTTAACTTTTTGTGTTCAAGCTATTCTAATGACTCTTTCTAATTTTCATTTGACGTCAGCAATATGAAGATCTAAACGTTTTTGCCACAAGCCTCATTAATACAATACTTTTTACTTTATTCGACGCATAACAAGTGTTGTGTTGGATGCAGTTGTCGAGTCCTTGTTTGGTGGCAGAGATGTCGATTATAGATTTATTAGTAGCACGGTGAATAATGTAACACAGTCGACTCTGGGGAGGTTTGGGGGTGCTGATGAAGGCGCTGGGCAGGTAGGAGGCAGGAAGACCGTATAACTTAATAACTAACTGGTGAGCCCGACATCCCAGGGTTTATATAGCGGTTTTCCCGCCGGCCACAAGATCGATAAGATCACCATAGTGTGATTACATGATCACCAATACAACACCTCCCCCAGTAGAAAAAGAAACAATTAACTCTCAACAAGTGAACTAACGAATTGTATCTGGGTACCTCTGTACCGGCCTTCTTATCCTTGTAGAACGACGTAGTGGTACCTTGGCTTTGTGGGCTTGTCGTCCTTGAGCAGCAGCACCTGTAGCTTGGGCGGCTTCCTCTCGTCGTGTCCATACGTCGTCCAATTCGAGTGTCTCGAGTAGGGTTAGCAATGACTTATCTCCATAACCTGGCGGTGCTTTCGCGTCACGACGACGCAGCTGGTTTGCGTGTTTCCTCGTTATCCTTCCACTCAGGTTAACTTCATAGTTGACCTTGCCAACCCTTCTAGTGATGGTACCTTCTTTCCACATGAACTGCGGTGCTTTCCATACTTGAGCATAAACCGCTTCACCGACTTCGAATTCTTTTGGAACCGTATTGTTTTTTCTGTTAAATTGTTGAATCATCTTTTTCCGGTTTTCTTCAGATGCCTTGGGTGATTCTTCCATCGGGCGCAGTAGACTCAAACGTGTGCGAAGTTTTCTTCCTAAAAATGCTTCCGCTGGTGTCCTGTTGTTCAAGCATTCGTTTGGAGTTGTCCGGTAAGCTTGCAGGATCACGTTTAGCGTCTCTTCCGATGGCTTCTCCTCCCCCTTCAGTTTCTTGATTCCGCGTTTCAGTGTATCAACGAAACGTTCGGCTTGTCCGTTCGACTGCGGGTGGTAGGGGGCGGTTCTTACGTGTGTTATTCCTCCTTCTTCGCACATCATCTTGAATTGTTCCGAGGTAAATTGCGTTCCATTGTCGCTGACGATGGTTTGCGGGATTCCATATCTTGCAAAAATCTTCTTCAGTTCCTTTACCGTTTGGCCTGCAGAGATACTGGTCATCTCAATAATTTCCGGCCACTTACTGAAGGCATCTACAACGACCATGTAGAATAATCCGCAAACGGGTCCTGCGAAGTCTACATGAATCCTTTGCCACGCATAAGCTGCTGTTGACCAGGCTTCCAAGGGGGCCTTGATGGGATTCTTCGCATATTCTTGACATCTTGAGCAGCTTCGCACTATTTCTTCACAATCGTTGTCGAGGTTTGGCCAGTAAACGTAACTTCTGGCGAGCTTCTTCATCCGTACTATTCCTGGATGACCAACGTGCAGTTCTCTGAGAACTTGGGCTTGTAGTTCTCCTGGAATGACAACTCTTTCCGCCATCATGAGGCATCCATCCACGATCGATAGCGTTTCTCTCCTGTTGAAATACGGTGACAGTCTAGAGTTCACCTTTTGCCATTTACCGGACCTCACATTTGACATAATTTTTCTGAGTAAGAAGTCCTTTGTGGTGCTATCTCTGACATCTTCATGGGTCAGTGGTAGTCTTCTGATGCAATCTTTCAGCAACCTGGAAACATCATTCTCCACTGCTGCTACCACCACATCTTCGTCCGCGTCTTGGTGCTTCTGCATCAGTCTTGAGAGACCATCTACATGTCCGAACTGCGTGGTTTTGACATACTCAATGTCAAAATCATAACCAAGCAAAATAGTAGCCCATCTCATAAGCCGATTTGCGGAGTATACCGGAACTCCTTTTTTGTCTCCAAAAATAGCTAACAAAGGCTTATGATCCGTTAAAAGCAAAAACTTCCTTCCAAATAAGTACTTGTGGAACTTCTTGACTGCAAAAACAAGTCCAAGAGCCTCCTTTTCAATCTGCGAGTACTTCTTCTCAGCGGCTGACAGTGATCTTGAAGCATGTGCAATGGGTTTCTCTGAACCGTCTTCGTATCTATGCGAGATAACGCATCCAATACCATAATCACAAGCGTCAGCTGCCACAACAATCTTCTGCTGAGGGTCGTAGTGAGCAAGGTTGGCGTCGCTTGACAATGCCTCCTTCAATTTTCCAAATGCTTCATGTTCTTTGGAGCTCCATCTCCACTTCACGTCCTTTTTGAGAAACGCATCTAACGGTCCACGGAGATTCTTCATAGATGGCACAAATATAGAGTAGTACGTAATCATTCCCAGAAAAGATCTTAGTTGCGCAATATTCTTCGGTTCGTCCATGTTCTTGATAGCTTCGATCCTCTCTGGATTTGGTCTTCTCCCGTCCTTGTCGAGAATGAACCCGAGATAACGTATTTCTGGTCTGGAAAATGTACACTTGTCCAGACGTACCTTGAATCCATAGTCAGATATTCTTCCGAATACTGCGAACAGATTCTCCCTGTGCTCTTGTTCGTTTCTGCCGCTTACTAGGATATCGTCCAGATAGGTAGCAACACCTTGCAATCCGGTTACCATTTTGTTCATCACTTGTTGAAAAATTCCTGGTGCAGTCTTGATTCCGAAAGGCAGTCGGTTGTACCTGAACAGTCCCTTGTGCGTATTTATGACGACTTTCTTCTTCGACTCCTCGGAAAGCTCTAACTGAAGGTACGCGTCCGATAAATCGATTTGCGAAAAAATCGTCCCTCCATTTAGGGATGCGAAGATATCCTCTGGCATTGGTATGGGATAATCGAAAGACTGCAAGGCTCTGTTCAGCCCAGTTGAGAAATCAGCACATATTCTCAACTTTCCATTCTGCTTCCTGACACAGACAATTGGTGCGGCCCATTCACTGTGGCTAACTGGTGCAATAACATCCATCTGCATAAGCCTATCTAGCTCGGCGTTCACAGCTTCTAGTGCAGCATGAGGTACCGGACGACTGCTACAGAACACTGGGCGCACGTTCGGGTGTAGCTGCAGGTCAACTTCCTCTTTATTGCAGCGTCCTAACCCTTCTTCGAAGACTTCCGGATAAGTCTTTCTCAATTCTTCTTCTATTCCGGCAGCGGATGCCACTTTTACTTCCGCTGTCATCATATCCAAGTGATACCTCATCTCTTCGCTCGCTCGTATCCATTCGAGGCCAATGAGCGAGTTATACGGTGTCACATAGGCATATCCTTCAGTTTCGACGCCCTTCATTTTGATTTCACACTTCAGCTTCCCGTAAATCTTCATCTGTTTTCCACTGGCATTCTTCACGACGATATTTGACTTTTCCAATGCTGGGGATCCCATCTTCTTCCATATTTTCTCGTTGAGCAGTGTTATGTCGGATCCGGTATCTAACAGAAATCGGACTTCGTAATTGTTCACTACTGCGTCAATGTACAGTCGAGGACAATTTGCTTCAAGTGCTGCGTTCGAAATCTGTGCTGCGTTCAAAATCTGGACTGTTCGCACTTGTCTTCTTGGAGCTCCCCTTCGCCCTTTGCCCTCGCGATTACTGTTTCTCATTTTCTTTGTCCTTTCTTCTTGAGCGCCTGGCTTTTTCTGTTGTAGAATGTCACAAAACTTCTCCTTGTGACCAGTTTTCCTGCACTTCTTGCAGAACCAGGGCTTGGATTTGCACTGCCTTGCATAGTGCTTGCCTCCGCAATTCCAGCACTCGATTTCTTTTCGATTTTCCACGGTCGTTGCTTCAACAGTCTTCGTACAACCTGCAACAATCTCGCTGTCCCTTCTGAGACTCAAGAAATTTTCGCATTCTTGGTGCAACTCGTGCAGAGATACGCTTCTCCCGGCCTTGTGCTCTCTATCAAGTATTGCGATCAGCCTCTGCCTGATTTCTGCTTCTTGCTGTGATTTCAGGCCGAAAATCCACAGGAGACATTTGATTCCATCTGAGTTTAATTCGTGAATCTTTGCTTTTTCACAGAATTCATTAACGCGACCAGTATACGTGAGATAATCTTCAGCGTCGTTCTTCTCTAACTTGAGGCACTGATATCTTGTGGTGAACAGCGACGTCTTGTGATCGAAAAGCTGCTTCAGTGCTTCTACCGTCTCATCGAAGCCAATTTGGGAAACATCCCTGGGTAGAACATGCCTCTGGTATTTGTCGAATATCACTGAATCCAGTCTCTCACATAAAAGCCTCACCCTGTTAGTCTCTGTGAGCTGTTTCGCGTCTTCAGAAAACACTTCCTTGTATCTTGAGAACCATTTTGAGAAGCTCATGTCAGCATCAGGGTCGAAAATGAATTTCTCGATTCGGTTGCTCAAGGCTGCCATCACATTCGGGAGTGTCACTTGCTCTTCTGGCTTAGCGGCTCCCTGGTCCCGCTCTGGAGCACGATCCATAATTTTCGCGATGATGTCCCTTTGTTCCTTCATCATGGTCGACGCGAGGTTCCTTTGCTCTTCAATCAATTGCTTGAACATCGACAGGACTGTGGCTGGATCCATTGCTGCACCAACAGGTCAGCGTCAATGAAGAACAGAAAATCAATAAAGAAAAATCAAACAGGCAAAAGGTTTCTTCTCCGTGCAAGTGGGGCTTGTCCCACACAAATGCGACCAAAAAAAAAAAGGAACCAAGAACGAAGAAAGCTTATCTGCAAGTACTCTTCAGGTCCGCTTGTTGAAGCCGGAGATAAGGACGGTCGTCGAGCCGAATCTCGAGTCGTACGTATCGATAGCAGAGTTCTTCAAAGATTCTGATCGCCACTGTTGTGTTGGATGCAGTTGTCGAGTCCTTGTTTGGTGGCAGAGATGTCGATTATAGATTTATTAGTAGCACGGTGAATAATGTAACACAGTCGACTCTGGGGAGGTTTGGGGGTGCTGATGAAGGCGCTGGGCAGGTAGGAGGCAGGAAGACCGTATAACTTAATAACTAACTGGTGAGCCCGACATCCCAGGGTTTATATAGCGGTTTTCCCGCCGGCCACAAGATCGATAAGATCACCATAGTGTGATTACATGATCACCAATACAACAACAAGATAGGTGATCAGATTTCTCTTCACATCTCCGAAGACTAAATACGAGCATTTTTTCACATTTCAGCTCTTTTCATGACAACCATCAAATGGAACACTGCCGAATTTCCTTTATATGACTGAATTTTCGCTTTTTCTCACGAATCTAATGAAAAGAAGAGCTCATGTCAATGCATTGTCCCTCTCAGTAATAATCTCAGCGCTGATCCTGCTAACCACTTTTCCCCCTATTTTACTCAATCATATCTGAATATGATTGAGTAAAAAATAGGGAAAAAGTGTTTAGCAGGATCAGCGCTGTGATTATTACTATTAGATATTATTATTACTATTATTATTATTGTTACTATTAGATATTATTATTACTATTATTGTTCTTATTAGCGGGCGCCATGAATGGGGACGTTACTGGCGCCCGCTTGAGGAAATCGACGATCAACGGGACGACAGTCGATACAGGTGATACCTGAATATGTAAGTTCAAAAGGATCAATTTCAGGTTACAAAGTGATTTTGAACTCAAGAAGTCCTGATATCTTACGAATTGGGAAACATAGCTTGGTTTCAAGTTTGATGAAAAGTTTTAGGGAATCTGTTTTGTGCTCGATCTAGCATCTGTACAGATTTTGAGGGGTGATCCGTATAACTGCTTGAACACGGGTACACTTTGACATCAGAGACTGCACAAGAAATGTCGTCGAAGTACAAGTGCAGTCACGTCAGATGGTTGAGAATTAGCCCATTATAGCCCGTTGTACTAGCGAGACTCGTTTAAAGGATAGAGCCTGGAGTCTTTTGGCATAAATGAGTCCCGTTTTTAGAAGGCTCTTTGCAATTGGTTCCTATTCAGAATCGTATCGGCGTTTCTTCTTCCTTTTACCCTTTCAAACATAGGTTCGATCGTTGGCCGTAGAACAACTAATTCCAGCCCTGATATCTGAAATTTCCGGATTCGTTATACAACTCAAAAAATCTTTTCCCATTCTGAGCCAGCAGTGATTTCACTCACTGAAATTTTCGAAATCTTCATGAGTCCTTACGTGGAGTAACTTCTTCACTTTAGACAGAGTTGGCTAGACTCGTTATCACTTTTAGTGGGCATCACAGCACTATTGATCGATATCGATCGATTGATATCGATAAGCGCTTCTCAAATGAAAACAACCCAGCATGCTTCTATAATGCACTAGCCTACGTTTCGACCTCATCGAACGTTGTAAGCAGCTATTTTTCACTTTCTATCGAGCTTCGTAGTGTTATTGATCGATAACGAATGGTTGATGGCGAGTCATACTACCATTATCAGGAATAGATGACCACCCAAACATGCTCAAACTCTATCTTGAGAAATGTCGCCAGCCCTTTTTGGTAGTAGCATTTCGTCTTTCACGGAGGAACTACTCGGCAGTGAGGAATAAACTGATCGAAAGTGTCTGTTATATTAGGGAACTTACATAAAAAAAAACCTATACATTCTACGTGCCAAATGGGTCAATAATATGAGGACTCTACGAACATATGAGGATTTCCACTTTTTTGGAATATTAAGAGATTCCATTTCTGAAACAGAATACGAGTTTGAAGAAGTATCATTTCATGGGAAGTCAAAAAAGAAGTGGCTGCCGTGCATACTGGTTATTTTCGCACGGTATTGGGATACTCGAACTCCCAGCAAACAGCTTAAACTTTACATTCTCACGTCTTTTCGGATAGAAAAAAATGAAGGGCAGAGAATTTTTGTCGTTGGCAAATCGGCGATAGGATTCTGAATTCATGATCCTTATTAAGCTGTGCTTGATTCTTTCCTGGTCGCCAACCATGCCTCAGAGAAAATGCTCGTTTGGAGCTGTAATAAACGCTACAGTAACGAGATTGCTTTTTTTGGTGTGAGTCGGGAAGCGCCCGGACATCTACTAGTCCTTCGGGATCGTAGGGATTTTTAGCTTCAGGTTCAAAACTCGATAAGCTCGATGAAAGGGGTCTTAATTGAAGCGAGAGATGGCAGCGCTTTCTTGCCTTCTAGGCAAGCCTGTTAGCAATTAACCTACCTTAGACTCTTTGTTTGTCAGACCTCGGTTTGGTTCGTGATCTGATCCTGGTAGAGTGCACACTAGGTTGGCGACGTCTGGCCCCCACCACCTCTAGTCTTTGCAAGCTACCTCCGCAAATCCTCTTGTGCAGCTGTGTACCTGAGAAAACAGAATCTGGCTTCTCCACAGTAGGCTTCCTGCAGGCTTCCTGCAAAGCACAGATCTGTCAGATCTGCTTCCTCGTGGTAACACGATTCCTTTAGGAGGTGGGAGGCATAACTCATTCAACACCAAGCTATTCACCCTCCGTCATGGAATCAAATTACTCCTCTTTTTGACTAGTATAGAAAGTACCTCCCACAGAGATTCTTGCACTCTTTGTTTGGGTGTTTAAACTATTATAGTACCCGCTACGCTTTGCATAACTGGAATAATCTTGCATCCCATTACAGGAAGTGCGGATTCTAGGTACATAGTAATGTACTCAAAGAGAACTACGTGGATTCATTTGCATATTTCACCGTCTATCTTTCTTTTTCACTTTTCCTTCTGGGTCCTTCTTCTTTTTCTTCAAATCCAACCTGCCGTCTTGTTGAAGACGGATTGAAGTCATGGAAGCTTAATTTTTCAAGGTCTTGTTTGAGGTAGTCGAGAAAACACCTACAACATCTGATTACGTATGTATTGAAGCCATTCATATGCCTTCGCAATTAGTAGAGTCGACAGAAAATCAGCAAAACCGGCTTTGCACATCGTCGAGAAAACCACTCTGACAACATAATTGCCAAGCCTCATTTCAGACATAACATCCATTTCGAAAACGAGTTCAGACAGTTCAATTTTGTTCTCATTTCTTCACTTCCTAATGATTGACGGAACTTCCTTCAGTGCAAATTGGAATGAAGTGCTACTTCGTGCATTGCGGAAGCAAAAACAATCTCGGCTGTGCACCGGCGATTGAAATTTGAAATTAGCTATATTATCCGAAGGGAGATTATTACATGCCACCCATGAAATTTCTTCCAGTCAAGGAAAGGTGCAGTGATTATACACAGCGATTTTGAATTGAACCTACCCAGTTTATAATCCCCATTGGTGCGTATCTTCATTTTTGACAAACTCAACCCATTCAGTTGATCATATCTCGAGTATGAGAGGTCTTTAGGCCATACGTCTGAAGAGGTCTAGGGGCAGATGCTGCGATGAGTTGTGCATGGAGGTTCAGTCCACTCGCCTTCTACATTTCATTTTTTATTTGGCGATAAGAGCTCCATAACGAGGGAATTCCCCGATGGGTGGGGCCATTTGTCAACTATCATGCATTTGCTCTTACCCATATCTTCACATGGCGGAGAATGCCATTAAACCCTCACTTTGGGATAACTGGCCAAGAGGGATAAATGCTCACAGAGTATGTGCGCCCACAGGGTCCGAGGGCAAGTGCAACAAATACAGCTGCTAATTCTGTCCTCGTCCTCCACCTCCATCATATGTTTAAATAAACTGTTATCTAACCGATTATTATTATTTATTAGTGTTGGTTCTGGTACTTAAGTGTAGAATAAGTGCGTAAAAGAGAAGAATTATTTATTTGATTTCTTCGAACTTTTCCCTAGCTATCCCAATAGTTTCTGAATAGATATTATATCCTAAAATCTGTTCTACTTCGCTCACCTATGAAGTACCAGAAAAGGGTTACCAAGCTGGAAAAGGTCGAACGCACTGTTACAATGTTGTCTGATCTCAAAAATCATCCAGGAACCGTCCCAGGAGAAATACCTCTTAGCGGTATTACGTCAGAAATGAGTAAGCCCTATTTAGGAAACTACCGGAAACTAATAAAAGATTGACGATGGCGTGATCCATCCGATTCTATTCATAGCCGCCGTGATGCCGTACTCGGGATAGCTTGAATCATCCCACAGAACTGATTTTCGGCAAACATGCCATTTATAAAATCTCCAGATTCGTGCCTCGATTTCCTCGCATTCGGCCTATAAGAGATATTTAATATGAATAAAAGCAATGAATAAGATCTTTGGATTGATAGTAGGCGACGGAGTATCATTCTCGCCCATGTGCCTTGTTTTTTCCAAAATCCAAGGATTAGATGATGCACCGCTGATGTGACTGATACCTTATCATTTCCTTTATCCAAAAATCTCCTATTCTAATGTGGATGAGACTAAGCCAAAGCCACTGTTGACGTATTTCCAATGGCTATTCATCATATCCTCCACATATATCTTGCACGAACACTACTATTCGAGGCGCATCCTTGTAAACGTCCCCTCCCCTATTTCTCGGCTCCATGTTGACTTTTGAAACGCCTCGGGCAACTCTTCCCGGATTGCAATAAGGGTGTAGTTCCCAATTTAACCAATCGGGCTCTTGAAGCTCACCTCAGATCTTCTTTTTGGACCACAATTTTCAATCTCCAGATGAGAGCAATAGCGAATAGACTAGTTAGGTCCTAGAGAGGCAGGCAGACCCTTTTTGGATGGGCGGATCCGACCAGGATATCTATTTTCTGGTTCGGAAGAGCTGGCACAACTATTTGTAGGAGCTTCAAACTCACTAAGAATTCCAGGGTGGGGCTGACCTTTCCTTTTGTTGTCCACTGCACTTTGTGGAGAAATATCATTCGGGCATCAACTGCTTCTTCGAACTATTTCTCTATTTTCCTCTTTTCTTTCAAAAATTACTTTTTATTGAGAGAAAGTAGAAGGAAGGGATGTCTACCAGGTGCATAGCTGAGGAGAGGACGAGGGGATGGGTGGAGTGAAGACACGGTAGAAAAAAGTTTGAACGTGCTGAATTCAAATTTGCTCCTCAAATACAGTATTTTCCTCTTTGCTCTTTTCTCCTCTTAAGAGTAGGAACGGTAACTAGCACAGGTTCAGTTCGAAATCTTGGTGGCCATTCAAATTGGAATTATGAATGCCTTCTTTATGCACAGATCTGAATGTCTCACTTCTGGTTTCAAACGTGGCTGGCTGACCTTACGGTTATTCGTGAAAATGTTCAAGGCGACCCAGTTTGAAAAGAAAAGTAAATTCAGTGTTGACGAGGCCCATTCCTCATTTCGTTCGCCTACTCATATCTGGTCTACTGGGTAAATAAATCGTCTAGTCAAGGCGGTGTCAACTACAAAAGATGAAGTGCAACACAGGAAACTAATCAAAATACAAGTCTGCGAGGAGCAGAAACACATACATCTGTGTTCACTATGGAAGAAGCAAGAAATCCTCACCACATGTCTGCTGACTCAATAACCAACTTTTTTTCCTAATTTTCTTTCCACGTCGGCAATAACATCGTGTTATTCTGACTCTGACTCTAACATGATATCCTTTTTGTCTTCTTGGTTAATATGCTTGGTGAACATTCTCGGGAACTTCTTCAAAATCTTGAATAATTCCGTTTTTTCCATCTTCCCCTATCAGGGCCCTATTTGAACTTGGAAATTGTTAGATATGAAATGGCATTTCATTCCTCAAAACTACTACTTCGCAAAGGCCTAGTCGAAAGGTAAGGGTCGCAGTAGTTTCAATGGCCCCCACGCCAGTAGGTAAGCTCTATTCACACATTCAACAAATGGGCACTATTTACCCTTTACTGCCCCACCTTGTCGAGAATGGGCTGGATTTCTACCGAATTTTTTCAAAGAATATGAAACCGGCTAGAAACTTGCCTACAGGAGTAGTTTGACCCGTAGAACACGAATATAGCCTCCATTTGTCATAAAGATGCCTAGCGCTTGCGCTACAGGCGCCTGCGCCAAATCGCTGGGTCACCGCTCCTGCTTAAAACTTGCCCCTAACTAGTGTCCCAGGCATTTTCATGAAGAGTGGATGCGATATTCGTGTTCTACGAGTCAAATTACCCCTCTAGGCTAGTTTCTAGCCGGTTTCATCTTCTTTGAAAAAATTCGATAGAAATCCAGCCCTTTCTCGACAGAGTGGGGCAGTAAAGGGTAAATAGTGCCAACACCAACAAATGTGTTATCCGGAGACCTGCTGTTTTGTGTGAGTTGGAGCTGGTTTATGGGACATCGAAACTCCTGCAACTCTTACCTTTCGAAAAGGCCTCTGTGTGAGTCATAAACTCAAAAACTCAGGGAAGACTTCAAGGGACTAGGATTGATCTCTGGTCTCTGGTTTTTTCCATAGGTCATTTGTACGGGGAAAGGTCCTAGCTATTCAGAAAACTCTGCAGTCCAAATGTATTGCGAAATATGTGGCGCAATCCAGAAAATCTTGTCTGCGTCTGACATTGTCATGCAATGTCTCTGCTTTGCTTTATTTTGAAGCAGCTTCTTTCATGTAGAACAAAGCAATCCACTTAACAGTAGAAAGGCTTTATGGCGTGTTCAACTTTTTTCAGCATTGATCCTAGAAAATGAAAAATGGATAAAATGCTAAGCATTAGACCCCATTGATGGTGACATCAGTCATTTTCTGGTTAGAGGCGAGCCTGAAAATGACATGCAGCGATTGTGAATGTCATGTAACTGACGAATCTGCTTCAGAACAAATTTAGAACTTCATGTAGTCCGTCGTTTCAGCCTGGCTCCAGTCCATGCGCTCGAATTCCTCCAAAGGGAGACTGTACTACGGTATTTTTTCTCGTAATGAGAGAGATGTAATGATTTTCTCCCCCTACTTCGAAGAAGGGCTATAAGCGAGGGGTAGTAGGTTATGGGTATTGTTTTTGGTCTGCTTTCTCTCTATTTATACATTTGTTCACAATCGAACTTCCCCTGAAGTCACTTAACCCATTGCGTACCGCAGTGTTTTGCGCTAGCTGCCGCATGTGCCCGGCGTTTCCTTCAAAGCCGACGCGGGCGACGTGGTTCACGGCGTGCAGCACGCAGCCACACAGAGCGGATGTTTGAGCGAATCGCCAAGTATGGGCTGTTCGAACTTTACTGAAACTTTGAAGTGATTTTGAACGAAAATGCGGGCGCGCAGAGGCAGAGGGGCGTGCTTCACCATGTGCAGCACGCGGTACGCAATGGGTTAAGAGAGCCTAGCCTGAATGGTACTATATTCATGAAAAAGAAGGTTGGTAGTGTTGTGGTGTAGTGGCAAATGGTGCGCTATCATAAATGGAATTCCGGATCGATACTCGCCCAGGTCAACAAAGTATTCTTCAAAACAAACTTCTGTTGTGATCAACTATGATGCTGTGCATGCTTATGATTCCCTCGTTGTGTTATAGGTTTTTTCGAACGTCTATTTTGCCTGGAAAACGTGCCAAGGTTTTTAATTTTGTTGGATGTAGTAGGCTGCTGCTAGGTTCTTGTTTACGGGATAGCTTACGTTATTTATTCGATAAGCAAGCAAGAATCCTCTTGACAATTCTATTCATTTCATTTCAAAAATTTAAATGAAACTCTAACCAAGGCAAGGTTGTTGACGAAGGTAGAGATCCCCTAGCATTTCTTCCCTCACCGCTGGTGTTTGCCTTAAGTTTTGAAATGAAATTCGAACGTCCTGCTTTCCTGATAATTTGGCTCTCACCCTCTCACCGATCACTCTCAAAGTTTTTTATTTGTCCATATCTTTAGCACGAATCGCGACTAAAACGGTTTCCTTGAGTTGCCAATGGGATGAACCCGTGACTACAGGGATAGGGAGACATTATCGTTTCGAAAAAACGAACCACGACAGGGCGGTATAAGTGCTTCAAGACCGGCTTACCTGACGTACACTCCCAGAAAAGGCCGTGTTATAACGACCTATTTTAGGTCTTACCATTCAGATCGAACACCGACGAAAAGAACACTTATAAGGGAGACATTGAGACGGTTGAAGGCACAGTGTCCCTTTCTCAATGCTTTTTTGAAGACTTATATTGCTCAGAAGGCACCGATTTTCGCGCTTTTCTCACCACTTTTGCACTATCCTGCACTATAACTTCAACTACTTCAACTAGATACCTCCAAAGCGTACCTTCAATAAGATGACTACTGTTCAGCAGTTTTGTGGCTTATATAGCCCATAGTTTTCTTCCTAATCTGTTACCTCCTCATGGTTTTTACTCAGGCTCAATGGGCTAGTTATAAGATATGTCTATATAGAGCAGACACTTAAAAAAAGTTCATTCAGGCTTGCGGCCAATAATTCACAACTCTTTGCGCCGTGTTCTAGAGACGCTTACAAGATATTGAATCCACCTTGCTAGAACCAAGAGCAGCAAGGAAACCGTATTGTTAGAGTCGCCACTCGATCTGAAATTGACAAGATTTCAGCCAAAGGCTTGACAATCTGCAACTATTTTATTAAAATTGAATTGGTCGTCATTAACTGACAATCCTGAACCTCACATGCTAGGGGTGACCTATGTCAGGCGGTTAATCTAGTCCCGGTTTCTCGCAGAAGAGATAAGGGGCTGGTGTGGTTGGGGATAGGAGGAGCGGGGTGGTGGTGGTCGGGCGACGGAGGGAGAGGGGGGAGGTTCATTGGTCAATCTCCATAAATTGTCCTTTGGCCGTCGTTGTAATACAAGAGCACTCTATAGATACTTTCCCCAGAGAGTGATTACATACTTTTTATTCAAAGAAATGTTGCTACATGCACAGCCACTTCTTACGGATGAGGAGAAGGGCCACCCGCCATAACTTCTTGCAATCGACTTTGACTGTTCGCCTTAATTCTTCTTGTGTCTTTCTGTTTTCCGTCTTTTCACGAAGGATTTTCTATGGTTGACGTAAAGCTTAGTGAATCTCGTACTCGTCATCTTGCTCTTGGGCAGTAGTATTTTTAGAAACCCCTTGAGCGTTCTCTGGATTGCTAGCTATGAACCGACGTCACACCGATAGGAGAAATATTACTGTCGTTTTGAAGGCCTTAACTATGCATCCAATCAAGCAGAAAAACTGCTTTCCATGAAGTTTTGCTGTAGGGATGTAACGGTCCCGAACGTCACAATTTGCTTTCATATCCCAAGCCTTCTTACTACAGCTATACCCGTTTTTGATGTCTCTATTACTCTTGAGATTGGAGACCGCAGCAAATCGGCCTGAAGGTTCCTTAAACCAATTAATTTATTCTGTTTGGGTGTCCACGATAGATTTTTTTCGTAGTTTCTATATCGAAAGCGTTGTATACTTTTTGCTTTGTGAAAACTTCCGTCTTTCTGGTGTTATACACCCCAGCTTAGATAAGGCAAGGACCCCGACCTGGGGAATCAACTTGTTTCCGAGATGCAGCAGCAATTCGAGCTCTGCAGAATTGAAGACAGTCAGATGCCGTCAGCTGCCTGTTTGGACCATAAATAAATACATATACTTGCAACCACTATGTAATTCAATATCGAGTGCCAGTGTCAGGGTTCAATTTCGGCTCTCCCACCTCCCACTCTGCAGGTGCCAATTAACTATTTTGCTGAAGAAGGATGGTTCTTCAAAGAAGACTGGAATTTTTAGCTGTACCTGTGCCGCCCACGCCTCATTAACTACTCTAGAAAGACGGTTATTTACTTCTAATGACCGTTTCCGCTGAATGGGTGGAATGCTTCAGCATTCGCATGAATTTGCAAACAATGAAGTCGGTTGCCAATACCCAGAGGTCTCATCTTTCCCTTATGACTGTTCTAGCAGCCATATATCATCCCCCGAGCTTAGCAACTTTCTCGTAGCTTGAACTCAATCTAGTAGGATGTCTACATTTATCTCTGTCGGGTGTTCTTTATACCCACTGGGAAATAAATGTCGCAAAGTGCGTCAATACTGGGTTTTTTGAAGCGCTGAACTTTTGACAGTTCTCATCCATTTGCTTTACTGTCAGTTCCGATAACCATAGCTCTTTCCTTGAATGGATTTGTATGTTGCAATCCTCGGACGAGACGGTCTGCAGTCGGGTAGTTCTGCTTCCAGCTTAGGGCGGTAAGTTCTGTCAGAATCCAAGAAACTTTTCGATGCGGCCACCGACACAAATTTGTTTTGATCTCCTTTGTGTACAGTCTTTTGCTTGAGTTAGCGTATAGGCGGAGGTGATGTAGTGCCACGCCGGAGATCGAATTTTGGATCGGTACCGCGTTGTACTTACCAAGTCTCCATCCGTACTGGTCGACTGTTTATAGTTAGTTCCACCTATCTATAGTAAAAGCATTGATTTATACATCAGCGGGCTGCTTTAATTCAATGTGCAGGTCATATGCGCCATTTAAAGGTACACCCCACGATAAAAATGATTTCAGAGATTTCTCCATATGATGAATTCGAGACCCCCTCGTATACCATATCTGGCACAATCAGGTCGAAAAACAGCCTAGTCAAGGAATTATAAAGGCTTAAAAATTGTCTCGTGTTTATCCTCGGACGAGTTTCACCGGCATTGGACAGGCTGCATCACAAGAGAACCCATGTAGGAGGCTCAAGCAACTTGTCATGACCCATAGCGACAGTGAAAGGCAGTTGTGTACAGTTCTAGCTTGATGTAGTTAGCTCTTTGCGCAATTGCAGTAACCGTAAACTCGTCCGAATACTCCTTCCATGTCATTTCCATCATGCAAATCTCGTCCAACCTTTAGTTTTCCGACTTTTGAGAAGCCTTGCATTTCTCGAAATTGACGAATTTTCTCACGTCCTTCACTACCAATAAACTATTCCCAACCTACATAGAACTCCGCTTTTTGAATAATGAGGGGTGCCTTGAAATCACCTCGAACTGTGCCTTTAACAACGACTTGTACTGAACTAGTAGGTAGCACAGATGGGGCTAGTGGGTTTTGGAACCCTTTATCTTCTTTATACCACAAAGTAGTCTTTATTGAATTACTTAAACGTTTTTTGGTTCGTTCCGTTGTCTGAAGGATACTGTAACACCCACACCTATTCAGTCATTACTCAATCGCTGCGGAGCCTCGGCTGATGACTACTACAATGGCTAGGGCTGAGAGGCTTAACGAGGCATTTCTTTGGTGATTTGTGATGGATCGGATTAATTTTTTATTCCCTTCTTTTTGATTTCCTGGAGATGGGCTCTTCATCTGAGTTGTTGTTTGAACCTCGAGGGATCCGTGATCACAGTGAAAGCGACTCTACTATTGGGTTGTAACATAAGCTCGTAGAGTTTTTTCACAAAGATTTATTTTAACAAAAAACAATAATTATAACAATAAATCAATCAATGATGTATTCTCCTATTACTGATTGCGACTTCTTCCAATCTCTCGACCAACTTGTTGATGCCGATTCGCCAAAAATCGGCCGTTGTGGTGTCGAAGAATTCGTTGAGCCAGTTTTTAAGACTCCCTTCGCCATCGAAGGTAACACTCCCCATTTGGTTTGACAGAGAGCAGAAAGGTGGTAGTCGGTAGGTGCAAGATCCGGAGAGCATGGTGGATGCTGAAGAACCACTCATTCAAGCTTTTGGAGTGCTGTTTTGACGACTTAGGCATTATGGGGCCTGGCGTTGTCGTGGAGCAAGCTGACCTGACCTTGTCTATCGGGTCTTTTCAGCCGGATAGCCTCACTAACACGGTTTAGCTGGGCAATGTAGACCTCCTTGTTGACAGTAGCGTTTCGTTCGAGCATTTCCCAGTGCACCATGCCTTTCCAGTCTCACCAAACGCAAATCATGACCTTTTTCGAGTGAAGGTCTTGCTTGACTCTCGGCTTCGGTGTCTCTCCTTGGGCCACCCAGAGACACACCTAAGACACCTTCCTCGTACACACTGCATATGTCCCGAGCGGCTTCGGCTGCTTATTGACCTCGGTGAAAAGCAGATGTCGAAAATGCTGATTTTCTCCTCCTGGATATTCCAATTCTGAGCCAGAAAAAAGACGTACAACTGGATTATCCAAAAAACGAATGATACCATTTCATAGAGGAGAAAGAGCTCTTTCGAATGAATATATACACTTCACGAAAAAACAGAGCGAATCGTTGTAAAATGACCCTAACACAAAACTCTACAAACTTATGTTACAACCCAATAAAACGCTGCTACCTTATATTTCAGACTGCTGCACCGTCGCACAAATTGTTGTCTTCAAGGACCTGAAAATAATTTGGAGCTCCTAAACCAACCGAACCCTACCCTCAAAAGCTCTACACCAGCTGTAACAACTTCCAGAAACTCCTAGCAAGCAGATCCTAGCTAAGTTAGAACTGCGCTGTTATTTCCGCCTCACATGAAGAAATGGATGGCAGAAGTCCCCCTAAAAGACGTTTAGGTGTGTTGCAGGTTTCTTTGAGTTCTTACAGTTGAGGTGTCCTTTCTAGACCGAGGTCTTTTTGAAATCGGCACATGGCTTATGTCCATTTCAGAATGATTTATTGGATTCGCTCTTCCTTTTTATTACTACTGTAGAAATACAACTGTAGTTCTCTCCCAGCGATTCTAGGAACATAAAAGAAATCAGAAAAAACCTTCTCGGCAAAGTGCAATTTCAGCACTTGGTGGTTTTTGTTCTACCCCTATTGTTGAGAAGAGTCAAAAAAAGTCGTTGCGCTAGGAGGGCTATGGTTGATGAAAAAACTAATCAAGTAGTCTCCAACCTTTGTCTTATTTTCCTATTCACATTTTTTCTGTATAAAAATGTAGCAGAATCCAAAAAAAAGAGAATAAAGAGAATATGACATATGACTTGGGACTTATTGGACATTGTTACATGAGGTGCTACGTGGTATTCACATCAAACTCAGAGCTGCATACATATTTTTCGTTTATAATACTTTCTGTCACAAAGCTGCTGAGTTAACGGTAATATTTTACCCTCGAACGGGACTCAAGCCTTTCTGTGTGCATTTCTGATACCGTATTACCACCAGCTAGTTCGAGTATTTCCATTGACATTATAAGTGTGCCCAAAATGGCATGCAAAAACTTTCTTCAGTCATTTTCTCGGTTCCCCTTCTTTTGAATGAATACCAAAATTACTCAGATTCCCAGTTCCCCAGCGCTCCCTTTCGTGGAAGGCTTCCTTGGAAGGCAAGGTGACACCGACCCAAAGCACATTCATAGCAGTGTTGGGGCATCCTGGTTGAGGTCCTTGAATATTTTCTGATGGGTTCGTGTAAACCTGTATCAAAATTGCAAGTAAATTTGTCTTCAGAACCTAAGGAACAAAGATCTGGCACCTTCTTCTCTACTTAGGCCTCTGTTTCTTGAGTTTGGTAGGGAAATAAGCTCAATCAGTCAAGGCTGTTGGAAGAATATTCCAATTCCAATATAGCCTTCTTAGTTCCTTAACACCGAATAACCCTTTTAATAGAAATCCCTCGTGCACACTGTTCCTTGTACATTTGGCTGCATCTCTCACGAATGTAGTAAATAATAAACAGTAAACAAATCATTGATTTGAAAATTTTATAGTCACAACGTATGAGCAACTTATATATGAACAACCGCCCTTTTTTGTCCAACCCTAACAGATATTTTTAAAATTTTTGATTGGTACCCATCAGAAATACGGCTAAAAAATAAAAGAGCATGTCATGGAAGCAATTTGTCAGTGTAGACAATGGCTGTGAGCTGTTGTTACGACATCTGTCTGATTGAGATTGATATCCCGAGCAACCTACGCAAAATCTGTTTGATTCAATTGCCAGTTTCCCCTTTGACCTCTCTTCAAAGTGGGCAAAGAACTTCTGACAGGACGTTGTCAGCCGAGTTCTTCTCAACAGGATGTTCTCCGGGACAATTTCTGCTCTTGAATCTTCCTTTCCACACTCGCTGTTCATGCCTTAATTGCCAGTAATTGTACCTCAGGGTTCAAAAACTTTCTAACTTTCTAGGAAAATGTGTGAGTAAATGAGGATGAAGCTTCAGTTATTCAATTAACCGCTATTCTTCATAATCCCATCTTATCAGTCTAGACATTTTTTCTCCAAGGGATGTGGGGAACGGCCTAATTTAGGCTCAAGTCTCTCCAGAAGTCCAGTGGGCGGAAACCTCCTCGAAGATTTGGTTCCAAATCCTCCTCACCTCGTTCTAAAAGTACGTACGACCTTCGTATTTCCAATATTGGAAATCCTGCCAATGACACTTTGACGTCTCCATTCAAAACAGAAGGAGTATCTGGAGCGTGATTTATGGACCCGTTTATAGTGGTAAAACAAACAATGGCCAGTTCCATTAGGACAAATCGTAAAGAGGAAGAGGCCATGACATTCCTATCTAACGAAGGTGTTTTTCCCTGAAACACATTCCGATCGGAACCGCCGTTGAGGTCTCTTCTCCTGGTAACCACAGGAGGGAAGACTCTCGCTGATACCCCGGAACACTCCTGCCAATATGTAATTTTCAAAGAAACCTAACCGACCTGACCCTATTCTACTTAGAATCTTTTTCTCATTTATTTCTTTTCCTTTTCTTTTTCTCACGCGAAAAGAACTTGAAAACGGGACGACGACAGCGCTACTCCCCCTCCCAGAAGCGGGATTACTCCTCGCCTTCAAGGGTTGTTGTTATGAGATAGTAAGTGACCGGGTAAAGACAACCCTGCTTTGTGTTTCTCTGAGATAGGATAGATCCGATGAACAAGCTCACATTCGAATGGTCTGGGGATCAAATCCCGAACCATTACCAACCATGGCCAAACCTTCTACCCCATCTGGGTCAGCTAAATGGTGCCGAACTTGACTGGAAGGAAGAACGTTGGCTTGTATACTGGCTGGAACAGCAAGTCATTCTTTAAGCTAATCCAGACGCCTTCAAATACCAGACATCAAAAAGAAGTCGACTGTGGGGGCTGTTTCCAAATCAAGCCCTAAACTTCTCTGAAAACATTATTCTTGGCTTTTATGTTCTACTTGAGTGGCGTATATTGAGAGTTCGAGTTGAGATTTCTGCTCTCAATTTTCAATTCCACTAATTCACAGCTCCGAGGAAATGGCGAGAAACCATTAAATGCTCTACATTCGTGCTAAGCATTTAATTTTCATTCGAGAAATCTCAATTGCTTTTTGTCGGTATCATCCGGCTATTATCCCATGCTGAACACTTCCGGATAATTTCTGCTCCTCAACTGAGTGCTCTGTAAAAGATGAGTTATGTGGGAATTTTGCAGTATATGCTTTCGCTCTTGCATTGAGGCTATGCAGGGTAGGGTAGGCCCAGCTGAAGCTACACCATAACTAAGACCTTCCATCGCTGCAGTAATACAGACTGATACGATGCTGCTTTCTGATCTACCCCCTTCAGGTATTGTTACCCACTTTTCTTTCCATCCAATTGTAGAAATCATCATCAAATCACATCTATCCGGAATCGATACTCATCCAGACTGATCGAGCCTTCCATCTTTGCTCAGATAGTACCAGATTCGTCTGGGAGGATAGGAGCACCGACCAGTATATTGGCTCTGGCTGTCTCAAGTCATTGTATAGGCTACATACGCAGGAAATAGGAAATCCCAAAAAGGAGGTTAGGAATGGGACTTTATCATTCCACTCTCATCCAGGAAGCAGAAAAGTGCCCAGTCAATTAATTGTGAACTACCCGATGTCATGTCAACATCATGTTTCTGTCCTCCGAACATGCTAAGCACTAAGTACCAAACAGCAGACTCTATTGAGATTGAGTACTTTGTTTTCATTGTTCAGGTCCAACCCACGACGGATCATGCCAACTGATCTTCTACCGATAAATTTGCTCTTGATATTTGACGATTTGGGCTGAAAAGGGTGGAATCAATCGCAACCCACTCGTTTATGGGTCCCAAGCACTTGCTGACTTTCCACAACTCCACTTTTCCTATTCGGCAGTTCCACTTTTCCAATGATGGAACATCCCTAGTCTGTTACTGGACTGGCAAGATTCCTTCATGGCTCGACTTCTCTATTCACTTCCGAAGACCCTATATGAAAGCTTCAGAGGCCAGGTGGCAAGTCAGCCATTGAAGATCGTAGAGTCACATCCGGATGAGACTCCCTGAGAAGTGAAACCTCACCCCGACGACGCTCACTCTTTGCCTTCTGCCTCTGCGAACATTCCAGTAGGGTTCATTTTGAACATGTTCCCGATAGTTGGATAAGATCAAGTAGGTAGAGTCATCTTCTATGAAATTGGCATTGGTATAAAACCCCGACTTAGTTCTGCGAAGACCCAGTAACTCTACCGTACCTCCTACGTTGGATTATCTGGGAATGGAAGGATGGAACGAATAAGTCGTCGATTATGACATTCTTAGCTCACGACATACGAACAGCTCGCCTTCCACCCCAATCTATCATCGCTTCAGATCAATAGTCTTTTAATTTGGCATACTTCAATCCGATCCTTCCCTGTTGATCCGTCTGGAGCTCTAAAAAGTGACACTTAACAAGGAATTGCCATCGGAATGTTCATTTTGGTACTCGTCTAACTTCCTAAGACACAGAAGCATTAGAGATAAGTTTTCAGGCCCTGATCAATCGCTTCCCTGGATTGCTCCCTTCGTCGACTTCCATCTGGGTTAGCGTTCCGAATGCTATCTAGCCTATAGAATGACGAGGAATGGCCATTCGATGTATTAGTCAAGACTTCCCCGACCCAGTTTTACACCATTCAACCGACTACCAATTAATGGAAGACTTGGTCAACCCAGAGGGTGTCGAGCTGGGGGTTAAATCGTTCTCGAGATAGTGGAGGATGTGGGTAACGGCAGAGGAGCACACTCTGGATCGTGTGATCCTGAGTGTGCTCCTCTGTCCTTACCCACATCCTCCAATATTTCGAGGAATAGTCAAAACTGATGACTCTGCCGCCTACGATTGGCATTCAGGGAGGATTTGATTCTTTTTTGCAGAAAAATGCGAAAACATCGAATAGCTTTCCATGTAGGCGTAATTGTCATGAATCATTCCCATTTAAGTCGTTAGTTCATTTTTTCTTCCTAACTTCTCGTGTAGATAGTAGCTCATTAGTGGACAGAAAGTTTTCGAGAAACTTTTGCTGATTTGAGGTTCTTCAACAGCTTCTCAGTAGGAATCGCCTTTCTAAAAGTTGCGAATCGGAATTACCGTATCTATTTCCTGAAAAGGTGAATTTTGGGTTCATTTATGTGGTCAGGGAGCGAAATCCTCTCTTTGTCACCATGGTGTTTTATGCTTGAGTACTTCTATTCAGCTATGTTCATCTTGTCACTTCTCAGCCTTTATCTGCAGTGTTTTTCTTGCGGAAACGATGTCATGAACAATTCGCAGAGCTTCCCTCCTGATTGCATGCATTTGCCTCAACAATTTACCTTTTTATTACGGAAGCACTTCTGCGAAACTGAAAATGCGTCTGGAACGGAAAGCTCTGGTTCGCTACTGTAGAAGAGTCCTACTTGTACCTGCTGCCATTGCCTTTCCTTTCTCAACTTTATCCCCTCCATTAGATAACATGGTGCTCAAGGCTAGACGAACCTCCAAAATGAGGAAAAAACCCAGTCCTGGCGAGTATCCCTTCTGTGTGTGGGGAGGGGGGGGGGGGGGGGGGGGGGTGTTCTCTCAAGAAGGAGACGTAGATGAACACAAAGTGTCCATTCTCTGTTTTTTACTCACATGTCTGAGGATGTACCCTTGGATTTTAGCCCTCCTTCTTTTATTCTATTTATTTTATTCCTTCACCCTTGATCTGTGTCGTTTGTAGCGTCAAACTATGGGCACTGGCTCTATCACTCCCTTGCAATTGCCAAAATCCAGTCTTGATACGAATTATTACCGTAATCCCACTGCAGCTATTCACAGTATATTACTGGGTTTATTGTTGTATTTTTAACTCTTTACGGGGTTTGTAAATATCCTTCATTAGACTGACGTTTCGGCGTAATCGCCTTCTTCAGAGCCTAGAAGGATCATAACAATCCTGTCAGCAGGGTCATCTGTGCCATTCGATCAAACGTCTCCACCAACCCACTAAGTTCGAGCCTCCCCCCTCCCCCCTCCAAGAAACATGAAATTATGTCAGGATAGTAGAAAACCGCACATGAAGCTCTTCAAAGTTTTTGCCAGTTTTTCTAAGTACAATAACCTGCGTAGTAAAAATGGATAAAGTCCTCTGGTGTTCATCAATCCCCTCTTAGAAAAGCGCCTACGCATTCGACTTCCATTCAGAATCGTAGTGGCGTATTGAATGCGTATGTGGCTCATACAACGTCTTGCGGTAGCCAGCCGATGTACAAGTCAGTGCCTTTATCCTCCCAGACGAGTCTGGTACCAATTAACCGACCCCGGAGGGGTGGAAGGATTGATTGCCCTAGGCGGTTGTCGGTCTGTGATTTGAAGCCGTGACCGTGCGTGTGATAGTGAGCCACTTGCCATTACACCATATAAGAACTGTATCACCTGTGTAGTGGCCGTAATAGAGGGGATTACGGTAAGAATTTGAGTGGGTGCTAAACTTTCCCTTCAATCCTCATTGAGCGTACACAATGAGGGCGACGAATCGCTGCTGAAGCGACAGCAACGAGCTCATTAATCGTGATGCATTAGTTTCGCATGAGATCGTCGCGAAGACACGTTCTACCTCACACCCTCGATGAATTTGCTATTTCATTGTTATATGTAAGTTCTAATCAGAATCACTGATAGGGAATTCCTCATGAGCGAATACTATCTTTAGCCTTTGAAAGGAGTTGATGGCAAGTAAGGAACCCAGTTCAGCAATGCAGAACTGCTGAAGTAAGGCACGCCAGAATGTCTCTACAACTCATCAATTTTTTATGAATTGGTCAGCTAGCTAACCAGTATTGTTTATTGCTCTCAGACCTCCGATAATATGAACGACCTACTGAACGTCTGCAACATTTCAGATTTTCCTATGTCAATCAGTTAGGATGGTTTAACCGGCGCCAATTCCAGGATCGAAATTCGTCCAGGTTCACAAGTCTCACCACGCTCCACCTCCACATCAGTTTATTTTCTATGGACCAGGATCATCTAGCAACCTAGGATTCGTAAGATTATCTTCTGGAATGGCTCGATGTTTGCACAATTCATTTACCTCAGCGCTTCTGAATAGCATTCAAATGCGTCGTTAGATCTGAACGTTGACCGGGGTAAATTAATGTGCTCCTCCGAGGAGTGCGACGATTATTGACGCTAATTACAAACGCAGGCGATACTTCGAGGATCCCCACCTGCTCCCAATGGTTTTATAAGAAAAAAATCGAATTCGAACAGGAATGAAAATAGGCTCAGCTGGAGCATCATTTGAGGAGTTTGCCGAGAGCGAGTTGACGATGTATGAGTGAAAACGATAAGTAAAGGTTCCCTCGGCACTTAATACCCTGTATATCTACGATCAAACCATCTTCAGTTAGGGGCACTGAATCCCTTGTGCACTGAACCAACTTGGTTCACAAGAAGCTACATACAGTAAAATTTGTCTCACTGTGAAGTACTTATATGGTAGCTGACGCTGTTTAGAAGACGTTCTTACATCAGACCATTACTTTGTGACTGAGGATTTTATTGGCCTTCACCACATTCTTGGTTTTTTCTTTCAGTGAATGAGAACGTCTTTAAGCGGATATGGTTGTTCCGATAAGAGAAGTCAGGTACCGATACAGGAGAAAACCGTGACATTGACAGAATATTTCATGAAATAAGCCTCAGTGTCTGGTGCTAGAAACAGGGGTGTATACCCATTTCTGCCACGTGAAGAAGTTGATTACTCGCACCGTAGTGTTCCCCGAGTCCCTGAGTAATCCCCGGGCACCTCCAATCTGGGGGCACCTTATATGTTCATAGTATTAAGTGCTGAGGGAATCTTTAATTATCGTTTTCACTGTGAACTTCATGTCTGTAGTCGAGAATTGCACCCTACCGAAGCTCTGCCTTTTCTGTCAGTGCGATCAGCTAGTATGAGAGTATGAAGCTCATGCTTCGACTATCGTCTTCAATTTTAGAGAATTACTGTCTTTAGAAAGGAAATTTTCATGACTTCGATTCAGACTAGAACATTAATTTTATTGCAAAGCATTCAGAAGTAGGAAAACTCCCTCTCAATAGCCCTTCCTTTCCATGTTGCCCCCTTTGCTTACTGCCCAACCTCTAAATAGCTCTTACAAGAACATGCTTCGCTTCATTGCTTTCCTTCTTTTCACCTGCTCATTAGCGAGATCATAAGCTAACTTGAGCCATAAAAGGTTAGTCACTTTCGTTCAGCTAACGGCTTGAAATTCTTCGCAACAACGTCAAAAAAGCATAACGGACTCGAAGTCTCCTCCTCCTGTTGAACACATATTTCTCCACTGTTGCACCCAGATGTTCGAGTTGATAGCACTCTAATAAGTTCACAGCTCGTGGGAGCTATTCTTGAAACCACCTGTTTCAAGAGCACTATTGTTTTGTTTCGTTAATTACTGATTGTCGCTTAAGTCGCGATGAGAGTCACCACAATATGCCCGTTTGGACAAGCACAGATTTGATTCTCTTCCAAGGCTGAACACCCTGCGCATGGCTTCCCACCTTTGCGGTAGTTGGAATAAATCAACTCAAGCAAACTCAGCTCAAGCATCAGCAACAGAGAGTAACTGAATTCTGTTCAAGGCAATTAGTGTTGGAGCTTCTCTGAAGTTCACTCTGATTCCTTTTCAAAAACCGTTTCGTATACTGGCTTGATCTTGCTCTACTATGTCATTGTTATTCGAATTTCAGTTTACACGGCGGGGAAAAAATTCCACAATAAGTCATAAATGTGAGAAACCACTGGGTTCTCGGATGAGCGCCACTTCGTACCATGTGGGTGACTCAGAACAGGAGGATGCAAGAGATCTATGAAGATCACTCAGCTTATTTTTCTGTACGGTCTGGTTAAATTGTTGTTAATCGCTGTTGTTAATCAGTTAATCGCTCGATTGTTTGAAAAGCGATGAAGCTGCAGGTACTAATGTTGCGGATAGTGCGGTGGTGGTACTGAGGTTACATGGACCGGTTTTTGGAGGACACAGTTACATTTTTCAAGAGTTCTTCTAATGGATAAAATAGGTAGTAATTCGTTAGAGGCGTCTGGGATAGTGACGTACGAGAACCCTTAAGCGTTGCACGTCTCCATGAGCAGTTTGGAAGCTGGAAATAAGGTATTGTAATAGAAGGGATTCTAATTAGTTAAACGCAGCGGTGTCGACCCCTTGATGTGCGGTCCTCCTTCAAGTGGAATATCATAGAAAACCTTGCGATGGAAATCCAGTAACAGAAAAACAAGTCATTGGGCTTCTTAATCCCATTTTTAGAAACCGAACCCTTCCCTCTTTTCTATTGCTGGGCTATATGGCATACAAGCTTTTCATTTCATACTGTACGTCTACCTTGTATGCTACCAGCAAAGACTGCACTTGTGGATAGGTAGTTCATCAATTTCCATCAGTCAAATGAGTTCCATGAAACTCACGCATTACAGACCAACTCTGAAGTGACTGTAGTGCAACAGTCGCCATAAGAGAAGTACTTCTTATGAAGTAAGTGGAACTTCTGATGTCATCAACTCATCGTTGCCTACTTATTTCTGGTCTGCACATGGATGCTCATTTTCAAAACTAATTTTCTTCTACTCAGAATGCGAATTCTGATCCTTACGAAGTCTCCCATATATAAACTCCCTTGAACACAGCAGTCGAGTCAGCCTCATGCGGATGGTTCTCAAGTACATACAGCCCTATTTTAGTAAATTCTGTTCTATTCACATGACAGTCCGTTTGGTAAAAACCTGATGAGAATAGATTTTCGTTTCCTGTTTGACTTTTCTTATACAGCCTGAATGCAGTGATGACATCATTCTAAGAGATTTTCCAGTGTTCGCTCCTGTTCTAATGGTATTCGATTCCCGCACAATATCGTGATGGCGTCTTGAATGCCTATCAAGCCTATACAGTAACAGTACAGTGACCTGAGGCGGTCAACTTGTGCAAAAATCAGTGTTATCATCTTCCCAGACGAGTCTTGTACCTACCAACCCGCCCAGGCGGGAGAAACTTGTGAAATGCC
The DNA here is from genome assembly GCA_000469685.2 of Haemonchus contortus. Taxonomy (NCBI): domain Eukaryota; kingdom Metazoa; phylum Nematoda; class Chromadorea; order Rhabditida; family Trichostrongylidae; genus Haemonchus; species Haemonchus contortus. The sequence goes on along the minus strand of LS997566.1, from coordinate 8,454,352 downwards.
TCAACAAACTTTCCCAAAATGTTCTCTGGAGATTGTAATACGGTAGGGCTGCAGATTACGGTCATGAACTGGTTTCTGAGGAACTATGGGCGCAATGAAATTTCGAATGTGCTGCTAATAGATAAAACAGGTAAGGCTTCAGTACAATTCTATGGTATAGCGACGTCTTGGCGAGCTTTCGATATCGCGAAGTCATCTGTGTAGCAGGGAATTTAGAATTACGAGGCGTAAGGCCGTAAGATATTAGAGAAGGAATTCCACAGCACAGTATCAGCTTTCGATTTTGTAAAATTTTTTCTTACCCTTAAGATATTACCTCCAAACTTTCCTATCAGTAACTCTAAGAAAGTCTCACATGCCTTCATTACTGCATTGTTGAACCTCCAAAACCTCTATAGCCTCCTAAGGTGTTCCTCTTTGGAGTCGCGTGATCCATTTTGTTTTCGAGAACGGATGTTTCACATGACCAGCTCTCCTACAACATTTCGATGAGTTGAACTTACTTTCAGGCTATTCTGGACTTCTGGAAGGTTTTCTATGCGTTTCAGTAGCTGACGCCATTCTCATTATAGGTACGTGGATATGTTTTTTGTGAATAGCTTTCAGGTTGTTTCAGAGAAACCTCTTCGATTTTTACTTGGTAACCATTAGGGTGAAGAGAGGTTCAGAGACATGATGGTGGTAAAGGTCAATAATCACTGTGCTAGAAAATTTATGGTGGGCTCAATGACCTCGTCCTTCTCCTAGGGAGCTGGTAAAGCCATTAGAAGCTGAAAGATCATGCACGGCATTCGAAGCAGACTTTAAGATCCTCCATTTATTTGCAGCTAATTTGCTTTATGTCCTTTTTTGCCTAAAACGATTTTTGTCAGGTCATTTGGAAAGAACCTGTCAAAAGTTTAATATTAGTTCTGATTTTTCTGGAACGATCTGGAAATTTTGAAAAATGCTGATATCTGACTCCCTTTTCCCTGTTTATATTTGACCATATAATGGCCGTATTTTCGTTTTACATCGACGTCTACTCCGGTACTAGCTAGGATATGTACTGCCAGTCCGTTATTGAAGACCATGGAAACTTTTGTCAAATACCTAGTATTGAGAATCCTTCTAAGCGGTTCTGTGCTTATCGCGTTCCAGTTCTTTACAAATTTGAACTGAAAGTCGAGGATGAGCTTTAATTTTATCAATCGACTATGATAACGTGAAATCCCCAGGTTTTTATGTCCATACAAATAAGAGCGTCTTTCAGTAGCACCTTCACCGAAACTTCCACGTCGCTTTGGAAAAAGTCGGGAGTTTCGTGAAAGTGAGCAGATACTTCCAGAGCACCCTCATGAGTTATTCGGGTGCACGCTGGTACAGTTTTCTGCCCGGACATCAACAATACCATCGAGAAAGGATCTGTTCATCTGAGAAACCTGTTTCCTATTATACCGGAGCATGGGAAATGATTATGAGACGTTGAGTAGCTTTTGACTACACATCCGTTTAATCATACTGACATGAAGGAGTGCCTACCGATGGGCCATACATACACATGCCTTTACCTCCAGATATTTTACCCCTTCAATTAGGTTTCCACAGGCAATTTCTCTGGGTATACTATGCTTCTTAATGAATCAGGTAAAAAGAGATAAAGTATAAGGTCATCGTATACCTTTTGCTCCATTCAATTGACTTAAAAGGCCTCCATTCGTCTTGTCATCTCATATATTAAGGTCCTCTAGAGCATCGGCACCGCAGCCACTTCTCGACCTATTTCCACTGCTGACTACTGTGCCTTAGAATCATCCTTCCAGCTCAGCAAATTCGGCTCTCATCTTATCCGAAGGAAACGGCACTCTTTATTCATCTTGTCTGGGGTACTGAGGAATTTCGACTTTCGTTCATCTGAATCTACAGTAAGTTTTAAAAACAGGATTGCTAAAATTTGGTCAAGATGGGTCCCCCGTATGCAGAGATTCAATGCTTTTACTGGATCTTCGATCATCCGTCGAACGATACCACCTGTTCTCGAATCCCCTCTGGAAACTTGATATAGTATAATGTTGTAACCTGATCTGTTCTTCTTCCCTCAACGTTCTTCCTTGTATACAAGAAAACAGAGGAATCCTCTATGTATACAAGAAAATAGTTGTACACTGAAAGCAGCCTATCAGTTGTAATAACCGCCTACACGGTTACGGTATTTGCGCTTCGGCGGGATCAAAAACTGTGATGAATAACAGCGAAGGCATAATGCGGTACGAAACTACCTACTATATCAAAGCATTTGAAAGGTGGATACCAACAGATTCACAGAGACCCTAGTCTTATTTGGAATGTTCTAGAAGGTTCCCGTAGAAATACTGTAATAGGATAGGAAACCACTTGTAAGCGCACAACATTCTGGGAGAATCCCGGATATCAATGCCTGTTCCCCAGATATTGTGTCATCTTCGACCTTCTTGTTTCCGACTTCGAAGCTCGGAGCAAGTCGTGCAGAGAACCGCTCAGGAGTGCCTTCAGGGTTAAGTACTCGACCAAGTTTCTATGGGCTTCAGCATCAAAGTGGCCGGATTTTTCGTAAAGAAGTGCGAGTTGAATATGGGAAGAAGGGTCGGCTATCATTGGGTCAAGTAAGCAAGGAAAAGGTAGCTGGGGTCCGTATATAGCGATTCCAAGAAAATTTCCAGGTGATCTTCGCAAAAATATTGACTATTTCAAAATATTCGGTTGATACTCTTCGAACGACCTAATATTTTCATCATGTGGGTAATGGTCAGCTTCGTCTCATCGGCTAAAACACCTCTACTCAGTTATGGCAATCACCTGAATCCACAGCAAAAATGTGAAAATATGATAAGTCATGATTCAGTGAAATCGGAATTTATGATAAATAACAGAGAAGGTATAATTTGTTATCATGTGGTACATTACGTTATCATCATGTAACTAATAGTTAGCTGGCATGATACAGCTGAACGGGCCATTACGTAGAAGCAGAATTGCTCTTGGAAAAAGCCAAAAAACCACAAGCGATGACGTACTTCAGGAGGAATTCGTATGCTATGTAGATGGTACGGTAGATTGAATCATTCATGCACAAAGGGGCAAAAATAGTCATGGTGTTTTGCCGTTCTAATTATACGAACTTTCTATTTACTACTGAAGATACTGCTAAACTAATACTTTCCAGCTAGAGCTAGCTGTTTGCTCGTCTGTTTCCACCTCAGTGATTCAAGATTTCCCCGGTCTACACTTCAGTGGATGGATAATCTCAGACGTTTTTAAACCAGCAATTTCGGCCCCTTGATTACCCACACTGAAACTCCTTTGAGACAATTGAATACTTTCGCTCGTTGAGAATTCCCCGTACCGACTACATTCCCCGAGTAGCCGAGTTCTTCTCTCTGACGAACGTGGCAAGAAACGTTCTGCTGAAATGCTATATTTATTTCCCACTTCCCGTACTTCATCACGTCTGAGTGCTTTGCAGCGTTTTCATTCCCCAAATGAGACTGGTACCAATTAATCACCCCAGAAAGGATTGATATGTTGGCTGGCTAGGTTAGCTGTTATGTCAGGCTTGATTTCCTTGCAGTAGGGCCTTACCTGTCACTATACATACTTCTCCGTCTACAAGCAATGAAATGGCTCCATAAAGTTTCTTCAACAAGCTCTCCCTGGACATAAACCGCACTACGATCGGCTTGGGAAGGCAGATAAACCTTCCAGGTCGACATTAGTTCTCTTGGGCATATACCTCGTCCTCTCGGTTTACGATTTAAGTTGTTTCTGTAGGTTGGCGTTGTTCAGTTTCTAAAATAACACCCACCTCCTAGCAATAGTACCAGGGAAAATGGGGAAACTTCAGTCCAATAATCTGTAATCTTTAAGCTGGATTGCCAAGGTGAAAGTTCGAATCATCCAAACACTTCAGGGTTCCGAAACATTTTCAGTCTACAATGGCTCCCTACTCGTCCCCCCCCCCCCCTATGACAAAATCACTGACTCTACCTTATCAGCTCCGTGCCGAGCCAGTGAGGGGCCTACTGGCTTTTCGAAAAAAAATTCCACTATTCCTACACAGCTGAGAACATTTCGACGTTCTTCGGGGCAGGAACCTGGGAAAAATCATATGCCCTTTATACTATTACTCTTTCTCTCCTACTTTCACTCTTCCTACTCTACTTCTATACTCTTTTCTTCTATCATCTGTGAAGCGTCTCTCGAACACCTTAACACCTCCAATTTACCCAGACGATTCCGGCAAGATCCTCACGAGATCGTCATTCTCTCATGACGAGTTCTCTACTCTTGCCCATCTCTCTGCGTTCAAAAATGAGTTGTCAAGCTCTTTAAGGATTTCCGAAAGCGCGTCAACCTGAAAACATAGAGCTACAGAGCTTCAGAATAAACTTGCATGATTGATTTCTCCTGTTTGTTCGTTTTAAAAGTATTTTTGAATAGAATGAATTGAATTCGAATGTTTTCCCCATCTCATGTGAAATTGTGGTTTGTTTTACGTGGAAGGTCATTACTAATGAAAAGTGATTTCGAGAAGTGCTTTTCAGGAAGTACGTAACTCTCAAGGCTAAGAACCATTTAAGTTAGAAGCGTTTCAGTTCCAAGAACGATTTGCCAAGTATCGGCTTCTTTGACTTCCCGGCAAACCACGTGTTTTGATTTGTTGTCTATTCCTTGTATCGGCGATTACTGTAACAGCTACTGTAGGCGATTTATCAGACTATAGATAGGTCTCTCTAATGATTCTTCATGACCACAGCTCCGAAAACTTATTTTTGGCAGCAGATTGCCGTCTAACATTTCAATTTTTAAAGTATTCCTACGGAAATTCACTACGAGCAGAATATGTTCATAATCCTGCGCAACAGAAGTTCTATTGAGATATTTTTGCAAACCCTTTTTGATAGGGTTGAAGTTCCGCTGAACTTTGAGTTGAACCCATAGAATGGGGGTAAGCTTAGAGTGCACAGAGTTGGGCAACAACTTCGTAGACCAGAAAGGCTCGTTTCTGAGAAGGGTCTCACCTAATTTCCAATCTCACCTAATTTCCTAAAAGCTAGAAACTTTCACAGAAGTATGATTATCCGCTAATTACCCTTCAGTTGTCTCCAGAACTATTTTAACCACATTCCTGTCGATCTTTGAAGCCTATGGATTGAGAAATTACTCCTTCTCAAACTTGAGATCTCATCAGGGTTTGGAGATAATGCTTTAAAGGCTTTGATCAGAAACATTCAGGACATGCTTTGGGGCGAGACGAATCTCGATGTGATACTTTTTGATTTTGGTTCTTCGCGATGTTGTTTGACTTTGCAGCGAGTCATTTTTTACCACTCGGCGTGGATGTCGTTGGAGAGGCCTGCCAAGTGCGGATAGTCTTTTTGGCTCCGAGCGACAACCTACAAAGACCTCCAATTACTTCCAACCCATCCATATCTTCCTATGAGGGCACTTCTATTCCTAGAAATCTCAAGAAAAGCCATCCATCACAAATTCACCCACATGGCTTCAGAACTTTTGATGAATCACGTTATTCTGAAAAAGATGGATTTTGAACCATGTTCGGGTCCTAAATCGCTTTTCTGTCCATGGAAAGAAGCAGCTACTGTTGACAGATGGATTAGGGTGGAAACTGTGAGATCTGAGGAAAGCATGCTCGCTTATCAATGGCTACAAGTGAGCTATTCTGGAAAAACTGGAATTAGTTTTTATACTCAAAACAAACACAGCAACTATCCGTGTTGGGAATGTAAATACCGGGAAGGGGTGGAGTAGAATGTAAAAGAGAGAGCTTGAACTGCATTGTTGGAGAAACCCTCGCCCAGCCAGGACTTCCTTGCACCTACGGTTTTTGCAATGCTTATTACTCACCTTCTCATGGTCTGATCAGATATATATGGTAAAGTTGGTGAAATGGCAAGTGGCGCACTTCACAAACGCATGGCCCGGGAATCGAAACCCGTATCCATATTTGCCGCGACCAGCCAACTCTTTTATAACCTCCTGGGTCTGTTAATCGTTATCAAAGTCATCAGAGGAGTAAAAGCACTGCCTCGTATGTACCAGTCGTCGTTGTATAGGTAACTTCGCATTTAAAACGCTATTACGATTCTGAAAGGAAGTCAAGTGCTCACGTTATGCCGTCCCGCGCTCGTATATATGGCATAAGTCTTTGACTTATAACCTTCAGTTGCAATCACTTCGTTCCTGTGAAGAGTATGAACCCTTAGAAGCTGGGAAACAAATGGACGATATCTATTATATGATATTAGTATCTCTTTTTACCGGTTTGTTTATGGACTTTCGCGATTACTCCCAATTTTTGGATGTTGGTGGGAAGAACGTGCTTTGGAGGCCCATACGTGAACATCACTAGAATCTTCGACTTTTCGAAATCACTCTGTTGAAATTCCAAAATGTTTTCTGTACAGAAAGCGGAACGGTGTTTTTGTACGAGTCCCGAGACCGAGTGCATCGCTCATGATTCAGACACTTGTGATTTCTAAGCAGATTACCCCCTTGCAGCGCAGTGACGAATCTGAAAATTGACTTCTCGTGATTGGAAAATTGTACTGAGTGAAGAGGAAATTAGTTTACAGAACTTCATTTTCAAGGGAACATCCTACCCTATAGAAAATCATTTGCATATTCATCCTCTATTTGGATTTTTCCTATCGCTTTTCTGAGAAAGTTCACTTATCAAGTTTCAATTTCTTCTTAGAAGGTCTTCCTTAGCACATGGAAATCTTATAATCCCGAATTTCCGACTTTGACTAGGCCCAGTCTTTGGCTGGATGATTCTCAGAGATTTCTGAGGGCTTCAATTTTTGTTAAAGATTGTTTTGCGAAGATAAAGATCTGTTTGCCAGTGCTACCCGGCGATTATGACGCACTCAACTAGGCTGGACCAGAAAAAGGTAGTAATTAGTAGTTGGCTGTGATCATAGCTGAAGCACATTCCCATGTGCACCTGTCTAGACCCCAATCACGGTGAGAAACCGATGTTTCCTCTCTTCGTCCTATAAAAGGTATACATTCGCTACTTTACTCGTGCTCTTTTAATTAATTCAACTTCTATCTGACAACGAAAATCGAAATTTAATTTTGAAAAACTTTTTACCTGAATAGGTTACCATGTAAGCAAGCAAATTGACTTATGAAAAATATCCGTTACTCCTCTACACTCGGGAAACCCACACAATTTTTGCTAGATCATTTGCCTTCATGACAATAAAAAAAGTCTAGGTATTAGTGTTGGATGAAGTTATTCCCAGTAATCATTACTTGTACTTGCCGGTGCCTCATCTGGGCTCTCAGACCTTTTGATCATTACCCCTTTTGTTCACGATACATTCTGAGGGACCCTCAAGCTTCGCAAGAGAGCAGTTTTGCTTTTTTCTCCTTGATTTAAGTTGGTTCACAGTTGAGGAGGTTGAATAAATCAAAGAGTGATTAAATCAAAGGAATCTATGTATAAGATTCTTTATAAAAGTATGGGTGAATTTTTTGTTGAGAACTGCCCTAGTGAAGACATACTCTCTACTCCGAGTACTTCGTCCAAGTTTCAGTAGGTTAAATGCAGACGAGATCGAACGAGGTCTCCCTAGCTAACCCAGTCGGCTACAAAATTCCTGCACTTAGGAGTTCTGCAGGAATTTTTTGGCCAACTTGATTGCAGATAAACGTTTCCTCTGTTATGTGGTCCAAATTGTCAGTATGTTGCACACCCTGATGAACAGACAAATGAGCTACTGATTGGCAGCAACCAGGACGAAGAATAGTCGGGGTCATTTCCCAGTGGGTATAGCATTTGGTCAACCATTTGACTTCTCACTCTTTTCGCTTCCCTTCTTCTATGGGGTGCTTTCATGGTAGGGGCGTCAAGCGGTAGCGCTCGCGTCATCTTGTTAACAACTTAACTTCTCCCTCTCTTCGCCCTGAAGGGCGCTTCCAAGGTTGTGGCGTCCCTCGCCACTTTCACTTTTTTGGATATCGCTATCATGGTCCGTCTGAACCTCTGGAATAACCTGAATTGATCATTACCTGTGCCTCCAAGGAGCAATCTGTCCAGCATTAAGGACCCTTTGTCCTGAGGATTCAAACAGCACGTATTCTGGTTGGGCAAGGAAATAGAGGGTGATCGAAGAAATATTCGGCCATTTTGTGGTGGGGGTCTACGAAAAACTTCGATTGGCATGTGGTTCGTAAATCTTCGGTAATTTAATAGCTTGCCAGCAAATTTTATGATTCATATGGGTGGGTTCCTTCCATTCTTCCTAGTTGGATCCCATACTTCAGCAGAAAAGTCGATGTCGACTAAAGTCTGAGATCTTTTTTTTGTGGTTTCTTACTCACACTCCGAAGTTTTATTGACTCGCGGACCCATTCACGAGAACCACGGTTCGATTTGTATATTTGAGGTGCTACGGTGATGTACTACTGCACTGCTCGATAGTCCCAGATCCTATTTGGGAGTGTATCTTTAAAATTGATGTAATTGTTCGTCTGAAGTTTGCTCTTGCAAACTGAGGTAGTAGCTCTCAGCCCTTACCAGGCGTAAGTTTGCGTTCTCACCTGGCACCAACTTCCTTCTTCGTACTGAATTTTGATTTTTTGATTGTTTGTCCGAAAGCTGGTGATGAACGTGGTCGAAAAGAAGATGGCACCAGAAGTCAGGATAGACATCCAGATTCTTCCCATCGTAACTTCGACCATGTGGCTCATCTCGGCTTGTAACAGCTCATAAAGCGCCATGTTCATAGTATAAAAGTTCCCGGCCAGAAACGAAGTTCTCGATCTCTCCTGTAACCCTCCCTATAACCTCCCAAAGTACACTCGTCATATTCATACTTCGGCAAGGCCCGATAAATGATATTGGTCCATAAACATGTTCCATCTCGAAATTGTGCTTTAGCAGGACCAAATAAATGTTCCCACCATCACCCCAGGGACACATTCATCAAAGGAGAACTTTTGAGTTAGTTAGTTGAGAACGTTGAACTTTTTGTGGCTCTCCAAGCAGATTAGGGCATCGAATGTGGAAATTGTGGGACAAGGTCTTTTGGAACTCCTTTGCTCGAATCCACTTAGTCACTGAGCTCCAAATTGTTACACCGAATGTGAGAGAACATTTTGAATTGGGGTATTCAGTAAAGTTCAGCCTGTCGAACTAACGCAGCGCAGAGGCGAGAGTTACATCCACCATTGGAGTGGTCAGTGCATCAGGTTCCCTACTAGCCAGTAGTACCCCATCTTCCCTCATCTTGCAATCGATTGAGGGGTGTTAACCCTGGCTTTTACGCTGGTTTTTCAACCAAATAATTGTCAAGGATGAGCCCCCCTCTCCCTCCTTTCATCTGTATTTCTGCGATTTCTCGTACTGGATTCCAGAGCAATTCTGTATCGCATCGGTCCATTACCTCCGGCTTTTTTCCTATCGTTAAGGGGATATCCGTAAGTTTTTCTTTTTTTGATCTTTGTTCGAGAAATTGTTAACGCATTCATAGAGCAGTAATGAGAACTTGCTTTGAATTATTCAAAAGGTTGAGGTCGATAAGATCTCGTCGTATTCTCATTGCTCATATCCTAATTAGACATTCCCCTTCACTGAGTTTACTATTATGAATTTCAAAGCCGCAGAAAAATCTTTCAAACCGAATTCCGAATTTCCGAAATTAAAAATTTTTCCAAATTTGTTTGCAAGGGGCGTTTTAGCATGAGTGATTCTCCTTCCAAAGAACTACATACATATGAGGACTTTAGGCGCCTGGGAAAGACCCAGTGTGGTGCTGAAGGCACTATGCACGATTTTTCGGAGATATTATATTTGGCTCAAGTGAAATAGTGGAAGTTACTGTGCAGAATAGAAAAGAAGTGGTGAAGAAATGAGGGTTCTAAGAAATATGCCTCAAAAATTTAGTGAGAAACATGTTGTACGAGATACGTGCCTGTAAACGTCTGGGTGTCTCCCACATATGCATACTATTCGTCGGCTTTCTAACCCCAACAATGCCGTCATTACACGGCCAATTTTGGGTGTATACGCTGATCATGCCGGTTTTAGAGCCCACGTAATGCCCTGCCGCGGTCGTTTTTCGATCCTAAAATGTCCCAGTGGTATCCATATGGGCCACAAGTTCATCTTTGTTTGGAACGGTGGAGTTGGGTAAAGATAGGGATGAGAACCTTATCGAATTCTAGCCAGCTGGCGTTTTTTCACGGAGCTTAGCAGGACTATCAGCGAGAACGGCTCCCTCCGAGGAATTCCCATCGCGGTCTTCTCTCTTGGTTAATATTAGGTCCAACAATCAAAACAAGTCGAGTAACGAATTGGCTACTGAAGTTTGACGTCAATGAGAAAAAAACGTAGAGAATCTTGGGAAGAAATGAATGATTGGTCTGTTCCCAAATCCCAGAAGTTCGAGAAGGATGGTCTGGCATGTGACGCATCTGTTAGAGGGGGTTTTATTTGAGAAATGATTCCATATGTTGTCGTCAAGATTTGATGTTCACAAGGCATTGTATAACACATAAGTGTCCATGGAATCTGGGATAACTGGTCCCTTCTTCTTGGATGGGCCTTGCTCTCCACTACCATTCAGATCCCTAGTAGCGTTTTGAATGCGTGGGTCGTCTGTACAATGGCTTGTGGTGACCAGCCCATGTACAATTCGGCACCGTTAACCTGCCAAAGAAATGTGGTACCAATGAACCGACCCTATGGAGGTGGGAGGCCCGGTTATCTTGGGCAAGGATCGATTAAAAACGCTATCCTCGATATCCCTGGAATATGCGCAGCACAGGACGTCACCTGCCACCGAACCACCTCTTCTACCGTGAGGGTCCTTGGAAGAGCCTGTTCGAATCCGCCATAACGGGAAATGCAGTAACAGGTAGTGACAATGAAAGGGTAGTACTATGTTGATTTCTACTTGAATACTACCCTTCAGGCATGATTCCTTCCTCGAGGAGCGTCCGCATGTTTGATGCTGCCACAGTTTTCTCTTCGTACGACTCTGCTGCCCTATTGGGCGAGTAAGCCCCTACTACAGATCCTTTCAGACTCAAATGTGGTTTTTGGTGTGGATTACTTACCCAAGCAGCAACAACAAATAGGCCCACGAAAACAAAAGTACAAGATGTAACACCTCTCAGGACTTCAGCTTCAGTGACTCACTGTAAAATTAGGTTAGCACGATCGTCGCATCAGTGAAGAAAAAACCGGTGGAATGTCTTGGCGCTGTATAGTTTTACGTTAAATAGCGATCTTTGCAGATTTAGTCGTTAGTTAGGGTGTTTTTTATACTTATCTCCCAACCTGCAATATGAGTAAGTGCGATATGAAGCTAAGAAAATCATGGTCCGGCTCAACATCACCGTACATTACAACAACCGGACCTTTGATCCCTGTGGAGGAAGCGTTAGCGTATCTTAAAGGCACAGTTCACGATAAAAACAGGAAGGACCCTCTCGGATTCAAAACTCAAGAGCAAGGGCATAGTAGGAGCCCCAATACGAGATCGGTTGGATGCCACGTCCATCGATCGAAGATGTGTCAGACGACTAATATTCGCGCCAGGACCCGCTTTCAGCACGCAGTATTCTATTACTCTTACTTTTTTTGCTTATGCAGTCCTTTGGCTAGTATCTAGTTTTCTACCTCAAGGGGATGATATAATGGGCTACTGGCTCTTAATAGTGTTTTTTAGCTTGTGCTTATGAGTGGATGAAATTTAAAGGTGATTTCTATATTGTGGTCAGCTATTCGCACCAGGACCCACAAGTACTCAACGGCACACATTGTAAAGCTTGTCCAAACATACATATCTTCTTCTTCATTTTTTTGGTCTTATTCTCGATCAGCCCCTTTTTAATGATTTTTTGAAGATTTTGTCCCTTTGGAAATACCGATTCAAGCGCTTTCTTCGCCTTCATCGCACTATTTCCGCCATCTCTCTCATTTGTCATCATAACCTGGATTACCCAAAGTTATCGTAAACCGTGCTTTTAAAACGGGATCGATCACGTCCAAGGAGTTCAGCTCACATATTTGACAAGTTGTGGAACTATTTCTCACACCACGCACCACTCGCTGGCAGAGAGACACATTTTTTTGCATCCATCTCTCACTCGCTAGACTGGCCTGGTGAATGCTACCGATGCAACGATGTTGTTTTACTGTGACCGAAGTCCCCAAATGGCGCCATAAGCCATAAGATGAAGGAAAAGAGCTTACAGGGTTTCCCATCAAACGTGCCACAATCGGAAAGTTGGTCTTGCGGAGCGGTGTGCGGTACCAGTGTCAAGATTCCATCTAGGATCTCACACCTTGACTGTTGTAGATACAAACTACAACAGCCGATAATCCACGGCAACGTACTTGAAGCTTCTAAGTGACGTGTAACAAATTGAAGTCAGTGGAGCATAAAAACGTCAATAAGCAAGCACATCGAAACAACAAAATAATCATACAAACTAAAGATGGCTCGTTCCGCATCTTCACCACATGAACGACCATATACACCTTCATCTGAGGCTCATCAGTGGCCTTTGGGGCTATGGCAAAAGGAATGGGTGAAGGTTTTTTTTCTAATATAATATCTACATGCACGTTTACTAACATTATGCTAACGGACTACAACATGCTACAACCACATTTCAAAATATTCCCCATGAGCGCGGGCAGAGGCTCAAAGGAACTCCCCGCATGTTGCACGCAGGTATCTACCTCTATTCCTTCCCAGCCTATCTTGAGTTTAGCTTTCTCGGACTCCAAACTGGGACTGTAATCCCGAGAGATCCACTTCTATAATAATCACGGAATAGGGAGGAGTCAAGTGAGTTGAGATCTGTCGAGTAAGATGGCCATTCCGCTTTGCCAGTCGGACAGCTAGCGTCGGAACCCCACCTGAGCCACGACCTGTTCAAGGGACGGAGTCCGATCATTGCATCATTACGTCCATCCCTCTGCTCTCTGTGTACAGGTCTTTGTTAATTACCACGCCGGCACAGACGAAACCACGAGAGCCTTACTCTTCCAGTAACTCCCTCAGTAAACATCATTTTGTTGTTCTTTAACTCTTTTTTCGAGAGGTTGCATATTTGATGTTTATGGCCAGAGCGTGATCGTTTTATTTGTTGAGGAATGGATTTGTCGTAAAATTTTTTTGCCAGAGAGAGCGATGAATGGTTGCGTGTTTCCAATCAATTGAGTGAGCAACCTTCTTCATGCCGTCGCCCTGTACTGTCTGTTGAGATCGGAAATGAATCGACATCTCTGCATACGATAGGAACGGCCATGAGGCTTTTGCTCGACAATCCGTCTCACCCACTATTCGATAAGACCTGTTCCTTTACCCTCCTTCAGATGGGTTATCCAGGATCACGACCGACTCGCAAGTGGACCATTTTTATAGTCCTATCTTCAGAGACACTGGGCTTTCTACTCTTTCCTAGTTTGCCTTTAATTGTATCTTTTCTCTGTATCGTTCAATAACCTTTTGTACGGATATTATAGAAATCATAAGAAAATTTCATTATGTCTTTAAGCCTCTCGCATGCCAATGGTTGCGAGTGGCTTTGAATGAGCCTCTGCAATCCAGAGGGAGAATTTCAATCAGTAATCATGTATATTTCGAATAAGCGCACTTGTGTAACTAATTAACATCAAGGGATTCCGATAAATTATTTCTAACTTAAAAGTTTTTGAATTTTGGCGCCCATAAATTTGGGAAACCCTGTATCCAAGCATTTCGGATCGATATCCACATAAGCTAACCAAGCCTTCCATCCCTCCGGGTACATTCATTTGATACCTAATTCGTCTGGGATGATAAAAGCATTGACTTGTGTGTCGGCTGACCACCGCTAGTCAGCGTATAGGATACACAGTCATTCAATACGACTACGACTCAGAATGGGAGTCGATTGCTGGAGCGCATCCATTGGATGGGAGACGCACGATTCGTGCGATTCTGGGTGCGCGCGGCAAATTACGCGGCGAAATTCATAGCTATTCTGACACTTTAGAGCCTATTATTGGGGCCCAATTTTGAAGTAGAGTGGATTAGTAGTATCAGCTGCTGACCTACTAACCTGTTTTACTCCAAGTTTAAACCCTAATAATAGGCGCCAGAATCGTTCTAATAGACAAGAATTTTGCCGCGCAATTTGTCGCGCGCATCCGGAATCGCACGAATCGGCACACATCCGTCTTCCGATGGCAGGAAAACTGTAATCACTTGCGTACGCAATTTCACCACGTGCCCAATAAATCGGAAAACTTTTATAGCGCTCTCTGCCATTAGGATATTCTCAAGGAAGCTTGAACGGCATTCCACTTGTCAGGGTGATTGTAGGGGAGTATGCGGTTTTTGAGTGATGGTTAGTGAATCGTGAGGAATTCGGAAAAACCATCACATATCGATTTCTAGACTCTTCCTAATTCCATGCTTTCATGAGAATTTATGGTTGACAAGGTCTGGTTGTGGAATTCGGAAATTGAGCCTCAGATTGATCTCGTTTTCTAGCCTTCTCCCTAGGCACTTTTCTTTCACAAGCAAACAGTAGTTGAAATTCCATGTTATTTTTTTTCTAGAATCTTGGATGAGAACAGGTAGACTGACCGAGATTATGTGTCTATAATCGTCTGGGTGCTCCCAATAAGCGTACTGTTCGTCGACTCCTAACGGTTCATTGCAAATGGTCCAGCCTTAGAAGGTCGTCATAACACGGCCTTTTTTTGGGTGAGTACGCCAAGTCGGTTTAGGAGCTCAGATAACGCCCTATCGAGGTCGTTTTTAGACCGGACAATATCATACGTACTATTCTTGTCGGCCACAGGTTCATCCTAAGTAAAATCCTCAGAAATTTCTCACCAATAAAAATAAAAACAAAATAAACCCACGAATAAGTAGAACTGATGATTTCCCGAATGGTCCTGGGCAGGAACAGTGGAGATTGGGTCTTAAAAACCCTTCGAATTATTCTGTGACTCCGACTAACTTCAAAGACTACTAATAATTAGCAATTATTACAGCTTCACTACAGTATGTTTTTATTACCGTAGCCGATTACTTTGAATATTGCAAATAATGTTGAATATTGCGATTCGTAGGGCGAGATTCCTGAATTCAGCCTTTCCATTCTTTCAATTTTTTATTTATGGGATATTTATTGAGATTCTTTGTCTGGTGTAGAGCCACTGCAATCTGTGTGCCTCCCCAGATGGTCACTCTTGAAATTCTCCCAATGGGGAAGTAGTCTTCGTCTCACGAGCTTGTTTTTCATTGAACACACCCACACACGTGGCGTTGCCTTCATTAGATGTTGTTCTATGACTGGAGAATTGGCGTCTGTGTTATTATCGGGCAGGCGTGGATGATTTCGCTCTTAGAAATGGGCGGAGTGAAAAGCAAAAACGATAACACCAGACACCAGTGGTAGCCAAAGCTGTCAGAATGTTCATCTCTCGTATTCCCATGCTGCTCACTCAGTTCACATGGAAAGTTGTGCGTGTGTATGATAATTGGACTTCTAAATATACCCATGGAAGTTACTTCATTCAGATCTTTAATTACCATACCACCAGTATCGCCAAGATACATGGTGATAAATGTATCGGACTGCATCAATTTCTGTAAAAAGCGTGGCCGATAGATGTGCCTATATCCCCGTTATCTACTGCCCTACTTGTTTCAGTAGAAAAAATGATGTAGCTCGATACATTTTCAATGTCCCAAAGGATTTCTTGGTAGAGCTCATCGCTGAATATTGCAAGCCTCCTTAAACGACGTCTTTGTCATTTCTCCATCATTGCCCCTCTTTGTCTCCACTTCCAGACCCATAGAAAATCTACAATCCTGTGTTTTCCCTTCTCGAACGAATGGTCTCCGGAATCCTGGAAATTCATTTGATTTTCTGCTTATTTAGCCATAAGCTTCAGCTTTGTTAGATCATCACCGAAGCTGCTTAGAAGCTTTGTCAGTGAGCAGAAATACATCCTTAAAATAATGATGTTTATTGTTTATGATGTATAAACAACAACTTTGGAGGATTCTTGACAAGGCCTGAGGAGACTGCAGCGAACGTCACTCGGCGTCCATAAAACAAGAAAAAAGGCCCTCCTTTAGAAAAGACTTCAATATTTATAGGTTTACATATAAAGAGGAAGCGCTCTGGCTGGCCACCATGGTTCGGTTTTAACTTTTTGTGATCAATTACTCAAAAGTCATTGTTTTTACTTTCCCCCTACCCCATCTGGGCGTGACTTTCGAATTTCATTCATCAAATAGCAGCCTGCCTCAATCCCTGCCCTTCCAACTCCTCTAACCTTCCCGCCTTTCGAATATTTCCTTGTGGAGTTAGTATTTTGTGTGGGTTTGCGGGTAGTAGATCCTGTAAGGGATTGTGACACCTTTCTGCTGGTTGTTGAGATGTTTCGGTTTTGCCAGACCCTGCTCTGACGAAAAGAAACTGATTTCATATGGCAGAAATTGTCAGAGCAAATTGGGACTTTCCAGTAATTAAGCACAAAAACCTTATATCGGACCAAAGTGGCCAGTCCCATATTGTGTGCAGTACAGCCCAACGTCTTCCTTTTGTGTTGAGATAAAGTTTTTTGTAGATAGCCATCTTAGGAGGAACCCTTCCTTCAAACTAAAACATGCTATCGACAATTCTTGGGTCTCCTAGCTTTCACCAGAGTTTCCTTATAACACTTATTCGTTATTCCTACCGTCCGCTGCTTTAGTTAAAACCTTCTGCAAAGATAGTATCATCCACCTATTTTGAAGTGAATAGTATTAGTAATCCACTCAAGAAGTTGTCTTGAACGATTCTGGCAACAATCCGTTTTGGTTCACCCTGTAATCGACTTCAGCTGTAAATCATAAAGACGATTTGAAAGCGTATTTGGCTTATACAAGGACTCGTTGTGACCAAACAATGTACAAGTCAGTGGCTTTTTATCCTTCCACACGAGTCTATTACCAATTAGGCGACCCCGAAGAAATGGGTAGGCTTGGTTGGCTCAATGAGAGTTCGAACCGGGATTCGATCTCTGGACCATGCGTGTGGTAATGCGTCACTTGCCATTGCACTGTTTCCATCCAAAAGAAGACCTCATTGTTATGCACTTTCCAAACATCGTTCACCCCGAGTCTTCGAAATTATATAGCAAGAAATGAAAGCAATGAAATGAGAGAAGTAGAACTGTCCTTGTAATATTAACTTCTCATTGAAATACGGAGAAGTTTCAATGAAAGTCTCTCAAACAGGAATTTTCGACGTGCACCTGAGCTTATTCCGTTGTCTTGCCTGCTTCTAAGAATCAGTAGCTGTGGGTGAATTTCTTCTCTAGTAAAATCCAGCTTCTTCCCTCTAACTAGAGTTTCGAGTATTTTTTAGGCTTCCAAAGCTTTTGTGCCCTTTTTGCTTTCTCTCTTCTTTGTAGGGCTTAGCCTACTCACCTCAAAGATTAAACGAAAAACTGGCACCTTTTAGCCTTCCCTCTCAGACTCCTTGAAATAGCCTACACGTCGGCCAAAGACGGCCAACTTGGAACTCAATCATGGTACAAATTGGGCAGTAGAACGAATCTGAATTGAGCTTCACCCCACTTTCTTTTTCCACTCAGCTCACATACTCTATAGTGACCTGGGTAATCGCCCGCAAATCGCATCTTCTTCGCCCCCTGAGATTACTATTCAGTTTAATCTGTCCATCAATCTGCACGTTAGCAACGTACTTCGAAGATCTTCGGCCATGGGAATCTTCTCGACTACCTTTACTGAGATGTTTGAATTCGTAGTGAAGATTCTAGGCAGGCAAGGTTTTTCAAATATATGATTAATGTGCAATATAGAGTGTTCTAAATGATTTTCTGTATTAGGATGGCGCGGTGGTACAGTTTCAAAGGGTACTCGCAGGCCCAATTTTCAGAGATCGAATCCCGGTTGACACCACCAACCACGCCTCGGTCCATCCGTCCGAGGTCAACTAATGTAGTATGGGAGGCCAAGAATGCCCACCTATACATAGGCTTGTTCCATTTTCATTACTGAAGTCAAACACGTTCTCAAATCCGCTATATTTCTGTATGGGAACCGAGTTCACGGAAGCGATCCAAAATGCGGATGGGAGCAGGGACGGATCTCAATGAAGGTCCATGTACTCGTAACATACTTACAGTAGCGCTCAAAAGTGTTCGGTGAAATGCTTTGACGCTTTTTCGTTCATAACTTTTTTGTTAGTAGACCAATTCGCACCAAATTTGGATATGTTTAACTAGAGCATATTCCACCCTACCCAACACTACTTGACAGCAAAGCTGCAACATCCACAGATAGAGCAAGGTGTTTGTTGCGGTAGCAGATTTTGCTAAAACTAAAGTTGCTGACGTCTGCAATTATTCCCACCTTATAAGCGTTTTTCTCATCTATGGTGTTCGGCATTACCGCTCGTACATTTTAGACATGACAGAAAGGAAAGAGATTCTAGAAAGACCATCGTCTGTATTTGCAGTCGATTTTATTTTCATGCCCTTTGGAATATCTGGAACATGATCAGATTGCGGGTTAATAGTGGTAAATATTCACAATACACCCACGCTCCAAATATAGAAATTTCGCCCTATTAGATCCAGTTGGAAAGGAGTTACAACTGAAAAGTACGGCTGATGAACCATTTCACCGAAGACTTTTGAGCGCTACTGTAGGTACGTGCTCTGTGGGCATAAACGAGGTAGTTATCCTTCAAGATGAAGGTGCACAAAAAAGGAGTTACATAGTCACTGACCTAATAATTGTGAGGGATCAGGAAGCAAAGAGGAGGTACCTGGCGTTAGCGTCTCGAATTTCAAGTCATCTCTTATGCTCAGCGTCTCATCTTATTGTGAGGGGAGTAGGTGTTTCCTACAACCATACCTCATTATCCTCTGAAGTATTCCTTATGTTGATCCTTGCTTTATGTGGTTCTATTATTCCCACATCTTTTCCATCTCACTTTGATAAACAAACGTCTAGACTTCGCAATGGTACCATCTTCGAGCTTGGTTTCTCTGAATAATTTTTCATCAGTTTCAAGCCGGCTATTGATGTTGAGAAACCATATTTTTCCAAACAATTCGTCTTGTAATAAGCTGAGTTAAGAATTTTGTAGCATCTTCTAATACTATGGGGCTCTGATCAAATGCAGTAGAGGCGGCTTCAAACTTTAGTCCTACATTGGATAGTCGACCAGTCCTTACAACTTCTTCCAAACCTTCCGACTTTATGAGTTCTTCTGAGCAGCATCGTACCGAACATCTCTCAGGCTATAAATCGCTAACTGCTTCTCTCATGAGCTCTGGAAGTCGTTCCACACAGCCGAGAGAACCTCTAAATCTCTAAAGTCATATGGAATTGGCCAATTCTGTTTGTGGGATGTGCCTCGCATCTAGCTCCCACATAGAATCCTAGCGGCATCTTGGAATACGTACGTAGCCCATACAATGACTCCCATTCGCCGCTCGATGCCTAGGTCAGTGCTTATGTATTCTAAGAAAAGCTCGATACCATTTACCTAGGGATGAAGATAGGTTGGTCTGTGCGAGTATCAGCCCGGATTCGATCCTAGGACAGTGCGTGTGATAGTGCACTACTTGCCATTACACCACCTCAACCCTGTTTTGAAATACCCATGAGCCAATAATCGTTTCAAATGCTACTGCGATCCTGACTTTAAAACTGATGCGTGGCGTATCTTAGTCACCGGGGCGGGTTGCTACAGAGGAGCTTGCTTGCAACGCTGATCGAAAACAATGGAGTACTATGTCTTGACCTTCTTAACAACAGCCTATTGTTTGTCACTTAACTCAATCATTGTCAGACTAATTGCTGTATTGATAGCTATTCATTTCAACCACCTGTCAATTGATTCGTAGATTCGTGTAAAATCTGAGTGGGTTCGATGGCATTGCAATTAGATCTAACTGTCGGCTACTGGCTTCATGTCACGGTTCATCTACTTTTCAAGCTTTTCCGCTTCATGCGCTGTTAGTGACGTCGCCGAATCTTCATCTCATATTTCATCTTCATTGTAATCATCCTTGTTTCATTTCAATAGCTTCGAAGCCCGTCATATATTGACACTACATCCCGTGTAATTAATTTTTGACAGTGTTTTCTCTCATCTTCAGCAGCAAATAAACATACTCGGCTGAATACGATGACGAACGCTGTTTATATACGCGGGATAATACCAGTATTTCCCGAGTGAGTTCACTTGAACAATTGTTCTCGTCAGAAAAACTTAATCCTATTTATTATACCCATATTACATTCTTAGAATTCAAGAATAACGCAAAGGATACAATTTTTTTCTTCTCAGAAATTAAAACTCAGAACTAATCAACCAGTGGTCTCTACTAGGTCGTTGCTGCTACTCCTAGTTATGCGGAAGCAGCTGGATGACTCATTTTTTACCCTCAGCTCCGGAATTGGGAAACCCTCATAAGGCCAAAAGAAGCCAGAGAGCTAGAGATTCCTGCAGTTGATAGAAGCCATTCTGTAAATTGCAAAACCCAAGGTAAGGTTGTAACGGTGACAAAAACTGATCAGAAATTGGTGATTGATAGTGGACAGAAGGGTGGTACCTGAGTGGGTGAGATGCGAGGTGTAAGCCCAACACAGAGGCCCATCCTGTAACCCGTTCCCATTTCTCTAGTTCTTTGACGAAACGGCTACAAGCTTTGCAGAAAATTAGGGCCTCCTTTCAAGGATCCCAAAGAACTGTCCAAAATATGCACAAATCATCAATAAGTTCATACAGAACATAAACCACATTGAGAGGGATCCGTGTGTCCTTCCAATGGTAGAGATGGCTAGGGGCACAGCAGTTTCACAGGGAGCTCTCCTAGTTGTGTTTAAGCGGAAATAGCTCCGGTTTATTTCAGCAGGCTTCTATAAAGTGTTCTAGTCTAGAAAAATTTGATTTAGGAAGCAAATCTCACCTACGCAGTCAGTCGTTTTTGTTTGCCCAAGTTCTATTAGAAATACAATCCTCAATTTTTTTGCAAAAGCATTGGCTGCATAGAGTATGTGAGACACATTCGATTCCCATACCTTGAACGCTGTTTGCTCAGTTCTACCCTATGGTCCCAACATATCCTCTTGAACCTTTACCGTATCCTTCAAGATTTTTTTTTAGATTTCAGAAAATCCTTGGTAACTCACGTTCTGTCATCATATCTGTCATTAAATTTGCCTTTGGACAAGTCAACTAGAAAATGCATTCATTTTGACAATTTCGTTTCGGGGAAAAACCTTTGCTCCTGTCCTGGTTGATCCCGTTTCTCTCCGGCTACCTGGGTCGTTTATGATGCAATTACCGAATTTTCCGACCGACTCGTTTCCAGAGAAACGACCGTTCTGACGTCTTGTGATAGGCCTATTTATGGGTTACCCCATTTCAGAGGAACAGAGTCAAGGGAACATTCTACAACCTTCTAACCCTCTACATCTCAAAGGCAATTGAGCTGAGGAATTTTACTATGTACTACCTCAGAGGCTCCTTCGGACCTCAGTAGGCCAACAGAGTTTTGCAGTTTGGCAGTATGCACCAGAACTCATTGCAACTTTTTCTCGAGTTTTCCCACCGGCTAGAAAAACGAATGAAGTAGGCTTTTTAGAGTCCTCCGTTTTTAGCAAACGGTGTGGACGGCGTGCAAGATAATCCGGATTACCTTTTACTCTTTTGAGGCTACTCATTTTCGAGAGAATACGGAAAACTCTGGTAGAAACAGGAAGAAAAGGGGGATCGGGTATGATTCTGGCCCACATATTTTTGTCATAGTCTTTGCCCTTTAGTCGCCGTCAATTTGTCTCCTACGCATTGATGAAGTTTTTCTCAAATATATTCCTCATTTCCCTTGAATATACAGCATAATTACTGCTATCGGTTCCCCTTTGTGGAAGCCATCTGTGGCGATTCGGTTAGCCACGTTATGTGGTTCCCCAATGCGTGGCCTCATAATATGAAGCCGTACCGATGGCACCCACTACTGGCGGTAGGATCATCAATTACACTAGATGAATACCACAAAAATAATTACGCCGAAGTCAATAATAACCTTTTTCTCTGTTATTTTTCAAAACTAATTTATAAAAGGCGTTGCATGCCACAGTCTGTAAGGAATGTACTACTCCCAAATGGTAATTGTATTGCCCTCAATCTATCTACTTCAATAGCAGCTATCTACGATAAAACTGGGTCGAACGAAAACACGATTAGCCTTTGCAGAACACGGGATCTCCAAACATAGAAATCTGTGCTTTTCCGGAAATTTGACACCTGAAGTAGGTGTAAAGCTTTCTAGATTACGACCAAGGTCCTCAAAGCAAAGATCAACGGTGTATCAGATTTCTTTTCAGTACCCCCTCTTTTCTCTCACCTCATTTCGGTTTCTTACACCTCGAGAAAATGACAGGGAACATCCCCAGTTTGGATTAATGTACCCACATGAATAAGGGATACGACGGCACTTAAGATCTGTGATGTTCGGTTGAAATCCTACTGTTCCCTCTAGAGAAGAGTTTGCCCTGGTTGAACTAGCAGATTCTGTATGGTTGGCCATTGGGATGGAGGATGCTCTGGATCTGAGGATTTCTGGGCGTCTAGAATCCGTCTCCTCGGAACGATTGACTCTATTAGGAGTTGAAGGCCTGAATATGCTCCACGCCTAGGTCCCTAACTCTCAGAAGGGTCCACTTGGGTGGAAGAGCTCCGAGGGGAAGGTAGGTGTTGGGACTGAGGGAGGAAGTCGGTAAGGAAGAGAGAGGAAAGCCCAATCTTTCGCATTAGTATCGTCAATTTACCAGCACGAAGAAACTGGGCAAAATAACGAGAACCTTATCCATGCTTCAACAAGCAGGAAGCGGAGGTATCAGGCCGATCACGACGTCATTAGTTTGGGCTATTTCTGGTGGACTTAGACAAATAGAAATGCGATAGCTACTCAGAACTCGTTATTTTCTATGATTCCCATGCATGGAAACATTTTAAGACCAGCTAGAATTTGGCCGGAAGGGCTTTCATTGCAACCAGTGAAGCCGAAGGAAAAGCTGAGAGAACTCATAACGAGATCCGAACGTGTTTCGTGAGATAGAAAATAGAAAGCATCCCTTACCCAGAAAGGACTCCTACTGCTGATGGGACCCACGCTGAACGCCCACATAAACTAGGTTCAGATTTCGCCTTTTCTGCCTTCAAAGTGTTATCGAGAAGAGGTGAATGCGATATGAACAACTAGCCGAATGACCCCAGGGGAACGTCCATTATTGATATGCGCGGAAGGCATATGCTGACATTCATAAATTGAGGCTCAAAAGAAAAGAAGATGCAGAGCAATTAATTTCTAGGAACTGGGGGAAAAAGAAAAAAAGCAATCTGAAGTACTGATTTTTCGCTATTTCAGCATCATGGTCGATTATGAGATTGATCCCAACAGCACCGAATGTATGTGCTCCGATCTACAGACGGACGACTATTCACCGCTTTATGCTGGGTAAGTAAAAGAATCGTTTAAATCTAGGCTAAAAGACAATGTATCTGACGTTAAAATCCTGCTTTTGGGATGCGCCCCGCATTCGACTTCCGTTCAGAATCGTAGTGGTGTATTGAATGCGTATGTGGCCTATACAATGACTTGCAGTCACCAGCCGGTGTACAGGACCGTGCTTTTATCCTCCCTGACAGCTATTACCAATTAGCCAACCCGGTAGGAATGTAACGCTTGGTTGGCCTGGGCGGCACTCGATCCGAGACTCGATCCCCGGATCATTCGTGTATGATAATGCGTCACTTTCCATTCAATCAGCTGCGCCACTAAGGAGTCGCTTAGCCTCTTGGAATCATCTCTACTTCTGGAAGGGCAATAGTGACCCCTTGTCCTCCTACCGGCAAATAAGTAGGGTAAGCCACAGCATACGTAAGGGGTAGTGCTTTCAAAAGCCTTTACTCAGGCTACCACCAATCGTTTCCCTTCAGTTAGAGAGAAGCGTTTAAATTTTTATCCAACCTATGACACGAGTTTCACTGAGCAGCTCCTCCACGACCAGTAGTTTTATCCGAACTGACGAACCCATACTTATTCAGTCAATCTGAAAAGATGGATGGTTTCCTTGAGTGAGGCTAAAGTGGGGTTCCTTGAAAAAAAAAGCCAAGAACCATAATTACCACCAAGAAGTTGCCTCGAGTTGTTATCGATTCCAGCCAGTGATCGATTTCTCCAGTTTAAGCCGTGCACTTATTCTCACCTGAGATTCCTTTGGACTTACGTAAACAATAGATTAGTCAGAAGTCATGGTCATCCTTTAGTCTTCCTGGCAAACTTTCGGTCAACAAGAAGGTTCCGGGGAACTGGCGTTTCCAAACATTTTTGCTCCCAAAAATTTGCCATAACCTACGACATGGCCCAAATCAAGTTAAACTTGAAAATACTGCCGTTCCTATACAATCATTTTGATTGTATATCTTAATTTCAGGTACAATTTGGCGCTGATTATTATTGCCTTGCCGCCGTTATCCCTTTTTGGTGTTTGCACAAATGTTATCAACATATACGTGTACTCTCGGAAAAGGTTCGTTTGTCTTTCAGCTCTTTTTTTTCGAGTGGTCAGCCTTTTTACAGATGACCAGGCCTTTTTTGGTTCCATTGAGAACTTCGGGATGGGAAGAAAGCTAATGTTCCTGTGCGACTTTGATTCGGCCTTTTGGCACCAGACTATAGGTTTGATAGACTCAGCCCATGAAACTACCCCTCACTCACTGCCTCTGACTGCCCTTCCAGCTCTGAGAGGGTTGTGCTTCATCATTCGATCAAGATAGTGTAGCTTTTACAAAATTAACGTTATGATACATTTTTTTCACTGTGTACAAAAAAAGTTTGAGCTTCGAGCTGTTGTGGGTGGGATCTCCTTTCCACCCCCATGACCGTAATACGAACCCGCAGATCTATAGATAGCTGTCTATAGAAAGAACAGTCACAATTCTGGTTTCAGATCGAAGAGAGCAAAGCGAACGCTTGAAAACCCCCCAGGATTGAACATCAATCACGGTGCATGAATAATCGGACTTGGGAATAACACGGGAACTAATGTCTTCAAAAACATTGGACCACAGAAGATTGGGAGCAAATAAACGGCACATTTGGGGGCTGGCAACGGTTTAGTGAAGGGTGGCGGAGGGTCGGCAGCTTTCTGAACTTCTGACTAGGAGGAGAAAATTACTGGAAAATATTAACGGTCGTTGAGAAATAGCCTCCTCTTATATGTCTCATATGAAGATTTTCAGGATGCAAAACTCGGCCAATACTTATTTGTTATTTCTTGCCTGCAGCGATTTCTTGGTGATTGTCACGGGTCTTTTTATCTTTTGGATTGGTGAGTTCTTCCTAAAAGTTTCATTTCTGATTTTACTGCTTCCTTTTCTTTTAAAAAATGAGAAACTCGTCCAACTACGGCAAACCTCGCAGGTAGCTCTCTACAGGGTACTCTCTCTCTCCTCCACAGCTTTTTTTCCTCAGCCGGACAATGTAGAAGCCAGTGTTTTTACCCTCGCAGACGGGCCTGGTTCTATTCATCCGAAACTGGAGGGATGGACAATTCTGATGGTCCGGTCTAGTATTGGTTCGGGTCCGTTCCGGAGATCGGGAAAGCACCCGTCTAGAAACGAATTACGTTTAAAACCCAAGAATCCAATGAACAGCCACCTAAAAGTCCATCTAGGAGCACAGCCGGGCTTAACGCGTCTCTCACCCCAATTGACATTTCGAGGGCCGCTTCCTACTGTTTCTGCATGACACCTTAAATTTGAGGAGTGGGTCGTAAGCCGTAGAAAGCTGAATAAGCCAGGGTCTAGTTTATGGATCGAAAACATGGAATTTATGGATTTGAAACCCCCCGAAAACACATCAATGCCAACATTTATCACAATTGTTTGCTGCCGCAGCATCGGCAACTGCCACTATTATTTTCCTGCCATGTTATTTTGATTGGAAACGCTTCTCCTCGTCGATTCCACTCTGTGGGTAGGAAGACAGATAACCTGGAGCTGCTTTTCAATAGTATAGAAGCTACTATCAGTGCAACTAGGAAAAGTCAAGAAAAACCTGGTCTCCTCACGAGATATTAAGCAAAAATTCACTGGACTACTGACTCCAACTATAATAGTTTCCATTAAAAACTCTAATGGGGACCATGGACGGGGTTGTTTTTAATCAAGGAAATTGTCATTGCCTCAAATGACTTTATCGTTCGGAACTGGGTTGGGGAGTGGGAACGCCGGTAAAGGAGACGAGCCCATATGTAATTAATCAGAGTCTCCCCCACTCGCTTGACGTCACTCCTACTTCAACCGGTATAGGTCATAAATAAATAAAGTTCAAAGAAAAGTGCAATACTTAGAAGTTGTTCCAAACCCACTAGCAGGCCTCTTTCTTCCGGTGAGAGCGTCATGGAAGGTGAAGCTTTCTACTTATGAGCAAAGTAAGGACGCAATATTTCTTTACCTAGAGGTATCTAGGGGTGCATCGGTTGTTCGTTTTCTTGTTGTTTGTTTATGCCATTTTTGAAAAACAATACGGAGCTTTGCTTCAAGTTTGCTGCCGTTGAATGTATTCTGTTCAGATTCTGCTCGATCGTACATACCGGAATTGGCCAGAGCACCGTATACGACCGTCTATATTCTACCATTCGGTTATATGGCTCAGACATGCAGTATCTACTTCACTGTAGCCGCCGCTTTCGACTGCTTTATAAACGTAAGTGAAAACTCGTACTCGTCCATTTATTTACTTCGAGGGTAGTTGCTACCCGATACCGATTGGGGAACGTGGGAGTTACACCTTAAAAGGTCAGCCACTTTTTTGGGGCCAAGCTCCTACTCCATGGTTAGCAGCCATCCAAATTCGGTCAATAACTCTCCTTTCGCTCCCAGAGTACTACATGGGAACCTAAATATCGGAAACATTTAGGTATGCTGGAAATCAGTATCTAACGATTACTGTACAATACGTCGGGCTAAGCAGATCTGTACCACGGTCATCATCGTCTCAATCATGTACAATTCACTACGATTCCCTCAATTCAACCTCAGAAAGTGCTTTCATGAGACTAGTGGAGTGAGTTCATGTTCACAAATTGAGGTCGTTGATTGATTTTGTAATGGTAGAGCCAGTCGTTTCAGGACCAAATCATCGAGATCTGCCCGACGACATTGTTTTTTACGATTAATATGGTCTACAATGTGTATATGTACATGGTGTTGATGACTCTGCTACCGTTTCTCTTTCTTCTTTGCCTGAATGCTGTCATCGTAGTGAGACAAAGTCTTGAAACGAACAAGCAGCAGCAAGTGTTAGTGACTAGGTATTCGAGAAAAATCCATCAGAAGACAGAGCAAATAACCACTTTTTCTCAAGTTCATGAGGTCGGAGCTGGTGTAGTTGCGAGTAGCGCACTATCACACAGTACCGTCACGGGTTCGAATCCCAGGTCTATATCCGCATAGGCCAACCAAGCTTTTCATTTCTCCGGGGTTGGTTAATAGGTACCAGAGGAGGATACAAGCACTGGCTTGTACACCGGCTGGCTACAGGAAGTCATTGTATAGGCTTCATACGCATTCAATTTGCCACTACGATTCTGACTGGAAGCCAAATGCGGGGACGCTACCCACAGACGGGATTGAGTAAAGCTCTAAGACTTTATCCTTTCTCAAATTCATCTATTATATTACAACGTTAAAAAACAAACAGAAGGGTATACATGGAACTAGAACGCGTAATGCAGGGGGCAGGCACTCTAGAACTTTTTCAACGAAATGTTCAAAACACCTTCTCCTTCGACATAATGGCCAAACCTTCCTGGCTTCTATATTATTATGAACACAGCTGAGGAAGCATTTTCAGATCAAAGGTGGATTCCTCTGATTCGCTGCTGAAACCGACTGCAAACCAATCAAGTGGAGCCGATGACACCATAACAATGATCATGGTCGTCATTTTATTCTTGGCTTGCAATACTCTGGTGAGACTTCTTTTCTCAGCTCCTCCTTTCGCTTTTGCTCCTCTCTCTTGGATAGAATCGAAACGCCTATTGAAGGATGACTCTGAGCGACACACTTTCAGGCTTTGGTGGTCAACGTGATTGAAACATTCTTCGATCCTGATCCCTTATTGCTCAATCTACTCTCAGATGCCAGCAATTTTCTGGTCATTCTCAATTCTTCCGTCAATTGTGTAATATACTTCGTCTTCAACAAAGAATATCGTGAAATAGTATTGTAAGTATTACCTATATATGGAAACTTGGTACCCTGCCCTCATAAAATTTAGAAAATGTACCACTTTCAGCTCAAAGTTCCACCAAACGGTCGACAAGTGGTCTAAGAAAGCTCTGTGCTGTTGCTGTCGTTATTGTTTTGGACGAAGGCACCGGCAAAATCGTGCATACCATCCAGTGGTCAATGGACGGGACAAACATAGACCACCCTCATTGCGCTGTGTTATCAACGAAAACAACGCCGATACTGTTACCAGTAAGCTTCAGTCTCCTTGCGTATTGTATGCTGATTTTATTCTTCGAAACCCCATACGGAGATGTGGATATGTCTTTGATGCTGAAGGCTACTGAAAAGTCTGCAGTAAAGAAAAACCGATGGTTTTAATAAGGAAGGTAGTAATGATCATAAATTAGTACTCACGTTCAGTACTTCTGAAGAAATTTCCTCGACCTGCTTTCAACAAAAATAACTATAAATTGGGCGACGACTGGAACTAGATGGTCTGCATTCATACTCCGAGATGGGGGTAGTAAGCGGAAGCCAAAGATCGCTAGACTCGACTTGATCGATATTTGCTCAGACCAACCGAGCCTTCCATCCCCCCGGGTTGGGTAATTGGTACCGAACAATTTTGCGAGGGTAAGAACTGCATGTACAACGGCTGCATAACGCAAGTCATTGTATAGGCCATGTACACACTCAAAGCATCATTACGATTCTGAATAGGAGTCGAATCGGGGAGCATCGCAGAAATTAATTAAAGCCAAACTTCATTCTTGTTCTTTGTGCCACTCGATTGACAAGCCATTTGGAAGAACATAGAAATTAGAAAAGGATAGCAGGATGATAACGTTTTTGTGTAATTCTGAAGTAGAGAATGATTTTTTAGCGACAATAACGCCAGCGTCACCAATTTGGCAGCCTCTCACCCAGCGACACTTACCGAACATGGAATGGCCGATGGGTAGTTACGATCCGACGGCCGACCATATGACACTGATGGATGATGAGGCTGACAGTGGATGGGATGACGCTAGTCAGGTAGGCCTTTACAAGCAAATAGTGAACGGATGGAAAAGTTGGTTCTTCTGGAAAAACCGCGTCTTCTCTCAACTTGCGTAGAAGATTGCGGGGTCCGTTGGAAGAGTTCCCTATTCTTCTTCTTCTTCTTATTCTTCAGCGCCTGTCCCGCGTGTAGGCGGGGTCCGCTTTTCTGATATGTTGACGCCACTTCTCCCGATTAAACGCTTGATCGGGGTGGATGTTAACCGTTTTGAGGTCTTCGTGCAACGTATCGAGCCATCGCTGCTTTGGGCGCCCTCTAGGCCGTCTTCCAGACACGTCTAGGTTGAGACCGATCTTACGAACACTGCCTTCGTCCGCACGGAGAACGTGGCCATACCAACGGAGTCGGGCTTCGCGCATTTTATCGACAATGGGCGCTACACCGAATCGCTCCCTGATGGCGTCATTACTTATGCGATCTAGTCGTGTTACTCCGGCTGTCCAGCGCAGCATCTTGGTCTCCATCACACTGAGACGAGCTTCTACTTCTTTGGTCGTAGGCCAGCACTCGGCGCCGTAAATCGCGACGGGGCGGATGACGGTTCTGTAGATTTTTGATTTGAGTCGCTCAGGGATGTTCTTATCGCAGAGTACGCCAGTCATTGAGCGCCACTTCAACCACGCTGCATTCACGCGAGAATTCGTTTCAAAACCCAGGCTGCCGTCAGACGCAAGTGCCGATCCAAGGTATTTGAAGGTTGTTGTCCGTGTGAGCTCAGTGCCATTGATCTTGATAGAGCCTGGCTCGCTCGAATCAGTGGTCAAGTACTCAGTCTTTTTGACGTTCAACCTGAGCCCGAACCTAGCCAGACGGTCGGACCAGGTCTGCACCTGTGACTCGAGCTCGCTTTTGTCTTCGCTGGCGAGCATCACATCATCGGCATAAAGAAGCGTCCATGGAGCCGGCTTCTGGAGGTCTTTTGTAATGGCATCCATGACGACAACAAAAAGTAGTGGGGATAACGCAGAGCCCTGGTGTACTCCGACGGAGATGGGGAAATCCGTCGATGTGCCCGCTGCCGTTTGCACTCGGCTTTTTGGGCTAGTGTAAAGGATGCGCACCCACTCAATAAGCTCTTCGGGAACGCCATGCTGTCGTAAGGCATACCATATAACGTCACGCGGAACGCGGTCGAAAGCCTTCTCCAAGTCTAGAAAGGCAAGATGTACCGGTCTTCGTTTTTCGCGATGCTTTTCTAGTAGAAGGCGAGTGGCGTGTATGGCATCAATGGTGCTGCAACCAGAGACAAAACCACACTGATTGGTGGTCAGCTCGACGATGTCGCGGATACGACTGTCCACAATTCGCTCAAAGATTTTCATGCTGTGCGAGAGCAGGCGAATTGGGCGATAGCAAGCGCAGTCTCCAGGACTGCCCTTCTTTTTCCAGATAGGAATCGTCGTGCTCTGTTGCCAGCTCTCAGGCACCTTCTTCTCTGCGACGACCTGATTGAAGAAGTCCGTCAACCACCCTGCAGGATTCCAGCATTTCGATTTCCACAGGTCCGCTGCTAAGTCGTCAGGACCAGTTGCTTTGCCTGATTTCATCCTCTTCATAGCCGTAATTGTCTCCCTCACAGTTATCTTCTGGACAGGACCGTATACTGGCGGAGCGCAAGGGATGGCGGGATGAGCAAATTCGACTGTCGAGATGCTTTCGAAGTACTCTCGCCATCGTTTCAGTGTTTGCTTGCGGTCCGTCAGGAGGTGACCATTCTCGTCATTTATGCCGAAGAACCTTTCTATATCCTCGGTCTGGCGATGGCGGGTCTTTGCGAGACGGTAAACATACCGCTCACCGTCGCGAGACTCGAGCTTCTCGTTCAATTCGGCAAAATGAGCTGCCTTCACAGAAGCAACGACCTTCTTCGCCTCTTTCTTCGCGATCTGATAGCGCTGCCAATTATCGGCTGTCTTTTCCGAGAGGAATGCGTGGTATTGCTTTTTCTTCTCACGTACTTTATCCCTGACATGATCCGTCCACAGCCATGTTTGCTTGTCAATCTTTCGTCGTCCAGGCTTGGTCATGCCGAGCTCCGACCGTGCAACCCGGGTTATCGCTTCGACAGCACTCTTCCAAGTTTCATCGACAGTCGTTACCGCCGGTAATAGAATGCGGGAGACGACGGCCGATTCCTTTTCTTTTTCCTTCAGTCGCCACCACTTGATTCTCGCTGGCCCACACCTTTCGGCAACTTTCGGTTTCGGCGGGGCGATCTTTAGCGTACAAATCAGCGGTCGATGTTGTGTAGCGACTGTTTCATAAGGTACTGCCTTCGCGTCTGTTACGAGTCCCTGATCGCGCTGCCTGACAAGGACGAAATCGATTTGTGTTCTGTTTTCACCGCTATAAAAGGTATTGAGATGGGAGTCACGCTTACGGAATTTCGTGTTTACAATGACGAGATTATGCGAATCTGCATACTCAAGAATTCGCTCGCCATCAGTATTGCGTGACCCATACCCAAAACCACCATGACAGCTATAACCGTCTTTAGTAGCTCCTACATGACCATTAAGATCACCTGCAACAACTAGTGCTTCTTGTAACGGTACTTCAGCTGTCTTCTCATCTAGCAGGTTCCAGAACTTGTCCTTGGTTTGTTCAGAGCATCCAGCCTGTGGAGCATACGCTGAGAAGAAATGGTATTTTTGGCATTCGATGACCACAATGATCTTCATTAAGCGATCATCGAAGCGCTCCACGCCCACTATCGAATCACGGAACCTTTCAGAGACAATTATGCCAACTCCATTGGTGGTTTTGGGTCCACCACAGAGAACGGCTTTGAAGCCGTGGCCAATGTCCCTCGACTTGCAGCAGGACCACCTCGTTTCCTGCACGGCACAGAAATCAATTCTTCGACGCTCTAGAGCTTCTGCTAACTCATACGAGCGTCCCGTTAATGTGCCAACATTTAACGTCGCAACGCGAGTCTTCCATACGTTGCGGGACTTTTGGACTAGCCTAGTTGCCCCCCGATGCCGTCCTTGCACCGGAGACCCTCGCATACTTTTCACACTCACCGGGCCTTGCAAGTGCGCGTCGGCTCCCGCGGACGCCGTAGCATTACATCGAGATTCTTTGAGTGACATTAACATTTTTGATGTGACTGGGGTGTTCGTAGGCCGGCCTGTCACGGGGCCTGTCGCCTGCATTCGAATGTCCGTGGTCAGCTCAGCCCACAGAGTGGGCAGTTTCCAGTGGCACCCCTTGGAGGAACGGACTTCGCCACCGGAAGAGTTCCCTATTATTTTCTACAATTCCTGGGTGACTCAGTAACTGCAAAAATCCTAGTTTCTATTCGAAATTTTGAGATTGCTGTTCGGGTAATTTGTGAAGGCCTCACATGAATTTTCCATGGGATAATATGCGCAACATGATTTGAATCTCCGAGTAGTAGACCCTATGCTGATCGATTTTGTGTATAAGGAATAATTATACTGAGGTGGAGGAGTGGGAAAGCCCCAATCAGAACTTTCACCAACAAAAGTTTTGTGGACTCGTTTCTGTGATACGCTTAACCCTCGAAT
This sequence comes from Haemonchus contortus, assembly GCA_000469685.2. Lineage (NCBI taxonomy): Eukaryota > Metazoa > Nematoda > Chromadorea > Rhabditida > Trichostrongylidae > Haemonchus > Haemonchus contortus. The sequence goes on along the minus strand of LS997566.1, from coordinate 8,421,421 downwards.
TTTCCACGGAGTTGGTGGGGTGACGAAGAAAGTGGGAAGTGATTGTGAGATGGGAGTGGGAGGAGGAAACAGGGTTTCAAGCTGATGCTGAAATCTTTCCATCGATTTACCGCACCAAATAATCGATCTCCAAAGAATCTTAAGCTCCCTGACTGTCGATTTATTGTGAGTTTCATTTTTTTTTGCACAAATATGGGTGAATTCGAAACTGTGGTGTAACATACGAAAATTATCCTGAAGTAGCAAAACAAACTCATGTTTGAACGTTTTTAGATTTTCGAAGATGTCAGGCTGTAGCCAAAGCAGGTATATAAGTAGTAAAAGAAAGTGTTAGCTAGTTCCCGTGTGAAGCTAACAAAAATAGATAAGTACAGGAATAGATAAACAAGCCTGATTTTACTTCAATCTCTACCGCCGTAAAAACCGTCCCAAGTGTAATCCAGGGAACGCCTTTGCAGTCGTCATTTGGGAGCTATACAAGGGCATTTCTGAAAATCTGAATATAAATCCAATTCACCACGCTTGTACAGCTTCGAATGAATACCTGCCCTCCTCATCAGCTTGCCGTTTGAGTGGGTGAGACCGCATATTCCTCGGTGGATAAGTTATCGGCTCTGAGCCCTCCTCTTAATTTAGTCCTTTCTGTTCAATTTGTAGGGATAAAAAAGGAGTCGTGGGCTGGGTTGAGGGTACCGGAACAACTATTTAGGATCCTTATGGTCCCTGTTTTATCCCGGCTTTTCTATACGCTTCCTAGGTCGCACTTTAAACAACACATGAATTTGGAATCATGAAGGCAGTTCTATGTGCAGTTTTTCAGATTGAATTACTCAAAGAGGCAGGAAACAGTGATGTAAGACTGTTACTTGTAGATATTTTGGTTGCTCTAAACTTTGCTTACTAACAGCTTGTTAACTCTCAGAGAGAATGCTCGGGCAACATACTAAACTCGTGCCTAGTCCCTCATCTAGTAGTCGTCCCCATAGACAATGCCCGTCCCTAGTGCGGCGTTAGATCAGAACGCGACGTAGCTCAGTCTCTTTCTGCACCATGAAGTTTCCATAAACTACCTCTCCTAATCATTAAAGTTCAGGCAAAAATCCATGAAGCTTTTTTAAATCCACCTCTGTCAATCCCATGCTTCTTTCAGTTCTGCGGGCATTATCTATGGGACGGCTACTTTTGTGGGACATGAAAGACATTCCAACGCCCAAATGCTGTCCATTTCAGGCAAGACACTTTCCAACCAGATGGCTGGCTGAAGTGAATATCGTCGAAGGGAATTCTGATGATCACCGACCTCATATACTTGTTAAACCTATAAGCGCTTTACATGACAGGGAATCAATTTCGATCACAGCTCTTTGATATTTTTGAAATATTTTGTTTGCGTTTGACTAGAAACTCATGAAATTATCTGAAAAATATTTTGGAAGATGTTAGTTTGATGATATATAAATATATGAATATTATATATAAATATTTGTAACTCAGGGATATGTTTATAATCAGTTTCGATTCATAATTGTAATTGTGCTGACAAAAGTGCCACAGAGGTGTAGAGCTTCATGATTTTTTCGGTCCTCCTAGTGAAAATGTTACCGGTTTGACTGTATAGTAACTGCAATAGCAGTGTATATGTCTAGTCTGTTCGTTCATAATGTTTGATATATTATTGTAATGAAAGATTATGTGTTGTTTTGAATGATCACGTCTGATGCATGAAAGAGCTATGCTCATGTATATATTTACGAAGAGGAGCTGATTAAATTCCATTTTTCGTTTGCTTCCATGTCTTTACGGTCATTGACGTTCTTTAAAGCCCGTCAAAAGTCTTGATTTCCGGGGGTAAACAGCCTGCTCCTAGAAGAAACAGTTTTTTTGTTTCATTGAGGATGTCAAAAATGTGAAATCTTTTCCTCCTCAGCTTGCAGCTACTCATGTGGGACGATCAGTAATTGCCCATGCAGAACAAAATATGAGAGTATTGGCTATTAGCTGCCTAAGGGATTTCGTGCGCACTATTTCTACAACTTGAATTTCTGGTAAACATTCACCTTGTCTACAGAGGAGTGGAATGGTGCAAAGAGGATTTTTGCACCTATCTAACTTGTTTTGCATTAAGAATGAAAAGAATTGAAGACTGGGACGAATATCTAAAACGAGACACGTAATTCCGGGGCCGGCAAGGCATTTGGGGAATCAGAATCGCCCAAGTGCTTTCGGTGTGCAGCATTTGATGTCATGATGATTTTGATTGTCTCCACCCATCCTGATCAGGACGGCATACTACTGCATAAATACATTATGGCGTCAATTCACTCTTTTTTCATTCTAACATTTTATCTCATTATCCTGAACCTTGTCTATAGGGGGCACTTCAAGCTTAATAAAAAAGGAATCTTAATTTAGTTCTTCAAATCGTTAGTTTTTGCTTCTGCCTCGAGGTTTGTAGGTGGAAATATTTATTACGGCCGACGTTTCGACGGACTCGTCGTTTTCAAAGGCCTGCAGTGGTTCAAAGCGTATTAATTGTACACTACCCCACCAAGCGCCTCTTCCGCTCTAGCGTTTCTGACGTACCATCAGGAATGCACGAAAAATGCTCAAAATCCGAAAGGTAAGCTCACCTCACTTCCACCGCAAAGTGTAGCCACGCTACACAGTTAGTACATTAGTAGCGAATGATCTTAGTCCGCTGTCCTTATGCAATATTATTGCGGATCAGCACGGTTCGCTGATTATGGAACTAACTCGCAATGTTGCATGAATGGCAAGAGATCATTTGTGATAGTCACACACTCCTTTCGGCTGTTCATATCTAGATTTCTGGCTAAAATCCAGAACGCTTCCAACGCTTTCCTCGACGATATCTCCGTCTCGTGAGCCAATATCGTACATTTGATGTCAAAGTCATTTCCACCATGCTGCTCTACTCTGTTTAATAGAGGAGGAATCTTAATTTAGTTTCTAGAGGTTTATCAGTACTATATAAGTAGGAAATGGTCTAAGTGTGAGAGCTGTGATGACTATCTTTGTACTGGTCGCGAACTATTTGTTAGAAGGGAATAAGATTATCAAAATTTTCTGGTGGTTCCTATTGAAACCTCACTTTTTAGGAGATCTGAAATCATTGCATCTACGTATTAAAAAGTCAGTGACAGCAAGTCGCCAGGGAGATCGCCTTTTGAAATGCTGTTTATATGACCACAAGATACGGTGATGTCTGGAAGCTGTCAGTATCCGTAAATAGGGATTGTTTGAGATCAGCTTCTTTTTTGGGGTGATGACCCAAAACGATCGCAAAAAAACGAACACTTACAGCAATTGTTGAATGACTAAGAAAGAAGTCGCTGCAAAAAGCACCATGGAGGCAAAATCAGCCATATAAAAACTATTATCTTAGCCACATCATAAATCAAAGTCAAAGCCAAAGTGCACTGCAGTCCCTTAGGATTAAGGCGAGATATTTTCAAGAGTTTGTGTTGAAAGATGTCAGTCTGCAATTGTTGACGAAGAGAAATCTTCGTAAATATTTGACGTCACCTTAAGGGGGGTCATCAGGCGTTAGAATGGCATAGAATTTACATAATTATAGATGAATGTTGTAAATACTGAAGGGGTGTTTTATTAAAATAGCGATTTTCTTCAATTTTGCAGTCAGGGATACTACTCAGCCCAGAAAAAGGCTGTCCACATCGGGGAGGGAAAGCATCTGCGGAAGAAATTCTTCGATAGCTTACAGAAATCCAAGAGCACTGAATATACGATTATCACTGTACCGTGTGTACTGTACTCTTCTACTGTAGCACTTCGGAGACTTCCATTTGACATAGTAACGCAGAAACGATCACTGTTCATTTCAAGCCAACACGAAGAACGCTCTTCCTTGGCAGTAAATCCAGAGAGTTATGAAAAAAATAATATAAAAATGTGGTGAATGTTATAAGGACCACAGAAAATGTCATGAAGGGGAGTAATTTGAGGAGCTGTCAAATGTCCGCTGTCGCGTACAGCTACCTATAGTGAGCCAGAAATGTCTTGCTCTGTCGTCTTGGACCTTCATGTATTGATTGACGCTATTAAATTATCCTGCTGCTTCTGTTCTGCTAATTACTCCAAGTGTACATTTAAGGGTTGGAAACGGTTAGTTAATAAGAAGATAAAGTCTTTGCTCATCGATCAAACCCGTCTGAGGGATGCGCACCGCACTCGACTCCCATTCAGAATCGCAGTGGCGTTATGAATGCGTATGTGGCCTACAATTGAGTTGCGATGGCACATTTCACACCTAAGGCAGGTTCCCATAGCATTGGCATTCGTAATTCGAAGAAGTGGATATATGGAAGACACTTTGTGGAGTGGCTGGGTTAGGCCTCCTCCTCAAATGGAGTTAGATGTGCTCAGTGATCCACTTGTTCAGTAACACTCTACGAAGTAGGGATTTCGTTCCATAGGCAGTTCACTGCGAAGTTTGGAGTTATGGAAAGATGATTTTATATTGTGCACTAGATTGTTTGCTTATCTCATGAGCCGTGACACCACTTTACTTCATAGATTGAAGTCTAGGAATTCTTTTTCTTGGTTGTTTTCTCAAAGTCTTTAAGCTTGGCCCACCTTTCGACCTAGTGGTCGTTGATTTTACTCGGGATTACCTGCGCCTGAATGTGTCAATCGAGCGATAACCTCTTCGGTCGCTTTCCCTCTACACCTCAAAACGCACAATCACCGAGCAGCAGTAACACCTTAACCCAACGACGACCGCGTGGCCCGCCGGTAAACCACACCATATCGTGCTCCTGTAGTATTTATATTACTTATCAAGCGTTCTTATAATTTTTCATGTTTTCAAGTATCAGATGAGCTCACAGCCTTCTAGAGAATCTTGAAGCATTGTGATCCAAGAAGCATTCATTTCTAACTACAGTTATAAGAGAAATTGAGCGTTAATGTAAGGACAGAATCAAAAGCGCGGTCGCCAATGGAATGGCCTGAAAAAACTAGATCTACTTGACCAATCATGCTGCGTGTGAAAACAGAAAAGTGAATGCCTTCCGAAAGAACTTCCTCAGGAAACCAGGGATTGAGGCGATCGGGAAGAATCTCTTCTCCCGACGGACCTCTGTGCATGGATATCTTCGTAACGTGATGTTGCTAAACTTATTTTCGTCAACTGCCTTTATCCCCTGACGGCAAATAGATCCTCAAAAACAAAGATTCAGTCGACTATTCTGGCCTACTTCCATCTGTGTGAGGCCAATGAGCGACAGCATCAAAATGAAAACCTTTTTTTGATTGAATGGGCAACTCGGGAATCTACATTGGCCAGATGTTGGACAGACATGCAGCACGGCTGAAGGAACACAAAGGATTTGTCAGTTTGGCAATTGTCTGTGGGAACATTTGCCTGGCCATTGCCACTCTTACAGTCACTTAGGAAGATTCAGAATCTGCTCTTTGAAGGTTTCCCTGCTACCAGGATACCCAGAAACTTGGTATTAGACATCCAAGGCACAACATGATCATTGATCAACACGAGATGTCTTCAGCATTTACACTTTACGACTCGTACCATTTATGAAATGTGCTGATTGTACAGTCGCCAAACATATTTGCAGTGCGCTTAATACGTTTAGCATTCATAGCCGCTATCAGATGTAATTATTCTTATCAGCCCATAATGGACTTCCATATTGCCTTCAGTCCACTTATACATTTCTCCGAAGCTGCCCTCATCACTTCAACCGAGTGGCTCTTTATCTTCGAATACTTCTTGTGCTTTCAAACCTCGAAAAAGAACTTATTGTATGTTTCAATGCATTGCTAGAGTGCTCTCATGGTCATGGAGAGGCCTTACCGAATTGGTGTGAATTTACTTATTGATACGTTTGTGAGTAACTGCTCGAAGACTGGCTGATTAGCTTCATCCCATGACTTTTGGGAAGATCTATTCGAAGGGTATCCAAGCGCTTTTCACGGCGCCATTCAGTCAGTTCTTGAGAACACCAAAGTACCTTCAGCCCCGATATTGCTCTCCTAACTGCTTCGCCATTGGATTGACGAGCTTCTGATAAACAGTTTCGATTCCCTTCTTTAGCAGACTTTGGCAAAGCATTGCGGGAAACAATTCTCTAAAAAAGCTTGAATGATACGACTGGCCCTTAAGAGACCAGAAGCCGTTAGGCAGTGATCCAAGTATTTCGGCTACTCCGTTTATACTTTCACCGCAGGATGGTGTAAAAGTGATCATTAATGGCTCTCATCAATGAATAAGCTCAACGATCGCATGGTTTTTCAGATGAAGTGGACTTTACTGCTTGTGGCTGTTGGCATGACGATAGCCATGCGTGACCAGTCTATTGCTATTCGAGGGAAGTTGATGTGTGGATCGAAGCCGGCGACAAATGTACGAGTGAAGCTCTGGGAAGAAGACAGTGGTACTGCGCTCTGATTCTATAAGGAATATCTAGCTTAGCGTGCCCAGACACGGCGTTCGGCATTAGAGCCTTAGCTTTCAAAATGCCTTCGTTGTTGCGGGAAGCTCTGAGAAACCCTCCTGATTCTAACACTATGCCTTTATTTCCCCATTTCAACCTATTTCTTTAGTGGCCTGCCATTGCTACTACTTGGGATACTCATCGAAAAACTTCCTTTGTAGTAGTTCAGAGACTTCACACTTAGCTGTTTATTTGCTTTATATGTAAAAACTGAGTCATTATCAGCGTGAAAAGAGGTGTCAGGCAGGGCGATACCATATCGCCCAAACTTTTCAGTGCCGCTCTCGAGAACATCATGCGTCATTTAGAATGGGGAGACTTGGGAGTGAAGGTCGACTGCCGCTATCCACATCACCTCCGCTTTGCAGACGACATCGTGCTCATAACACCGAACATCGAGCAGGCGGAACGACTGGTCGAGTTTGATAGTGCTTGTGGAAAGATCGGCTTGAGGCTGAACCTAACGAAGACGATGTTCATGAAAAACGGTTCGGTACCTGATGCCCCCTTCACGCTAAACGGAAAGAATATCTCCGAATGCTCTAGCCATGTGTATCTAGGTCGGGAAGTCAACATGATGAACGGCCTAGCTCCGGAGCTGTGCAGAAGGAAACGCGCCGCGTGGGGAGCATTCAAGAATATCGAGGGAGTAGTGAAGAAGACAAAGAACATCCGGCTCCGCGCTCACCTTTTCGACACTGCTGTTCTTCCTGCTTTGATGTACGCCTCAGAGACTTGGATTCTACGAAAGCAGGATGAGCATGCTGTCAGCGTTGCTCTACGCGCTTTGGAAAGGACGATGCTCGGAATTTCTCTGTACACGCAAGTGCAGAAGGGAATCCGGAGTTCCGAGCTCCGTCAACGAACGAAGATCATGGATGCCGTTGGTTACGCCAAGGAATCGACGATTAGGTGGGCCGGACACGTTATGCGATATAGTGATGACCGTTGGACTAGGGCGGTTACTGACTGGATCCCTCGGGACGTCAAGCGAACACCAGGACGGCCGTCAACGAGATGGTCAGACTTCTTCACAAAAGCTCTGAACGAAAGGAATGTTGATCCTCGTATCCCTGGAGCGATTCATTAGACCACTCTGGCTCGTAACAGGGACGAATATAGACGTTACTGGCGCCCGCTCGAGGAAATCGACGATCAACGGGACGACAGGTGATACAGATGATATGTAAAAACAATAGTGAGTGGAATGAAGCTTATTGTCTGAGCGACAAGGCATATTCTAGATAAACGGTATGTTTTTCGGTTCCGGTCCCCTACCAGATCATTCAAGCTATTCTTTAATACATAGCAACATAAATCGTGTCAGATTTGTCAACCAGATTATTTGATTATTTGGAAAGTTTCAGGTAATGAACTAGACATAAGAGGAGTGGTGCAGACTCGGTAGTTGGGTGAATTAATTCGTTTACATCCTGGACCTAGTCGTTGGCTTGAAGTCACTGACTTTTGGTTGCTTCTACTACGGTAAAAGTTTGGAACCTACATACTGTTCCCAATCAACTGTCCCTGTTGTCGATAGCATGTCCTGCTGGAATCAGGGAATCAAACACTCTCACTTGAGTTGGGAATTAGTGACAATTGGTATAGTTGAGATTCCTCACTACATTTGGGTTTGAAAAATACTTTTTAGGTCCCGACCCGGACGATCTTCTCGATCAAGGCTATACGGATGGAAACGGCGAATTCCATCTCCAAGGCGGAACTGCTGAACTTACAGCGATCGACCCGATCTTTAAGGTCTACCATGACTGCGACGATGGAATACTGGTAATCACTGGCTCTTCATTTGAAAAAACATGCGAAATGCAGCTGTTTGTTTATCGAAACTATTTTAAGCCAGGTTCAAGAAAGGTAAAATTCGCTCTACCAAAATCCTACATTACCAACGGAAAAGACCCCAAGAAAACTTTTGATATCGGTGGGTTTGATAATTCCTATACTGTGATATATTAGCAAATTCTGATTCTCTTTTTTTGCAAAAAGCTGCCTCGCAGACCAACTAAGATTTTCATCGGTGAAAAAATTAATTTTTCAGGAGTTCTGAATCTCGAGACCATATTCCCCAAGGAGGAACGAGAAATGATTGTCACGAGAAAGAGGAGAGGAAGGACTAGTGCTGATTATATGAATGTTGACGATAGTAGTGAAGAAGAACTGATCTAAACTCAGATAGAGAACTACTTCATTTGTTTCTGGGAGACCCCCTGCTTAGGGTTTTTTAATGCCAATTGCTTGTTTGACTTATAATTGGCTCTAAATCAAAATGTTGTCTGTAATTGCTACCTTCTGAAATTTCACGATGGTTGAATGAATTTAACAATAATAAAGTCCTCTTTTTTGTTTGGAATGTGCTTTGACTCAGTGAGTTATGTACCTGAAGGAAAGGCTGGATGGAATGGCAATATATAAATATATGAAGACGGATTTTCTATTTGTAGGCACATCAGTAAATGAACACAGAAGGAAGTCCAGGGCGTGGAGCCGTTTTACCGGTGAACCAAATCGGATCTGAATGAAGGGACAAAAAGTGCTGGTACTTACTACTGTTTTCTTTGAGATCCTAATCATCAAGTGTACTCTTACGAACTGTCAAAACGGAAGCTTTTCAAAGTGGTGTGTGCCCTTGGGTCTGAGTCAAAGTGCTTTATAGAGGGAACCACGCAGCAGAACGAATCTTGAGTGACAACTGTTCAGAAAATGTGTCACCCCTTATAAGTGACACCGTGTAAAGTCGTTATTGCTCACACTTCCTTGATATTAGGCAACACAGGCATCACCTACACTTATAAGTTGAGGATGAATAAATGCCATATATTTCCATTTTCCATCGAAATCCATCGAAATATCAATTATAGTAGAAAACAAGACTTACTTCGAAAATAACCTCGTGAGATTAAATAGTTTTGATGATTATGAATTCTTCTCTAACAGAGAATCCACTACCATTTAAAGGTTTCGGTATGGTCGGGATACAGCATGCCTGTTCTGGGTAACTTGAATGCTGGATTCATAAATTGACTTTGTTTGTTGAAGCACAGTAGATGACAAAGAATCTCTCGTAGGAGCATTAAAGGCACCGTTCACGATAATTTTGGGTAATCCAGATTATGAGAAAAAATGGAAGACAAGATCGAAACTAGTGCGACTGAGGTGAAGAAACTGCGTGCATCGGTGTTTCCAAAGTGAAAAAAAGGCCTCGAAAAAAAAGTTAAAAAGGGGGCTAGACGAGAATGAAACCAGAAAAATGAAGAAGAGTGGGGTGTCCGGACCAGCTGAACAGTGTGTTTCACTGCGCGCGTGTGGGTCCTGGAGCGAATAACAGACAATGGTAAGAAAAAATTCATCCACTTATAAGCATAAATAAACTTAAAAACCCTAGTGACAGCAAAAGTAGCTAACCTTTTTCAGCCTCTAGGAGTAGGAAATTAAATAAGGGATCGCGAGAGCAAAAAGAAAAACAAAGGAAAAAAGAATGGGAGAAAAACGTCGGCTTACACTCGGCGATTAGCTGATTGTGAGTGGGTCCTAGAACGAATAATATCAATCTGTATTGTCTCGACACTCGTCTAACGTGACACCGGGGCGGGAACGCGAACTACGGCAACAACGGGGCTGCCACTATGCCCTGGACGTCGAGATTGTGGGAGTGAGAGGGTCCCTTCTACAACCCATGGCGGTCGCTGAGTATTAATAAGATAAGAACTCAATAACTTTTTTATCGTGAACGAAGCTTTTAATATAAACCAGACTTCCTAGGTAAGAGAGGAGTGCGTACCTTGGCCCTGGATGAGACAGAATTGCGTACTCTGGCGTTGATAGAATGGAAATCAGAAATTTTACCGAATAAGAGAGTACAACCAACAAAGCAGGACCGGACGATGCTCCACGTCGAGACACATATGATGCATAAAGTGGATGGCTAGTTAGTCAGAGATGACGTAAACGACATATGGACAGTATGAAGACGGGGCGAGAACTGACAGAGTTTTGTCAGAAAAGCAGTGCCTTTTAGAACACCCCACACGAAGGTATGAGGGCAAACACCCTGTGCGTCCTGACCTCCTTGTGAGCCTGACCTTAGAAACATTTACTCGAGTTGGTGGCTAGTGTCAGGGTACCCCGAAAACATCTGGGCAATAACAACTAGCCAGCATTGAAATGCACTCGGTGTCGTGACCTTGGCTAGGGCTCCTAGGAGAAAGTCTGCATCGGTGGTGGAGCCTAGCAAAGTCGCGGCTGTGGGATTCCTGGTGCCCACCGCACCTGAGGGTTGATGATCGTGGGCCTGTGAATGCTCGTGGCTTTAGCCTATATCCTGCTGCGGGAACTGGTAGGGCCTTCCAACCCTCCAACCGAGCCGACGGTTGATATCCGAGAAGGAAGGGACGAATGTCCGAGAAGAATGACCAACTGGCGGACGTCTGGATGGAATGACTACGATGAGAGCCGAATGACTTGCCAAGAAGATGGACGAGGATGACGATGGAATACGAGATGTACCGAAGTAGATATGACACGATTATATTCTACTCTTCATGTTCTCCAAATAACACAAATGAATAAACAGGCAAACAGTCTTCAATGTAAATGGCAATAGCATGGGTGAAGTATAAACTGAAGTGTGCATTAGGTAGCTATGTTAGAGTGCATAAGCATGGTAGTGCAACAGAGAAGCATGATAGTACTGTAAATAAGTATGATGCAATAGGAAACCATTAGAGTAGAATCTATGAGGCACTGGTGAATATCTATAACTAAGGTATAAAACTAGGGAGGTGAAACTAAGGAGGTGGATTATTACTAATCGATATTGTACAACTACTGAGATCTAGTGCGAACTGCGGGAAGATATGAAGAGATAAGAATACCTGAGGTGGTCCTGGCGTGTGTCATAGTTGGATTGTTAGTATGTTGATATCGGTAACTCCCGGTGCTCCTCGCTAGGCTCCATGTAGCAGAGACGGTTGGGTGCGCAGCCGATCAATGGGTTGACACGCGTGGTTTTGGCGCCAAATGGCTTGCACTCTGCCTTCTAGAGGCTTCTGGCAGATTTGAATATAAGATGCATGCGGTATCCTTACACCGTACGATTGGAGCAGCTTTGCTGGAGGCATGAGGAAAGTCACGACACTCGGTATATGATTCAACCCCTTTCCAGTCGTGTCCCTTTCGTGTTCAAATGGAGTAACGATAGGCAAAATGTATTTGTCAATTCCATGGTCATTATCACATGTAAACAACCTTATCAGACGCCCAAAGATCTTCGCGTCTACAATGTATTCAGTCTGCTTGAATTTCTCTCCTACGCGGCTCTTCACTTCATTCTGGAAGTTCCTTCCTTTTGAGTGTTAATCAGAGTATCCACGGATATTTCAGTTGGCATCCGACGACACTAAAACATATTCTGTCCCTGTGCAGTCGAATTAAATATTTTATTTTTGTAGAGTATTTCCATTTTCAGCTTCTCCCATTGGGGTACTCCCTTAGCACTAAAAGATGCTTATATTAACATTTTCTTCAGTGTTTATACTTGTACTAACTACCTGTACCTGTACTTGTAAATACTTTAAAGTTACGCTGCTCCTATAGTGCTTTGACGTTAACTCCGGATGAGGTTGGCTGGACTTTAAGGCTTTCCGCCTTGAAGAGTATCAACCTAACATCCTGTGGGTAAACCTGGCAACTAGTATGGCTAACTCACTTTACCACTAGAGGCCTGCTTCTTTAAGGTCCTCGGGGTGTCTTCAGCCATACTTTCACATCGACTTTCCGAATATCAGTGCATGAGAAAATTATAACAGTTACTTTAGGCCTTTCCTAGGTCAGCCAGATAATAACAAAACATAATCTGTTCCAGAAGACCAACAAATGAAAAACATAAATTGGCCTTTTTATGAGGGTAGCATTTCGGTACAGTATCACCTGGGAAAGCGAATCATCTCATATACAAAGTGAAATAGGATTCTTCACGTAGGCATAATTGGACATGAACAGCAGTGATGACTATGAGATGACCGTAATGGTTTGGATGAGGAATGACGCCATATTCTACAGTACCCCTCAGACGAAGCTAGATCAGCCTTTGACTCTTTGGACTGCTTCCGAGAACGTATCGTCATGAAGTTATTCAAGAGTCAAAGCTGGGAAGTAGGCAGGAGCTCTTTTGTTAAAGACATTCTGATTCCAAGAAAATTGTAAGCCCATTGTAAACTGATCAGATAACAATAGCACTGGCATTCCCCAGCACTTTGGTGATCTTGTAAAAAGAGGGAGCCTCTAAAGATAATGGAGGAAATTTGGAACCTCAGTAGCTTCGTATGCCTCCTTGATAGGAATTCAATGAGTTAAAATTAATGCGTTAATAAAGGCCAGGCCAGAATGATAGCATAGAGCTACCTTGAAATTTTCTGGCTTTCGTGAAGAGATGTATCCCTTTGAGAAACCTGTTACGGTGTTCATCAAAATATGTAAGAGTCCTGGCCCACCACAATATCGCAATTCCTTCTGCTTGATTGATTTGCCTCCAATTTGAGTGTTATTGTGGGCACAGATTTACCAATACTACTCGTACTCCTTCCAGATGAAGTGGATTGTACTGCTTGCTGCCGTCGCGTTGACGGTGGCGATGCGCGACCAGTCGATTGCCGTTCGTGGTCGTCTTTTGTGTGGATCGAAACCGGCCTCAAACGTACGAGTGAAGCTCTGGGAGGAAGACAGTGGTATGCTGTGTTTATTAGGTCGTCAAGAAGACGAGATAATCATGGTCTTGATAGCGTATGGGGCGAAGAACACGGTGCCCTCAAAGCCCAATCAAAGTTCGAGGCCCGCCCTTACGTTTTGCCCACGACCATTGTTAGCCGCAAATCGGAAACCCCTCAAGCCCAACTGCTAAAAATAGCGGCTTTCGTTGAAGAGTCTGCGACCCTTTGTCGAAGGGGCTGCACCATAACACTACGAAGTGACCGTAATTTGAAAGCAACTACAGCCATTACGATGCATCTGACATCTTCTAAATCGTCCTGAATCAGGCGTCGTAATTCATTTGACAGCACATTTGGTAATATTGGTGCTGGCCTCTTGCTCTCTTGCTGACCGACCTTGGAGAGATGAAACTTGTAGTAAAACACCTTCCAGAAGTGATAACACCAAATCTTCCAAAAAAAAACCGAAACTGATGAGAAAATGTCAGGAGCTTCCTGGGTCATTTGATTAATACAACCCACCCGCCATATTTCCGTATCGGTTTTCGATTTTCAGGTCCTGATCCTGACGATCTCCTCGATCAGGGCTATACGGACGGAAATGGCGAATTCATGCTTCAAGGTGGTACCGCCGAACTAACTCCAATCGACCCTATCTTCAAGGTCTACCACGACTGCGACGATGGAATCAAGGCAGCTATTACAGAGTTTCTTTCGGGTGGTTGTACAAAAGAGACTGCAAAAGAACTGATTTAAGCCTGGCTCGAGGAAAGTGAAATTTGCTCTTCCTAAGTCCTACATCACCAATGGAAAAACGCCAAAGAAAACATTTGACATCGGTGAGTTAGAGTGATCACTTTTTCGAAAAAAGCATGCAAAAATAGTAGATTGAATTATGATAAACCGCTCTGGAAAACGCTCAAGCATTCCACCTTGCACATGAATATGTTGGAGAATTCTCAACAGTTGTAGCACCCTTTCCCATCCTCATCTATGTATAGATTTGTTAGTAAGTCGGTCTGAGGTGCATAGAGGTTGAATCGGTCTGGCCGGATTTCAGTTCAGAACTTTCTGAATGGAATACCTCACAATGTGAGGTATTTCATTCAGAAAGTATTGAGCCACTGAAAAAACCGATCGCTGATCAATTTCGAGTAACACTACTTATGGAGGAAAATATGTTGAGAAATCCATAGGCTTTATCAATGGATTTTTCCAGAGATGGAGCGTACAGCGGTTCAATTGTTTTGAAGAGTTTAAAAAGGCAAAGGATGAAGTCTTAGGCAATAATCAGTCCTGTTTTTGGAATACGCTCCAATTCCAGTCCACTTTTATTCACTATCGTAGGGGCGTTTGAACACTTGCGTAACTGTTACTGTACTGTTACCTGTAGCTGTACTTGCGGTACCCAGCCGATTTACCAGTCACTGCTTTTGGCCTCCTGAAGGTTCCAATTAAGTGACTCCGCCAAGATGGAAGGCTTGTTCACTCTGAAGGCTGCCTTAGAAAGTCATTCGAATCCGCTGCTTTTTTCTGAAATAATTGTGACAATGTGTTCGAGGTTCCCTATTTCGCAATAAAGCTATGATGTTCAGGAATTCTAAATCTGGAGACGATCTTCGCAAAAGAAGAGCGCGAAATGATAGTCTCTAGAAGAAGACGAGGAGGTATCAATGCAGATTACATGGATCCTGACAGAAGCAGCGAAAGAAGTGAAGTCGTTTCGAGAAATAGACGTGGAGGTATCAATGAGGAATACATGGATCCTGATCGAGCCAAAAGCACTGAAGATGAGACGGACAACTAATGTGACGTGCCTAAATATGAAACGTATCTCCTGTTAATAAAAAAAGGCTGGACTTCCGGATTCGAAATTTTGTGCTTCTTTTCTGATTCCCTTTTGCGAAGTGTAGATTGGTCTTTCAAGTACAGACCAATGAAGCCGCGTCCGTGTTTTGAAGTGATGAGTAGTCTTCCTTCAACAGCTGGAAAAGTTTGTTTTCAAATAAACTTGGCACTTACTCACTTTTCAATAAACTCAGATCCTGAGTTTTGCTCACAACGGACATTTCTAAGCTATACGTAAGACTGCACATTTGGTCGTGTTGGTAATATGTAGCTCCTTTCTCGAAAAACTTTTTGTGCAACCCTGCAGCAACTCACTTGATAATTAAAGTGACCCGATGACTGGCCGTTCTCTATGTCAAAGGCGCAATTCAAGATAATATAGGGTGCGCGGCGCGGTTTCAAACGAAGGATGGAAGTGGTTGTACGGAATTGCTCGAGAGTGGAGAATAATTGGCAAAAATTGGCGTGTTCAGAGAAATAAAAAACTTCGAAAGTAGTAAAAGTTAGGGATTCAACGAGTATGTGGCAACTAAATCGCGCGAGAGGAGCATTTGTTCATATGTGCGGGCCTTTGCATACGGTACACTTTCTGAAGGTGTGCGTCCCAGTGCGTGATGCCGCCTACATGACCTTTACAACGCCGGAAAACTCGTCCGCTTTTAGGGACGAACGTCGGCCAGGCCTGGTTTGGGGCTCTTATTACGTCCTTTATAGACCGTTTTTAGACCCAAGGCGGATTTTCTTGATCTCAGAATGATTTTCATGGACTTTGCCTTTGTGAAAACATTCCGCACCGGTTCATATGTACAAACTTGAGCCAAGATTCCATTCCAGCACACCTCAGACTAAGTTTATCTTGAGAATTTGCGCTCATAACACTTTACAAAATAAAAGAGTCCGTCAAAGATGTTCATGAATCTAAACATACCGATGCAGCCTGCGTAGGGATTCAGATGGATAGGGAGTACTTTTTACACCTCACCAGAATTGAGCAAAAATGGAAACAAGGGCCACGCGACGAATTTAAGGCGAGCGAAGTCAGTCGAAGCTTTTACCCTTGTTTTCCAACTCGACAGAGAAACTCAATCCCCATCCAGTCGAATATCTTATGAGTTCAAGGACAGATGATAAAGAACAGAGAGCACTCGGAAAAATCAGGGATGCATGCAGTGGGTCAGCTATGATAGCGGTGAAACGAACGACGAGCGTCTCGCAAATATGCATTTATGCACCTTGAGATTTGATTTGTGGTTCGAGACATGAATCACGTAGTTTTATGTTTTCTTAAAGATTTATTGCCTGCTCTCGTTAAGGGGAAGCGCACAGAGATTCTTTACTGTCACAAATGCATTTGTCGCATTTGCAGTCCTCATCCTTCTTGCACGGAGCGCCGACCTCGTAAATTAGGGATCCGAGACAGTTTCCTCTGAAAAATGACTTCCATCTACCTAGTGTTTGTCCTTGTGCCCCGTTGCTGCCGTAATTGGCTTTATCGCTCCTTGATCGATGTCACGTTAGACGAGCGTCGAGACAATACAGATTGCAACTATTCGTTTCAATACCCACACACAATCAGCTGATCGCCGAGTGATGTGGCGATGTTTTTCTCCCATTCTTTTATCCTCTTATTCTTCTTGCTGCCGCAATCCCTTATTCAATTTCCTACTCCTAGAGGCTGAAAAAGGTGAGCTACTTTTGCTGTTATCAGGGTTTTTTGTTTACTTACGCTTGTAAGTGAATGAATTTTCGCTTACAATGGTCTGTTATTCGCTCCAAGACCCGCACGCACGCTGTGAGACACATTGTATAGCTCGTCCGGACACCCCACTCTTCTTCATTTTTCTGGTTTCATTCTCCTCTAGCCCCCTTTTTAACGTTTTTTCGAAGTCTTTTTTCACTTTGGAAACACCGATGCACGCAGTTTCTTCACCTCGTTCCCACTAGTTTCGATCTTGTCTTCCATTTTTCATCAAAATCTGGATTACCCAAAATTATCGTGAACGGTGCCTAAAAGAAGGAAGTACGACGAAAACGTTTACAGAACGTTTTCCAATTGCCTGTTACCATCTACCATTGTCTTTCACAGATAACCCTGAGTTTCTAAGTGTTTCCAAATTCTTTATGGTTTGGTGCCTTTAATAAGGTATGTACGCAATTTAAGACTTGGCCTATGATATGATTCATGAATTATGTTATTTTACTCTTCTATAATGATTTATTGCCTTCTCTTCGTTAAGCGGCAACGCACAGAGCTTCTTTACTGTCACAAATGCATTTCTCACATTTGCAGTCCTCATCCTTCTTGCAAGGAGCACCGACCTCGTAAATTAGGGATCCGAGATAGTTTCCTCTGAAAAATGACTTCCATCTGTCATACTTGTGAACCTGCCTTGCTCCTGAGAAACACTTACGCTGGGTCATACTCGCATCCCACAAGGGTCATGTCCTTACACCACATCACTGCACATCCGACCTTATTACTCCACTGCCAGACCAACTGAACTAGTAATGTCCTTCTGTTTGTTGTCGCTATTCATTGATCTTTTCTTACCTGACTGTAATGACCGACGCCACGATTGAAAACTTCCAGTGTGAGTATGTTGTCTTCAGGCACTCCATGATTTTCTAGTTCGCTAAACCATGCGGATACACTCTAAAATAATACCTTTTACACATTTTTTCAAGTGTTGTTGAGCTCCAATGTTCTTACCCATTCTGCGACTTCCGTCTTATTAATATTGAGCCCCGTCGTCATGTACAAGTTCTGCCCCCAGTAGTCCCTATCAGCATAGGAGTCATGCGCAAACTTGCATTCTTTAGCGTAATTCATCATGTTTTCTTCAATGGCACAATCGTAAGTCTGCAACAGAACAGGCTATCACACTTCCCAAACGTTCATGGATCCTGGAAGTCCCTACACGCCATACATACATACATACAGCATTGCAGTACGACAGTAATTGATCTAGGGGTCATACCATTTTCAGCATCCTAGCTGCCTCCGGGGCGTAACCACCAAGTTTGTTCTTGGCTTTTCCTCTGGCGACGAGGGTCCTGTACACTTTAGCTTATCGTCTTTCATTCATTCCTATTTCATTGCTTCACTCAAAATTACCAACCTATACTCGTTGTGTTTGTCAACGAACATGTTCCTTACTTCATCGGACATCCCATTTTTATCCGGACACATGGCTGAATTGCAAAAATCTCCGCAATCTTTGATTCTGTTCAGCGGGTGAGTGGTTCAAAAATAATCACTTACATGCCCATCCAGGTGTGGTGAGAAGTGTCTGAAATTATACTCTAAAGAATTCTTACTGGTGATTAACATATGAAACAGGTTAACAGAACACTACTCACCAAGAAGGCGACCGTGGCGAGCGCAAGCATTTTTCGCATAAAATGTGAATGCCAGATAGGTTTAGGGTACTCTTTATATACTAAACGTGTTACAGTTTCCAACTGCTCGAACACATTGAATTATGGTATAGAAATGATCTTCGAGCCAATGTTTTTGAGAGTGTATTTGCTATGCTTTCGCCATAATTATATGAGTGCGATCTCCATTGTTTGATGAAATGAAAAGTTCAATTATTAGTCTGGTTTTTGGTTCGGAATGAAATCGATTGTCAACTACTGCCAATTTTTTCCAGCAGAAAAGTTTTGTCATAATTGAATTGTTTGACTTCTCAGTAGATGCCGAACTTTTCCTACTTTTTGACTGAATAAAATATGAGCCGCTCTTCCATTCTTTATCCTCTACGTTACTATTACGTCACTTGAAAGCAAACGAATTAGTTTTCAGTTTGCTTTCACTGAACAATGCACAATGGATCTCATCCATTAAGGTGCGAAAGCATAGCAAATACACTCTCAAAAACATTGGCTCGAAGATCATTTCTATACCATAATTCAATGTGTTCGAGCAGTTGGAAACTGTAACACGTTTAGTATATAAAGAGTACCCTAAACCTATCTGGCATTCACATTTTATGCGAAAAATGCTTGCGCTCGCCACGGTCGCCTTCTTGGTGAGTAGTGTTCTGTTAACCTGTTTCATATGTTAATCACCAGTAAGAATTCTTTAGAGTACAATTTCAGACACTTCTCACCACACCTGGATGGGCATGTAAGTGATTATTTTTGAACCACTCACCCGCTGAACAGAATCAAAGATTGCGGAGATTTTTGCAATTCAGCCATGTGTCCGGATAAAAATGGGATGTCCGATGAAGTAAGGAACATGTTCGTTGACAAACACAACGAGTATAGGTTGGTAATTTTGAGTGAAGCAATGAAATAGGAATGAATGAAAGACGATAAGCCAAAGTGTACAGGACCCTCGTGGCCAAAGGAAAAGCCAAGAACAAACTTGGTGGTTACGCCCCGGAGGCAGCTAGGATGCTGAAAATGGTATGACCTCTAGATCAATTACTGCCGTACTGCAATGCCGTATGTATGTATGGCGTGTAGGGACTTCCAGGATCCATGAACGTTTGGGAAGTGTGATAGCCTGTTCTGTTGCAGACTTACGATTGTGCCATTGAAGAAAACATGATGAATTACGCTAAAGAATGCAAGTTTGCGCATGACTCCTATGCTGATAGGGACTACTGGGGGCAGAACTTGTACATGACGACGGGGCTCAATATTAATAAGACGGAAGTCGCAGAATGGGTAAGAACATTGGAGCTCAACAACACTTGAAAAAATGTGTAAAAGGTATTATTTCAGAGTGTATCCGCATGGTTTAGCGAACTAGAAAATCATGGAGTGCCTGAAGACAACATACTCACACTGGAAGTTTTCAATCGTGGCGTCGGTCATTACAGTCAGGTAAGAAAAGATCAATGAATAGCGACAACAAACAGAAGGACATTACTAGTTCAGTTGGTCTGGCAGTGGAGTAATAAGGTCGGATGTGCAGTGATGTGGTGTAAGGACATGACCCTTGTGGGATGCGAGTATGACCCAGCGTAAGTGTTTCTCAGGAGCAAGGCAGGTTCACAAGTATGACAGATGGAAGTCATTTTTCAGAGGAAACTATCTCGGATCCCTAATTTACGAGGTCGGTGCTCCGTGCAAAAAGGATGAGGACTGCAAATGCGAGAAATGCATTTGTGACAGTAAAGAAGCTCTGTGCGTTGCCGCTTAACGAGAGAAGGCAATAAATCATTATAGAAGAGCAAAATGACATAATTCATGAATCATATCGTAGGCCAAATCTTAAATTGCATGCATACCCTATTAAAGGCATCTCACCATAAAGAATTTAAAAACACTTAGAAATTCAGGGTTATCCGTGAAAGACAATGGTAGATGGTAACAGACAATTGGAAAACGTTCTGTATGCATGTATAGGAATCACAGGACGGTCTTGAATTTACTCTGCTACTGTTGTACTGGCGTAGCAATCGAAACTTCGCCTCTGGTGAATGACGTGTTGCCACAGAAGGTTGCGGGCTTCTAACTGTACACTCCCAGTCCTACACTGCTCAAAATACTAATCTTTTTCGTCGTACTTTCGCCTTAAATTGCAGCTAGTGCACGCGCTGCCGGTCTTAACGAGAGCACCCACGACGGACAGGTGGATCGCTCCCAACATATTTGCAGCATGGCTGGACTGTATGCAAGGACGAACACAACCTTACGGTAGCTATCCGTTAATAGTCGAGCAGTGGCAAATACTTCATCTTTGATCTTGTTAAAATTCTTATCCGAAAATCAAGACCGACCTAGATAGCGTCTCGAAAGGCGCTATGAAATTAGTATGTGTGACTGAGAATCTCTAAAGTTTAGAATGGAATGAGCTTTACTGCATATCCATAAAAAAATGGTCAGAATTTTGCTGAAAATTGCCCTCCATAGAATCCTTTGGTGAGACCACGCTTCTCGAAGTGATCTCAAACACGACCAAATAAAAAGATTATGAAGCACTTCCTACTTCGCAATCTCACAAAAAAAAATGATAACAACAAGATAACGAGAAAGCTAAAGAAGACCTTTGGGATGAAGCCAGCACACTCGCCTCATAATTCCATTGTCAAATAATTTTTCAACACTTTATTTCCAAAAAGGTGGAGGTGGTGTGCTGGCATCCGGGAATCGCGTCGCGCGTCATTGTACCTTTAGAAAATCGGTGAGGTCTTCTTACCCTCCACGGTCGCTCAATCGGCACCACACTCGTCTGGGAGGATAAAATCATCGTCTTGAATGTATATCGGCTTAACACCACTGTATAGGCCACATACGCGGTCATTACGCCCCATATTACTTCTGAATAGTGTTCGAGTG
Source organism: Haemonchus contortus (assembly GCA_000469685.2). Classification (NCBI taxonomy): domain Eukaryota; kingdom Metazoa; phylum Nematoda; class Chromadorea; order Rhabditida; family Trichostrongylidae; genus Haemonchus; species Haemonchus contortus. The sequence continues at coordinate 8,400,060 of LS997566.1, read as the reverse complement.
CGAGGCGCGATCCAAAAACGGGAATCGTCGAGGTCCATGACTTTGTCTCTCATTCAGACTTTATTTTAACAAGCACGGCACCAGGGATAACATACGGCCGCAGTGATGAAGCTCACCTATCACCACTGCTCCACTCCTGCTTTCACCGGGATTACTGCGATATGCGCTAACTCTGAGCTCGACCATCGTAAACGCCACAGTCTAACACTGAATCACATGGAGCAAAGAGAGGCACAGGGGCATGACGTCATGTGCAACAATCAGGATCACATCAGATGAGGAACTCAGCGGCGAATAGTCATCGATCCTAAAATGGCACCTTCTGTCCCATTCAGCGCCACTTGGTTCAGTCTCATTACTGTTCTGTAGATGTAATGGTTACACAAACTTGAAATACGAGGTTGAGATCTCACGTCTAAAATTGAAATATTACTAGGCCCTAGAAAAACCAGTAGTGACAGTGCACAGATTCTGTCTGTGCTCAAATCCCCCTAAGTGCACTTTAGATTATTGCTTTAGAAAAATTTTTCGTTCTGCCAGTTTCATAGTAATGAAAATGCTTAGAGGACAACTTGAAATGGGTAACTCTCTTTTGGCTCATTAAGGATGATTCCATGAAAGGATATTTGCGGGCTAAGTTAGGGCTAACGATTTCGATAGAAAGTGTACGGGTAAAACGGGAATGCAGGTTCGACTTCTGCCCGAGGCCGACGTTCGCCCCAGAAAACACAGATCGTGGGTGCTTGTATCCTTTTTCTTCTCGCATTTTTCATTTGAAAAGAAGACACAAACAGAAGCCAAATACGATCGGTTGATTAAAAACTCTCATAGCGAAACACGGCTATCTCATGACAACATACTAAGACATTGAAATTGCTACTGCAGAAATCAAGCTTCAATGGACATGATCAATATGCACTTATCGAAAGGGGCGTCATGTGGAGAGAACCGGCAACCTAAATTCGTCAAACCAAGGACCATTAGCTGTTGAGGGTACCATTTTTGAAGGCTAACGCTAAGGGGTGGGTTAGGGAAAAACTAGGCAGACTCCAGTAAAAAGAGGAGAACAAGGAGGCGCTCACAGTGCCCATCCTGAACAATCTACGGTCCCGGGTCGGATTTTTTCCACTGGAAAATTTATGCCATCTCACAACATTTAATTATACTATTTTTTGGAGGAATCAGCGCGACAGTATTACGTTACATCTGCACTACCGTAGTACTGCAATAGTAATGACAAGCGACTTTGTAAGCTTTACACCTTCCCAATACGTTCCGTTTGAGAAGCTGATTATTACCGCTGCCGCTCACAACTTCACTTCACCTGCGTTACTTATTAGGGGGATCGATCCGAATAAAGCTCCAAGTTCGGAATGTCAACAACGAACTTCGAGCAGGGGGAGAAGCGTCCTTAGATTCCCCACCAATGTGGATTGAGTTTTTCTGATAACTGAGACGCAGCAGGTGATTAGTGATCGTTCAACTTGTTTTCTCCCAACATATCTATATTTGGGTTAGCAAGCGAACTGACGGTAGCTACTGAACTTCTTTTGCTCGATTTTTGGTCGACTCTCGGTCGACATTGCAATCTAGAAAAATTTCACAGAATAGAGTGAGAAGGAGCGGGAGCGGGGGAGGGGGGATTGGGGAAGGAGTGTGGAAAAGCGTCTTTCTCGAATGATTATTAATCGCTTCAAAAGTTAGTACATGAATACAAACCCCTAGCCTGCTCAATTTACTACCTCTTCCACCCCTCGACCATACTCGATCGGTATAGCTGAGCCACATCAGGGCACTGTAAATTAGTTCCTGAAATACCCATGATATTGATGAAAGGTGGGCAGAACCGGAAATTCACAGATGTATGTGTGTCATCAGCTCCCAGAATCGTAAACACGTTATGGAATCGCTGACCGTTGTTATCTGATGTTAGGAAAAGATTTTCCCTCCGCAGAACTTACCCAAAGTAAGCATATAAACTTGCCAAAACGATGGTCTCAGTTGCAAGGTCAGCACCCTGCCCACTTTTCCGCTTTGGAAGTAATAAACTATTTAAGAGAACCTGAACCTTCCCTCACTGCCCACAGTCACCACTTTATCTCCTTCCGCTTCTTGTCGACTTCTTACTCAATTTCATTCCGAGGGCTCACATGAGCCACCCGTTCAGGTGGATAGAACGATGATTGATGCGGATGAACCAGTCGTAACTTTAACTTGTCTATAAATAGAATCCCAGAAAGTTTAAGGATTGTAGTCATTCTTCACCAGTTTTTTTTTTAAATTTGTTGTAATCGAGTAGATTTAGACAAATATTCCGAACAGGGGACAGGGGAGGTTCTCTTTCGTGGAAAGCCATCGTTCCCTACTAAGTGATCATCAAGGACGGCGCCCACGAGTGCTCCTCCCTGGTTGCTTACAGTAATCCTCTAGATGATACAAAAAGACGTCCAAAATCAAGCGGTATCGGGACAGAATTTTGCAAATTAGAATTTGTAGTGAAGTGGTACCTGAGAGGTGTACTTCTTCAGAAGTGCACGTCCTAACGAGAGCCAAATCTTAAAGAGTTCAGTCAGATGAAGGACGGTGCTTGTACTTTTCAGTAGCAGATTGGAGCATTAAGTGGACGAGAGCCAGAAGAGGGCATCTCTACGTAAACGTTTTTTATTCGGAGTGATAAATTGCTCTTCTGCTTCGACGTAAATTAGATCTCAACACATTAGAGGTGATTTTCACTGCCCACTTTCTTTTGAATTTCAGGTTAGTGTTTAACTTTGTGCGTCAAACAGCTCCTGAGCAGTGGCAATTGTACATAGATATGTGCAAATTATTGGGAAAAGCACAGTTCTTGATACGGTTTTTAACTCCTGATTCATATCTTCAATTCTTATTCAACACCTAATTTACGTTTTTACACACCCACCTAAAGATCGAAAAATAAGGTTAACGCAAGTTCATCAATCGGCCATTTATAAAACGACGCTTAGACATTTCCAGGTACTTGCTCGATGACTTCTTTGCCAAGCAACCCGAAATGGAACAACGTTTTACGTTACTGCCAGTACACCTTATTTTCTTGATTGTTAAAATCGAAAAAAGCAAAGGTGGTGTAATGCCGAATGACCCTTCATCATATGCGTGGTGAGGGGATTGAACCCCGGACTGACACCCACAAGTCAACCAACAAAGTTTTCCACCCATCCGATTAGGGTTGATCGGTATAGGACTCTTTGGAGTGTGTGGAAGCATTTAGTCGAATATGTATAAGAGTCGAATCCAGAGCGCATCCCAAAACGGGTTTGACTAGGGCTGAAGACTTCATCTTCTGTAGTCGAAGATAGTGGACTTTAAAAAAACGTTCGAAGGCCAACCGGGAATCGAGAATTCCTTCCGAATGGCCGATTGGCATCAATTGGCATCAGGACTGTCCCAGAGATTGAATAATTGAGTTAAGCCTTATTCGAATGGCCCACATAAATCTTATTATATATGAGGTACATATTAGAAGTATTTCCGCAATATTCACCAAAGAGTGCTTTCGGTTCAACCTGATAGCCCATATATCCAGCTGTTGTAAGCAAGACATGTTGACGTATTTATTTGTTTACTGAATATTAAGCTAGCTAACAAGGGTCTCTGCCAGCTCCCTAAACAAGGTGAAGAAGGTCGAATGAGTGACGTATCGAAGAAAGTCAGACTGACCCAGTTGCCCGTACCTCCCTACAAAAACTCTTGTGTGGTTGAGAAATCAAGCAACAACTCCCAAAAACCGACTGTAACCCGAGTAACTGATAGGGAACGTCCCACTTGTCAGCAAAGAAGGTTTAGCAGTAGAACAAAATTGGAAATTAAGTTAGAAAGCATGATAAACCACTTATTTCTTTTCCTGTCGGTATCCTAACGAGGTGTTTTTTTCCTCTAACGACATCTCAGTGGTCCTCGGGAGGTTTACCCTAAGAGTTTCTCTGCATCCTCTCATATCGAGAAGAGCCGAAAGAGGGAGGAATCCGGTCAAACAAACTGGGCGGAGCCTAGTTGACTACATCGAATCAGCCAGACGAACTGTCTGCTGGCATCACGTCAACAGCAACGCCAATGCATCATTTCGCTCGAATCCTTACCATCCTTTTTCTCGCTCTACTTGGTGTCTTCGCCCAACAACAGTATGACGAGGTCAGTATTTTCATCAGAACCTACTCAGAAGCGGCTTTTCAGCAGTGAAAATTCGCTTACATACCTTCAATGCTATGCAGGCGCTGATCCAAAATAAGATTGAACGACGTCAGAAAAATTCTTTTTCACCTTTGAACTTACAAGAATTCCTGGAGGTTTTCTAAATTTGACTCAAATTCGAAGAAGTCCTCTTGGCCTAGGCTAATGTATTCCATAGAGAAAGACCGCCTATTGGCCCCTACATAGAGCCTGATCAGGCTAGTGAAGCTTTTTTGCGAACTTTGTTACATAAGAACTTCAGCCCCTGTAAATTTCCTTTGAACTTGTAAATGTAATGCATCTTTATGCCTATATAACTGGGATTGTCTGCGGGCCGATCCCTCTAGGTCGGTACAAGGGAAGTCCTCTTTCTTGAGTCTAATCATCGCTATGTGGTCGCATGGCTCATAATACCTCAGCAAAATCTTTTTGATATACCTTCTTATTCCGATTGCTTTACGGTCTGAAGACGAGGGTTGAGTGCGGGATTTGACCCTACCGTAACCCGGCGAACGGTCCTGGTTCGTCAGGTGTTCATGGTGCGGCGAATCCCGATGGACACCACGACTTATTCCGTCTATTTGTTGGAGGCCCTTTTCCGAAGCGTCGTATATGTGGATAGTTCGGGACTTTGTAACCACATACGGCTAGGCAGTTCCATGAAGTATCTTGTCTGTGGAATGCTGCGTCCGTTGCGTTCTATTCCACCGTGAGGTAATTGTAAGAGCATAGTTTTTGCGCAGAATTCCAGTTTCTATTAGAAAATTGGTGGAAAAAATTCTATAAGTATTTGCCCTCAGAAATTATCAATAAATATTAAATTATTAAATTAATAAAGCAAGTTTTCGTAGATGCCCTCAATACTTCGAGAACATTTTTGAAAGCCCTATAATTGCCAGATAAAACTACTGGCAATCGACTAAGCGTGTTCTTGCACTATCCTAATGAATAGGTGATTAGTTGGCTTTTCTTGATTGCCTTGAAAATCCTCTATGTTGATTGCGACAAGCGACGTTATGCTTGAGTCATCACATCTATACGTATATTCTCCAGCACTGGAAAGTCCCTGTGATATGCAAAGATCTCTCTTGAAAGCTGTGTTCCGAGGGACTGGGACATACTATTCGTACAGGGTCCTATAGTATTTGGAAACCTTAACTTGAAAAATTTGTTGAATAGCTACAAGTCCGAGCCTTTACTACTTTTAACTCAAATTCCCTTTGAAATAGGTTTCAGAATGAAAGATATGATAGCATAAAGTCGTACTCGACACTTTGCGGAAAATTTCTTTCTTGAAATTTCAGTGAAATGCTCCGAATGAGCGGAAATGTGAGACAAGGGTACTCCTAGGATCTGATACACCCGCGCTAGCGGTGGTGGTAGTGTTCCTCCTCGGTTATTGGTACCGATTGTACTCTGAACCTTGTGTGATCTGCGAATTGAAGGACTGACACCTTCAGAGTTGAAGATATCAAGAGCTTCGACGGTTGCTTGGTTGTATGGGCCCAAACTTATAAGAAAAAAGATTGGCTTTTTTAAATTCCCAAACATTTTTTACTCATGACCTGAACTATGAAGACCTGTTCACTCTTCGCTCCTCGTTCTTGTTCATAGGGGCCATTCCATTTCAGAGAATAGCACCTAGCATGGAGAGATATGGGCTCTAGAAACCAAAATTTGAGCTCAATAAAACAGGGTCTGGAGATCGAAGTTCGAGAGGGTCGAACCCTCTAGATCATCGACCCTCTTGAACTTCAATCCTTCAACCTTCTAGCTCAGATAAAAAGCATCATCGCAATCGAAATGATTAAGCCTTCGGATAGAGGAGCTAGACAACGCCAACAGGGGCAAATATTGGAATTCAAAAATTCTCGAAAACCTTTCTTCAATGTGATCGAGTTCGTCCGGTCCCAATACCATTAGTCATGGGACAACTTTTCGGCAGCTTTTATCGAATCCTCGAATTGTGGGCGAAGTGTAAGGGACTGCATCATTCTAAGAGCTGTGTTACCCGTATTCACCCGAATGGATGAAAAACTCCGATATGCGCATCTGCGCTCTATGAAGGCTTTTGTATAGGCTAAATTGAAGTACGAATGCCATCCCGACTCAGGGAACACGCCAGCCAAAAAAGTAGTTCATCTGAAAAGAGGTTTCACCAGCGCAGAACATTCACTCCAACTACCGTATGCTGACAGTGGGAGTACCGACCCGTTTTCCTCGCTGTCTCCACCCTTTCAATGACTTCGTGCTCAATCGCTTCGAAAAACTTCCATGGTACCAACCCTTCAGCCAACTAGGAGAAGCTACCAGAGGCTTTTTAAGACCTGATTTTGTAAACAAAAAGTAATGGCTCCCTTTTGAGTATGGATTTGTTCTACCACGTGATTAAAGAAATGCTGCTGATTGTTCATGGGTAGATAATGGGAAGGAGAGAACACTGCATTTGCAAAACTCTACAGCAAATCAAAACATGAAATTATAAAGTAAGAGTCAGTTGCTGTGATGCTAAGCAACAGCTAAGCTAAGAAATCGGGAGTGGGTACGATTGTTTGAAAATGAGATCTATCGATTCTCGTACCTTTAGTTTTCTCGAACTTTAATTCCTGGGGAACTTAAAATCAAATAAATTTCCATTTCCAACAAGTTATTAATTATTTTAAACGCACCACCAAGATGTGAGAGTCATGGGCTATGACATCTCCGTTCATCAAGAGATATACTTACAAATTCCAGGGCACTTCGAAAAGCTGACATTGCCCCTATTCAGCACTTGACAACTTTGAAATTAGCTGATAGTCGGTGAAATTCAATTAATTTCCCAAAAAAAGAGATAATGTATGGCCTTCGTTAGAAAAAGTGCCTACGTCATGCATTCTATATTATTTAATGTGCACATAAAAAATATGGATCAATTTTTTGCATGCGCTATGCCCTTATCTTTGCTTTGGAATCCAATTGCATTTCTTGAGTATCCACTTGGTCTCCATGCCATGGGCTATGAGTTTTTCTTGGTGCGTATTCATATTATTACTTCATCTTTCTGAACAAATCCGAAATCAATCAAGACTTGCATAGGGACGAAACTAGGGATCTTTGAAATCGGAGACGACCAATTTCTGAATTACTTTCTACTTCTGTGCCATATTTTGCTGATTGGAAAGCGCTCGATGGAGTGAGCTAGGTGAATATGTCTCAGGTAGGAGACTGCTCCTACCGTTGCGTATTGGAAGCTCGTCTCTAAAATCGAACCCTTAGAAGGTGGTCATTGCCCCCTCATCATAGAAACGCCTGCTCGAGAAGGTGAAAATTAGTATCGAAGGACTCCTTTATGGTAAGAACTTCATTTCTTGATACTGAGGCCTGGTTGGGAGCTCTAAACAACTCTTCAAAATATTTCGACTCGACGGCAAATGCACGGCGTCACCGGAAGTTAATATGCCACCTTATAAGATTGTTGGTGTTATTGCGTAAAACGAACAAAACGATTCAAAAAGCTTCCCATTAGAGAGCATTTGTATTCTATTTTGTTGTTCCAACGTCAAATACAAGTTGATCGAGCTTTTGCGTCAATCCTCTCCTAATGAACCGGTAGATCACAAGGGCCGAATGAGTGAAATTAGAATGGCATTTATTCAAAGGAGTTGTAGGAATTTTAAGCTTAGAACTTATGGCAAACAAAAGTGAAGTGAAGTGATATCCGTTCAGTTGACGTCAGCGGCTGGAGTTATGTAGGAGATCCCCTCAACTGATGAGAGCCGCAAAAACTTGTTTTTCCCTCTGTAGTAACCTTTTCCGCAGAAGCAACCGCTTCACTGTTCATTTTCTTGCTCACGAAATGCGCAGCTTCCATTTGAGCATCGGAACCCTCTTACTTCAGACACTTCCTAGGAGAGGTGCAGTGGCAAGTGGAGTACACTGTCACACGCATAGTTCGGGGAACGAACCTGGAATAAACAGCGTCTAACGTCATAGGACGTTCCATCCCTTCAAGGCTAGTCAGTGGGCACCAGATCTGTCTAAGAGTATAAAACCATTGTATTGTACATTGGCTGGCCACCACGAATCCTTGCGTAAGCTACAGCTACACACTCCACTAGATCCTAAATAGATATTGAGTTCGTAGCGAATCCCGGAAACGTGATTGGCCAACATCGACAGGCTCCATACTTCAGACATTTGCCGAGGAAGAATTAAAGGTTTGCCCAATTCACCTGGAAAGATCGGCCGGGATGGTTACAATGTATTCAACAGGATTGAAATCAAAAGTAGATAATCATTCTCAGAGCCGCTGAAAAAAACTTTCCAGAAATCCTTATCTATGGAAGTGATGAAGCGAAGTACATCAATTTGCATTCAACAGGGAGCGCTTGAAAAAATAGCTATGCTCGTGTATATATGTGAAATTTGCAAAGCAAATAACTTTTTGAGAAAACAAGTTGGAGATACAGATCTCGTCCTCAGGAGTTATTCATGCCTCAGGTATATCAGAGTAAGAACGTTCAAGGCTTAAACTTGTACTGCTTCTAGATGAGGGCACCAAACAATAAGTTGCCCGGGGTAAAATAAAAGAGCAGGGACGATGTCAGGTGGAACAGTAGGGATGGAATAGCAGCCAAACGTTGCCGGACCAATTTATGTTCATTCGGGCAAAAATTCCTGAACTTTTTCTGTAGAAATAGCTGAATAGACTATTAAATAGTAATAACCGATATGGAAAGATATGCGAACCCCATAACTGCTCTCTGACAGACTTCCCAAAGCTTTTTTGCGGCACCCAGTCCACTCTTAATTTCATGTTTTTTCATGGGATCTAGACTAGGTAGGTATTAGGTTTGCCGTTGTTGCCACTGAAGGTGCATGATAAATTATTCATTTAACATAATTTCATTTATTCTCATTATAATAATTATTCTTCACTCCTCTTCAAGCTGTAGTTCAACAATTAGCCTCGATCTAACAGGTGGCTAACGAAATTTCACCCGATAAGAGGCGAAATGAAGGGAATATGAGACATTTTTGCTTTTAGACCTCCTAAAAAGGGGTTTTTCCTAGAATCACGCTTTGAAAGAATCAACTAATCATAATATATCCTGTCTCCTGGCTTCTACTTCTGTAGATACCGTACGACTCCACAGGGAGACGCTGATGTTATCAGAAGGTATTCAGTTGTCTGTAGCCTTAGCTACCCGCTACCCTGAGCAGAAGCCCTGCTATGTACGTCTCATTCTTTCATTTGGGGGCCTAGCATCGCCCAGAGTACCAAACATCCCGTCTCCTTTCCCTCTTTGACAAACGATGGGTCAATGGTGCGATTCTTGGGGATCAACAGAATTTGGTAGACCTAGACGGACAAAAGCTGTCGTGAAGGCTCAACAACTCTGAGTATCGCTCAGACAAATAATCTGATAAATCGTACACGATTTAGAATTTCTACTTCGATTTGGGTATCAAAATTTGACTAAAATTAACTGAAACTCAAATAAGAATGTTAGTGACAATTCAGTAAAATGCCTGGCGTATTCCGGACAGCTAATCTGACCCCTTTTCTTTATCTTCAAGACTGTAGTTAACTGCCCTTACTGGATTAAGTAGCTTATACGGATCAACTTTGTATGTTATACATTTATTAGTCCGTTTTTTTCTAAGTTTCCGTCATCGCAGAAGAATAAATAATTCAGTAACCACGGGATGTCTGATGAATTAGCCTGAACTTTGTCAATAGTCATCAAGTCGAAGTGCAGAAGTACCAGAAACGATAGGAGATATGGGTGCATGCCTTTCAGTAGAATGATTGAAGGTCCAGCGAGTCTATTTGAGCTGGGGCTCGGACGGATGGCACATAATTTTGAGGGATTTTCATTTGTTCCCTCTGAATTAGCGCTCACAGAGAAAAATTTGACTCTTCAGTGGAACAGAGGCACACTCACGTCATTGCCTTCAACTCTATGTCCGTTATAATGCCTAAGGGTTTTATAATTGTGTTATAATGGCCCTACATATGTTGTTGGCCAATTTGTAATAATCATATAAGTAAAAAGTAAGGCTACTAATTAAATTATGCCAATGAAATTAGCTATAACTACAATTCGCTGTAAAATACATATAACCAAGAGAATCTGATAATTTTTGAGCTTGTTCAAAGATTGCTTGACATAAGGAAATGAAGCCTTCGGGCATCAATTCATCTCGTTCGTGGGATACGCCAAGCATTCGATTTCCATTCAGAATCGTAAAGGCGTATTGAATGTTTCTTTGTTTTATACAATGAATTGTGGTGGCTGGTCGATGCCCGAAGGCTGGCATCTGCAGTGATTTGCATATATCCTTTCAATGAGTCTGGTTCCAATTGATTGGCCCCATGAGGGACTGTGTGGCCTGGGTGAAAGGTCAATCCGAGATTCGATCCCCGATCATTTGCATGGTAGTAGTGGGCCAATCGGCACTATACCACTTCCTATGCCCATATATGTAGAGTAACAATACGAAAAGCTGAACTGAGATAGAAACCTCAAATATGAGAAGATAAACAATTTGGTAAACAAGCGGCTCAGTCTAGAAGTGTTTATACACATACGGACATAAGGACCGTTCCAGTATAAACCCCAATTATCCTTTCAATTATGTGATAGCTTACCAAAGCTTTCTTCAGTCGACCAGGCTACTTCAATTACATTTCCGTTCATTCAGCGTCTTGAATGAGCTTCTCTTGGGAGCAGTTCCGATGAGGTCCTGGAGCCGGAGTCTAATTAACTACAATCGTTCGGAACTGACTCTACAAAAAGTAATGAAACTTCATTCTGAAGAGCGGATTGGCTTGAAAACTTCCAGTACTGCGACCTTTCATTTGTCAAAAATTCAATTATACAACACGTCACCGCTACTCGAAAGTATTCCTTACCCGCTCCCTGAGAACTTTTCAAAACAGGAAGGGAAGCATTCAAAGAGCCAATTTCACCCTGTCCATCCATAACTTACCTCTCATCATTACGGTTGATTTGTGGAACAAGAGGTTTGCCTCTAGTCACGATGAGTTAGGATCGGATTCCAGCAGGAGTAAAATCAAAAGGTCTAGTCCGTGTAATAATTAAAGATTTTGGGAGATCGTCGAACAAGTATACGTCCAAACGTCGGCTTTTCTCACCCATTCCCTTTTCTGTGGCCACTTTCAAACCACTTTCTCAAAAGAGGGCTTTATTTTTGAGGGATCAGTGAGGGGCAGGCAAAAAGGAAAGTAGATTTTCCTCTTTTGTCTCTAATGGGGATCTGTAGTACACCGGCATTTTCATACACAGAGGTTACTGGCCCCATTTCGTTATGGGTAAACATACCGCTGAGTCTCAACCGATGTTCAATGGTCATTGCGCCGTGTATCCGAATGACGTCCAAATTAGAGTTGAGGTGTTAGAAGCCTTCGATTGTTATCGGTATATGGGCATGTGCAGGCTTTTCACAATAGGTCGCCATCGTATGCTATCAGTCACAATGCTGAACCATGGATGTAATTATTATTATTATGGCTGCAATTCGTGAGAATATGCTACGAAAATCAGCATTTGACAAAACGAACTCATTCAAAACATGTAATCATTATGCGTATGCGTGTGAATGCTGTCAGTATATAGTAAACATCGTTTGAGATTAATCCATGGTGGTATAATGAATATGTAGGTGGTGGAACAGAAGTACTATAGCGTGCAAAAGCTTGAGTTCGCCAGTCAATGTACAAAACGGTGCATTTATTCCTCCAGGTTAGTCTGGAGACAATGAAATTATCCGAGAGGGATGGACCTAACCTCCTTCGGATAGCCATGATCAAAAGAAAAACCAACCACGAGTAAATAAGGCGTACCACGTCTACTGATTATAGGGTGTTATTGATGAAATGAGGTTTTTCTAAGGAAATAAGAATTAGCAAAGTAGTGGAGGGTGTGTATTTACGGCTGAGCTTCCATTCCATTCTAATTCGAAATCTTGTTACACCTTCAAACTGCATTGGAAGCTTCCGTCCTTTGTTGGTTATTGAAATTCAGTGCTTTCCAATTGTAATGGGCTATCTGGAGCTATCTGGAGATTCTTTTCGGATTGCCCTCCCAATAGACTATAGGATAGGTCCCCAGATGGCAGGATCATTAATGCCCTACTGGTTCCTCGAATTACCTCATAATACAGAAAGAAAATAAAAAAAACTAGTTGGTTCCAACAACTGAGAAAGTCGCTGAAGAAGCTACTACATACATTCGAGGTTTGAAATTTGAAAAAAAACTAATGTTGGTTTAACAAAAGCAAAAACTCTGAGTTGTCGTTTTTTCCTCTTGGAGATTGACGGAAAAAGGGATTCGAAAGTCCGGCCGACTTACAGCTTACCCTCAATAGGTCATAAGGTTGATGCATAATTATTGCTGACTTTTTCCAGCAAATTTTACCTGAAGAAACAATAGGAATATTTAGCAAAGACGTGTTCAAATAATTACTCCGAAACATATCCACCACCTACTCCAAGCACTGCTTCCTATTTGCTAGGCAGTCGAATTCCGCAGGCGAAGAAGTTCCGATTCTTGGAGGCGATCACGCCTTGACGTTGGCCATCAAGCCATCCATTTCGTCGAAAGTTCTGTTCGTTAACCAACTTTTCAACGGGCAATTCACCTCAGAATCCATGGGAGTTTTTGGTGAATGGGGCAGATATCATTCCTTAATCGGCTTTGGCTGATCGTTCCATCGCCGAGAAGTTCGATGAGATCACCTTAGGACTGTGCCACCTTCCAACCTTTTCGAAGTAATAGAGCATAACGTGGTGCATATGAACACGGCTTTCTAGACATGTTTCTGTTTAGGAAGATTATTTCTATTCAACCCCAAATTCAATATTTGAATTGTATCGAGCGAAATGAAGCCGCGAAAAATCCGCAATAATTATGCATCAACCTGTTAACTCTAATTGTAAGAGTGTCTTAAGGCGCTTTTTGATCGTGTGAAGTCCTTTGAAAGGAAAAGAAATCTTCGGTGGTCTAGCGAATAATGAGATTACACTCATAAATGGCCTATTCGTGAAATAGCTTAGCAGTTCGACTTCATAATCACCATTCAGCAATGGAAATAATGAATATTCTTTAAATGGATGTAGACATCATATAGAGAATAATATTTACCATCTTCACCTCTAAGAAAAGGTTCCTCGCTTGTAAACATCCCAGAACGATTTTCATACAGCTATGCTATGCACTTCCCCTACAACTAAATCCACTACATAGATAAGGACGATACTTGTGAATTGAATTGGAACATGGATCAAAGTTGCTCAAAGTACCGGAAGAAACTGTGTTGAATAGCAATTAATCAGTTTTCGGGGTTGACGATGTTGAATATCGATAAACACCTTTCCAAACCAGTTGAGTTCTTCCAAAATGCCGATCCTCGGCGTTTTCATGGCTTATTATTGATCCACAGTACCTCTTATCACAAAACTCGTCCTTTTAAAGATTCGCTCCTACGAGTGGTCTATCAGAAAGAAGCTCTGCAAATATTGTGAAAGGTTACGATGCAATGGGAAGCGCACTGGAGGTGGTATAGTTCCAATTGGCGCACTTACACATAAGCATGGGAACGGGTACGGATTCCGGATTGATATCCGCTTAGGCCGACCTAACCATCCAGCCCTCTGGAATCACTTAATTGGTGCCAGACTTGTCCGGGAGGGTAAAAGCGCTGACCTGTACATCGGCTAGCCACAATAGGTCAGTGTATAGGGCACATACACATTCAATACGTCACTACGATTCTGAATGAGAGTCGAATCCGGGACGCATCCCCGAAATGGGATTGGTTAGCCCAAAGCACACAAATGAATGAACTTACGATTTTACAAAAATAATTTCGATCTGATGGAAGTAAGAAAGAGTCCAGTAGAAGGTCTAACACTCCGAATCCGTTCTACCCTGAGGAAGCTTTGCTTTTTATTCGATGTGGGTATTCTTCTCCAGTTGCGATCCTGCGCTATACTTGGGAAATTGGTGTATTCTGGCACTCACTATTTATCTCCCTATGATAAGCTCCGTAAGCTCGAACAGACTCACTTTTTCAGTTATCTTTTGGTTGAGTTTACAAATTTTATTCCAGTAAATATCGCGCCTGCCGGTACGTCGACGGGAAATTCCATAACTTGCTACAAAATATCTACACACGTATAAGAAAATATTATTCTTGTTGGGAAGACCGTGAAAGGATTATTGGGATCTTGTGATTACAAATAGCAGCCCTACTCAGCGAAATGAGCCGATTTGATCTTCTCAATTGTGTCGTTCGAGGTGAAGTCGTATCTTTGAGAAACACCTCGCATATTAACACAGCCCTAAACTTGTGAGTAGAAATTCTGACTTCAAGAAACCATTTCAACAGGATACAGTTGAGCCGTTTCGAGGTCCACCTTCATAGAAGAAAGGAAACTCGGAAAATGAAAAAACGCTCGGTAATCTGACGATTCGGGTAGTTGCTCCGTACAACTCCGTGTTGGATAATCATTGTAAACAATGCAGCTTTACGGTTAGAAGCTACCTACATAAGAGCAGCAAGCACGAGAGGACCTGCAAATGTCTATCGGGGCATTTTTCCCAACTACAATCCTTGCAAGATCAATTGCCACAGTAATTCCAAGGGAAGTTGGGTTAAAGCCAACTAGTGCCCTTTCCACATGCATAGTCCAAGATCAGGTCCTGATTCGGTATTCGTTGAAGCTAACCGAGCCTTTCATCCTGCCAGGGTTAACAGTTTTACCAGTCCCGTCTATGGCATACTTACAGCACTAGACAGTTGGTTTGAAATTCTTACGATTCCCTAACAGGTCTTGAATGTGTGACCGTGGCAATAGGAAAATCAAAACTCAGCAAACCAGAAAAGCAGCAAAAAGTTCTACTCTTTTTTATCCCTCAAATCTTCTCTTATACAGAGTTACAGTAGGAAAGCAGGTGAACCTTGTAGATATGCTCAATATATTTTTTTCTTTGTCTTCGGATGTCTTAGGGTGCCTTAGTATTCTCAAAGAGAGCTCTTTGAGCTTCTGTTGTTCAAAAATGATCTATGTATTCTACAAGGAGGAAGTAGTCAACAACGAGTTGCCGAAGATTTCATCATGCGTTGATTTGTCACTTGTTCCACTTCCGTTACTCGGTTCCATGCACGAAAAGGCTCTTAGGGCTAAGTTCCGAGAATCAACATCATCGTATTTCAGTGGTCACCACTTCCTAGGGAGAAGGGCAGATGAATCGGTCAGCATAGTGACCTCCCTACAATTTGGTGTCTTTACTGGCTACCTCAGCTATTTTTATCCAGAACGATGGAAAATATAGCTGTGTATATGTACGTACGGTCGATGTATGGCCCTCGTTACCCACAGATGTGAGGGAGCGGCAGGAACTTCTTTCAGAGTAGGACTTGAACTAATAGCTTGAAATTACATTCGAAATAGTACCTGGGGATGATCCGAATTGAACGAAGAAATTTCACAGGCCTGATCCATCAGGACTTTTAAAGGGAGGTGGTTCGCTCAAGGATAATCTCAAGGATCCAACTTCAGAAGAATTATGTTTCCGAACTTTTTTTCTTCAAAATTTCTAAGGGTTAATAACAATGGGAAAAATGCCGATGATGATGGGATACAGAGTTTATCTGTTAAAGGATGTGCTACTCTTTACAGAAGTCTCGAATTTAGCTCATAACGAATCTAGAGGGTTCGCTACCGCACGTGAACGGGTTCCCTTACCATACGCAAAGCTCAGAGGGAAATGATAAGCAGGATTTCTCGAACTGCGACTTCTGTGCTGTCTAGCTTTGCCACGCACTAGCTGTCAACTAAATAGTGATTGCTGTAGAAATAGAAACTACATGCATTTTCTTTCAGCAATACCCGTACCTGGATCTGGTCCCTGAAGTATACAAACGATCACTCTACGGTGTTGATGATGGATTCACGTTCAAAGGATTCCGAGGGTTGCGTGGCAAACGGATGCCCTACATGAATCTCAAGGGACTACGTGGAAAACGAACGCTTTAAGTAGGTAACTGTTATCATGCAATCAATAAGTATAATAAACAAAAACAGCAATGCGCCAAAAGAGTTGTTCTGCCTCATTTTCCGAGTCAAATCTCTTGTCAGAAACTTGCTCTTTTGCTTCCTCACCATCTACCCGTGAAACAAGATATGTATTAGGTGTGTGAATTAATTTCCGCCGCCGAATTCCAAGGGCCGTTGCGCGATCCATGTTAGAGGTTTATCGGTGAAAGCTGTCATGTTCAGATCAGTCTTGTCCCAAAATCCTGTTGCTCTCAGACTGATTGGTCATGGAACGTGATGAACCGTTTCCCCGAGGGGCCTGTCGCGCCGGCGGTGACGCCCTGCTCCTCGCATTGGCATCGGTGATCGCCGCTTAGGAGCGGCGTCGCCGTCGGCGTGATTGCCTGATCGGGGTCTTACGCTGCGCTCGCTCTCGCCCCATTTGCCACGCGGGATGTTGCTTTGGCCCTGGCGGCCCCTACGCTGTCCCTGCACTCCGACCCTCACCCTACGCGTGCTACGTCCTATGCCCCGGGATAACCTGCCACAGCCTATCCTCAACATTCAATCCAGATATAACTTTCACGGCATCACCGCCCACGATCTTAAACCACTAACACAATACTATACGCAGTCTTCATGGATACGCCAATAAAAAGGGGAACATCAATACGACAATGAAAAGAATTATATAAAAAAAGGAATGCCTGTTATGTGCAAAGATATACATAAAAAAAGGAAAATGAAATACGTCACAAATAAACTACGATGAAAAGCCAGCAACCTACGTCTCAGGTGGTACGAACCCAGTAAGTTAATCTCACGAGGGGAGGCGACGTGGCTCAGGACCGCTCGGCACCTTTGGGCTTCCATGCCCAAGTCGATCACTTCATACTCCATCGGATTGCATCATACTTCCAGGCTCGAGCGGTACGACGACAGGACGACGGGCAGTGGCGGCCGGCTACGACGATCGATGCAGACACACTGCCGGCTGATGTTAGGCCAGAGCACGCGTCGAGTATAGCCGACGCTCCGGCACCGATACGCAGTGCGCGCCGGGACCCCTGCGCGCCCGACCAGGCGTGGCCCTTTAATAAGTCGGGCGGAAGCCACGACAGGGCCCTTCCCCTGCTGTTTGATTACAAGAAAATTGGCATTGAAGTCCACCGGATGCTTCTATTGAGGACAAACTTCATCTGAACGAACCTGCTGAGATAGTTTCTCTTCACTCGAGAGCTTGCAACAAAAGCGGAATGTTTATCGCCAAAAAGTAATGCTGTGCTTGCATTTGGTGGTGGGATCAAAAGGATGTTTTGAACTATGAGCTGCTGAGCCAGAACGAAACTGTTACTGCTGACCGCTACGAACACCAACTTGACAGTTTCTAGGATGCTCTCACCTGAAAGCTCACCTTAATCGCAAGAAAATATCATGAGGTGCCGTTCCACCACGAACATGCCAGACCCCATGTTGCGAAAAATGTCCTTGTAAAAAAATTGCAGTTGTTGGTAGGGATCAGGTTGTTCAGCTCGCATACTCTCCGGATCTTGCCCTTTCTGATTACCACCTATTCCGGTCCATGCAAGTCAGTTTGGCAGATATACGCTTCCGGAATGCCGAAGAAGTGCGAAAGTGTGTGGATAACAAGATTGCCTCAAAAGATGAAGTCTTTTTTAGACCCGGGAGTCAACAAGATACCAGAAAGATGGCAGAAGTTGTAGCTAACGATGGGCAATACATTGATTAATGTACATTTAGTTTTAATTTTGTAATGAGTATGTTTTTGCGCGCGAAAAACGGCGGAACTTAATGCACACACCTAATATAACCACATCTCGAATGCGGCGAAGTGGCAGGTGGCGCACTATAACACACGCATCATCTCGAGATCGAATCGCTAGACACTTGAGGAAGCGCAAGCTTTCATCTCCCTCTTGCCGATTGATTAGTACTGTACTCGCCTGGGAAAATAAAAGCACCGAGTTGAACATGGGCTACCCACCACGAGTCATTACATGTAAAGGCTACCCACTTACGCATTCAAATCTCTCCCTCACAATTCTGAAAGAAACCCGAGTGCGGAACGCAACCCAAAACTAGACTGACTAACGGCAAAGACTTATTTACCATCTTTGATTTCGAGTAAGCAGATCTTGGAGACTTCGAGAAGCAGAGTCTTCATTTTCGTAATATGGACCGAACCCACTCATCCCTCTTATCACTATCCCGTCCTTTGGCTGGAGGGTGAAACATGGCTCGGTGAAAGCGACCCTATCAGCCCTTTCAGTTCCAAATACGATTTCCTTTCCCACACAACAGAAAAGGCATCAGTAGAAGTAAGCCGGTGAGGGAAAGACGGGGTGGAGAGAGGGAGGGCGGTAGGAAAAGAAGATCGCTTTCCATGACGCCATGACTGATAAATAGTCAAACAACTCCAGAATACCCTATGCAAATGCTCTTGCATCTCTGAACGAGAAAGCGCCGTATACTATCACAATAGTCAGGATTGGGTGCTGCTCATGACTAGGGCACTAGAATATCGTACTTATTCTAAGATCCTTACTTTCTCTTTTCTCCCATACGGAGCCCCGCACCGTCACAGAATTCCTTTGCCTTGTAATTGATTCCGCTTCCTTCTGTTTATGGTATCTTCTGCCGCTCCTTGATTTCGACGAGTTCCTCCTTGCACACGTCCTGCCACCTCTCTCCACCCTTGGAAGCCCAACTATTACATTATTATTATTATTATTATTATTCAAACAATATGCTCTCACTTGCAGGTCCATCGACCGTATTCAGTCTACCAAATTTGTCGCCTAACTATAGATCTGCGTTGCTGGTGAAACAAGAATATCTTACAACAACCATTATCACATGTTCCGTTATCAATAAATTTTCATTGTTGAATTCAACCGATCAATAAGAAGCTATACAAAACAATTTGCATTACCAGAGGCCAATTCCTTTCATCAATCACGAATATGAGTCGAATGTCTAACGACAAAGGTAGCAAAACTCCTCCGTAACAAATTTCTTCGACCTAATCACGAAATTTTGATAACAAAAGCTCAAAAAAAATTGAAATCTCGAACAAATAAATAAATAAACATACAACTGGTCTTCTCAAACCGAGGATTGAAAAATCGCTTATCAAGAAAGACTCCTGAACTCAGCAAAAGAAAATCAACAAGTCACAGTAAGAATTAATTGTGTATACAACCAAAAAAAATAGTTTGAAATTGAAAAGTAGTTGCGTATGAGATCATTGTTCCTCTTCTTCATACCATTTCTTACGTTTTTCGGGTGGAGGCATGTCACCGAAGAGCTGAGCTTGTAATTCTTCATAACTCATTGATGCAAAATCTGAAAAAAATCAACTGAGAATATAATGCACTACAGAAACGATGGTGAAAGATTGATGCAATGACATCGTCTTCCGTTCTGAACAGTTGCCAGAACCAAAATTAACTCTGGAAGAAACTGGTTTGTTCATCCAACTAGATCTGTATGCTATCTTAAACTGAGGCCTTTCTTACAAATGAAAAGGCGAATTGCTACGAAGCCATGAATTGTTGCTCACCTGAACGTTTCTCGTTGTCAGTGGCGGTCTCCTTTTCTCCATCTTTAGACGCTTGCGGAGGAATGAGCCAGCTCCCTGAAAGATTTGTTTACCTCTCCCACCAATGCAAACAGAAATCATATCAAACATAACATTTTAGACAACGCGAAGCTAATACTTTGATTTTGTTGTTAGAAGAGAAAATATAATAGTGAAAGAATACCAACACTAAACGTACTCACCAGAAATCTCCGGACCGTCTTTTCCATGTTCCAATTCAGCTCCCCATTCACTGTGATTAGTCTCGAACTCGATCATACAAATCCGATCACCCTTTTTCGTTGTCCGAATAGGAGTTATCATCGAAATTTGGCCATACTAAAAATGGGAACTGATCATGCAATCTCAAAATTTACCAACTTACAGGGACCGCTCAAAATACACGAAAAATGCCATACGTTTTCAAAAAGTTTCCGCAATTTCTCTTCATCATAGTCGCTGTCTTCTGAAGGTCTCCATTTGACTCGAAGAGTAGCATTCTTTTCTGGAAAGCAATTCGAAAGGAATAAAGAAATGAACTCAAAAACGGTATTGTGCCGTGTATGCAAGAACAAAAATTCCACCTTCGCTTTTCTCCGGTGCTTTGCTTTCTGACTGTTCCCTAGCAAGCCGAGCTAATCGCTCCTGTTGGGCATGCACTTCGTCGGCTGCTTCTTTCTCGAGCTTCTGCCGTAAGCGTTCAAACTCGGATCGAATACGTATTTCCTGAATAATTTTTTCTTTTTTAGGAGCCTGTTATGTGGTACTTCAGTACAAAACCATGTGACACTACTAATTTTCAGAGCGATGGTCTTTCCGTTTCGAGAAGCAGAATGAGTGAGGCGATATCATAAAAGAAACTGTCTTAGGGAATACACATCAAACCTCCGTCAAAGAATGATTCAGAAGTGACAGAACTATATCGTACCGGGGTCAAAACATTTCGCTGAAGGACTCATCGCTATTAGAAGAAAAAATTCTGCCCTGTTCCTTACATTCGGGCTCCAGAAAATGTTAGAAGGATCCAGGAGTAGAGGTCAAGCAACAAACAGCAGCAATAAGTTTGTGGAAGTGTAGACAAGTAAAAAGAGACACATCCGCACAGAAAAAAACACGGAAGAAAAGAGGCAAGATTCCAAGAAGTAGAAGATAAAAAACGCCATCGTCGATGGCATAAGGATATCAGATTGGAACCTCCCGAGTAGAAAAAGGTATCCCTACAGCGGTCCTTAAGTTCGAAAAGGAAGGAGTGGAAAATAAAAAGCTCATCGAAAAATCAGCCAGCATGTGACCGTAATAGTGAGTTCACTAAACTTTCAAAATGATTTTTTCAACCTTTAAAAAGCCTTGACATCCAAATAATATGCAGCGAAATAATACAAGCTCTGCTCCACCTTTTCTAGAGTACACTATTTGAAAATAAGTTATTTATCATATATTCATAAGGATCCTATTAGACACATATGTATTGGGTTGTAACATAAGTTCGTTGAGTTTTTTTCACAAGGATTTATTAGAACAAAAAACAAAAATAATAACCCAATGATGTACCCGATTTTGTATCCTCCGTTACTGTTTACCACCCCCACCCATATCTCGACCAATTTGTTGATGCCGTTTCGCCAAAAATCGGCCGGTCTGGTGTCGAGGAGGTTGTTGAGCCAGTTTTTAAGACCCTCTTCGCCATCGAAGGGAACACCAATCATTTGGTTTGACATAAAGCGGAAAAGGTGATAGTCGGTAGGTGCAAGATCCGGAGAGTACGGTGGATGCTAAAGAACCTCCCATTCAAGCTCTTGGAGCGCTGTTGTAACGACTCAAGCAATATAGGGCTTGGCGTTGACGTAGAGCAAAATGAATTGACCTTATATATCGGGTCTTCTCAGCCGAATAGCCTCATTTTCACGGTTCAGCTGGGCAATGTAGACCTCCCTGTTGACAGTGGCGCTTCGTTCAAGCATTTCCCCGTGCACCATGCCTTCCTAGTCCCACCAAACGCAGATTCATTAACTTCTTTGGGTGAAAATCTTGCTTGACTTCCGGCTTCGGCGCCTCTCCTTTTTGTGCAGTAGACACACCTGAGACACCTTCCCCGTACACACTGCATATGTCCCGAACGGCTTCGGCTGCTTTTTGACTCGATGAAAAGCAAAGAAAAGCAGATGTCGAAATGCTTATTTTTTCCTCCTGGATATTCCATTTCTGAGCCAGAAAAAAGACGAACAATTCAACTATTCAAAAAAAACAAGTAAAATAGTTTTGTAGAGGAGAAAGAGCTTTTCGAATGAATGTCGACACTTCCCCAAAAAACAAAATAAGTCGTTGTCAAATAACTCTATCGCAAAACTCTACGAACTTATGTTACAACCCAATATTTACATAGCCAGGAACTACAACAAACCTCTTCTTTTCGCTTTTTATGTAGCTGAGAAGGTGTGAGGTGCTCATCAGTGTGTCGTTTCTCGGCAAACTCTTTCTCCTTCTGGTGCAATTCTTCAATTAACCTTAACATCAATCACATTGGCTTAACTTCAAACAATCTGCATGAAGAAACAAGAATGAAGAGTTTTATATACTAATGTGTAGGACCTACTTCCTCCTAGTACTATCGGCTTTCTCCATGCGGGCTCTGTGACTTGCCTCTCTATATTTTGCACGTTCATATTCACGATCGTATTCATCCTGAAATAGATTGGAAAGGACTAATATAATGAAAGATAACAAACAACGCTAAAATGATAATTCCTATAGAAACTCTTACAAGGATGGCGAATTATGGGTAAGTCTTCTGACTAGACTCGAGCCCGTATCACTGTACGGATTCTAGTATAGCCCGAGTGTAAGCTTCGCCCACAGCTCGCCATCCTTGTGGGGCTTTCCCATGCATACTCTAGCTAAACAACAGTAGTTATCAAAAAAAAAATCAACACAAAACTATAGAAAACTATAAACCCACTCGATTAGTTTTGTCGAATAGAAACTGAAAAGCCTCTTTGGCGATGATGAACTTCCTCTCTGCTGAAAAAAAATTTGAAATGGGGTTAAGAACAAGTAGACCATCGTACTAATAGGCTATACTATAATGTAGCGTCCCATAGAAAGACAAAGATATAAGCGCCAACTACATCCCGCGCCTTCATTGTAAATGAGAAGAAAAACTGGATATCCTTTCTACCCAAACTCGACCATCAGAGAACTTCAATAAAGACATTACCTTCTTCTTTGTTGCCAAGATTTTTGTCAGGATGCCACCGTAGACACTGTTGCTTGTAGGCCTTCTGCAACTCCTTGTCTGAGCATCCCCGCTCTAATTCAAGTACTTCGTATGGATTGAAAGAAATTTTCGGAGCCATTTAGATAGCTAGAACATATATAAAGTAAACAACTGTAACGAAAGGAGCTATA
Source organism: Haemonchus contortus (assembly GCA_000469685.2). Taxonomy (NCBI): domain Eukaryota; kingdom Metazoa; phylum Nematoda; class Chromadorea; order Rhabditida; family Trichostrongylidae; genus Haemonchus; species Haemonchus contortus. The sequence goes on along the minus strand of LS997566.1, from coordinate 8,376,796 downwards.
GCGAGAGGACTGAAACAGGAAGCAATAGTTCAATGGATTAAACCACGAAAAATCGAAGGCAAATGTGAGTAAACCATTTATTTACCCATAAGTAGCAGAAGATGAAAGTAATGAAAAAATGAAAGCAAAGTGACAAGCTAGCAACCGTAAGTTATTCGTTCATGATTAGACGAGGCAAGACCGGACTACAAGAGCGAAATATAACGCACACATAGATCATTTCTGTGACTTAGCGTACTCTTCGAAGAATTTCTCGTAGGCAGCAACATCGACTGGATTGAACAGTACAAGAACAATGCGTGCAATCTGTAAATACTGTTTTTGGAAATGTTCTGGCTATGAAATCACTTTATAAAAACGTTAATTACTTGAGAAAAGCAGCACGAAAGACTGCCGTTAGATAGAGGTTTGGAGATTCAACAGGGTCCAGGCCATCAGTACATTCTGGGAACCAGTTGGAACCAGATTTAACTGGGAGCATCAAAAGACTGAATTGTAAACCAAATGGAATGTCCAGCAGTTCATAATATGCGCGAAACACATATTCAGACGACACTACGAAAGTGCGGAATGAGCGGCTCATCCCTACAAAGGACATGTAACAGCCAATATCTTCGCTTTCAGGTAATTGTAGAGAAAAAGTCCGTTTCAGTATGATCCCACCTTAGACCATCCATTTAAGTGACAATTAAACTGGTAACATTTTTCAAAAGGAGCCAACATTTACTAGTGTCTATGTTTTTCTTTTCTCATAATAATCTTTTACAAATTGGTACGTTCCGATGGACTGCACTCTGGACAAACGAGCTTAAGCACCCTTACGCTCCAGCTACGAGCCTCGAATTCCATGTTATCGACCAACTGTGCTGATTGCTTGTCGGACATGGGGTGATGAAAAGTGCGAGTGTAGCAAATAGGTACTTCTTGGTTTGCATCACACCTTGGGCAGAATAAAGAATATCGGCTCACGAGTTTCTCAGTAACTCGAAGTACTAAATTGAATATTAATGTCGAGAATAGAAAATGAAACAAATAGCATCGAAAATTTAAGAAAAACATCTTGAAAGCTCGAATAATGGAAGAGAGAAATAACTAGCGTAACATACGTTCATAGCATTCTCTGGCTTCGATAGCCAATCGGTAAGGAAACCAACGACTGTCTTAGCAGCATCTTCTTGAGGATAACCATAAACACCTGTTGAGATACAACAAAATGCCTGAAAGGATTCATCGAGAACGAGTGTTTTCGGGGTAAAACTCAGCAAAACTTACAATGGTCTTGAGTTTGTTCTCTACAGCCAGATTAAGACAAGATCGGTAGCAAGACACCAATTTCTCTCGATCACTCGCCGAGGCGACATTGCCAGAACATATAGGACCAACGGTGTGTATAATATCTAAATCAATATCAATAAATTATAAAGCAAGGAAAACTGCTTTCAGCTATGTTGTATAGAGATGTTCACAGAATAATAAGAGAATGGAGCAAAGCTTTGATATATGGATTTTTTGGCGTTGACGAGCATACTAATGGGACTATACACTACCATCTATGGGAATGATTTTCAAGTCATTTTCAGAGCTTTCGAAGAACAAAGTGTATTCAATTAGAGTAAAATGAGGCTCTCGAATGTGCTCAAATGATGAAGACAAAATGAATCAAAAATATGGTGGAAGTTTCATCTTAGATATCGTGGATAGCGCGTTTTCAAAGTATAAGTACTGTTCCGACGTTAGTGGACAGATCAGAAGTGTTGAACTACGAAGGTCTTGCCCTTCGTACCTGACATCATCGAAAGCACAAGGGGGAGGGGGGGAGGGGGGAGGGGGCTAGCATCAAAAGGTCCAAGTAAGCAACGGGTGAAGCTTTACAGTGAACTTGATTAAAATTTAGTTGAAATAACGCGTTGCCGCTAACTGCTATAAGCGCAAAGAGTGAAATTTAAAAAGTCATACTAACGCTAAAGATGACATTACGCGTACTTTTGATATGTGACATTTTGCAACCGCTTGTTATCACTGCAGCACCAGTGTCGCAGTGGCCAATGGCTCGACACTCTTTTTGAAGTTCAGCAGTACCAGCTGCACGATGTATGGCTCCATCTACTCCTCCACCTATAATTTTAAGTAGAACAGAATTTGTAACGACGGATAATAACAAGGAACAGACTGATCATGGCATACGCATTATCGCTACTATTATGCGTTTTCATACAAATTGAGATGGCTATTATTTTACCATGCAAATTCGCATAAATGTGGACGCACGGTGGTATGGTGTGAAGTGTCCGAGATTCTAATCCCAGAGCGATATCCACCCAGGCCAAGCAATCATTTTATCCCGTTGAAGTCAATTACCTGGTACCAGACTCGTCTGAGAGACTTCCACGAGAATAGCCACCCCAAGTTAAGTTGTCTAGAACAAATTTTCTCTCATTGCGATTCTAAGTGGAAGTCGAAGGTGGGTAGCATCACAGGATGGAATTGATTAGAACCAAAGACCTCATAGCGTATCCTTCATTTTAATTTGAATAAATAGCTCATATGCCTTCTTTCAACAGCATTTTCGTTCTTTGAAAGACACTAGACATAAGTAAGTCTGACTTGATGTCTTGAAAAATTTTGACCTTCACTTCGGGTCACCTTCTGTTTCTCAATCGGCCTCGATTTTTTTTGGATTTTACATCAAAAAATACTTTTGTAGTAAACTGATTTAAAAAGTGGTTTAACAAATTACCGTTTACTGTTCAATCATAAGTGAATATTCACGGACCTCCTGCCAATCTGTTGTTTGCCGCATTAACGATGGCGTCGATTTCGAGGCGCGTGATGTCGCCGCGCCATAGGGAGATCTTCTCCAGAACACCTCGAGCAACGCCAACTGAACGCCAATACGAAAATGAGAACGGATACGAAATAGAGGCACTACTAATCTCTAACAATACAACCCCAATGGTGAGAAAACTAGTAGTCACTTAATGTCTATTAATTGAAGCTATTGAAGTCCAAGAAGTTTACAATCATAAAACAAGCCCTCAACATTGATCCTGATTTATGTAAACAAAGAAAGACAGACGATACCCACTGTCAAGGTCGACAGCGGTAGTGACTAACTCGACCCATTTCCATCGCAGGAATGTCTATTTCAATAGCTCTTAGGCGTGCTGCTCCCCACCACTTAAACTTGAGTTATGCCTGACAGGAACAGCCCTCCTTCAGAATGGTTCACGAATATTGCTTCGTTAGGATCTATCAATGAACACAACGGACAAAACCACCTGACCATACTTGAACTCAGAAAAGGAACTTGGCCAAAGGATTCAACTGACTCACTCACTCCAGAGCTCCTTCTCTCCCAATGAATAATTATGAACAAATACTTGATGGTTGAGAAACGCTCCTAAGCGTCACTATAGGCTCGTGAGTAGGCTATCTTCCTTCTCTACGCTCCTTAGCTCAGCGTTAGGAAATGGCGGTGGGCTTCCAAATACATTTTTGCAAGTATTTGTTATTATACCGAAGCAAATTCATAATGTTAAATGTAAAAAATCAAGTTTGTTTAACAATAACTAACATTTGTCGAAAAGTGTAGGAATCTCCTTTAAGACGGTCACCATACCTCCTATAAGAACAAATTAAACTAATTATTTCGGAAAAACGACGAATAATCGAAAGGCAGAATTCAGAAATACAAAGAGATTTCACACCTAGTAATTATGTGATAACTCGAAAGTCTTCAGAAGGAAAGAGCGAAGAAAAGCGTTTAATACGGAGCATTTCTTCAGAGAAACAGTTCTACTTTATAACATATAGGGCTATAAAATATTAAAAACTAATACTAACGCTTCCAGACCAGATACCAGAAAATTGCACGAAAAAGAAGACGTTCGCGAAAGAGCCTTCACCAAAATTCGAAAAACTTGTGCTGCACTTGACATTGTCCGCAAATGCAGACATTGGCAAGCGCTACGTTTGATTTTCACTGTTTCAAGAGCATGGTAAAGGGTTGAGTAAAAGGACTTCAAACAAATTTGTGATAGGCTAAATAAGTTTCAGCCTTTCAGGTGAAGTACTCAACGGCTGTTGTACAGCTAATCGTTTGGTAAACCCAGAATCAAACTGGGTTAATGAGCAGTTTTACAAATTATTACAACACCAAGTAGTAATGGAGCCACAAACTACCGATCAATGGGTGTAGCAGAAATTGTTTCCGACTTCTCGAGTTGGATTTTCTGCATGTGGCAATTTTTTTAGTTGTCCCGCGGCTTCAAACTTCAATCACCGTCTACAGTCGATAGGACACCATTTTTTAAATGAATACCTTGCTTTTTTGACTGACATTTTGAACCTAAACGGTAGCTAGTAGCAGAAGTAAACACAATAACCACCAAAAATGCACTCACTCGCTCGCTGTCCAATTTTCAACGATGGAGACGCATGGTTAAAGAAGAAAGTGGCCAGAAATGATAAATGATTGGAGGGCTCCCTGTCTCATAGATTTCGGGCTCCAATCGTCCATCGCGTTTCTACGGAGAATATCACATACCACGAGAATACTGCGTCGTAAATCCTGCCGAGCTTGCCTGACCATTGAGTAATTTTCATCCAATTCCAAATTCAACCAAAAACTCAGACCTAGAGGCCCTTGACGTATAGTAAGGAACATATTTCTACGTAAACTTAATGCCTCCCATGCTGTTGAGCGGATCGGACGATGATTTTTTTCCAATGGTGCCGATATTGTGCAATAACCCTCCTTCATCATCCCTGGGAAAATTACCTTGAGGTCTCCCCTTTTGATTCTTCTTCGTCTCTGGGATAGTTCGTAACCTTGAGGCCGCTGTCAAGTGATCCACTCCACGTGTCTCTAGGACGACCTCTTCCTCGTGAATCTCCTAGAGGTGTCCAAAAGAGTAACAATATTCGCGATCCTCTGCTACAGCATACGTAAGACATCACCGGACGATCGAAGCCTACGCTGTGTCGCTATCACGTGGAGGGTATTCATGCAAGAGCAGTGCAGAACTTCCTCGTTCATGGTGTGGTCGGTGTATCACATCTTCATAATCCGTCACAGTCATCTCTTATGAACAGCATTCATCTTTTTGACTAAACTAGCCATAAAATTTTTGTTGCATGGGGTGCAGTAGGAATCCAATGGAAGAATACAAAAATATTCTGATATTTCAGGATAAAGACGACATTGCCCATATGGGTTGGACCATAAAGAATATATAGGAGCAAGAAGAAGCGTTTTTTCTGTCAAGGTTGGCTGATTTCTAGCCTTGCTACCATCCAGGTGGGTTACCCCTTGTGCAGCAGCTGCTCCCCTACCACGTAGCCTTGCTACCATCCAAGTGAGCTACCCTTTGTGCAGCAGTTGCTCCCCTTCCACCTAGCCTTGCTACAATCAAGGCGAGCTACCCCTTGAGCAGCAGTTGCTCCCCTTCCACCTAGCCTTGCTACTATCCAGGTGAGCTACCCCTTGTGCAGCAGTTGCTCCCCTCCCTCCTAGCCTTGCTACCATCCAAGTGAGCTACCCTTTGTGCAGCAGTTGCTCCCCTACCACCTAGCCTTGCTACCATCCAAGTGAGCTACCCTTTGTGCAGCAGTTTGCTCCCCTACCACCTAGCCTTGCTACCATCCAAGTGAGCTACCCTTTTGTGCAGCAGTTGCTCCCCTACCACCTAGCCTTGCTACCATCCAGGTGAGCTACCCCTTGTGCAGCAGTTGCTCCCCTACCACCTAGCCTTGCTACCATCCAGGTGAGCTACCCCTTGTGCAGCAGTTGCTCCCCTACCATCTAGCCTTGCTACCATCCAAGTGAGCTACCCCTTTGTGCAGCAGTTGCTCCCCTCCCTCCTAGCCTTGCTACCATCCAAGTGAGCTACCCTTTGTGCAGCGGTTGCTCCCCTACCACCTAGCCTTGCTACCATCCAAGTGAGCTACCCTTTAAGCAGCAGTTGCTCCCCTCCCACCTAGCCTTGCTACCATCCAGTGAGCTACCCCTTGTGCAGCAGATGCTCCCTCCACCTAGCCTTGCTACCATCCAAGTTGAGCTTACCCTTGTGCAGCAGATGCTCCCTCCCTCCTAGCCTTGCTACATCCAAGTGAGCTACCCTTTGTGCAGCAGTTGCTCCCTACACCTAGCCTTGCTACCGTCCCAGTGAGCTACCCCTTGTTGCAGCAGTTGCTCCTACCACCTTAGCCTTGCTAACCATCCTAGTGAGCTACCCCTTGTGCAGCAGTTGCTCCCCTCGGCACCTAGCCTTGCTAACCGTCAAGTGAGCTACCCCTTGTGCCAGCAGTTGCTCCCCTACCACCTAGCTTGCTATCCATCCTAGTGAGCTTACCCTTGTGCAGCAGTGCTCCCTACCTACCTAGCCTTGGCGCTACCATCCAAGTGAGCACCCTTTTAAGCAAGCAGTCGCTCCCTCCCCCCTAGCCTTGCTACCGTCCAAGTGGAGCTAACCCCTTGTGGCAGAGTTGCTCCCTACCACCTAGCCTTGCCTACCATCCTCAGTGAGCTACCCCTTGGTGCAGCAGTTTGCTCCCTCCCACCCTAGCCTTGCTACCAATCCAAGTCAGGCTACCCTTTAAGCAGCAGTTGCTCCCCTACCACCTAGCTTGACTACCGATCCAAGTGAGCTACCCCTTGTGGCAGCATTGCTCCCCTACCACCTAGCCTTGCTACCATCCAAGTGAGCTACCCTTTGTGCAGCAGTTGCTCCCCTACCACCTAGCCTTGCTACCATCCAAGTGAGCTACCCTTTAAGCAGCAGTTGCTCCCCTCCCACCTAGCCTTGCTACCATCCTAGTGAGCTAAACCTTGTGCAGCAGTTGCTCCCCTACCACCTAGCCTTGCTACCATCCAAGTGAGCTACCCTTTAAGCAGCAGTTGCTCCCCTCCCTCCTAGCCTTGCTACCATCCAAGTGAGCTACCCTTTGTGCAGCAGTTGCTCCCCTCCCACCTAGCCTTGCTACCATCCAAGTGAGCTACCCCTTGTGCAGCAGTTGCTCCCCTCCCTCCTAGCCTTGCTACCATCCAAGTGAGCTACCCTTTGTGCAGCAGTTGCTCCCCTACCACCTAGCCTTGCTACCGTCCAAGTGAGCTACCCTTGTGCAGCAGTTGCTCCCTACCACTAGCCTTGCTACCATCTAGTGAGCTACCCCTTGTGCAGCAGTTGCTCCCTCCCACCTAGCCTTGCTACCATCCAAGTGAGCTACCCCTTGTGCAGCAGGTGCTCCCCTACCACCTAGCCTTGCTACCGTCCAAGTGAGCTACCCTTTGTGCAGCAGTTGCTCCCCTACCACCGAGCCTTGCTACCATCCAAGTGAGCTACCCTTTAAGCAGCAGTTGCTCCCCTCCCACCTAGCCTTTCTACCATCCAAGTGAGCTACCCCTTGTGCAGCAGGTGCTCCCCTACCACCTAGCCTTGCTACCGTCCAAGTGAGCTACCCTTTGTGCAGCAGTTGATCCCCTACCACCGAGCCTTGCTACCATCCAAGTGAGCTAAACCTTGTGCAGCAGTTGCTCCCCTACCACCTAGCCTTGCTACCATCCAAGTTAGCTACCCTTTAAGCAGCAGTTGCTCCCCTCCCTCCTAGCCTTGCTACCATCCAGGTGAGCTACCCCTTGTGCAGCAGTTGCTCCCCTACCACCTAGCCTTGCTACCATCCAGGTGAGCTACCCCTTGTGCAGCAGTTGCTCCCCTCCCTCCTAGCCTTGCTACCATCCAAGTGAGCTACCCTTTGTGCAGCAGTTGCTCCCCTACCACCTAGCCTTGCTACCATCCAAGTGAGCTACCCTTTGTGCAGCAGTTGCTCCCCTCCCACCTAGCCTTGCTACCATCCAAGTGAGCTACCCCTTGTGCAGCAGATGCTCCCCTACCACCTAACCTTGCTACCATCCAAGTGAGCTACCCCTTGTGCAGCAGTTGCTCCCCTTCCACCTAGCCTTGCTACAATCAAGGCGAGCTACTCCTTGAGCAGCAGTTGCTCCCCTACCACCTAGCCTTGCTACCATCAAGGCGAGCTACCCCTTGTGCAGCAGTTGCTCCCCTACCATCTAGCCTTGCTACCATCCAGGTGAGCTACCCCTTGTGCAGCAGCTGCTCCCCTACCATCTAGCCTTGCTACCATCCAAGTGAGCTACCCCTTGTGCAGCAGTTGCTCCCCTCCCTCCTAGCCTTGCTACCATCCAAGTGAGCCACCCTTTAAGCAGCAGTTGCTCCCCTACCACCTAGCCTTGCTACCATCCAGGTGAGCTACCCCTTGTGCAGCAGTTGCTCCCCTACCACCTAGCCTTGCTACCATCAAGGCGAGCTACCCCTTGTGCAGCAGTTGCTCCCCTACCACCTAGCCTTGCTACCGTCCAAGTGAGCTACCCTTTGTGCAGCAGTTGCTCCCCTACCACCGAGCCTTGCTACCATCCAAGTGAGCTACCCTTTAAGCAGCAGTTGCTCCCCTCCCACCTAGCCTTTCTACCATCCAAGTGAGCTACCCCTTGTGCAGCAGGTGCTCCCCTACCACCTAGCCTTGCTACCGTCCAAGTGAGCTACCCTTTGTGCAGCAGTTGATCCCCTACCACCGAGCCTTGCTACCATCCAAGTGAGCTAAACCTTGTGCAGCAGTTGCTCCCCTACCACCTAGCCTTGCTACCATCCAAGTTAGCTACCCTTTAAGCAGCAGTTGCTCCCCTCCCTCCTAGCCTTGCTACCATCCAGGTGAGCTACCCCTTGTGCAGCAGTTGCTCCCCTACCACCTAGCCTTGCTACCATCCAGGTGAGCTACCCCTTGTGCAGCAGTTGCTCCCCTACCATCTAGCCTTGCTACCATCCAAGTGAGCTACCCCTTGTGCAGCAGGTGCTCCCCTACCACCTAGCCTTGCTACCGTCCAAGTGAGCTACCCTTTGTGCAGCAGTTGCTCCCCTACCACCGAGCCTTGCTACCATCCAAGTGAGCTACCCTTTAAGCAGCAGTTGCTCCCCTCCCACCTAGCCTTGCTACCATCCAAGTGAGCTACCCCTTGTGCAGCAGGTGCTCCCCTACCACCTAGCCTTGCTACCGTCCAAGTGAGCTACCCTTTGTGCAGCAGTTGCTCCCCTACCACCGAGCCTTGCTACCATCCAAGTGAGCTAAACCTTGTGCAGCAGTTGCTCCCCTACCACCTAGCCTTGCTACCATCCAAGTTAGCTACCCTTTAAGCAGCAGTTGCTTCCCTCCCTCCTAGCCTTGCTACCATCCAAGTGAGCTACCCTTTGTGCAGCAGTTGCTCCCCTACCACCTAGCCTTGCTACCATCCAAGTGAGCTACCCTTTGTGCAGCAGTTGCTCCCCTCCCACCTAGCCTTGCTACCATCCAAGTGAGCTACCCTTTAAGCAGCAGTTGCTCCCCTCCCTCCTAGCCTTGCTACCATCCTAGTGAGCTACCCCTTGTGCAGCAGTTGCTCCCCTACCACCTAGCCTTGCTACCGTCCAAGTGAGCTACCCCTTGTGCAGCAGTTGCTCCCTACCACCTAGCCTTGCTACCGTCCAAGTGAGCTACCCCTTGTGCAGCAGTTGCTCCCTACCACCTAGCCTTGCTACCATCCTAGTGAGCTACCTCTTGTGCAGCAGTTGCTCCCCTACCATCTAGCCTTGCTACCATCCAAGTGAGCTACCCTTTAAGCAGCAGTTGCTCCCCTCCCACCTAGCCTTGCTACCATCCAAGTGAGCTACCCTTTAAGCAGCAGTTGCTCCCTCCCACCTAGCCTTGCTACCATCCAAGTGAGCTACCCTTTGTGCAGCAGTTGCTCCCCTCCCTCCTAGCCTTGCTACCACCCAGGTGAGCTACCCCTTGTGCAGCAGTTGCTCCCTACCACCTAGCCTTCCTACCATCCTAGTGAGCTACCCCTTGTGCAGCAGTTGCTCCCCTACCACCTAGCCTTGCTACCATCCAAGTGAGCTACCCTTTAAGCAGCAGTTGCTCCCCTCCCACCTAGCCTTGCTACCATCCAAGTGAGCTACCCTTTGTGCAGCAGTTGCTCCCCTTCCACCTAGCCTTGCTACCATCCAGGTGAGCTACCCCTTGTGCAGCAGTTGCTCCCCTACCACCTAGCCTTGCTACCATCAAGGCGAGCTACCCCTTGTGCAGCAGTTGCTCCCCTTCCACCTAGCCTTGCTACCATCAAGGCGAGCTACCCCTTGTGCAGCAGTTGCTCCCTACCATCTAGCCTTGCTACCATCCAAGTGAGCTACCCCTTGTGCAGCAGCTGCTCCCCTACCATCTAGCCTTGCTACCATCCAAGTGAGCTACCCCTTGTGCAGCAGATGCTCCCCTCCCTCCTAGCCTTGCTACCATCCAAGTGAGCTACCCTTTGTGCAGCAGTTGCTCCCCTACCACCTAGCCTTGTTACCGTCCAAGTGAGCTACCCCTTGTGCAGCTGTTGCTTCCCTACCATCTAGCCTTGCTACCATCCAGGTGAGCTACCCCTTGTGCAGCAGTTGCTCCCCTACCATCTAGCCTTGCTACCATCCAAGCGAGCTACCCCTTGTGCAGCAGTTGCTCCCTACCACCTAGCCTTGCTACCATCCAAGTGAGCTACCCTTTAAGCAGCAGTTGCTCCCCTCCCACCTAGCCTTGCTACCATCCAAGTGAGCTACCCTTTGTGCAGCAGTTGCTCCCCTCCCTCCTAGCCTTGCTACCACCCAGGTGAGCTACCCCTTGTGCAGCAGTTGCTCCCTACCACCTAGCCTTCCTACCATCCTAGTGAGCTACCCCTTGTGCAGCAGTTGCTCCCCTACCACATAGCCTTGCTACCATCCAAGTGAGCTACCCTTTAAGCAGCAGTTGCTCCCCTCCCACCTAGCCTTGCTACCATCCAAGTGAGCTACCCTTTGTGCAGCAGTTGCTCCCCTCCCTCCTAGCCTTGCTACCATCCAAGTGAGCTACCCTTTGTGCAGCAGTTGCTCCCCTACCACCTAGCCTTGCTACCATCAAGGTGAGCTACCCCTTGTGCAGCAGTTGCTCCCCTACCACCTAGCCTTGCTACCATCCAGGTGAGCTACCCCTTGTGCAGCAGTTGCTCCCCTACCACCTAGCCTTGCTACCATCCAGGTGAGCTACCCCTTGTGCAGCAGTTGCTCCCCTACCATCTAGCCTTGCTACCATCCAGGTGAGCTACCCCTTGTGCAGCAGTTGCTCACCTCCCACCTAGCCTTGCTACCATCCAAGCGTTGCTACCCCTTGTGCAGCAGTTGCTCCCCTACCACCTAGCCTTGCTACCATCAAGGCGAGCTACTCCTTGTGCAGCAGTTGCTCCCCTTCCACCTAGCCTTGCTACCATCCAAGTGAGCTACCCTTTGTGCAGCAGTTGCTCCCCTCCCTCCTGGCCTTGCTACCATCCAAGTGAGCTACCCTTTAGCAGCAGTTGCTCCCCTACCACCTAGCCTTGCTACCATCCAGGTGAGCTACCCCTTGTGCAGCAGTTGCTCCCCTACCATCTAGCCTTGCTACCATCAAGTGAGCTACCCCTTGTGCAGCAGTTGCTCCCCTACCACCTAGCCTTGCTACCATCCAGGTGAGCTACCCCTTGTGCAGCAGTTGCTCCCCTACCACCTAGCCTTGCTACCATCCAGGTGAGCTACCCTTGTGCAGGCAGTTGGCTCCCCTACCACTAGCCTTGCTACCATCCAAGTGAACGTTACCCTTGTGCAGCAGTTGCTCCCCCTACCACCTAGCCTTGCTACCATCCAAGTGAGCTACCCCTTGAGCAGCAGTTGCTCCCCTTCCACCTAGCCTTGCTACTATCAAGGCGAGCTACCCCTTGTGCAGCTGTTGCTTCCCTACCATCTATCCTTGCTACCATCCAGGTGAGTTACCCCTTGTGCAGCAGCTGCTCCCCTACCATCTAGCCTTGCTACCATCCATGTGAGCTACCCTTTGACGAGGTCTGCATAGAGAAATGAGCCATATGTTTGTGCTTCCAAAAATCCTTAGAAGGCGGGAGCTCTTTCGAAGTGAGCCGAATTGCTGCTTGGAAGCGGAGTAGAACAGGGATTATTTTTCATAACAAGAAAGGTTATGATTGATTAAATCAGAAATTGTTAGTTAGTCAATTTTATACCAATTTTTAGGCAACTTTTTCGCCAAGAAGCATTAAAAGAAGCGTGCATAGGTAATGACTTGTATTTAAAGGGATTACATGGTATAATGATAATATATGTTAAAAATGAAATTATGTGGTATGGTATAATATAGTTACGATAAAAGTTGAAAATAACGACCATATAAATTTGCACAAATAATAATCTACCTTTGCCTGCGAATCTGCGAAAGGATGGGAAAAGAATTTACTAAATGGATAAGTAAAGAGCGTAGGTGGAGTCTTATATATCATTGATGCTAATTGTGGCGGTTTCATGATCAAGCTACTGACGTTTCGGGATCTTGTCGCGGTCTGACGACTTATGACGGATTACTTCAACACTGCAACGCTTACTCAAGAATTCTGTATTTTTGATAAAATGGCAACGTTTGCTTATATTGAGTGCCCGAATCCTTTTTTGGAAGACATTATGTGACCTCCTCCTGCGAAAACATAGATCCACATACGGGTCTGGGCTTGAAGGGGTTGGAAAGTCGTTGAGAAAGACAATGAAGAACTCTACATCCACTTTAGATGGCTCAAAGCCAATTTCTCTCAGTTGTCCTTATTCTGATTTCAATGATAGATCACTAGAAAAGAACACGAATTCAGCCTGTCCAGTGGTCCAACGGTTGTGTCCCCCTTAATAGGGCATCGCTCCTTGTTCGCGTATGAACGGGTTTGTAGCTCATATGCGATGAAAGAGCAGTGCCTTGTGAAGGGGGATATAAGAGAAGGTTATCGTGTTCAACCGTCGCAGTTTGTGAGAGGCTGATTGGCCTCAGCCAGAATTCACCCACTGGGGTAGCTTTCATTACACCGTACTCATTCGAGCAAAGTAGCATGTACAGCTTCGAAGCAGTTTTACCATCTTTTACAGACTTCACAAGGGGCTGAATCGTGATAACTGACCGATCAGATCATCCATCGACTCGTATGAAATATCCTACTTCATACGTCACCTTTCTTCCATCCCTTTCTACCTCACCCTTTTACGTCATCAAAATACGAAGCCAACGCGTACCGAGCTGTAGTAGATACGGTCAACCTTGAGCGGGGTAAAGAGAAAGTATGGGAGAAGAATTTACGCAAAATGTTCTGAAACTCATGAAAATCCACCAAACCTTTGCCATTGGCCCTCTACACTTCGTTAGCCAGACAAGCCTATACACGATCCTTATCTCGAAATCCGGCAGAAACCACTCGAATGAATCACGTCGTTCACATCCATGGAGTCTCGAAAAAAGGCTAATATTCGATAAAGCAATCTCAGTGAAGCAAATGCTATTCTCAGGAAGCAATGCTATTAAAACTATTAAAAAAGGCTCTGCTAATCCGGGGGGCTTTCCTATAAGTTTAGACCTGATTCCACAAAATGCACCAACGCCCTTCCCCTCTCCCTTTTTCCCTCACTCTCCGCAGATCCCCTGAGCCTTTGGCTCTTCCTTTACCTATCTGATGAGAACTAATATCAATCCCCTGTTCTCACTATAGCTTTTAATTGATGAGTGATAAACTAGATAATGATATATTTTACTCAGGAAAAAAAGCCACCGCCAGATCTGCGACTGACAGATGATCGATGTCTTGTGAGGAGTTTCAGCTGAAGGTCTGTTGGTCTGAGCGAAGCGATGAGAGACCAAGTCTCGCACGACAATTTGCATCTGCTTATGTTTCGTCTCGGCGTTTTTTCCCAAATTCGTCCTGATTTCAACTGCCCCGCCATCATATTCGGAAGGAAGCTTCGCTACGGATACCTCTCGAACAATCAGTATATCTGGACCTCCAGGGTTGGCTGCTTGCGAAAAAATGGTTTTCACTGAAGAACCCATCTTCGCTATTGCATTTTCATCACATTTTAAAGCTACTTTTTTTTAGTCGAAATTGCTCAAGACATCAAGAATCACCGTCGTCTGAATGCTAATCCATGCTTATCTTATTCACAAAAGGACCCTAAATCCTATTTTCTTTACAGTTAGAGTGCTCTCTATAGAAAGGGCAGAAGCTAAATACTTACGGTTTAATTGAACTTGTTGCGCATCATTTCATACCAGTTTTCTTTTGCTCTCCTTTTGTGTAGTTCTGTACAATCTTTTGCAAAAGCGGGAAAAATGCTTTTTTTGACTAGCGTACAGCTGGATTTCGGCCTACTTCTTTTATCAGCTCTTAGAACAGAGCCCGTTTGAGGACCAGGAGCCAGTGCAGTTTATCTGAGATTTCTTATTGTTAATACTGACTGCCATAAACTCAAAACATCCGAAATGCTATGAGTGGGTCTCTATGTGAGCACACCAAGTTTCTATCTCCAGTCAGTAAGGAGTAGGATGGGTGCCTGCTCAATTTGTTGAACAAATCTTGGCAATAATCTGGGACAGCCTACTGAATGGTTTGTATCAGAAGGATTGGTCATTCGTCGTAAATTCCTCCTCGGAGGAAAGGCGTGTTGTAACTTCGCCACAAAATGGTCCTTAATCTTACAATTTTACTACTTCAAGTAAAACTCCATTGTAGGCTCAAACCAAGCGGTTCAGCTAACATCGAGAGAGCTCGCACTGTCACATCATTTCTTAGGTGGAACCCTTAACGAAGAAAGAAGAAACGGCAAGTGTATGAGATGGCTGCTTGACATTAGGGCTTTCCCCTTCTCTCGCAATCTCTCCCTAGTTTCTTCTCTTCTCTTTCTCTAGAATTACTTATCTGAGTTTTTTAAGACCACCGATTTTTTGACCTCGTTAAAGTCACGAAACTTCTCTCGCCGCACGTATGCCCTTGTTTTTAGGGAATTGTAGAGAATTGCTAATAAAACTTCACGTTTACCATTTTTAGAGGCGCCCTTCGCCTGATTTTGTAGCGATGTATCGAATTTTCCTCTGAAAACGTTTTTAAAAGTTTTGTAAAAATGAGAAGAAGAATGGAAAAGCATGAAACGGAAGACTACCTCTCAAAAGGAAGTCGATCCCCAGTAATGAATTTTTATCCATTTGTCTCATAACCCCGCTAACCAAGGGGCTTAAATGGAATGTGAACAATGAAAAATAGTGGAACCAATTTAAGTGTAATTGCTACAAACTAAAAAAAGCGGACATCTACACTTCACTTTAGTTCCTTCCAAGAGGGTAATGAAACTATGTTTCTGCCATTGAAAATGGAAGTTAGTATAGCTTGAGCAACTACATCAGGCTGTCTTTTACTTCCGTTCATAAAGAAAGCCTTTATAAGTCTTGTTTCCCTGCCCGTGACGTAATGATGACATTTAATGGAACATTTGACTATTCGACATATTCCATTAGTCCCTAACACACAAGAGGTGAAGAAATTCTTCTTGAGAGCCAAAGCTCTCCTTCAGGCTCCTTTGGTAAGCGGTTGCTTACGGCAGAATATGAATCAAGGAGATGATGAGCCCATCAAGCCAGCGGATAGCTGCTGCATCCAGATGCCTACCAGTGAGCTGGGGTACTCCCTTGGAACTATTCCGTGGAATCCAACGGATCTCTTCTCTACTGAGTCCGAACCTAAAAACTCACCATCACAGTACTACTTCCTGAAGCAATAAGTTAGAATGACTTGGCCCTGTTCCTAATTTTGAAGGGATTATTTGTGTAACCCCATTGGGAAGGAGAACCTTCTAAAAAAAGCGGGTCTCACTTCATTAGAGGATCGTTTCCTGTAGTAGTTGTCTGTTGGAAAGAGTCGAGTTTCCAGCGGTTCCCCTTCATTATGTTCATCCGCCTGATTACTCTCGTAGCGGACAAAATGACTTGCAACAATGCATTCGTGGCCACGCGATTAACCACCATCTATGCCCTCTGGCAGCCTGGGACGTCACGGGATTTGAACTCCATTGGACCACATCAACACTCCGTTGAGTATTTCTCAGCCTGTTCCTTCTCTTTACAGTCATATCAGTCATCTGCAAGACCACTGCGTTCATTACTTGGTGTCTCTGTTTCAGACAGACAGACAGATTCCGATTTCAGACAGATTCCGATCCGGAGAGAGGGAGAGGAGAGGGACGTAGGGGAAGGGAGGAATAGGATTTAATACTATGAAATACAGGGGTGCCCAAAAAAAAAGAGACACTTCCACTGCTCGGCTTGTACCACCAATGTAATCAAACTTTAGTAAATTCTGACTGAATATTACCACCCGCAAAATCAACAACACATTGTACTCGATCACGGAATTCTTCAATGGTCTTCCGCACGAACGAAATCAAAAGTTTTTGCCACGCAAATTTGATGCGTCATCTGAGGTCGACGAGGCTCGTCTCCCACGACATCGCAGATCATTGCGGAGTTGTCGGAGCTACAGGGAGGGAGGAAGTCAGCGGTCTTCCAGATCCTAAACGACGATGTCCAGGAATCTGTCCGTGAGCGACTCGACTGAGAAAGTTGCGTATCTGCTTGTTGCCGACCGATATCCCATAAGTCGTCTTGAGCGCGTCCGCAATGGAAGACGGCTTCATATTTTGATGCCGATATAGGAACCACACGAGTTCCTGCTTCCTTTCATCAAGCAACATTCTTAGTACAATTTACTCAATCACATTCTTCTGCTGCTTCAATCGGTGCGACGTAATCCGCCCTGGATTAGGCCCCATGCATAGTGTCTCTTTTTTTTTGGGCACCCCTGTATATCTGGGCGTGTTCTCCCACAAAGGACTACTCTTACACTCCAGAATCGGGTTTGTTCTCCACGGTTTTGTGTGGTGGTCTGGTTAATTGAGAAAGAAAACCCTTTTTCGTTGAGCACGGCTTTCATCCCCTGAGCTCTGGAACAGTTGGGTTGGAGATGGGTATCATTAAAATCGTTTCCGAGACTGTGAAACACGTGCAGCAAAAAGTGTTCGCCAGCCAGATGCGTAAGAATTCTATCAATTCGTATGTCGATTTTAAGCGACAGTCAACCGTTTACGATCGTAGCGAAGCAGCTGCCAAGTGTGCATAAATAGATCTGACGATTTCTCGACGAATTCACCTACGCCGATCACCCGGTACCACTAACGTTCTACAACCTCGGACTAGGCCCTATCCTCTTTACACATTAATCCCTTTCTATCTACTATTACATTACTTGACCCTGTCTTCTCCAGCCCCTCAACATCTGGCTCCTCTTTGCCTAAGCTTGTATCGGGGACGTGAATTTGGCCCTATGCCTGTTACGACTTTATTGCTTCTTGGTTCCTCGGAATTTCGCTTTCAAGACAGCCTTTTCCAATTCCCATTTTTGAGGCAATAAAATATCATGCGCTCAATTCTACGTTGCCGTTCAGGACAAATGAAAGTCAGTACGGGAAGGCCCAAGTGTGATTATCTTTCAGGGAGACGACATAGCGAAATAGAAGTAGTAAGTATGGGATTTGGATCTGAAATAACCTTATCAGTAGTAAATTCAGTAGGGCCATGTGCTTATGATTGCTGAGCTGCTCGCCACAGCTTCCTTCCGCGATGGAATAATTCAGCCGCTGGGTCTCATCGAGGCCAAACATGAGAAATCATACTCTATACGGCTGAAATGTACAGTAGGGTGCATACCACAGGGATTTAGAGTGTTCCAGGACCTCTTCAGTTTTAGATTCGAATCACAGGATACTCGCCCAGGTGAAGCACACCCCCTATGATTGTCTATTTGCTATCAGAATCGTCTGGATGGACAAAAACCTTGACTTATACATTGGCTGGCCACCACAAGTTATTAGCATTGGCCGTATATGCATTCAAACCATCATTACGATTTTAAATGGGTATATATTTAGAGGGATCACTCAGAAACGAAATTCATTACTTGCTTGGGGCTTCATTTTTTATCTTTTTATAGAGCATTAGATATACACATTAAATTATGAAAAACTTAATTTATGTAGGGGTATGATCATTTAAATATCATATTCAAGCTTCCTATTGACCCTGCCATCATTTGCAACCTTCAAACGCACCAGTTTTTACTGTCCAGAATCCTCCACTTGTCCGAGTCTTTGAGCAGTGACCTGTTAGTCACTCTGATTCGTCTGACTCTTGCTTTCCCTTTCCCCATACGAACGGGGCAATTTCATGAGAAGCATTCAGGGCAGCTGAGAGAAGCAAGCACATCACATTGTAGCTGATGATTAGCGTTCAAATAGTCTCCTTTCTAAGTACCTTCAGTATATACATTAGTAGTTCTGGAGTTCCAGGGAATTCCTTTGATGTTGAGCCTTTCTTCCCTTTCCTCTGAATTATTGCATTATGCTAGGTACCTTATTCGACTAATCTACTGACTCCAATTAGAAGCTGTTTTTCAAAAGTGGAAATTCCTTGAAATCTTTGGAATCTCGCTGCCACAGCACAGCGTTTATAACTGCTTTTTTGCTTTTTCTCTCGCATTATCAACAGTTACAGCGCAATAACAATAAGATATCGGGTTATGAACCCTCAATCACAGTAATATCCCTTGTGTTGTTGATATGTTCCCTGTTCATAGTAAATCTGCAACTCTACCTTGGTCGAGTGTCTTACTATGAGTTATTATACTGTCGAATAAGTTGAAATGACAACACCTCTACAGTGCTGTTGGCATAATGCCAATAAATTTGTATTTGAGCTAAACGGTGAAAGCGAACCACAGTCAAAGATGGTGTCGGAGAAGCCCGAGCTTGCATCACTATTGTGTATCAGTATTCGCTAGTGCAGCGGAAAGGAATAAAGTACTATGAAGATAGCCGGTGGATCGAATCCAGGATTGCACAAGCAATCAGAGCACTAGCACATTCCGGCTCGAACCAGGCAGTGACATCGTACAGCAATCGATACAAATAGTCAAATAAAAGTTTGCGGACACGCAGGAGTGGATGGCTTGTCAAATTTTTAACAAATTCATTGTCAGCTAGCTGAAAACCTGAAACTGTCAAAAGATTCAGGTATAGAAGATTGACGGCAGCCTCGTAGTAGGCGGAAACGTGTAAAACCGTTGCCAATCCGCAGCCCTTTCTTCCAGTACTATACGTGACTTCACGCACTCGAAGGGTCTGCTATACTGTTACTGGTCACGGTCACGGCGTGTTACTCGACACCATATCCTTCAGTCCAGTGTGCCTTTCACCCTAACCGTGATCTCCCGTTTCCCCTGAATTGTGAAAACCATTGATTCCTTATCGAATGAACTGGTGGCTTTCGCACACGTCTCCATAACACCGTACGAGCTGCTTTCTCATGATCAACCGAACAGCGACTATTTGTGTGGCCATTATAGCTGGGATCTACATAGTGCAACCAAAGGTCTATCTGAGCAGCCTCATATCAGCGGAGCATTACTGCTCCTACAATTAGTCTTCTTTTGTATAGCAAGCACTCGATAACCACGAGCCGCACCACTGCCCTTCACAACCTTTATATCGCTCCTCACTTAAAGAAAGTCTTGAACCCTTTCAATTTATAGCTTTACCAGATTTACGATCTGCTCTGGGCACTCTTTGGAGCTGAGAAATTCGATGCTCTTCACGTTTTGCCGGAGCACATCCTCCACGAGCAGTTTCTACTCCCCCTGCACTCGACTTGAAGATCTTCCCTACTCTTCGCTACTGTGCTAATCCGCCCAGTGTTAGCAGAGGAGGAATGTTCCCAGATTTCGCTTTTTCAGAATTTTTCTTTATTTATGCAAATCTTAGTCATCAGCTTCATACTCACTCCGTGACAGAACGTCCACTGAGCATCAGAATTAGAGAAAAATTCGAGAAGCTTTTCTGCTTATTGTAACGGCACTGATGGAGCGTAATGGTTACGTCGATGAAGACCTTCATTCTTGAAAAAGTTGGTGTAAGCCTTGTGCGTCTTCAATCACCCTTCTGTACCAGGCGCACGAAGCCCCAAGACGTCTGCAAACTTGTGATGGCTTCGTGAGTTCTAGAAAGATTAGGGAAGAAAACCCTGCACATTCACTTATGTATAATCTGTACGAAGTCGCTTTAGGTACTGTAATGGTCTCAAAACCCATAACCTGCAGAAGACTAGTGTTTTTCTCAATAAGCCTTTTTTGTTGCCCCTTCTGCTGCAGAAATGCTTTCAGCAGGTTGAACCATTTGGACTAAATTTGCATAATCCGTGACGATCCGTTGTTCGGGTTTTTGTTTATTCCCATTGTCGTTGCTTGAGGGTCCCTTGTATGAGGCCAAATGTATCACAAGGGAGACGGGAACAAGGAACAATTTAGGAAGAAAATAGTTTCTAAAGGGAAATTGTGTTGAGAGGCGGGACCATCTCTTTTTGCAGTCTCCCATTGTGCTTAGTGAAATCTTCGTTGTTTCAAAACCTCTCAGAAACTTCGAAAACCCTTAAATTTTGTTTTGCTTAATGCTATTTTGGAATTTCTCTCCAGTATCTGGCAGCAGAAATTGATGATTTGAGTATGCTCTCCAGCTGGTGGGATGTGGGGGGAATTAGTGTTAGTGCCCGTGACAGCGCATCAAGCTTTTATCACGTAGGATAATCTTCCAAGGTGCGTCTTTTGTAGGAGACCCTTACCGATAAAAGAAGTACTGCCATTTGTATCAATTACTCTTCGTCATTGATCACTTCACATATGTTTCTGAGTAGTTCTACAACAACTAGAGGCTGTCTTGGGAGGGGATTTGGACAGCTGCAAGTGTCCAAAACCTTCCTCTAGGTCGTTGGAGCCTAAAAGCTCAATCGTTGGATTGCCATTAAGTTGGAGGAATAGGGATGAACGAAAAATGCAGGAGAAATCCTTAGGTGAACGAGTTGCCTTGGATATTTGTTTTTGTCTTTGAGGATCGTGTAGCCCTGTGACTACCCCCCTCAAACAGCGCAGGTGGTAAAAGACCAGTCAGCCATCTAGGACAGGTGAATTCCTTTTTCCCAAGGTGTGGAAAATGATGAGAAGATTCCTTGATAAAGCGACAGAAAAAACTTCCAAACGTGGACAATGCTCAAAATGAGGGACATGATTATAAAACTTCCATTGAAGAGGATTCGTAAAGTCTATTGAGGACGAAAGAGCATGCGTCGGCTGTTACATTGATTTGTGCTCAGACAAGGGTTAAAATCAGGAGCTGTCATGTTTTGTGTATCAACCGTTGAACTCTGACAAGCCCGGTGATGTGTAGGGCAGTCATTTGTCATAATCACCTCGTCTATACTGCTTGTTTCTCTCATCATTCAACCCAACTAATCCAATGGGTACCCATACACTCCGTTAGAAAAGGTCATTTTTTGCAATGTTCATTGAGAAAGGTTCAGGTTCACCTTAGAGCCAGTTGCGGAACTATCCATCATCATCTCATCGTTCCCCTAAGGCCCCATCTATCACTGTTTGATTTTTTTCTCAATAGCTACTAGTGCTGTAAGCGATTCTTGTGTAGCTCATTGTCTTGGACGAGATATGGTGAAAGCGAGGCTATGGAGTAGCTAGACAGAGTTTTTGTTAGTCATCGAATCCTTTCATCTCTTTGAAGTTTACTCAGAGATGCCAAACCAGCACGGGAGGTTGCTAAATTTATTTGCTGAAGTTTGCAATTTTACCAAACTTTTTGCCGTTCTGGATGTAAAGCAGGTGCATGGCGCGATTTGATAAAAGAGTGTGATCAGGGTCAAACGGTTGATCAGACTACGTGAGTCCAATCATATGTTCGACTTGAATTCTATGAAATCACTGGTCGGCCTCTAGAACCAACGATTCAGTTTTTCAGGCTTAAACATTTCGTTTTTGAGTTAAGCCACGCTTACTCATGGGCTTCAGCGCAGCGCTAATATTTGGATGCGCTCTCTTGCTGACAAGTGACCCCAACTAATCGTCTGGTGTAAATCGTTGCGTCAACGTTCTTTCGAGGAAATAAGCCTCCAATAATCCACTCTGAAACAAAAAAGCTTGCCTGGCTTCGAGATTCTACTCATTACTCTTTGCAGATGTCATAGTAGGGCTTTAGCAGTCTTCCTTACATCCCCAGAACCCCGAAGCCCAAGGGACCAAGGAAGCATTTCAAGAGGATCAGGACCGCTGAGGACATTAGTATGAATCACCGATATTCATCTCGGCCTAGCAACTGAAAAGCCAATAGAGTTACCAGTGATCCGAGCAAGCTGCCTCATCAACGAGTCAGATCGGCGAAGATTGAGGGTCCATGAAATCGTCGGAAACAAGTTGGGATTACGGCGACCTCCCGATTTTTTGTTGTAAGAAAAATCGGAAGCGTCTACCTTGTGACCTGCACGTCTCAAGCTTGGCAGTGGTAAAACTCCAAAGCCCACCTAAGCACTGATTAACCCAGTTAGAGCTGCAGATTTTGTCAATTGGGTTTTGGATAAGAAGATTACAGTATCCTCCAAAAGGGATATGAGATAGAGAGGGAACATGAAAGACAAAGAGTTCTAGTTCTTCGAGAGCTTAACCAGGAAACTCTTCGACTTCCATGCTTCCCCACTCACGTCACCTTCGCTAAGTACGTCCCCGACTTTTGAAATGTTATGTGCTTCCACTTTCACATTTACTCCTTTGTGGTAAGCAGTGATTAACTTCGGAGTAGCTTAATTGCCCTAAAATTGCTTCTCCGAGGTGGAGAGAAGGTGGACCACAATGCGAACTTCAGCAAAACACTCACAACTTCCTCTATTCAAGACTTATTTTATTTTGGTGCTTTTCGGTTTTTTCCTTCTGAAAGGTGAAGGAGTGCTAGTACACATACCATGGGCTTACATAGATGGATGTCACTTTGTAGTCTTCCATTTAGACCAGCCGAAATTACTATATCTCTTCCGATGCGAAAGTCTTTAGACTTGTTACAAGATCTATTATGTGAAGGCCAAAACGAAGACCTTCTGCTAGAGTAGCTGCAGCGTGTCACGTTGGATAGGCCACGAACATTCCATAGCTTTATCAATTCTGCGGTGGTACCGATGCTGAGCGAAACCACGCTATAGTTCTTTTCCAGTTCCGCTTTGCAGCACTTGCCCACGTCTCGTCTGGAACTCAGTGAAGTGCTGAGAGCCTAATTGGCAGAAAAACATATTTTTTGATCAAATGTTGAAGTTGATGAGTGCCCAGCTGAAGCTTTCATTCTGTTCATTAAGATGTTTTGTAGGGGGGAAAATGAAGAGCATAAAATGGGCGTGTCAAAGAGGAATCAAAGATGGTTCTGTATCCTTTCTTTGGGGGACTATTTCGTCGTTTAACAAGATCCTCTAATAATTTGGTAGAAGTCCCACAAAGTATGATATGTTAAGTTTTTGGGGGTGGAACAGTCTCAAACTCGGCTTGGACGACTTCCTTATCAAAACATGTTTGGGCAACGGTAAAAGGGGTCTCCAACACACTTCCAGATGGTCAACATTTCTGCAGGTACCACTTTTCCAGTGGCTATGGATTGAATTGTAGGAAGAGAAGGATATTCAAGAGGAAGGATAAAAGATACCTCCAATTTCGAGTCAGTCATGACGATATATGTCGTCATTGAGTACCTGAATTCGCATTCGAATTCTTGGGATTCAATTTTCACTTTTTTTGTGCATTTTAAATTGCAAGCGCAGTTTTTTTTAAATAAAAAAAACTGCAGTGCAAGTTGCATCTTGATAGCTACGTTTTTGGATTCTATCTTGGAAGCCCAGAATTTTTCAAACAAGCCCCAGAATTTTCCCAACAAAAAGTATCGCTTGGGTGCAAGCCTTGAGATCTCTTTTTTTCGGGGACTACAGCTGTCGCCGAGGTGGTTGTACGCGAATGTTCAACATTTCCGATTCTTGTTCAGTGCTCCGTCATTTTTCGTCTTTCCTCTCGTTCACGTAATTCATCAAATGACTCCTGACTCTCTCTGACATTTTTATGGCTTTTTCTCATCATTTATCAATTTTTTCCGTCAACGAAGATACATGAACGCAATTACGATGGAGATCATGATGTGGAAAAGTATGAACCAAAAAAGTCAGATAAAAGGATTTTTGTAATTTTTGATGAAGCTGG
The DNA here is from genome assembly GCA_000469685.2 of Haemonchus contortus. NCBI lineage: Eukaryota > Metazoa > Nematoda > Chromadorea > Rhabditida > Trichostrongylidae > Haemonchus > Haemonchus contortus. The sequence goes on along the minus strand of LS997566.1, from coordinate 8,352,726 downwards.
GCCGTAATTTTGGACTCATCAGATAAATGCCGACTGTAGAATGTTCCAAAAGCCTGATCAGAGAATAATAATGAGAGCAAAGTTCGCCCAAAGGAGCCCAATCAGACCTAGGATAAACCTGCTCAGGCAGGTTATGTAGGTTCAGACCATCTCGATCTCCTATGCTCGTTGGAACAATAAGGCAGCCCTCGAGTTACAGTAATTCGTTACAGTAGTCCAAGAATCTTCACTTAAGCTCTGTAATGATCTTTCACGAAATTTCACGAAGTGTGCAGTGTAATAAGCAGCTTCCACTGAGCTCACAGGTTTGAAACTATTATGAATACGGCAAGACAGTTGCTTCCTTCAATTTTTGGATTGTTTTTCAAGTTGAAGCATTTTATAAAATCTGACAACTGGACCACGGCTTTACTATGATTGATAAATACTTGTAGTTGGAACTACAGCCCTCGGGACACCCAATAAAAGTAGCAACTCTCCCTCTACTCAAAGTTAATAAAAAAGGTATTTAGAGAAATTTTTTATTAATGGTGCAGCTATTAACCCTCAGCGTTGACGACTGTTCATAGATGGATTAAGGTCACTGATGGACAGCACAGTGGAACAGCAATCTTTCTGGGAGAACATCCAAAGACCTTTATCTCTGCATTGCTATATGAATAAAGAAACAACCAGGTGATAAAATTTGAACCAGCTTGGCTAAACTATCCCTTAATGCCTGCAGCACAACTTCCTGCTCCGGGAACAATTTATTCAAAGGTTCTGTCCAGTTTGCAGTAACTACCCTTGCTTGGAAATTTGATCCTGCAGCCCCGGTCTATCTCAAAAGGAAGATTTGGTGATTTTTTCTCTTAAAATGAGACCGTGGTGTATATAGCGTTGACCCTTCATGACAGGCTCATATGAAAAAGATTCTCTGAGGTGTCTGCCCCATTGCCGAACATTTTTCGGGATGCCTACACAATTTTCCTTCATTTGCTACTATCACAGTATTTGAATGCGCATCCATGCTCATACACTAAGTCTGAAAATGGAAGTGCTTTGCAGACATCACGGTCGCTTTTCTCTATAAAAACTGCATCTCGGACGGAACGGCAATTCTGGGATAGAAGGATACAGTAACCATATTGATACAGGGAAACTCATGGGTTGAAGTTTAAATGGAACATTTCTCATGCAAATTATTTAAGTGGTGAGGGAGGAGGTCTTGCTAGGAGAACGACCGTCGTTATGTCAAACGAGCTCCCAAGCGTACCATTGTTATGCTCTTCTACAAGAAAAGTAGCGGTCTTATTTCACATCTCAAACCTAATAAGAAATGGTAAACGATATTTTCTAGGGTCAGAAAGTGTTACGCAGGTTAACCCCCACAAGATATATTCCACAATCGGGAAGAATTTGGCATACAGTAGCCAACTACAATGGATTATGTACAGGAGACGAAGAAGACTGTCACATATATAAGGGGTTTCAGAAATGTTTTTTTCAAGGCTGTATCTGGTTACTGTATTACCATTTCGAGGTTACTGGATCACAAATTTTTCCCGACAACAGAAACAGAAGCTGTCTTTAATACCCTTGACTGGGTGTGTGGACCACCACACCGCTCGTCAACTCATCCGGGACACAACCGAAAACGGAACTGAACAGCTCTGAGCGCTTTATCTTTCGCCCTGGTGCCCTTAATCATGGGTGAAACGATAGTGCGCTACCGAGGTGAAGACGAAGAAAGATAATTATCTGACAAGAAACAAATGCTGTTACTTCAGGACTTTGGATCAACATTGATTTCTCTATAATGAACATATTTTTCGGCATACTATTTTCAAGAGATCGTAGCGTTTCCATGTGCTTTTTTCTCTTCCTCCCCGTTTTTACCTTCCTCTTTTTCCCATCCTTTCATTTCTTTTCCATCAACGCCTATTCAGCGACGCACTCCAGAAAAAGATGGAATGCAACGGCTCTCCTTCAAAGGCTAAATCGATCTTGTTTCTGTTTCTTTTCACAAATCCTAGGAATCGTTTCAAGTAGAAATCTCTTCGTATGATTTCATGGCTTGGGAACACCACAGGGCATACCTTAAGAGCTCTCTAGCAAAAGAGGCAAAGCTCGCTTTCGTTATCACCTTCTGGGAAGGTGGAGCAGGCACGAGTAGGCAACACGTGACTTCGCCTGGTCGAAAAGGATCTACGAAGGGCACAACAAGAGCTCCAGGATAGTCACAGCTCGCGTGGACGGCTTAGGATAGGCTGTCGAGTGGCTTACTCCATGGATGTGAACCACCTTCATAGATATCGCTTGGAATAGTTCACGTAAACAGTAGAAGTAGAGCTGCATACATGGCAGTAAACTCGTCCACCCGAATTCTTCCGTTGGCACATCCTTCTACGTATATAAAGCTGCAAATGTGATGGCATAAGGGAATTCTATTTTTAGGTCCCATCTAGTTCCCTTCGTGCTCTTTCAGCCTTTGTCCTTTCTTGCTAATCAGCATTTCAGTCCAAACTTTCTAATCGCTCATGATGTCATTCCTGGTTCTGCCTTCGAGCATCAGTGCTGGGTTTGAATCTCACTCAACCCAGCCTGCTTTCCAAGATCAGGGGTATTTCTGGAAGAGTAGATTTGTTTGAAAACATGTATTAGTGCTGTATAACCCCTGTAACCTTCCAGGCTGGGCGTGTTCACCGCAACCCCATGGGGCGAAATACCAATTATAAAGTCGCCTCTCAGTTGATTCAGTCCGGGCATGGGGTCCAGATGATTCGGGAGCATTTTTATCAATACTTTTGCATGAGGATATCAATGAAATAGAATTAAATATGCGAAACATACTGGTATTCAAAGTCGCAGAACGAACGCCTTTTCTATTGCTAGCACCGCCTCCATCGCATAGAGCCCGTCACTTCGGAGCACTTCAAATTCATCGGCAATACACCCAGTAGATTCTTCCCCCACAGCAACGGCAGCTCAATTTTATTCGTAAAGGAATACGAAAAGCTTCAGAACTATCAAGATGACTGCATCTCCCTTGCTTCCTTCCTTTTTCTTCATGTCCGTCTTCGATTCGGCAAGCATTCGGGCATTCTTTTTTGCTTTTATCCTTCTCTATCTCTATACTTACCTACTTCTACCGTAGTCAAAATTTTGCTATGGCTTTTTATTTTTGTTGAGATTATTCTCTGCTATCACAGAGCCCTCATAGCTCGTAAGAAGAGGGCCGAAATGCACTTTTCTGTGAGCGTCAAAGTGGCGCCTCTGAGAAGTTTAGCTTACTTCTCTCTCACGAACTTTTTACCTTTCGGCGATGTATGGGTTGGCTTGGGAAGGTAGAATGTTGTTTTTACTGGTTTCTTACCTTTTACGGGTTCTTCGGTCTTCATGTCACTGGCTAGTCCAGCTGGAATCGATCCCACTACCCGACCGGACTTCTCATCAGAGATCAGAGCAAATTCTCTACGGCTTGACGACAAATTCGGCTTAATTGGTTAATTTCGTGACAAAGCCCCGTTTTGCCAACTTTGGCGATTCTTTGCTCTGTTTAGGAGTATTCTCGCTTTTTCTGGGATGGAGCGATCATTCATCGAACTGTCTAAAATTTTCCGAATAAGAGAAATTTATACATTTTTTTGATACTCACTCTTTCCATTTATACTTCCTTTTGATGACTTTTCTGTTAGAATGGATGAGAGTAGGGAAAAACCCTGCACAAATCTGCTCGGAGATGCGGTAGTCGATCAGCGAAGCAAGCGACTTCAGCGACATCCGACAACGCTGACAGCTGATTGACAGCGTTCGCTGACGCAATAATCGATACGTATACTTTCTGCAACTTGTCACTTTCCTTTTTTGACTTCCGCTTTAATATATCGGCTTCTCGTCTGACGCGATTCTGCCTCAAACTATGATGATACCAAGAAAACGTCGTTCCACTGGGGTCTATGGCAACACCAGTCTATGACAACGCCATTGTTGATTATCCTCATCTCCCTTTCTACGGAGTCCAGCGTTCTAGCTTCCTTGCAGTGCAGTCTTAGGTCATAGTAAACCTCCAGCAATATGAAAATAAGCCACTCTACATAGAAGCCTATGCGGGATTTTTTTTTACAGTCTTCTTCCCTTCTCAAAGTAGTAGTGGACCAAGTAGTGTCATCTACCTTACAGGCTTACTGTAGTGAGTACCGGAATCCCCTCATCCCTCCTTCATAGCTAGCTTGTTGTAAGCTAGAGGTTGCTGAAACCAGGAACAAAAAATGACCTATAAGTGATTTCACAAACTTCCAGGGTGGATAAGTGAGGTATACCCAGAGCTAACGAAGCCTCAGAGCCTCATAGGAAAACTTGCTACGCTCATACGTTTTCTCGAGGTCATACAGGACTGGATAGCTCGAATCACTTTTCTAATTGCCCTCTATCGCTTTCCGATTCCCGTAGGCTTAATGAGCAAGGGAATCCAGGCTGGATCGACGAAAGAGGGAGATCACTAAGAGGGAGGTCTACCTTCCGTCGGTCCAGTTTCTTCTCCCATGCTCATTAAGTTTGTACGGTTTGACCGTATCCCGACTGACAATTTGGCACCGTTTTATTTATAATGCTTTTTAACGGCTTCAATTTCGATGTTTATTGTGAGTCTGTGCATTACTCGTTTTTCCGTTGGGAGTGTTCGTTACTTCTCCACTTACATTCCTTGTTCTGTTGTATTCTGCTCTAGGTCTTTACCACTTCAGCTAATCTGCCAAGTTGGGCTGATTCACCCAGAAGGACCTGTTTCTTAGATCCCCTCACAACTGTTCCATGAATGGAACTTTTTCTCTTTTATCGCTTAAAGGCACCGTTCACGCTAAAAAAAGTTATTGAGTTCTTACCTTATTAAAACTCAGCGGCCCCCATGGGTTGTAGAAGGGTCCTTCTCACTCCCGCTATTTCGACGTCCAGGGCATAGTGGCGGGCCCGTTGTTGTCGTAATTCGCATCTCCGCCCCTCGACCGATGCCACCTTAGACGAGTGTCGAGACGACACAGTGTCATGTAATCGCGTCAGGACCCACCCTGAATTGCAAATTGGCAAATTGCCAGAGACGCAATGTGTTGTCTGCTATTGCATTGCGTCTCTGGCAATTTGCCAATTTGCAATTCAGGGTGGGTCCTGACGCGATTACATGACACTGTGTCGTCTCGACACTCGTCTAACGTGACACCGATCATCTCTAACCGACGCTCTTTCAATGTGAAACTCGTCCAACCCCCTTTCCAGCTCTTTTTTTGGCCCTTTGTAATTCTTTTTGTTCATCGTTTTTTGCGCTTTTTTCGTTGTTATCGCTTCATACTAGAGTAGTTCTATCAATTCCCGTCAAAAAAGGGTACCCTAACTTTTTGTGAATGGTGCCTTTAAAACTTGGTATGTACCTCTCCGTCCGTGTGTGGCTTACAAATAGTCTCAGGCACCATGGGAAGTTTCGGGGCATGAGATGATTGAAAGCAACGGTCCTACCATTCTTTGGATTTTGTTGACGCTTTAATTTTTATTTACTACATCTAACTACTACATGTTCTGTTTATTGCCGTATTGAACGCCGCAAAACTCAAATTTAGCTCTTCTTCCCACATTGGTACCTTCTCGAGCGTGTTTTCTGCCTCGACATATCAACAGTAAAGTAACATTCAGGGCTCTCTAAGCGTTAGTGTTTCATAGTTTTTTCTTGAACCGACTTATCTGGATGAAAGCTGCCTTCTCTTTGATGGGATTTTTGTGGAGCCACTTCTTTTTATATGCACAACTGATGTCTTCAATGGCCAATGTACCATCAGACCCAAATTCAGATGCACGGCCAATGTTTCTCAAATATAAACCCGAAATAACTACCAGTTCAATATAACACCCTCAATCCCACGGATTGATTATGCTAGAGGTAGTTTTTGTGTCAACCAAGCTGTGAAAACTTTTGCATTCTTCAGTGTGCAGATGCTGAATATTCCACAAAAGTGAAGGAGGACAAAACGAAAGCCAGCTAATCGAATGATGGAGTTCGGGAATATATAAGAAAATTTAGATTTCTTCTTAAGCCTGAAATCAGAGTTGGGATCCTTACGCGGTAAGGAAGCCATTCCTCGCTTCCTCTGTCCAATCCGAGCTATTTAGTCTTACAGTGTAATAACTAGAAACCGGAAACTGCATATAATTCGTGCCATCATCAGCCAGGCACCATCCGATTTCATTCGAGGAAATGAACTTTTAGCCTGTCTCGGTGTTTCCCGAAAAACCTCTATCATTTGCTTCCCAGCATCTGTAAATAATATTGAGTAAAATCATTTTTTTCGCCCATCGCAAAAGTCAGAGAGAGAAAGCCGTGGAGTGATGCTCTCTTTGTTACTTGTAAAATAGGTGGAATTTCGTAGCATTGGTTATTTTTTGGCACTGAGATGGTGGTAGCAAGCGATTGTAATTTGGCCATACGTATGGCCATTATTCCTCTTCCACCCTTTATACATTCTTGGTTAATCTCGAAGATTAAAGCCTTCTGGCGTCAATCGATTCCGTTCTTAAAATGCGCCCTGCCTTCGACTTCTATTCAGAATTGTTGTGGGGTTTCGGCTGCGTAAGCGTTCTCTCCCATATTCTGCAGTGGCTACCGATGTACAACTTAGTACTTTTAGCCTCCCAGACGAGTCTTGTACCAAGCACCCGATCTAGATGGGATAGAAAGCTTGGTTGGTCTAGGCAGGTGGCGAGCCGAGATTCAACTCAGGGGCTATGTGATGAGGCGCTTTCAGGGCTACACCAACTCCACCCATGTTTGAATTCTCATTCAAAAAAAGGTCGCTTTTTCTTGACTTAAGACGGTGATTATCGTTTTTTACTAAGTTTTTACGTGAAGGAGAGCTTTGGAACTTTTAAAGTGCCTTCGGGGCAAGCCCCCTTTTGCCCTTTCTCTTCACACTCCCTTTTGTGGAAACACTTGAACAAATTCACAAACCGCATGTATAATGGCAAAAATGGATGGAAACTGCATTTGATTCTGTCGTGCCAACATCAACCAAGCACCATCCGTTTTTATTCTGCGGAAAAGAAATTGCTCGCTTGCTTTTTTATGCTCCAACAAAGAAGTCCATCAATTGCGTCACACGAGCACTTGTGAAAAAAATCCAGTGAATCCATTCATCATCTCTCCAACGGGAGCAACCCAAACCGGAGAGAGGGACAAGTGAATAGTTTAGCTCTCATTTATTACCTGTAAGTTATGTTGATGCGAATTCTGAGCAGTTGACAACAGTTTTTTCAACAACTAAGCCGACTATCGGCTGACTAATTCATGGTGTTACAGCTGAAGAGCGGAATTGCGAAATCCGAGGAGGTTTTTCATGATTTTGCAAGAGAGATAATGAGAGGTAATAGTCTTGAATACGAGTGGACGGTTTTTCTTTCGGTTCGGAGGAATGCGACGCTGCCGAGCTTTCTCATCTTGTAATCGGGCGGTGAAGGGCAGGGGGTTTTCTGGCGCTATCCAATCCTATCTCCGAATGCGCTGACGTATTCGACTTGCATTCAGAATAGTAACGTCATTTGAATGTGTATATGCTGTCAAGAGGTAAGGTGGTGTACTGTACTACCAAAGTAGTACTGTAGTGCATTTATCCCAACGGGTAATTCGATACCTACCTGAATCCTACCTTGGGGAAGAGGCAGTGCTCACTGTGCGGTTCTGAAACGAACTTTGACGCTTGGCTCATTCCCGGAAGACGATGGAACTTTGGCATACGAGAGACCGATTTCATCTTGCAGTTACGCTTTTTTCGAGCAAACCGCTTGACATCACCCCAACTTAGTTGAGCTAACTTTTAGCCCTTGAAATCGTACTGAGTAATCGCTGACTCGCTAGGGTAAGTGGCGGAGGATATGAATTTTCTGAGTTTCGGGAAGCGGCATCTACGATTCAGTGAGTCCAAGATTTCCATATTTCACATTAACCTGTGAGTTCGAATGGGTAACTCCTCAATAGTGCATGAGTACATAGTAGTGGTGTCGATAACATCGGTTCTCGAAATTCATTGATTATGTATGCCATTTTCAATTAGGGGAATCACCACCAATTATCGGTAATCGTTTGTTCCGCAAAGGAATCTCCTCTGCTGCAATCCTCTGTTTTTCCGTATGAATGCCACTTTGCAAAATCTGAACTTTTACGAGGGAATCTAATTTTACTGAGAGACGGATAATTGGCTGGGCAATCATTCGTTGAACGAACACACCCACCACTCGGTGTTTCGAAGGTACACGCTGCGCTGATCATATAAATTCCTCTGAGAATTGCAAGATTCCTTGGAATTGCATAGATACATCATTTGTATGACAAGAATTACGAACCGATAATTACGGCTTCCACGAATGCAGCTGTCTTCATATAATTGCATAATAGGGACATTTTGTACAATCGTAGCGAGATCTCTAGGATATGCAATAGATAGGATAGTAGCTGGAGCAAGTTACTAAAAGGCCCAGTTCACGATAATTTTAAGGTACCAGCTTTTATTCGAAAAGCGGTAGTATAGATTGGGAATAGTTCATCGGTAGTGAAGAAAGTAAGAGAATTCGCCGATTTTGAGAAAAAATATGGCTCCTCAAAAATAGAGAAACTAGAGGTTGGACGAGATTGCCGTTACGGAAATAGCACGAAAGGGGTATTTGGACGAGATTCCAGATACTGCAATTTCGCAAGGAGTTACCTATATCGAGCCAGAACTGTGCAGAACTGTCCTTCAGTGTCGCTGTGGATCATAACAAGTTGTTTAAACTTCCTACATGGGTTCCCTTGTGATCGGTGCAGCCTCTATGAAAATTGAAAACTCGTCCGAGGATACACACGGGCCATTTTTAGGCCTTTATAGCTCCCTAACCAGGCCGTTTTCCGACCTAAGTGTGCCAGATATGGTATACGCGGGGGTCTCAGATTTATCCTGTGTGGTAATCTCAGAAACTATTTTCATCCGGAACTTTGCCTCCAGATATTTCGTAGTATCCAGAGTTAATCCTGTCACTCCATCACAGATGCACCGGATGTAGAGCAAACGGATTCCTAAAGAGGGATTGGATTCAAAAACTTATTTCATAACTAGTTACCGGAAAATTGGAAATGAGTAATATCCTTTCTAACAGTAAAAGACACTATCGGAAGGGAGAAAAACTGTATGGAGGGGAGGAAAAAAGGGTATAAACCAAAAAGGGGTAAAAGGTGTTTCTCATTAGTGATTAGTCGTTGGGCCTCTCTAACTCGGGCGGTATTCTTCTTGATCTTCCTCGTACCCTTTGTAAGAACTTCAGATACTTCTCTTCTTAGGGGTTATGGGTCACCCATAACATTTCCGACGCTATAGTTCGTTTAACCCCTAGGGTAGATTCGTGTGCTGACCTATTAGTACACCTCTGTTGAACATGTAGGAACCTTTTGAGGTTTCATATTACTTTCTCCACTCTCGTGAAGATTTGTACTTTGAAAACACATCCGCTAAGCTTTTTCGTCATAAGAATAACACAGAATTTTGAGTTGCTCTATTCTGGCTCGGTTAGTTTCAAAGTACGGCCAAGCAGACTAGCCGGCCAGACCAAATCGAATGTAGCTCCTGTCAAATAAACTTCACTTTTTGCACTATTTTGAATTGGAGATGGGCTTGCTGAGCCGTGATTGTTCTTTGAGATCTGAGATCATTTTGCAAAGTACTCATTAAGCAGGTTGTTGAAAATGTTTAAATCACTTGAATAATCATCGTTCAACGAAGAAGCACAACGAGGACTTTCTCCACCTCTCGTTTGTTGGGAGACAAATCTGTTCATGAATGCCCCCCTCAAGCATGCCTTTTTTGGCACGAGTGAATCTGCACTCGGACGGCCGCTATAGCATGAAGAACAACTTGTCCTTTCATTGACTGGTTCATACTCAACGAATTCGTTCGCGGATATCCTGCGAGAATCCTCAGAATACGGACATTCTAAAATGGACACACGGCACGTAGTAAGAGGAGAAATGAAGGTGTACGTAATACAAAGCCCTCCCATATGAGTCAATCCACTTGAGGGGGATTGGAACACTAACTATTCTCGAAAGCTTACGTACCGGAGACAGGAGGGATGTATGGGCAAACAATGCGGAATGTTAGTGAACGTTCTTATGGGAAAGGGGTTTCAGGAATTGAAAATCTCACTGTTGCAGCTTCAATCCGGAAAATTCAAGCAAGATTAGTTTATATGAGTTTCCTGAATGCTCCATCTCGGGACAATCGGGAGCTAATAGTAAGGCCAAGTTTCATTGGTCCAACTATCAGCTCCTGGGTAATCTCGCAGATTTATGGACCAAGATAACAGACCCTTTTTTTAGTATTTCACCTTGAGGATTTCGCTAGGTTGGAGGAGTTGGTCTTTCAGATTACGTACGTGTCCTGCTATCCTGAGCTTCGACAGGGCTACGCAAGAACTCGGTCGACTGGTCACCGATTGCTCCTGTCCTGCTTGAAGACTGAAAAAGCGGTTCCTTTTGGACTGTAGAAGCCATGAATCTGTCGATCGTTGCCAATCTTCCCCACCTCTAGGAAGATTGCAACGGTAGAAGCACCTAAGCATAGAGACCCTGTTCTTTGATGCCGCTCCAATAAATTGTTGCAACGTTGCAGACTGCGTTTTAAATGAATTTTAAACGAACGTTTTATTTCGAACCATTATTACGTCATTCCTAGACCGTTTTTTACGGTCAAGAAATGGAGCATTGATGGCTTGGAGCGAACTACTGACTTGGGTACAGGAGGTGATAGGGAAAGGAAATTCTTCAGTATAAATCAACAACTTCGGCCTACTGTATTTATTGCTCATCTATGAAGTTAATCTTCCCATAAGCTGTCTAGCATTCCATCTCTTAGACTCCTTCGCAACTTTTTTCCCTAGCATTATCGACTCTATAGCAGCTGCCCATACATGTTGGAAAAAGATTGCAAACTGAACTATTGAACTCACTAATTGCAGGGGCCAGGCTCATATTCGCGAAACTGCCCAGCTTTACGGTAATTGGTAAGTTTAAAAGTTCAGTAAGCAACCTCTAGAGGAAAAAAAAAGCGGATGAATCGCCCAGACCGATGACCTCTGCCCAGAAGCCTTTGTCGCTTTGAAATAAAACTGTCGTCTTTCTCCCGCATCCATCCCTAAACCAAAGGCATCGAAAGCTGGAGTCACAAATCACATGCGTGATTAACTACATTGAATGCTGACTGCTGAATCCTGCTAGAAAAAAGGTGGAATCTCACGAGTGGTAGGTTTTTAAAACTTTATTTTCAGTCCAGCTAATTTTTTGAGCTTAACTGAGTTACTTACCACACGTACAATACACGCCAAGGATCCAGGAGGACCCAAAAATCGTTCATTCTCGATCCTCTGTGCCAAATGCAACAGTGAATCGGTGGTATGTCTACACTGTTCAGACCCAGTGAGGGGGGTTTACTTGTAAGGAAAAGTGCCCTGAGGTCTGCTCATGTGTTTCGAGAGGAATTCGCTTTTGTTTTTCCCCCATGTCAGACTCTGACGAAGGCGATAGAGCCGGATTGTTAGCCAGATTCGATCCAAATTCGATTCGTTCTTAGAGGGGTCGAACTTCGCTTTCGAGCTTTCGCTTTCATTGATCCTACCGAAATTGGAGGGATTTTGGATACGGTTCAGTTGAGCCCACATATCAACGCCGCTCACTGAACGCCGCCTATTTTTTTTTCCTTGACAATTTAGCAGTTACTGTGATCATCCGTAGTAACCAAAACAATGACTACTGCTTGGCTTTCTTTTCTCAATGCTCAAATCTATGAAGAAGGGAGAAATTTCTAATTTTCACCAGTTCCCGTGTGCCGACGATACCACTCAAGATGAGATTTTTACGTATTTGTGTCGATAGACTTACGTTCTGGGCAGAAAAGCTCCACAGATAGAGCTCCACAGGCTCCTCAGATCGGATTCTCTCAGAAAATTGCGAAATCCTCCATGGTTGTTCCCCTCATATCGGCGATATTTTGAAGAAGGGACATGAAGCTAAGTCCAGCTACCACTATCCACAGACCCCGCTGCCATAATCTAACCGTCATTAGAAGTGGGTTAGCTTGGGGCGAGGAGAGATCTTGAAAGAGAGGGACTTGTTACCCAGATGTCTTTGGGTTGGTCTCGCCTCGATACACACTGGTCTAGGGAAAACAGCATATTATCCGAGCATGATGTTCCTTGCAAGAATAGAAAAGAACAGCAACAAACGAAGAAAGGCTTGAAATGTCACCTGACCAGGTGCAATCAGCATAACTACCTGCTCAATTGCTATGAACAGAAGGCTTCAGAATCCTCAATGACTTAGCTAAAAATAGAGTTCATAAAACGTCAGCTGAGCCCCATTGTGAGCCCTGTTCTGTTCAGCGAGAGATCCGAAAACTTTCTTGGCGGCTAGGAATTAGTGTTTGGTTTGTTGCCGAACAACTTCGTTATTTCGTGTCATGGACTACCCCCGATGCATCATCCGATTTCCAGAAAAACATCTCTATATCTTTCACTGATTCACAGCATGAACGAGACTAATACATACTTGCATTCAATATCATTTTTTTATCTAATACATCTCAACCTCCTGCTGTACACAGTTACGGCCATCTTCTTTTTTTTTGAAGGATTTTCTTTCATTTTTGGTTTATGCTGCCATTGGCATCGTTAAAACAGATTGGAGGTGATGCTCACGTAGAAATTTCGTCTGTATGTGAAGGTTTGTCATGGAGTTCCTTCACTACGCAGCTTTGATTCTGAATGAAAGTCGAATGCCGCGGCGCATCCCTCAGACGGGATTGATCTGTCTTTCATTGTCTTTCATCATTAACTTTTCCTTGTCAGAATATCAAATTCGACCTCAATGAAAGGTTTTGGGGCAGAATTACATGGTATCCTTCGACCTTTTAGGCATTTTAAAGGCACATTTCACGATAAAAATAGTTTCCTAGTTTCCCTATAGTATGATTTCGAGGCTCCCCCTATACCTTGCCTGTTGTTATAAGGACGAAAAAGTCGTGGATGGGGCACAATAAGGGACCAGAGATTGTATCGGGTAGATGCCAAACCCCCTAGTGGACCAGTTTCAACAGCTTTGTAGAGGTTGCGCTACTCACAAGAGAATCAATGTAGAGGGTTCAAACAACTTGTCATAACGCATGGCAATAGTGAAAGGCAGTTTCGGACAATTTTGACTTGATTTAGTCACCTCTTTGCGCAATAGGAGCAAGTAGAATCTCGCCCAAGCACCCCTTATGTGCATTCCTGTCGCGGTGATCTTGTACAACCTTCACTTTCGCTACTTTCAAAAAGCCTCGAGTGGACGGATTATCTCGCTTTCTTCGCCACGGATGTACTCCTCTACATCAACTTTCCGCTTTTCAAGCTGAAAATGATACCTCAAAATTATCGTGAACTGTGTAGTAGAACTTTTTCTTTCTTCTGCTCTTTGCCAGGCAGGACTTTATACGGTACAGTACAGTACAATTATTAAAATTCAGTCCATGTAGTAACTTGTAACAGACAGACGACTGTTCTCAAGACTTCGAACAAAGATTTACCGAGTATTCAGATGGCAGGCTTTATATACCTCTCAGAGGTCAAAAATATGGCGCCAAAAGACCAGTTCAATCCATATCTCAGAGACTCATCGTCCATGTCAACTGGATGAGTAGCTAAAATAATGGAGGTTAGGCAAAACTTCAAAGGCATGACGTACCAAAGCATCCAGAAATCAGCATCAGCAGCATGTTATCAATGGTCGGTTCTTCGACAATCTGTGCTTTTAAGCATTTTGCAGAAGGTTTCTGACTAACAGATACTGAAACAGAACCAAGAAATTCTAGTATTTCTAACGTACGAACAATACTCCAACAAACCCTTTCTTTTCGCTTTCCTTACAATCACCAAGAACTAATCGTTGTCAGAAATTTCCGTCCTTCACTACAAGTAAACCAGTAATTTGTTTTCAATGAGCGGCCGCCTATACATTCCGCCGTACTCGTTACTTCATATTTTCGACTATGGCAGAATATTTAATTAGAATGTCTGGAAAAAAATGGTTCGTGTGTCTTCACTCAATTATTCACATGACAATGATTAATACGCTATGCTGTACTTTTACGCGTGCGCTCGTAGAACACGTTGTCTTGCCAGTATAATCCAATATATTCGTGGAATTTCACTGAATTTTTTTCTAGCCCTCGCATTCCCCCGTTCCCATACACATATGTACTTGACACAGAACGGCGTTGAAGCTTATTCCGAGCAGTCCATTCAAACATGATTTTTAGCTGTCACAGAAGTGGAAGACGCCCCAAAACAGGGGGTTTGGAGAGGGAGAAGAGGGAGAGTTGCTTGCGCCTTCTGTGTATTTGATACCAGATTATGGATTCCGGCTAACCAGAAACTGCTCTTTCTAAAGGTCCAGTTCACGATAATTTTGAAGTATCCGCTTTCATTCGAAAAGCGGAAGTATAGATTGGGAAAAGTTCATCGGTGACGAAGAAAGCGAAAAAATTGGCCGATTCGAAAAAATATGGCTCCTCGAAGTCAGGGAAAATAGAGGTTGGACGAGATTGCCATGGCGGAAATAACATGGAAGGGGTATTCAGACGAGTTTCAGTTATTGTAATTGCACAAAGAGCTGTCTACAACAAGCCAGAGCTTGGAACTGTATTTCACTGTCGCTGTGGGTATGACAAGTTGCTTGAACTTCCTACGTGGCTTCCCCTGTGATCGGTGCAGCCTCTACGAAGCCAGTGAAACTCGTCTAAAGGTTCACACGGGCCAATCTTTGAGACTTTTTACCTCTCTAACTTAGCCGTTTTCCGACTTATTAGTGCTAGATATTGGAATACACGGGGCCACGAATTCCTCCTGTGAGGGAATCTCCGAAACTATTTTTATCGTAAACTGTGCCTTTAGGGTGGGATGAAAAGGCGGTGGTGCAAAGCAGGTACCAAGTGAGTCGTTACAACAAATTGCCCCGAAGGTCGAGCCTTTCATAGGGAGGGAATGTCCGGTTCGGTATTCGTCTCTTCGGTTGTATGCCTTCGCTTGGACTACAGGGGATTCGGAATGGAGACTACACTAGTGGCACCGCCTACTAAATCACGACATTTTGAGTGTGCCCACAGCCTCCCGACACTGTAGAACACATTCCTGGACCAAGCAACTTTAAAATCGACCAGGAAGCACTTCACCTCCCTCAGTGCCTATTCATCATTTCTTTACTTCAGCGAAGGATTTTACCCCACCCATCCATCTTATTAATGTTCGTTTTTATATGACTTACCTTAAACCCGTTGGTTCCCTCTAACGAATTGCAAGCTATGGGAATGGTGGAAACCTCGTATCAGCTGTTTACCATTCCTCCGTTCCGCCTCCGTTACCTACGCGTACCTTTACCGATTGGCGATGTTCTCTGCAAATGTTTCCTTAGACTGTTAGCCCTTTGCCTGCAGCAAGGTGGCCTATAGCGCTTCAATTACGTCTTCATTTCTCTTCTTGTCTATTTGCCCGTGTGTACGTACTTGTGGTTCATCTCATTTCAGTAAAGTGCAACTGCTTCTTCTCATTACCTTCAACTAGGCTCTTACCCAAATACTCCACTTAGAGTGGGTCTGTCATTCAGGCGCAACCCAGAGTCCTTTCTTTCGAAGACTCCTCCAAGCTCTATTTATGTTACATCGTAGTTTTGCGTTTCTGGTTTTTTGCTTCTTAGGTAGAGTATAAATGTAGAATGAGTGATAGAAGAGTAATTATGGAGTTACGCTTTAAAGGCACAGTTCACGAAAAATTGTTTTCTGGGATTTCTCCATATGATGAATTTTAAGCGCTCCCTATGACACATCCGGCGCTATAATATCGGAAAACGGCCTAGTTAGGGAGATATAAAGGCTCAAAGATTGGCCCGTGTGAATCCTCGGACGAGTTTCACCGGCATTGTAGAGACTGCACCGATCACAAGGGAATCCATGTAGGAAGTTAAACAACTTGTCATGACCCATAGCGACAGTGAAAGACAGTTCTGTACAGTTCTGGCTTGATGTAGTCAGCTCTTTGCGCAATCGCAATGACTGAAATCTCGTCCGGAAACTCCTTCCATGCTACTTCCGTCATACTAATCTAGTCCAACGCCAATTTTCCCTTTTGAAAAGCCTTATTTCTCTCATAATAACCGAATTTTCTCGCTTCCTTCACTACCAATGGATTATTCCCAACCTATACTTCCGCTTTTCGACTAAATATTGGTACCTTGAAATTATCGTGAACTGTGCCTTCAACACGGCCGTTCATGGCTGCGGTTGCGGTGCTGTGACAAGGCCCCATAAGATATCTTTGGGAACCACAGAGAGAAGTCTCAAAAGCGCTTCTATAACAGACTGGGCCTTCAAAATCAAGCATGTTTCTTGAAAATGGAATCGGATTATCTACACTGATAGCTAGCACACGTTGCTCCGCAGCTATTGAACTCTCGTTCAAATTTATCCTTCATCGTCATAACCTCGTAAAACCTAATTAGAGATTTTTGCAATTTTTCTCGGTTATCCGTCATCGATTTACTATTTTTCATTACTGCCTTCGCCCTTCAATCTGAAAAAGGCATATGAAATCACCACGAACTGTGTTTTTAGGTTTATAGATGAAAAGCTGAGTGGGCGAACAGCGAGAGAACTAAAGCTCACTCTATAATGAGGTTACGAGAGGAGACGGCTAACGTAATAGTTGACATTTCTCTCATTTTTCAGTATTGCATCTGATCTTTTCCAAACCTCGTTGACCGAAGAATTGAAGTCACAATTTGTTCAAAGGAAAAGCGGACCCCTCGAAGGTTCCGCTCTGGTTGACCCAATTCAAACTCTTTTTCTGAACTGTTTTACTTCGGCGAACTCCACAACGGTGTCCGTCCAGAACCTCATACCTATTTGCACGGACAATTGAATCTTTTGCATAATCTCTGCAGAGGTGAAGTGGTGAAGTCGTAAATGGCGCTTCATCACGCACGTACGGTCACGGGTTCGAACCCCGGATCGACATCCGCTCAGGTCATCCCTTTGGGGTCATTTAATTGGTACCAGTCTCGCTCGAGAGGATATAAGAACTGTCTTGTACAACGGTTGGCCACTGCGATCATGCAGAGGCGACATACGCATTCACTAAACCACTACGATTTCGTGTGGAAGTCGAATGCGCTCAGAGGCTTCTAATGTACACAAGCCATCTTTACATGTATCTGATTCAAACATCTCTTGCCACTCAGCTTGTTAGTTGCGGATCATCTAAACTGACACATGGCAAAATGTTTTGTTGAATCGCGGGTGCCGCAGTCTATCGGATTTCGCTTCAGTAGCCATCTGCAGGTTGTTTAATATCAAGGAGCATGTGCGTGCGTGAAACTGATCTTCCATATGATAATAGCCGATTCACAGAACGATTTAATTACCACTTTCAGCCATGCATGCTTCAAAAGCTTTCGAAATTAGAAGCTTCTGAGCCTCGCGTGAAGCTTAACTGGTTATTAAATGTATTAGATGAGCTGTATGCAATTTTCTGGACCTTTTCTTTCGCTACGAATAATCTGCCAAGAAATTGATGTAGCTTCACCGAGTATTTCAGAAGCCACGAATAATTTGGAATACTTCAACTAGTCCTTGATCAAATTCATTCTCCAAAAGCAATTTTCTCAATGAACTAAGGGTGAAGTCCTTGATTATTCCATCTTGGAATGCGCCAAACACTCGACTCATTTCTGGACTTGCAAAAGTACTTGTGGTGCCCCAAATGTCAAACATATACGATAACCAGCAGGTACAAAATCATATGGGCAGTAGGCGGAGCAGACAAAATGGGCGGTATTTCTGAAGGGCAGCTTTTGGTTTAGACTGAATCGGCGGGCAAAAACTGCTTCTACAGAAGTCAAAAAGAGCTAGCATCTCTCTTACAATTTGCCAAAGTGTGTCATCTGGGCCGATTCAGGAAAATGTCGCGTTTCTCAGTAGTATGTACTTGATGCTCGTTATCTAGCCCCTTGATGGATGGCTCATCCGCCACGAACGGAATATAATTCACACATAATATATTGGATGAATAAAACTTTTTAGGCACAGTTGCCATGACATAACTCCTCCGCTCGTTGGTTTCGACGGAAAACTGTTATTGCTTTTCTTTAACAGGCTCGTTGCAGACGTTCTTCTCATGATCCGAATATTTAAAAGTAATTTTACCGTGGTCTGTTTGAGTTTATGCCGTTCTTCTTATCAGTGTTATTGAAGGATAACCTCTCACCTAGAAAAACAAATTTGTGGTGAAAGTATAAGGTCCCGGGGCATTTATCAATCCCATCTGAGGGGTGCGCCTTCGCATTCGACTTCCATTCAGAATCGTACTGGCGTATGGATACGTATGGGGCCAATACAATGGCTTGCGGTGGCCAGCCGATATACAAGTCAGTGCTTTTTATGCTCTTAGACAAGTCTGGTATTAATAACCGACCCCGGAAGAATGAAAGGCTTGGTTGTCCTAGAAGCAAGTCGATCCGGGATTCGAATCCGTGACCGAGCGTGCGAGATAGCGCGCCAATTGCCACTACACCACCTCCGCCCAAATTGGTGGTATATACGGTAATTGCCTACTCTTTCTGGAGAAAGGCACAAAGGTGACTACATTCCCGAACAGATTCGTTTGAATGCATTTTTTGAAGTGTTCGTGGCTCGACTCATCACTACCCTTTCGGCACCTTTAAATCGATAGGGAAATCCTGTGCCTATGCTTGTTCCGATTTTTGTAAAATTCATTCTTTTTTTTGATGCCACCCATGTGAAATGCTTCTCTTCAAAAATTAATTCGGTCTGAGCTCCTTTCTGTTCCACCCACAACATGACTGAGCGCCCCCTACTGACCCTGTGTAACTTTAAGTGATATTTCCTTATAACCTAACCTCTTAACGCTTAATCGGTCCCAACACTACCCTATCGCTGTGCATCCGAAAGCATGAAGACTGCCTACGGACGCCTTGTTTTACAAAAATGTTTTTCAAAAGAAATCCTTGCAATTTTGGATAGGAATTGTGGCGGAGAACAGAATCCATGTAACGCTGTTGCTTTCTATAGCACCTAGAGCTGTTCCCTGTCTTTTTGTTTGGGCCTCCGAGATTGATATAAATCTTATTTTCCAAAGTTCCTGCAACAATCGATTTGTCCGCCTTCGTCGCTTAATCTATTGGGACCTTGAAGTCGCAAAGTCACTTTGTTCTTGGCGCTCTAAGGAAACAATGGATAATGGGACCTCTTTGTCTACTTCTCCTCAACGCTCGTTTATAGTTGAAATTGCATGACGTGATAAGGCGTCACTAAACCAATCCCTTTTTCAGGTTCCTTCAGTCAGCGAAAAGTCTCTCTGTAGGAATCGCCTACATTCCGTTTTTCTTGGGCCTAGATTACACAGAATGTAAAGTATCATTGCTGTCAATTCAGAAGAACGAACGAAGAAGAACTGAGAAAGTCTAGTCCAACGAGAGCAACAAAAAAATCTACGCACGATGCCTTATAAAAGCTTTGTGAACATGATTATTCTGGGGGGACGCTCAAGCGGGGGCATCCATCAAAATGCCATTAGTGTACCTGATTTGTCGACAAGATGAAATTCGGAAGATTCAGCAGACGTAGAGGGTGATTTAGTTCAAATATAGCTTTCAATTGGATTTGCTATTTCTTTGGAATCAGCTAACTTACTGAGCCACTTCGGGGAGCAAAAGCTCCCCACCCACAAGCCCACAGTGCCAAGCAAGCCGTGTCACGGGTTTAGAGGTACAGTTCACGATAATTTCGAGGTACCACTTTCCATTCAAGAAGCGAAAGTATAGGTTGGGAATAGTTCATCGGTAGTGAAGAAAGCGAGAGAGTTCGCAGATTTCGAGAAAAATATGGCTCCTCAAAAGCAGGGAAAATAGAGGTTGGACGAGATTGCGGTGACGGAAATAGTAGTAGGGGATATTCGGACGAGATTTCAGTTGTTGCAATTGCGCTAAGAGCTGGTTACATCGAGCCAGAACTGTACAGAACTGCATTTCACTGTCGCTATGGGTCATGACAAGATGTTTGAACTTTTTACATGGGTTCCCTTGTGCTCGCTGCAGTTAACCTTTATAACTCCCTGACTAGGGCGTTTTCCGACCTAATAGTACGCCAGATATGGTATACGAGGGGACCTCGAACTCTTCCTATGGGGAAATCCCAGAAGCCGTTTCATCGTGAATTGTGCCTCTATTCTGATCAAATGAGTTCTTCCAGACTTACTTACTCAACGAGGCCAATCAACGGCTATTTTATCCAAGAAAACGGCTTGTCTAGCACTCCTCAAGGGACTAGAAGGCTATTGTGAGCACAAAACTATCTTTCTAAGAACTGACTGTGCCACAAGTTCCATGCCCCAAAAACTCGAACTCAGAAATCTGAATGTTGTAGTGGCGACACGTTACTCTATCCTACCCCTCCACCAGTTTCATATCCGATTGTTTGGTTCGAAATTTTTCAAAATTTTCAAAGACATTGATTGTCATGATATAATAGAATACACAGCCGATTTCGTACGTTTTTTCCCCAAAAAGGTCTATCTGTTCCCTTGCATAATTGGTGACGACTGCAGTGCTTTTTGCCGCATGGCTCACATCTAATAGACGTCTAACAGAGTTTTCATCAGTTGCGTTCATGTCGTTTCCAGGAGCGTGGTCGATTGATCTCATTTCCGCACCCGAGCAGCCTACTTACATATACATACATTCATATATTGACTTACTCAGCTTACTTGCTAATGTACACCATCTCTTAACCGCTCCTTGAACTCCTGTCTCTAGGACCTCAAATTTGCGAACCCAACATCACATCCCCGTTTGGGGTCACCTAATTTCGGTGTCCATCACAACTTCCTTGCTTAAATAAAGCCTCGATTCTCTATTTTTTCAAATGTTTTACTATTAATGTTGTTTACGCGTAGCCATAGCCTATCCCATGTCACCCTGCAGAATTTTTTAAAAATTATTTCACAAGAGTGATTCCTTGGACTCCACGGGATGGCCCCTATAGTATTATATGAATAAGTAATGATAAGATACGGAATAGGTCACTGCATTATGTTCTGCAAGCAGTTTTTATATGAGTTGCCTTAAGCTAATGTCGATGCGAAGTTCTCAGCTAGTAATTCTTGTTTTTAGGCCGCTCCTTGTTGAGATCTTCGGCCCTGTATGGTAAACAAAGCTTGTCATGTGTTCAAACATCGAGTTTTCATACTTTTCTTCACTTAATTTGACTTCGAGTTAGGGTGATGGTGGTGTAGTCGCAAATGGCTCACTATCTCCCACGCATTGGGTCCTGAGATCGAGTTCCGAACCAATGCTCGCTCAGCCGACCAGCCCCTTCACCCTCTCAGGTCGACTAATAGTGAGTGGACTTTACCCAACCCGCACAAACCGTACAAAGCATAAAAAGGACACTTGTCGGCAGTTAGCCTAGCGCCATGACTTTTTCGACATCGTCAACCGCCTGTAGAGATGGATTGGAACTTCTGATTTGTTCATTTTCAAATCGATACCCCTATAGTGACGATTGGGGCCGTCTTCTGGGTACTCTGAAAAACCCAGGTAGTAATATTGTGAGGTTCTCTACAATCCCACCCACGCACAGAGTCCTAGTCCTCATTTTCAGGTAGAAGTATGGATTATTGGGAACTCTTGAACTTTTTATTACATCTGGTATGCTATGACCTATACTACAGCTGAATGTTGGCTTGCCTTCGTGAAGTTCGTGGGTTCCACCTACTTACGTATTGAAAACGAGTCGTGGTGTTGGGCGTCATAATGTAATAGCTTACTCATACAGTGAAATGAGGCTTGATCAGTTCTCTCACGCTAAGACTTCTTACAAGCGGCATGAGCTAACATTGTGCGTCATTGATAGGATTTTCGGTGATTCTGGCATTTCCATTACCGAGTTTTCTGAATTCGTTCAAGACGATGTCGGGAACGGTAGAACAGAGGAGATCTTAGATATGATAGATGGCTATCCAGAAGGTTTGGGCAGTTTTTGGAGCTTTGAAAAAGACAAGAAGAGACGAAAAGATTGATCATAAAGGACAAACTTTAGGAAGGGCTCTACACGAAAACTTTGTTGCGTTAATTAGGTGTCATGTCACCACGAAAAGGCAGAAAAATCTTTCGAGTTTCTCGCTTTTTTGAAGACGTTGACAGTCAACAGTGGATAATTTAGCCTAGAGCTTGTGTTCGGAGTTAGCACTTCTTTTTTTACTTCGTGAGGTGTTAAACTGGGGTCCCTCTGAGTTCCCACAGCTTTTTTACCATCTATGTATGTCCGGAACGGTTACACTCAAAGAACGAAGTCTCTGATGGATTCAATGAGACACACTCAGGGACCTCAGTAGTTTTTCATAAAAAGTAGACTATCCTCTTTCCATTTACCCAGCCCTTAATACTTGAACCCTGGTCATTCGTTTTTCGGGATAAACTACTAAGCCTCCATCAAGAATAGTACATGTTACATTTTTTCGAAGTCTAGTCAATTCCACCTCGACCTTTTAGTAGGAGACCTTTTGGCTGGTCATCGTAAGACATTTAATAAGCCACATACGCAATCACAACTACGATTCTGGATAAAATTCTGGAGCGGGGGCGCTTCCCACGAAAAGGCTTAATTAACAACGAAAAACTCTATCCTTTACACTTTCATTACTTTATGATAACGCCCCTGAAGCGGAACCATAATACTGTTTGGTTTTCACAAGCCAACTTGTCCTCATATGCTATGAACCTTATTTAGTTATGATGTGTAATGCGATTGAAATATCGACCGGGATTCGATCCTGGGATCGTGCGTTTGCGTTAGTGCGCCACTTGCTGATACATTCCCTTGCATAATTATAAGTCCTCCAGGAAATTTCTTGGAGAATCACATAGGAGGAAATGTCTTGGAAGAACAATGTGTTCATCATAAGTTGTTGAGGTTGATCCCAAAAGCCTTATTATCAATAACTTTGTTTCCTGGAATTTCTTTCAGACACATCCTATTATTCGAATTTCGAAGGGACCTTTTCATTTGGACTAATAATCGTAAGCATAGTGCACGTTTGTAGACTTCTTTGGCCTCCAGCAAATCTGAAACGGAACTGAAACTCATAGGTCTTAAAGAGACTAACAAAAAGCAGTAAATCCTCGTTGGTTTCAGGAGTTGAATTTCTCAACCCCTTACGAATGCAGATGCTGATTTCTAGACTAATATTATCGGATAAATCTAACAGGATTCTCGACATTCTTATCTTTGTGAACATTTCCGAGAAATTCTTTGTAGCAAGCCTTCGAAGAAAGGAGCTGCTACCTTGTTGATTGACTTCATTAGTCGCTATCGAAATATTCTTGCACTTTTGCTCCAATGTTCCCAATGATCTCTCTTGGAGGCTCATTACCGTAATCCGTTCAAGTTTCGTACGAGTACTTTTACCGGTGGCTTCAAAGCGACTACATTGCAGTTCGGTAACAGTGCTTTACTAGGAATCTTCATTCACAAATTTTGATCCAAAATAGCAACAGCAAACGAGAGAACTCGAAGACTTTTTTCAGAAAAAAAATTTCTATTCAACTTTATTGATGGCTGCTCCACTAGAGCTCCACGTTCCGATGAAACTTCGAAGGAGTCAAACACCAACCTGTTTTCTGTTTTGTCCCTCCCCTGCTTTCGATCAAGTTCTTCGTGATTGATGATGTCCATGATGATTTTGCGGATGATTGTCCATTGCTGTGAGTACAGGATGATCGTTACCATCATAGCGGTTACTTCCCAAGCCTTTCTCGAAGTGTCAAGAACACAGAGACGACTATGTATGAGCTCCGAGCAAGAGCATTCGTCTTCCACTCTTCGAAAGCAGTCTAAGAACCTTCATCAGGTGACCGGCTTGAGTGAGGTTGTGCAGTCGCCAGAATGAATAGCCCGTCACTCAGTAGAGTAGAGGTATGTGATGCAAACGGCACCCCCGGGTTCTCAACCCTCTCCTTGTCGGTTGTCAAACTACGTAATATCAATCCGAGGTTTTTTCTTCATCGAATCATCCTTGATTGAGTCGTCTACCGAGACGAATAGGGCACCGCCTTAGTAACTAAGCCTTATTGATGCTTGCCTTATTGCTTGATGAGCCTTATGTGTTTGGCTTGAGTATGACATAGGTGAAAAGAGTTAAGCGACTGTACTATCACCTCATCGTTGAGGATGGAATTACATTCAAGGCACTGTAGATTTATGTCCCTCTGGAAACAACTCATGTATATAATACTCCTTCCACGGAATACAGACCTCGACTTGTACTTAATTCAGATTATCACGAAAGTAGCACGTGCGATAAATCAAGAGCAGAGTGACTTTTCACTTTTTTCGTTGATTGTTCGTCGAATATGATTGTCTCCGTGGGAAAATGGATTGTACGTATGCACGGCTGGATGTCGACGATAGTTTTTTACTGCCCTCTCCACAGTTACTACGGGTATCAGCAAAATGAGTTATACCCATCGGAAACGAAGTGAGAACTCAAATTTGGGTCGTGCTTGATGCTGTAAAGGCTGTTTTTGGATGTCATGCTGATCAGAGTCCTATTCAAATAGCCATACCATTATCAGGGTGTATATCCAGCTAATTATCACTTCCATTTTCAGTGAAAACTTTAAGAACTCCCTTTCACAACTTTTTGAGTGCTCATTAAGCAATATCTTCTATGAAATGTACCCTGTGATAAATGGTTGTTGGTTTTTTGACTTTCAGCGATACGGAGGTGAGATACTGATTAGGGTACATGAACCAAGTTCTGCGCATCATAATCGGTATTCAATCCCTCCAAACATTCGATTTGTTACAATATCGGTCGTCAAACAGCCGATATTGGAGGTATGGTAGATTCGGTTGACACGTGAGGTAAGTCTGAAGCAGTCTGACAATAAGAAGCCTTACCTGGGCTTGCGCCACGGTTGCTCTCCACAGGTGGAAGGACAGAGACCATGGCGTTGATCAATCCTATTTTGGGATGTCTTACGCACCCTCGACTTCTACTCAGGATCGTAACTGCGTTTGAATCTTCACCTGCTCTTACAATGACTTCAGAGTTAGGCGATGTACGGTCAGTATTTTTATGTTCCTGGACGAACCGATAAATCAACTGCGGCATGTTCCGGGATGCAAGAGACCTAGATCGATACTTGATTCGATCCCCAAATGATGGAAGTGGTCAGGCTTTCGTCGCGCTTCCCAGCTCCGTCATCTCCTCGGAAATGTATTCAAACGTTTCCAATAGGGTGGGCGCAAATTGAACATAGGGGTCCAGGTAGGGTCAAGCGTTATCCCCTTGTATTTTACCATAAGGACTGGTCGTATGTATAGTGTGAGAGGTCATGGATAGAACCTTCGCGCTTTAGCAATTCTTTCTTGCGAAGAAGTGCATTCTACAACCTTTCGTAATCTCAAATATTTTTGGATAACTACCTGGTCAGTCCATCGCTTGACCAGAGTTGCGTAGAGTCTTTTGCTCCTGAATATTCCCAAAAGTCCAGGTCCGACAGTTTTTGCTGAACACAATCCCTTTGTCGACATGGATAGGGCAGCACATGCAAGCAGTGCAGACGGCATCAGCAGCCTGCAAGTCCCATGACCACCTTTTTCAGATATGATCAAATAAATCTTTGTTCAAACTAACCATATAATTCAATTCACGTCTGATCGAACAGCTCCATGACTGAATGGAATTACAGGTGCAGGAAATCTGCATCCTCCTTTTTCCTCCCAAACTTCATTAACAAATATTCGACGTATTTTTGACATCTATTCTGTTTTCATTTAGCATAACAGCAGTACATTTACTTATCTGGTAATTCTTTCCCATCTTGGGTGTTTATCCTTGTAGTGTTGCATCTCTCAACTGACCACCTTCTTCTAATTGAATTCTGCGCTGACGAAGCGTTGATTGGCCTTTTTGCGCTCAGAATCACATGGAACCTACGGTCCAGTAATTACATGGGCAGGAGCTTATGCGCCTCATTGCACCGAAGAAAAACCCAGAGAAGGAAGTCTTCAGAATGCATCAATTACTTCTTCATGCTCTACTGATGACTTCCTGGTTAAGCTCTCAATCATGGACTTTTCCGGTTTTGTTTTTCATCGATACATTAGGATGACGAGGAAGTTTTGCGTCGTGTTCTAGGCTTACCCTATAAAGTTACACATACAAAACCCTTTTTGCCGAGGGCTAAGTGCCCGTCACTATCGTTCCAGACGGTGCTGGGCAAGGAACTAACGTAAAAAAACTTTGAGGTTCTTCTTGGTAGTTTGAAGATACAGGATCAGGCAGAAGCCCCGGCCGGTACAGCCGTATCACCATGTGCTTGAAAACTCATCCGTTATTTCTTCGGCGTTCAAATTAAGGGCCACGACAGGATGAATCGATCCAGTTTTGCATAACAGTAACGATGGCACACGACGATTACTTCCTGGAGAACTCTCAAAAATGACACTGGGTCCTTCCGTGATGAGGGTTTAGTATAACATCGTTGCCAGTTCTTGAATAATTCCCAGATCCCTGAGCGATACTTGATCCCAGATACTCATCCAGGGTAAATGAAACACCCATCCCTTCAAGGTGTCTGATTGGTACCGCACCTGTCCGGAAACAGCGGTTGGGCACTTGCAACTCACTGTACAGGCCACAGACGCATTCGAAATTCCATTACGATTCTGAATGAAATTGAGTGCAGGGTGCATTCCAGAAAGGGATTGATTAACGTCAGAGACTATCTTTATGCTTATTTAATCTATCCATTGGTTTTTTTGTTATTTATAACCACTGCTCTTGCAAGTCTAAAGTCTTTTGGCGCTAATCAGTCTCGTCTGTTGGATGCGCCGCGAATTCGACCGCCATTCAGAATCGTAGTGGCGTGCTGAATGTGTGTGTGTGGCCTACACAATAACTTGCGGCGGAAG
The DNA here is from genome assembly GCA_000469685.2 of Haemonchus contortus. NCBI lineage: Eukaryota > Metazoa > Nematoda > Chromadorea > Rhabditida > Trichostrongylidae > Haemonchus > Haemonchus contortus. The sequence continues at coordinate 8,325,664 of LS997566.1, read as the reverse complement.
CAAAAATACTGCCATGTATATTTCATTTGCTCTCTTGACTTCTACTAATTCTTTATGGCGAGGGCTCATTCGAATGCTCCTGCGGTTCCACAGAAGCTCACACGACGTGTGGCGCGCATCAAGCACTGCCATTAAGTTGTTTGTATTTGCATAATGTGCATTCCTTCCTGAGTCTTCAGAATAATGAATACTTCTTCAACCAGTTCCTGGCTTCTGAAAGGGCTCAGAAGAAAACTCCCATATATCTTCGTAATGCATGTAAAAGGTAGCCATAAAAGAAGAAATCATTAAGTATAGCCTTCTAGCGGAGTTCCAGAAGAAAGGAGAGGCAAGATTCAAAGAGAACGAAAATCACCGTGTTGGCGAGCTAGAAGTTGCATGGCTCCCAAACGTTTATTTCCATTTTTGGCTCGTTTCCAGCTCGATGATAAGAGAAGCTTTCTTGAAGCTGGGTGGGGAAATCATAGGGTAGGTTTTAAGGGCCTGCCAGCAGTACTTGATGGCAACAACCTCCAGCGATGCTGTCAACGAGTGCCGTTTTTGAAGTTACATAATTTTCCAAAACTTTTGAGAAATTTCAATAGAATCTCCCATCTAGTGTCTATAAGTCAAGTGGATATCATTAGAATTCATCCATGGACCTATGCGGCTTCTTCATGAGGGATTACACCAGAACTTCGAAGGCGTTCCCAATCTTGGTCGCATGCCTATATTGCATAGCAGCCTCACATCGTTTACAGAACAAAGCTGTCTGTAACAGCTCAGTTAAGGTTGTTCAACTGGTCCTACATTTTGAACAGTTCCTCCTTATGTCCTCTCTCCTCTCACTCTCCTTCTTGACAACCATCTCTCCGATCAGTGAGCCCCTTGATGTTTCAGTTCGGGACTACTTGGTCCTAGAATTAATATTTATACTGGACAGCTGAATAAAAGTGAGATCTTCTCATTGTGAGCGGGCAACTCCTTCTTGGACTCGTCCATTGGGTTTTTCAGCTCAAAAAAGTTTGAGTTAGCTAATTTCCCTTTCCAAGGATGGAAATTGTGCTATTTATCGAGCCGAAGACACACTCAGGCGCCTACAAACGCTCGTCCTGTATGCGACGCGTCAAAGGGTACTTTGACTGAGGCCCAGGGGTGGTCAGTGGTCCAATGCTGGGGTTACTGGATTACATATTCACGGGACTTTTCAATCCATCTTGTTTTAATGTGTACCGTACATGTAAATGGGTACCGGCTAGGAGAGAAGCAGACAAGCCTTCTTTCTGCTACGACTCGGCCTGTACTCGGTAGTGGCCTATTATGGTAGACGTGAAATGAAGATGAATGGTCTTGGGACCATTACGAAGACTACATTGTCTGAATTCACAAGTTCTTCGAGTTATGAACGGAACGATTCGTCTGGGTGATGTAAGATAACGAGCACATTCCCTGGAGAGCCCAGTGTTAGGTCCAAATCAACCCAGAACTAAACGTTCTCCCACAACTCGCCGTTCTTTGAGATTTCCCTACAGCCTTCAGTAGCATTCGAGTTGTTAGCCATGAGTGTGCTCGTGGCACTGATATTTTTCCAGCCGGACCATGATTTTTCGATTTTCATTCTTCTGCTTCGGGGAGACCTTTGTGTTCTCAAATCAATGCGGACGGCTTGGCTTATAGACGCTAACATATGTACTCACACAGGGCACTAATTAATTTATCATTCGCTTAAGGACATGGGCATGTGGGCTTGGCGCAAAGCACACTGAATGGGTGCATGTGTTAGCCATGTTATTCGATTTCTCATTCCATCCAGGTGCTTTTGCTGAGATCTGCCCACATAAATCGACATCTTCACCCTCGTCAGTACTTCATAAATATGCACAATCGTTCTCCCTCTCTCACCTTCCCATAGCGTTAACGAACAAAGCCGTACCATGTCGATTTCCGCTCGTTCTGGGAGCTCTGCAAACATCTGGATTTCTCCTCTTTAACTATAAGAACAGTTACATTGCAGACATTTCCTGAAATGAAAACCTCTCCCTCATGAGCCGCCCACTCATCTACTTGAGTTGCTTCTCGTGTAGGAGCCTAGCAGTTTTGAATATTCTATCTCACATTATCCATGCACCCATATGTGATTAGTGTTTATATTTTTGAAATTGATATATTATTTATGCATATCTAGTACTTATTGATAATTCCAGATATTGCACGGTAATGACATATTTATGGCTCTGGAAATGAACTAAATTTAAATGGTTTTGAGTAGTTCCGGGAACTCGTAAAGCGCATAACTCATGAACAGCGAAACCGATAGTTAGGGCCAACCACAATCGCCAGGGTCCATCAAGAACTTCATGTTCCTCTCTATATGGCTCATTCTTTGCCCGACCAGAATCTGCTGAGCAGATGTTAATCACCTTGATGATCAGAATTGTTTTTCCATTTTTCTGAATCTTAAATCAATGGAACCAGGTCTGGGAAGGTTCTCATTGGGCACATCGATCATACTGCAGAACAACCCGCTCGAACATCTCATTCATTCATTTTTATCTTCCTTCATTTTCTTCTAAACGACCACTGAAGGTTGACGATCTTTTCATCTCTGGTTCATATTTCGCGACTAGTCGTTTCAGAAGAAATTCGATTTTTTAGTTTTTCTTTTGTCTTCAAGCTTGTAACAAACTAGTGAGTGAAAATAGCTTCTATTTCCCTTTGCAGTCATTGGTACTGTAGAATCCTTAGCGACGATGGGTAAGTGAGATCTCAATTTTTCCTGAAACTTCTCTGATTTGGTCCAAACTGAGAGCTTAATTATGGAGCCAAATCCTATCATAAACGTTTTATGGTTCATAAGCCCATTTAACGGGCGATGGTGGATGAGCGAGCCGGAGTCTATGCAAGCATAATAACCTTTTTTTATTTTGCATAGTCCACCTAGATCAATGCATTGGGCGAGAGCTGAAAGATTTCCAGCGTAGTGGGGTTCTATGCTGTACGACGTTTCCCTAGAGTTAAGTTCTGCTTGTTCTTTCTTGGATTTCACAGTTATGCAATCGACATCATTTGGAATAATAGTGGTAGCTGGTAGGATTATAAGCCGCACGCTTACTGTTTTTCACTAATTGTCTTTTCAGTTTCTTTGTAAGCCTCTGTAAAAGTTGTCACTGAAGGTAGGAAGCATTATCTCATCGGTAATCAACAGAATAAACGAAATGCTTTCATAGCTGACACTCAATCAATTAAATCTCTCAATGAAACAATCAACGGAACAAATGGTTTCAGAAATTCCCTACAGAGGTGAGCTTCTGGTCCCCTCGTATAACACATAGACCGCTGTCGGGTCTTGATAGAGGCAATAAGGGCTCAAACATTCCCTTCGTTCGATACCGTATCCAGAAGTGGTGACAACCTTGTGGAGGCTGCGCCATTCTCAATAGGCACAAATGTTGGAATTTCAAACAGCTCATCGTTTCGATCCTCAACCGATGGCATCAGTGAGGAGCGATTATGGTATTTTTTTGCTTACTGTAATCACCTTACTACGCCATTGCACTTGGCTGAAATCTCGTCCGCACGTTTGGTCCATACTACATCGTCGTCACAATCTCGTACAACAATCTACTTTAAGTCGTTGTATGTATAGACCCTTATTCTCCGCAAATTTTGCGAATTTGCGCACTTGCTCCGCTGATGCTTCACTGTACCACACCGTCTCTTACGCTCTTGTAGTCGGAAACGGTGCTTCAAATCCATCCGGATTGTGCCTCTTAATCAAAGCAAATGCCGAAATATCCATAAAGGCTTTTGATTGCTTATGAAAGACCGCCCGTATGAAAATTGAGCTTTTTTTTTTGATAAGGTCAAGGTTTTCAATAGTCATCTTTAGTGGATGGCCATTAATCCATGGTGGGATTCAATGCAAGAACCAGGAACTCTGATTCAATAGCAGTACACTGTTCTGAAAACTAACCTCCCAAACTTTTCTTTCAAAAGGAGAATAAAGAAATCAATAATACTTTTCTGGGCATTGTTTGGTTAATTACCGTTTTATTTGTTTGAGTCAGTTCTTTAGTTGAAAATGGTTGAAAAATAGTTAAAACTGATTAGAATCCTAAAACCTGCTGTCAATTGGATTTCCTTCCTCCGTGCTTCATTTTTTTTCGTTTTTTTTTTGGTACCTTGACTATGTACTGCACTTTTTGGAAGCCATTATGACCACGTGTTACGTATTTCCGTTCTTGGAAGGCAATCTTCGGAAATTGTACTTGATTTCCTTTGGCCGAGTTATGTAAATAGGTTTTTCTTCATTTTTTTCGAATATGTCATCTTTTACATTTCCGCATTTGACCTAGTCGTTGGGAAAGCACCTATGGATGCTTCGGGAGATTCCATTTCTAGTCGTTGACTCATATGTACGTAGGAGACATTATTGAGAATCCTTAGATTCGTAATTGCATGAAGAGATGTCATTGTCAATCCGGTGCTGCCGTTGACATGGTGACATGTGTATTTAAAGATCTAAAATAACTCATTTTTACTTAATTATATCTTGAATACTTCCTTGTGCTGCCAAATGTGACATTTGTATAAATTTGCAAAAAAAAAGAAAATGGGACATTAGCAGTTTCATTTATATCATATAGTAAGTGGCAAATATCACATATAATAATGTATGAGGTTCATATGCTACATGGCGAAAAAATTGCCTAGCATTACAAGCAGATAAGGGCGTGGTCGACGTGTAGGGCGTGGCCAAAACTAGTTTTTCAGTAGGAGATAGGAATATAGGACCTCTAGAATGGAAATCTCTCCCGTTGCATTTTTGCTCCGCCCTCCTTAGATGAAGTCAGTTTATCTCAAGGATTCACAAATCACAAACAAATTATTTATAATGAATTAGATTCAAACCTCCCTTTAATTAATTTTTAAATAACTTTCCGACTCTGTTAATCACCGATTTTTCCTCTGTTTATGGATATTGAGAAAATACGAAGAGTATCTCTCGCCTACAGGTTCCTAGAGCTTACCTTGTCAACTGCTCTTAACCAAGCCCAAATATTTCTGTACCATGTTCCTTTCGAAAGAGCCACGGATGAACAGCTGCTGCTGAACCCTTTGAATTGTTGTTAATGTATAGTCAATGCCATTGCCGTTCATAAAACCAATATCTACATCTAAGTATAGCTTTGGGACAGCTCAGAGCCGATCTGGGAGCCCACTAGCCCAGTATCTCTGCCAATGTTTTCGATTTCTAGGGGCTATTTTTAGGGACTTTCTTCGGAAATGCTTAACTTCAGGAATGTAGCCAATCGATCATTTCGTCTTTTGTGAATCTTACTGGAATGGTTCCGTATAATGAACAGAATCTCCGATCATGGCGTGTGAACTTGACCCATCATCTATGCTTCTAGGGCCCTGTTTCACATGAACAGTCGAGAACGCCTTTACACCCTTCCGATAACCCATTTACGGAATTTCCCGATCCCTGTTTAATGGTTCCATATCTGTGCGATTTGAGAAACAATGGCGCAAATTCATAATAGGTGGAATCATTTCTAGACATATCAGTAAATGCCCTCCCAGTGTTGTTTATCAGGTACAAAAGTTTTTCTGAAAGCGCTTGCTACTTAATGAGCACTGACTGATCTTTCTGAGTCATTGTAGCCATTCATACACATTTAAACGGTGACACCAATCTGCATGGAAAAGGAGCATAAACAGTGCTGCTAGGAAGAAATGACAATCACTCTCACCTCAGATCGTTTTCATTTTGACGGGACTCTACGAAAGGCCTTTCAAATTTCGATTTATTAATAACGTGTTTCACATCTTACTCTTTTGTAACTTTGCTATCGAGGCATCGTTGTTGTTGTTCAGAAGAAAATTGCCTTCCACGACAGACGTTACATTGAGCTCTGGGGGAACCCAGAAATAGCTCGACCTTTCCCAGTCCCCTATTTGTTTACAAATTTTCATTCTATTTATTGAAAGGCAAGAGAATCCCCTGACCTCACGTTCCCTTGAGTTTTGCTTCTTCTTGTAATCTCTGGCAGTGCGTCATGAATCGACGTTTGAGTCATGCTGAGTATTCATGTACAAATATAAATATAAGACTGTATTTTCGTAGTCGTAATGCTTACAATCGCAGCTCTCATACAATTTTTACACAAGTATTCGAAAAGTCCCATGATATTACAAAGGTACCCTCATCATAACTTTAGGTAAAGGCTGCCTATACCAATAGCTTGTCAAACAACTACTACCTTCACAAGCACTTGTCCTATCTCCCAGTGAGCAAGCTCTGATATCCCCCGTGATTGTGGCTCTGCTCTTCCAATAGAGCAGTAAAAAATTCAAGGTAAACTGATGAGAAGAGCAATAGAAGCTAAAGGATGGAACTTATTTTTTAGAAAAATTTCGATATTTGTGTACAAAGGGTTCAGAGTGTCGACGAACCACAACCACATGGGTAACCATATGGATGTTAATGAGAGAACTGTTACGGATGTTCAGCAAAGCTTGTATGGACGTGTAAAAATTGGTCATCTTCATGAAAAATTTAAAGCGATAAATATAAATCTATAGTTTTTATGGAGTAGCATTATTTCTGAAGTTAGGATTTATCGAGTGTGTATATAGAGTTCCGCAATACAAAACCCGAAAGCCGATGCTTCAAATATACTCGAATGTACATAGGCATATAATGTGATTGTTTCCAAGCCACAAAATCTTTTAAACGAGTAACGCTGTCTAAAAGGCAGAGAATTAGTTTGCTGCAGAGTATATCGTTTCTTTTACGAGCTAAAATTTTTCTTAAATGATTCTACAACTTTGAACCATGTGGTAGATTATTTGAAAGGTATCTGCTTGAAATGTTGGTATGTCTTCTCAAAGAAAATTTGTAATTTCAGTTGGGTTTAAAGCTTGCAACCTGGGTGGTCGAGTCGATGAATATTAGCCATACCGGTAACTAACTTAGTTTCCTTTTTCATCACAGGAAATCAAGCGGTGATGTGTGGTTCCTTTGGTCACGACCCTTCTAAAACATTTCATTACTGGGTGGTCCTACTGGCCCTTTCGTTTGAAATTGGTTTTCACGTCAGAGCTTTGAGATGGCGCTTTTCTGAATCAGACTTTTCTTCTCTCAGTTTCTCTGTTTTGATACCCCGATTATAAATCGTTTGGAAATGCTTCTCCTTTACTTTCCGGGCAAGTGTTTCACTTTCTGGTTAGTGAGTTGGGCCATATTCGTTACCTTTGCGATATGGTCTCAGTTATCATAGATCAAGACATTGTAGTAAAGTTTGTTCTGTACTGCTAGCTTACAAAATTAGTCACTGATGGCATCTAGTTTTTATTCAGGACCAGAGTTTCCCGACACTGTGTTTCCATTCAGGACCCCTTCCCAACATTGTGCAGGTTTTTCGACGGCTTCGCAGCAGAAACCTTTTTATGTGTCGCCTTAGCTCAGCGGACAACCTTTGAATTCTGGCAGAAAAACCTATTTGAAAAAGGCGAGGGAGCCTGCTTGGCTAGGTGAACGCTTCACCATTTGTTGCGTTTTTTGCAAAGGAAACCAGGGGCACGTTCAGTTGCCGCTCTGGCCGAAACCCGTTGATTTAAGCTCACATCTCACAAACCTCAAGCCCAACCTGAGCATTCCCGCTGCGTGAGTACCATTCTGTGGCGGAGATTTCGAAAACAAACATACTGTAACGAATACTTACAATAGTGTTAATTCATTTTCATACTATTCCGTAGTGATATGTGTTCGTTCGTTCATTTCAACTGAATAAATATTGGGATTAATATAGGATCAATGCCATAAAGCTAGGCAAATGGGGTAGAATTCGAAAAACGCTATGGAAGGGCGTAGCAGAAGTAGTAACACGGTACATAGCAGATTTCCCAGAAGAAAGCCAACCAATTTTTATTTCAAAATTTCAGTATTCTAGATGGATCAGGAGCACGCTGTCCAAGAAGTTGGGACCACTAGTTTTGGATCAAGCAGTAGGAAATTCCTCGAGTTCTAGGTTAGCCTTATATCCACTAGAGGTCTCCTAGGTAGAAAGTCTACTTCTTTATAAAGAAAATCTGGCTCTAAATCGGTATAAAATCATTGGTAGGAAGCTATCAAATAGGTACTTGGGAAAACTATTTTGTATCTTCTAGCCTGATTAAAAAACTTTTGGGCAGATTTGAACTTTCACTGAATATAGTGTCAATGTCTCTGACCAATATAGTGAAGTGAAAGAAAGTGATAGGATGTGATCAAATTACTACGGTGAGTCACTTATTTCTTCTTAGCAGTAAAGGGACACTGTAGCCGTCGCGAAACAACTGCCGCGTGCGGTAAGAAACCAAGAAGAAGTACCGATGTTTGGTTGAAATATGTAGTCACCTTTTATCTCGAAAACATGACATATTAATAGGGAGGAGTCGTCACTCTAGGATATTTACGTATTTCACCTTCGCATTTCGTTTCGGATTCTGAATATTCACTGATCAAAAATGCAACTTTAGCTAAATTATTAAATGATTCCCTAAGTTATCGACATACAAACAAGTTAATGAATTTCTCCAGGAATTACCTGTCCGCTTCCATGAGCTGACCCCAGAAGGATTCTATCAATCCTTGACTTTTTTTAAAATTTATTTTTCTGTATTTGTTAATCTCATTGTTAGAGAAAAACTCTATTCAGTAGGGTGTTCAGCTACTGTACGAGCAAAGAGTTCGTGTCGGTCGAAGTGTCGTATCTCTCCCTAAAATCCACTCAGTGAACCTTTCTTCATTTTTTTAACTTTTTTTTGAACCATGACTGTGAACCTTCGGTCACTTATTTGAGAACCTTGCAGTTGTGTTTATTTACTGAATTTTTGTTCTAAAAATTAGGTATTCGGACAAGAATTCGGTACGGACTGAACTTCGACCACTTCACCCATCTAGGAATGATGGTGAACCTAACGACCTCGTTAGCGGAAGGTGATTAGCACAATTTAGCAAGATCTTTTTTGTCAGAGTGCGGATTTTCGAAGAAATCACGCAACACCTCCCTTATCCCCCCTGTATCAGCTTTCTTCATGATTGCCAACAAAATTCACTTTTCCGTTTTGTGTCAGAAATCGTTCGTTCTTCGTGTTTTTACCTCTTCAGTTTTTCATGCTCGGACATTTGATACGTATGTCGCCGTCGGTTTTTTTCTCAACTTCGTGAAAGCCGTATGACCCACAGCTATCGGCTCGGCCTAACTAATCCTATCCACTAGGTTTACTGCTCCAATCCTTATCCTTAATCAGGCTTGATTTCAGAGTAATTGTTATGGTACGCTTATGATGATACGTGAATTGCTATTCACCTTGCTGTATATTACGATGGTGAGTTGATGTTTACTTGACCGTCTCCAATACTATTTGTATACTACTTGCGCTTCCCAGGGTGTATTTGTCTATAACAAACAAACTAAAGATAATTCTGGACCATACCATAATAGGGCACAGTTTTTTTACGTAAGGGTTGGGCTGCCAGATGGAATGGCGGCTCTCCCATTCCATCCTGCCGCAATAGTGGGTGGACTTCAAAAACACTCATAGCCCTGTCCAGGTATCTAATCCCGGGTCGATATCTGTTTAGGCCAAGCTACCGCGTACTCGGCCTATACAACGAATTGCGTTGGCCAGCCGATGGACAAGTTACTGCTTCTGCAGCTCCCTGAGAAGTCTTTTACCAGTGAACCGATCCCGGAGCTTGGTAGACTCTACCGATCCCGAAGACTCTACCAAGCTCCGGGATCGGTTGACTGGCACCAGACCTTTCAGGGAGTCGCAAAAACACTGAATGGTCCATAGGCTGGCCAACACAATTCGTTTTTCAGGCCAAATGCCCATTCAAAACTCCCTCTACAATTTTGAATGGAGCTGAAATGCGGGTGGATCCAAAACGGGATTAAATAAGGTCAAAAATTTGATCCTTACTTTGTTTTTACAAATCCGAGTATCAGACTAATTTCTTATCAATAACTGAGTAGACCCTGCTGCTGACTAGATGAGTTCAAGTCAGTTTTCTTTCAGGTAACAGGTAAACGGGTAAAATGTCCACCAGGGACACTGAGCGAAGGCCAAATCGTCAAGGCTTTGTTCAGCAACTATACAAAAATGCTTCCAGAAGGTGATAATGCTGTTGAGGTTCAGATTGAGATGCATGTTCAGGTGAGGAAAATTTTTAAATTGATTTTTGACTTGAAATATGAAGGTGCCGTCACTTACTGGTAGGTGACATCACCTTTGAAAATTTGATCTGTCAAATTCCGTTTTATCGATGATAAAAGGAGACGCCTTTGAAGTGATGTTATAGATAATAACAGTACTATATAGTTAGGGCGGAAGTGGTGTAGTGACAAGTGGCGCATTCCACACACGTATGGTCACGGGCTCGAACCCCGGATCGATATCCGCCCAAGCCAACCGAACGTTCCATATTTCTGGGGTCGGTCAATTGGTACCAGAGTCGCCAGGGAGGATAAAAGCACTGACTTGTACATCGGCTGGCCAGCCCAAGTCATTGTATAGGCCACATACGCATTCAATGCCTCTACGATTATGAATGGAAGTCGAATGCGTGAGCGTATCCCTCAGACGGAATTGATTAGCGCCCCAAGACTTTATCCCTTCAGACGTTAACAGTGGTAGTTGCATTCTCTGAGCCCTGTGTTTGAGGTTTTGTGTCCATTTTGTGTTTGAGGCTTTTTGGATTTTGTTTTCTCGTCTCCAAGGAAGAAGGTGGATCCACAGTAAAACGAAGGCAGGAGTCCATGAGTAAATTTATAGTTTGGGCGATCGGGTGAACACCACTTTTTTATTTATTGAATTTTTCTTTGCTTACTTCATTTGGACGCTTTTATTTTTGACCGGCACTTTTCGAACGAATGCAGCAACATCGATCCTGCTGACATTCCCTACTTCCTATCAAAGTCATCAAGCGTGTCATCTGACGTCTGCATAAGGTTTTGTCGTGGGCTGGTTGAAAGTGCATGTTAGCTATTCGTGAAACTTCAGTGGGAAACAGTGATAATACAGACTTCGTAATACGGTGGGATAATGGCATACTTATAAATTCTTTCGCAAAAAATTCTATTTTTTATACGAAATCTCATGGGAGCAGTGTGAATTTCTTGTATGCACGGAATTTGTGACTGATTTATCTCACCAGAGTGAATTAAATCCTTGGCACGCATACATTTGCCCTTTTACTCGTGCTATTTGTGTTTCATGCATGCCATCGTATAATCCGGGCATCTGTGGGTGATGACGTCCGAGAGTGAGAAACAAAGAAAAAATAAATTGAATTTAGTGAAAAAAAAACCGTATCGTGTTGAGGAGCTGAAATGCCCCTGTTGCTTCTTTCCGTTGAGTAGGGGTCGGCGTTAATGCTTTTTCTATTTTGGGAGAAAGAACTAGAAGTTTCATGTGAAAGGACATACCGAGGATTTGCTGGTGCTTTTTCCATGCAGCTTGGATAACTTAGATAAGAACTTTAGTATTGGTGGAGTAGCCAGTAGTCAGGTGGGAAAGTTTAATCTAAGTCGCATATTTTGGATAAGGATGGAGGGGAGACGGGCAGTAGGATCGGTCTTGTGTAATCGATTCGCCGCACGCGACTGTCGCGGACCATTTGCCTCCAGGACCATTTAGTACAGCTCCAGCGTTCTTCATACATCTCAATCAAGATGCGATCATTATTTTGGGCAAGATTTTAGCGTTAGTTCTTTTGTTCCTGTATTTCTCACCTGCTGCTGATTCTGCCACACTCCTCCGCGGCAGTTTCGATCCTACTGCACCACCCAGGGTGGAGTTGTGGAGGGAATAGCTGATGAGTAGTTGGTCGTATTGTTATTTACAATTTCGGTAGATATAGTAAACAAGCGAACGCTCATGTTTGACTTTTGACAGCAATATCAACCCTTAAGCTAAACTCTTTCGAGCAGTAAATCATCATCAGAAGACTGGTAGCTTCTGCTCATCACTTGAACCACCTATTTTAGGATATGGGCTCACTGAACGAGATCACATCGGACTTCGAGATTGACATTCTGTTTACACAACTGTGGCGGGACGAATCCCTGTCCTTTGCACATATGTTGGCTTGCAAAAGGTCTTTATTTCTCTTTGATTTTCCAATTTTGAGGAGGCGGACGGTTGACGTCAGGCATGTTTGGAAGGGGCCGATGAAATGTCACTTTTTTCAGGAATATAACGATGGAGCCACGTATGCTGCAACGGATATGGACGCCAAACACCTGTCTGATCAATTCGAAGCGTACGATGATCCATGCATCCCCGAGTGAGAACGTGATGCTGATCCTGTATGAGGTAGGAGGAAGTGGTTTGCAGAGGTTTCCTGTCCGGGATTGGCTCACTCAACAGGCTTGCAGCATACCCATTGACCTTTGGCCATTCGTTCAGCCGTCTGGGAATGACTACGATGTACGGGGTGCCGGCAATTAGACTAATCACAGTCACGAATCTGTGCAGAACAGGAATTATTCACGGGGTATTACCTAAGTATTTCCATGCCGTGACGTAGGGTCCGATCAGACCACCAACCTCGTGAATCTCAGCTATAAAAAGGGTTCATATGTGATTTTTCTTTGTCAAATTTCATGTTTTGCATTCTGTTTGCTCTCATGCAAAGTAAGGGGCGAAATGAGACGTAATAATCGAGCCAGATGTAATCCAATCTTTCCTCCCGAGATGAACGTACGCTCCCTACGGGGTTCCGCTATGCCACCAATAATGCCTTCTGATGAGACATTTTCATTGAGAATAGGGACTTCCCGGTCCAAGTGGGTGCAAAGTTGGAATGGAATTACGGAAAGCGAGTTATGGAGGGGTCGAAGAAGCCATCTGAGGTGGTCATCCGTATTTGTCCAAAGTTTACTTCAATAATCTTTTATACTAATGGGTTCATGCTCAGTGCAAGGTGTGCAAATGCTGTTTCAGCTGAAAGTGTAGTAATTTTTTGTCAGCATATTTATTTATTTGTTTGCACAATAGGGTGCGCACAAACTTGTCGTGCAACCAATAAGTTAACATAGAGAGAGCCCCTTTCCTTGAAAATTTCTTATTTACTATGGGATTCTCAAAAGGCTTATCTCTCATTCTACATTCGTATTTTTTGACTCGGGCTAGCCATCAGAAGGGAACTGTAGGGATTATTGGATCGCCTGAGAATAGGACAGTTTGCAAAGCTCAGGAGAAGCGGGTGTCTAGGGGGTTACCAATCTCTTTCACAGAGTTTCCCCCCAGAACACTGCCTTCTCTCTAGACTAAATTGACCTACATATCCATACAGGTTCCTAGAGATAATCAAAAATTTGCCAGGGTATTGTTCAGAGAGAGCTGTCGTACGCACGTACATAGTGGCCCCCTTATAATAGGACATAGATCTGACTCCCGAAGAGGATGGGTTCAAACTCAAACAAACTGAGTCTTCTAAGCAGATCCAAATTTGAAGTTCCTTCCTCGGCAATTACGCTCCAGAAATGCTGGAAAGCAACCTTATAGACCTAACATATTAGACCGTGCAATTTATTTTTAGAAAAAACAATATTGAAGGGCAATATGAAGAGGAATTGAATCTCATTGTCCACGTAGGGCATAAAATAGAGGACACCATACTTTTAAACTTTCCTCGGACACAATCCAAGTCTAACATGCTTTTGAGTTCTATTTAGAGCCTGTCGAGTGCATGCAAATAAGGAGAGCAAATAAAAGTCTAAACAAAAGAACAACTCAAAGAAAAAGATAAAAAGCAAGAAAACTGGGGTATGATAAGGCGGACAATTCACTTTGGCTCTTCGTCGAGCCAACATCGAGGATAGAATATCAGTTGTAGACTCCGCAAACATAATTGGAATGATTCGTGACGGTCTAACACCGATTTCGCAAGACTTCTCGTTAAGAAAACAGATATGGCACATTTAGAAAGTGTTGGCTCTGCTGTAGGGTTCACTACCATCTGACAATGAGCCCACTGACGAAATAATTATCAAAACAAAGAGTAATACTGAGTCCTTTCTGTCTTTGATTGTTGGAACTACTTTTTTCAGAATGGTACGGTATGGATAAATCATCGCCTGTCCGTAAAATCTCCATGTAACCTCGATTTGAGGCAATTTCCATTCGATGTACAGAGTTGTATACTCATTTTGGAGTCATACAGTCATAATGCCGAAGAGGTGGGTTGTTAAGAAGTATTTTTCGATTTTATTCTGCTAGAACGTTATGATAGCCAGTATGTACGAAGACCAGGCAGGTACACTACCCATTTATACACTCCGTCGATGAAGCCTCAATAAGTCTTCATTCCAAACTATGTTAGCCCAGCAGGGGTATGCACCACAGTATGTAGCGGAAGCACTAACCTTGAACTGACATATGCTATCATTGACCAAAGGCAAAGAGTTGCTCCTTAAGATTGCTGTAAAAGAAGTACTCCTACTACAAAATATGTTGCTAGTACCTCACAAGCTAGTGCCCTCCATGAGCGCTTCTGGGTAGTACCACGTGTTTTCACCCATTTCATGCCAACTTCCAAAGTTCCTATATTTTTTGATGTGGTTTTCGCAGTAAGTGATGAACGGGACGATTGATTCTGAACACCATGAATGATAATCTTCCCAAATCTGTATTTTGACCTCCTCTGAGCCACCGGGACTAAAGAGATGGAAGCTTGAGTAGAATTTATTGCTTTTATTAACAAGTGACATCTGTATGCTGGTGCCGTACTCCTTTCCAAGATTTCGGTTATTCCGTTTCTCTGCCACTTCATTAAGCTTTCATTCAGCCTTCTTTCTACTTTTGCTTCAACCATTTTATTCGGACCGCTTTGTATATGTAGCTTCATAATATCTCATTCTCTTATTAATTTCCTTTGCTGAATTCCGCGAACCAATTTAGATGATTTACTGAATTTCCTATATGCCATAATACGTGATGTTTGTGGACCAAAAATGAAAAGTGTCAATTTACAGCGTTGCTATAGGTCTTGACAAATGGGCTGGTGATTGCCACATAAATCAATTTTCTTGAGCTTCTTCGTGGCTTTTCGAAAGGCAACCATTTATGGAAAAATTGGGGATAAGCCACAGTTTAAACTCTTATATCCTCCTTACCCCAAATTTGCAAGGCTGACATAATTTGTATTCATTTTTTCTTTTGGTATGTGCCACGCACTCAGAAGTCATGGAGTATCGTGAAGGTTATGACATGCGTATATGACCTACAGCTCATTGTTATGGTTACTTGTCTAGGGGCACTAACCTCGCATAGTTTAGGTGCAATTGCGATGGATGGAAGAGGCTGTGACGCTCATGAAACCAATCCAGTTACCAGACTTTGACATGGTTCACTATGAGACTAAGAAAGAAAACCTCCTCTATCCGAATGGATATTGGGACCAATTACAGGTTTGTTCGGAAAATCACATATGCTGCTTTGCCAAAGCAGGTTCACTACTTTCGTTTAATTTTTTTACGAAGTGAAACTGGTTAAGTGCAGAATTGCTAAGGTATGAACAATGCGTTAAGTCACAGAGCTCAAATGCACGTCAGTGCTTTCTACTAACAGCTCCTTGAAGACTCTTTGCCCTTACTTTTTTTCGCCTCACATTTGCAGCTGCTCTATTTTAAAAGGATTTTTCTCTTGTTTCCGTAAAAACACATTGATTGTTGCTGAGGAATAACTTTCAGTGTTTCACGAGGTTAGAAAGCGTAAAGCAATGTTCGGTTCAGTGTTTTGACCCTGTCGAGCGATTTTAGGGTCAAACGGCTGCCTTTGAAAATCTAGAGCTCGGATAGCTTACCAGGGTTCCCTTCCTTATATGGTTTCCCTGAGCTTGGGCGTTGTAGCAAAGCAGCTCATCGCTTCTGGCCCTTCACTTGCAAAACTTTTCGTGGTGACTCTCTGGGAGACCCTATAATCTCCGGATTGCATTTTCTCCTGCATACATTGTCTATTCTGTTCTTTTCTGTTCCTGTTCCTAGGTTGGAAGCTACCTGCTCAAGGTACGATTGTATTGGAACGATTGAAGTAGAAGCCTCAATAGAACTCCATTCCTTTTTTGGAATGCGCTCAGCCATTCAAGATTCATTCAGGATCGTAACAGTGTCTGAGTGTGCTTGAGCTTTCTCGTAACCGGACGATATAATAATCAGTAATATTCCATGTAGACGCACCTGTTAACGAATAATCTACCGTACAGGATGGATGGCTTGCTTACCTTCATCAAGCTCCGTACAGGAATCTGGTATATGGGCAGCAGATGTAGCAGGTCTAGGCTCACGCTCAGCTATGATCCTATCTTACTACAAGAGCTGTTTCTTAGGCACCTCTAAGCTAATAGGGAATGACTTGTGACCGACTTCTGATTTTTTGAATTCGTTTCAATTCCACCTTTGAACAACTGCCTTTCCTCTGCAAGACTTTGAAAAATACTACTTTGTTTTTGATACTTTTCCTTTGCCCATTTTTATACTTTACCCATGCTCATCTTCAAATAACATCGAATATGAATACTTTTTGTTATACATTCATCGAAACCCATCTATGTTGCTCATCCATCATTAAAATCGCTACTTAAATGCCTTCCATCTTGACGCACGACAAAAAACGACACATTCGCTGTTTGCCATGGACACGAATAGTGTTCTTAAAATGCCATTTGAGGAAGCTTTGGGAAAAGCTCCCTTCCAATTAGAGGAGATGTCTATTTGCATCGCGCATAGATTCCTAAGGGATTATCGGGATAAAATGAGTACTGGTAGTGGCTGAAGGATCTCAGAATAGTAGCTTGTAAAGGAACTTTGGGTTGTAATTGAATGCTCAAGTCGACGTGACGACAAGCCTGAGCAAGATCGGCTTCAGCATTTGTAATTCCTCAGCCGTTTTACGACTTTTAGAGCTCCTCTTAGAGAAGTTTTTGGTTTCTGAATTCCAGAACAAACCGTTTATACTTGCTTGAATCATACTTCAATACATTTAACATCTCTGAAAGGCCATAACAAAGTCGTTCATTTCCTGCTGATCATGCTCATTTCTTCGATCCGGATACGAAGAGTTGCAGACGCAAATCTTCACAATTCTTTCTCCATTTTCGGATATTCTAGGTTGTCTTCACATTTAAACGTCGCTACGGATTCTACATCATTCAAGCTTATGTGCCAACATATCTGACGATAATCGTTTCCTGGGTATCCTTCTGTATGGAACCGAAAGCGTTGCCAGCACGAACCACCGTCGGCATCTCTTCATTGTTGGCTTTGACATTCCAGGTAATTAAAGGTCACCTCATTGAGTACTCTCGAATTTAAGCTTCGATACTGATCCGTTCCCCTTTCTTGATGCCCTAAAATTGTCTAGTTATTCAAAAAATATGCAGATGAAATAGTTAATTTGTTGGAGTGCTTTTTTCTTTTTTGTTTCCCTTCTGAAGAAAGCATCTATTCGTATCCATTTCAGTTTGGCAACATCCTGAAGAACCTGCCTCGCGTTTCCTATGTCAAAGGCAAGTTTGCAACCCTCTTGTGAAGGCTTATGAGACTTTCGTGAGCATCCTTTCTGAGTTGGCTACCTGTTTAGCCATGGACGTGTGGATGCTGGGCTGTATCTCATTCGTCTTCGGTACCATGGTCGAATTGGCGTTCGTCTGTTATATAAGTCGATGTCAAAATAGTGTGAGGAGGTAGGTTTTCCTACTAAAAAAGAAAGCTTCCAGCTCATATGAAAATAAATCAATAATGCGTAATTAATAGATAAATAAAAAGGCAAATCAGTATATAAATGCGAAGTAGAGCTATCCAAATAGTGCCTATGGACACAAGTCCGGTTATTGATCCGTTCTTTAACTCAAAGCCAACCCTCCTTGACCGGACCTTTCGACACTCTTGGATCAGTGAATTGGTACCGCACAGCTTAGGTTTTTTGACCGCCTCGAATAGTAAGTACCAAAGATATATTGAGACGTCCCACAACTGCAATGGAATAGGGGTGGTGGAGGATTTGGACAATCGTGGGATCTTTGAAAGGCTAATTAGTGGAAGGAGGGGTCTTTATAAGATTTCAAGGGCTTTTCCGTAAAATCGCCCTGAAAATAGTAAAGGGATTCGCTTGTATGACTTTCTCATATGTATTGTAAGGTGGTGTATCGGGAATAGAGGCCTTGTTAGCAGTGGTGCTTGTGCTTTTTTCCGGTTATCAGGGTGGCATTGCGTAACTGGCAAAGAAAGTATAGCTACAACAAGAGAAACGCTCTTTCCGTGATCTCCGTTTAATACGGAAATGCCATTTTCAGTGCCGAACGTCGCAAAGAACGTCTTCGCACATCACAGGTTTGGACAAATGGGTCCTGTAGGAGTCGAGCAGGAAACATCAATTTGAATGGAAATAACAAGCACGGTGAGCAGAATGATCTCATTGGGGTTATTACGGAGATAGTCAATCAAATACATACCTTCGAATAGTCTCGTTAAATAGATCGTGATTGATTTGGCTGATAGTGTAGAAGCATGTAAAGGCGATAAGCTACGAATTTTTTCGGGCTTCGCATTATTTCTTCAAAAAAAAGGGGGGGGGGGCGGTTGGGTTGCGCTCCCTTTGATGTCCATGGCACAGGTATCTGCCAAAGGAATCGTAAGATTGAATACTGGGATGGTGCTTGGTTTTTGTGCCAATAGAAGGAACTGCTGTGAAAGGATAGAACACCATTGAACGATTCAGGGACTCGTGCCAAGGGCCACGATCATTCACTGAGATTCGGCTGCTAAAGAAAGTTTCGGATGTCGTACAATTATGTCCGTAGAGTATACATTGTTGATTGGGTAACCGAACACAATCACTCCGTCTAAGAAGTTGCTTAAAAGCTAAGATACCGCTCTGAGGGTGGGCAAATAATCCTGAAATGATCATCAGCTTGGCAGAGAACACTGAAAAAGCAGCTGCCACCCACACGCCAATGACTTTTTGGAAAATATTTTTTCATAGATCATACTGTATTACAGATACCCAAACGGCGAATGGCTGCTTGACGAATCGAGGAGCTCAAACATTGCCGAAGGGGCCTTGCACAAATGCACGTCATCATGTTACGACATTTGACTCCGAGCAGCCCCTCACATTCGAGCAGGTAGGGCTTTTCTTAAGAAAAGTTGAGGATCAATCTCATTCTCGGTCGGAGCTTAATGGAAGAAAGTCGTATTGGAAAGGGGCTGAACTATATAGTGAAAGTCGGACCCAAGAAAGTAATTGAGCAAAGACAAAATGAAACTTCGAATCTGATCTGTCTCTTTATCACTAACAGCTCCGCAGTTTATGGGAGGACTGTGGAAGGGAGAGAGAGAGTGAATGGGAGAAAGAGAACTCTGATAGAATGGGAGGTAGGCAAGAAAGTTTTGGTGGCACAGCGCTGTTGGTCGTTTACATAAAATAGTTCAAACCCTAGATACATCATACACCAACAGTGCTTACCATTAGTCATTGACTTTGGGTAGCTCGCTGATCTCCACTTTCCATAGGGAAAAGGGGCTGAGGAATCTCCTCTTTTATCCCCAGCAATAGAATACTGGTGATGGCTGATGAGCAGTATAAGAGAGGAGCAGGAAGTGATCATCCTCTCGTATCGCTACAGCTAAACCGAGAAAACATTTGGGAGTGAAAGGGGAGAATATTTTTGTTTTCAAGCCCCGATTCAAAACCTTCTGGTAGCAAGGTAAACATGCAAAATTGACGACACCTGATCGACAGTTACTGTGGTTGGCTCTAATTCTTCTTTGCTTCCAAAGTATTAATAGTTGTTGATGGTAAATATTCTGGTCCATCTACATAGTACTACAAGGGCCTAGCATGCAGTGTCATAAACCACAGCTCAGACGTGGAGCCATAGAAGATAGATTATCACGCTCATAACCACCACTGAGTTGTTTCAGAGTGTTATCAGTGCTTCCAAGTATTTTGCTGCGTAGCCAGCAGCTTGAAAACCTAGGGTAATCTTGTAGACCCTAAACATGTAGGGCCTTATGTCTCAGTTTTTTGTAATGCTTTTTGCAACCTACAATACAACACATGCTTATTGTAAACCCTTCCTATTTGTCTTCGTATGAGCACCTGCGAGTTTTGTTACAGTAGAGTATTCACAAATTTTCATTTCGTTTACAGTTGCCATGCGAACCAGAAAGGCTGTTATTAATGGAAGAGGTAACGCTGCTTTATAGTCGTATCTATCCTTGTTTTGCTAGCTGTTTCTCACTCTCAGTTTTCCTTTAGCTCCTGTTTTGATTGCCCCTACATTTCTTTTGACCAGATTTTTTTTTGAGAGTAAGGAAAATCGCCTGCGACACTTCTAAGTGGATGATTTCATCCCAATGCTTTGTTGTTTATTGTAGCAAAAAGCGGCAAGCATAGTGCAGCTATAGCTCAGGCTATGGTGGTGATAGCTACAGTGCTACTACCATCACCACTGGCACCATGCGATCTCTTCTCACGTTTATCCCCAGCCCTCCTCTAGGACCGTACCAGTGTCGAATTCTTTTCCGAATTTTTTCAAACCCAATCACCTGTTGCTTCTGCCACTTTATGTCAATTCTGATCTTTAGCCATCTTTGGAGTTTATCAGCTACCCTGCAGCTACTCTTCCCATACCGACCTGTGACTTACCCCCCCTTGAAAGACCTTTCCTACCCTGATATCGCCGAACGTTTTGGAAAAAAGCTCCACGAACATATCATTCATCATCTACTATGAAATACCATCCCTCAATCCCAACTAGGCGAACCAGCTCGGGAGTTCCTTGTCAGGCGCTACCACGAGAAGATTTTCGATTCATTTCTACGAGACTGTTTCTCTGAAGGGACTTATCTTTGCGAATACTATGTCCAAAAATCATAGGCGCTGGCTTAA
Organism: Haemonchus contortus; assembly: GCA_000469685.2. NCBI lineage: Eukaryota > Metazoa > Nematoda > Chromadorea > Rhabditida > Trichostrongylidae > Haemonchus > Haemonchus contortus. Next base: position 8,304,736 of record LS997566.1, on the reverse strand, counting down.
GTCCCTGCAATGAAGGTCGTTTTGTACGCAACCGAGTGTCTTAGTGATATTCGCTTCTAGAAACACAGGGAACAACTCATAGTGCGTTTATTAGCTAAGATATTTTGTGCGCTGCTAGTGATTTCCTTTATGCTTTCCGTGTGCAATTGAACTTTGCTGCTGGCTTAGAAGCATGCCTTTTCTAATCTATCCATGTTTCCCTATGAGTGCTTTTAATGATGTGCATGTGAAATTAGAACCTTTTTTGTTATTTGAAATCAACCATGTTTCAGTTCCGTTCGCCTTCACCAGCGACGAATGCCGGCTGCATAGCGAGGTTTCATCCCGAAGCAGTTGACAAATTTTCTATCGTCGCTTTTCCTCTTGCGTTTACATTTTTTAATGTGAGGAATTATTTAAGGTTTTTTTAATCGTTTATTGAATGTCTTTTTTTTGACATTTATTGATACCACTTAGTAATCATGGCGTAGGTGGTGTAATGGCAAGGGACGCATTATCACACGCTCACAGTTACGAGTTCGAATCCCTGTTCGAAATCGGCCTGAGCCGACAAAGTCTTCTATCTCTCCGGAGTGGGTTGATTGGTACCAGACACGTCTGGGAGGATAAAAGTACTGGCTGGTACATTGGCTGGCCACTGGAAATCATTGTATAGGCCACATACGCATACAATAAGACTCTAAGATTTGAATGGAAGTCGAGTGCGAGGCATATCCCTCTGACACCCACATAATCACACCTATATCCCTTTTTCCCGGTTCTCCTCCATACTAAATGATTGATTTCAACAATTTTTACAATTTGACAAAAAAAATAAGATTTTGGTGGCGTTTCAGACCAAAGATGAGAAGTAATGGATCTCTTTCAGTTGATATACTGGTGGCATTATTTATCTCAGACGTTCGACTACAAAGTCCAACAAGTATCTTCTCACTAGTGCATTATCGTTTTGAAAACTGGATTGTCGCAGTTATCCTATGCGTTTGGTGTTATTTCGTTGAATGTTCACGTGCATAGGTATATTTATGTTCCCTCCATATCCCAAGGCTGATAAAAAGTTGAGGAGGGCATGGCCTTGTGAAATGACTGGACTGATCAGAGACTTTTCATGGATTAGATGTGTCGATCAGCTCTGTCGACACGGACTGATCAGCTCTTTTGGAATCGATTACTTCATTTTTTATTACATTCGACTCTTTTGAAGTAATATTAATGACTCAGTTCACGATAATTTTGGGGTGTCCAGATCAAGACGGAAGCAAAGGTAGAGATCAGTGCGATGGTGGCGAAAGGGACGGCGAGAAGCGACATTTTATAGGAATGTAAAGCCTTGAAAAAAAGGAGAAATCGGGATAGGAGAGAATACGACGAAAACTTGCAGTGGAAGTTGTGTTCGGACGAGTTTTTCGATGTGTGCCATTGCGTACAGCTGGCTACAGTAAGCAAAAATGTCTCCAACTAATCGCCATACATCAGGACTGCCTCCGCGATAAGCTTATTGCTTGTTTAACGTGTGGGTCAGGGTCCGATTAGTGAAACCTCTACAGCCCCGATAAGTCGTCCGAGAACTCGTCCGCCTTTGAGTGTGGCGTCTGCTGAGCTCTGTGCAGTCCGTTTTCGACTCGGCAGCGTCTTTTGTGCTACCTCTGACCTTTGACCTTTGCTACAGATTAATCGTGGAAAGGAGAAAATCTCAGAAGCCACTTTTATCGTGAACTGTGCCTTTGAGAAATTATAAAGTGGTTCAAGACGGTGATCACTCCACCAACAACTTCAGCCTCCAGACTTTCCTGCATTTTCTACTAGGCAGTGCCCTTCTAGCCTCGAGCTGTGGAGGATATATGTTGAAGCACGTGTTTTATGTACAAATTCTCGTTGTTTGACATTGAATTCTGATAAGCTTTCCATCCATTTTTCTCCAAAATCACATAACTAACACCCAAGGGCAGATATGAAAAGATTCTAGGGTCCACAGTTGTTTGATTCGACCCCACAGGTCATCTTAAGCTTTATGCATTTTTAAGTATCCTCCTCTTTGAAAAAAGTGCAATGCTGTTCTATTCGGAAGAAATAATAATAGTTTCTTCCGGGCGGTGGTACTTCTCCCCGAATTCAAACGGCAAGCTGCAGTAGTTCCACGCGGCTACCGTATCCTTCCACTGTGGGATTCGAATCTCCGTTCATAGCGCGCGAACGAATGCGGCGAGCGCGATGCGATTTTGGGGGAGAAGTTACCACACCCGTTCTTTCCATCTGTATTTCAGCGTTCATTCATGAAGTGAAAGTTTCATGCTCATTCGGTTTAGTAGACCCCAATTGATCGTAAGGAAATAATCTTCTCCAAGCAGTGTGTAAGGCACATCCTCAACGATCAGCTTCTGAATGATCTCCTTTGACCGGTATACTTTGTTCAGTGGAAAGTAAATGTAAATGTGTTTGCTTTTATTGCATCTTGTATGAGTGATTCGGAATTTATTATACTATTACTCAGCTCCAGTGAATAAAACGAGTTCTGCTTCTTTGTTGTCTTGAATAACCAACCTTACATAGATCACTCCAAAGTAAGTGACAATTGACTCTGTATTCTTCGCACCTATATTCGTTAGTGTCGAAGATGGCTAGCAATAGAATAAAGCTACTTAGCTTGAGAACTAATGGGTCGCGATCTCAATAAAAACATCGGCAATCCCTTTCAAATAATATACCGCACTCCCTGGTTGCTAAAAATCAGCCCCGTAAATGGTGGCAGTATCGGTTTCTTGAGTTCAAAGCATACGCTCATAGGCTAACTTTAGATAGGGGGTAAGTTCACAGAAAATGATTAGAGCGCATGAATCTCACTTGCGAGAGACTTCACGGAAATTGGCTGCCTTCACTTAAGGGTCAAGTAAGGCTAAACGGAAGCTTAATTATTTCTTGAAAGGGTACAGAATGCGCAGCAATCAAAATAGTTTTGTTCATGGGTAGCCAGCGCGTCCTTCCTAACAAAACGAGCAGGGATCAAAAGCATGTTCCGGACCGCCGCAGAAGTCAGCTCTGAAGAGATTCAATAGAAGGAATCGGTGAATGCAACGCGCAATATTGCTGAGCTCAACGGATATACCCTTTCCTTTTGTAGACAAGAGAAGAAAAAGCAGACTTAGGTATGGTTTTCGAAATCCTAAAATTCCGTTCACGATGTTCTTCCCCACTGGTGAATTGAGCGCTTCCATAAAAAGGTGGCTGAGGGAATCGGGACTAAATATTGCAGTTGGAATCGTGGAGGTCCCTCACACAACAACTTAAAGCGCCCTTTGATTAGACATCGTATCTAAGTTTGCACGGGTGGAACATCTTATTCTGTAATCTATGGCGAGCTGGGATAGTGCTCTGTTGCTGGAGTGGTACACAGGATCGTTTGCTGGAGCCTTGGTGCTGAGTGTATGGGCAGACGACTACTTTTTGTTGCTAGGCTCACTGTACCATTCCGTGAAATGATTATCCCTTTGAACACCTAATTGGACATTAAGTAAAGGTAGCCAATTTCTATGGAGTTTCCCGTGAGTAAGTTTTATGTGCTCGTGCCTTTTCCAGTGGACTTTTTGTTAAGTTTGCGTGTTATAGTCAACCTCTATCGAAGTCCTCCCACTTTGATACCTCGGCATTTCTGTTGTTCTTGAAACTGTTAATTTTGCTTCTCTCTCGAGGTTGGTAGGTGGAAATTTCTATTCTGGGCCAACGTCTCGACGTACTCTTCGTTCACAAGGCTTCACTTCCACCGCAAAGTGTGGCGCTACGCTACACGCTTAGTACATTAGTAGCGGAATTTGCAGATCAGATTGGTACTAATGTACTAACAGTGTAGAGTAGCGCTACACTTCGCGGTGGAAGTGAGGCCTTGAAAATGACGAGTCCGTCGAAATGTTTGTCAGAATCAAATTTCCACCTAACAACCTCGAGAGAGAAGCAAAATTAACAGTTCCAAGAACAACAGTCAACCTTCATTTTTTTCTACACTGGTGGCTTCTTTTTCTACACTTTTTCTCTTTTCCACACAAAAATCAGGGACAAAAGCAACTTTTGATCACTGTACCTATGCCAGACAGCAGAACTCGATGAATTCATACCACACCGAGATAGGACTATAACGGTATTGCATAGAAAGCGACTGACAGAAAATCGAAATAAAACGAGCAGATAAGACATTTTGTTTCAAAGGTACTGATTACACATGAGCCTTCACATTTTATCATGGTGCTTCAAGAAAAGCGACGCGATTTCTGATAGGGAATGTGATCACGACGGAGAGCAATACATGCTCTGCAACGCGATCCCATGCTTTCCTTGAGGTTGGTAATGAGTTCCTGTGGTAGGGCATACCGCTCCTCTATCAGCGCAATTACCAATTGCTGGATGGTTACTGGTGCATGTGGGTGCATCGCACACCTGCTCGATGGGATTTAGGTCGGGGGAACCGGCAGGCAACTTCATTCGGATATCCTCTTGTGCCAGGAAGTCCTCCTCTGTGCTGTTCTGTGCGGTCGCGCATCGTCGTCCATGAATATGAATTCAGAGCCCACCGCAACCTTGCAGAGACGCACATGAGGAAGGAGTACCTCGTCACAGTAACGCTAACTGGTAAGGGTTCCACGCTTAAAAACATGGAGGTCAGTATGGCTATGCATCATGATGCCTCCCATACCATAACACCCCGACCACCAGAACGGTCCCGCTCGGCCATGTTTCTGGAAGTTGTGTGTTCCCACCTCTCGCCATATAAGGGCGCGTCTATAATAACTACTCAGACTGGTCTGCTTTCATCCGAAAAGAGCACACGATTCGCCGATGCGCGAGGGTCAAAGGAACACAACGTGGAGGTAATTGGGCGAACAGACCGCCACCGTGCAGTCGTCGTTCCACTGTGGTGCGTGAGATGGCTTGCCTTGAAGTCCTGTTAAACGTCATTGCAATCCCGAAGTTGGATGACGTGGAACTCTTCTTGAATGCTGCACAATGTAGCGATCATCCCTTGGTGTAGTTAACCTTGGTCGACCTCCTCCTCTCCTCCGGACAACTATGCTCTCCATGCACGTGGAACAGCGCTGTGAGCGATACCGAGCTCGTGCTCATGGTTCGACCTTCTTCGAGTTTCCCGATGAATCTTCTTTGTGTGAAGTCATCGAGATGACGTTTGTGGGACATGGTGTATAGAGGGGCACCACAACAGTACTTTCTAGGTACTCACTGTTTGACAAAATTTTGTTTTCTCCTATCTATCAACTGCCTCGATTTGCGCGGGCAGCCATATTTCGCGCCTTATTTGTACTATTTCTACACGAAGGGAAGTCCAACTTCCTATGCACACCCGTTATAGGTCTGGCAATATACTCCCACACTTTCATTTGCATTTGTTTCCACCGAAACCTTGATGCTTTGTGATACATTATCCATTCCATTGTCACAACAGTGTATTTTCTCATTATCGGTCGTTTTGTCGCTTGAATTGTTTCTCGGAACTTTGATCTCCTAGTGTTTCTTGCCACTGGTCGACATGCACCCTTATGTTTTATTTATTTCAGCTTCTCTTGGATTGTATATGTGCTCCCATCGATTGTAGCATGCAGCTTAAGTTAATAAACAAGTAAATAAGTGCGAACCAATGAAGCTTTTTCATACTTTTCCCAACCCAACGCTTGATCGGGTGGATGGTAACAGTTTTCAAGTCTTTGTGCAATGTATCGAGCCATTGCTGCTTCGGAGTCCTCTAATCTCCTTCGTTAAGGTTGAGACCGATCTTACCGACACCGTCATCGTCCGCTCGAAGAACATGACCATACCATTGGAGAGGGGCTTCGCGCATTTTATCGACAATCGGCGCTACACCGAATCGTTCCTGGTCCTGTCCGTGGGTGGTGACGTCTGTTCTTCCGAAAAGCGCCTTTGGGATTTGCTTACTTTGTGGACTGAGCTTATCGCCTCAACCAACAAAGACGTGGGTGAATGCGGAAGATGGGCCCCCATGACAGACTGGCCTACGAACACCCACGTCACGTCGTTAACTTCACTGATGAATCTTGAAAATGCAAATTTAAGCTCCATCACTAAAAAAACAATAACTTCTTTCTTCTGACTTTCTGTTCCTTTTGAGTAACATAATTGAGCTCAATATTTCATTTTGACTAGATCATTGAGATAAATTCAGATGATTTTCATTGATTCCCTATAGCTAAAAGCAAAAATTATTCGATAAAGGTCGAAGACGTTCTTTTCTAAGGACGAATTTGCTTCACAACTGTTTCCCATTTGCACTTCGTTTATCATTACGTAGGATAATGACTTTTAGCCTGGTGCCGTCAGGTGAGTACTGGTCACCTGTTCCCGTAGATTTTGATGGAACGGACAGCAACAGTTGGTCTGTAGGAGTACTCCGATTCGATGAGATTCGAACACTTTCATGAAATCATGTGATGATTACTTTTGCTTAATGATTATGATTACTTTGCCTTACTATACTCATAATTTCGCACTATTTTGGACTTTGAACTTGTGCTTTCACCTTACTTGGCTGCTCGTAAGTGGTCTTAGGTCTTCTGTTCACTTTCTCAGTTACACCAAAGTAGCTTTTGACTTTTTCACGGAAAGAAGCAGCTGAGAGGAAGATTCGGTGCGGTTCGGTTGTCCAGACCACACTGAGCCAGCTTTTTTTCGTGGAAAGCCGCAGACTGCTATGCGCTTTGCATTACTTCCATTTCTAGAGTTTCCTTCAAAGAAGAGTAGTGATCCAGTTTCTGAGCTCAACTCACGGAAAGGAATTCATAAAACAAAATTTATCACCCACAGACAGTTGCATTGCACTGCCATTCGATCAATCATATGAATTGTTTTTACCTCCGACATCATCCTGTGGCAACCCAGTCGACAACTTTGACATCGAGCAACGTTTTCGCTGACATCATATTCGTAGAACGGATGCTATAGTTACTGGTGAAGAATATCAATCATGTTTGTAAAAGCCGTAGAGAGTTTGGTAGACGTTATTTTACACCCCCCTAAAATTAGTTTCATTCCCCTTCGAGTTAACATCATCGTAAGCCGATCGCTCGTCACTCAAAATTCGGAAGTCAGAGATGTTAGCCGAGTATAAACGGTACATAACATCAGCCTATTCTGTATGCCGAGATGACGATCGAAGTTGCTTGTCAGCAATTGAAATATGTAATAGAAAAGTAAAAATGGTAAGAAGGGCTACTTGAGGGTAACTATGCTCTGTAATCAGCGGAGCACCTAACGAGATCAGCACGTTCCTAAACTTCGATCGTGAACTATTTTGTCGAATATATGTAGTTGATATTTGGTTTCTCGATAATATTAATGTCCTACTGTGCATGAGCTAATGTTTTAAGACTTTCACCGTACAAGAACTTTGGCTGTATAATGGGTCCATGACAATCACAAGCTCTTCTTCGCCGGGACTGCTCCTTAACAAAAGAATCATTTTCGGAATTTGGCTTTTCTTGACGATGCCTGGAAGGTGATTCCCATACGAATAAAATAGCGAGCTGTTTTGTCGATTCCCTGACCGCCGGTCAGGTAGGCGGAGAAGAGCTGTTGCCAAGCTTCAAGAGGGATAGTAGCGCCAACTAAGAGGCAATATCAAATCCAAATTGGGTCGCTGGTAAGGTAGACCACAGCTACGTCGGCTCCTTATCTTCATACTTGTAGGCCCACTCTTGACTTCCTGATTCCTTTATCTGCTCAACTCACTCCTATCGGCTAGGCGCGCAATATCCTCAAGAATGCAAAATGTAAGCCGGTCGGACCTGTCAGGGTGGTCTGACTCCTCCAACATCTTTCTACAACACCATATTCAACTTACTTGATCCCTTTCACTTTCGATGAATTTCTTGTCTACGAATTCCTGTGTGAGATCTACTGGAGGTGCACTTTGAATGGACTTTGGTTTTTGCTCCAGCAATCCTCAGTTTTCTGACAATGTAAAGCTCCCCTGTTCTCTTTTACGAAATTGGATAATCTTGCTCTACTTCTTCATAAACTTTCTCGAAGCTGATCTAACTTTTAAAAGTGGTTATGCCGAATTTGTGAAAACAACCATCAAAACCAGAACCTAATGTAGTATCTTTATTAACTTAAATTTCAGTAATTTATAATCGTGGCCACTTAAACTTTTGGCGTTCTATTAACCCCTCTGGTACCTCTGCACTGCTTGCTCCGCACCCCGAACAGCACCTTGAAACGCACCGTTAATAGCTCCATCCATTACATCCATCATAATAACTAAAGTATTGATCAATTATGAATCAATTTTTTTCAAAACAGTGAGTATTACCTTCAGGATTAATTCCGCCGTAACCACCGCCACCACTCTGGGCTAGGGATATCGTTACTAATAGAAGAACAAGAACGGATAAAGCAAGATCTCGTCTCATTTCTGGAACAAAGGGCTTACAGAGTGCATAAGAAGCTACATACAAAAACGAAGCTTTCTTCGATTCCCAGTTTTACTATTGCATCAGTTTAATTGAGCTCGTGGGTGAGCTCAAATGAAGATTTAAAGGGAAAATGAGTTGAACAAGCGTTGCTGTCGTTGGCTGATAGATGTGCAAAGAACATACTGTGAAGGTTGAAGACGAACATTTAAATAGGGAATACAGTGGTGAGCAAATGCGACGTTCGAGGGTTGATTAATAAGTGTTCGCCAAACGGAACCAATTTCTATTACGCCCTTTTCGTCATATTAATTTTATGATATCAACGAATGTTTTATATCCCCCAATGGCGTCTCGACGTAGCCTTTAGAATGATGATTTCTTCTTCCCCATCATCTTTTTTCAGTACCTTCAAAGAGGCAGTACCGAGAGAACCTGGTTTGTTGTAAACTGGTACAGCTTTTTTTCGAGGCAAATCATCGTTTCAATGACTTGCCTTTACATCATTGGGGCTAGTCTTTCAAAGAAAATTTATATGCCAGTTTTAAGAAACTGGTGCCATAAAGAAGAAATTTCCTGAGTTGCGTGATTTTAATTTCACGTCTAGGCTTTGTTCATTCATACTTTTTTCCATTTGCAGCGTCTCGAAGGTCTATGTAATGATCGCTCATGTACTTTGAGCTGTTATAAACGATTACCTTTAGACAGACGGGTTGGTGTTAAAGGTCTCGTTGTAGAAACAAAACTCTAACCAAAGAAAGTAGATTGGTGACGTTTCCACAACAACAAATGGTCTGAAATTGTATGAAAAGGGTCAAATTCGGTAAAGTCGGTGAAACTTACCCATAGGGTGAGTCAGTCGGGTGCGTGAATACGTACTCGATCGGTCGATTTGTGCCATGCTCGCCAAGTCCTGTAGGGATCAAGATGACGATTGGAGCACGTATGAGACATTCAAGAGGATGCTGCCCGGTCTCAATGGGTGACCTGGTGGTCAAACTACAGTAATTGGGGAACGGCTACGGTAAGAATTCAGGCGCATGCGCTCTCTCATAGAGACAGTGGTGGGCTGTGTTCGGTTGATGCTTCTCTCTGATTGAGTGGTAGTGACCGGTTCTTGATTGATTTATTTATTTATTTGGCACTATTTACCCTTTACTGCCCCACCTTGTCGAGAATGGGCTGGATTTCTACCAAATTTTTTCAGAGAAGATGAAGCCGGTTAGAAACTTGCCTACAGAGGTAATTCGACCCGTAGAACACGAATATTGCATCCATTTGTCATAAAGATGCCTAGCGCTTGTGCTACAGGCGTCTGCGCCAAATCGTTGGGTCACCGCTTCTGCTGAAAACTTGCCCCTAACTAATGTCTCAGGCGTCTTCATGATGAGTGGATGCGATATTCGTGTTCTACGGGTCAAATCACCCCTCTAGGCAAGTTTCTAGCCGGTTTCATTTTCTTTGAAAAAATTCGATAGAAATCCAGCCCTTTCTCGACAGAGTGGGGCAGTAAAGGGTAAATAGTGCCATTTATTTATTCATTTCGTACGATGCTAAAGCCTGTACATGTACTTCACTAGCATTTATGTAATGCCAAGATCGCGACCACGATCGTGCGACAAAAAGTATAAATAGAAACATTCATCACTTTCTTTTCAATTCTATAGTCTTTCTTCAGAATCCTTTTTTACAAATTTTCCATAATATCTCAACACTTTGCAGTGTCGGCCTTAGTCCATTACTCTGTAGAGAAGACTTCAGTAAACCGGAGCCGACATTCTTCACTTCATATGGGATGCAAATCTATTTTATTCACTTTTATTTAACTAATTAATTTTGTTCCAAATTTTTTATTGACCATATCATTCTATCGATTGATTCCGTAAGTAATTAACCCTAGTTGTAGGCAACTGGGTTTATGCTCTCACTTTATCTTAAGCCCTATTTGATAGAGCAGCCTGGTTTCTTTAGGAAGTCATAACGACGTCTTAAAAACCCTTTCCTTTGATCAGTTAAGCTGTGACTTAAAAATCTCACTCATGTCATTACGCCCGAGTTTCACTACCAGCTAAGACGAGATTGGTGCCTATCTTCACATAGACCTGACCTATACCTCGTATCTTGAGTTCTGTGCTCTAAAGGAAGCAGCAAGCCCTCCTTCTAACTCCCCTTCCCTCAGACTTGGCTTCTTCTTCTGAATTGAAAATCTCTCCCTATGGATTCGAAGTAACATGATACTTGACTCTCCCTCCCTCTGAATTTTTGCGGTGATTCTACTTTTTCTTTGAGAGATTTTCTCACCTAGCTTTGAAAACTGTCATACGCTTACAGTTAAGCGCCCCAGTACCTGTCCCTTTATGTAGTGCCAGCACTTTTAGGTGGTTAGATGATGCGAGTGTTTAGCCAATTCCGTCTTGGTACCAAGACTGCGTCAGCAATACACCTTCCGACTGTATTGTTTGACGAGACGTAATGACACCCCCTTGAGCTTACGTGAAGGTTATTGGCTCAAAAAGTGTACGAGTAAAAAGCGGAGGGTCAGTTTGTTACCATTTATCTGGTTCCTCAGTAGAACTCTATCGATGCGACACGGGCGAACAACGCACATGAGCTTGAGCTTTTCTAAAAGCTTAGTGTTACCCAAGCCTTGCAGTTCTTTTGACTCCAGTTCTTTTAGCTGTACCTTCTTCACCTTGTCGTACGAGTTACCCACTTGCATCTACTAGAAAAATGTAATTACGGCCGAAAACTAGCAGCTTAAGAGATGACGTGCAGTTTACATAAGCATGCTGCCACGGAAAACAACAACTTCGATCCTGAGACGGAACTCCTCATATTGCAATGGTTTCGCCTGCCTCTTATTTACTTCCAATGCCTCCAAGTAATTTCCGAATGAATTTCTTCAAGATTCGTTTTTGTCATTAAATCGTATGGTATAAATCTGTAGAGGAAGGATATCAGCCCAACCATTCCCAGTTACCGGGAGGGAGCGGCCCTCCTTTGGGGAATCTGTTGCCTTCCCTTCAAGGCTCATGATCATGTGCGTGAGACTTTTTTTGGGAGCTTAGCATGGGAAAATACGAACGTCTAGAAGGTTTTTTTATTTGGGCGTTTTTTTTTTTCACCCGAAGCTCAGTCGATAGAGTGCTTGCCTCCAAGTGGGACTCGTACAACGCTGCCAAACCAAATTTTTTGTTATTCAGTAGACGTCATTCCCATGCAAGTGGTAGCATAGAAGTCACGTAGGCGACGGCCTCATAACATTTTTTTGCAGAACTCTGGAAATTCGATGCATTATTCCCAAGCATTCCTCACATTGCCGTTCGTCTACCTTCGATAGTCACATATGTACCCAACGATAGGTTTTCCTTGGTGGCTGACAGAACCGAGCGGTTAGTCACGAAGTACATAGATATGATCGACTTGAAACGGGAATGTGATGACCGGTGAAGTTTGAGTTTTCGATAATCGGAAAGAGCATAGTAGAGTTGTAAGCAGGAAATGTGAAGGAAGAAAAATAGTTCAGTTCAATTGGGAAACAAGCATGTATTTGTCTTCCCCATTCCGTTAGTGGGATGGGTAGAAAAACGTTCCCGTGCAGAATCCATGCCATGGGAGGGACTTCTGGTACCGAATAAAGAGGGCAAGTAGCCGAGACCGGATTGACCGTCGTATTCAAAAGCTCAGAAGGTACGGGTTCTATAGGGGGCCCAATGTTTTGTCCTCAGCCCCAAACAGATGCTTCCAGATAGAGGAACCGCTGTGGGAAATGCAAGCAAGAAATAAACTAAATCAGTAAGGGGAGATCGACATCTTTTTCTCCGATAAGCATGCATGGTGAAAAATTTCGCAAAAAAAAAACGGACGGTTGCTCGTCTCTTTTCGCTTTTGACCACCTGCCGACCTACGTCAGAGTGGTTTCATGAAGTATATTCCTATCGGAGAACCAAACGTTGTTTGTTTTTTGAGTGAATAATGGATGTGTCTCTACTCCTAATTCACCCAAAAGGTTGTCTGTAGTTCATCAAACCGCAGAAGAGATACTGCGGCGGAGAGGGAGAGGCAAGCGGCCCTCTCTATATAGGGATCAGATACCCTACCTCGATCAGCATGTGGTTGATGCCATTCAAGGATATGTCATGCAGATAAGTGGTCTCCGTTGTAGTCAAACGCTTCCCTTTTCCACTTCCTCCACATCGTTGTAGCATAAGCCCATGTTCCTTATACAGGTACTGTTTCTGAAGTCCATTCTGGTTGGCGCTTAAATCCATGAAGGTGTTCCGAATTGCAAATTGAATGTATCTTCTTCTAAAAAATGTCCTTTGGTTAGTAAGAAGCAGGAGATCTATCATGGTCTCTTCGTTCAAAAGTACACGGACCAGAATTTAGGTTTCCGCTCCCTCTTTTGTCTCCTACACATGATACCTGAATCGATAGAGGAATTTTTTGCAAATTCATTGGAACTCATTTATTTTTGGGGCTCCAGATTTTTTTGTGGGGGAGTAGGTTCAAGACAGAATTTTGAGTCTATCTTTTCAGCAGCCTATATTTGTCCAGAAAAAAAACTTAATTTTTAGGAGCTATTAAAGCTAAAATTTGGTGAGAAAGAATCGTTTTTGAAGAGCAAAGAAAAGTCTTGATGCTGTGAATTCAGGAAATTCATTTCTGTTGTCGAGCAGAAATAGTCATCACCCTCTGTTAGCCAAGAGAAGAATCAAGGCATTTTTGACTTCTGACGAAAATTTGTTGTCCAGCTTAGCCTCGAGCGAAATTCAATTCGACCTACGCCGCACGTCGCTCTCTCAATATGATTTCTTGTTCGCACAATTATGATAAGTCCCTCTAGCCCGCTTTCCTCACTCAAAAGCCGATCTAACTTCTATTCACACGGATTTGTAAGATTTTGTCTACGAATCTCCTTTTTCTTTCTTAGAGCGTTCGATAACTCCATGATACTGTATTGAAAGCCGGCTACCATATTGAAGCCATACTTCTTGGCAAATGGGATTCCCATGCATTATACCTATCTCTAAATACGTATTCCAAGGTAAAACTCATTATTCACAAACATATCTCCTTCTGCTTGGGCGGAGGTGGTGAAGGGGAAAGTGGCCCGTTCTATAACATGCAAGTTTTGGCCAGTGAAACCATGAATGCTACTGGTCTAGGCCACCAAAGTCTTCCGATCCATCGGGGTCGGTAAATGGTAACGAATTTGTCAGGCAGGATAAGAGCATTAACCTGTGCCACAAGGCCACATACGCACTCAAATGTCACTACGATTCTGAACGGAATTTGAATGCGCGGCGCATCCCAGAATGTAATTTGATAGCGCCAATTTTACCCTCAATTAGTTACCTATATTCATTCCAGAAAGGCACATGATGTCAATTTCGTCAAAACTGGGACCTCTTTAGAATTTTCTGCGACCCAGATAGCTCTCATGGTCACTCTTTCTCGGACGTGAGATTGAAACAGTTTGGATGCTTATTGATTAGCCGCAAGATTCTAGTTATGCTATACTTCCAGCTCGTTTGTAACCCTATACATATACCGGATTTTCGGTTTTTTTTTTGTTGGCCGCCCCAGCTCAACCCAAACATTCCCCCCATTCCCCAATATTATTAATTCCAGGAGCTCATCGACCCTGTTTTTCATGAGGTGGGAACCATAAGGACGAAGGAGAGGGCATATAATTGTAGAGCCTATTGATGTCTCGTGGCCCCTCTATCTTTCCAGATAGCTCACGTTTGTGGGCCATCCGGAAAACGGACAGGAACGAAAGATCATTCCTCAGCCAGGGACTGTTCGTTCTTCACCCTGAAGTGTTGTTGTTGTCGTTGTTGTTATTGTTGTTGTTTTGTTGTTCACTTTTATCAGCAAATAGGTGCTACTTTACTGACCCTGCACTAGTTTTGATCCTTCAAGTATTGTCCTTCTGAACTGCCTTTAGCTTACTACCACTTCACGATTGCTGCCTCTTTTTTCCTCCTTAGTTAGTTTTTTCCTCCTCTAGAACTTCCGCAACATCGAATAGCAATCTCAAACCCCTTTTTTGAGTTGTGCCGCTATCTTTCCCTGCTTATCACCTTTTTTATTAAGTTTTTACTACTCACTTTTATTTACTACTCCTCAATACATTTCAGCTCAAATATTATCGAAAAACATTACTGAATCTCCGGCGAACCATGCGTGGACGTCAGCTTCCTGTAGATGATATATCCATTTCTGCCCCTTCTCGACCCTGAAATTCGATGAATCTCACTTTACATTCTACACTCTCGTGATGAAAAGTACCCTCTGTCCTCCTTCCTTAATGTACACTTTGATGGAACTCCATCTTCTTGATGAATCCTTTTTTTCTGAGTGTGCCTCTTTACGACTTGGTATAGCGGACGCTTCCTAGACGACGTTAAGCGAAATCCTCTTGGATTTCATCGTCAACATACACCACATCTGCCCTTTAAGGGCATGACGAATTTTGAGAAAGCTCTCATACATGGTCGTCCTTGCTTGTACAGCTACATATTGCTATAATTCTTGAAAAAGCGAATTTTTTGTAATTCCCGATCAATATTTGGTTTCAGCAGTCACTTTTTGGCATTTCTGTATTCAAAGGTTTTGAAGATCTCAAAGTCGATTTTTGACCTTGAAAAACAATACTTTTCATTGTGCTCAATTTTTAATTCGATAATTTCACCCGCAATTTGATTGTTATGGTTTTAAAAATTTACTTGTTATTTTAAATCAATATAGAAAATTGAGCTGTAGTGATAGCAGTGCCTTAGATTATTCTTTAGGTAATCCTAAGTGCTATCGCCAGCAGAGAAACAGTAATAAGAGGAAATGTCCATTCGATATCTATCAGTCTATTCTCCGTATCTTTCAAGAAAAGCCTGAGATTGAAAGAGACATTTGGGTTCTCGCAAAAGTCTAATAGCGGTGTTTGGTCGATCCTGTAGAGCTTTAAAATTTCTAAGAATTTTTGCAGTTCGGCTGTTTTAATATGATCTCTTGCCTTTTTCTCGGAAAATGAATTTGTGAAAAGGAAGACGTAATTGAGCCCAAAATTTTGTGAAGGTGTACCGGTGACAAGCTGATTTCCTTCCATCATAGCTCACTGTTTCCCGGATTCATTTAAAACTCAGACAAGTCGGTGTGATGTCGATACTTAATTCGGGCTTTTATAGCTCAGTTCATTCCCTTATCCTCAGGAACGAATTTCTTCTAGAGCTCACTATTTCATCTCTTTAAAGTAAAAATAGTAGCCACAAGGCCTGCCTCCATCACTAATGGCTTATTCCGCCTTAACTTTGTGGTAGCCACATAGGTCTATGTGACGAGACCAGAGATTAATCCCTACCCGTTTTCGTTTTCCAGCCTTGCCGAATCCGTTAGTCCTGTTGAGAGATTTCTTCTGGAACCCCCCTACAACATCTCACAGACGTCCACGTGGTCTTTGACGCACGTCTTGCCTAAGCACTTTTGGATATCCCTGATATCAGTCGATAGTAGCAGCTGTTAGCTAATCGGCTAAGTACATTATTAAAGCAAAAGGGCAAGTGAAACCCGACAAAATCGAACCTTCAGGACTATAGCTCTTTGACCAGCCTGTTGAGACCAGTTCCACACCTTCCTAGCCTCGAAATTTTTTTCTGGAATCTGCATACTTTGGATTTCGCTGATATCTGTAGCTTCTAGCTTATTTGGCATAGACTTAAAAATTAAACTATTTTCCTTGTTATCTGATTTTCATTCTTTTACAAATACTTGTGAACGGACGAGACATATGCAACATTCGTTCGCTGCTTTTGAATTCAAAGAATGTTGCAACACTTCCGACGTCATCTTTCCCTCGCAGGCCGTCCTTGGCTTGTATTTCTCTTTCGAGATTGGGTGGGCTTCTGTGAGCTCAACGTGCATCATGCTCTATGCAAACTGCTATTCTATCAGTTTTTTCTCAGTTTTTCCTTTCTCTGTTTGTTTTTGCTATTTTTCACTTTTATTTATTGCAGTATTGTTGTGGACATTGGGCAAAATGGATATCTCTTGATACCATGAAAACTTGACTCGTATACCCTCAAGTGACGGTAGTATTCTATGAAAATCACTGCCGACGACTTCACATAATTCGTAATTACCGTTGCTACGTGAATCCAAAGTTGTTGACAGTTGTTGACACGGCATGGCCGCGGGGGATTTAATAAAAAAAATTTCCCCACAATCTGAATCGAGTTAGTGACGAAGCGCTTCGGAGTCAGGGAATTCACAAAAATATGCGGGACGACAATCGTGTCCCTCTCTGCCCTTGGCATGCCCTTCGTTTCAATACTTTTTTATTACAGGGTATTCGAAGAGGAAGGGGGCTCCCAATGGATTCTAAAATAAAAACCAAGAGAACCCTGCCTTATTTTATTTGCTATCTTCCCTTTCAGTTTCAATCCTCCCTCTCTTAGAAGTCAATGGAAAAACTATACAAATAGGATCCCAGGCTGGCAGAAAAATGAGATGTATTTCGAAGTCTGAGGACCTGTCTAGATACTATGCAAGTGCAAAAGCGAGAACCTCCAATCTCGGAAGCCCAGAAAAAAATTCGTATGCATGCCTATTCATTTCTTGTCATGTTGCACTCTGGTAAAGCTTTTGATGGCCTATCAATTGCTTCCCGAGAAATGCCATTCAATGCCACAATATGTCATTTTGTTATACTAGTTAGTTCTTTTTTTTTTTGATACAATTCTCTTGAAGCCACTGACTCGCCATAGCAATTTTACCTGACATGATCACACAACATTCAGGTAAAGCACTTTCGTTGGTAAGACGTTTTTCGGACTCATTTAAACCCTGCTCCCATTCATTCCTCAATTGCGAGTCACGCAGATGAAGGGCGGTTATCTCGTACAGATGACGCCTTCAACTGAATCAATTATAATTTTTTGAAACGTTTCTGGATTAGCTTCTCATTCGGGTGAATCTCATTCGGGTGAAATGTTCCTGGGCTCATTAAAAATTTATGGCATTTCATCCATTCCGTCCTTCTCAATAATGGCTCATTGCCTTCGTTCATTATGTTCTTGCTCGTTAAATTAATGATGGCTTCAGTGAAGGTCCATTTCCGATGACGCTGTGATTTCTATTACCCTCTTGATTTACTGAATATTAGGTGTTTTCCATAGCATCACAGCAATTTTTTTTTATTCGATCTTCTGATTGGAATCCTGGTTGCCTGCAGGTTCTTGCAGATGCATGGTCACACTTATTTTTCTTCGTCACTAAGCCTGCTTGGCGTGATGCTGAGGCGTTAAGTCACTTCTGTAAGAACCTTTTCATTGGCATTCAATGTCAACAGTCAAGAAGGTTCACAATAGGTAGTAATTTGTTATTCCGCAGGGTTCAAGTGAGATTGAGAACAGGAAAGACCCAATATTCTCACCAGCTAATTTCTCGCCTTCTACATTGCCTCTGGATAGGAGCTTCGGTGGTCCAAAAACGAAGAGCTCAGCTTATTCAGAAGTTCGAACTTAGGGCTATCAAGAGCTGAGAAGACTGAAGCCATGTCAAATTTTTAACCACATGAATGTGATCCTTGTTTAAACTCCTGGGCAATCAGAAGACAATTCTAGGGTTTCTGTAGACCACCTAAACGAACCTGAGGACAATAGCAACTACAGAGCAGATGGTAGCCCTTTTATTTAGTCTTTCGAGCTGGTATAACCTTTGGGATTATCGTTTCAGCATTTTGTAGCCTTCAATGTCTGAAAAAGTCGAAGTATAAAGTATGTAGCAGTTCTTCTCTACCAAAGTTAGGCCTACTTCGAGTAGTTTTAGTTTGAAGGGCTCGGTGAATTTTGAGAACGTCGTTTATGTGTACGCGTTAGGGACTTTCATAGCTGGTCTACAGAAGTTTAGGAACGCTCTGGGCCGACAGTGCGACAAATAAGTCAGCATCTTTAAGACGCCGAGTGGCTATGAAATTAAGTTGATTGCCAATCATTTATCGAATTTAAGGGCCATGTCAGGACATTCGCCAAAGTTTCCTTTTCCCATCGGAATCAACCAAGTATATATAAGCCCGCAAAGTAAATACGGTTCCATGGCTGACTCCGCTTTCTTCATTGATAGCCGTACCCGGATACCCGCCGAAGTTCCCCTTTTACCAGAAGATGGACAGCATATACGTCAGTCCGCAATGTACATATGGTTCCATGATTGCTTTGGTCTTCTTCACGCCTTAAAGAGGGAGATCCCTGCAGAATTGTGCTGCTTCTATCCCAAAAGGCTGTGACCCCGCGTTGACTCGTAACTAAAAATGATCGAGAGTGATGTTGGATTACGGTGATAGCATAACAGCGTGATTTCTTACCGACGATATGGCTTATCTTCAGGGTTAAGATTCATGAGGAATCAGGCAAAGCGATAGCTGAGCTGAGTTATCAAATCTCGAATGGCTTAAGTAAGCTACTCAACTAGGCTAGCTGCAGCAGTGTTAGATAGAATCCGATCCGATGACGCAAGGTCCGCATGGTCTCGAAGCGATTTGACGCCCCAATCAGTCTTTGCAGCACTGATCCTATTCATCCTATCCGTAGGGCTTACAACACTAACAAGCTAGATTGCTGCCGTCATAATAGTCCTCGTCAGTCCTAAGATAATGTTCTCGGTTAGCAGGCTTCCCATGTCACATTCGTAGTCGGTGTTTCTGATGACTTCACATTTTGTGTCTGACGGTGAGGGCCTTTAAAGAAAAAAGTACTAGTAGAAAGCCCCCCCCCCCTGAGAGACCACTTTTCTGGTGCTTCTCCTTTCACGTCGTCGATACAAACACTTCAGCTCTTTACTGTCATTTTGTCAAGTTTGTAGCTAGTCTAGAATCTCCGACTTGCTCCTTACCCGTTCTGGTAGAGATCCGTCTGTAGCTCCTAAACTCATTCGGATTCGTCAGTAAGCTCTGGATGTTGACTTTTTTTTGTTCTGGGTATGGATATCGCGTGTCTGTTGAGCTTACTCATTCATTTCTCGAGGAGAAAACAGCCTTATAAGCCGTAGCTGTAACTCTGGCTAATTTCTGCAAATGAACTAGCGCAAGCCTAGGTAATTGCCTTCTACGGTTTGTTTACGTGAGCTTACGCCGAATTAGATTTTGCATGAGTTCCGTATTGCAGAGCAGATTTTGTAGCGAAGAAAAATTAATCGAGTGTGAAAGAAATAGTTATAAACGATAAAAAGTAAGTAAATTGTAAATAAAGTCATAATTAGATAAGCAAATAAAAGGGTAATAATAGAGTAAATAAATAAACGAATAATGAATAAAAAACCAGAAGAAAATAAAATAAAATCTGAGAGCCATTCTGGGAATGTAATAATAACAAAATAAGATAAATAATAAGTAAATAATGAAAAAACTACTGAGTAAGAAAACAAATAGAGTAATCAAACTAGTACGAATAATCAAATAAAAATGAGTATGGATTCGGTCATTCAATCTGAGGTTGGCTCCCTGTGAAATCAATCTCCGTATTTTTCTTTCAACGAGAATTCTGCAAAGTAATCTAAATTTTAAGTTCACCGAGCAGTTTGGCTGATTAACTTGTCGTTCTGGGAATTTCTATCACCTTGTATTACTACTCCACTTTTTACACCACCAGGAATCGCTGATTCAGTCACCTTAGCAAGATTTCCTAATATCTCCTATCATCACTACTGGTTCATCTATTAAAATAAGTAATGAAAACGGAATTTCTCGAGAATTTCGTCGCTCACATATTTTTACGAATGCTTTCGTCAATGTGTTTCCTTCCTGATTCATCGTCGTTGCTCCAGAAGAGGATTAAGGATAAGACTCTCAGATGGCTTAATCACATCTGCTCATCTAAATTCCTCAAAAACAACTATTAGCTCTGTTAGCTCAGCCGTACTCGTCATGAATGAGTTTCTCCGATTTCCGTAATGGTTTTGAGCAAATACGACTAACCAGTTATTCGGATCAGTATGCCGTCATTGACACTCATGCCTTCCTCCCTTCATCTGTGGTCTCTGGACAACAACCTTCATAAGTGGATATGAAGGCATTCGTTCGAAGATCGCTCTCATCCTTCGCCACTAACATACTCAGTCGGCTTTCACCTACTAGATGTTCGGGGATTAACGTCAGGAAATTGTATGAACAGAATGTGGTCAATTCTTTCCATTTCTGTCGTTTCTCCGCTCCATAGAGAGCTCCTCAAATGTGACGTCAACGTCGATATGTCTTCTTCAACAAACGTCTCCGAGTTTTTATGTATACGAAAATTTCCGTTCAACTGCCTCACTGAATTTGAATTTAAAATAGGCTAGCTGATTGAATGCCAATTGACATGTGAAGGCACCTTAACCAAACGAGGAGCCCATGTGCTTTTCACATACCCGAACGACGGCTCGTCTACAAAAACTCCATACTGGTCTTTAGGATCCAAAGATTGCCCTTTTAAATATACGTGTCTATTCATTCCTGGCTTGAGAAATTAAAATATAAATTAAATATTTTCGGTGAGGCATATGCAACCACTGAGTCTCACCTGGTGCTCCATTTTTTTTTGAAGCTTCGTAGCTTTCTGCTCCTGGAAGGATTCTGTGGAACGAGGGACTATTCTAATGTTTCTGGACCAATCGGTGGAACTCCGAAATTTGGCCCTCCCTGACGAGTATAGCTTCTAATCACAACTTTCGCCCTCATTTTTTTCTCTTCCCTTTTGCCGATTTCCAGAGAGGTGGTCGACTGTCAAAAGGCTTTTGCACTTTATTTAACGAGCGATTTTATCGTTTTGACTCGTGGTGGCGTAAAATTCTTAACAGCCTGACAAAGGCGTTTCCCAGAAAATCAAGTAGTAAACAAGGCTATGCATCATCTGTCATTTGCAGTGCTCAACGGTTGAAATCTATTCACCCCAAGCCTTTCTCTGAACTCTACTAAGTTCGTGCTCTTTCACATTCTCTGAGCTTTCAAGTTGGTGGTACCTCTTTTCGCACGATGGAATGGGATATCGTTACGGGATTTGGCTCAAAGAAATACAACACTGTCCGCTCAGAATAGCAGAGAGACTGGAAGAAGTCTATTTGATCCTAGTTCGAGGTTGTACTATATTAAGTAGTATAATATTTTATCATTTAGATGGCTGAATTTTCGAAGTAACTCCCATGTCTCCAAGGTCGCTGCTTTGATGGTTGCGCTTTCTGAAGCAGATTTCTAATTGAAGCATAGTTTTTACAATGTCTTCATATCCGCTGGTATCGCTCTTGGTAATCGGATACCCGATTTGCAAATTTTTTTGTCGAGCTCAGTGGACTGAGGGAAAGCTTAGATGCCTCATATACCATGAAGCACGATTTCGAAGCCCATTACTACTACCTACATGATATCGGCACGGTTTCCAGAAAAAATCATTTTCTTAGTGCAAGCTAATACTTGAGAGTAGCTACTATTTCATTATCATATGCTATCATTCTGTACCATTAATTACCATATGATTCCGATTTCGTGGTAACACCTTTGCGAGCGATTTGCTTTCTATAAAAGTTGTTGAAGAGATCATTTCTGGAGGAAATTTGCCTTACAGGGGCAACTTCTTCATAAATCTGGGGGTTTGTTTAGGAAGAGACAATTCTGAGGAAAGATCGTGATCTATGTTATAAAAAAATCAGCTTCCGATAGTATGTAGTTACTTACTATTGGTATCGATCGACAGCCCGTGAGGTTGATGGATGAGAAGCTGGAGACAGCTGATTGAGGTGTTTCCTCCCTGTAAAATGCATTTCAGCTGATACTACCTCTGCATTCGCTAGAATAAAAGGTCACTGGATCGTTGCCCTGGAAAAACACTCACAACCGTTACCAGGCATGGGAAAATCCTCCAGAGCACCCATGCTTTGGGAAAACACTTTTTAAAAAAAACTGCGTTAAGAAAAAACGCCAAGAGAAACTCCGCTAGTGAATAGTACCTATGTACATAGGTTTTTTCGATTTTCGATCGATTCCATCAAGATCGAAAATCGATTTTTTTGGATTTTCTGCCTTTTTTGTTGCTCTTTCTAGTAAGGATATGAAAACGATGAGAAGACTTTAGTGCTGTGAGAAATGGGGGTGACGTTATACTGAGTAGTCGCTGTGACTACTGCGTTCACAGAGCATTTTGTGTCATCTCTAGGGACCCTTTTATCGGCACGTTTTCCTTAATTCTCCATTTAACACCCAAAGCTCGTTCGATCATTGTCCAGTTTGAGAGTCAGTTTCATTATTTTCTTAATTCTAGTTTGTAAAATTACCTTCAATCATACAAGATTTATTTTCAAACTGATACTACGTCTACCGTACGTCTCGCTTTACTTCCCTGAACTTTTTTGATTTCGATTATCCCTTTGGGAAGCTACGTCTCAGAAAATAAGTACATCTGTCGAGAAATCGTGATCGTCCTCGTCATATTTCCATTTTGCTCTGCCCTTCGTATTCCACAAAGCCTCGCAAACCATTCTTGGGAGTAGTTAGGATGAAGAAGTGTTTGAAGGCTCATATTTCCCCCTCTCCCTCTCCTTTTCGATGTACCTCTGATTCTACATACACCTACATAATATAGTTACACTTGAAACTATAATGACCCAGAAGTGTTTATTTATTGATTCCACACAATAAGGGGTGTAATTACTAAAAGGGCAGCACTATTCATCATCAGACAATCTAAAACCTAATTAGGAGTTGTCACATCAGGAAAGTTTCCCTGCCGAGGTGAACTCTCCTCTTTACCAATAGCCGAGCATGACGACTACAGGCCGAGGGTCAGGCAACAATATGTACAAACGAAGCGCGTATTGAGTAGAGTTTTCGGTAAGCCTTAAGAGGGTGCACTCCCCATGCCCTATGCCCTACAACACGTCATCTAAATATAAGGCAATCTGCGTGCATTTTGTGTCCTCATCTGCTACAGCAAATTTCACTTCTCTGGCTGAACACCTGTCTGAGGCAGCTCACGAACCTCCATAGTCGATTGGATGAATCGAAGCATCACGGCCTCCTCCCCATCTTCTTGTATTTTCCCATGTCCTTCTTCTTCAGTGCCAAATCCATATCTTGCACAGTATGTAGTTCCATGACCCGCTTCATATCCGGTTGAATAAAAAAGCGATTCCACCTGATCATTGCTCCTTCCCTATCTTCTCCCTTTTTCTAATCCGATGGTTCATGCCTACATATAGGCCCAGAATATTCCAACAGTGCCTGATCTTCATGTTTCTAGACTTGTGCCTGTATTTTTTCTCCAAGTAATATAGCTACATACGCATTCGACTCCCTTCCAACAAAAAGGTGTTTATCTTCGGGGTTCAAATTCATTCTCTTTGAGTTCTGTGGTTGTTCATTACACTATGCAACCCCATCATGTGCTTAACAGTGGTAAACAAGACAAATCGAAACAATCAACAAAGCACTTCTCCCTATTCACTCCAGCACCACTTCTCCTCTATTAGTGATATTAGCTTAGTTTGTAGAAGTCCACGGTTTCCATTGTTGTATTTAGTATTTCTCGCGAATGCAATCCACTGTATTCCCGTGGGATTACTACTTAGCCGTTTTTATTGCTAACGTATGCGAAGTCAATTAGGCAAGCTTTACAGATGACATCATAATGTTTTTACTATACCATTCGATTCCCCATGTTGTCACCCAAGCCTAAAAGGCCTCGAAGACCTCAAACAGGCCTATACTATGTATTAGCATATTCGCTGTTAAGTGACTCAAGCGATATTTTTCTAAGGCGATTTCCTCTAAATTGGGAAATCTGCAAAATAACAGCTATATCGAAAATGCGTCAAGGGAAGGCAGAGCGATCAGGGATTACGTAGAGGATAATCCGACTGTACGACGAAAATTAAGTACGCTTTGTCAGAACGACGTCGCAAGAAAGCAGTTGTTTACATGTAGAATTAGCCATAGCTTGGATTATGACATATTTCAGCCCTGTTCATTACGGGAAATTATTACAGGAATACATAAATGGGAAGATAAAGACGTCAATCATATCGTAAATAATAAATTGCAGCTGTTAGAAATGCCAGTAGACCTACTTGCTTTTTTTCGCCGTTTTTGCCAAAATCCATTTTTGGGATAAAATGAGTGATAGGGGGCCGTCTTTTTGCGTTATTCAATCCAGTATCCAGTATGCACCCTGCATTCGACTTTCACTCAACACTATAGTGCTGTTTTGAATGCGTATGTTGCTTATACAATGACTTACAGAGCTCAACTGATGTACAAGTTAGTGCTTTTATCCTCTCACGCAAGTCTGTCACCAACTAACCGATCCCTTAGGGAAGGCTCGACTGGGATCCATCAGGAATTCGATCCGTCTACCATGCGTCTGATAGTATGCCCAAATTGCACTATAACACCCCTGCTCTGATAAGTGATAATAATTGTCACAAAGATGGCGAGTAATAAGCAAAGCCTCAAAAGAGTTTCGAACCTGTACTAGTGCTTTTCGGACACCATGCTCTTCATATCTACACGACCGACGCCAAACTTGTCCTCTCGCTCTTTACGTTAAAAGTTCGTAAGAGAGTATCAACTGTACTCAAAAAATTCTCTCTTGTAGCCTTTACATCCAAGATGATGCTCATTGCTCACGTTTTGTGATACGCCCATTACCTCACTCTGATAAAGTAGAAGCATTTTAACGTTTGAATGCGTAGCATTCAACTAAAAGACATGCAATGTGTGGGAAGAGGGCTTAGGGATGAACAGGGGTACATGGAATGCCTGGCTAGACTTCAGCTACTATTTCGCTTCCTCTTTAGGAGTTGTTACCGGTAATATGTTTTTCTATTTAGAGTCTCATAGGCCTAGACTGAGACTGCGCTTCGATTGGAGTTATTCAGAAAAGGGTTGTAAGAGGCTGGTCATGTCGGTTGTTACTGCTTTGTGGGTCCGTAATCCTAGGCCTTACCTACTAGCCCCACTAGCTACAGACCCTTTCATCCTAAACTCTCATGTAGCAAATTAAGTTCTCTGTGATGAGAGTGACGGTTAGGTTTAATGAATCGAATTCTCAATTTAACACGAGTTTGAGTAAAAAATTCTCACATCAAGGGTAATGGAGAGTCAGGAACTTCACTGCAAGTTAGTAACTAATTGCAAAGCTGTCGTACTGCAGGGAAAACGGTTACAGTCTTACTGGGAACAGGTTTTTTACTACTCTGCCTTTGCCCATTGCTGAGAGCATGCCGGAATATTCGAACAACAACTAAAACGGTAATGCTTTTTCAGAAGTTTTGCAGAATTGACATCATGGAAATCACCACACCAGCTGGGAACTGAACCCTAGCCTTGCCAGACTTGGGTTCGCATCCCTATCCGCTACGCCATCGACACATCATGTGGCCGACAACCACTCCTAGTTGGCGCAGTAACATTGTAACTACCCCTTCCGGCTGGTAACGGCGGGTGAGCCGGAGGAGGCTGACCAGCTCTATCTGAACGAAGCTAGCACTCAGCCACAAGGATAGGCTGGGCCAGAAGTCAGGGGCACTCGCATTTTTACCCGTTCTCGCTCCTTCTATCCATGCCTTAGAAGTGGGCTTGGTCTCCGCTCACCGGGGTTCAGTATAGGGAGTGTGGACTCGGCCACTCAGTCCAGCCTATCAATTACACCTTATCGAGATCAGTACCGTATAGGTTACTGTTCGTACATCACTGAGTGGGAGAAGACAGACAGTAAGAGATTGCCTCAGGCAAACAGAAGAGATGGAGGGCGTGGCTATTGAACGGCATCGACAGATCACTGAAGAACAGATCTTTGGATAGTAAAATTCGAGACAGAAGATGGAAAAAAGGCTGCATATGTTTCAAAAATAACTCTATTTCTTGCGCGCACTGTTGGAGATTGAAAGTCAGTTGGAGTAACTGAAATTATCAGTTTTTCTCCTTCAAAAATTAGGTTTGAACACTATTGTTACTATCTGTAGTAAAGCTCTTTTCGTGAAGTTCTAGCTATCTGTCAGCCCTGATGTCTAAGATTACTCGCCTTGCCACTAACTAACTCCAATTTCCGATTAAAATAAACACCGACATGGTTAAAATACCTTCACCGTGAATGCAAGGAATCCTCAATTTCATAGAATTAGGATGCAGTTGTCTAGTCATCTCCGTTCGTATCCTTGGAAACAGCACAACGAACGAATTGTAGTTACTCCACTACAATTCATGTCCCACCTTTGTTTCTATCTCGAGGATGGCACTTTTATTCTACTACTCAAGTAGTATCTTTAATGCCCTATACTTATGACTCCTTTATCACCTTTCGAATGTTGAAGCTGGGTTGTGCAGCACATCCGCGAGACAGGGGTCGCTTTCGCCTAAAAGGCAATCCTACCATTCTAGTATCACTTAGGAGATACTCCTTCTTCGATATACTTTTTTTTCTCTAGTCGTTTCCAAAGAGACGAACAGAGATGGACAGACATAACTCTGAAGCTTTAGGACTATTAAGATTAACGAATAGCGCCTTAAACGGTCAGTGGTCCACTAAGACGATGGAACTAGCAGCTTCTTCTGTCAGGTAGAGATTCTGACGAGATTGGCAATGCACGGTGCTTCCATTGACACAGTCCATTGGTCCACTTCTTCCCAAAGCCTCCTTCCTTGAAAGTGTGACTGTCCATTTGGCATGAAACTTGGTTGTAGGAGGTGGGAACATGAAAAGTGTGTCTACATATTTCCATACAACGAAGAAGATTTTTCCGAGCTAGCCCATTTTCACTGATGGGTATTAGTTTTGCCATGACGCACTGCCCTTTTGGAGCTCTAGCTAGGAGAGATCCAGAACCTCTCAATACCTGGATTCAATACAGTGAATAGTGTATTATCCCAGTTTCCGTATGCGTTTGCCGAATCCCATGATTTTTTGAGATGCCAGCATTGAGAGCACAATTTTCATTTCCCTCCAGAACTGTTGCACTAATGTTGACAACAGTCTCTCAGAAAGTGTGAATTTGAAGGTGTAAAGTTTGTAGTGCATTCCTTCAGAAAGTCATTAATTCCAGAATGAATTAGAGGCGTCGTTTCGTACTGAATTCATTTTTCCCAGGCCCGCAATCGTTGCAATCGTTTTTCGAGGAAAGTGATTTTGCCGTAGTGTATTTCGTAGCTGGCTGTGGTGATCCCTACACAACTTATTATCAGAACCTTCCACTTCCCAAATATTTACCAATTTCCTCCACTTTTTAAAATTCTGACTGACAATTTTTCCAGCCTAAGACTGGAATGAATCGCTTACAATCGCTTTTCTTCCTATCATTACCAGTAAGTGGTCAGATTGGAATAGATACGACAGCCTATTTTGAATTATGAGATCAGTTGTAAGTGCCTGTAATTATTCAATTAAGAGACCATACTTTGAAATCGCTGACCTCTGGGTGATGTCCTTCACCTGAATGGGCTCACTAACCGCAAGATCGTCGAGCTATGGGGAATGCACTGGTGTAATGTGAAGCAACGTTTGACATAATTCGGTGATTTCTAGATTCCTACGCACCCCTTTCTTAAGCCGTGATTGTTCGATGGATATAGACGTATTCCTGAGGTAAACTAGTTCAACGCCCTGGGTCAGTTGGCCTTCGCTTAACTCGGGCAGCTTTTTCAGCTCATCCTCTGTTGGCGAACACACTCTTTCCCGGCACAACCGGAGTTTGTTAAAGCCACTTCCCTCAGGCGTTCTGTTCTATCAATCCCATTTCCTCCTGCTCTGGTCATAACACATCTCAAATCCGATTATTTCTTGTTGTGTCTAAGAACCTCTTAACGCAGTGACAATGCAACAAGCCACTGTTTTCCTGTCATATTGCATAAGTCTACGACTTACGACTTAGTATTAATTGTTATCGGCACCCTTCTTTTACGTCGTAAATGTATGTAGTTGTAACACATCTTATGTCGAACCTGATCATACTCATAAGTAATTAATTCGTAAATTTTTCACCGAAAAACATGACATCATGACAAACATGACATCAAACATCATGACATCCGCATAATACCACATGACATTCCTTTAGTTTGTGAAGTACAACAGTTGAGTGACGTAGCAGCTTTTCTTCTATCGCTTTGCGTCAGCTCTCAGTATTCAGAAGAATCCTGTTTCCGGGATGGTTCCCGAAGTCGCCCTAGCATTCAAGTTCCATTCAGAATCATAGTGACGTTTCAATTGCGTGTGTGGCCTGTGCAGTGATGTGCAATCACCTCCAACAGAGGGACGTGCCAGTGCTTTTATCCTCGGGAATTAGTCTGATAGTAGGTACCTAACCCCGCAGTAATGTAAGGCTCGGTTGGCTTGGGTGAGTACCGTCGCAAGATTCGATCCCAGGCTTTTTCTATCCCAGGCCTTGCGCTAAGCCACCTCCGACCATCTACGTAGGTGATTAGTATATCCTAACCTTCACTATTAACAATAAGTGGTATGTAGCATGGAAAGGAGCAGTAGGATATGGAGGTACTGGGAGGAGACAAAAATTTCTAGCCTTTTTTAGAATTGGACAAGAAGTCTCGATACGAATTGCACCTGTACTACTACCATCCCTCATAACTACATATTGCAGTCACTATTTATTTATAATCAGTATCGAAGAGCTTCACCAAGCGACCTCTGCCGCCGCTAGCCTGAATGTGTGAGGGAAAAGCACGTCTGTCTTCTATTTGGAATATTATAGGAGGCCCATATGAGTCCTTGCATGTTTAAGGATATTCCCCGAGACTAGCGAATTGTCTCTCAAACCGTTTTGCTTTCACGTCTGAGGTAATTGTGATGTAGCCAAGGTGTGCTCTGTCCAAGCAAGAGTATCAAGAATTTGGCTGAAAAGTCAATATGAAAATATGTCTTGGCGAATGGTGAGGTCTGATGGTCTGCTTAGGATGTCTGCAGTTCTATTTTCTTGCAAGGAGCGATGTCTGTGCCTTTGTTTTTGTAGGCTCTCTAGTTTCCTTAGATTAAACGGTTGTCATTTTCAATGCGCAGGATATGAACACCGAAAGGAGTTATGCTGTCGCCATATCATCGGGGCTTTCTCCAGAATACCTTAAGGGCTTACGTAGGTTAGCTATGGCTAACATAGCTAACAAGTGGCTGTGCCTGCTTGGAATTCCTACATGGCAAGGCAACTTCTTTGCCCATTTGGCGAGTATATCATAGGACAGGAC
The DNA here is from genome assembly GCA_000469685.2 of Haemonchus contortus. Taxonomy (NCBI): domain Eukaryota; kingdom Metazoa; phylum Nematoda; class Chromadorea; order Rhabditida; family Trichostrongylidae; genus Haemonchus; species Haemonchus contortus. The sequence continues at coordinate 8,275,099 of LS997566.1, read as the reverse complement.
ATGGGTAAACCAGAATTACCCATTTGGACAGATAAGGTTCTATTAGTTATAGAACATGGACAGAACAGAACACACCATGGAGACAAATCTCCAGACTTTCTTCGAGCTCGTGTGAGCCTGAAAAAAACATTGAATTTCCTCTTTAAGTCGAACTCGATTGGGCGGTGGGTGAACTTCGACCTAACTTTCAGGCCCGAATGAGTTTTTATGTGCATTAATCACAGCTAGTGAAGTGAAATTTAGTAATGTATTGGGATATTCCTGCGGTCAGCGGCGGCTTGTGGTATTGTCCTACTCCTTTCGATATGGCTTTTGCCTCTACGGGCTTGCTCTGACCTGAAATTTTCTGACTTTTTCTCTTTCACAGCCGTAGCGTGATAGTCTACCATTACACTCTTTTTTGATCTTTTTTATCAAGCATAAGAGAACGAAGGCGCCTTATCAAAGTCATAGCAAAATGGGCGGGACTACCTCAAAGCACTGCAATGTTTTCGGCAAGCTTACAATCTTGGGTGTGTTCTTTTCACTCAGGTGAACATATACAAACAGAGAATATTTACGAACACATATTCTGAGCCAAAAACTGCATAACGTGCTTTTCATCGGATCGTGTCCGAATAATGAGGAACTGTAGTTCACTTCAATATAGAAAATCGACTTGTCGCTAAATAATTAAGATTGCTTAGCAAAAAAAACTTGATCGGAATGGTCTCAAGCGAGCCGTAGGAATTCTAATGGCAGCCTTCTTTCAATAATTGGGTTCATGGTTAGTTTGATTGCATGTTCCCGTGATGTCCATAATTGGAGTGGAAGCAAGGCTGAAGAATGCAGCAGCAATACCAGTGATTGGCGTTTTTTTCTTGTAACCCTGCTATTATAGTTACCAATGCCATTCGACGTCCAGTGAATCGTCAGTGCCTGCCAACAGACAATGTGAGCTGGCCCATCGCTGTTACCCTCATTCAAGAGCGTATTGATCCCTTTGCACTAGCTTTTCTACGAAAACCTCGTAATATACATTTCACCTGCTCTTGTTTCAGTTTGCTATCGTGAAATTATAATTGAAGGAGTCAGAGTAGCTCAATTGGGTGCCTTGCAGTGCGCCACGTACCCTACTTTCGTCTCAACTGCAACAGTAGAACTTTATTGACCGTTCCTGAGGTAGACTCATTTAACTCAATACTCTCAATTTCTTCCTTTTAAACAACTTCATTACCAGCTAGCCAACCCAGGAGAATCCGGAGACTTAATGAGCCTGAATATGATTCAGGGAGTGCCATAGCTGGATCAGTAAAAAACTGGGGTCCTGCTTGGGTCTGCATGGGAAATGGGTGTGAGGTCGGAGTACCATAATTTTGATGTACATTTTTCCCATCTTCCTGTCGTTTTCCCGGAGATTCTCTTGTTTTTGGCCTTCCAAAATATGGTTGAACCTAATTGGTGGTGTCCTTGTAGTGACTGTCTACCACCCATTCAGCTTTGCTCTGTAATCGATCACAATATGTAATTGTACTGTACGTTATTTGGAGAAAAATGCCTATCCCCACTGGTAGACCTTTTCTCTTGGTTGACAATCGTCTCAACAAACGGAGGCGTAGGGTGGCGAAAATTGCCACCGTTCTGTAAAAGTATGTCAATTATCCAAACGTACGTTGATACAGTACTTCAAGACTGTAATTAAACATCAATCAGCCTGATTAAGCAAAAAAGGTGGCTCCGGAAAAATCAAGCTACTTTGGCGAGCACTGTAAAACGACCTCTGCACTAACGAACCTATTGAGGAAAAGACTCTCTTATAAGGTTGCAGAGTAGAGTTTCTTGGAAGTCATGATATGAATGGACCCATTAAACGTGATGTGGGTAATTTTCTGCAAAAATTACCTTCCCTTCTTCTTTTTGCTATAATAGCCTACTCAATTACTGCTAACTTGCCTGCATATGCAACAGTACTTTGGAATGAATGCAGCATTTCCCGACAAAAGCTCCCAAATCAGAAAAACCTCGGAAAGATGGATTAAATTTAGTTCTGATTGTGGACTTGCCGTTTACCCAGAAAAAGTCGCTTTAACGATAACTCGAGTGCCCTGAGAAAGAAGGCTTGAAATGATGACCTTTTTAGTTTCTTGTGCACCCTTGTTTGGAAAGCCAGAGCTCTTTCTACAAGCTGACAAGCAGTGCTGGGAACTTGCGTTTTCTTCTGTGTTCCCTTTGATAGTGCTCCAATTTCTAAGTCCTTGACTTTAACTTCAGGACTTCTTCTAGCAACGAGCCCTTGGAGTGAGTATGGATATGAGTAATGCCTGAAGGGATTCATGTCTGCTAATGTCCCTTTCTGTGTGATGAGTTACAGGGGGAGCATTCAGTGGAGGGATCTGACTGAACGACACCGTTTTTCATCTCGAATACTTAGAATTTCTTGCATTTTCTGTCCTCATTCTCGGCCCGTGGATGCAAATGTCGTTAACAAATAACAATGTTGAAACAAGGAGTAATTTGAGCTCCTTGGAAAATCTTGGGTAGGGAGGGGCTTGGAATCTGGCACGGCCATTATGTACTTGCTCTGTAGTCAGAAATTCTGCTCTTATGTATCGAGCAATCGTCCTCCTTTCTTGGAATCGTAACAAAAATATTGATTCTTCAACATTTTTTTCTAGTAGGCACATATCGATTCCGTTTCCAACACCAGCTTCTACACTATGAATTATGACTGAAGCCGTTCTCTGACGGCTGCGCCTATTTAATGACGACATCCTTTCTAGAATGGCAATGTTGAGAACTGAGGTTTAGAACCAGTGAGGATGCAAATCTCGTTTTTTCGGTCTCTCAAAGGCGACTGCCTTCCAATAAGTGACCCCTTTTATTTAAGTGACTTACAAATTTTTTGCTAAATTACTCAAGCAGGAAAAAACCTTAAGCAGGATTTCCAACCATCAAATTGTGGGAGCCTACGTCACTGTTTCTTTCTCACCAGAAGAGTCTGGTGACGGTTAAGCACCTTGAGGGCAAAGTGAATGCTATAAAGGAGTCGTCATGAGCGTTGCCGCAGCTCGTTCAGTCAGACTCACTGGCGTTATACTGATTGCCATCTGTCTTCCATCCTCAAGCTGATTTTCCAGCATCATCCCAATATCGGCCGTCGCAGTCGGTAAGACAATGGCCAATACATGGCATGCCTATACCGAACACCATGCCATGGCTGGTATTCTTCGATATTTCTGATATTTCCCTACCACAATATACCATAACCATGGCTGATATTCTTTGATATTGAAGTAGTGCATGGTACATTTGCGTCAAGGCAGTAATCATTTTAGTAGATGTTGCCGGAATAGTCTCGGAACGTCTCTTCCCACTGTAATGCAAAAAGCCTTGCCTTCTTTTTTTCTTTTTTTTTCTATCGCTTTCTCCGTCGCGAAAAACGGCCAAGGCTGAAAGAAGAGATGTAATCCAATTTTGACATACTCACCTAGCGCTCAAATTCAATCCTTGCGTGTTTCATTGTCGTGACAAGCATGCTTCAGGAATTCTCAGATTCAGGTCGAAAAAGATGAAGTTGTTCGTTGTAACAGCTTTGTCGTATAGTTTTTTCTTCCTTTTTTTGGTGTCCAGAAAGGTTCTGCGACGATTCTCAAGTGTAGGCACAGTTGGTTACCCACCATTGACTGTTTTATTGTTTATGAGCTATGGCTTTATGAAGTCATGCGGTTGCTATCCCACTGCTGGATGGTTACGGGATGGGAGGATGGAGAAAATTCGCGGATTAGACGTAATGTACTTACAGATTTAAGGACGAAGTGTGCCATGCTGATCCATGGTATCTCTTGGGACGTTGAGACTACTTCACTGTATGTCCTTCTGATGCACTCATACTTGCATCGGAAGCGATGAATATTTGACGATCCAAGCAGGAAATATCGAAAACGACTTCTTCGAAGCGACCAGGGCGACATGGCAGCTGTTTCTTAGCTGTGCTGTGCTGCCTCTGGATCTCAAGCTCTTTATTCTTCTTTTATATTTTTTTCTCCATTTGTTGTCGTAAAAGCCACAACTTCCTACTAGCTCTACAGATCTCAATACTTGAATCTTGCAGGAGATAGCAAACTAGGAAATTCTTGATAAAACGATTCTCTAAGTTAATGTAAGTGTCCCTTCTTGAACTGGACGACCCTATTTTTCGGAATCGCTTTATTCGGTTGAGATTTCACGCTTGTTTTCCTCATAGCCTGGGAGTACGGAGATCTATGGAGAAACTACTTGTTCCCTTTTGGTCTGCAGAGAAAGAACAGGGAATGGGAGAGTACTCCTGAGTGGTTTTCGTCGTTCCAGGGTTCGAAAGAAACGCCAAAACGCCCGAAGTTTGGCCGAGTACAGTACAGTAAAAACCTGAATCGTTCAGTTTAAAAAGAGAACCATAAGCTACAAGAAAAGTGCTGGGACTCGAAATTGGACACTGTTTATCCGAGCTTGTATAATAGTTTTCTGAGTGAGCATCCAATTCTCACTGCTTGAAGGGGATGGTTGAAAGAGTGGTGGGTTTGATGCATTAGTACTGCGTCAGTGGTGAGGAAATCATGAGCCCCTATCCCTGAGTATGTCGCCCTTCTTAGGCGGGTTCACCTCCAGGGCAGTGCGTAACTATGACGGCAAAGCGGGTGTGCGGACGAGATTTCCGTCGCGCCGGGCCAACTGCGTCACCACAAACGTGCTTCCCTATCGCACTAGGCGACGCACTGTCCAACATAACAGTCCGTAGTGGGCCCGACGATAGGCCCTCTATCGAGACCCCTTCTGACGCGGTCTTTTTCACCTGTTTTTGTCTTTGTGCGTTTTTTTGCGCACTGCTTGGACCCCTATCGACGGAACAAGCCCATTCCAACTCTTCAGAAGCCGAAAATTCGCCTAAGTGTGGAACATCAAAGCCATTTCTGTCGCCAACGGTGTCCTTGGCAAGGCTCTATTTGTCACTGGGCTGGTCAAAGAATACGAGGACCATATTTGTCCTTGTTAAGGGTCGAATTACGAGACGAACGTAGAATTGCCGCTATTGCCAAATGGCCACCTGAGCCCCTTACTGATCATGCTATGCCCATTGCTTAGTACTAGCTGCTAAAGTAGGATTGCTCTTGGGGCTAATGACGTAAGATGAGTTTTTAGCCTTGCCAATTCCCTCTCCAAGTTGGTTGCTATGATGGAACTGAAAAATGTTCCATGTTTTCGTGTGCACGGTCTGTTGACCAGTAGACTAATTACATTACTGGGATACGTTAGCCAACAGCAGGCAGTTCACAGACTAGGAAGTACTACTGAGATAGCCGTATTCTTTTCCCAGATATCCGTCGATGCGTTACATATCACGAATTTCCAAATAGTTTATTTTATTTTTGTTTTCACTCCGTTGGCTTAGGAGATCTTTGATACTCTAGAGAAGAAACACCTTCTTCGGGGCTTTAAAAATTCGCCTTAAATTACGGCCATTGACGGTCTTTCAATATATGTCGTACCTAAAAATGGAAAAGAATAAACAACCCAGTAGTGACCAAAAATCTGAGGGATATTTTTATATTTTGTTGCTACAAAGGCCCAACAGGCTACAGTGTTCAGGACATTTCACATCCAGGTCTTGGGTACAGTATGATTGGCTGTTATAGCAATCATCCACACGGTATTCATCTTATTTCGTTGTATCAGGGTTAGACAATCAATACGCGTAAAAACCCATTCCCCTAGATATGGCTTGACTAAGCTTCTGTGTCACACCTTGACCATCTGGAGCTGGGGACGCAGGTAGACGTGGTTGGTTACCAAACCGACAATGATTCGGTAGCTGGGAAGGTGGATAAGGTCGATCGGAAAAAGGTAGGAACGTGTGTATTCGTGCTGCTAATAAGGCAGGAATTCGCAGAGGGATGAGCTAACGAAGGCCTGGGCAGGGTGGAAAGATATATTGTAGTCATTACGGCATGTAGGTAAATAGGTAAATAGGTAAGTGTAAGTAGGTAAATAACTAAAAGAGTTGTTATGAATAAAGTAGGGGTGACATCACTTTTTTTGTCATTTGTTTTTTTTAGATCTAAAGTGCTATGCCAGCCACTACAGCAATGTTATTCAGTATTCTCTTAAACATATTGATCTGCTTTTGTTTATTTTTACACTAACTCATCATCTGAAGCAAAACAAGACCGTAAACAATATAGATAGAACTCCGAAAACTCTGTTGTGAAGGACTCGGAAAAAGCTTTTTGAGAGAACAGCAACCGAGTTTTTTATATGTCCTGAGTTGGAGTTCCTTTTGATTCTGAACCGGTTTTCAGATATCATAGAATCTGATGATTCCCAATCAAAAACAGTAGTATGCGATGGAGGAAATGACTGAATTGGCTGATTATACGAGTAGTATTTTCTCTCGTAACGTCGTCAGAGATTCATTTTTCATCCATCATCACGTTTGTGAAAGTCTTTGTCGTTGATTTATCATCCATTCATTATCATCTTTTGTTTTACTTTTCAATTTACAACTTAAATATGTCTTGATCCTTATCCCAGTGTAGTGCTCAACTTGTTCTGAACCATTTCTTTGCGTAGCGTTCCGTTCAGTTCTCAAGAAGAAAAAGGAAAAATAGGAAAAGGAAAGAATGAAAGGAAGCTTAACCACCTCCACATGTTCAGGATCACACTTAGCTACCACTAAGAAAGCTCTTGCTACCTTTTCGTGAGAAGGAGTGGCTTCTTTCCCTTGATCAGCCTTTTCCGGGAACATTCTGGGACCTTAACCCATATCAACTAACTACTCTACCTCCTACCTAGTAGATCTATGTATGATGGCTTGTTCGAAATGATTTCAAGTGGTGTTGTGGTTAGTTCCCTACTCAGCACAATTGATTTATGGGCATTTATAAGAATGACTTAGAAATGAAATGCAATGGTATAGCTAAGGTAGACTGATGGTTCGGGAGCAGGTTCCCAAGATACGTGCAACTGTGTAGGGTAGGATGTCTTTCACTGAAGGTTTCTCGGGATAGAAACTTGTCATTAGTTCGAGTTTGCTTGATGGCATAGCTTGAAGTAAGAACTGTTATTGCTACCCAATGTTATTGCTTCTATCCATCTCGTGATTATTAAAGTATACTGAAGGCTTCGCCGTAAGGCATGCTGGCTTCTCTGTCTGCTTTCGTTCGTTTAGCTCTTCGTCCTTGCTTGTGACCAACCGAATGACTTTTATCCCTTTCTCTGTTCTGAGGTTTATTAGTACGAAAGAAGACTCGAGAATAAAGAACACTGGAACTTCCTCTCGTTCATCTGACGTCATCTGAGAACAGACTTGCTCTCTGATCAAAGTATGGCTTTGGTGTTTACTGATACGACTTATGTTATCGCGTCCTCAAATTCGGCGGCTTCCTTGTAGAAATATTCAATTTTCGCTAGAAATTCCGAAAGCAAAAGCCATTTCATGAACAGCACGGGGAACTTTGCTCCCGATTACCTTTTTAAATCCCAAGGGGAGGAAATCAGAGAAAGGAATCGTAGTATTGGAAATTGGGAAACTATCTGCTGTACTTCCTCCCAGTCCCTGAGCTGTAACAGATATCCTGTGCTTATGTGTACTACGTTGGGTGCCCTGTATGTCCCCGTTGGTACTTTTCCTCCCCATGAATTTCAACCCTTTTGAATTGTCAATCAGCTTTTCCGGCGGCCTGCTGGTTCTTACCTCCTTTCTTTCCTTTCTTTACTTTCTTTACTTTTTTTGTAATTCAGAATTTCAGTCAAAACGGTATTCGATTTCACATCCTCGGCTTCGGTAAATCTGAACAAGACCTTTTTGTGGAAAAGTTTCTGGACTACCTCCGATTTCGAGTAGAGTGCAACCAACTGAAGGATAAGGGTACTAATATTGTATTATACCAGAGTGCTTTATAAGGAACTCAATCGTTCCCTCTCAGAACGTCTACGTATGTAGATTGAAAAGTCCTATGTACTATTTTGAACGCTCAGGAGGCCGCATCCCCTGTGGTACTGATGTCCTCAGCTAGTACTTTCTATATTTTTGGTGTTCACAGGTAGGATATGGGCTATCGAACTCTCCAATTTGGTGACTTCCGAAAAATAGAAGCTGTTCTGTGGACAGCATGGGGAACTCTGCTCTGCTCCCGATTGATTATCTAATTCCGGGGAAAAGTGAATAATGGTCGAAAGCCGTAGAAACTGGAAGACATTCTGCGAGCTTTCTTACAGATTCTGAGCTGTAGTTGATGTCCTTAGTCGTCCTATACAACGGTGGGTAGCATATAGGGCTCGATTCCTGGTTGTTGCTTTTCCCTCTCCTACGTGCTTGGGACCTCACGGCTGAGACACAAGCACCTCTAGTTGTCTTTTTTGCCCCCTCTTATCTTAATTCATTTGGATTTATTTTTCTTTTCGTAATTTGAAATTCCATCTGGGTGATGCCTTCACATCTTCGGCTCTAATAGAATCAGAAAAAGGAGCAGTAGATGTATATATTGTAATGAGTTCCTGGGACAGACGTGACAATAACTGAAGGGCAGAAAGGACGGATAGTGGTACTAATATTGTATTATGTTGAAATTATTTGGGAGCTTCTTATGAATTAATTGTTCCCTCTCAGATATCTACTTATGTAAATTGAAACGTCCTAAGTGTTTTGAATGTTGAGAAGGGCCACGTTTTTTTTACCGATGTCCCCATTTCGAACTTTCAATACTTCTCACAGTTGGGTATGAGCCTCAAACCTGCTCAACACTAGAAGTGCCAGCTATTCTCTTAATCTTCACGGAAACAGTAGCAAAAATACGATGGTGTGTTCGGGGCAAACCTTCGGTTGTTCCGAGGGAACCTTTGTACGTGAGCTCCCTGGGTCGTAAGGATGGATCGTGTTTCGACTGTGCTTTTTTAGAACTTCAGGCAATCAGACCAGACGATTAGGGAAAGTTTCTTCCACTTTTTCCTCCTAGACATCGGGACGCGCCTTCTGTTCCTCCTGGGAGCTTGAGCCAAAGTTTCGCTCAGTGTGACAAAAGTTCTCTTCTGACTTCTTGAATTTGTGATGGCAGCTGTATTTTCAAAGATGTGCTCGTACAGATTGAAGATTGAGGAAGAACTCAGCCTTTTTTCAATTCTGGAACACCTTTGACTACAATCGTGCAATTTCCTTCTGAAAGACAACCCTTCTAGCAGGAAGCTGAAGACCACTGGCTCTCGCAATGGACAACGGAATCGGATTCCGCTTAAATCCCACGGAATCGGTTCGCGAACAACCAAAATTGCTCTGCAAACGAATGTGTTGACGTGGGCATTGCTTTTTTAATTCAATATAGACGAACGGAGCTTGACGTGGGCCCCTAGAGGCCCACCCAAACTGACCATTCACTTTTCCAACTGTTTCTTGTGTGAGAAATTCTTTTGTTGTGGCTCGCATGCATTTAAAATTAGGTTTCCCTTGAAATTTGCGGTCATACTAAATTCTGAAGGATAGCAAGACATTTCTTGATGTTTTTTGGCCAAAAGTGCAGATCATTGCCTATAGGACATCGGGATGTCTGGCCAATACCATCAGTTGTTACTGATGATTACTGATGAGTGGACTCTAGAGGCGGCTTTGCGGTTTTCAACCTAACAAGAGAGAACAGCATGAATGAGAGCTTCTGACAAGCTTTCGTTTTTCTTCCAAAACATGTTTTCTAATGAGCTAACTGAAGCCTACTAATCACTAGACATACATACATCTCTTGTTGAACGCCCTTGCAATGAAACAACGAGAGCTGGCCGATATCAAGCGATATTGAGCAATTGGAGCGAGACTGGAGCGTGTCCCCCTTCTGAGGACCACGTCATGGTCTGCCACGAAGCTACGTCATGCTATCGTCCTCTATTATCCTCTTGGCTAGGGCCTCACATCGCGATAGAATCCGTTATGAACTAATTCACGTGGCCGTCCACGGTTCGAGAACGCTGCCCATTCATGACGGCTTAGCGAGTCGGAGCAGCTTACCAGCTTGCTAAATGGAATCGAGTCTGAAAAGCTTCTTATAAAAAACTTTTGAGTTTTCCTCTGGACCTTCTTCTTTCATTCTGCTTTACCTGGGAGATCGGATTCTTGGCGGATTCTTCCGGCTTAGCATGTCTCCAGCATCACTTATTGTTAGTAAGATTTTTGGCTTCATTTCACTGAACGAAGCTTACCCATATGAGACTATAAGGAACGTTTCTCCTTTCTGAGAAATGGACAACTTACCGACCATGCAACCAATAAAAAATGGAAAAAATCAATCTTGTATCTAGGATGCGCCCTAGCATTCGACCTCCAGTCAGAATCGCAGTGACGATTGAATACGTATAAGGCCCATACAATGACGCGGTGTGGCCAGCCGATGTACAAAACAACCCTGTCATTCTCTCAGGCGGTTTTGATTCCATTTAAGCGGCCCTTGAAGGATAGGAGGATTGAGGGCCTAAGCAAGTTCTGAGGGGGATCTAAACCCGAGATAACAAGATCAACGTACTCTCTTCTTCCCCATTATATGGATTGTTCGGATTGAATTGAGGCTCTCGGATAGGATCGGAACAAATTTGGGCGTTACCTCTAGACCAGTCCTTGGGAATATGAGGAGGAACTAATCGGGTGCTCTTCAATGTCCGTACTTACACTAGATAGGAGCTTGATATTAGTTGAGGATAAACGATTCCGTTCCTCCCAAGTTTGCTGCTAATACGCTCACAAGCCCAGTTGCAGGCGATTCACACATTCCTAAGCACCTGAAGATCTCCGTTGTGGACAAAAATTTAGCTATAATTCGTACATTGGCGGTGCACTACCATAGATACTATATAAATGCTTGTTCACCCGCTGTCCCGGGATTCCTGTCTCCTACGCAATAGGCTCGATAAGCGCAGATCGTGATTCAGGGGTTTTCCACTACTTTCTGAGAGAGATTTATTTATTTATTTATTTATTCTTTATTCATATTATTATTATTATTTATTTATTATTCTCTATTCTATTATTTATTTATTATTCTCTTTATTTATTTTCTCTTTATTTTGTAGAGAGATGTGATTCCTTCTGAGAGATTTCACTTTGCCTTAACTTCTATTCAATGCCAGTGATTAGATAAAAATCAGCTCTCAAATAGCTTTTCTATTTCTTTCTGGATTTCCTCTGAGACCGCTATTCCATTCCTTTCGCACTGAAAAGCGTAACTCAAATCGTAAGCAAATGAATGCTCAGTAAACAAACAAAAATATTCCCCAATTACTTTCATTTGGCTGCCAATGTGTGCTGCTTCTTTATCTAAAGAGGGGAGGAGTAGGCGTCAGAAATATCGGTCAGATATCCGCTTGAAACAGAATCTACCATAGAGATTATACCGAACATAAATTCAGACTCTTAGACATCTCAATTGGTCGTCGAAAGATTTGCAATTTCAGAAAATTGTCTTTTTGAATATTCAGGGCTGCTAGGGTTCTGCTTCTGGCTGAGTTTTTGCGATTTGCGGAGGCGAAGTCATTTTCTATAGCGGAAATATATTTAGATGAATTGAAAAATGACATTTTGACAATATCGTTTTTAAAGAATAAAGGGCGTTAGCCTTGAACTATTCGACTTATGACGAGACAACTATCTAGGAATAGCAGCGAGCTGTAAGCGGATTAAGGATAACGTCGCGAATTTTCCTCCGAATAGTCCTTTTCTTACAATCGCTCGAAAAGGATGATAGGTGACTTCTTCTGTGGGTAGAGCCTTCGTTATTCCTATAACTCCCTCTATAACTGGTATTCCATGTGCGGAATAGCTCCCGTTCCTAGACATCTATGGTAAGAATCCTCAGAAAGATACTTGTTGTGACGGCTCGATTTCATTTTGAAAAGCTCTTCCCTCTCAAACAACGTTGCACTTTTCATTTAGTTTTTTCTGGCTCAGAATCTATGGGGGCCTGGGAGGCTTCTCTGAAATCCTTCATCGGAATGTTATGTGCCATTTCAGTGCTTCCCTTCAAGAAATTTAAATGGCCACCTTGAAATTGTAATTTATCAATTGAAATAATCGAAAGAGAACGAAGAGAGGGATTGAGGAGGAAAAAAGAATGACAGCCATCTCCGGCGAGATTCCTACCTCCCTTATATTCGGTTTTTCCTACTCTTCCTCATCTTTTTGTGCAATTCTCTTAGAAAAGATCGATGTTGGCCTTTTAGAAACAACGCTAACAATAAGTTCTGCAATAGCGGTGGCATTAGATTTCACAGCTTGGAAAGGGAGATATTTCACGCGAGCTTCCCTTGCTCCGCCCTATCTCACACTGCTATTTCACCGCCCTTGCCCACTTTCATTGCTTTCCCCATTGCTTCGGATTACTCTCTCACATACGTAATTCTCTTTTTTTGCTTTTGGAAATATTCATCACAAGTTCACCCTAGATCAACTTGCTATCGTACCATTGAGACTAATGGAAAAAAGCTTTCTCAGAAAAACTTTACCGCTCCTTCGATCTCTTATGAAGAGACTTTTCATTTTCCCTTTTCACTCTCAATCTGTTCTTAATACTCGTCTTTTCGGTCGATGATAAATTCCTTTTGAATGGTTCAGGTTCAGAAGACATTTTCAGATGAGTGAAACCTGTCCATTACTACTGGAAAACGGTTCAGTACCGTCACCGTCACCGACAGTGGTCATCAATGTAGGAGGTCGACGGGCCAGATTATCGCTCGATATGGTAAGTGGCAGTGATATGGTAGTTGATACAGAATCAGAATGTCTTATTTAGAGTTCACGAAAGGTTTGAGTAGAAACCAATGCAGCCTGAGGCCTTCAAGCTCAATCTGTCGAAAAAAACCTAGTTGGGAGGTCACCCGAAGATGAACCGGATTGTTTAACTCTCCGTCTTAATTTTATCGGATAACTTGATATCTTTTGAGAACTTCCGCTTCCTTCACGAATTTCGGTGGCAGGAGGTTCCATTCAGACATAGCCGTTAATTTCAAAGCAAAAAAAGAAGAGCTAAAGAAAATCACCCACCGGGCAGAACTGATCCTTTTGAACTTTTTTCCGATATAATCTCTTCTCAAATATGAAGTGGGGTTGATTTCTGGTTGCTCTCCAGATTCTCAAAATTGCTGCTATTTGCAAAAATCTAAAATTTTCTAAGATGAAACCTTCCTCACTAGGGAAAAAACATTGAGTATAGCCATTCAAATATTGTTACCCGCAGAAATCTGAACGATTGCCAGGAAAGACTGTCATTTTATGAGTCTTGCTGATTCCAAAGCTGATTCCTGAACTATGGGAGGTTGAACGCCTGGCCAGATGACTCAGTGAGCAATATATTCTGAGAGCATAAATATTTTTACGCTGACACTTTATGGCGTGGAATACTTATTTGGAAATCAAAGCGCAGGTGGAATATGTTGAGGCTTCAACAAGCATTCAGAATGGCTTAAGCACGCGATGATATTTGTGTGTAAGCAAAAAAATACATCATAAATATTGAGTCATGTCTCTTACTTGAATCTTACCTACTTCGAATCGATTACGTCAATCAAGTAATTTCAGATATCCCGACGTCTGGACAGTTGTCGATTGTCAGCGTTCTGTAGAAAATCGCACATTGAGAAGCTTACCGATTGTGATGCATATTTTGAACATGCTGGAGAGTACTACTTTGAACGTAGCCCTATTATCTTCGAGTACATCGTGGACTTCTTTGTAACTGGTAAGTTTCTCACGGAATCTGCATATTACCATATTACCTTCATTTGGTATACCTGACGTATATGACGTATCCTGATGGGGTTCATGGAATATTTCTTTTTCCTTCAAGAGATCCAAAATAGCAGAGTTTGACAGTCTCAACTTTTTATTCTTCATTATTTCATGCCTTTTCGAGAAACTGCCTGTTGAGAGCGTGAATTCTCTTCTATCTCAAGTAGATCCGCCGATCGATACCTATAGCTATCGTGCCCCTACCTTTTGCATCAGTAGTATTCATATGGTCAACAATTTTTAACGTTTTCTCCCTGATTTTTTTATTTCTATATTTTATATCTATATATTATTCTGGATATTCTCCCTCAGCTCAAAAATGAAAGCCCCAGATTTGTATGAACGCCTCTGAGCAACGGCCAGGTTTCTGGAGACTCCTTAATTCCTTCAAGAGCTCAGAACCAACTATTCATCAGTACATTCACTCAAAGAGTTTCCATGAATGGATAATAGAGTTATTTTTATTTGCCGTCGAGTAATCTCTTTTTGGTACCGCTCACTCATTCGGCTCCCAATTAGGACCGTAGTGTGGTAACCGACTATTTCTTTGGGAAGTAATGTGGATCCCTATGGCTGAGGGAGTCTTTCATCGATTCAATCGCATATTTGACTCAGTATAGCAAGTATAGCAGGACTGAAACAGAGATTTTTATATAAATCAACAAGTTATATTTCTCAACTATTTCTTGAGGCTTAATTTTGACTTCTGTACTATGCCATTTCACTTCCCTGTTGATAATGTGACGTCGAAAACAAATCTGTTAAGCGACTCAAAATTCACCTACGGAAAAACCGCTAATCTATTTCGTCGCAACGGATATTTGAGTTTGTTAAGGAGCTTTCAGTTGAACGTCAAAGCTTTTGATGTCATAAGTCATACCTGAGGAGAGTCCTCCAGGCACCTTGCAGCATCTGTCTTATTCCTGGCAGATGTTTCCTGGCAGATGAAATTGGCCTCACTATTAGAAGGGCAAACTTCCTAATAAAGTCAGTAGATGAGTTTATAAGCGGTTTTATTTAGTTCCTCAAATAGACACGGGTAGGCAGACCTTTCTAGGAAACTCCCTTGCCCGCCCATCAGAAAGTTGACATAATGAAATATGATTTTTTTTACTTTGTTAGCTGAAGCTAAGAGGTCAGATGAGGTGTGTCGGGTATAGTTGACGGAGAGCCTTCCATTCTTTATGGCACCATGCCATGGGGGTGAAGCCCTGAATATTTCCAGTTCTACATATACCGTCTATCCACTTGTTTTGGACGAAAAGTCAGTAGGAACTGTAGTTGGTAATTCCAAGCCCTTGTACTGGCTTAATTCATGACCAGGAATATTCTAAGATATCTGACTGGTAATATTGCCGGTCTGAAAACATTTTTCAGTAATTCTTCTGTAACTGCGGCTATTTCACTTGCATCACAGTTCTACTTTTTCAGAAAAAAATTCATTTATTTGAAAGCATCCTGCAGGTTTCACCTAATTAAACAGTACCTTTTCAATCACAAGACTCTTCTTACTTTTTCTGCTTTTCAGCGTCCATCACTTAGATTAATGATAGCACTCTCTTCGTTTTCTCCTAATGATTAGCCGTCTCAGTGTGGTTTTACGATGAATACCGTGTAATTCTCTTGGGAAGCCTTGCTCAGGACTTTTTTCTGCTGTGGTGACGGGCGATTCCTTGAAGTGCAGTGACGTGTTCAAGCCTTAGAGTCCTGTCATGATTCTAAGGCAACACTAGGATTAGATCCGTCTGAGTTGCCAATATCAAGTATTTGATGGTCAATATTCCTATTATGGCTTCCCTAATCTCATCGTGCTTCCTTGAAAGGATAGGGGACCCTGACGTCAACCATTTTCTATCTAAAAGGCTCTGATCCCTGAGATGGCTTCTAAAGTGATATCCCTCCTGTGCAACTGAGCTCCGAAGAAGGCGATTCTCCAAACTTTAAAATATATAACAATAATAGTGAATGAGTTATAGCATCGTGTGAACGTTGATAGCACCCTTGTATACCGGATCCTACTGACTGAGATATCGTGCCGAGGTTATACAAGTGTTAAGCGGTGGCCAACTTCTGATTGGGAGGTTGTTGCCCGATGGACGACCCAATGATTCATCCTTTTGACGAGCCTGGCACAGTCTAAGCTACTTCCATCTAATTCAGAGGTTCATCCGCCCATTTTTAAGTTGATACGATTTCCGATTTATGGCCACTGGCTGAGCATGACTATCCTATGAAGCTTGGTTTGAAAAAAATACTCTTCCAGAGATCGGGGAGCAGGATAAATAGGATAGTGGTAAATGGGCACGGAATCAGAAAAATCATGTTTTTCCCAGAATAATAGTGTTAGATGGGCATGGGCTGAGAATATCCGAAATGTTATTACATGAATCGGAGTGCGAAATGAAAGCAGATGACATTTCTTCGGAGCTGACCCTTTAAGAGGCCGTAGTTCTCGGTGTCCTCTAAACTAATTTGTCCAATATGGGTGTGCCTCCTCTTCTATTTTTGGAAGGGGCTCTCTCTTGAAATATATGGGAAGGATAGACACCATACATATAAATCCAGGCTCTCGAAGGTACTTATGAAGTAGCAAGGGCCTTTCAACGGTGTCCACAACCGAATTCTTCAGTGAAGTCGAATAACCAGAGAAAAATTTTTTGGGGATTATGAGTGTGGGTCGAGCGCGCGGCGCATCCTCAAGGATTGCTTGTTGGCACTGCGTCAATCTTCATCATTGAGAAATGATTTTGAAAGTTCCAACGTTCAGATGATATTCAGTCGCTTCTTTTTCAGGAAAGCTTCATCGGCCAATGGATATATGCCCAATAAGGCTGAGATACGAGTTAGACTACTGGCGTATCCCTATCCACTTCCTGTCACCATGCTGTATGCTGGAAGAAAACAATAATCATGCTAAAAAGCGTGTCGAAGTTGTACGTTCCAACTGATACTTATTTTCATTATTTCCTGAATTGCTCTGGAAATCCCGAACCGGTTTGCCTTTCACTTCGAAGTTCTTGTGCTTCAGAGTAATCAAGACAGTTCCTGCCCTCCATCCTCATTCGAGAAGGTCTGGATGGGACCAATGCGATTACAATTGTATCGAATGCTTGAAAATCCTCGTTCATCATTTGCTGCAAAAGTGTTCTCCATCGTTTCTGCCTCCTTCGTACTACTTTCTCTATTAGGTAAGTATTTTTCAGTTTCCATTACTATTAATTCTCACAAACCCGAGCAGATCCCTTTCATTTTTGCCCGTTTTGCTCCACCTTAGCGATAACACTCTCTCCAAAAGTATTTTTTGGTAATAATTACTCGACTCTGAGTTTTCTTCAAGCTTCTGTTGTACGGTACCGAGTCTTACAGTATTCCCTTTTACAGGTTTGATTCTTAGCTCTATGCCAGAACTCCAGGATGAAAACAAGGAGCCACATCCCGTTCTTCAGTGGTTGGAGCTATGGTACGTCAAGTTTCGATCTTCCAGCAAAAATTGGTTTAAAACTTTTGAAAATTCCAAATGAGACCTCCTTTTTGCTATATGACTGTCTGAAGTATTTTAGTTAACGTCCACGCCCATTTCTGATTACTATTCCCATTTTATTACGGTATCATTACGATACCCATCAAAGAAAAAAAGTCCAACAAAGCGCAGTTACGTAAAATAAATGCTACCGTACATACATATTTCATTTCACATACCTACATTCAAGTGAAACTGCCCATTTGGAAGATTGGACATCTTTTTTTACAAAGCATTTACTAGATTTACTAGATTGCAAATCTGTTCTATGGAGGATCGAAATCGCGAAATTTCATTTATTTCCTTTGCATGGGAACTGAGCGTAAAAGGGCAAGGCGCTATGTGTCCATTAATCTTATTTCGAGATATGCCCATGGGCTCACCGTTCGTAATCGAAATAAACAGAAACTTTGTTTGACTAGTTATCCGTTTTTTTACTAGGCAAGAACGTCAGTATTTTTAACCTCCCCAATAGATATGGAACCGAATAGGGAAACCTTCAAGGTAGACCTTACGGTATGGATTAAGCAGACTCTCGTACGAATTTCGTTCCCTAAGGTGGTGGTGTCATCTTCCGCCGATTTGAAACTAGTCGAACATAAAAAAACTAAAAGGTCTAATTTCAGGCCACCTATTGCTCGAAAAATTGGCTACGATATAAGTAAAATATATTTGATCAGTTATAATTTCCTAGCTACTTATTCGTAATAAAACTAATTTTGCTAGTTTCAGTTGTATGGCCTACTTCACAGTCGAATATCTCGCTCGTTTCATCGTTAATCCGAAGAAGGTTGGTTATACTTTCTGATTGTGTTTTGAATCTTGAGCGGGGCTCAAAAGGTTTTCACTGCACTTGCTTTCCCTAAATTTCCTTGACAGTAGAAGTGAACTCATATTCAGTATGTCTATAAGTATGAAGGGAAGTGTAGTCATCAATTGAGCCAGTGTGATGAATTTTTTTTATCCTAATCGACTCGAATGTACTGAAGGGCTACAGGGCCGCGGTCATTCCAAATGAACAACTCAACTAGGATTTTTATATTATCTCATAGAATCTGACCATCTTATTACTTTAGCGCAAAAGTGTTTTCTGTACAGTTTACTTTGTTCTCGGATGAAAGTGGAAGCCATCTACCATAAGTCTGTCAAAATCATGCCTGCAAAGGGAATAGCCATGCCCTCATAGTTAGGAAGAATCATGATAACAAGGGGGTCTAGAATGAACCAAACACGGCCGGTACCATTGTGTTCGGGAATCGAAAACATGTAAGTGTTAGAGTTTCATCATCAGTAATAAGATTCTGTCTTATTGAAAACAAGTGTTATAAATGAAGTATCCAGCCTATAATCGATCCATTTTTAGTGAATTCACTGTATATTTCCATTTTCAGTCGAAATTCGTTCGTTCGCCGTTGAACGTCATCGACGTGCTGACGATATTACCGTTTGTTATCGAAGCGTTCAATGAATTGCAATGGATGAAGAATTTCAGAGGTATGTTGGTATAGTCGAATGTCTCTTCACAAATTTTTCTTCCTTTTCCTATACGAAATCGAGTTCCTACAAGATGCAGAATAAAATATTGCCCACCGGCAAAGGTAACGTTTTAGCGGCGAAAGGTGCTCGAAAAGGGGCGTGGCTAGTAATTGTTGTATGCAGGCTTGGTGTAACTCCCTGTTTAGAAGAACCGACTTCAAGTAAAATATACACGTGTAAACACGTGTTAATAATGGATGTGAAGTGTTAGAACAAGTTAGAACGTGCACAAACAACCTGACTTCCTTATTTTTCTCTAACATTCCCATGATCACCTGTAAAGAAGAGCATCGGAGAGGGACAAGGGAAAGGTGGTAGGGAAGGAAACGCTGCGATTCGTCACCGATTGATTTTCAATATTAATATCATACCATTAGTAATAGTAATATTAGTATAAACACTCATACTTCATCTTCTGGCCTATATATCAACTAAAGTTCATGCAAGCACTGACTTTTGGTATTCCTAGTTGTCGAAACGATAATTGAACAAAATTCCAAATTCCGAAACAAAAAAGATAAGAAGCTCTCAAAACTGATCCTTCAAAAAAAAAGGAAATTCAAAGATGAATCAGCGGTGATGAAGCTGTATCAGTTGTGTTTCAGGTGCAATGTTGGTCGTTCGTGTTATGCGACTCGCACGAGTGGCAAGAATATTTAAATTGGCTCGATATAGCACAGGTTTACGAGCGTTTGGTGAGACGATGAAGAAAAGTGCGGCCGAGCTGAGCATGCTCGGAATGTTCTTGATCACAGGTAATGATATATGTTCAGTTCAATTCAATGTTCAATTCCAATGGGGAGCTACTGTGGTTCTGGTACAGGCCTTATCAAGCCGTTCTCTAATCCTAGACATGTCTTCTCCAATGTGGCGATAAGGGGCAGAATCCTTATTCGAGCCTCTTTGCAAAATCAGAAAAGAGAGGGTAGACAGTTTTTCTGTATACCTTCAAGAAGGCCTAATTTAGCTGGTAGGCATGCTTTATTTGGTGGTCCATATTCCCCATGGGACCTTCCTTCGGGAAGACGGGTCTAATCCTTACGCAAACTTCACATTCTCATTGCTCTAGTCCACAATTTCAACAGCTTTCAGTCGTGAATATATTTTCAGTTCATAGAGATCCACTGAAACTATGTAGATAACTAGTCCTTGGCAGTAGAAGTAACTCATAAGGTTAATTCCGTTGAAATAATTGGATAGGTTATTTTTTCTTTCAGGAATCATGTTGTTTTCAACGGCTATTTACTTTTTCGAAAGGGATGAGCCAAATTCAAAGTTCTATTCAATTCCGGCTGCCTGCTGGTGGTGTAAGTTCTCATTCAAAACTTCATTTTCTCGGTTCTGTTGCTCTCTATCAAAATAATGAAGGAAATTACTATAATTTACTCAATTTTTTACAAATTTATTGGTTTTGTTCAGGCGTCATCACAATGACAACCGTGGGTTACGGAGACCTCGTTCCAGTCACAGCAGGTGGGCCTACTTGTTTGTTTAAAAAAATTGTTACGAAATCAAGAACTCTTCTTGAAATCTTAACTTTGCCCTTTCTGTTCATGGACTGCCAGGGTGATTGATTGCTGATTGATTTATTTTATGGGAAATGTATAGACTAGTGTTGAAGTATTATATCTTCTCCATCGCACTTTTGAATGTATTAAGACTATGAGGTTGGCCTAAATCACCAAGAAGTACACATTTGAGGTATATAGTCCAACCAGCAATAGTAAAATATGAGCAAGTGACAGTTCTGAAATGGGAAAAGTCTGAAGAACTAGCAGCTTATTCTGTTTACTCTTAGTGATCACATATGATAACCATACTTTATTTGACTAGGGTCGATGCTTTGAACGAGCAATCGTGATAACTCGCTTTATCTCAGCGGTACTCGATTTTTACACCCTATTAGTGAAAATCTCCTATAGCTGTTCGTATATTTGACAAGTTCATCATAAGAATAGAGTTGCCAAGTAATTGCTGAGGTGAACTTTGGAGGTCAGGTGACCTAGTTCCTCAAGTTCACTGATGGCCACTTGAAACATGAATACCCCTCCTCTCTCTCCTCGACATCTCACCTGTCCCTGTAGGAAACGGATAGCGCATATATAGGATTTTGCTGATTTGGAACCTGTTTCTATTTAACTACACTAATTTCAGTTGTTATTCTTTTAGTATTACTTGTTTGCTGTAATAAATTGATTCAATTTCAGGAGGAAAAGTAGTAGCTGCAATGGCATCTGTGTGCGGCATCATTGTGTTGGCGTTCCCGATTTCGATGATTATCGACAAATTCGCTGAGTCGACTGGCTGCTGGAGCGACGAAGACCATGAACCACAGCAGAAAAAGGCAAAGGCGAAACGCGCATTTTTCTAATCAACGTTTGTATGGTTCATCTAGACTCAAAAGCTCTTTCTCACTTGCCATTTCCTCTTTTGAATTTGAGACACATTTTGACAATGAGCATGCAAAAGCATGGAGTTATAACTTATGAAGAGGATGAATTTCCTAGAAAATGATAGCATGTGCCGTTAGGTTCGAGCGCGAAATCTGTGCTTAGCGAGTGGCAAGTACAGCCAGCTGCTTCCATCGGAAAACGCTCTATCGAAGTAGTTTGTATCAGCCTGTGGTCATTATTTCGTAAGAGACCAGGCATCCTAGATTGGCGATCTTTGTACCCAAATTCCCACGGGCACGCACGCCGCAGTGGTTTCATGGCAAATATATTCTTCCATTAAAATTGAAATCACACCCTGACATTCCACTGCGACTCGGGTGCGGCACGCCATTGTGATACAGGATCTCACATCCAAGAAGCTGTAGCTTGATGTTGAGCAAGTGGATGGGAGACCAAAGGGCACAGCTCAAAAGACCAGTTGTTGCTTTTCAAAATGATCTACAAAAAGGTCACCCAGTTCCGTCGTCCCCAGAGCTTTCGAAAGTTTCAGAAGATGGACAAAAGATGAACAAACCTTCTCTCCTTCTAAATTTCCGCCCTCGAACCTTTCCCACTTACTAGTGTTGCGCTAATATAAATTCCTCCAACCAACGGTTTGCGGAGGAGTAATCCGCCACCAACCACCTATTGAACACAATGCAGCAGCAACAATACTGAAGGATCCTTACTGGCGACCTGTGCTCATATCAAACTGTGTCTCGGGTTATCATTACGGCCCAAATCCGACGTGATAGAGTCTTCTGGCTATTATGAACTTAAAAATAATCACCGCTTTTATTGAATTATTTATAATATTCTAATATTATTTGTGTTAAAGTTGTTGGATTCTCAACCCACATAGATGATCCCAAGAAAATCTCTATTTCCCCCATAAAAGGTTTGTGAGCAAACCTTATTTTTATAAGAATAATTGTGACCAATGATGTACATATTTGTAAGAAGAAAAATCGTCATTTTAATTTTGTCCCGTCTCCGGTGTGCCGAGGTTTTGTACGTGTACCCACAAATGTACTCGTATGGCAATAGTCAATGCATCTGAGTCGGTTGTAATTATTTTTTCCCTCAAAACTACTTAGCTACTCTGATCTCAGTAGGATACAGTATTTTTTCTGTTTTTTGGAAAATTTTAATGTTTAATTTTTTGTTTTTTGGTGCTGAAAAGTTGCGGTTTTGTAAACACAACAGACCGCTGATCTTCTGAATTCTTTGTTCCATCATTGACCTGAATAGTTTATAAATCTCATTTTTGCATCGAATTTATTATATTTCTGATTTTTCTGTCTTCGTTTGAGTGCACAAATTTCTGAGCACGTGGACAAACCTCCTGAAGGGCTCTACAATTCTGAAGGGATCTATGAAGATTTTGAAAAATGGACTTGAAATTCTTCTATTGTAATTTTACAGTTGAATTGCTCCATAAATGTTCTGATTATCTGTTCTGTGCCCGCCTTACCTATACGGTGTTTTTATTCTATTTTTACTCAATTGCTTAGCCTGATATTTACCCCACGCTCTAAACTTCATCCAACACTGCGTTGAATACGGTACACAGTATTTTTAAGGTCCTCAAAGTCCGTCAATCACCTATTTTTTTGGCTTTCTTCTAGGTTCGGATCGCAATAGTCAGGTAAACCTGCTGCTACGTAATGGATACATGCTTTCGGTGTGAAAATGGAAGGAGTTAACCGGTTGACTTCGAAAAAATAGTAGAGAAGGAAAGCCAATCGAACTCTTGACCCAAAAGTTTTTCTGGATACATAAAGCCTGACCCTCTTTTTTGGGTGCATTTCTCATTGTTTCTCCTTTTAATCACTACCTCGCTCTACCTTTTCTAAGATGATCAGTCGAATATAACCGTTACTATTAATGAGATCAAACATTCAGTGCCAGCTTTTTTGAAAAATAACACTCAAGAGACATTTCTTCACAATGTGAGCATGCAGTGGAGCATTTTTGGAGCTGATCTTGTCTGCTGAGAAGATGATCAGTCGAATATAACCGTATAACAGCAAGGAGAGCATAGAAGAGTTTTGGGTTGTCAAACGGTATCCTAAATTGAAACAGCAGATGAGTGCCCATCCGTAGCCAGCAATCTTCTGCCACCCTTGCAGCAAAGGGAGATGTGAAACGGTAGCGTCATGTCGCCCCCTCCTATGCCATCTATATTATCACGAGAATACTTAGGACAGACAAAAACTCATCAACTGCAACGGATTGAGCCCATCCAAACTGTCAAACTCTGGAGGGTCCTTGCTCAAGTTGCTAGTGGTTTCCTAATCGTTTTTAAAGCTGTTTTCGGTTATGCTGGAGGTGATTAAGCACTTGCTGGGTGATGGACAGATCATCCCGATTTGCATTTATCCCTCTCATGAAGGGGAGCATGTCGAAACATTAGGCCGTAACTATCAATAGTTCCATCTGAAATGCCCGAAAGGCCTCGGAGCCCCAAAAATTCGAGGAAAATTGTAACAAAGAAAAAGTTGGGGAGTGTGCTATAAGCGGTAAGGATTGCATGCAAATCTCGTCTGAGTCGCGGTCTCAAAAGCTCGATCAGCGATTTGTGGGTACATGGAAAAAGGAAGTACATGTGGCCGAGAACAATCACGAAAGAACGGAATCTCTGTGGGCCTAATTCATTCAGAAGGAAAGACGCATCGAGGCGAGCCAACGAAGGGCTTTGAATCTAACGTGCTGCATAAGCTGTCGGCTCATTTTATGCACAATTACAAACGTGCGAATGTTCGGATGCTTGAAGATTTATTGAATTTCATGCTTTTTCATTAGACAGGTCCCAGGGGGAAACGTTCTCACGTTTTATACAGAGAACAATTAATCTTTTTCATAAGCAAAATTGTTGGCATGTTAATGGATCCATAGAACGTTCTGAGGGCAAAGAACAGTCGCGATTTCATTGCTATGTGGGAAATTAACGAATCTGTAATCTTTATTGGCTTCTACGTGTCACCAACAAAACGAAACACATGACACTACGTTACAGTATTGACAGAAGCGCATAACATCGAAGTGGTGCAGAACATGTCACCAGGGCAAGCTGAACATGGAGTACCCTTCATATAAAGTTGCTCGTAGAGATTATTGCCTCTGAAAATGGGAACGAAATTTCAGTACCTTCTAAAACCTATTTTCATTTCATTCAACCGGGCATAATGTAGTGGTAACGGAAAAGAACTGTAATGATTGAACGAACCCAGGTTTGTAGTGACATACCACAGACCAGTAGTCTCCACATGATTCTACACCACAACCCATCATGTCAGAAGTTGCCCAAGCCATCTACAATGTGCTCACTTCACATGGAATTGAAAAAAGCGAGTAATTCTGAGCTCTATCCAGGGGAATCTTACCCTAGTAAACATTTGGATCGGTTTACCCTGGTTGTATGGTGTGAAAGTGACATCTTTACCTATACCGCCGTCGACGTATACCTGCTTCCACCAGTGCATTATAGCCTGAACATTGTGGTATGTTCTTATTGATACAGGTAACTTAGAAGGTCTGAATAGGCTGTGATCCAACTAACCGTTTTCATGGCTTCAACGCGAGTAGTAACTGGTATAGTCGTTCCATTTTTGTATAATCGGTTTTTCATGAAATAGAAATGGTTCTGTTGTTCGCCGGCGGGGAGGGTTGGATCCGATCCACGAGTACATTGCTTAGCGAATGCATAAGCGCTCTTTTCTAGATCGCAATTGTACGCCTGAAAGTTACCTGTATAGCACATACGCATAGTCGAAAGTTGTTGAAAGAGAGCTTCGAAATCTTGAAGGGGATGATGGGATATTGAAATAAATTGTAAATGAGATTTTCCGCAAACGAAGCACCGGATCTCCTCCATCACCCTATAAGTAAGATTGGATAAATTCAAAGGCCCACCTTTTCAGGACCAATTTTTTAAAACTGTTCCCTACACCAACATTACCAAGGCTACTGAAATCAGGAAATCTCATCCTCGGCGTGGTCTGCTCAAAACTCGGGCTAGCGTGGTTAGAGTTTGTACTGATCAACGTTAACTTTAACCTACCATTTCTCTCATATCGGCCGCTTTTGGCAAGTAATTTCCCATCTTATTTTTCACCATTCCCTGTGCAAGGCGACTCCTACAAAAAAAAAAAAACACGGCATGAGGAACTTTCACCAATTTATACTTTACAAAGCTTTTAAACAAAAATCACCTCCGGTAATTATGCCCCTCTTTCGCCATAAGCCTTATTTTGTCGTTCATGTTCGTGTTGTTGGGGCAGATCGCGTTCCCTTTTAAAATATATGATCAAAATACGTCAGAAAAGGCCAAATTGGAAAGAGCCTCGGTACAAAGTCAGTAGGTTCTGGGAAGCTGAGAGTACCCTGTGGGGGAAGAAAAATCAGCTATGAGGTGTCCCTTTGCTAGAGCCACAAAATGGAAAAATTAAATAGCTCTGGAATAGAGCAGACCTGCTGTAGTAGAGTCCATTTGTGGAGACACCACCGTGAGATGGATCTGTAAAATAGACGTTGAAATTACTCGGAGCAAGCCTACAGAAGGAAACTCACCACTACCGCAACGAGGATCAGCAGGATAGATCTTGTTGTTAACATATCGCAACTGTGAGTGCTATAGCCCATGTGCTGTCGTTACTTTTATATGGATGTGAGCTGCCATCTGAATAGGGCTATCAGATTTTGGAAAAACTTCTGAACACTGATCTCCAGACGACAGTTTGGTTTTTGTCCAGAAATTTCCGATTTATGGGCTTCCCAACAGCCTCATTTGCAAGCCGTATAATAGTTATCGTTTTATCGAAAGCTGTTTTTTGACTAGAAACGATCGATGCCTGATATTGCCGAAGTATTAACTGCTATCGGTTGCTGTTCACTTTGAATGCCGTGCAAGCCTTACCTAACCCTGAAGGGTTCTGACTAGCTCTTCAGATAGTCGGCTCACTCAGAGAAGTCGGGAGACGGGCAGTAGGAACGATTCTATGTAATCGATGCGCCGCATGCGGCTGTCGCGGACCTATTTGCCTCGTTACAACAAACCAGGCGTTCTTCATACCGCTCAATCGCTTTGCGATTATCACTTATGGCATGATTCTACTGTTAATTCTTTTGCACCTGAATTGTTTACTTGCTTCTGCATTCTGCTACATTCCTTAGCACGCGGCTTCTCTCTCGCCGCGACGCGACAATATCGTTCCTACTGCACCACACCCAGAGAATTTCCTAATGACATAGATTTTTATGGAATGGTGAGCAGACGTGTGATGGACACCTTCTGTTTCCCAGGCTACGGTATTCATCAATTGGGGATTTCACTTTTAACTCACCTTCTCACTTCACCACCAAGGGCTGTAACGAACGAGGAGACTTTTGGTAAATGGCGATGCTATGGCAGCAAAGTATCAACTCCCAAATAGATTGTAAAATGAGAAAATGTAGGGAAAATAGTAGCAAATCATCGAATCAGTTTCGTAATAGTCCGAACTAGAAAAAGGAGGTAATCCCCTAGCCTATGAGATGATTTAGATGACGAGTCTGGCACACTTCCACTCATTAATTCAAGAAAGATTCTCGGTCAGAACCTGAATGCTTGCCCTAGAAGCTGTTGAACCATAGTTGTAGTGAAGTCGATTTGCAGACTATTTCTACCTGGGTGGCGAGAAATGAAAAAAATGAAAAATTGCATGTCGAGTGCAACAAGCTCGGATGGGCAAGCAATACGCGAAGCCTACTCTTACCCGAAACTGTATTGCTGAAGCTTTCTTGAAATCTTCACGAGGTTTGTATATAAGCTTCATTAGGCTGACGTTTCGGCGGAATCTCATTTTTTTTATAGCCTGAAAGAATGGCAGCAATTTGTGATTATCCGATTCTGCGATTTCACCGAAACGTTAGGCTAAAGTGAAGATTATGTACAAACCTAGTAGAGAGCTTGAGAAAACAATTCAGTAATGCAACAATGATACCGAGGTTATAGAAAGCCGTACATGGAATATAGCTGAAGCATTCTGATCATTGATGAATTGATTCAACCTGAATGCTCTAATTTAGGGTAAAAGAAAATGGCTGTTGTAATAGATAATGCGTTTGAAGTGTTTAGGGTAGGAGCAAGTGTCAAACTCAAACACCTGCTCCCCATAGGGTGCTGTGCAGATACCTGCCATACCAACGTTTTTTTCCTTTGGCTGTGTACAGTAGCACTCGAAAGTCTCAGGCTGAACGCTCTTACCCTTTTTCGATCATAACTTTTTTCTTAGTGGAGCAAATCGCGCGAAATTTCGATATGTTTATCTAAAGCATATTTCACACTATCCAACACTATTTATTTGATAATACATCACAAGGATGTAACACGAATAAATAGAAAAAATATATAATCCAGACACACTACATAAATTCATACACATCATCAAATCTCACTTTAGCAAAGGTGTCATTGGTGGCTCCGGCATCAAGAATGAGCTAGAACATGTAACACTAAAGAAGTCACTCGCACCTCAATCCACTAGAGTTAGTTGTAGAAAGATGGCAATCGCATTGTAGCGATCGGGTAGTGGCGAGGCGGTGCCCAGAAGCTGGGTTGCTCACACAGAAGCTTCATTACCACATAACACCCGATGTCAAAACTATGAGTTGTGTATGAAGCATGGTGTGCTGCATGAGATCATCGACGATAAATGAGCTTCGTTCTTCATATTGCCATTCGGATCATAGAGACAAGTATATCCACATAACTAGAGCAAGGTGTCTGTTACGGTAGCAGACTTCTCTAATGGCAGAGTTGTTGACGTCTTCGCACCTCATGTGAGTTTATCTTCTCTACTGTGTTTGGCATAAGCGCTCGTATACTTCAGACATGAAATAAAGGGAAAAAATCCGAGAAGGGTCATCATTCTCATTCCTTGTTGATTTTGAGTTCAATCTCTTGGGATATCTGGAACATGATCAGATTGCAGGTTGGTAGAGGTAAATATTCACGGTACACCCACGCTAGACATATCGAGATTTCGCATGATTAGATCCAGTGAGAAAAGAGTTACGGCTGATAAGTGCGTCTGAAGAAGCACTTGGTTGAAGGCTTTTGAGCGCTACTGTATGAACATCTGAAAAGTTTGGAAATTTCAATAGTATATACAGCATGATTCTCCCAACTGATCTTGATGACGGTGCCGTTTCCATAAGTGCACTTTCAAGCTTCTGTGAATAGCGTCGTGGCAGAGAAGTTATGGTAAACATCCGAAAAATCGACAGCTTATTTGAATAGAAAATCACTTTTATTGCCACGTCTTCTCACCGTTCACCGCTATATATACGAGTGCTCATAGACGGAGTGTGAAGCTACACATAATGACTTTATGTTCTTCCTTTCTCTTACCACGCTTCTTTCTGGTACGTTAAGCGCTGTTGGTACGGCTCCATGTCTTGTTCGCCTCACCGCTTTTAACCCCAGCCCGTCATAGTCGCCATCTGATTCTGCCACTCTTTACTAACACCCGTCATGATCATCTTCTCATTTGTATACCATCGCGAAGTAGGAAAGGCCATGGGCGTTGGTCCTCGTCAAGTTTGAGGTGCATAGTTTACGGGTGTTCATCAGGTGCACTCGAATTTCGCACTGGACTAAGTATGAGTACACACATCATCTTGGCGGGAGGGAAGTCGGTTCTTCTTTTGCGATCAGCTCTCCTAAATTCCAGCATAAAGCGATCAAGCTGAACTCAGATAAGCGTTGTCGTCAATAGTGTAACCACCTTCTGTTTGGCGGGAAATGCTGCACTTTTGATGCTCACCATCTTCGTTCTACCGGTATCCTCAGCCAACTGTACCATAGCGGGCATTTTTCGTCGACTTGAAGACCCTTGTTCTCCCAACTTTTCAAAAGTAAAGCGCAGCCCATCTCCTGTGACGAGATACGTCAGGAATGGAGTCTGTTTAGCCCGATGCAACAAACAGGTGAAAATTTGGGCACGCTGAGCTTTACTGCTCCCGAACAGATCCTGATATTTCGTTCCAGTTTCATATTTATAAAGTTCTTCCAAATATGGAAAACCATCGATTGATTGACAGCGATCTTCTAGTTGGAATCCAGGCTGTCATGTCCTTGTCTTTTTCGACAGCTTCCAGAAATTCCAGATGTCAGAACCTCACTCTCAACTTTTCCCTGACTTGTGGTTCAAGGTAAAGGTAACTTAACCGGAGTGTGCACCCATTTCAAACATTGATTTTGAGTGATTTTTTCTTACCATAGAGATTGCTCTTACCGGGCAATATTATTGCTACTCCGCACTCATCTCTGTAGTGGAATGTAGTGGAAGGGAACAGAATGGCAAGGAAAATGGCTGAAATGGGGACCTTAACATAAAAAAAACAAATTTCGATGAAAAACAATTATTATGCGTTAAGTTGTTACATATGAAAAACTGGCCCATATCGAAAAAAGCGAGATTAGTTCCATTTACCGCGGAGAAGAATTAAAATCGGATACTCCGGCGAAAGAATAATTTCACAGTCACTCTTTGTTCCATATCCGAATCCTGTTTGTTTCAATACCTTACAATATTTATATAGTTGGCATATAAAGGTGTATCAGAATACATCAGCCTACTATAAAGAATGCTTGCAATCGCTGAGGTTGCGTTGTTGGTGAGTATGGTTTTACCGACTTTTACCGATAATCATTTCTTGAGAAGTCCGTAAACAAATGTCTTTAGGTGCTTCTAGCCACACATGGACACGCTTGTAAGTGATTCCCAACGAGCTATTTATCTGAATTGTGGAAATTACCATCACCTTGAATAAAATTTTTAGCCATGTGTCCGAACAATAATGGAATGTCGGATGAAGTACGCCAGGTGTTCCTCGACAAACACAATGCGTACAGGTTGGTCTTCTTCGGATAAAGCAACAAGATAGGGATGAGTGGGGTTTATCGCCAAATTTCTAGGTCACAAGTTGCTAAAGGAGAGGCGAAGAACAAGCTCGGTGGTTATGCCCCAAAAGCAGCTAGGATGCTGAAAATGGTATGTTCAAAATGTTCATCATCAACGTGGGTGTTGTAAGAGGTCCATAGACCGTAGACAGAGCCCTCGTAGAAAAACAGTTGAATTCTTCAGTTTCGCGTGGTTTGTTGCAGTCTTACGATTGTGCCATCGAAGAAAACGTAGCGGCTTTTGTCAAAGAATGCAAATTTGCGGAAGATTCCTACAAAGACAGGCACTGGTGGGGACAGAACATATGGATGTCGTCGGCCCGAAATGTTAATAAATCGGACGCTGCCGCTGGGGTAAAGAGCTGAAGATTCCGAGCGTATCGTCTTTGGAAAAAAGATTCTGTTCTAGAGCGTGTATTCGTGGTTCAGCGAATTAGAAAAATATGGAGTGCCTGATAACAACATACTCACATGGGCAGTTTTCGAACGTGGCGTTGGCCACTACAGTCAGGTAATGTAGAGGTTTGTGAGCAGTGATATCAGTCATAAGATATGTGCACTGTTTAAGGTAGTCTGGCAAAAGAGTTCTAAAATCGGCTGTGCAGTTGAATGGTGCAAAGACATGACCTTCGTAGGATGCGAGTATGATCCAGCGTAAGTGTACCTCTGCGATGGCAACAGTTCCATTTTTATCAAGATCGCTTTCCAGAGGAAACTACTTGGGCGAAATAATCTATGACATTGGCGATCCGTGTCAAAAGAATGAGGATTGTCAGTGCGACAATTGCGTTTGTGACAGAGAACAAGCGCTCTGTATTCCACCGCAGTGAGAGGTTCAATAAATATTCAGCTACTTCAGTTGGTTTATTCGAACATCTCATAGTTATCATGCAATGAGAGCCACAACAAGGTGTGAAAACACGCAACAACATTTTACGGTCACAGTTGAGAATGGTGCTGCAAAAGCTCGTATTGGTAAGGCTTAGCCAAGTTGATGTTCACTCTCATCCGTAATGCTCCATCAATGGGTAGAACGGTGTTTTAATCGACATGATGAGTCTACGAGTGAATATAGTCTTAACCTTCTCTAATGTTCTATGGGCCTACTGCGTGTCACCTTCAACAGTACGAAAGCTATCTATTCCAACTGCAATTATCTGAATACGTTCCCGAAATACATTTTAAAGGTCAGCAAACTGCATGAAACGTATGATCTCAGACCGTCGATAATAGAGTATATCAATGAACTTTTTTCATTCGATCCATGGCGTACTTCAGCACTTACGGCCTGACCGTGGTATCATCAGCAGCTAAGTTGCTCCCCAGGTAGAGAGAGTCCTGATCTCTCCCGATTACTGTCTCAAGATTGTCTGCGATCAACTCTGTGCACTCTCGAAAAGGAGACACTTGGTCTTCCTCCCTTCGAGCCGGGGCACTTTCTCTACTAATACTTTCTGCCATTTCTGTAGCCTGTCCTGGAGCTTTTCTTTGCTCTTTGCTCCCGAAGCAAGGTGGTCAGCATGGTCAGCGGCCTATCCACTGTCGGCGTGCAGGTTACATCCAGTCTATTCACAGAAACGGGGGGCTCCGGTTCTGATTACTGTGACTTTTAAACGGAGACTCCCAGATGCTTGAAGGAGCCCTATTATCTTTCCTACTCTAAGCAGAAAAGGCACGCTATGGCGTGTTCCAACTACTGTGGATTCTGATCTAATCTGCTCACACTATGAAACTCTATCTATCACAGGATCTCTCCCCTCATGGAAAAGGAATGATGAAGGCCCAAGACGGTCGTATGCATCTCTTGCGGCTTGACAAAGGAAATAAATGTCACGGTCGAGGAACAACAAGGATTGGCTCTGAGCTTTACTCTATTCCTGCTTATTTTAGTTGCCATGCAAAAGACCTTCTAGATGGATCCTCGGGAATAATTCTCTGCACTGCTGGTTTTTCTCTAATAGCGGAAAGTAGAGAGGAGTTCTAGGACTCAGCATCATGCTAATGGTGGAAAGTCTCGGATAAGCCGCCAGAAAGTAAGGCCTAAAATATCTCGGGAGCGACCTAGCCATTGATGGTAGCGTGGAACAGACTGCACTAGCGGAGTCTATGAATTGGGCCGACTGAAAATCAAGGAAGCGACTTTCACTCCGCTGAAATGAGTGTGCCCAGATAGACCTGCAGCTGCAACGATCGACCAAGGCAGAAACGAGTACTACAGGGCGGGCACGTGAACAGCCACTGTCCAGCTGAAGACAAGGAAGCAAAGTTCGCCATGCTGAATCATTCATCCAGAGAAGCGATACAGTTCGACCCGGAGAAAAAAGACGACGAGGAATATTAAACAGAGGGGGCTACAGGAGTTCAGGGAGGATGCCGGAAGCCGGATAGAGTAATTCCGGAAGATGCCGTGGATAGAAGGAAGAGGAGACTACTCACGAGGAGAGCTGACTGTGTAACGGCGAAGGTCAGGAATGAAAGGACAAGGAGAAGGATAAAATGAAATTGTTCTATTTTATAAATATTCTCATTAACTTATGGAATTTACAGTGAGGAATTTTGCTATCACTTCATAATTGTATGTTTTACGCAAAGCAAAGCAACATGTCAAACAAGCAAAGTTTTTGGAACGTCAGCACAGCTCATAAACCTTTCATAAGGCTTATACAGCCATGGTTTTATTGTCATGTGGAAAAATAATAAATTTGTAATCTTTATTGGCTTCAACGTGTCACACAACTAAATCACATGACATTACGTTACTGTACTGATAGGGGCGCATAACATTGAAGTGGTGCAGAACATGTCACCAGGACAAGCCGAACATGGAGCACCCTTCATATAAAGATGCTCGTTGAGAATATTGCCTCTGAAAATGGGAATTAAATTACAGTGCCTTCTGAACGCTATTTCCATTTCATTCAACCGAGTATCCTTGTAGTGGTAACGGAAAAGAAGTGTAAACATTGAACGAACCCGGGTTTGTAGTGACATACTACAGACCAGTAGTCTCCACATGATGCTACACCACAGCCCATCATATCAGAATTTGCCCAAGCCATCTGCAAATGAGCTCACTTAGCATGGTATTGAAAAAAGTGAGTAATTCCAAATTCCAGCCAGGAAACCTTACCCTAGTGAACATCTGGATTGGTTTACCCTCGTTGTATGATGTGAAGGTGACATCTTTACCTATACCGCCATCGACATATACCTGCTTCCACCAGTGCTTTATGGCCTGAACATTGCGGCATGATCTTAGTACAGGGAACTTTGAATGTCTGAATGGGCTGCGATTCAACTACCGTTCTCATAGCTTCAACGCGAGTAGTAACTGGTACTGTTGTTCCATTTTTGAATTTTCGGTTCTTCATAAAATAGAAGTGGTTCTGTTGTTCGCCAGAGGGGAGCTTTGGGTCTGATCCACGAGTGCATTGCTTAGCGAATGCATCAGCGCTCTCTTCCAAGTCACAATTGTACCTCTAAAATGTGTCCTTTATAGCTGAGATGTAGTGAAAGATCGCTGAAAGAGGGTGCCCATGTTCCGATAAGAGACATGGAAACCAAGTGTAATACCTGAGTTGCCCTCAAACCTAGCGACGTCACTTACCCACTTCCCTTCAAGCAAGATTGGACCCTCATGGTCCAAATCTCGAAATCACTTTCTTCACTTGAATTTTCGCCTCTAGCATCATAAACAGGGCTACCGGAATCGAGAAAATCTCAGCACTGGGCTGTTTCGCCGAGCAGGCATCAGTACAAAAGGTATCTGCTCCCACTTACCATTTCTGTCATATCGGAAGCCTTCGGCAAGTTTTTCCCCGCTTTATTTTTTACCAATCCTTGGGCGAGGTGGCTCCTAAAAACAATATCGTATCCTGTACGGCAGCAATTCTTTAGGATTCAATACTTCAGAAAATCCCGAAGAAAGGTTACCTGCGGTAGTTATGCGCCTCTCTTGCGAATAGTCGTATTTTGTCATTCATATTCGTGTTTTTGGGGCAGATTTTGTTACCTGTTGAAATAGGGATTAAAAATACGTCGAGAATCGATGAAATTTTTGCCAAACTGAAATGAAGTTCAGCACGAAAACCAGTAGGCTTTAATAAACTGCGAGCTTAGAAGCCTCATGAATTTTATGGGCGAGAAGGACCGCTGTTTGAAATTTTCGCTCTGCTGCACTCAGAAGCTGAAAAATCAAACAATCTTCAACTAAGCCAAACCTGGTGCTCCTGCAGCTGCTGTAGTCGACATCGTACTCGCGGTAGTGCTCATACTGCTTGAACTCGCTGTTGATGAGCTCTCCGCAGTGCTTTTCATGCTGGTTGAACTCGTCGACGAGGTGGAGCTCCTCATGGTTGTGCTGGTGCTGCTTGATTTCACTGTAGATGAGGTCGAAGAAGACTGGTCCTCTGAGTTCACTTGCGATACGAGGGCGAGGTGAATCTGTAGAAATCCGCTGTAATTGCTACAAGGAGGCTTATAGGAGAAAGCTTACCACCGCCACCATGAACAGCAGCAGAGCACTCCTTGCTGTGATCATTTTACTAGGGCCGACGCTATCGCCGAAGTTCTGACGCTGCTTTTATGTGCATGTGAGCCGTCATCTGAATGGGGTATAGCCTACTGGAAAAACTTCTGTACATTGTTGTCTAGACGACTGTTCGGTTTTTGTCAGGACGTTTCTGCTTTATGAAAAATCAAACAGCCATATTGGCAAATCGTACAACCGTGATGGTTTTGCCGAAAGCTGCACTTTGAGTGAAAACAACCGCTGCCTGATATCTCGAGGCAGCAATTGCTATCGGTTGCCGTTAGTTTTGTCTATCCCTGCACTGATTTTGACTAGTTCTTCAAGTAATCAGCCCATCGGGAGAACTTCTAACGACCTGAAATGAACTTAAATGGTGAGCAGACGTGTGATGCCTCTCGGAATTTTACTTCGAACATTTACTGCCTAAACAGTGCGGGCAGTAAGAGAGGAAGCAGTAAGAACAAGATTTGAGAGCTTCAGGAATTCCAGGACATTCAAATGGTATGATGCATGGAAGTGTTAGGGCAAAACACACAGCACCAAATTGGTACAGGGCAAATTAAGCAGGTAGTAGTTCGATCAGAGGAAACTGCACTGGCTGGCCTAATAAGGAGCCTTCGAGGGGACCTTAATCGAGCATTCATGCCTCTCCTACTTGACCGAATTCATCTCCTAGATTTTCCGAAATTTGACATTCTGACCTGAACTCTAGCCCGCAAAGTTCTGAAATCATAGGTTCAGCCAAGGAGGTGTAAGTCAGAGCTACAGCACGCGACTACTCTAGGTAGACCAGCAGACCCGCGTGGGAGTGGTCCATTCCTTACTAACTGTGCCCATTAAAGCAGTTATTGTTCTGATTGGGCCACTGCGGTTTAATCAATCTCTCATAAGGTGAAGAAGCTTCTTTTCGGGGAATCTTGCGTGAAGTCACTTTTACCGGATTTCTTCCTGGCATCATCACCAGTGTCACTGTCGTGTTCTAATTGAAAGAATAAAGTATAGAAGTTATATTGACAAGGTTGCAATCCCAACTGAACTTCAGCATTTCATAACTCTACTTCAGCAGAGAGCAGGATATATCCAAAAATACTGACATTACTGATAGGACAAGGCAAAAAAGCTCAGTCAACTATAGGAGGCCAACTTCTCTAAATGACTTCCGAGTTCTTAATATGTTGTGCATCAGCCTTTAACACTTTTTCGTCTGGTCGTCCAGAAGGAAGCTTCTAGCCCAATTAATCTTTGAAGTTCTATTCTTTTCGCTTTCAGGTCTTTCAAACCATGATTCCAGAGCTCCTGAGCTGGAAACGTTCCACAGCACAGAGCCAAGGGACCTACTTTAGAGAAATGCGTTCACTCAATAAACATTGACATAAATTCCTCTTATTCTAGGCCCTTCCAGAAACAGAGGAGCGAAGCATTTTTAGTTTTCCCCCATACTTATTGTATAGTCAGATTTGGTATTGGTTGCCTATATTTTTATTAACTTCAGTTGTACTTCCTTTATTTACTGCCGTCTTCTTTGAATAAAACGTCCTAGAGATACGAAGTGCATGAATTCTTCTGTTGAAGTTGAGCCAGTGATAACCGCAGACCTTTATTGAATCCCAAAAGTTAAAACAAAACAAGAACCACGGCATCAAATTATCGCGTCGAGAGAAGAACAAAGCTTCTCGACAGTACAAAACATGTTGGCAGGACAAGCTGAACATGGACGACCTTTTTCGTAAATATGCTCGTTCGGAACATTGCCTCTGAAAATGCAAATTTTACTCAAGACCCTTAGAAAAGCTACGTTTCTTGCTAATTCGATCCATTTCCTTCTCTTCCCATAATGATAACTGAGCTAGAGACTCCTAGAAATCAGATATCATAAAATTGTAGAATCTCAGAGGCAAGGTTATTCCTACAGTTTCGACCAATGAGCTTTCTGCGTAACTTCGGAGATTGGTTGATAGAACGACTAATTAAAGGCCTCTTTGGTATGAATGTCGTCATTTACCAGACACTTCCGAAGGAACACAGAAAATCAACAGAACCGAAAAAATGTCAGTTGAACGAACCCGGGTTTGTAGTGACATACTGCTGACCAGAAGTTTCCACATGATGCTACACCACAACCCAATGAGTCAGTGGTTGCCCATGCCATCTACAAGTGAGTACACTTATACGTTGGTAAAATGATGGCGGAGTCGATTTTTAATCTAGTCGGACGCGAGAACCGAGTGAGAAGATACCCTGGTGAATTGTTGAATCGGTTTGCTCTGATCATCTGACTTGAAAGTGACTTCATGGCCAATCCCACCGTGAACTTTCAATTGCTTCCACCAATGCCTTATTGCCTGAATATCTGGTATGATCCCATTGACATAAGTAGCGCTGAAAAACCGAATGTACGCCAAACTAACCACTTTCATGGCATGCCTGCGAGTACTGATCATCCTTGTCTTCCCGTCTTTGCCTTTACGGTCTTTTCGGAAATAGAAGTGGTTTTGCTGTACGTCAGAGGGAAGGCTTGGGTCCTTCCCTCGGGTACAAGTCTCAGCGAATGCGTGAGCACTGCTTTCAAGATTGCAGTCGTATACCTACAAAAGTGAAAATCAGGAATTAAAAAATGCATTATGGGACTACAAAGGGGAGAATCGAGTTTGTCCGGTGTGTCGTGAAAGTTAGACAGACGGAAGATTGCGGCGGAGAAACCAACCATCTACTTTGTGAGTAAGGTGAGAACACTTCATGGTCCACTGTTAGGAGACAAACTTTTCTAAATCTGTTGCCTACAGTGTCCTAATCGAGAAAGGAAGATAAATCTCGGATTGGAAGGATTCTATGTAAATTCTGGGATTGCATGCTTAGCGTACAACGATGTCCATCTCAACGTACCAGTTCTCTCATATTAGATGCTTTCGGCAAGTTCCTTCCTCTCTTGTTCTTGACCAATCCTCGAGCAAGACGCCCTCTGCAAGAAAACTTTATCAATGGGATGCGACTCACCAATTTCCACAATATAAAGGTCCTTTTGAAGAAAGTTACCTTCTGTAGTTGTGCGCAACCTTTGCGATCGTTCTTATCCTGTCGTTCATGCCGGTATTGTTCGGGCATATCCTGTTTTCTGCTAAAGTAGAGGGTGAAGTAATTAGGGTTTCACTCATCTATGGATCGATACCATTCAGAAATTAATCAATAAGTTAGTGTATAGGTAGCCAGACCTTCTGAAGCCAAGACTGGAACTGTATCCTCTTCACTATCATCCTCTATGCTACTGCTTTCCTCCTCTGAGATTGAGAGCGACGGTAGCGTCGACACCAGTGACTCATGAATCTGTAAATGAGGCATTTGCTGTTGCTGATAGGGTACCTACAGGAGGAAACTCACCAATATCAAAATAGAAAACAGCAGAAAACGCTTTGTAAACATTTTTCCGAAGCCGATGTTGATGGTGAGTGAGAGCTGTTTATATGGGCATGGGAAGAACTATCTGGATGAAATCCATTTTGAAGGAAAAACCATGAAATATTGTTGTCTGAACGACTATTAAGCTTTTTTACAGAAGTTTGTGCGTCATGGTACAGCCACGCTGGCAATTCGTACAGTAGCGATACTATGAGTACGTTCCTACATAAAAACAGTTTTCTGAACGAGAAGTGCTTCCTATCGTAACATTTCGCTCAGGGCCACTTTTGATATGTTATTCAAAGATCCGTTTGTTTGCTTGGCAACAAACACTTGAACGGTTTGTTGAACAAACGAATGCTTCCGTAGGTTCCAGAATATCGTACGTCTTTTTGTAAAACAGAAGTTTATTCTCTTCTGAGCTTATATTACAGTCGATTATGTCTTGGTTTAGAGGTAATGATTGCGAGTACAGTCCTTGTTGTGTGGCGACTGTGAAATTTGTAAGTTACGCCTTGGAATTTCCATTCTTAACTTCCGCCTTCGTACATCGAGAGGACCTTATTCAGCGGCTATTGGGTAAAAAAGCAGAGGCAAAGAGAGGTTTAGTTACTACATATCAAAGTGATTTTCATCGAATATCCATGCACTTTCTTCGATGAAATCATGCGGGAATAGTAGCGAAATAGTAAAAAAGTATCAGGGAAGAAAAGATGACAGGAAGAATGTTCTGCTGTTAATCGATTCCGTTACCAGGAGATGCCAACACATGGCTTCATATGGCTTGTAAAATCTCAGAGTCGTTCTTAATGCATTTTTGCTTCTAAAATAAGTTGTGGAACCAGCTGTTGTAAAAATCGCCGTTCTTGAGAAAGTGCTTACTGACAAGTGGAAAATTCATAGCTTTTTCGTCTTGATGGGTATCTATCAAGGATTCGACCAAGTTACCATGTATTGTATGTGCTAGTGCCGTTCATTAGGTTTGGACGGCTTCTGATGGGTATAAGGAAGTTCAGCGAGATATTCTGCGAATTTAAAAGTCTTGGATAAAGCCTTGGGGCATTGATCAATCCCGTCTGCCCTCACACATTCTACTTCCATTCAGAATTGTAATGTATGAATGCGTATGTGGCTACACAATGAATTGCGGTGGCCAGCCGATGTACAAGTCAGCGCTTTTATCCTCCCCGACGAGTCTGGTACCGGTTCACCGACCTCGGAGGGATGGAAGGATTAGCTGGCCTGAGCGGATATCATCCGGGATTTTAACCTGTAACCATGCGCGTGTGAAGTTCCTCCGAATTTACAAGTGTTTTCTGCAATGTACAGAGATCACGTGCTTGCCGAGCCGCTTTCCTATCAGTGTAACCAAGACAAAAATCTAACTTGTTATCTATTTATTATTTCTGCCAGTCGGATCGCCCAGCTAACGCCGGGCTCTCCTCCTTCTTATGTAATGCCCGGCTTCGCCGGGCATCCTCCTTCTTGCGTCAAAGTCAGAAAGCTCATTTACATTCGCGCCCACCATTCAGTAAAATTGCTCCAATGTGAATGATTACAACATTTACTTTTGAAATGGATTCATGTGATACTGCTTCTCGAACTTCGTCAGAGCGGTTATAAAACAATTCTGGAAAACACTGTATCATCTTGAGTTCGCCATTCTAGGATGTGCGCGCTTGGTTAAAGAATGATAGAGAAAGCAGATAAGCATACATATCAAAGGCTCTCAACACTAAACAGAATCTTATTGGTATTATTAAAAAATTTATTTACTTGCATGCCAATTTCTTCAGAAATGATTAGAAAGTCATTCTAGAGAGCACTGTCCGATCTGAAAAGAGCGAAGCTTGCTTTTTCGGATAGTGCTTGGTCAGGGATTGATACAGAAAGTCGGCTTGAGGAGCATACCTATCTGAGGCTTCCGGTCTAATCAGCACCTTACTACGCTAATTTACCCAATCCTGTGCATGTCCCACCCCTGAAGTAGGAGCTTCGCAGAGCTCAAATGTGTTCTTTTCGTCTTGCTCTCTCCCCAACCCATCCCAAACTTGACCCGACTTATGCAGGTGCTCCCTTGGGTAATATGGAATTTCTGTACAATTGAACGAATAAACAAACAGTCAGACGCAAGCGCTTCCCACATGATGATGAGCTGTCGTACAGATTTCGCCCAAGCAAATTTGGGAAAACTTCATCTAGCTACTGAAGTATCATGAAGTGGATAGTTTCTGGAGTGCGTAAGCGAAATTCACATCAAAAATTAGGAATTTCAATAAGATTAGATCTCTAGTGATTTCTATCGATTTCCGATTATGGTTCCACGGAACATTACGCGTCTGTTCTGGAAGATAGATTAAATGCGAAGGTAGTTTCGGTAAAAAATTCTCGTGAGCAAAAAGGTTTTTTGCCCATGAAGCCCAACCTCTCTCCTCCCTCAGTTGGCTGCGAACCGATAGTTGAGTCGTCCATAGTATAAGGATTCAGCACGACAGTAAATAGTCAGGAAAACGTTTGATGTATAAGAATTAGGTGATATTTCCCAATTTGGACCGCTTTGTGGGTATTGATCTCTTGACACTAATAGGTGATCGTGGAATTGTTCTAATTCTGAGCTTTTCTAAATCACAGGGGTTTGATTGTCCTGCGTCGTGGGAGGCGAGTTCTGATTTTAGTCTGTGACGTCATATGAAAAGCATCGGTTGAGTTCCCATTTCATAGCTGTTCTCTCACTGCGCTCATTTGATCTCCACGCTCTTGATCGTGCCTACGTGACTTTTGCGAGGACACACAAACGGAAATACAAACGGACACACAAAGTTAGCGCTTTATATATAGAGAGGATTTGAGAAGATAAACATCCATCGTTCGGCGAACAATGTTGTCGAGACCAGTACTTC
Source organism: Haemonchus contortus (assembly GCA_000469685.2). Classification (NCBI taxonomy): domain Eukaryota; kingdom Metazoa; phylum Nematoda; class Chromadorea; order Rhabditida; family Trichostrongylidae; genus Haemonchus; species Haemonchus contortus. The sequence goes on along the minus strand of LS997566.1, from coordinate 8,234,072 downwards.
GCATATGCTCACCACTAGAGATCACAGTAGCATTAACAGCAGTATTACCAACATCTTTCTGTAATTTCACTATCATTTGGAGAGCTCTGGCGCCATATGTAGTTGCTTACCCTTGGTGCCAATAGTTAGCTGCACAGATATAGTGTACCTTGATGACACCAATCTGGGCTGATCTAGAGGAAAAGGCCCTACTCCTGATTTCTACCACTGGATAGTTTTTTCCTCTCAATACGAGTTCGAAGCCATTCTTCGGCAACACGGTTTCATGGGCGTCAAGAATTGCCGCCTACTATGCACGCGTGCAAGGTATATGCGAGAGCCTGTTTATAGAGTTCAGAGAGTTTCTATAAGCCCAAGAAGGAAGCTCCTATTCAAATACTTCACATCTTTTGCTCATTCAATGGGACGTGACACCTAATTGTTGTTTTCTGACGGTGAATTTCATTGAAGGCGAAATTAGATTAGTGAAAAATCCAAATTTGAAAAAAAACGGTTGTTCCGTTGTTGTGAGCAGATAATGATCTAAAACAATCACGATCAGGATTTTCGACGGATTTTTTTATTAACACGGTGAACGACTGAGGTGATGAGCGACTTCTCGAATAGTGGTTGAGCCTTTCCGAGTCTGTTCCTCTTCCGTATGAAGTTCATGGCAGAGACAGGGTGGCGGAACAATCGAAATCGAACAAGAGGGACTTGTCGATTGCCGATGATGGTATTGATGGCAAGGCTCAAATTGGCCGGTACCACTGAAACAGATGACGAATTCTATTTGATAAAAAATCCTTCATAAAATTTTCTATCGATCGATCGAATCGGTCCCGTCGAGGAATGCGCCCGCGCATTCGACTTCCGTCCAGAATCGTTGGTGTATTAAACGCGTATGTGTCCTATACAATGACTTGCGATGGCCAGCCGATGTACAAGTCGGTGCTTTCATCTTTCCGGACAAGTCTATTATGCATTAAGCAACCCCGGAGAGATGGAAGGTCTGGCTGGCCTAGACGGATGTCGATCCGGGATGCGAGCCCGTGATCGTGAGTGAATTGTGCCAACAGCCACTACACCACCTCCTCCGTCGGAGTGAAGCACTATTACCTACTCAGCAATTCTTATTATGTATTGCTTTCGAAAAGACAGGTGCCTTAGCAGGAAGTTTTTGGAAAGTCTTAAGTGAATGGATGTTGAGATGTCCACATACTTTTGGTACGCACTCTATTGGAGGCTCGAGTTTATTGCTTTCCTCAAGTCAGAGATTGAAGAAGCCACTATCGTAGTGATTAGTTGTTACTTACAGGTACACAAAAACTGGCCTCCCAGATTGTGGGGCTGGACGGATCATGTTGTCCAGAGGTGCTTCCCTGACGTCGTTTGTCCCATGGTCAGGCTCATGCGCAGACCTCTTCTTCAAGCAAAAAAAATCGCCCTTGCAAACAATAAAACCCTTCCACCACAAGCAGGCCATAAACGTAAAAAAACCAGCCAACGTTCCTGGAACACCGCCTAATCTGTGCCAAAAATCGCTAGCCAACCAGATCGAAACATATTTGAAGATCTTAAAATCATCCTATTGTCTAAAGGCCGGATAAAGCAGGTACACAAATCAACATAGATGGACAGAATTGGGTCACATCAACGTCGCTAAGTCCTGATGCATATGTGGATGAATATAAGAGAAATAAAGCAGAAAATCCCTTCAACCCAAGTAACTGCGTTCAAGAGGAGACGATTAGTTTGAACAATCACGATCATAACACTCTTCCGCCTTAATATTGGGACAACCAGTTAGTTTTACTAATATTGATGTGACCTTAAGGTGAAGTTTATCGTGAAATCGGCATGACTTCAATCAAACTTCCACCATTCGTATGTTGCGCACTTCACTGAGATCCGTAGATGAACTTTATGGAGGCGACGCAGGCCCATCAAAGCGAGAGTGATTTTTGTGTCGATAAAAATATTTATATGGATATTTTTGGGCTTCGACAACGATGAACAAGGTCCTTTGCAAGACAGCTTTCCTCCTATCGTGTATAAGACCAGCGATTGTACCCGGCCTTCACCTCTGCAGGAAAAAAATATTCTCAGGGTTCGATGAAATTCCGAGTCCAAGGTGTCACCAAGTTTATGGATTGGGTTGAAGTTAAATCTCTCACTGAACAAGTAAAATGAAATCGGAATGACCAAGGCTGTGGTCTGGTTCATGGCCGGTCTTATGCTGATTGCTGCTCAATGGCTCATTTTGAAAACTCACTTCACAGTGGAAATGGCTCATCAGTATCACGCTAGGATAAATCAGTGGCCTCCTAGTACACCATATCCGACGCTGTTAGATCGAAAAACGCCCTATATAGGGCGTTATAAAGGCTCGAAGATTGTTCTGTGTGTATGCGCGGACGACTTTCAATGGTTTTATAGAGGCTGCATCATTTACAAGGGATTCCATGTAGGAAATTCAAACAACTCGTCATGACCCATTGCGACAGCGAAGAGCAATTCTGGACAGTTTCGACTTAATGTAGTTTGCTCTTTCCGCGACTGCAGCGGCTGAAATCACGTCCAAATACCCCTTCCATGTCATTCCCCTCATAGTGATCTCTACAGCCTTTATTTTCACCACCTTCGATTAACCTTATCTTTTGCAAAATCGGCAAACTTTCTCGCTTCCTTCACTCTCAATGCACTTTCCCCATCCAAAACTTCTGCCTTTTGGTTAAAAACGGTACTTCAAAACTACCGTAAAATTGCACTCATTTGCTCAACATATATTCGCATATTTTGCTTTACGTCATGCTTTCATGTTAAATTCTTAGTGTTAGCAGATCTGACTACGTCCATTACTCAGTAGGTCTCGATGATTGCGACTATGGAAATTGGATCAGTGCATTATTAGAAACCCTCCATCTTTTGTATCCGGTTAATCTGACTGGCAAGTAATTCCAACGTGTTTGAGGTGACCCAGTCTTTTCGAGCAGGAACGCCTTGTTTTTAAGGTAGACATCAATACAATAAAATCACTTCATCCTGGCTCCTCCAACTTGAACCTCTACAAACGAAGAGCTGGGTTCAGTAGTACACTACCAAACCCATAAATGTTTGATCGAATACTTAACTGGTGCTGGTCTATTTTGATTTTTCATCGGCACATACTCGATCTAATAAACATTTTTGTTTCCTCGTCCTGATACGCCTTAAATACTTTATTCATAATTTTATTGTTAAATTAGGAAATTCAAATAACATACAAAACAGGAGAGGATCACTGCATTAACCTACAGTGGAGATAGGAGCACAAAGTTTATCGGTGGTGCAAAATGTGTTAGGAGGACATTGTGAACATGGCTCGCCCTTCATGTAGATTTGCTGATTGACAATATTGCCTCTGAAAGTGCTAACTCTATTTCTGTGCCTTCTATAACGATGTTTCAATAAATAACAATTTTGTAATAAAAATTCCAGCTTAGGCTCTACCGGAAGCCTGAGGTCCTCTTGTAAAGCCTGAGCCAAAACAATTTCGAAGAAGTAATTTGCTTCCTGAAAAAGGCGACTGGAAACGAGTAAGTCAAACGAACCCAGGTGCGTAATTGCACACAACTGAATAGTCGTTAGGACATTTTGCTACACCACATCCCAATGACATAGTAGTTGCCCATGCCATCTGCAAGTGGAACTTATTAGGCGAAGTGGTCTTGTTTTGGAGCAAAGCCAAGGTCAAAAAAAGCCATACTCTGGTAAATCGTGCGATTGGTTTGCCAACGTTTCCTGTCCTAAATGTGACGTTTTGACCGATTCCACCAGTCTCTCGTAGTCGGCTCCACCAGAACATTATGCCCTGAATCACTACGAATCCTTATGAGTAGGTTAGTCCGCTAAAGTGTACTAGAAAGTCCGACCTGCCGTAGTGCGTCGACACGATAAATAGCTCTACTTTTTGGTATGAAGAAGTAATTTTGTTGCACACCAGCGGTTAGGTTTCGGTCCGGTCCACGTTGACAGGACCTAGCGAATCTGTCAGCCATCTCTTCTAGAGTGCAATTGTATACCTACAAAAGTAACCTTTGAGTAGCTGCCCGGAGGAAATTGCCAAAACAATGGGTTGGAAGTACTCAGAGTACTTTTTATAAGCTGAGCTTTTGATTAGGTGATTAGCTAATTAGCTCACACTCTTTCTAACTACTAAAATTTCATATATAAAAGAAAGCGCTCTGTGTTTAACTCATGGATTTTTATTAAATATTTAATTTTTTCGAACCAGGGTTCTTAATTACCGTATTATTGAGAAAGCTCTAAATTTCAATTGATTAACTTAATTTTCGTTTCTAAAGGAGAGGAGTTTTTTTTCTCATCAAGGAGAAAAGTCAGTTATCTTGACATACCAACTGCCTCATGTTAGCTGCCATCGGCAGGTATTTCCCTCTCTTATTAAAAACCAACCCTCGTGCCAGACGTCCTCTGTAAAGAACGAGTTTTTAGGGTTTTAAAGGAAGTAGAAACTGTCGGAGGAAACATACCTACGATAGTTGTGTGCCTCTTTTGCCAGTCCTCTAAGCCTGTCATTCATAAAACGGTTAGCTGGGCAGATTTGGAAGGTCGTTACCAAAATTTCTTCACCATCTTCATCAACTTCTATAAAATACAAGTTGGAATGAAGAGCCTCTTGGAAGCTTAAAATTAGATGAACCTGGAATTTCACAAACTTACCAGCAGATGTAAAAGGTACCAAAGATGCTACCACTAGGGCAACTAGGAGGAAGGTGCTGGTCAACATTCTGCAAAAGGCGATGAAGGCTATGGAGACGCCCACTGCCTATATATGTACGCCAGATCGGCCATCTAGATGAACTCTGTTGCTGCGAAAAAAACAGGGTAGATTTATGTTTTGTAGCCAGAAAACCGGAGCTTCGAAGTTTTTGGGGGCAATATTACAAATGGGTTTTTCAGTTCAAAAGCAGCTTCCCAGAAGCGATCGACATCTGATTTTTTGGACAACAGCATTTGCCGATTGGTGGGTGTCATAAGAAATCAAAAAACGACGGGGCACCTGAACAAGAGGAGCTTTTCAAGCAGCAGGGTACCTGTACAAACGGACTATAACACCTTTGGCATCAAAAAAAGAAATGACCACCGAGAGGAGGGTTTGGGCGAGTTTCGGCTCTGCATGCAACGCCGAAACCATCTAACCGTATTTAGTCGAATGTTCAACGAACAAGTGGGTATCCATGGACGTAGAGCCTTCTCTAGGTTACTAGGCCCATTCAAACCGGGATTCATATCGGCAGTGACGGTTTCTAGGCTTTTATTGAGCACTTCCGAAGCATTTTTCGAGATTGCCTCCTTATTGAGCAGAAACATGCCTTATTTTCAGCTAGTCTTTGGCGACTTTTCGTCTCCCTAGTGTTCGTAGCACGTCTAGCTGGGACCGGTGTTTCTATTAATCGTCTCCATTTTTTCTATCCACAGCATCTTCTGTATTGAGTTTCGTTTCAACAAGGTCCTCCTGGTCCCGTCCCACCTCATTTTTTTGAGGCTCCACGTGGCCGCTTACCTTCAGCTTCGAGCTCCAGCGGCTTCTTTTTGGGTAGTCCGATGGCCTTTTCAGCAGCAACGTACCATCGCTGGAGCTGTTCTCTTATCTTCAGCTGTACAAGAACCACTTGTATGATGGTTCGTCCTCGTTTCTGATCCCGTTCATCCGGACCCATCTCAATATCCTCATGTCTGCCAGTCGCTCGCCGGCCTCACAACTGCTCTATGTGTCTTTCCTCTATAAACCCGGATCACCGACGTCGCAGAGGATACCGGTGGACTCCCTCCATTTCTTCCTGTCACGTTTATTTGTGCTTTCACAGCCCGACTCCCAGTTCCGTCAACAGATAGGTCACTCTCTGGCTATCGTAAGCACTGCTTCGATGGCTTCTCTTATATAATCTATACGTGTGATTCCAAGCAGTCTTTCTAGCTGAGTAATTTAGTCTTTTTCACTTTCAGTCGGAGCTCCCTCTCCGTTGAACTTTCTGGCGCTTCCGTAGCTTGCCCTGGAACTCTTCCTGACTTTCTGCTATCAAAGCGATGTCATCAGCATAGAGGATGATCTTCAGCGGTCCATCCAGGAACTCACTCGCAATAGTAAGAAAGGAGCAAGCTCATGGTCGATCCTTGTACCCCAACCGTGACATCTATGGCTCTTGTCAGGCCATGACGAGGTTAGGTGCTTGTTCTAGACCCATCGTACCTGTTCCTGAAGTATATAAGCCAATACGTCACCCGGAAGTGGTGCACATGGCCTTACCCCGTGTTGTGTGGAGAGAATGAGCTACCGAGGAGTGAACGACCTCTCGGCTGAGTAAGTTAGTTTGAATTGGGAAATCAACGTTGACTCGCTGATGGAAAATGGACTCCCGGAATGTAAACTGGTTCCGAGATCATAGACCGAGCTAGGGAATATGCAGTATCATGAATACTGATACAGAATGCGTGAATAGTATAGTATTTATACAACGATAATGTAGCAACAGTAAGGAATATATGGGAAATTTGTAGGGACAACTCTATGGAAAATAATGCACAATATTATGAAAAATCAACAAATAATATAGTCTTCAAGCCAAAAACGGTAGTAAAAGTAAGAAACATGCAAAAAAAAACCTATGAGGGCAATTTCACGAAATCAATGCACCGATATTATAAAAAAAATAACAACCGTAATTAACCCGAAATGCCCGTGAATTAGTAAGGCATGCAGTAAAAGTAATGGCAGTTAAACAAGCACATAACAACTACTCAACAAGCTGCATCGATTCCACAGCTTCCAGTATAATATAGTAATCCCCAGCAAGTGTTTCCGACTTCTGAAATCCACCACTTCTGATTATATATTCAAATACGTGGAAAATATGTATAAGAATTACCAGTAAGCCGGTCACTCCCAGTCGTATGACCAAATCCATGAGGCGTTTTAAGTAGGATACTTTTCGCCATTTATTCAAACCACTATCCTTTAAAAAAGGCTTTGGTAACAAATCAACTAAATTACAGAAAAGTGCAAGCGCAAAAATTTGATTGGCCACTCCCATTACGGGGGCCGTTCTCTAAAGTGACAGGACATAACTCTTGGCGAAGGAAGCAGCAAGGATGAAAGCCACCCGCTACACACGGCTTTTTCAATGGGGCTTGGACAATGCTAACAACAGAATTCCTACATCCATTGAAAGACATACCAAAATTCAGAGAAAAATACGAGGAAATCGTATATTTGCGAGTTGATTCACCGCTAAGAAGAAAACAATTTACGGAATCCGAAGTTGACAATCCCTTCCCGAAAACTTGTCAAGGAAAAACAGGTCGGTTGGGTGGAAGCCCAGTGGATAGAAGAGAGTCACAGGCTCGCCTGTGATGACCCAACGTCTCCAAGACTAGGCCTACCATAAGAAAAACAACGAAACTTACTGCAAATATCTGGAAGACGACTTCCTTTTGCAGCTTCAGGGCACAATCTATGCTCTCAGCCTGAACAATTTTTGGATTTTTCCGGAACTGTAATTAAGACTAAAAATTCAAAAAATAGTCAGAAATTTCATCCATTTCCATATTCACATTATTCCTAAGAGAGAGAGTACTGGCACCTTCCATAAGCACAATTTTAGAAACTCTACAAAAGTAGGACGGACAATCAGACGTGTGAGAAAATAACTCTTCATAACGCCTCACTTTTGACATTTCGCTGGTGAAGTTTGTCACAGCACGAGCTACAGCATTTGTCAAACTGACGGTCAGATCAATGACATTACGATAGAGTGCTGATAAAATATAAGCTCTTCCAATATTATCTGGATTTCTTAGGAGGCCAACTTCAAAAATCCTGAAAAATGAATCCCGAAATACAGAACATCGACACTTTCCTGAGATCGTAATGAATAGAGGCGAGTCTAAAGAAAACATACGCTTCTGACAGATATATAATGGCAGTATTAAGTAGTAGAGCTACTCGAAATACGAGTGTGTACATCTTCACAACATGAATTGGTATAAGTTTCTCTATTTTCGATGGAGGATTGTATGTTAATGACAACAGGTCGACAAAGAGGGTCTAAAAGTGATGAAGTAAGCTACAGTAAGACTTTGATGATGGCTACACAAAGTAAAAACAGTGAAAAGTTAAGAGGAATGGGCTACAAACGTACTTCTGTCTCTTGCTCGAGGGGTTCTGCAGGTGCATCATTTACAAGACCAGAATTTCGCAAATCCTCAAATACACACTTGTCGGATGAACACAGCCTGATGAAACATGAGGAATACTTGACTACGAATTTTAGAAAATTGAAATCAGGAAATAGTTCACGAATATTTTGTACCGAAACTCACTTGAAATTAGTTACAAAAGGAAACTTTCTGGCCAAACCTTTTGTGAACGACTCTGAGACTCGTCGAAGTTGTTGCCTAAAATGCCATATCGTTCAAAGGATCAGGCGTCAGAGCGGTGTGTTAGAAATTAACTCACTTCGAAACCTCTTCCATGGGTCGATTCAGAATAGACTCCTTCTTGGACGTCATCGACAAAATATCGATATCTACTCCTTCAAGCAACAAAGCCATCGTATCTCTTCAAAAAGAAAAAAAGGTCACAATTCCAAAGGCTAAGGTGAAAATTAAAAGGTCAGCAAAACCCGAAGAAACAAGGCTATGTCTAGAGCATGCTTCATGGAGTGCAGAAATGGCGAAAAGAAAGCTCATCCGCTTGCGTTTCTTATCCAAGATCAATGAACCACGAAATATGGCTGCCGGGGTGAAAATAAGGCATCAGAATTTTTTAAGGTCTTAACGCTGCGACTACTTGCTCACACATAATTAAACTGTCCATATCTCGAGAGATGATGGCGGGGTGGTGTAGTGGCAAGTGGCGACTATATCACACGCACGGTCAGGGGTTCGAATCCCAGATCGATGCCCGCCCAGGCCAACCAAGCCTTCCATCCCTCCGAGGTCGGTGAATTGGTACCGGACACGTTTGGGAGGATAAAAGCACTGACTTGTACATCGGCTGGCCACCGCAAGTCATTGTATAGGCCACATACGCACTCATTACGCCACTACGATACTGAATGGAAGTCGAGTGCGGAGGCACATCCCTCAGACGGGATTGATTAACGCAGAAAACTTTATCCTTTTATCTCGAGAGATATCTCAATTTATTACTGAATAATAATGAACATAATGAAATTTTCAACCTCACCGTATTGATTCGTCAAACGAAATGCTGGCACATAGTTGCTTTAGAACAACTGATGACTTCTCTCTTTCCAACTCTTGAACCTAGAAAATAGAAACCACAATAGGGTTTTGAAACTAACAGAAGCAGCCTGTGGTGTAAACGCACCTTGCGTTGCAGTCCAGTCACATCTAGTTTGGACCAGTCTGTCGACATTTTGCCTGAAACTTTATCGAGTGTGTTATGTTGGAATAATCAATGAAGCTGCTGTGGTGATGTTGCAAATGAGTTAATGCAGTGGGAGCCCTAGTATCTCAACCCAACTTCCGGAACTCAAAAAGGGTGAAAACAGTTATCCCAACAACTATCATTACCAGTTAATTTCTCAAAAGCGGTGCAGGATGAACAAATATCACGTTGAAAACAAAATTCATTAACACTCTATCGAATTTAGTGACAATACTGCTTCTCTAAAGATGACCACTGACCTTCACTCATATGAGCTTTGTCCATCATGTTGTTATAATCGCCACACTTGGCGATAGAAGGTAACAAATCAAGAAGAAACGCTGGGCAAAGATCTTGAATAAGGACATAGTCACTTGAGTCCAGTCTGAAATTGCTAACTAGTAAACAGCTGTATTCGCACTCAAACATAAATATAGAGAGAATACGCACTTCACGGTAGCGTCGGTGAGGATTTTTCGAGTGATTGACGCAGACAACGAAGAGGTAGGCCAAATTATGAACTATAAAATAGGTTCAAAAACAAATTTAACTTGCAAAAAAAGATTACTTGAACGCTACATATTCAAAGCAAAACCTCTAGTTCTGAATCGTGCAGCCATCCTTGTTCTACCCAAGCGCCGACTCTCTTTGCAAACATTTTCCAGGCTACCTGGAAAGATTCACTAGTAGAATAGGGACGATGCAAGTCAGCGACTCATGGAAGACTGATCGTAAGGAGAGCCTCTATTAGTGCTGGTATAGGTGGCGTCAAACACAAAAATAAAGATGGCTCTTTTCGATATATTTCTCTGCTAAACTACTCGACAAAGAAGAAAGGAAAAGCACACTAAATGAAAACCTCATCAATACAACTCAAAGTCAAACAAAAATAAACCATGAATGAAGCTGCGTAGCCAGCGCTCAAAATGTATCACGATACCAAAGAGCTTGAGTCTGCATCAAGAAATGATCCTCAGGCTCCTCAGGCTATGCATGCTCTTACCCTCCTAGCATTGAAAATCATCATTTTCCCGAACGCTCACCTCGAATATCTCCTGAAGATCTTGTATTTCTTTCTCCACAACAGCCCTCATTCGCATGTTGTACAACAGTGTCAGTACCTGACCTCCAATCAAGCAATCCTAAAGAAAGTGGTCTATAACATGAGCTAAATCAAAATTGAACGCCAACACACCTTTTTCAATGCAGCAACCACATTAGCGTACACTTTAATAGATGACTGCACAGTAGCAACACTGCGACTAAGCGTATTCAAACCAAAATCAGCCAACTGAACTTTAGGCACTTCAAAAGCATTGAATGTTGTGCACAAGTCCTTACGCCAATGTCACGAAACAGTATTATCCTTACGTCATATGCTTCCGCTTCAATGATGGGGGAGACCAGCTTGTTCAATCGCTTCATTATTTCCTCAGCTACAGCCCTCGTTGTAAGAGAGAACGAATAATCATGCTTTAGAGCTACAATTGGATGAAAACGAGATGCCTGTTGAGTAATAGGAAATAATAAACTACGAATAAATGCTCTTACCATATCCATAAACTCGAACGCACCAGATGTCAATAAAAATTTTCTTGAATCTCTCCACAGCCGACCTGAAAACAGCTTTCAAAAGTCTACTCGTTAAAGTCTTTCAGTGCTCTGGAATCGAACCTCATGAACGGATCTAGCGAAGGATTCACTTTTATTCCCACTGGCGCGTCAGTATCGGATCCGTACGTGAAGCGGATATTTTCCGTTTCGTAACCCTAAATTGAAAGACTGTTGAAAGCTTTAATGATGTCTCAGAAAACAATAGTGTCCTTATCACCTTACCCGTTCCTCATATACTCGACAATTAAACATACCAGCTGGTTTCAAGTGAGCTATAGTCTAACTTTAAAGCAAGAAAAGAATCATTGCGTTGAGTCTCGTAATAGAAAGTGCCAAAATAGCTGAACTCACCGCTAGAAACATTCGGACTTCATCGTTCATGAAATGTTCTTGTTCTTCTGGCGTAACATTCATTAGTTGAACAAACTGAACACATTAGGAAAGAAGGAGCTGAGAAACACTTATGGAAGCAAAAAGATATATCAAAAACTTACATCATCATCAAGTTGGCTATACCACGGACAAGGAGGATATTTCCCCAGAAAGGCGAATCTTTTCGACACTCAAAAGAATTCTTAGAGCAAAGCTCGAAACAACTTGATAACATTCGAAACAAAAAACCAACCCAAATCGGCTCGAATTGATCGCCAATCGACGGTCATCAGGAGAGCAGTCCCGGATGCTGATAGTCAACTTCAGCTTCTGCAAAAATCACTACTTACAAACATATAAAGCCGTGATCAAAAGGCGCTGTATAGGTTGGAGGGCATGATTGAGGAAGCGAGGTTCGGCGACAGGGCTGACAAGGAAAAGTTCGCCCCTGCAACTGTATAAGGTTCTAATAGATTTACATAGACCACATTTACTTTCAGCGACTGAGATACCCAAAAGAACAGGAAAATCGAGGGCTAAAATCATTCACTGGGCAATTCACACAAGGCGGATTTAAACGTCCGCGGGTTATACAGTAATCCGAGCTGTCATTCGAGCGCGCTGTTCGCATTAGAGCGCGCGCTAATCAAACCTACTCCTTCAACTGCCCCTTCTGAACTTCTTTTGTTGGAATCAAAATCAAGCCTTCCACAACTTTCTGCCTTGCCACTATGGACAATTATTGATAACCTACTGAGGCGTACGGTATAACTACTAGGAATAAGTCTTCTGTGCTACAGCTTTTAGTCTCGAATGCAGCGTGCGACGTCTTCTCAACCTGGCCAGTCCGACGATTTCGTACTTGATCTTCCTAGCTTGCATCATAAGATATTCGATACACGCTTCTGATGCAAGCATTAATGCATTGAAAGTACAGTTCGCCATATTGGTCCATCCCTTTTGGGCAGTCTGCTTTGGCCCTGAGATATCAGTAGCCTCTCCTAAGCTGTCCTACCCAGCGCTACCGTAATTGGCCTTCCTCATGTTCGAGGAGGCTCATTATATAACTTTTTTGACTTATCGGTACCGGAGAGTATTTTGCCGGGCTTGACGTGGGAGCTGGGTAGACTTTGGGTAGCTTGTTAGGGTATCCCAAAGTGGACAAGGCCACTTAACGGAGGTCACGAATCGAACAACGGAATACTACCCATTCACTCGAGTGCAAGCTTCTGGCTGAGCAAAGTCCCCAAACCCTCAGCATGCATAAGTACACTTACAAGGATAAGGAAGATTTAAAAGCACAGCACAGCAGAAACAGGGAGCCTGACCCCTAAATCCACTTGCATTTCTGGGAATACAGGTGATTTTTGGTTCACTCCCCTGGCTAGGGAGACATTACTTCTTGATGGGTTTCTCTTAGAAAGTTTTTGATTGGGTTCACGACTTCGTGGGAATACTTATAAACAATGACCTGACTTTCCGGAAGCTTTGATTTATCATTTTTCACCTTTATAAGGCTTCCATTGAAAACTTTTCAAGGATTCTTTCCGAGGAAAAGGTTAAGTCTCCCATCGAAATCATCGTACGATAGCATTGGGAGCATCCAAACGTGCTCCAGCTCAAGTGGCCCAGTTACCCATTTTACTTCTAATGGTCTAATGATAAGAACGCAATTGTTTTTGAGAAAAAAAGGTTCGAAAAGGATTTTTTTCCAGATTAGTGGGCTCCCGTGATTGTAACTGTTGGAATTCAATGAAACCTAACAAATTAAAAACAATTAGGACATTCTCCATAAAAGGATTAGTAGCTTGTGAAGTGATATTTAATAAGTACATACAATGAGCATTTTTCTAAGGACCCATGACAAAAACTGAAGTACATGTTCTTTTGAGTACATTTTATGTTAAGTGCTTTTCTTCTTTCCGATGATTTTCAGGAGAGTTCGTATCTGCCCTATCAAGTAGAGACGTATATATTCAGGTGGCGATTCTTCGAGTTACTCCCGCCGATTGTAGTTTCTTCTCAGAGCTGACGTGATTATTGTAGTTGTTATTCGGGAAGTTCTTGGCTTTCAATAGCTTCTAATTTCTCCCTTTACTTATCCTCTTGTTATTTTGTGCTACTGCTTCTCTTCGAGCGCTCATCCTGTATTTCAAGGTTTACGTTTTACGTTTACGTCAGGGCTGCCTCTATGAAAGCAAATTTAGTTTCCTCCTCACACTCCCAACTAACAGTCATAATGGGTTATGATAACATAACATAGAGTGAGCCATGCCCTTGCCTATAATCGAAATCAGGAATGCAAAAGAGTTATGCTAGTCCTTGTTACATTGTTTTTTGTGTTAATTATAAGAACGTGCGCTGTTTGCTTAATAATAGTACTGCGTAATTGGGCAGTTCACGATAAAATGGCTCACGAGGCTTTCTTCAAGGATGAACCTGTGGCCTACAAGGTTGGGGACAACAAGTGGGACATGGTCAGGTCGAAGCACGGTCTGGATAGGGGTAATGAGGGCATTGAAACCGGCTTGGTCGACGTACTCACCGAGGATCGTCCATGTTATGACGGCCTTTCTATGGCTACACCATTAACAATAAAGTGTTGGAACGTAGAGGAATAGTGCGCATATGCGGGAGAGACCCAGACGCTCACAGACGCCGGCGCATTGGTACGGAACCTGCAATCAGATGTCTTCTTTCGCTTTTTAAGGGAAACCGTCTTCATGCTGTGAACTATGCCGGTAGCAGTGTAAATGCCCCCAGTGGGAGGAATTTTTCGTCATTTTGCACCTTTGTAGCCAGCTCGTTACGCTATTGCAGCTGCTGTCATCTCGTCCAATTACCCCTTCATTGCCGCTTCTGTCGTCACAGTCTCGTACGACTCCCCTTTTCAACACATCTAGCTGGAGCCTTGTAAATTCTAGTGTCAACGATGGCTATTTTCCACAAAACATTCATCATTTCTTTCTAACTACCGTAGATATCTCAGGATTATCGTGAACTGTCGGGACATTCGGAGGCTTTATACTGATCGGCACTCCTTTACCTTCAATGTCATGACGCATCTCCGACAGCAGAAGGTATGGGTATTTAACACGGTCTCTGTTTGGGCCTCTACAGCCTTGGGGAGCTAGAAGCCAGCAGCTGCGTTTCTTCCCATATATTGGACCTCGGGTATTTTTTGAGCCTCGTTCCATGACGATTTACTATCCGTTCACCCGCCATCCATAAACCTTCCGAATGTAACAGATGGAAAAAAAGCGAATGTGAATGAACTATTTGCGGTGTTTTGCTGATGCTCGTGAGGAAGCGATTGTTTATCATCCGTTCCAACGTCCACCGAAAATTCCATTCGCACGGCTTTCGCCATCATGAATAGAGGTCTTTATTCATCCTTTGCCCCTACAATTGTGTGTGGATACTTGCTCCTTGATTTTCTCCATAAGATTATTGAGATTCTCGAATTCTCGCAATTTTCCAGCAACGGTTAATCCACCTTCCTTAATGGGAATTTGACATTAAGCCCCATGATACATCGTTCCTTTTTTTTCGTTTGCTCTCTCTCTCCTAAGCAAGCCGTTTTGCAAAGCCGTAAAGCAGCTTTCAACAAGAGGCAGCCATTTGCAAATTTTACTACCCAAGGGTTTTCAGGGAATCATAAGTCTTTCTTCCCCAAACAGCTCTTCAGGAGTGCAAAAACTCTCATTAGACTGCCAGATGTCAAGATTACGGTCAGAAAATAAAACTTAATGCAACACCCTTTGAAGTTTCGAGTTTGCTCTTACGTGATGAAGAGTTTTATGACGATGGATTTCGACTTGTAGTGATTCCCTGCCGTCATCAGGCTTCATTTATTGCTTCGGGGTATCCGCACTTCTCATTTGTTCTGTTGACGGTCTTCCTCAGTTTCTGAAACATCAACAGCCTTCCCCCATTTGAACTGATTCATGAACAACTCTTCAAACCAAAGCTTTTCCGATCTTTCTAAGGTAATTGGACTAGGTATTTAGACTTCTTCTACCTTTCCTATTTTAATTGTAAACGCTCTACCTTTCTTCCTAATATCAGCCTCGTGCTGCTGCTGCATCTTCTGCCATGGCCCTAAGTTGCCTTTCATGCCTATCCAACGCTTTGATTTGGTTGCTGTCATTCCTGATGACGTGCTTCCACCTTTTCCTTTCTGTCCTCGAAGCGCTCAGACTTCCTTCTTTTTGAAGTTTGCTGTGATAACTTCATTGCCATGTTATTTCGTCAAGGTAAAGTTATGCAAATAAAGCAGGACTTCACCAAGAAAATTTCAAAAACCCCTCAATACCCACGGAAGTAACCATAGTAATACAGCTCCCGGGAGATTTATCACTTTTCCCAGCATGCACGACCCATAGCGAGCAGAAGTAGATCTTCGATCTCCCAGGAACTTATCACTTGGGAATGGAGCTTTAACTGCATTCTTGGAACTTAATCTTGTCTGAGGTTTACTATCATGGTGTTACTAGCAACGAGCTCGGGCAGTGAACATATCCATCGGGATTCGGGAGTACAGATAGTCGTTCCCTCGGAAAGTAAGAGTAGAGTAATTAGGAAGGGCAATAAGGTTAAGAAAAATGGCACCTCGCTCGGGCAATAGTGAAGCGTGCTGTATCCATCCAAGAAAGGATGAGCACGCCTTTAGTCTTTCGCCATTCCTTTTACTTAGAATTCTCATATGTTGATAGATGAAGGTTAAATAGATTAGCCTTTCAAGGCTGTGATATTCGTTGGGAAGGAATAATGATGTGCGCGTGTAAGGTTGCCAGAAAATCCCATCAAGACCTTTGTTATTATGCTTGAAAAATATCTGAAGTCTTTGATAGAAACAGGCTTACTTCAGAGACTGTAAAGACATTTTCTTGACAGTGGTTCAACTCCTCTTCCGTTTAGGAGAGGAAGCACTTAAAGTAACGATCTTTTCATATTTTTGCAGTTGTCGATCGCGTCGCCGATGATGGCTTGAATCTTTAGAGAATGATATTCTGGAGGGTCCACACACCTGTGATCGATCCTTGGATAATGTTCCCCCTTACGGTCCTTACCATAGATGAGTCGTTGTTTGTATTGACGGTCTACACCCAATGACCAGGGTTCTGCACAAAGTGCGCCTCAAGCGGACTACTTTTTTTCAAGTCACCTCCTTACTCTTTGAACATGCCCCCGGGCTTGCATAAGGAAAGATGGCGCCCTTCTCATATGAGACTCTCCTTCTAGACAAGAAAACACCTAGGATAGCATAGGATGCCAGAGGAGTAACTTCAATTCATCCATGCCCACTTACTAGCGCATCTACAGCCGTCCGAACGATTCCACCATGAGCCACAAACCCTCTTTCTACTACGAGCCATGAACCTTTCTGTGAGGGTGTGAATGATTTCGAGAGAAGAGAATGAAGAGGGATCAGAGGATAGGCATGATAGAGAGAGAGTGTATGTATAAAAGGGTGCTACCCTCTCCAATAAAGCATTCCATCCTCTTGTGTTTGTCCAACATCGTCACTCTTTCGAATTTAACGAATGAAAAAGATTTCATGCAAATTATCAACGAATCCAGTGTCTTTTACTTTCGCCCATTAACGATAGCTAGGACGTAAGTGTCGCTTTTGGTCGGGCACTGCATGAGGTTACGGTCTTGGAACAGAATTGGTTTTCTTTAGCAGGTAGTTTTCTGCCGTCAAAAATTACTTTCCCTCATTCGCTATTGTGCGGCATGTGGCGCGAAATCAAGTTATCACTTCAGACTTCCTAGAATCGTTCCCGTTCCCATCAGTGTTGTTAGTTTGGGCGCAGCTCGTGTCGGTCTCAATCACTTTGTTTTCTTCTTCTGTGATTTGATTAGATTCCAATTACTTTTCATGTCCTCGTCGCAGATCTGATGAAAAATGAGTAACGAATTCTGAGCCCCTCGATGACTCAATCCTCTAGAGCAATGAGAATGATTGCTTAAAAAAGCTCGTTAGTGTATGGGTACAGGCTAGAAATAGCAAGAATCCAACTCACAAAAAAAGTTAGCTATGAATCTTAACAAGATAATTTATCGCTGACGATTGCCTCATTATCAATTAGAAATAAATCGCATCTCCCCGAAAAAAAATGAAAACGAGATTAGCCATAGACCTGCGTATTCCCCCATATTAACCGTATAGAATCAGTAGGTGGTCAGAGTTCAAGTATGCGAAACTGCTGAGAGCGGGCTAGACTACTTGACTAGGAAAACATGCCAGCTCACTTTCTATTGTACTTGAAGTTGGTCACCTAACCGCAATTCCATTTGAAGCAAAAAAAAATTCCAGTTTATAAAAACCGGCAGACGGCGAAAACATAGGCTAGCTGTGCCGTTTTCATGATAAACTTAATGGGCCTCTCAATTTTTGGTGCCTGACTATAAACTAACCCATACGTGGCGACTGATTGTGAGCGTCATAGCCGACTGACGTGGGACTGTGTTGCGGTTCTTTTCACGGAAATGCATAGTCTTTGCTCTTCTTCTTCCCTTTCGTTAAGTTGATAGCTCGCCCTCCGCCTTTTCGCTACTGTCCGAAACCGTTGCGTGGAAGCTAAGTGAATAAATAAATAAATAACTAATACCTGCTGCTTCCGGCTAGGTGGTCTAGTAAACATTTGTTGTTATTTGCTTTTTTCTTAAGAGTTATGCAGACTATGCTATATCATAATGCTGGTTGTCTACTTTCATCTGTGTTTGCTTCTACAGTTAGTACGTTACGTTGTCTAACTAGGTTATCTAACCAGTGGTGTTCTGTAATAAGCGCACCTACGAGTGCATAAATAAATAAATAAATAAATAAAATTGGCAGCTCCTGGTATCCCCTTGCTGATATCAGTATCAGTGTAGAAATATTGCTGGGATCGGGACGTTCTTTCAATTTTCATTTTCATTTTTTTTCATTCATTTTTTTCATTTTCCCCATCCTCACCAAACTTTCGGTATCTTTATCATCACTGATTTCAGACTCAATAATACAAAAGATTGGGTCAGCAATTTGACGTCGAACCATAACTGCCTGCTAATTATCTGAAGTATGAGGTAATTTGTTAACTTAGTGTCTGTGTTACGAATCGAACTTTACTTACTCAGGGTCGGTTATGGAGGATTGGAAGTCTTCTTATCCCTATCCCTATCCTATCTGTTTCAAATTCTTTCCCTATTTACAGGCTATTTATAGGCTAACAGGCTACTTACAGAATGACGCATTACCATGCAGAGCTTCTACGAAGTGATTAGCAATTGCTCTTTTTGCGCTTATAAGACTTCCCAAGAGACTTCGTAGGTCTCGTTGCCTACTTACTATCACAAGATCCCGTAAGGTCTCTCTTCCTGATTTTCAATTTCCTACAGATGTCATGAAAATTATTATTACTATTTTCTTCAATCAACATGGTACTGGGAGGGAAGTCCTTCTGGTCTTCATGCCTTCTCTTTCACACTTCGTATTGCCGCTTACATTATGTAGGAAACAAAATTTCATTTGAAAGTCATTGCTGGCTTTCTATGGCAGCAATAATTTCCAAACCTTCGACTCCATCCATGAAGTATAATACATATAATGTCATTACTACAGAGTATGCAGCTGACAATAAAAAGTCTCACACAATCTCATAAAGCTTTTGAAGATAATTAGATTGTGAGCAACAAATTAAAGGCATTGACAACAAGTCAATTGTGTTTATTCCAATAAAAAATAACCGAAATTGAAGTTAATCAAAGCCTTGCCCATTATCTCTTTTTATGGTAGCAAGTATAATGGGTTTTTGTGATAGATACGATCCGATAAATCTGGCACAATGGCCTGATTCCATTTCTATCACTGGGAAAAGCTGTATGGGAACGCTCGACAGGGAAAAGCTGTATGGGAACGCTCGATCATTAGAGCAGGGAGGTCCGTTATGAAGTAGCTCGACATTACCCCGTGCAATATGGCTCTTTCGATAAGGGCTGGTCCTCCATAAACACCCTTTATTTGTCCCAGTCTTTCAGGGGATTTCCTTCATAATCCTGTAGGTTCCCAATATATCGATAAGGGCCTCGAACCCATGCAGCTCTTTTACAGAAACCCTTTATGCCCCAGTCACTCAGGAGATCTCTTTCATACTCGTAGAGGTCCCCACTTCTTGAACTTCTTTTCGAACGCTCTTTCTGCCCTCTTGCTTGCTTACGGGGCGATAGACGCCTGAGGCTCTTATGCTTTTTTGTGTGCTGACTATGCGCAGTGGAAAAATTCAATCACGTCGTTCCAATCTCATCAAAATGTTTTTCTGCCTAAGGCAACTCACTACGTATATTCATTATGTATCCCCTCGCCCACATACAAATGTCAGGTTAATTTAGCTCCATGGCTTTGATACGCCTTTCCGCTACATCCATGCCTGCTCTGCTCTGCTCAGTTCTGTTTTTACAAATAGTTACCTCAAAAACATCTTTGTTTGTAGAGTCGTTTTCAATTCTATAGAGTTCTAACGAACGTCCACTCTACCCATGAGTATGTGCGGATGGCATTAGTGAGCCGCGGAAAAACTTACATAAAAAATAAATGAACTGGGTTTGCTGTAGATTAATCCTTCAAAACTGAGGCCCACGATGAGCTTTTATCCGAAAACTAAATGAAGAGATGGATGTAAATTATCAGACCGAGGCAGACGCTTGTGTTAGCCGTGTTCATGAACTTTTTTTTTCAGCTGTTGGGATTATTTTGTAAAAGTTTAACGTAAATCTGAAAGCGTTCATTAATTCACCCACTCATGTAATCCTACCGGGTAATTTGTAAGATTTTTATACTTTTCCGGTCCGGGTTTTTCTTCAATGCTGTGTACTCACCCCATTACTTTCCAGTGGAAAGAGGCAGAAGGTTGCTATTGCTTGAATAGTTCGGACCATTTATGCGATCCATGTATAATAGTTGTTCAGCGGACTTCACAAGAGGAGGGGCGTAGGGAGGCGCATAGGAAGTGAGACGAGGAGGGGGGTGGGAGGGGGGGGGGAGAGGGAAGTAGTGAGAAGTAGGGTTAGTCCAAAAGGTTATTTCACAGGAGTCTGAAGACCTACCGCCTTTTTTAGTCTTTTCAGTGACCCCCGTCTTATAAGTGAGACAAATTTTCTTTTTATCCTAGTTAGCCTCCGCAATTCACAGCATATTCCTGACCGGCACCGTGCGAGTACTACTATTTTGAACACATGTCGAATACGTAACGCATTCAAGAAGAGAGTCAATCGACTTCTATAAACTTTACTTTACTCGAAACTGTCTTTACCCGAACTTGTGCTATACAGGCACCATGCCTTTATTCCCTACACAACTGACCGAGAGGCCCTGCTTCCCCCACCTTCTCGAATCTTTCATGCAATGCTGTTATTTCGCCGCAGTGCGAAACTCCCACATGTGTGAGTCATGGGCGAAGCTTCGTTTCCAGACAAATCGCTCGTGCTTGCTCTATCCGGGCATCTTCTGTTTGTTCCTTATAATGACTAGCCGGAGGAATATAGGTTTTTGAGTCTAAAGAGAGGTGGAGCACCGGGTGGGTGAGATGATTTCCTCAAGCATTAAATCTGATTAGCTATGAATTGAACATTCAATTGACTCACCCAGCCCGGTGTTCCTTCCCTCCTAAGGCTTTGTCTACAATCATACTTTTTGTTTGAAAAGCGTTCCCTAAACAGCGTTATGAACTTGCCAAATCCGCTACCCCTCCCCCCCCCCCCCTCTGCGCTCTAACGCTCAGTGTTGGGAAATAACAGAAAGAACAGTACGCTCCTTCCATCTCTACATACCACTGCTGTTACTAAAAATGGACGACACCACACGTTCGCACATTCGTGTAGCTAGTTCCTCTAATTCGTGCCCGCATGTCTAGGTACGAAAGCTGTCTGAGCAAAGACCAACTTTCAGCTGAAGTTTGGCAGCACTTAATCAAGCTCTATTACCAATATCACACAGTGTTTTTTGGCTTTACGCTAAGGCAGGATGGCATCATTGGTGATTAGAAGAAAACAGATTTTTATGGGTTTGCCGAAATTTTTAGACTCACTCTTTTTCTATTCGCTACTTGTAGCTTTGTGGTTTTTAGGACACTGAATGGTGTTGATTTTCAGGTCATTCTGTCTAGGCTGCAAATGAATTTCCTGATTATGAAGTTGCTTCGCAAATTCAGGCTACTGACAGAATCAATTTTTCATGAATCGATTGCTTAGTATCCTGAAAGTTATCCTCTGCACTTTTTCACTTTTGAGAATTTTAGCAGGGCGTGTAGTGTATCTACGGCAGGTTCATGTTTCATTTTGTTTGTTCTAGAAGGCAAGTCACAGGGTTCCCTCTTCTGATTACTCGAGACTTTCGTTCGGTCCGTTTTTTCGAATTCTTGAACAACGAGGCCATATCGACAGGGTTCGATGCTCAATTCGCTGTGTTCTTGAAATACTTGTTCCCATACTCGAGAAACTGGTAATGAGTGACTTTTCTTGTAATCGATGTCAAAACTGAATTATGAGACCGGGGAGCTTTTCCGCCTGGTTTTGAACTTGATGAGGCAAATCCGGCCCGAATCTGGTGGCCTAATTTTCAGCTATCTAGTCAAACGTCTCCATTTTTTGAGCGAAAAGCGAGAAATCGAAAATGCAAATATCGCATGACTCGCTTTTCGGGAATACTGAGGCCCTTAGTAGTGGTGCGTCCTTTTGCTGAAAGTCTCTTATACATACATTCTTCCCCGAAGATGCTGCTTGTTCGCTACCTCTGTGAGTAGGGTAGTTGTCAAAATGTATAGCTGTAGGGGACAAAGTCCGGCCGGATTACAGCTGGCTTTACCTGGAAGTAATCTGTCGTTTCATTCCAGGATGAATCAAACTTTGACTTAATCCGATGGGGTTCTCGAAAGTGATTGCGTGGCCGCACTTGAAGTGGGAGGGATCAAGGCTGAATACCTATTTACCTTATTCTTGGTACAGAATTACATAGATTCGCTCTAGTTGAAACAGGCTTTCCATAGCTACAGTTTTGAATTTGTAATAAAGCAGCCAATGGACAACTTTTTTCACTCCGACCGAAGCGACGTCTCACCATTCGTTTTCATTTACTCCTTGTCTGATTCAAAAAAGCTAAATATCGTTTGGGCATGCTTCTCATTAACTGAGTGAAGAAGTGAAACTTGGTCAGGGAGAAGAACTACTGCGGCGACATGGGCTGGCATTAGGGTAATCCCGATTAAAGAACAAACATGCAATCAAATTCCTTCCTGAATTTCAGGGCAATTCTTATGATGAGGCATTCTAAAGCTATTGATTGACGTCGTGCTTTTCTGGCATTCTTTCAGACTATTTTAGTTAGGCCGTTCCTTGCCGGTCCTAAATTATGTTTAAACATTCCTATCGATCTCTCAACAATCCCTGAGTGATGGCCACCTGGATGGTCATGCACGACCTTTACCTTCGATGTTTTTCATAAGAGGTATACGCTTGAAAATCGTGATGTGCTTTTCAATCGTTACGTCTACAAAAGCAATCCTGTACTGTCCTATAGTCTAGCTTTTTTGAGGAAAATTTCTTCCCCGTTTGGCAACTCCCAAGCCATATGGCAGAATTGTCTTTTCCGAGTCTGGAATGAACACAATAATATCTGCTCTGTCACTTCAAAATCCTTTGTGAATCTATGCATCAGAATGAAGGCATTTCCATTCCGAGAGAATGGGCCGAAACGGGACTCATGTTGATAGGGACCCTCTTTCTAGTGTCCGGCTGAAAAAAACCATTCATTGGTTGGGAGGATGGAATTCAAGTGTGTTACGTTACACGAAGGACAGTTTGGAGAGTAAAAAAGGTATAGTAAAACATTTAGGAGTAGATGTGCGGCTGTAGGGCTGTAGGGCAGTGGGAGGAATGAGAATACCAACTTGTTAGGCGCTAAAATTTACTCGCTGCAAATGGATTCTGTTTCTCCTTCAGGATATCCTATTCTCCAGAGCGAAAATAGCACCTTGGATAGGTTTGCTATTATTACTACTTATCCAAGTGGTACTTTGCGGCCAATAGAGCTTGACAAATCTTACCTCGATAACTTCGGTTACGTGGTCATCCACCCACTTACTAAAGGTCTGAGAGCCACCCACGAATTGCTTCGATCTCTTGAACCTTTGAGAAAGTGATTTCGTAAGAATGCCCCAAAAAAGACTTACGGATAGCTTTACACATGAGAATCCAGTTATATATGTTTTCAATTTCCTCCGATTGTTTGTCTTCGTCGTTTGCACAGAAATCGAAGCTCTTAGTGCCTGAGGCGTTAACTGCGGCTCGAGACCTTTCATTTCAATCAGGATTTCCACTCCTAATGTTACAATAGAACTCAACCCAACATCTCAAAGGGCAATGTCGATTCGCAATTGATTTCATACTTTTTATGATAGGAATTTGCCACTTTTTTATGTGTGTAGCTGTTCGGTGATCTTTTTTTTTCGAATTAATTGGATCGCTTTAGCCAACGTTTTGGCAAAGCGGCGGTCTGCAAATCCACAACCAAAGGGCGGCTAAACTTGAATTAGTAGAGTATGTTGTATGTTTCTGCCTCTAAGCTTTGGCCGGAAATATATTTTACCCTTCAGCCTCTTGCGATACACTTCTCTTCCCACCCTCTAGAGTTTGTATACTTTCCTTCACTCACTCGGAAGATTTCGTTGGAAAATTGCCAGTCTCGTCTCTTATGTTATTTCCACTGTGGTGTGCCCAGGGACAGGAGCTCCTGATTTATCCAATATGTGCGACGCACGCTTCACGGGAATGTACTTATCTACTTATCTACGAATCTCTACGATGAATCTTCAATGTTTTTATACGTTTTTTTCCCGTTAAGAAGAACCAATATATCCCACTAGCTGTAATATAAATGAGTTTGTGAGAATTCCTAAAGATCTAGGGATGGGGAACTGCTGAATCCAGAACATCAAAACAGCGTCCGATTCCGTTTTAGTCGTCCTTCTCGTGTATGCCCTTTCGTGCTTACATAAGAATCTTCATTATGAGCTTTTAATAGTTTTATACGCTTTCTCTGTTGAAAAAAAGCAATATAGTTTTCTAGCCATAGTTATACTTGCTATCAATCTGATTTATTCTCAGCGCATTATTCCCTAAGGGGCAGGCCTCCCAGAACTGTAGATTTTATGCTCTCATATGAGCAGCTGATAAATATGCGCTGACTTTTCCAAAGAACGTATCCAGCGGGGCCGGGCAAGGAGAGCGTTCTGAGTTGTATGGCCTTAGGTTGAGTGAGTCCTGCGTTTTCTTTTTTTAGCTTTTGATATGGGTTGCTCTGAACTTTCATTCCTTCCCAAGTTTTTTCATTTTCCTTTTTCTTTTCGTTTTTTTCCAAATCATAGTGCACTTTCAAGTGCATCAACAATAGTCTGAGAGTATTTAGAAAGAAAAAGGGTCAGAGAGACTGGATCCAGCATAGCGCCCATTTGCATTTTAGTTCCGGGATTTGACTATTGTTTTGGATACGTACTGGAATCAAATTATCATAAGAAATCGTTAGTTAATGGCAAATAATAGTCCTGCTTGCCTTTCTGCTTGCCCATAACCATTCAAAACAGAACATTGTCTTAGAACGTAAGCAGCTAAGTTTAATCGGGGCCCTTTTTCTCAAAGCATTTGCTTAACCGCCAACCGAATTAATCTCTGTCAAGATTTTCTCAGGATAAATAACTACGGCTGTCACGAAGACTCGATTTATCTATATCACTGTAAAAATGTGTGGTGAAGAGCCTTTTCACTTCACTCAATCAATGAAGAGCCTTTCCACCTCCCTCAACCTACTTCTTTTCAGAATGATAAATATTTGAATTTATTATATTATAAATAAATACAAATACGCATAAATACGATTAAATTCTGTTTATATTTCGGTGAATTCGAATTTTCGTTGTCTCCTCTACGACCAAGTCTATAGGTTAATGCGCTCCGCGGAGGTTTTCGCAAAAAGCTGAACTCGTCCATATGTAAGTGAATGCAAGTTATCGCGCTGACTATGTTCGGTCCGAACATTTTTTCAAAGACAGAATGAGCGAATAACTTGATTTGTGATCGTAACACAATGGATGTATAGGACATTATATTAAGGAGTGAAGGTGTATTATAGCGTTAGGGTGGAAAGACATCAGAATAATAGTAGCTATGAGTTTCTTTCGATATGAGAAGGTAAGGAGATTATCGCTTAGGACTTGGTTGCCCTCTCATTTAGAACTACTCACGCAATCTGAAGCTTTTTTCTATGAATTTGTATCGTTTGCAGAAGTGCAGAAGATCTCGTTTGTTTAGTTGATGGAATTATGGGGAGAACGCTTTTTTTTATTTATTTCGGCATTATTCTCTCCCGACTTCACCACTGGAAGGGAGCATACCAATAATAATGAGAGGTCCACTTGATTGGAAGTGCGGGACTCGACAAATGTACACGATGAGACATTTCCTTTTCAGTGATGATCGATATTCTCCCTGAGTTCCATTATGACCGTAACCAATTTGTGAATGATCAGTTATAAATACTGAAAATTTTACAAATACATACATGGGCCAACATCGAAGATTGAGCCCTAGATTGCCAGACCAAAAATACTCGGAAAATGGGCTGCGTGGTGGTTCAACTCCAGTTTCGCGTGTTGGTCATGTCTGGGAGAGGGTTAGTGAACTTCGAACCGAAATGTCGTTCTCTTAGAATATAGAAGCAGGAAACGGAGCCTCTTATTTGGGAGGTCGCAGGAACGCGCTCGATAGATAGGGTGTTTGTTCACGAACTGGCGACTGTCGAAGAGGGAGACACATCGGACCTGTATGTGTTTCTACATGTATCCTTTCGAGCGATCAAGAACGATAATAGAGAAACGGAGTACTTGAGGGGGAATAACGAGTTCCAGTGGAACTGCTCGGGAAAAGGAAAGAGAAAGGCGGTGTAGGCTCATGGGCTAAGGCGTGAACTGGTGCCTTGAACTCCTCGAAAAACTCGGATATGTAGCGTGCTGGAAAGCTATTCGCTATGAAGGCTGCATACCCTTTTTGCATTCTATGGATAGCCGTGCAAAGTCCATTCATCACAAAATTTCGTTTATCGTGTTTTACTAGTCTTCCTCTTGCATACCTTTGAGACTATTGACGAACGGCAATCATTTCGTCTGTTGGGAAAGTTTTTATGTACTAAATTAATTAAAATTCAACAACAACAATCAAGCAGCATGAACCGACAGTATCGGCAAACATGCCGTTTTCCCAGCAATAAGTTGAGACTGCACTGGTCGAACTTGTTTTACCCAAGTCGTTCCAACCAGGCAGTTTAAAGGGTGTGTACCCTAAAAAACTCCCTCCTTCTATCTGCAAGGAATTACTCAAGCAATCCGAAGGATTGAAGAGCTATTGGTGATAATAGATCGGGCGAGCCGCTCCCACACCCTCTACACTTCTACACTCCAAAAGCAACCAGTTTTTTCGACCTTTCGAGTAAGTACCATGATGTGCCGGGGCACAAGCGCCACAATAAAATAATGACGAGAAAAATTCAATCCATTCCGGTACAGAAAAAAAGTCAAAAAATCCTTTCCAAAAATCCCCAGCTCCCGCCTCAGCAAACTTTTATTTATTACACAGAAGAGATTCCGGCTCCTGCTACTTTGCTCACCTTCTACTTTTAGCTAATGCTTCTGAAACGATTCCTTCGTGATCAGTCTCTGTACCTTACCTATTGCACCTTGAACTTCAGTGTGACTTCGTGCGTATGACGTCAACTCCTCATAGTTTTTAATAATGTTCAAGATCACTGGAATACTCAACCATAGGTCACGTGTGCTACCATGCACTTAATTTTTCCAGCGTCTCAGAAAGATCAGTATATTGAGCAGAGGAGAGTATTCCCCCTAGAAAAAACTGGGTTCCGATCAGCTGGAGACAACATGTATCCTTTCTAGAGATCCTTTTTATGCCGAAAATGCTCTGCACATAAAATGACGTTTTTTTTCGCGAAATATGTACCCTACAGGCTGGATGCATCGGTGCAGATAAAGAATCTACACAAGGAAGGAAGTCTAAGGTGTTGGTGGATTCGAATGCGGGATACGCAAAGCCTTTGATCTTCTTTAAAATTTTGAGCCTGAAATCGCAATGAAACTACACCTTGAAATGAGTAGGCTGGCCTAAGGGTGAGCCCTCCACTAGTATGATTACGGATATGTCTGAAGACAGCTAATTGACTCTAGAGAATAAAAGGTCATGTGGGCATTCACGGGCTCTCATCCAAACTTTGATTCCCAGACTGTGCACGTGGTAGCATTTCACTCGGCCCTGTCCCACCTTTGGATCTTCTAAGGAATTTACCCTCCTGTAGAGAAGATCTGTAGTTCGGGTTTGGCACACCCAAGCAGTGGAATCAGTTTTAGAGCACAGGTGGCTAAATCAAATCGAATGAATATCTCAATAAAACCCAACAGCTGTTCAGGAATCCTTCAACACTGGCCGGATACTTTCAATTTCTTTCAATCTTTGTTATAAATTATTTCTACTTCTTCGTTCTACCAAATCCTCTAGGGATAATTAAATGAGTATCCACTTTGAGCAAATTGCTGTCATCTCCAAGAAAACCTGCTTTCTCTCAACTACCCAAGTTGCTTCGTTAGCGCATTTCGGTATTACCTTCACGTTTTACGGAGGGCGTCGAACGTGGAATGATCCTTGATTCTGCAACCGCTGTTTTTCTTCAAGACAGATTGTCAGCACCTTTACTCTTGTTACAGCCCCAATGGCTGCTGCCAAGCTTCATTTCCTTCTCCTTTCCCCTCGATGCTCTGGGTTTACGCTCTGGGTTTACTGTATTCAAAAAGCTCAAAAACTAATCACTTCTAGCTGAGAGACTTTAAGTTTCCTTAAAAAGCAACTTGAGGACTCTAATCATCTACGGAAGCTACTAGCTAAAATAGTAGAACGCGAAACTTTTTACCTTCCATTTTGTTGTGGACACTGCTTTGGTGGCACCTGTTCAGTGAGGCAGGCATATTTTTGGGGCCGATTCATACATCGCTTTATGCAAGACCCAACGGTGCCCTGTGCTATGTGCGATCCATCAATGTGACGGTGACGGTGTGGATATAATCGATTGTAATGAACCCTCTCCGAAACCCTGCTTGCTCGCATGGTTGTACTTCACAGTATATTCTGCCAATCCTATTGAAGATGTAGCGTGTGAATGGTCTGCATGTAGACTACAGATAGCAAGCAGATTGGACGATAATTGCCATTATCGACGTAATGGAACGTCGAATTCGGAAGGGATGATTGAAAGAACGATGGGTCCGTCTTGCCTAAGACGGTATTCAGTCACGTGGACACGGTTATAGAAGAGATCCGAATAGAAGCCGTAGGTAATTTTTTCCACTGCCCTTTGTGAAGCACAACCACTACCCAGAGGAAGAAGAGAATGAAAGTCATCTTGCTCTTGCAACTCGCGAAGGGCTAGCAGAAAAATGGGAATACTCTTCCCAGTCTACGCCGTTTCAGCCAAAACTGCCGCTCTCCCCCTTTCAAACATTCCTTTATCCCTTCTCTGCTTAGCATCGTAATCTCTTCCCTTGAACTTTGGATTTCACCCCTGTTCTTATCACGTAAGCCTAAAGGCCTTCTAACCAGTAAGCCTTCTGAGCCTAAGCTCGTAGAGGGACTAATTGCAAATCCTGTTTCCCTGACTGAAGCTAGTCGCGGCGTCCATCTACAGGTCTATCTGGGCACTCGGATTACCCTGGAATGTTCCTTTTGTAACCATGGTACTGCTCAATCTGAGTATTTTTATCTTTTTATTTTACAAATAACTGGTCATAAGAGAAAGAACTGGTATTATTGGATTCCTCCTGGTCTTTTCACATTTTTACGTAATTTATAATGTGATCTCCTGCCAGCGCCTCCTTCTCGAGACCAGCATGGTGCTTGCGTTGGCTTCTGTCCTTGCAATCGTCACACCTCCTCCTCCACATCACAAATTAATGGGGAGGGGAATTCTCACTGAGTGGGTAGTTCCTTTCGTCATATTCAGTGATTCCCTTACCTACAGGGAGGGTTTTCGGTAGGAGATCCAGTAACTACCGCATTCTTCCAGTTAATAAATCGCTCGAGCTTTTTTTCGTGCTGGCCTTTCCTTTTAAAGCAATTGCCATCAATCAGTCCCCGAAGTATCCTCCCAAGCCTAAATCAAGCCGGTACCAAGAAGGATGCAGAGGTAAAATATAGTTTCAGCTCTCACTGTGATGAAAAATATGGCCCGAAATTTTCTCCCACTATTCCTTCGGCATGAATTCCAGAATCGTTGGAGTAGCATCTTGAGACTTTTACTACAGTAACAGCTTTGTAACGGTTCATCCTATTTGATTGAGTGAATCCGTTCTGAAAGCTTTTTCTCCGTCCGTTCTTTTTTATGACATCACTTCGGCGCTCGATTTCGAATGAAGTCATTTAGCGTTTTCACGTGGTTCCATTCCCCTTTGCAGGGGATAATTGACAAAACGGCGCTTTGCCTCGGCCTTAATATGTGCAATATAGCCTCGAAAAGGACTATGCACTTTTGTGTTTGTCTTCGATCGATATTCCATGTAAACAGTTTGTTGACGATAAAAATACGGTACTTTTTCTTCCTTTTAGATATGTACGCACGTCGCAAAAAAGCATCTGTACGGACGCGATCCATCGGACCAACGATCTACGAGTTCAGTGAGGTAAGTCATAGAGTATTCAGCTGTTGGCTATTTTTGTTGGTGTTGTTGTTGTCGTTGTTGTTGTTGTTGTTTAGAGTCATAATGATGCAGATGATTTCGTTTCTTTCCTTATGAACCTTACTATCATTTAAAGTGATTTCTGGCGCGTAATTCCCTGGGGAATTATATGATCATTTAATAACTCAAAGGTAGGTTTACGAGGTTTACAGCGTTGATTTTTCATATCAAGGACCGCTCTGGAATTATCTTCCCTCCAAAAACTGCTACTTCATATTTCTCGACAGTTTTATCTGTAGCGGTCGAATATGCGGCGTATAAACTTCTGACCTTCTGGCACCAAAATTCATTTTCGCAGCTAGCCTCTTCCTCAGGAGAGACAGGCAGGACATTCTCAGACATTTCACCGCGGTTCCGGCCTTCTTCGTTGGCCCACTGCTCCCCTTTCTATCCAAAATAAAAAGTGCAACTGTCAATTGCCGGTCGATGTGGGACTTTCGGCGTTACCACCGGGAGATTCCGGATAGGAAATGGGAGCATATAAACGTTCCCAAAGGGTTAGTTCCGAAATACAGTTTTGGTATTTAGAAATCGAATACAAAATAGGAAATGGGTACAGTTTCAATTGGAAATAAATTTCGTTTGCTAATTGCTTTCAAAGCTCTGAAAGATGCCTATAGTCAATGTCGCTAGACCGGGTAACCCGGCTAAACCATCGGAGCTCTACACATCAATCAGTATCGATCAGAACTTGTGGATAAAAGGCTGGAAATTGGTCATAGGTCTCCCACGACTGCAGAAACATGATCGTAGAGCATAAATATTCATAGATAAGAAAATTCAGGCCTAAATCATCGGTTTTTGAGCCCGGCACGCGATCTCGTGTGCATTTTGAACTGGTAATATACATATGTATGTATGAATCAGCCTGCCGTCATGTTAAGCCCAACATACCTGGGGATGCCTGAAATGACAAAATGACGAAATTTCTAGAATACTCATGCTGTTCCACAGGTGAAAATTTGGAGGCTAGATTTCCATAAAGTACCATGTTAGCAGTTGGATGGGCTTACCGCTTGCCGCGCGCGGAAAATTCGCGCCTTGGTTTGTCGGTGCGAGCTCCCGAACTTGAACTTCTTCGTCACTCTCAGTGAGGGATAGGTATTAAACGGCTCCAAATAAAGGTGTACCATGTTTCCATAGATGTAAGAATAAGTAACGAAGAAGTCAAACAGAGCAATATTATTGATTACGGAACAAATGTGGAGTGGAATGGCGTAGATGATAGTAAAGCATTCGAAATGATCATCCAATCAATACAATGAAGGACTAGGTAATATCGTCTTGCCTAACCATCCGTATTGCCTCGATGCAGGCATAACCTTGCCATCAAGTAATTGTTGCTCTAGGTAAGAACGGAATGGCTCGTGAGGGAATTCCTTTGACGGACGAATATTTACAATACCTCGATTTTTACTGAAGTCATACTTATAATGAGATTTGTTAGAATGGGAGGGGTTTGATTCGTTGGGAGAAACTTGTACCCAATCGGCTAACGAAACTATCAAGGCTGATTGCGACCCAGTTAAAAAACCATAAAGAAAAATTTGAGAAATAAGAAAAAAAGCTTCCGGACCATGTTAAATACAACCTCTTCATAAGATTCAGGATCACAAATCATGATTAACTGATCATCATACTCAGTCAAATACGGAAATCAAACTTTAACTTGGTAAAAAAAATAAATATTTTTTGAATTTTTAAGAAAACTTAAGTGACCCTCTTGATTACAGTATTGAGCTTACGGAATACAATTCACTTTTTCCGAGTTTTTTTTTCATAAGAGATGTTAAAAAATATGAAATATTTTTTATTAGGGAGTTACCTTTTTTTGAGGGGACCATTGAAGTCATTTGTCGAGCCTTAAAAGTGCAAGCAAAAGGCTGTGCAACGAGATTCATATTGTAGTGCCCTATGAATTTCAAATCACATGCAGGTGATCGTTGACAAAGGTAGGAATTATGGATGCTCGTCGAGAATTCCGGTAGTTGTTGGTTCACCGAGCGGATTTTGGGCCATAGCCATCAGGGTATCGCCTAGACTAGCCAAGCCAGCTTATGAAAATTGTGATTGGAGTTACAGAAAAAACACACCCAAAAACGTTGCCAACTTTCCATTCTAACTTTGGGCCTCTAATGTGGGCGAATGGGGTAGAGAGAGGGTCGGATCGGGTTCAGAACAAGCTTGGACACTCATCTTGATCCTGGTAGGAGAAGTCTCACCCACCAAGGCAACCTCTCCGCCAGAATCGTATAAACGTTTCCAACTTTTGCGATCAAACATTTCATTCACAATATTCGAAATGACGCGTGGGTCGATTCAAAGGGGCGTGGCCAAACCTTGTTATGCACAGAATGCGGTTGAACTCGCAGTGAGATTTACCAAAAAACCGATCGTTCTGCAGTGGCATTTACCAAAAAACCGTTCGATCTGCTAGCTGTTCCGTTTGAATCTGGCTGGTCTCAAAATATTTACTAACATTTATTTACAACTTGAAATTCTTTTTATTTGTAACTTGGAATCCTTTTAATTTAGTTACAATTTTTTATGATTTTCAAAATAATAATGAGTTCCTTGTACTTGTTTTGTTATTTGGGACACTCCTGCCTGCGTATATCTAAAGGGTTAAAACTACAATTCTGTTTCGAACTAAATCCGTTGAATGAACTACAAAGTTGTGACTATACTGGTTATTCGGATTGAATCAAAATACCTTAGTGACGGGAACATCAGCTGCCCTTGACAGGTGCATTTATAGCCGATCAAAACCTGCTTCATTCAATTTTTTGTCATATTCTATACATAGCCACGATGCCAGTGGCTTTTCTACTTCAAATTTTCACTTATTGTCTATGGTTGAAGTCGCAACTTCATGTTCCCTGGAATTACTATTCAAATGATCGTTTACCGTAATTTTACAGCTTTAAGACAGTAATCAGCGTCAATTCTGGGAATTGCTCGTTATCACTGATTCGGTTATGACTATGAATTAAGCCGTAATTGATAATGTGTCTATGCTGGACGTGGTTTATGTGATTCCTTGTGATTTCACCCTAATCTTTGGCTCCTTATTCTGTTTATAGCCCTTGATTAGATGATTCTCAGAAACCTTACTTTACTATTAAGCTCTTGAATAGTTAATCCAGTGAGAGATCCATTTCAGAATGTCTTTATATTGTCAACAAGTTCGGCATTTCATATACAGTCTTTTTCAGTCTGATAATCGCTTATTTCACGGAGCTTTTCCGAGGGTACGCCATGACTTTGACTTCAATTCAGAGTCGCAGTACCTTTTGAACAGGTGTCCGTCCCTTTGGGCTTGGGCGAAATGTTCGAATGGTACTCGGACTAGATTGTAAGGATCATAGACCTGTAACTTTCAGATCAGATTATCTTCACAAATCATTGTGTGGGCAAAAGAGAAGTTCAAACGTAAATGCGGTTCTGGGCGGAAGCAGAACCCATGCGCCAACCGTATTTTTGACATCAAAATGAACTCTATCGCCGGGTACTCGATCCCAGAGGAATAGATTTATCAGTACTCTTTATTTATTTACTTATTTTTTTATTTGCTTACTCGTAATTGCGCTATTCCTATTACTAGTTGGCCTGACTGGATGTCTTCAATAAGTTTAGTCTTTGGACGGAAGAAGAAATCTAGCTTCCTGGAAATTAATCCACTACCTCTGGTCTTTGAAATCATCCACGACGGCAATTATTCATGTCCCGTATTCCTGACACGAATGCAATTATGTCACCACTGTGGAGTGGAGCCGTTTCAAAGGGAAGTTATTGTAGTAGAGGAGTAATAACAGATATACAGTGAAGGAACATAAATTATGCTCATTTTGGATGCCTTGGAATCTTCATGAAATGGTTTTCTGCCTGTCATTCTCCCAGCTGTAATCTTTGAAGCTTTCTGTGGTGACCCCCTCACCCCATAAACCTGCCTCTTCTTCCCAAGATAAATGAAAAGGATAAAGCTAAAAGTCCCTGATGCAATCATTCCCGTCCGGGTGGTATGCGTTTCCACAATCAACCGCGATTCAGAATTGTAGTAGGGTCGTGAAGGCGTATTTGGGCATTACATAGAATCAGAATTGTATCGGCCAGCGTTTTCATTCGCCTAGATGGGTTTGGACCAATCACCTGATGTCCAAGGGATGGGAAGCTTTGTTCGAGTTTGACCCCAGATTCGAGCCCGTGACCATGTATGAGTGGAAGCGAGCCACTTGCCCCTACACCACTTTCACCCATTTTAATTAATATTTGGCAAACCAGGAGCTGTATTTATTGATTAAATACTGTCACATGTTAGGCATACTGCGGGTTCAACTGAATCCTAGATGTTCCAAGAGAAAAGTGGAGGCGGTTTATTTATTTGACCTAGGTTGCTGAATTTCATCTCCTTCAGATACATTTGTGTGAGTGGACTTTCCCAATGGATTCCCCTTTTTGTCGAACACGCCGACCCTACCAAGAAGGTTTCCATAATAATCGTATTTAAAGTTAATTATTTTCTGTGTTCAAACCTCATATGACCTTAAAGGACACAATGTGGTAGTTCTGAGAAGCACCTTCCTCGAAGACATGACCGCTGCCCTTTCACTTTTCTTTTCTTTACCATTAAGTTTCTCTTTTCCTTATCATGACTTCTATGTATTGGATATGAACAGTTTTCCCATTAACATACTGTAACCGCTGGCAGAACCGTTTTTTGTGCCATCAGTACTACTGGACCTGCACTCAGTCGTTTATATCTGTTCCACCGTAACCACCAAGATGTTCCCTTTTTGAACGTCTTCGAATCTCTTTTGCAACCTTATCTGCAAAAAGACCCTTCCCTTGCCGAAACCAACAGAATGCGAAATTGATTTTAGGCTCAGGTTTGGGCATGAATAATTCCCTCGTCTATGTCCAAGCAATATCGAGACGCCATCATTAACCAGATATCAGCATGTACCACCCTTTGTCCAACTCGCAGAATGGTTCCATTTTTGAAAATCAATAAGTCTACAGTTTTCTCTTGTAACCTAATACTTTGAAAACATTGTCAACACCGGTGTCAGCAGCTATTCTTTGCGATACTACTGGTGACTCATAACGAATTGGTTGATTTCCACTTCAGTTTAAGAGTTATTGAATTTGTAGTGCTGTCTCCCCTCTACTCCTATACAGGTGAACACGTTGTTATTGAGTTCGCCCGTAGATTTCAATGGTACAATTATGAGAAAACTAGAAAAAACACAGAGATAATTGTAGCAAAAAAATTTCGAAGCTTTCAAGCCTTCTATAAGATGTGTTAGAATTCTAGCAAAATGAACCTCAACTTACAAAAAAGTGTATTTTTCAAAATAAAAGAAAACAAATTATCTGAGGCATTCCTTCCCGGAAGCTCTCCATGTCTCTTAGAATCTACCGGTCATCATTATCCACTCTTTTTACTTCCTTTTGGGTGTTCAAGTCTGTGTTCGCTGCTCTTTTCGAGTTTCAGAATCCTTCGATGGTCTGCCACATTGGCTGTGATAGCTGCTTACGGACTTATCAAGTTGTAGGGTGCTTTGTTAAATGATAAAGTCAGCTGTATTAGTTGTGGCGGAGGTGGTGTAGTGGCAAGTGGCGCACTATCACACACATAATCACGGGTTCGATCCCGAATCGATCTCCGCATCGGCCGACCAAGGCTTTATGCATTTGGGGTCGGTTGATTGGTACCAGACTCGTCTGGGAGGATCAAAGCACTGACTTGTACATCAGCTTGTACATCACCGCAAATCATGGTATAGGCCACAAACACATTCAATACACTACTACGATTCTGAATGGAAGTCGAGTGCGGGGGCGCATCCCTCAGACGAAATTGCTCAACGCTCAGCGACTCGTCCTTTGTCCTTTCAATGAACGGTTTCATTTGTTTTTCCCGTGTAAAATTCTTTGTACTTGGGCTCATTACAATTCTAGGTTAGGTAAAATGTATTCGTTGAAAATTGGAAATTCCGTTCGTCCTCTTTTCAGTGACGTTGTAGTTGCTATGTAATTTGAATTCAGTTATAATAGTGTTAGCTCTGGTCTTAGAATTAATCAAAAGCCTACTTGCAGTCTGTTGCCGTAATACAATGTCCATAGAATTCCGACAAAAGCTTGTTTTGATTTGATATTTTCGATGACTACTATTATTTCGTCACAGTACGCCATGCGGAAGTCTTACAAGAATGGCGAGTTATGGGAAAACTCTGCCTCCAGTCTAGACTCGAACTCGCGCTTGTGCTTTCCGGGTACTGCGCTCTTCATCTCTTCCAGTGGCCCCACTTGCCCTCACCTTCTTAAGGGCTTATATGCCATAGTTTACCAGCACTTACACTTACAAAGTCGTCTGCTGGTGAGCCAATATCAGCAAGTATGAAGAGTAAAGGTGTAAGCTGTTCTGATTCTGACCCATTTTGCCCATGACTCACCATTCTTATGGAATTTCCTTCAAAACTTCCGATGTGATCTACCTTTTTCTGTTCTGGCAATGTTCCATAGAATAGAAGAATTTCCTTCGGCTAAAATACAATAATTGTTGATAAAACTGCATCAATACCGTGAATATTACTGATTGAGGCCGTTGAAAACTGCGTTTGTTGCGAAATAGACGCTCTCCACTAAAAATTGCAGTCCTCGTAAATGGAAATGGCCCCTTTACGTTCTTTCCGATTCTGTTTCTTGAGGGTAATTGAAATCCGCAACTGTCCCCACCTGATGTAGTATTTGAACTAATCAAAATGAAAATTCAATTTATGTGCTTGAAAAAGAACCAATCCTATGCAGGGGCAATTAGCCGTTTGCTAAATGCTCTAACTCTAATATATGTACCTAGGTAATCCCAGCCTTCAAAGGCACCGTTCACGATAAAAAACGCTTGTAGATATCCCGCTGAGAAAAATTTGTGGCCCATAGTGCACCATGTTTGGGGCTGTCAGGTTGGGAAACGGCTTCGATAGGGCGTAATGAAGGCTCAAACATTGTCCCATGCATACGCGTGCGTGGACGAGTTTCAATGGCATTTTAGAGGCTGCACCGATCACAGTGGAACCCATGTAGGAGGTTCAAACAACTTGTCATGACCCATAGCAATAGTGAAAGACAATTCTGGACGGTTTTGGTTCGATATAGCCAGCTCTTTGCGTAACTGCCACAACTGTAATATCGCCTAGACACCTCTTCCATGTCATTTCCGTCATGGTAACCCTAATTCCACTGCCTTCTAGGAGCCTTATCAAAATCGGCGGATTTTCTCGCTCCCTTCACCATCGATGCACTATTCCCAATCACTAATTCCGCTTTTTCGACTCGATTATCGTGAACTGTGCCTTCAAAGCATGATTCGTGTGAGTCTGGAGGCGAGATGAATTATTTTTCGGTTTTCGTATCTTCTCTCGCTTCATTCCTCTTCTTTTCCCCATCGATTTTCACCGCTTTGGATAGTAGCTGGAACCTTCTTGCTTTTGGCATACAGTACGATAAAGATGGGCTTGAAGTAATGGCCTAAGTAGGGGAATGGGCCTTGCCCCATCTACAGAGCTCTCTGTGTGGAATCGCACAAATGCATAATATCTGCTCGATCACAGGCAAAACGCACTATGCATAAATGCATGAATACTTCTGCAAAGCCATTTTGAAGACTACTTTTTGTTCTGATCCGTGTGGCTGTTTCTTTCCAGCCCGTAGCTCCAGTTTGACTAGGTCAAATCTTTAGACCCCTTACAGTCGGTAAAAAAAAACAATTGCGCCATGATCAGCCCCCTGTCCTTCCCATGATTGGCTACAATATTTTTTGAAATCGAACTTCTATGATTTATTTACGAAAGACGCTTTGATCCTTGATGCGACAAAGTTGGGAACCAACAACCCTCTTAAATTCTGAGCTGACTAGTAGTAGGAGTGAGTGAGTGAACGTGCCGAGCCACGTACCGAGGCGTCATCTTCCTAGGACCCCAGGGCAGCCTAGGCTGCTTGGACTTTTTTGGGCGCCACATTTCAAAAGTTGGGCTTCGAAGAAATAGACGGGAGGTGAAATATCTGATACAGGTTCCCGAGTTCATCCATTTGTCTGACGTCTAATGAGCTCTGATATCATCTGGGTATAGGAAACTGACCATGGAATAAGCGCCGTACTCACTCCGATCCTAAACTTGAAACTACTCATATGATAAGTCTGGCTGTAGATTCAGGTGAGAGGCTCGCTCTTTTCTAAGAGGTCTGAGCGGAATTTTCCAGCCAAAGAGAATTTCCGCAGAATTTTTGCGCTGCGATGAAGGAAATGATGTAGTACAAGTATTTTTTGGAGCTTATAATACCGAAAGCTGAGAATAGCAAATCGATTTTTTCCAACAGCACCGTTAGAAGATACAAGCTACCCGATCGGACCACCCATGAAAAGTCTTTCAATTGCATGGAATGTATGTAGCTCTGTTTCCATGGCTCCCCATCTATTTCTATTGAAATGAACCGAATGAAACTAGCATATTCCACATACTATTGGGAAAATACATGGTCTCGAACGGCCAGGATGCTCTTTTTTCGGAAAACCTCGTTCTAGAAAAGAAAAAGGAAATCGTGACTTACATGACATCTGCAAAGTCGGCTTTGTACTTAGTAGGATACCCAAGTGAACACCTCCTTTCGCCAGCAATGCCGGCAACATTTGACGCACCTTTCAAATTCAGATTCAATTCTGTTTTTGATGGAGCAGCGCAAATTTCTCCGATGCTTCAATAGCCGCGGAATCGTCTTGCTCAAGAAAGCCTAGTTCGTCACTTTCGCCCACGTTATCCGTCAAGATTTGCCCATACCTAGGAAAACATTCCATGTTAGTATCAGAGTGTATCATTTGATACCATAAATTATCATCTATTATATTTGATACCGCATATTATCATCTTTTCTTTATTGCTCTCCTTCTTTTATTTGGAACATCCAGAGTTAAAATAGACCAGATCGCACCTCCAGGCCGATCTTGTGGTAACCCAGGTAAGGCAAAATCTTTTACTCCTACCTCTGGACAAGGTGAACATTTCATTCACTATGAACGGATCGTCTTAACTATGTAGAACGAAGCATTAACTAAATAATCCTTCTTGATTCTGGGAGTAGGAAAACGGTTACATTTGTAAGCCAGGACGCATAGGCTCAATATCCATGGGTTCATCCTTTTTTTTCAACTAACAATCAGAAAGAAGCGTAAAATGGTGCGAAACAGCCTTTTGTGAGATAAAGTACAAGCCCATATAAAGATGAGCCTCTCATTCGCAATCTGCCTCGATGACGGTTGACGTGTGCTGCCTTTCTCGAGCCAACCCTGCAACTCGTTTTTTGTCTTCCCAACGATTCTTGGCCAGCAAGATTCCCGAATAGGGATGGAAATTCCCTTTCCAAGGCTTCAACTGTATTTCGTCTATGGCTTACCTCTTCAGAAACTCATTCATTCCTACTGTAAATAGGGGAATTTCTGGGGGATTCATGGTGAAGCAAAGGAGGTGGGAGGGTAGAGGGGAAGGAAGCAGTGGGAGTTCCCCCTTTCTTGCAAAATTCACTATTGATCGGTATCGATCTCTGTCGTTGCAACAAGTTCTCATCCTGACTCCTTTGCTTCCTAAGTCTCATTTATCTACTATCAAGAAACGCTGAACAGTGACTACCCTACCAATAGCGATACAAGTCGATATTGATCGATATCGATTGTTGCCAGTGCAGCAATGTTCCACAAAAGAGCGGTTGAAACTTCACCACATTCATCAACTGAAAGTTTTTTGAAAGTAATCAAGGACTTTGTACTGCTTCACACTTCTCGCAATTTCTTCCGTCAGGCAATGGCTAAGTAGGAAACAATCCACATTTCCTCCCTAAAGATACATCAAGAGAACCTATGATACCCAGAGATACCTGAAGGTAAAAGCAGAGCTCACCGGCATTTTGCGGAACAAAGATGCATGGTCTAATGTGATCTTCTATTAATGGGTGAGTTCTTACTCCCAGTTGAGCGTCGCTCTAAGAAGGGACCTCCTTTTGCAGATTAATGGGAGCGATTACCTCACTTACTTCCT
Source organism: Haemonchus contortus (assembly GCA_000469685.2). Classification (NCBI taxonomy): domain Eukaryota; kingdom Metazoa; phylum Nematoda; class Chromadorea; order Rhabditida; family Trichostrongylidae; genus Haemonchus; species Haemonchus contortus. Next base: position 8,193,744 of record LS997566.1, on the reverse strand, counting down.
TTCCCACATTTATCGCAAAACCATTCTCATTGATCTCACCTCTTCCGAAGGCGCCTTCCTGAAAAATTCATATGACCCAAATATTTCCCCGTCGAGGTCAATAAGCCGTCTGCCTATCGGATTGAACTTTACTTTTCAGTCTCCCTTCTTCGGCTAAACTTCCAATACTTTACTATTTACCATAGTAATGTGAATAACGAAGCCCAGAAGAATTCCCACCGCCTACACTGTTTCCCATTGCATTGCAATATGTTTGGTGATTTGTAGCCACACCAGGCTTTATTAGCATGGAGGAAAGATGTGATTCCATCTCCTTTGAACGCGTATTTTCTTAAGATGCATAGACATACCCCTTGGCTTCGAAGCCATTTGTTCCCAACAAAAAGTGAATTGAAAAATTTGCTCGGTTCCACCTTGAAGACTATGTCTTGCTAACTCATCTCATGAAGTGGTTTGCCGTTCTTCAGTGGTTTTTAGCCGCTCATAAACGAACTGCTCCGAGGTCCTCAATATACCCGAACACTTTTCAACTGTCAAGGATTTTACCGAATCTTGAACTTACTTTAATCAGCGCTATAATCATGGTGGCTCATTCCCTATTGTTGCCTGTGAACCAAGCTCATTCCCTAGATTTCAGTCTAGCTAGCCTCTACGGACTTGACAAATTACGGGGCGACGCTCATTCATCTAGGCCAAGCAGGTTCCAGAAAGTACTCTCTACTGCATTCATCGAAGGCTTCTCTCGGTCTTCTAAAATATTCCAATACTCTATCCCACTCCATCATCAGCCATATTACAAAAATATTGAAATTCAGGGGTGGAAATATTGCATTGTCTGATGGGGGCCTATCCTCCCACTAACAATTGTATGATGTCACATTCGCTGTTCACTTGCTATCGTTACCGCATTTATCAAGAAATTCGGAACTGGATTTCGAATCGTCACCAGGAGCACAACGGTAATGACGGGCAGTTCAGATGAGAACTCTGAGAACAATCGATATCGATCAATATCGCCTTGTACCGTTATTGGCCGGGTATTCATTATTCGGCTTTTCTTGTTAGTCTTGAGACTCTTAGGGAGCAAAGGAGTTATGATAAGAACTCGTTGCAACGACAGCGATCAGTATCGATCAATATTGATCCGTGATGGACTGGGTAGTCGTTACCCAGTTACAATGAGAAGTAAAGAGCCAAACTTTAAGGAAACAGAAAGACAATTAGAATTCGCTGCAATGGCATCGCTCAGTATCGATTATTCGATACTAACCAGCCAATCAGTACTGATTGCACTGTAATCAATCGACTATACATACCCCCCCCCCCTCATCCCACCTCCCTTCCTGCTCTCCCCATCATGCTTTCCCCCTTATGAAGACCATATGATTGATTGTAAGCAGGAATCACCATAATAAGGGTGGGTACTCACTTTAGCCAACCATTCGAAGAATTCTCCACAAAAACTTCGAACGCTTTACATTTCTTTCCACTAGAATTTCTCTGTTGACGTTCTTTTTAGTAATGTATCCTAATTTCAAGTTGTCTCAGCCGTACTGCTCAACTTTGGTTTGCGAAGCCTTTTTGTGAGGCTGACGGGCTTCATTTATAACTAGGCGTTGCTTGGTTCCAATGACTGGCTTCCGTTCTCTCCAGTACATCCTCTCAATTGACACTCCATTCCGCAGATCACTCTTCTTTGCCGTATGGGCATTACCTATCGTAATACCTTGAATTGATTACTGTATAATATCGTAGTTTTTAATAGTTAATCAGCTATCTGTAGTTGATATAGTTACTACTGAATTTCTTACTCTAACAAACTAAGCCAGAACTCCATACTATTCGCTAATTGTCAGCAAGCTCTCATTCAGATTGTTACTAACATACATATTAGGCGCTTGAATACCTTCAAATCCTCTTTTCTAGGCTCGTAGATATTGGCCATTCACTGCCTCTTCTCATATCCGACCTTGAATTTTCGTGAGCAGCTAACCAAAAATAATTACTCCTAAAAGCATTGCCTCAGAAAACTCCATGGTTGATGTATCGATGATGACGACGACGAAGATGATTACCCCTGAATGTGTCCCGGATTTATGATGTGCACCTCTTGGGTAAGGGAAGGAACCCAGGTCCGGCCATAACACCAGTCAGATTTCTTGGAACGCACCGAAGCTACTTTCTCCTGAAACAGCTCAAGAAGCCTCAGGTTTGTAGGATTTTCAGGAGCGATTCATCAATCAGAAGATAACGAGGATGACCTTTCATGTCATAGATTCCTTCTTTCTATTTATTTTCTGGGGATAAGACCTCTTTCCTCGTTTCTTTCCCTTTCTTTTTCTTGAAAGTTGAAAAGAAGGTTTCTGAAGGGATTGGGGAGGTTCTCTTTCACCTAGTGTATATGGTGGATCTCGTCGTTGGATTTTTAATCCATTGGTTTTTTTGTTCTACTTCGCATTTCGCTAAGAATAGCCCGTTTCTTCATGGCCATTCTCTGCGATTACTGTAGCTCAAAAACTCACCTAGTCGAGTACTGGATTTCAAATTTATGAGCTCTATTTTCCGAGTCAATTGTATTCAGATTTGAGCATGTCTGGTTATCCATTCTGAGCAGTGTTCTGGGATGCCTTGACTCTCTTTCCGCTGATCGCTTGAGGTAATCAAGCAATGGCAGAGATAGTGAAGTGACAGGAGGCGCACCATCCTTGGATCCATGGTCCGGGGATCGAATCCCGAATCGGTGCTGTCCTAAGCCAGCCGAGAATAACATCTCTCTGGGGTGGATACTCGGTGCCTGGTTTATCTGGGAGGATAAAAGCACCGTTTTACACATCAACTGGCACGGAAGTCATTGTGTGGGCCCCAGACGCATTTAAAACGCTTCTACGGCTCTGAAAGGAAGTCGGTTGCGTGGAAGGATGCCAGAAGCAGGTTTGATTACGCTGAAAGACCATCTGGTCAGACCAAAGGATTACGGGACCCCAAGAGTGGTTGACGATTTGCCAGAAAGATCACCATCAGGCGCAGATGTTTCGAGAACAGCCCCTCTTTAGGAAAATTTAGGCTCCGCTCAGAGAGAGAGGTGTCGGGAGGAAAAAGGCTGGGTTTTTGTCCCCAACAACAACCAAGCCTTTCTCCTCCCGACACTACAATTTTCTCGGGCGAACCTTGCATTCCCACAGTATGTTGTTCAGTGCTTTCATTTAGAAGTAGGAGAATGCTCTGCTTTGCCAAGCGCATATAGCCGAAAATCAATTTATGACTCATTTCGTTTCCCATTCTTTGAATGTGTATCCAACCGAATCAACCAAGGAAGTTGTTTATTGGAAATCTATTTTCTAGATGTTCAGCCCCCTTTTCATATGATGAAGGCTTCTTTCATCATAGATTATTAGTCTTGTGAACGTGATCCGTTATCGTTGTCTGGCTGTTGTACTTCAGTTCTTGCTCACTTAGGGAACTTGACATCTGGGCTGCATCTGCTTTCCACTTGGACGGTTTCTCTGTCATTCTTGGAATCTGATGTCTTCGGAGAATTTCCATGCAGCCTATTGAAGTTTCCTCCTTCTTTCACCGCTCCCGGACAAAGGAGTGTCACCCTGTGAATGTGGTCGGAAGATTCGGAATTTACAGCCGTTTTTTGCTTACATTTCTGATGCACCTGTGCTTCATAGAATCACCCCAGAAGAATGACTGGAAGCCTTCATCGTTTTGATCTTTATACATTTCCTGAGAATGATAAAAACCTGTTTTGCATCATAACTCTGAAGGTTTGGGTATTTTCCATCTATGCGTCGTTGCCTTTCAGAATTCTCACTCTTACTCAACGGAATACAGAACAGCCTCCCCGTTGAGTGTGAGGTTCGAACCTTGACTGAGGAGGCTGTGAAATAGTGGCAAGACGCGCACTATCTCACACACATGGTCAGAGGTTCAAATCCCGGATCGATATCTGTATAGACCAACCAAGCCTTCCATCCATTCCAGCTCGGTGAATCGGTACCAGACTCGGCTGGGAGGATAAAAGCACCGACTTGAACATCGGCTGGCTAGAGCAAATCATTGTATAGGCCAGATACGCACTCATGCGCCACTACGATTCTGAATGGAAGTCGAGTGCGGGGCGCATCCCTCAAACGGGATTGATTAACGCCAAAAAACTTTTTCCTTTATCCTTTGCCTGGTTACGGCATCATTCACGAAATCCACGTTGGAAATTGCTTTTTTTAGGATTCACTTTGTATACACGCTTGAAGGCACCTAGCTCGTTAAGGCTTTTCTAAAAGGGTAATGAAATAGGTGGGTAGTGCTTATACTCTGAATACAGGGAGATGGGCATGGATACATCAGGTAGGAAACCTTCTGAGAAACCTTTAACAAGGAACATCGCGTCTTCATTGGAAAACCTCCAACTTCAGATCAATGATGGAAGGATAAAATCTTTGGGCGTTGAACAATCCCGTCTGAGAAATGCGCCTCGCATTTGACTTCCATTCAGAATCGTAGTGGCGTATTGAATGCGTATGTGACCTATACAACGACTTGCGATGGCCAGCCGATGTACAAGTCAGTGCTTTTATCCTCCCAGACAACTCTGGTGCCAATTCACCGACCCCGGAGGGATGGAAGGCCTGGTTGGCCTAGGCGGGCATCGAACCGGGATTCGAAGGCGTTAGCATACGTGTGTGATAGCGCGCCACTTGCCACTACACCACCCTCCGCCTTGAAAGAAATTCGTTATAGTTCCACGATTGTGGTTCTTTATTTCTTCTCCACTCGGTTACCTACATTTTCCGGCTAACCTCTTAGAAAGCTCCTTGACCTTATCGTTCGCCTAGATGTCGCCCTGCGTTCATTACAAAAAGCGGTGGCGGTACCGTCGTCTCCATTTGATTTCGCTGATCTCAGTTAGTGTCTTGGTTCCCATGGGGTCGACGGAAACTACTAATACCTATAAAATTGGCAAGAACTAGCGTTCGGGTCCTTATGGGCTATTTGACTTCATGAAAATAGCTCAACCTAGAATCTAGAGTGTGTTGATGAATAATTTATTGAGAGACCTCCTGGAACTTGGGGGTAGGGGCACTTTGCTTTTTGACTTGACGTTTTACTCCCTTTCAACTTTACCCAGCGTCAAACAGAGGAGTAGGGGCAGTTTGCTCTCAGTAGCTGGAGGATGTAGACAAGGATGGAATGCAAGTCAGGAGATGAAGCCCTAAAGTCTTGAGTTTCGAAGGAAGTCTTGGGGCGTCAATCAATTCCGTCGGAGTGATGCGCCCACACAATCGCCTTCCATTCAGAATCGTAGTGGCATATTGAATGCGTATGTGGCCTATACAATGACATGCGGTGTCCGGCTGATGTACAAGTCAGCCCTTTCATCCTCTCAGACGAGTCCTCCACATGATAAAGATGGGGAGGAGAAGGGAGCTGAGGGGGGGGGGGATGGTCATGTTCCTTCCACACTCTCGCACCGAAAAGGCTGGATGGAGCGCTCCACAACTGTCTTTCAGGCCTTTCTCGCTGCTTGCTCAATGTGGATTGAGGAAGATTTGTAAAAGGATTAAGGAAATGAATTTCTGAATTTATCCGTACGATTTAGCCGTCATGAAAGTGTGGTATCACATGACAGTTAGCGCCGATTACGATTTCGCTAAATTGGCTTGGAAAAAGGGATGTCTTCGAGAAAACAAAATAAGCCTCCAATTCATGGCTGTGCAAAAAAGTCAACTGAGTTTCGATTTTTGTGAGAAATCCACCTGAAAAGCTAATAAACTCAAAGCAGCTGCTTAGTAGAAGAAGATAATTGCTCATATCCAAAACTGGCTTCAATGAAATTGAGTTCATGCATTCGATGATAATGACCTTTACAAAAAAAGCAGAAGTATTTTTCCATTACGTTTGGATGCAAAGCCGCCCAGAAGGGAACTAGTGAACTAGTTAGGAAGGAGTGCCTCTTGAACGTGGGTGCGGGTAAACCTCCCCGGAATCGTGTCGCGCTAGATCGTTTTAAATTTCTAGTGAATGGTTAGAATAACCTTCACCTGCATACCTTTCCCGGACTGGTTAAACGTCTTGGGGGTTTTTAAGAGAATTTGCACCAACTCTGAGCCGATAAATTGGGGCGAGAGGAATCCTTTCTGCACTCTTCCTGAGTACCCAAAAACCATGCAGATATTACAACCAGGAAACCCTTATGTGAATAAGCAATTTGTGCTCGTACTTCAGACAACTCGCCCACCCCCTTTATTATTGTTCTTCTTTTTTCTGACCTGAAACCTATATAGCTCAAGTTTCAGAGTGATATTCGAGAGGACAATATTGGAATAGCTAGCTTTCCCAGATACCCATTTTTATCCCTCTCAGGTAACTTCCTGTCTGTTCTGAGCTAGCTAGTGCGTTTGGAGCGCCTTGTCCAGCATATTGGATGTTCACGGCTCATATTCCTCGATTTGCAAACGAAATTGACCTATAGGAACAGAATTGGGGGAGGAATCCATAACCATCCACTGACCTTAGTTCTGCAGTTCTGAACTTGTTTTGATCTACAGTAGTAGTATCACATTTTCATTTTACCTCTTCGCTCTTCATTCTTTTTCATTTCTCAACCTAGACAGTCCCCTTCTTTTTCTTGGTTATGAAACTTCCCTGTGTTTGGATTAAATCATGGAGTCGTTGAAGTGGTAGAGGTCGAGGAGATGGTAGTGGTTGAAGCTGGGTTTCAAGGTTGGTTCTATAGTGGTGCTGCTATTCTATAGCTTAGTGAATCCCAATACTCAAAGCCAATGTAGAAGCCCCCATGTAGCGGGGGCTTCTACATGGGCTTTGTGTATTAGATTTCAATCGATGATATCTTTTGAGAAGTACCATTCATGATGCATTGGCTAGTAGGACTCTAAAAAGATCATTTAAAAAGTACTCCCGTCACTAAAGTTAGTAGCGCACCTGCACTCCGTGTCATCTGACGATGAGATCGCAACCTTTCCACTGTTATGCCTTTCGTTTTCTAATCCCGCTGTTATGCTTTTCTCTGCGATGACCTCTGCAAAGGACAGCCAGTTTCCTTTTTATTTTCCTTAGTTTCTGAAGTTGAAAATGATATTTTCCTGAAAAGCAGGTGGTGTTCGATAATGCCCTACAAAACCTCCTTTTCTACTTGGTAACTCTATCCTTGCTACTACTTTGCTGAAGTGGCCAACACTCAAGTTTTCCATTTTTACTCAGCAAGTTTTCGAAGTTATCATGCTTTTGAGACGTGTTCCTCCACCACCCACCCCTCCTCCCTGCCTTCCATAGTTTACTAGTGGATCAACATTCTTGCTTTCAAGAGGGGGAATAATAAATCACGGGAAGCGGTTGTCCCTCCCTTTGTTGAAAAATTATGGGAAAAGGGAAAAGCTACGATATGCACGCAGTATTGGGGTGTTTGGAGAGTATCTACTGGGAATTTCGCAATATTTTCATACTGATTGTTTCTGGAATATCCTCTCTATAGGGAATGATATGAAAGAAAACTGTCCATCTGCAGTTCCCAATTTCTTCAGTTTATCAAATGAATTTTCAACCAGCCCTCCAAAACGAGGCTCGTCTTCGATCTTTTAGTTACAGTTTGGTAGATGAAACTCAGGAGGGGCTCAGAGTCAAATATCGGATAGGTTTGGCAGCGACTGAGCGATTCTCATGTTCATAGGGATACGTGTCGAATAAGTGGTTGACAATTCGGAGTATAAGATTGATAGGGGGCCAGATATCTTGAGGTGGTTAATCACTGGAACTTTCAGATCTTGAAAAAAACACTCTTATACTGTTGCGAATCCTTCGACGAGTACATACTGAACACCTTAGCGATTCTGTTTTTTTCTCAAACAACTTCAGGAGCATTTTTACAAACGCATTGGGAACACTTGAATACGTTCCACTAAACACGCCCACCTGTCCCTGAGTGTCCCCATTGGGTTGTAACGGGCTGATTGAATGCCGGGACGACATAAATATCCACAGGCGCTTTTTGAATGCTCTTGAAGATTCACTTATCTTGTGAGCTCACTTAACTAATCATTCCACTCCGACCGATCTGACATTATTCCATTTTTCCGGTATCACTTCGTGACTCATGATATTCAGGCGTAAACCACTCGATCATTCGATTTTGTTGATTTTGACGCATTCAGTGCTGGTGTACACTTTGTTGATTGGTTTACTGGTCACTACGACAACAAACAATCCGTATATGTATATGTGGAACGTCGCATAGACAAAGCTGACGGCATAGACGACTACATCGACGCCATCAAGGTCTTAGGAGGGGATTCCGGGGAATAAGCAGGAGGAGGATCGTTGCCACGGCGGCCATAAAACCGTAGTGCTGTTGTCAGTCGATACGATGCTATCGTATCGACTGAAGCGCACCTGCGCTTCATCCCAGGTGAGATCGCGGAAATGTGCTCATTGTCAAGTAAGCTTTTACTATTTCTTTGTTACTACCGAATGTAAGCAGTAAGTAGGCGCAGTCCTTTTCAAAGGGCATGTCGTTTTTTCTTTCCTCGTCTTTCTCTTTGTTCAGAAGGGTTTTTTTCAAATCAGGTGATATTTGACATTATCTGAGAGAGACTATTATCAACTGCAACTACATCTGTCGCAGCAATAGAGGAGCACCTTCTCAGATGCCCACTGAAAAGTAATTGTGATCAGATACCAATACTTTCATATTTCCCCCCTGTCTGTAGCTCTGAGGGCACAGTTCAGTTCATGGTTTTTGAGATTTCCTCTATAGGATGGATTCGATGCCCTTGTGTACAAAATCTAGCTCTTTTAAATTGGAAACGGCTCAGTCAGGGCGTTATAAAGGCTCAAACATTGTATCATGTGTATCCTTGGACGAGTTTCATCGACATTGTAGAGGCACCAATCACAAGAGAACCCATGTAGGACGTTCAAACAACTTGACATGACCCATAGCAACAAGGAAAGGCAGTTCTGTACGGTTCTGGCTTGATGAAGTCAGCTCTTTGCGCAATTGCAACAACTGGAATCTCGTCCGAATACCCCTTCTATGTTATTCCAATCATGGTAATCTCGTCCAACCTCATTTGCTCTACTGTTTGGGAGCCATATTTTTTCGAAATCCGCGGATTCTCTCGCTTTCTTCACTACCGAAAGACTGAATTATTCCCAACCTTACCTCCGCCTTGAGAATAAAAGGGGGTACCTCAAAACTATCGTGAACTGTGCCTTTAACCTGCACTATCCTTTTGTACTGGCTTCTGAGAATCGTATCAGTTCTGGGCAATCACTAAGAAACTCTAGCAAACCGGTATTGAGCATCTTACAGTTCCTCTGCTCTACTTTGCACTTTTGCCGGGAACGGGAGCTTAGGGGTTCATCTACGTGGTAGCTCGTGACAGCACTTTTCCAGTAGTTCTGCTTAGATTCCCGCTGATCGGATGAGTGCATGACGCTGAGCTCTACGTGGGATTCAATCCAGCTAAGAGCACTAGCACTTCTGAGCCCTTATCTGGATTGAGGATAAGCCAGCGGGGGCACTATCTTGATCCGTGGCATTTCATAATTCAAGATGATAAACGTAAGTGATGTCAACGTCATCACAAAAGAGTACTCTTGATAGCAATAATAGTAATAACAATAGTGATAAAATCGTAATGGCAGCGATAACTATATTACTAGTGAGCAGATTTATTCCTCATTCATTTATTTGTTTATTTATTATTTGCACTCAAGGTGTACTCCACAGAGATTAAAAGGCGAAAACGAACGATTATGTGGAATGATTAGTGGTAGTAACCTACTGGTGCTGTCATCATCACACGTTCATTTTCATTTCTTTCCCCATTTAAGTTGAGCACAGTTTCTTCAGGAAAATTATTTTTTACGAAAAACATTCGAAAACTACAAAAATCAGTTTTCCCCACTGGCTTGTTCTTCTCCGAACAGCAGCCGCACGCCGAACATTAGGTTTTTCTAATTTCCGTTGAGTATCTAATTTTTCTAATTTCAAATATTTTCTCGCTTGATCGCATGGTCCCGTTACCGTAAGCATATGAGCGAACAAAGAGCTATACACCGAACCCTGTACTGTAAGGAGTGCTCTCCTATCGGGGTTCACGAACCAATCTGAATTGAGTCGCATAGAGTTTTGATTTTTTGAGTCTTCTGAAGTTTGATTGTTTATCTGATACTGAAAATATAAAATACTAAGTGATAAAGAAATACGAGAACAATCTGGTATTGAAAATACAAAAAAATTACATGAAGAATATCGTAAAGTGAGCGGCTCTAATTCTGTGATCTGTGATGCCGACATCTCAGTAATCCTAATTCACGTGTTGGTAGCGAATACAAGGTTTCGGAGATTTGCAGTAGGATTTCTCTTTTTTTGGTTTTTTCCTTGAGCTTCTAACCTTCTGCAACAAATTTCAAAGAAGCATCACATCTAGTAGCAGTGTCTTTAACATGCTCAGAGCTTTCATTCTGCCGTCAAGTCGAGGTGTGGAAAAATCATTACAGTATGAAATGAGCTGAAATCTTTAAAAATTTTTCAAACAACCGTACGGGAGCTCAAAGGCCGCCAAGCTGCCTAATAGGATCTTTACATTGTCTACGATTAATGACTAATCTGCATAAATACTTGGACAATGTAGCTCTTTGACTAGGCAGTGATCAGTTCCTTCCGCATGCATGCCCACTGTTATACTGATATACTTCTGTTTAGAACAGTAGTGGTCTTTTTTTAATGCAGTTAAGATTAACAGGCTAGTTCTAGGATGGAGTAGGAGATCGTGTAGAAGTGTAACATTAAGTAACAGAGTTCTTACTGAGGTCCATATCTGAGAGGGAGAGGAACTAGCTCCGGTATTTGACTTTCCTTGACGCCATGCTTGTCCCCTCACACCTTTTTCGCCCAGATTTCTTTGAAGTTTTTTGAAAGTCTATTTTTACAGCTTCCGTTCGTTGGGGGAATGTGCAGTGCCAACAGCTCTCAGGAATGCCTTTCCTAAAGCACGTTCTCTGGTTGCCCTTGCCGTTTTCATGACATTCTCAACTGTTAAGCTTCCAATGCTACGAAGTACAACACTTACGTACGCTGCTGCTTTAGTGCAAAAGCTCCTCGAAAACATTAGGGTGATTTGATGACGAACTGTTCAGAGCTCCAGGGACAGTTAGTAAATCCAGAGAGGCTTAGGATGACGAAGGGAGCAGACAGTCTGAAGCGATTTCCCCGTTGACGCCAAAGCTGGCTCGCCTACGAAGAACAGATTTAGCCTTGAGCAAGGCTGATGGACGTGCCATTCACCTCCGCATTATTACGAAGAATCTGCTCTTCTCATGCCAAAAGCGGAAGTCAGTACAATACTTTTGTTAGGGTCGACTTCGCCTTGGCTGGGATGCAGAGGGAAACGTGAAATGTCCTACCCAGGAAATCCGGTGTAGGAACTTATGCTCGAACACCGTGTCGCGCACGCCTCATCTTCCATTTCGGTGGGTGATTGGAGCGCACAAAGAATGGGTTAGGCCGATTGGTTGCAGTTTGGTTACAGTCACTACAGTTTTCTTTCCCGAATGGATGCTTGCGTCCTGCAGAAATTGGGCCTTAATACCTTCACTCTTGAGGAACAGAATGTCCTGACTTTTTGAGAAATTCATTTTTCAATTTCAAAAAAAAAACACTTTTTTCTGCTCCAACAGGGCTACAGCAAGTTTGGGGGCTGGGTGCTTTGCATGGTATTGTCGTGCAAATTTGTAAAGCTGACAAATAAAAATATATCTACCGTAACCCCTCTTCTCTCTCATACTACCACTAGTCTACTCATATTTGTTATTTTACGATCAGTAGGGAATTGTATTGGACACGAAATCGTGTTCAATTTTTCTTCATGATCAATGGGGGCCAGATGATGCAGTGGTCAAACGACCTTACAAATGGTTATCCAATCAAATCGGAATTACACTATTCCGGAATGAAAGCGGGGGATGATGAGCATAGGTAAGCCCAAAAAATATTCGATCGGTTCTTCACCATTCTGTTTTTCTATTAATTTACGTAATGACTGATAACCATACACAGTGCTTTCCTTACCTGTAACAGTTACACTTATCACCAGTGCAGACCTTACGCTTGATTCCTGGAGGGAATTGTACGGTCAGTTTGGTGTGCCTCCAATTAGCGAAGCGTGCGCACAAACACCTGGACCACTGTCAGTTTGGTGTGCTTCCTAGACCAGCAAGATCAGCAGTTTTAGTCGGAGTCATTAGTCGAGATTCCTGCAAAGGTAATTAATCTCGACTTTCCTCAGCCCTATAGGGTGAGAGGAGCAGTTCCCATATACGGTACCAATTACAGGGTAACAGCGATTTAGTGTGTTATTCTGGGGTATGAAGAAGTTCTTCTAGCTTCTTCAATGCACGGTATGTGGAAGGTGGTCTCATAGACGAACCTGTTAAATCTGTTCGCTTGACGCTCGTCCGTTTTTCTGGCAGAACCCGTAGAACCCTAGCTCGGCTTCGAAATGACCCAAAGTTTCTTTGAGTTTTTTTTGGTTGTCCTCAGAGGGAAGATTCAGCCGTTATTCGATCATGATCCATCATTTACCTTTTTATGCACCCTTTAAATCATCTTCCAGACCTGCTTTCAGGGATCGAAATCGCTTTTGTTCTCTTCTGTCACAAAACATCATTAATTACTGGGAGATTGAGTAATTTCAGAATGAGTTTTGTAATGCGCGAAGCTCACGTAAGCGCAAACGCTTGGCTCATTCTTGGCCGTCACAAATCGCTCTCCTAATTCTGGCAGAACTCACTTTTTTCCTTTTCGCATGAAAATTAAGTTCATTCGTGATTATCATGTTAAATTCCTGTTGGAGCATTTTTCAAGTGTATCGGTAATCCTTCCCTATTATAAACGAGAAGCCAGTAGAGGCTTAGAAAATTCCTTTGCTGGTACCTTGCTTACTATCGAAAAGCGCGAGCGTTCTACATTCTCCTAAAACACACAAGCAGGCCGTTGGGTTAATCAAACCTGGAGATATCTTAACCAATAAGGTAAGTTGAGGGAAAGGACGTCATGTGCATCATGGAAGACTTCATTTTGCGTTCACAGTGCGCTTGTTCCGAAAAGCCTCCTTCTATTAGAAAGTGATTGCTGGAATAAAAAGAAATCCGGTCATGCACAATTTCTCTCCTTTGAATGAAGCTCCTTGGGTTGCTTTGTGCCCTAAACCCAACTCTGTAAGCTAAGTGCTAGTCAAAATTATCTTTCTGTGAGCTTCTTATCCTCTAAAGACAGCCAACAAAGTATCACCGTAGAACAAGTCCTTCGGACTCCAGTAACACCTATCAGCTGCCCTCACCGGGGTCAGTAACTTGGTGCTAGACTTGTATGGGAGGATAAAAGATCGGCAACTGAGTTGTGGATCGGCTTGTCACATCGACATTGTACAGGCGACATACCCATACCCGAACCCCACCGAACCGGTTCTGAACAAAATGATTGGATTGAGGGGCCTCCCAAAGACGGGAGCGGTTCACTTCGCGAGGCTTCATCTTATACTATCGTTAACACTGGTACTATGCCCTTTCTATCAATATGGTGATAATGGGCAACGAAATGTTCGTTAAGAACTACATTATTCTAGGATATCAAATAACTCATCATATATCCACCTTGCTTTCCCTGTGTATCCGCTGAGATCAATCCCTCGTTGCCCTGTGTGCTATCACTCTTGGGAAGGAGAAATATAAGTTAAAAAACAGGAAACATAAAAAAAAGCACATGATCGTAATGTTCTGGCAGCTATGGCATCATTGACAGAATTTCGAATAATTGATGTGTCTTAACTTTACGTTTCTGGGCTCGCTGGCTGTCTCATTAGCATGGTCCTGCTCAGTGATTAGGTGAACTGAACCAGTCAAAGGCAGTCGAATGATTACTTGGATATAAGCGAGTTGAGGCTCTGATGAAGTGAAGAGGACTAAACCCGCTAATTTTCAGGTGACTGTTGAGAAGAGACAAGATTTATACCAGTTCCTTAAAAGCAAAACCATCCTATTACTCGGTTCCCAACCGTCACAATGGAAAGTGGATACCGTTCTTTTTTCTTTGACTTCAGTTTCTCGCTCTATCATTTCCCGACCACTTCGCTTTGACAACACCCCACAGCTCTTCCCTTCAGCCTTAATTTATGAGTACATCTCATTCGTGGAGCTCACCGTCTTTGAATTCTGTCTATGTGAGATTACCGAAGTAAGTAGGGACTGTTGCTGATACAGTCATTGAAAGTAGAGTGGGAAGGAAAGGAATAGAAATCAATACAAAACGTCCTTATATAGCGCATTCGCTTTGGATTTAGCATGCAAGGCTGAGACCAATGCCCAATCGAATGCATGTCCACTGTCGATCCAAGGGACTCTAGACGGATTCATGGCGCAATCAAAATGTAGGCGCTCCCTAATTTTGAAGTGCAAACTTGCAGGGCCCGTCGAGCTAAGGAACGCACAAGATTCAGCGTAAAAGGGAATGCAAACAAATTGAATCAGAAAGTGAAGAATTGCAGATTTGAGTTTTTGTTTGTCGCTTCAAAGAAGGTATTTCTGAGAAAGATGCATAAGAATTCAGTCCTGAGTGAGTACTTTTGAGATTTTAAAAACAATCAGGAAGTTGAAAGAAGCAGGAGCGAATACAAGAAAACTAAGACAAAAAATCGCTCTGGATTGGTAAAGTATATAGGTAAGCCAAAAGTAGAGAAGGAGTTAAGGGGTAGGATAGCAGGTAGGATGGCAGAGTGAAGCTTCATAAAAGTTCTGCGAAACACTGTGTAGTACGCTCTATACAATACCCCCAGTCCCCATTTTACTCATCTTACTTGGCTACAGGCTCCTGCATATCGGTAAATAGGAGAATAGGAATGTGAATCAGTCCTAATGATAAGGAGTAGACTAAAATTGGAGCTCGAAAGACGTGAACTTTTCGTTTAACTTATTTATTTATTTTTTTTCGAATTGTACAATAGTTTTTTCTCGTGATCTTCTTCAAAACCAGTTTTTCTGCTGTTGGGGTACTCAAGCAAATGAATAGATAATTAAATGAACGGATGAAAACGGTACTTGTTGGGAGAAGCCCTATTTTTGATCATTCGATACGTGCTGTCTAAGTAGCGGAGGTGCTGTTGGGGTGCTACAGGGTGCGGCAAAAGTTCTGGCAAAGGCCCGTCTCGGGTTCTCTATAAAAAATGAGGCCCTCGATCTCGATAGGATCTGGGCCAGTATTCACTGCAAGTCCTCTTCTATACATTCCACAAATTGGCCGTCTTGAGTATGCCATTTTACAAAGTGGTGACAAGCAAAGACCAACGAGCCTCCATACTGCTCCTCCATCTGGCTGGGTGCACGGCAAAGACCATCTTCAAACAGCTCCAGTTTCCCTTAGGAACCATGTACAATAACGTCAACAGGTACAGGGCGACAGGAACTATGGAGGACAAGCCCAAAAAAGGAAGACTGAAGAGAGCAACGACAAAGGGGATAGCGAAAATCATTCGAGAGAAAATCCGCCGCCATCCTCGTAGGTCCAAGAGATAAACGGCTCTTGCGGTCGGAATTTCTACTCGATCTGTCGGAAGGATTGTCACCAGCCACCCTCGACTTCGCTGTTATAAGATTAGAAAAGCTCACATGTATATGAAAAAATCTAGGCTCAAAAGATGTAAGGAGCTTTTAAAGTGATTTTTGCATTCACGGCACAGTAACCTTTTCTTTTTCCTTTTCACTGACAAATGTCTGTTTTCAACAGACCATTTCCTTAAAACTCAAAACGATGGGATGATAGCGGGAAGCCCTGCAGAAGCCAGCAACATGGAGGAACTGCTCAGCGATCTGTACAACACAAGTCGTTGATGGTTTTTGGGGGCAATCACATCGGACGGCAAGATGCCCCTGATTTTCTTGAAGAAAGGGGGCAAGGTGGATAGCAAGACCCACTTAGAAGGCGTGTTAGAGAAGGAGGAACTCTCCTGAGCAAAATCCCATCTCGGCAACCGGACATGGACTTATCGACAGGACTCAGCTCCAGCACAAAGGTCCAAGGTGCTGGTGCGCAACGCACTTCCTAGACTTCATCTCGTCAGACGATTGGCCTCCAAACAAAGCAGGTCTGAACCCATTGGACTATTCTGTGTGGTCAGTTCGTAAGAGAAAAGCCTGCTCTACTAAGCATAGAAGTTTGGATGCTCTACGTGCAACTCTTGTCGAAGCATGGGAGGATTTGGACGAAATCTACCTCCGTGCCGCCGTTGACGCATTTCCTAGGCAAGTTTCAGCCTGTACTCGCACGAAAGGAGGCTATATCGAGGTCTAGTTCGTTTCTGTGATCTATATAGCTGTTTACAAATGCTGTTGGAGTTGTATCATATATCGATCGATTTGACCATTTTACGATCGTAGTTGCCGTTGCCAGAACTTTTGCCGCACCCTGTATAACACCCACATGGTTCTGGGATCAACTGCCAATCTATTCCCTTCAATCCAACCAAGCCTTCCGTCTCTCCGGATCGCTTGATTGGTACGATATTCGTTTGGGATGTTAAAAGCACAGACTTGTACATCGGTTGGTCACCGCAAGACATTGTATAGGCCACATTCGCATTCAATACGACACTGCGATTCTGAATGGAAGTCGAATGCGTGGGTGCATCTCTCAGATTGGATTCGGCTGATTCGGAGGTGATTCGCTGAAACGAGAAGAGAGGGAGGATCAAGTGGAATGAATGAGATAAGGGGGCAGAATTTAATAAAATTCTTTTTTGGGTAAAATTTCACAGCACCCCTGTTTACTCTTCCATTCCATCATCAGATGTTTTCGCTGTACTACTGGACTAGGATGACTAATTAAGCAACGTGATTATCCTGTGTTGTTGAAAAGATCCCCCGTAATGAATTGTACTCGGCGAGCACTTTGACTGGTAGCCTATGAATGAGTATTGTGAGCGCCAAATAGTTTATCTTCGAATTTTTCTGCGAATTCGCCTTGATTGAATTTTATTCCATGCATCAAAAGTGAAAATGTTTGTTATCAAATTTAGCTGCGCTGAGGCTGGGGCCACAGGCCACAGAAGAAGTGTACTTTTCGAAAAAATTCAATTTGAAAAGCTCACTATCCGAAATCGAGTAAATCGCACGATTTTCCTACGAGGACGGACAAGCTTTTCGTAAAGCTCGTAAACGTTTTGGTTTGAAGGCTGAAATGAGCTTTCTTGCCGAGAAATTAGTGGTTTTTCACGTCTCACAACTCCAGCCCACCTAACAACCCACGCCCATACAAAATATGTTCAGAGAGCTACAGAGCCTACAGCTAATTAGTCCGAAAGAATTCTGCCCAAAACCCATGTAACAGTTCCATAAATGATCGGTTAGGAACCGATGCTCTTGGGTTTGATTGGAATCACCAAGAAAGATCATTTCCGCAGGTGCTAAAAGCTGCTACACAAGAGATCAAGGGTGGCCGGGAAAATTGGTAGTCTAGGGGTTCCCGGCTAGTCCGGTACCAATTTTAACGTCCCAGACGAGTCTAGTACTATGTAACCTGCAGCTGATCGGGGGAAGACTCTTGCTTCTAGCTCCTCCCTGAGGATTGATTACGCCTTCAACTAGCAGCGTTCTCAGACTTTATTTTTCATGGTAAAAAAGGATTAGGACATTGATTTCCTTGAATGGTCAGTGTGTTATGTAGGTTGGGAATGTATAGCTCTGGTTCCCGTAAACAATGTCTATATACTACTATGAAGAGCCAGAACAAATAGAAGTGATTCTGTCGGATTATTAGCTTAGTAGTAGTGGCTAATCCTGGAACAGAATTGTTTTTCACTTCTGCATCGTGGATTCCAGATGCTGACCGCTCTTTATTGAGTTTTCAAGCACAGATATAATATAGCCTTCAAATTAGGGCTGCTTGTTCGATTTCCCTCTTGCCGTTTTTCCCTACTACTTTGTAGTAACTTCGGAAGTACAAAACTTCGAGTCTCTTTCTTAGTCGACTTTTCCCAGTCCAGCCAACCTGAAATATCGGCAGAGGCATGCCATCGTGCTTTAATGGCCCCTGGAATTTTAGTCTACCGTAAAGCCCCTTCCCTCTTATCAAACTAATTAGAACATTACTTGCTAAGATCTTTGTCATCGATGAGTACATAGAAGTCTAACGAAGGTTTCCATCAAAAGAATTCCTATCCTGAAAAACTACGAAAATTGAGAAAACTAGCAATTCAATCCATTTTTGGGACCTAGAGACTAGTAGTACATGATTGATTTCGAGAAACATCCCTATAGAGGTGTTCTACGGAAACTTGAAATCCGATCTTTCGTGGTGTGAGTCGTAGTTCATCGGTAGGGTTGTTCATATTTCTGACACGTAGCCAACACTTCATAGATCGGTTCTATGCAGTTAGGCTAGATTTTACCTTAAGCGATTTTCTTAGTCCGAATTCCTTAGATTTCGAAAACCAAGCGTCCCTTGGTACCGTAGCTCAAACTGAAGGTCCTGCTTGGAACGTATAGCTAGGAAGATTAGGAAGCCTCACATCAACATGTTTTCCACTGTTTTCGGATCGCCCTTTGCCCTTTTTGTGGTGGACGAAGTACCTAATACGTCCTCGTGAGGTATCTCTTCCACCTCACACTGACCGATTACTGTGTCACTTAACTCCCGAACTGTCTTTGTTTAAGGTTGTTTGGGCTTAGGACACCCCCATATCATGGTTATTTACGCCTTTGTGGATTATGCCTAGCTCTAGCATCGGACTCGCCAAATGCTTTTCATTGCTACGCGTCATGGGACATATGTTCTCTTGATTACGGGTTTTCAGAATGAATGCTGTCAATTTTCCCCCTGCCTTGCCTATTATTTTCCATCCTTTTTTCGAATGCCTTCCATTTCATCTCATTTCACTTTGGAAACCTCAACGATAGATGTTGTAAAGCGAAAGCATTCGTTATCCATCATGATCACGGAAAGGTCATGTCAACATATTTTCCATGCTAAAACTGATTTTGTAGATGAAACTTTTTGAAAAGATGCTCGCTACTAATTTGATCATAACTTTGTAAAATAACTGGCCATGTGACAGTAAGCGCAGACGTTTTCAATGGAAAGACACGGTTGGAATCACGATAACTTTGGAGTAACCAGTTTCAGACCAATAACAGAAGTTGGAGCTCAGACTAATGCAGAAGAAGCGAAGATAATACAAAAGTCAGCATATTCAGAGAAAGATAAGGCCTAACATAAAATCAGGGCCCGGACGAGGTTGTGACTACAAAGTTCACATGTAAGAGGTGTTTGGAAGTTGTCCAAATGTGTGTGCCATTGCATACGATTGGCTACAGGGGAACCTTTGCAATCTTTGTAGCCTCTATAACGCCGTGAGAGCTCTAGAGACTTTGAGTGTGTACGTCGGCAAAGTCGAGTCGGTTTCGGGGAACCTATAACGCCCTATCTGGACCGTTTTTAAATCCGACATCGTCCTTTGCGGCATGGGAATTACAGGTCATGGGGGTAGCACAAAGGTCAGGGAGTAATCTCAGGAACTAATTTACTGTAAACTGTGCCTTTATGTTAAGTGTCGTCCCAGATCATGAAACAACTGAGTGCTGGGAGGGAATCATCGCCGTAGACGACGATATGTATGTTATGTTTGGAATACGCTAGCCATTTCATGACATATCTAACTATTGAATAACAACATTTTTATAAGCCAACTCCTTTCAATCCTTTCTAGGATTGAAAGGGGTTGACTTATAGATCCATTCTTCAAATGATAGCAACTTTCGCTTGTTCTCCATTGTTAGGAACTCGTCCAGTATTGTTGGTAGAGTACGAGCCCAACCTACAGTAGCGCTCAAAAGTCTTCGGTGAAATGCTTTAACGCTTTTTCGTTCATAACTTTTTTCTTAGTAGGCCAAATCGCGCGAAATTTGGATATGTTTAACTAGAGTATATTTCACCCTACTCAACATTATTTGACTGCGAAGCTGCAATATCCACAGATAGAGCAAGTGTTTGTTGCGGTAGCAGATTTTGCTAAAAGTAAAGTTGCTGACGTCTGCACTTATTCGCACCTTATGTGCATTTTTCTCATCTATTGTGTTCGGCGTTACCCCACGTACACTTTAGACATGACAAAAAGGAAAAAGATTTTAGAAGGGCCATCAACTGTATTTTCAGTCGACTTTGAGTTCATGCTCTTTGAAATATTTGGAAAACGATCAGATTGCAAGTTAATAGTGGTAAATATTCACAATATATCCACGCTCTAAATATAGAAGTTTCGCATGATTAGATCCAGTAGGAAAAGAGTTACGACTGAAAAGTACGGCTCAAGAGCCATTTCACCGAAGACTTTTGAGCGCTACTGTATAATGATTTCAGGAAGCCCCGCCCGAAATGTGAGCGCGCCCTACGCTTTAGGCGTTTTTTCCACTTAACCTATCCGCTTTCTATGGCATTTCATGTCTAGCACATCGGACTATAGCCTGTCACTTCAGTAATCATCTATGCGAAGGACCTCACGGTCATACGTTTACCTGTAACCCTGATGCTTGTCCTTTTGCCGCTAGGGTTAGGTTCAGCTACCAGTTCTGCTTAAAAGTATAGTAGCAAATTGCGAATTCTCGAAGATATCACTTCGTTGGCACTGAAAAAAGAGCCAGTGGTTCTTACAGATTGATAATGATTTTTTCGACAGGTGCTCAGTTTCAGGCATATCTGAGAGCAGAGCAGCTGCCATTGCATGGCATGATTTTGTCACTGGTGGGCTATTTATATCAATAAAACATGCCCTTAATATATCATCCTTTTTATCATACATTTTTTCACACTTCAGTAAGGCACAGTTCAGGAAAACCCTTCACTTTCGGGCTGTAAATTCTTGTATGAAAAATTGATTTTTCAAAATTTTCGAAAGTGCAAATTTGACATGTTTTGAATACCTGAGTTTGTAGGTGGGTGGTTCAAACTTCAACTGGCCACGTGGCCAGCCAAAATATTGCTAGAGCGGGCTGAAGAATTTGAGCAGGCAGCCCACACTTCCGCCACTCCTTCACTTCTACTTCCCTCTTGAACTCTCAGTGTTGAGCTCGTTTCAGGTCTTTTTCGTTTTTCATTTTTTTTCTGAACCCCTCAAATCTTCTGGTAACTGACAGACTTGTCAATTGCTGACTTCTTGATTGGAAAGAGTAGACATTTTTGGGCATTGGAAGAGTTGCAAAGTTCGGTGGCACGAAGGTGCCTTTCGGGTTGCATCGGCCCCATTTGAAGACACAAAGCGGGCGATTTTGTAGCCCCAAGCAGATAGAGACAGTCCCCTCCTACTCATATCTGTCTGAATAGCTGTGTAGGTGACATTACTGCGTTATTGTGTTGTCAGCTTCTCAATAAAACGAAGTTACTCGCTAAAAGCTGTTACACGTCGTCGCTTTGACGCTCTCTCACACCCTGATTGCCAGCATTGGAGGCGTTCCTCATCAAATATCCTGTCGCCGGCTCCCACGACCAAATAAGATCGAGCTTGAGGCACTACTGACCTGCTGCAGCAGCAGCTGTCCCACACTTAACTACTTCCCGATCTCATCTGACTACTCTATTCTAATCGTCATACTCTAAACATCGGCCATCTTCCATAAAATTTAATTGGTTAGTTCATGAAATACGTTAGCTATAATGGCGTCTTATAGCCTTATCACGATACCCACCCACTTATTCCTCTTCTAGCCCTACTGGACTGTAATAGGACAAGAAATATTGCCGAAATATTTCATTACTAAGAAGTACTTTTTATGGAAGAGCTGGAAAGTTTAGTGCCAGACCTGGGTACTCCTATAATGAGACCACCTATTAAGAACTGTCCGGGACTGCCCTGTGGAAATTTCGATGAAGGAGTAAAATAAACTGTGGAGCCATCCTAGCTGCAGCCATTCTTGCTGCTCCTTTTCCTTACAAGTAGCCCAGTGGTGGATAAAATTTCACTTTTGCTAATAGCTCTCTGTTCCATTCCTACCTTCCAATCGATAATTTCGATCAATATTCATCAACAACGTACTCTTTAAAGTTTCTGCTTCAGCGAATGCGATCCTCTTAGTGTTGTGCCCGTTTCCGATCTCTGATTGTGTGTGTAGGAACCTATAATATCAAGCAAAATCGATCGATCAGATCGCTTTTTTCCAAGCCACTTCGAATGCTCTTCAACTGATGTGAGAGGAGATATCGGTTTACGAGTAAACATATGAGTGAGTAGGCCTCACACCCATCAACAAAACAAGTTGTCAATCGATCGGTTAATTTTAGAAGACACATCGTATTGAATACGACACTTCTGATATCAGATACCGATCCCTCATGAAGATATGGGTCAGGCTGTGCCATGGCCACCAAACTAGGTCGTCGCTTGCGGCACCTCCTGCCCGCTCATCGCGGTGGCCGCTTCTCCTCACCCCTTAGTAGTTCTACCATGCACCAACCCGCCTATCAGAGGTTTTCCACTACCATGGCTCCCTTCCTTGGATAAGCAATATTCCCCGAATCCTATTCATGAAATCAAATGATAAATGCCCTACGATATTCTGCGATTTTCGATGATAACGATGACTTATGAGACATGAAGAAACTTGATTATTTACAAAAAAAGAAATAGGTTCATGGGCAGTAAATGAACGAAGTTATTTCCTTCTGAACTCCATGTGTCACCAGGTATTGGAGAAACGAATACGAGCTAGCTGCTCAAGCTCTCTGATCCTATCGTATGAGTATTTCCGATGAGTATTTAAAAGCCGGATTTCCTTATAGTAGATTAGAATACGGATTTCCCCTGGCGGGGAGAACTAGTACTGAAAGATCTACTTCAGTCTGAATTACCTTTTTATCTATTCGATATATTCGAGTGCTTATACTTGCGAGCTCGAATTCCTGACATAGCCCAAAACTGGTTTGGTCAAAGCCACGTAGTCCCATCCTTCTAGCGGTCTTTTTTTCAATGGTCCAAGATTTAGTATCTCCTGTCTCCTGCGTGTTATATTGATCGCTGTCCAGGAAATTTCTTATTTATTCTGGCTTCCTTGATGAAGTCCCAGATGAATGAATGTATAAATAAGAAGCTCTATCTACATGGCTTCCCGTGTTGACAATTCCTGGAAGAAAAACATTTTTGGATCAATGTTGTCGTGTGAAAGGAATAGAGGGAACCTTCCAGAACGTGATGTCCCGAACTGTCCACACATTGGTCCTCACCTAAGCAATTTCAGGCTTGATGAGGTTCAGGAAAGGCCTTTGATACTCGTGAAACTTTTTAACTCCGAGGCAGTGGCTTGTCAGTATATACGCTAACTTTTTTATAATCTCTATTTTATTTCAACCTTTTTAGTGGATTCTTTCTTGGGCTTGCAGCACAGGGAGAATAACTGTGGTTAAGTAAGTAATGTATATATAGGTGAGGGGAGAGGCGATTTGATAGACTGCTTAGACCTTTCTCATATTCGACTTTAAATTTCGAAAAATGTTGCTACATTGAAAAAACAGAACAGGCTGTTGAGCTTTTTCTCTCTTCTTTTCTTAGTTTGTCGGTGTTTCAATCGTCTGATGAAAGACTCCGTCCTGTCATACCACCTGACAAGAAGTCTGCTGATAAGTGATGAGAGATTTTTTGCCTTGTCATAACTCATGACAAGTAGTCTGCTGTTAAGTGATATTCATCCCTTAGGTTGACCTAAAAATATTTGTGAGGGCGGAGAAGTCATGGAACGAGTCGTACGACGTCTATCCTTCATTTAGGAGGGATCTAATAGAGTCCTCCAAAAATCTATAGAGAGGGGCTTCGTTTCTTGCAGTATGACAGTGATCCGAGAAGCCCTGGTGTGATATGGCGAATCTCCGCGACTTCTCAATGTCTTCAGTCATCGTTAACTCACTTCACAACTGAATCAGTGATATCGCTTTCTTCAAATGCGTTAGAACCCCTTGGGGAAGACCGTCCTGATTAGACAACAACGATACGATAGTCCCGAAAGAGCATAGCGAGAAATCCAGAAGGAATCTGTTCCGATCTGTGATTTGCGTATTTTTATCTTTCTCAGCCTCGGCGAGGTTGCTGTCAAGGCCCAGATTTCAACTGAGAGAAAGCTCGATCAATCTGACCGGATAGTATCAATCGAATAGTTGCGAGTGCCTTCCGGGTAAAATTCCTTCACTCATGCCAATTCAAGTTCCATGTTACCATTGCTTTCTCTCTAAAAAATCGTGGGAAATCGTTAAATTGGTTTTTGGGAAACTCTCATGTGACTAGTATCCGGGCTTTCTTTGCTTCTCATGGGATTTCTTCAAAAAGGTAAGATCCGATGGAATAGGGCGAGACTCCTCAGCGGAAGGCAAGGTGTTGAAGTATATAGTGACTGATGAATCCACTACGAAGCGTGTGGTCCGGGATTCAACATATTTTCAAGTCCGCAGAGCCTTCAGTTCACTATTCAGATTGATCGCTTGGTATCAGACTCATGTGGGAGGAAGAGACCCATTTTGTACATCTGTCTTCCGAAAGTATTACGTGAGCTAAATACAAATCCAACCGAAGTCATAATCCTGAATGGGATACTAATACGTAGGGTATCCCAGGCTACGCCTCACTGTTATATTTTTCTATCTTCCAAGAAAAAACTAATGCAACTCTTTCAACTACCATACTTAGTAACTGCTTGTTTGGTTTTTTGGGTTATATCATGGTCAATGGTCACCATACGTATGGCCCTCAATTTCTAAATTTAGGCTTTCGTTTCATATGTAATAAATGTGCGTTTTCTGGTCAAGAACAATTGAAACCGGAAAATTTATGGATGCTCAGCATTCCTGAAATACTGCATGCGTTTTTCTTTGATGATGCTCAGACATGGTTGCCAAGGTTTCTTCGAATCTTTTCACCGTTTTTGTTACCAGTATTACTTGAAACAAGGGAAGCTGTCGCCAAGTCTCTACAAAAGTATCCCACGCAAATTTCGGAAGGCTGAGAAATTTCGCTTTGTTTTGGAGGTCATAAATGGTATTATCATGGTGGAAGCGGTGCAGAAGTAAACCGCTGAAGCTCAACAAGCTCGTAGGAGCTTTCAATAAATAGTAGTGGTGAATGTAGTAAAAACATCCTCAAGGAAGCGTAAGGTCTGCAACAGGTTGCCCTTCTGTGTATGTATGGCATGATCGCAATTGATTGATTGATCTACTTATGATTTCACGTCAATTACTTTGAGTTACCCCATTGGAACCTCAATACCTGGATTCTTTTGGAGAGGCAATGACTAGTATCAAAGTTCTCTAGGAGGGTAAAAAGTGTCTGATCGATTCATGGTTGCCATGTAACTGAATATGTACATCTTGAAGGGTTTCAAGGAGTAAGAAGGTCATGTCCTATCAATCATTGGATCGTATTCAACAGTTTCTAACAACATATTCTTTCACATAAATAATTGTTAACAAATAATTATAAGTTTCATGATTCCGAATGTTTAGCTTCGGTGTGGCCCAGTGCTCACACTTGGAGCACCATGGACCACTTCAATCTTTTAAGCCTTCCCATTGACGTCATTCATAGAAATTCCATCCATTTGTTTACTCACGTATTCAAATGCTTCGTGTAAAAGTGGAAGGCGGAGGCGTATCAGTGGTAATGGCGCATTACTCACTTCACGCGAGGTCCGATGATCGAATTCCTGAATATTGCATAACCAACTATATCTTTCCATCCTTGGGCGATATCCACCCGAGCCAACCAGGCCCTTCTTCTCTCCTGAGCCGGTCCGGTTAATCAGCGCCGGACTCGTCAGGGAGGGCAAAGCACTGACTTTTACATCGGCTAGCTACCGCAAGTTTTTGTATAGACCACACATGCATAATGCGATTCTGAATGGAAGCCAAACGCGGAGCGCATCCCAGGAATGAGATTGATCAACGCCTATAGACTACATAATCGCTATGCGCTGAAGGGCTTTTACCATTCTTCTCTATGCAACCCATGATTACCATTACTTGGGAGCTAATCGTCTCCAGAGTGAGGCGTCGGAATGAGTAGGCCCTGCTGTTGCCCTTACATAGGAGAAGGGTTGATCCAGATGTTCATGGAAAAACTTTCCACTTAGACACTATCCTCTTTCACTGTCACGTTGACACCCACGCCATGTATGGTCTGTCCAAATACCCTTTCTCTAATCCTTTGGCCTGACTGCTGAGGTTTTTCGTCGGTCCTATGACGAAATTGATGGGCAAAAAATCATGCTGGTTCATGCTGCGAATAATCTCGTAACAGCTTATAGTGCACTTCAAATGTCAGGGCCAAAGAGGGTTTCAGCTTTGATGGGTTCTTTCCTTGGGAATGGACTCCTACGTGATAGGATTCCTACATATTACGTATGACGACTAATTCCTATCATGAACGGGTGCTGAATACAAAATGCATGTGCTCCGTGGGAAGTGCATTTGTAGTTCTAGAAATTAATCGAATTAGTGGGCATCCCAAGTATGTCCCTTCTTCAGTAAATAGGCCTTATGGTGGATATGACCTACTCTTAATATCAATGAAGAAAGTGCAAAACGGATCACAGGCTTTGTTCCCAAAAGCGTTTATGACTTTGTACAGGGAATGGGGATCCAAGATAGGGAGGAGGACGAAATGTCACCCTGGTTTAGATACCAAGTAACGGGACCATATGTGGTTTGGGCAAATCGGATGATCATTTCTTCAAAACGAATATTTTCATCAACGATTCTTTCGGCACTTAGAAAAGATAAATATAATTTACAAAAAAAGTCTTACAAAGTTGGCGATTCGTGATCAAATCTTCAGCCAGTGCTCAGACGAGATCGGTACTTTTCCCCGTCAACCAAGCGTCCCATCTCTCCCGGGCCGCTTAATGGTGGGCTCGTCTGAGCACTGGCTTGAAAATCGGCTGGCCGTCACAAGTCATTGTATAGGCCACATACGCATTCATCAAGTCATTACGATTTTGAATGGAATTCGAATGCCATGCGCATCCTTCAGAAGGGATCGATTAACGCTAAAATACTCTATTATTCCACTAACTGACGTAATCAGCATAAAGAGGAAGATAAGGGTAGCGGTTCTATTTCACTGCAACGCTTTGAGTTCAAGTTTGTTCCTCTTCTCATTTGAGTAAACTGACATAAGCAGTAGCAGTTTTTCAAAAATTTCATGCATACGTAAGATAAGAATGCATAGCACCACATGAAAGATGGAGCTATGAATATGTTCAACAGAAAATTCCCACATTCTACGAATATCAGAATGGAATTATCTGTGAAGGGAAGCGAGCTACTCCGCCATGAAAAATAAACATAAAGTGAATATAAATGTAATATAGTATGATAAATAAAATAAAGAATGTTATACCAACTATATTTATGTATTGCGAATAGTTTTCTGGGCTTCTACTTACTCAGATCTGAAAAATTTCCAATTATGTAATGATTCGTCAGGGCGGGGGTAGCGTAGTGGAATGTGGCGCACCATCATACCCGCATGGTCACGGGTTCGAATCCGATCGATGCCCGCCTAGGCCAACCAAGCCCTCCATCTCTCCGGGATCGGTTGATTGGTACCATAGTCGTCTGGAGGATAAAATCTAAACGTCTAAAGACATTGAGGCATTATTATAGTGATTTAGTAATTACGTTATTCGTTTTACTTTGAAGGATTTCTCAAGTGCCTCAGAAAAGCAAAGGAGCAAAAAAGCAGAAGGCATGCCCTAGAACGATTTATGGTACTGTAGTGAAACAGGTTCTTTCGGTACTCGTGGTATTCAGTATTATGGGTTTTCCGGGGACGAGGCCGTGAGAATGTCTCTTTGGGTGGAAATACAACAACCATCTTGTGACTACAAGTGTTTGAGGTTCAGAGGGTCTTATTGGCTGACTGCGCCCTCAAAGTGGTAACTCCAAAGGTTGCCTTGACGATGCTAAATATAGGCTATCCGAAAATTCCTCAGTACCAGTGCTCCCTATCGCCCTTCTCACTTTCTACGAAACTCAGGCTTGGTTGATTAAATTTTAATACTCTAATGCAAGTGCAGGGGAAAAAACCTACAAAACGAATGTAATGTGGGAAAATGGGTAACACACGATAGGGAATTCCTATAATGTCGAGTTGGAAACGGAATCTTAATCAGTCTTACATGGGAACTACATAGGAATAATGGATGCTACAAGGAATCTCAAAGAGAAAGAACTGAAATACTTCAGCAAGTGCCGTAGTAACTCATGAGTTGATTCGGTAGTGCAATCAAATTCACAGGATTGTGCGGGAAGTATTAGCCAAAAAGTTGGCAGTAGTCCAGATTTCTCCCCGAATTTTTTGGAAAGTTCCACGAGGTTACTATGTAGGAGCACTAGCCACGCTGGTGTACTCATAATATACCCAACTACCCCTGCACTGCTTATTTAAACATGCAACCAAACCGAACTGCCTACGCTACACATACTTGCGAGCACGAATCCGCCCTCAGCGTTTCTGAAACCCATTGGAACTTGTGTCAAGCATTCGGCTTTGAGGCCCCTTCTGGGCCGTTCTGTGCACACCTAGTTCCAGCGCTTTACAGCCTGAAACAAAAAAGTTGAAGATGATCCTCGATCTGGTCAACCCACTACGCCATCATTAAATCATCTGATAAGTCACGGGCATACAAGTGAGTATGATACTTTTATAGTCTTCTCATAGAAGCTTCTAAAAAGTCTCTCTGGGAATCTGCATTTTTGCAAGATTTTCCTTAGACACTCTTTGCACAACCTCATAGAATCATGCTGATATTTACTGTACACGGGCAAGAACCAAATTTCCACCAAGGTGGTGTTCCTTCTCCAAAGCTGCCATTTCTCTGGTTCATTTTGCCAAATCGGCTTCACGCTTAGTGTTCGGTTGCAGTTTCTGCTGCCCCTTACTCACAGTCCTCAATCTGGGACAGTTAGTACTGCTCTAGAATGCCAGGAATGCTGAGGTCTGCTTATCTCACTTTGCCAGAGCTAGCATCCGCTACATGCTCTATCCATGCTGTCAGGTGACGTGAACTTCAATGTGTTGACTGCTTTTTTTTGTGCGTTTCCAGAAGAGACGCTGCAACTGGTCCCTGATATTATTGACAACTGGAAAAAAAGGGTCAAGTCCGATGACAAGAAAAGTTGTTTTGTTAACACGAGCTTTCCACCCACTAGAATTGAGCAGGAGCGGCCTTCGTTCCTTCGTTCGAAGGGAGACGAAGGGAAGTTGAAATTTGAGAGATCGGAATTCATCCTCACTACAAGCCAACAACCTTCATCAAAAACGAATTCTGTAAATATTGAACGAATATGAAAGTTCTGAACGTTCCCTCCTCAACCAGATAGTATCTCCTACTCTAAACTTGCCATTCAAATTGAATGATGGTATTTGATCCCTTTCCGAATCCTTTGAACAACCATTTGGTCATGATTCTACTGTTAATTCTTTTGTTCCTATATTTCTTACTTGCTGCTGCATTCTGCTACAGTCCTTCGCGCGCGGCGTCTCTCTCGCCGCGCCGCGACAATTTCGTTCCTACTGCACCACACCCCCAGATACTCCGCTGCGTCACCCCACCTTACTTAGCTTACTTTCACTCTCCATTAACATCGCCACTCCAAACTACCTACCACTACTGTTGATATTTACACCAACAACCCTGGACACTCCCTCTCCCTCTTTCGGCCTGTGAACAGCCCCTTTCCCCCTTTTCTCCACGGTCCCCTGCCATGGGATCCTGAATGGCTTCATCCCGGGAGAAAGTGCGTACTGTAACTTATAGGTGAACCACTTGAATGGAACAGAATAGGGAGTAATCAACTACTCCACGAAGGAGTCATAGGGGGCGGGGTCTTGCAGGCTCGCGCATCGCATCGAAATCTCACCCAGTTCTTGTGCCTAGGGCGACTCATTTTTTTCAGAGTAGCGTTCAATTCAGCTCTTTTAGTATCTATCTAGAAAACCCCCTCCCGCTATTCACAGAGCTGGGCTACGGATATAAGTCTTCATGTGTAAGATTTCATGCTTTCACACTGTGATTAGTTAAATGCCCAGCTATATCTCCTCAAGGGACCTTGGGGAAAGTTTCTGATGACAAAAACAAAATAACTACCTCAAACTAAAAATAGTCCTATAAATACTGTAGAGTACAGCATACCTGTATTGATTACGTTCTCTCATACAGCTGCCTGTCCAATCTTTTTGTAAGAGACAGAGTCAAGATTCAAGGTTTCCTCTCAGCAAACTCCAGAAGAACCCTGAGTTTTGGCCATTTCGTAGACATTGAGGTAACTTTCTGATGTCTTCTCCGTTCATTAGGCCTGAAATGTATGGACATAAAAAAATAGTAAAAGGTAAATGTGTGATACTGGTCGATGTATAAACTAGGTGAAGTCCAGGATCTAAGCTGATTGGTAGGACTGTGGGACAGCCCTCATTCTACCTGTTAGGTTCACTAGTCCTGGTCATCTCTCTCGAACAACAAATGCAGAATTGAAAAGGTGGAAACTCCTGACTGATAGTTCCTTCAAATCAGTTCCATGCTACGCTGGTTTGTGTTCCCTGATGAAGAGTAATAGAATTTCAAAATGATAGAAACTAAGTGAATTCAAAAAGTAAACATCCTAGTAAAGATCATCTGAAATTCGGGATTTCAGAAAGCATTGGTCAGGGATCTGGAAGTATTTGCAGATAGGTTACTCGAAAGGAGCTATTGGGTTACACTGACACTTCAGCATCCCGTTCGCCTGGGTATGCTTTGAATGGGTACCCATTGGGGACAGTATGGATTGCATGGAAGCTGTCCATATGATCGTTAGCTTAGCGGTATCTTTTTGGACGATCGAAAAAGATTGCCAGAGGAATTGATCATGATTGATGACGGCATACTTTCTTGAATTAGACCATAACAACACCTGCTGCCATCAAGTGCAAGCGTTCCCAGACGGGTACGTGCCGTCGTCTGGTCCGCTTCCTGGTTCTATCCTTTTACTTGAGTTTCATGTTCTCCGTAAGATTCTGAAGTAAGATGAAAATATTCATTTAGAAACTTGTATCAGCCGATGCGATCAACAAAATGAAGCATGCACGACGCATGTCGCAGGACAAACCGCCACTTGAAAACATAAATGGTAAGTAGGCTTCATTTTTGGACATCGCCATACCCTCAATATTTACGACTCTTCTTACTATAATAATGTGACAAATCTGAAAATTGTGGTGACTTTCGCTCACTTTTCCATTACCAGTACTTCACAGATGTATTAGATTGATTCGTTCTATGTGCTCAACTTATCGACAGGGAACGAGTCAATCATCTCATTCTCTAGCTTTTTACACGATTGTTTGTTTATTTTTTTACGTAGGCTGCCTCTCACCTTGATTGCAACAGAATCTCTTTTTGTTGTTGTTCTTCCCACATCGGTAGTCCCCTTATGGCCAAGTGGAAGTGACACATCGGTATAAATAGCTATTACTCACTTGATCCGCTTGATTCATGGACCAGATTCCGAGAAATTCTTGGTTCTCCGCTTTCTGTCTGGCGCTTACTCGGTGTTGAACATGTTTAAAAAGAAGGCTTGCGGATTGTTTGGATTGCTAGCAACTTCGACTAATGTCAAGCCTTTCACCTTTCTTCTTCACAGATTCTCTTCGCCATACTTGCCTCGTTATTCATATGTTACGTTACTCCTACCATGTTCACCATGACAACATTTTCCAGCGTATTTTGCTTCGTAAATCCAATTCCTCACGCTGTTTCGCTTCTTCCTCTTCTTTTTCTCTTCATCCGATCCTTTTTCTTTTAGAATTTATTGAAATATTTTCCAAATTGCAGTTGAGTAGTGATGTTGGACGCTAATGTTGATCAACGCTCGTTCTCCGTCCTTTTTTTCAGTGCAAAAATTTTTTTTGGCCATCAGTTTTGAGCATGGCACAGAGAGACACCTCCTATCTGAAATCGATTTGGTGTGTATCAAGCAATCATCTTCATTCGGAATGCTAAGTAGTACTGGAAACGTCCTAAACTCAAAAAATTTCATGAATCATTCATTTCATCGCACCCTCCCTTCTCAGGCTCACCCAGGATTTGATAAAAATCACTAATTGTGAGTTGAGACTAGCCTTAGACCTTTTATGACCTTTTTCCAGCAATTCAGGTTGTACTCTAGGTCAACCCCTATAGAGGATTGAAAGGGCTTCTATTAGTAGTCTACGCTTGATTGACCGGACAACTCGGACTTCTGGACGTTCTCTGAATCCTAATTTTTCTAAAAGGAAATTTACAATTGGCTTTTTTTCCTTCCTTCAACGATGAGGTCGTAAAGCTAAGCCAATTCCATTTGAGGGCACCGTCCATTGGCTTTAATGCGATTTCGTGGTCGACAGGGAACCCCTATTCTAGTGGCCATTACTTCTCGAATCTTCAGGAATTGAAAGTTGGCATTATCGAGTGGTAGCACTCATTTCTCATTAATAGACATTGAAGCTCGTTTTGCAACATTCCATTATCTGAATTACTTCGCTATGGAAGACCTCATGAACAGGGGGGCAATCTAAATGGTCCTTTATTAATAAGTGGGAAAATCAATGTCAGATACATTTCATGAATTATTCGAATTGTCAAATTTTATCTGGCTCCGAACTCCTTTTCTACCTCATGAATGACCCATCAAATGGCGATCGTCAGAGCGATTGCGATTGCGTATCTTCATGGGAGAAGCACGGCCCAAGAAACAATCTATGGAGCTTACAAATAGGATAAAAACTTCTTTCTCAGATGGACTACGAACAATTTAAATTGGAGCTTGGCAAAGATGAAGAGTCAGGCTGACTCATTTATCTTGCGGGGCTGATTCATTGTTGCCTTTCGTCAAGCCCATGTGTTGCAAAGTACCCATGGAGCTCTTCTGCTCTATAATATGATGAATAGATAAGGGCCAAAATAGTCAGCATTATCTGACTGAGTGATGTCCGTGGTGAGAATACGCCACGCACGTTGCCATTGAATCTAAGTTGTTCCTGTAATTCTGAAGAGCGTGGCCGACTTCCTAAGTGCTCACGCTCTTTCGTAAATTTTATGCTGAGCGTGTCCACTGTCTTTTAATAACTTCTACTAATTGAAAGCCTATCGTCTCCCCTCTTATTACTTCTACTTGTAAATCGCCCCTCAATCGTAAAAATCTTCTGCTGGAACTGTTTCACCATAGTCAGCAAGCAGTTGTTAGAATTACTACTGAAATTAACAAATTACTACTCTTCTCGACTCCTCAGTGACGTGAAAAGAGCTCAGTGGTGTTTTCCTCGTAGGGAAGGTTGTACAACATCATTGTTGCGTGTAGGCAAATTAAATTTTTCTCGCGGGAGAAACCTATTTCCTGCATCTTTTTGTGTCCATTCAACAGGATTAGATTCAATCAAAAGATTCCCGTCTAGCCTCTAAACGTTACCTCCCACTGTTCAGACCTAGAACTATGCTCTATTCAAAGACTCATTCCTAAAGTGCGTGGAAGGCACGGGAACGTTGTAACAACTCTCACAACCAGTTAGCTTAGAATAGCGCTTCCACGGGAATAAGTATGTTCAATGAATACTCATTCATTCGATGTGGTATAACTAAGCAGTAAACCACTCGAAGGCCCGATCTTGATCTGTCTCTTGCTGAACGTCACAGTTGGGTACCAGAATGAAGGCCATAAACAACAACAAACAAACAAACAAGTTAGCCAACAACACCAACATATAAACTTTTGAGGCTCTTGGAAGGCCCAGTAGAGAAATTTTTCCTGAAGGCTCCAGTCATTAGCATGTCGTGGGAAACTTTTTACTGGGAAGTCAAGGAATTCCGAGCCTGCGACAATCTCCCCTATTGATACTCATACCTCCTACCGCTAGTGTTCATCTTCTGATAGACTTTCCCCTAATCGATAATCAACGAAGCTTGCTGAATCGATATCTGTACTCAGGCGTGACGGCTTTCAAGCCCGGGTGGGATTTTCAGTTGTTCACGCATCCTGTGAACTTCGGACGGGTCATTTCTGTTCCACAAGTACATGGGGTCCGAAGTAGGTGGTTTTCCTTGGACGGGATCAATTTACGTTTTTATTTGCGCCCTCTTTCTGAAATAATGGCCCACTACCATCAGACCGCTCAGGTCCTACTTTCTAACCACGATGAGTAGATTCCTAACGTACAAGCATCAGGCACCAGGCCCCAATTCGGGCAACATCGGCCAGTTACTTCATGAATTGATTCGCATCACTAGAAGCCTACCTCGGCCAGGTATGTACTGATAGGTCAGAGCACCCGTCAATCAAACGGACTGCGAAGGTGCTGCGCTTACCACGTGTTCGCTTTCGCATAAATCACAAGATCATGGGTGGTTCACGTCATTCCCACCCGGGTCGCTTCACTTGTCGCGTGTGAAAGATCCGTGCCCTTACAGTACACACCCAAACCGCTGCACCTCATCCATCTTTGCGCTGGCTCATGCTATGAAGAACAAAAATCTGATTTATAGCTTCATCGGTGAACTCATGAACAAGTTTAATTGTAATTGTAAGAGTCACTAATTAACTGCAGGGGGGGGGGGGGGGGGGATTATTGAGATGGCGCGAAAGAGCCTTCCCAGGAAGATCGAGGAGAGGGGAGGTTAAGCTTCGATATTGCTGGAAAAGCTTCCGAATCATCCTCAAACGAAGAAGCGATCACCAGCAATTACCATTCGGTATGGGATGCGCCATGCTTTTGACTCTCACACAAGTTGCTTGCGAGATGCAAAAACGAATTCGCTTTCTAAGGGGGACTCTATAACGTAGCAGTCCTGAACGTTCATTTGACTGTCTTCAAAAACGAATGCCTATTAGATTCAAAGATTGAGCGACACCTGTGGCTGACAAAAGGTCACCACCATTTGTTTATTTACGTCAATAACCTTTTGTCACGGCTGTTCCTCGAAAAAAAAAAATGGTTGGCGCAGGATTTCCTCTACATTCCCACAGGCGCCCCCGCGATAAGTCTCTAAGGCTCTTTCTTTAATATCGATCTTCTGAAGAACTCATTAATTGGATCAGAAAGACGATCATCCAGCCGTCTCAAATGCATCTTTCTTCGAATAACTAATTAGCGTGGTTTTGAAATGAAGCTTTTTCTTGTAGACGTACATGAAAGAGATTTGTCATGGGACCGTGCCATATGCGGCATTCAGGGACCTCATTTAAAAAGAGTATGAACTTCTGACCCAGTGAAACTCGTCCAATTTCAGAGGCGATTACGACGGATCCAAATGAAACGTACGTACGCCTCAATATTGGAGGAAAATCGTATTATGTTCGAAAAGAACTCTACACGGAAGAACGGACGCTGATGCATGATATCGTGGAATCAACCCATGAACAAAGGTGGGCTTGGAGCGATTCATACCCCTCCCCAACGTTTCCTTTATAAAGCCCCTATTACAGGTTAGCTATGGTGGATGGTTGTGATCCCAGTACAGGTGAATATTATTTGGAACGAAATTCCAGGCTAGCTGATCATATTGTGGATTTCTTTGCTACAGGTGAGAACGGTTTATGCCTACTAAAATCGCGGGATAAGTATTTTGTAAATTTTCTATCTTTTGTGGATATTAGTGAATATTTTGGTAATTTCTTTGCTCTGTTTCTAATGATCAGCTGATATTACCCTGAAGTTTTGTAATATTGCCCTTAAAATTTCAGTCCTATTTTTGGTACCCTGTTGGAATAATGTCAAATGAATAGATAAATAGATAAACAAATATATAAAGCCTTTTCGCAACAATTACAATAGAACTATCCTTCTTATCCATAACGTTAATCCTACACCGTCACATGATCCGCTGTTCCTCCTAGCGGACTCTATTTATCACAGACTCGTCACCTTCCAAAACAATCTATATTATTGTTGTAGGTGACATAGTAACAGTAACGATGTTGGTTGCTAAGATACGGTAATATTGTGATCCCATTTGTCCCCCTGTCATGACTGTCAAAAGAAATGAGGCATGAGCTAGGCATTACCCGGGGTAGTGAGGGGAAGATTTACCGATTTTCTCAATGCTAACGATATCGCCGAAATTAGCATGCTTCGGATATTTCCTCAATTTCAACAGACGGTATCGTTTTATTAGCTTCAGGAAGTCTGCATCGACCGCAAAATATGTGCATAGAGAAGTTCAAAGAAGAGCTAGCATTCTGGCGAATAAGTCATGAACAGGTAGGTTATTATATTTTTAAATATTACTAGTAAGGACAGATATTTGAAAAATCTAACACTTCTAAATATACATGTATAACTTTTTTGAAAGCACTTGACCCATCTGAAAAGCCTTTTGTTGACCCGACTGCATTAACCATTTCGAAAGAAAACCGGATATGTGGCGCGTTTCGGAAGAGAACTTAGCACTGTGCGGTCTACACTGCAATTTTCAGACAATTTTCGATGCTTTTTCCTTCGATGTTTAATCTCTTGTGATGGATGGTAGTAAAGTCAATTAGGCAATAATTTAGGAATGGCTTTTTCTAAGTCACAACCCCGCAGGCAATTATTCAGGAGTGCCGAACAGCTGCTCGTATTTATAGAGGCCAATCAATCATCTGAATGTATCATCGTTGGTTTTCTGTGGGAAGTCAAAAGCCCCGAAAGAAGAATCCGCAGGAATGTTGACGTCATTTTGGAAAGCGCTCCATTGTCGGTTGATTGGGCGCTCACAAGCCACGGCGTGATCTCGAAGCACCGTAGGCAAAATTGAATTACGCTAAGGAGCTCTTGACATACTCTCGCAGGCGGCTTGTCGATCTAAAAACAAGTCCCTTTTTGCCATACGTTGTTTACTACTCTCCATAGGGGGTCTGAAGTATAGTCGCAGAGTTGTAGAGGTATTTCTCTATGTAAATGGTTATCAGCTAGGATCACAACATCTCCTACAGAAGGATGATCTTACAGGGTATAGAACTTCTGAGAGCTATGTAGTTCCTATGGACACATTACGGTTATTCCCTTGTCACAAAATGGGATGTAACGGGCTATCAAGCAGGGTTATAGGGGGGGGGGGGAGAAGTTGTTCCCGAGAGCAGCCAATGCTTTTTCGTATCGTCGACGAGCTTAAATAGACGTAATCTAGAGAAATACTTAGTGCAGAGGGTCACCTATTGAAGACATATTGCTTCAAAAAGGAAGTCTTTCGCATTATTCAATCTCTTTCTGGAATGCTCCCTGCACCTACCCTAGAACCATAGTAGCGCTTCGAATGGGTGTGTGACCCCTATAATGATTTGTGGTGGTCAGCCGATGTACAAGTCAGTGCTTTCAACCTGCTAGATGAGGAGCCTCGTACCAATTGACCGACCTTGAAGGTGTGGAAGGCTTGGTTGTCTTGGACAGATACCACCACTGGGTTCGATCTCTGGGTAATGCCTGTAGTAATGTGCCAGTTAGCACTCTGCCAACTGCTGCTGCTTCGAATATGTATTTCTATTGATGTTGAAGTAAACTCACAAGAAAATCAAAACGATGTAACGGCTAATTCTACCATTACTCATTCTTGTAACAATAAGTTTGGAAGGCTAGAATGGAGAGGACGGGGCAGAAAAGGAATTGAATCGTAGTAGGTTCCACCGTTCGGTTTTTCGAGAAACTATAACACCAATAGGTTGACCCGTAGATATGATATTTTCTAGCCAGATGATCGGTGCTTCAAATGTAGCAGCGCTTGAGATCTTATAATCTCCGTCAGGCTATTGGGACAAACTTGAAACCTTTCTGAAAACTTTGAAATCTTGTAGTTCAATCTGTCGACCTGCGCGATGCCACTGTCCTCGAATTTGAGACGAAATCAGATACTTTGAAATTTGAAAAACCTGGAAAAAAATTGGAAAAAAATTGAAATTCAATTAACATTCCGAAGCCAAAGGGCATCTTCCGAACTCTTTTGTAGCAGTACTTCGGTAACAATCAGTAATTTTAGATGGCATCGTGTTGTACATTACCGACATGCTCATCATCAGGCAAACCTCCACTACAACATGCTTCCACATTTGATGACTTCGAAACAGACTTTGATGGAGTGAGTTCTTGGTCTAGCTAGGTTCACTGAGATGTCGACGTGTTCAGGGATCAGCCCTTGTTCAGGCTCGCCTGCAATCCTTTCGACTTTCTACGTGGCGATTTCTTGAAGATCCACAATCATCAATGCCAGCGGCAATTTTTGCTATTCTTTCAGTGGTATTCGTCTTTGGCAGTGTATTCGGTGAGTCCCTGCATTCTCTCTGCTTGGTCGATTGTTTCATAGTTCTAATTTGAAAATATATTTCAGGGTTAATACTTGGCTCAATGCCAGAATTTCAAGAAGATCCTAGTAATGCCTCCGCTTATCATTCGATGCATGCTAAGACCAGTGAGGTTAGTAGATCGACGCTCCATTGGTTTTCAGTAAATTCATTGGTTCATCTTTTACGGCTGTCAGGACTTCAATAGTATCCGTAGTGCAAATGCATATATAATTGGTATCGATTATGTGCGCGTAAAATCGATACATAGCTTGAAGTGCATGCTTGTGCTGTGCGAGATTTAAGTATGAAGTCGTTGTTATGCATGAGTTTGCCGTGTAAGAGCTAAGTGTAAAATCGTGGCTCACTTGCATCTTATGAATGCATCAGAGAGTGCTTGAATTGTGATGAAAGACAGAATATTTCGGATGAAAAACATCAAAAATGGTATCGATTATGATCGATTATGTGTGCGTAAAATCGATAGCTATCTTAAAGTGCATGTGCTTTCAGGGCTAACGCCCATCTTGTAGTTTTGCACCTTCCGTCACAAAACCGAATTTGCCTATGTGTTTCAGCTGGAGAAACTTCACAAATTCCTCCCATCTGTCACGAAAAATGAGGAATATCCTGATTTTGTCTATCGACCAACTGACTCTCCTATGTTTACACTTGTTCTTCTTGAATATGTCTGCATTGGATGGTTTACATTTGAATATGTAATAAGGTCAGTTTGAAATCTCTCAGATGCAATTCCTGAGTAAACCTGGTCCTTTCTGAGAGCTCTTAAACCGTTAGGTGAATTTTATGCGTGAATTTCGATACCGTCTGATAGCTGGGCCTTTGAAAGCATCTGGCTTCTCCTCAGCGACATAGCGACTTTGAAGTGATGGGTTGACTCCGACACTGCCATGCACGAGCTAGCCAATGTCCAAATCAACCGCGACTAAATTTTCGCCCTACCGTAACCTACCGTATAGAGGGTCTGCCAGAGGTCTCACGCCTCCGGTCAGATTAACCGTTCGGTCTGAGTGCTTCGAGTTAAACCTACCTAGCTGATCTAGCGTTGACGGCTTGTCACGGTGTGTGTGTGTGTGTAGAATTAGTCAAAGCCAAAATAGTAGGGCAACTCTACGACCAGGTTGAAAATTCGCCCCTCTTGTAGTCATCAAAACTTGTTGATTATATCGCCATTAACTCTCAGATATAAATTCCTCTTTTGTAGACTTCTTATATACCCGAAACGAGGCGAATTTCTTCGAAAAACTTTGAATGTCATCGATTTATTGACTATTTTGCCCTTCTATTTGGAGTTGTGTCTACCCGTTATCGGAGTTGAATCGCACTTCAAAGAAATTACGGGTGAGTTTTTAATATGAACTTCTGCTAACGACTTCGATTTTATGAATTTGGAGGTAAAAAAATATTTCAATAATTCATTCCTGATTTTTCGGGAATAATAAGAAATTTTAATCCCTTACCGCAAATGAAATCAGATTATATTGAATTACCGTATAAAGGACTATGAAAAAGCTAACTGTTTCATAGTCATTTATACGGTTAGCTGAATCTATTTTGAACCTCCTCGACAACCTCCCCTCTCAATCCCCTCCGAAAACTTCCCTACTTAAATGACTGATTTGACGGAGCAATTTCTAGAGGTCGCAGTAAAGGTCTAGTCAGGAACTCCGTCATATGATAACATTGCGAGGGTCAAGGGCTTTTTTGAAAAAGGTGGCCTATGCCAAAGAGCAGATTCAACGAGTAAACAAAAGGTTTTCTCCCATCATGAGCCGAGTGGGTCTCCAGTCATACCCAAGGTAATCAGGCGGGGAGATGTTTTATCATTTCTACAACTTTATTCGCTTCTTTTATCTCCACGAACTCCTTTGTGGCTGCTTTTTCCGATTCGTCAGCTCTGAGTTCCTCTAGACTTTCACCAACATCGCATTGCCATAAAGCTATCGGCGTCACTTACAAGTTGAGGTAATTCTATACCAGTTTCGAATGTTTGCAAAGAGTGAATTCAAATGCTGCAATTGTGTTTCATCCCTACTGAAGGGTTCTATTATCAGTAACACCAAGCATTTTCATTTTCTTGGGGTAGGCTACTATCGAACAATCAACTCTGGAGTGGTAAATGGTCCAACGAATCTCGGAGTGGCGGATTTAGAACTCAACTCGGATTTACCCATTTGAAACTGGCGCAATATGGCGTTACTCTATACCTGTCAACAGGAATTGAAACGATTTTGTTCAAGGAAAACATGCCCTGGGGGTCGGTCTCGGACGGGACTCGAACCTTGGGCCATCACCCTTCAATCGATAGTAGTACTCTAATTGAAATATGTTTGCAACGAACACAAAATATTGTTGCTTTTTTATTTTCCTCTAATCGTTTGCAGGCGAAGATTTGGCGAGGGGAGCCCAAAGATGGATGGGTAAATGTTTTCGTGTTTATTCTAAATGTTATCACTGAGTGGTTTTCTTTTTGAAGTGTGCGCTGAGATTTTTGTCGCTTGTCGGGTCCTTCTGCACGACACACTTTTGATGTGATTCAACCACAAACGAATGTCCTATTGGAAATCGGATCGTTTCAGGAGCAATGTTGGTTGTACGGATTCTACGAGTTCTAAAGATGGCTCGAGTGTTCAAGCTGGCACGATATAGCAGTAGCCTGCAGGTGAGTCTTTTAATGGGTGAGCAGTGAGCACAAGGGCATACGTCTCGAATATAAGCTGGAAAGAGGGTGCTCCCAGATGCTCTCATCAGGCAGTCATGAGAATTTTCCCGAAGCCTCACATTCATTTCAGGAATTCTGTTTTAAGTGGAAGCGCACTGACTTACCGACTACATTTTCAGACATTTGGGCAAACGCTGAAAGCGTCTATCACAGAGCTGAGCATGTTGAGTATATTTCTACTCACGGGTATTATATTTTTCTCTACTATCATGTACTATTTGGAAAAGGATGAACCTCACTCAGATTTCTATTCAATACCAGCTGCTTGCTGGTGGTGTGTGTAAGTTTTAAAACCATTCTCAGTGATACTCATTGGACTATATCATATCATTTTGGGTTTACTGGCTAAACCTGAAACTTCATACTTGGGCTATAAAACAGTACCCAATATGTAGAAGTGTTGATGTCAGCATATAATGGAATTCTATGTTTAGTACAAGAAGTTTTTTGATTTATGTCAATTAGAAAAATAGTTCGTAATCAATCGACAATCAAAAACACATCTTTTTGGTCTGTTGGACCGTCTTGCAATCTTTTTGTCTTGTAATTTATATTTCAAACATCACCTTTACAGAGTTACAATGGCAACCGTCGGCTACGGTGATGCTAAGCCTGTTACCGTATGTGAGTGGGATTTTCTTCTTCTAAAACTGGTATGACAAAAGAAGAACCTCAAGTTCTTCTCCCTGATCAGGAACCTAGCATATGATAGGCGATGATTTATGTCTGTGGAAATCACATAAGGTTATCATTATAACTAGGCGGTCCAAGTTAGCCTTGGTCTCTACATACTGCGAGACCTGTGAGGCTAGTCATATGGAAATTCAATACAAGTGAATGTTTGGGAATCACCATTATTTTTGCATCTTTCATTTTCCGTAAAAGTTGGCGTGCGTGAATAAACAGCAGCCTGCATCATAATTCAATATGGGGAAAATGAACCCTGAAATACAACCATCCAGTCCCTTCATTCTCCTTTTTTAGTTGGCAAATTGTTAGCGACAGCAACATCAATATGCGGTATCATTGTGCTAGCATTCCCAATTTCGATGATCGTCGAAAAGTTTGCTACAGCTCAACAACAAGCCATTGAAGATGAGCAATTGAATCAAGGTCGGTTTTGATATTCTTGCTTCAAGTACATCACTCACGTCTTATCGTCTCATTTTCCTTTACTTCTTCTACTCTTATTTAGACAAGGGTACACGGAGTCCTTTTATTTCCAAAAAGTCAAGGACTGCTCTTCTTTGTGCTCCTAATTGTTAGTAAACGGGCAGACGTCATGCCAGGACATCTAGTATTGTACCGTTTCCCCACCTTACCGTAACCACCCATGCGTTTAGAGCCCTTTAATATTTTAAAGTCGTACTTGCATCTCTAAAACACTTAACACATCCAGTTTCATTTTTCAATCACCTTCAAACCACTGTACATTAGCGACCTTCAAAGCCATGCAGATTACAATCACAATTACAGTTTTTCATAACTGGGGCTAGCAGGTTTTCCTGTCCGATCTGTGGCTTTGGGAGTCAAAAATACGAAAATCCAAAAGAAAACTGAACCAACCCTTTTGATGACTGTGGGAGGATTCGGGATTCGATATTCTCTCTACATGATCCTTGATCTTTTGGATGCACTACTATAAAAATCTTATTATTTTCACCTTCTCCACCTGCAAATTGCACTGGAATCTCAGCACGGTTTCACAAAGGTTTTTCTTTCAGAAAACAAATCTACTCGTTACTTTCGAAGGTATGTATGAAAATCCCTTAGCAGCAATCCACTTATGCATGTTAATCCATCCCTATTCCCTCTACCATTTTGTACATCAAGAGTTTCATCTGAAGTACTCGAAGTCTCAGTTCGTGATAAAATCGCTTCGACTGTTTTTCACCACTACGAATCCAAGGATTACGTGCCCAACACAAGCTTCTTTGTCGCATCAAATGGATCCTTTGACGGGAATAGAACGGGATGTCCTAGTCCGCGAACCTTGTGATAGCAGTGAGCAGGACTTTGAGTCAAATCAAATCAATCAACTAAATGTGTGCTTGAGTACCGATCTAGGTATGAATTCAGAGCGTGTTCCTGAACATTGTGCCCGACGCAGCGCCTCGCGTTGGAAGCATCCGTTGCGCGTCGGAGCGCGCCTTGTGACGGTACAATTCGGGTGCATATGGCTGCTTTCATAGTCCGCCGGCCGGCCCGCGAGAGCGCGAGCGAGCGCGCCGATCGGGGGAGGAGCTTGAACCTTGTTTACAACTAAATCTTCGTCGATATCGTCGGCCGAATAGTCCCCCAGCCGGCGCGCTCGCTCGCTCGTGGGCTGGCCGGCGGACTATGAAAGCAGCCTATGCCACAAAAGCGGTAGCGGCACGAAGGCGTGCAAGCCTGCGACCGTGAGAATTAAGGCACAAGATCCGCTACCGCTCCCTTTAATCTCCTGTCCCTTTGAACGGGGTCTCTTTCCCAGTGGGTTAGATATGACGCGTGTTTTCCTAGTTCTCTATTTTTCTTTCAAACTCAATTTTTGTGATTTCTGTATCACCGTTCGTATTTCTGTGCCAAACCGTTTCGTCAAGCAGTCGAGCTTCGAAGCGCTAGCTTTTAAATGGTGCTTCGTCTTTCATAAAGCGGTGTTCTTGTAAATTACGTGACACCCTTGTCAATCCATTGTATGTAGAGCATGTCAGCGGCTCGCACCGTGATTCGGTTATAGAAGTTTATAAGATTTCACGAAAGCCATTCATCACGGCCTACTTCTACTCAAACGGCACTTTTCTTCACAATTTTGCTTCCTTTTCTCGAACAGTAGTTCGAATACCACCGTTGTGAACACCCTTATTATCTTTAGTTTGAAGATCTAGTCTAAATGGCTTTGGAAGTCAGTATACAAA
The DNA here is from genome assembly GCA_000469685.2 of Haemonchus contortus. NCBI lineage: Eukaryota > Metazoa > Nematoda > Chromadorea > Rhabditida > Trichostrongylidae > Haemonchus > Haemonchus contortus. Next base: position 8,149,745 of record LS997566.1, on the reverse strand, counting down.
TTCCAAAACATTATTTCAGCCCAACTCACAGCTGCTGCGAACAACTACCTCTTACGGAGGTTCCCGACACGACGGAAGACCCGACGCGATCATGCCAATGGTTCAGTGACACAGCACTCGTTAATTAAAACTGTTGCATAACCTATCAATACTACTACACCACCAACCTCTCTGGCTCAAAAGAGAACACTTCCTCTCTCCACAATGTTTTCGAGAACACGTTGATGATGATTCTGATGATCGTTGTACACAAATGTAAATGTCTGTTTTCAAATGGAATTGTTAATATATTAATGAATACATGTTCTTTCAATTTCTCTGGTTCACAGCCCTGGTCAGAAAAAATACTGGATCTTGTTCAGAACAAATGAACCACTAGAAATTTCCAGATCAACGGCAATCGTCACATCCTCCCTGTACGTCTCTTACTTTTCTACTGTTCTTGTCTGCCCTTTACCATACTCCCCAGCAGGTACCAAAACGAAAATCCATTGTGAGTTCAAGTTATTACAGAAACCCAGTTACTGCTGCCAGCTCCCATCTATCCTGGAACGACATAAAATGCAAGGTTAAGCTCCGTTATAGCACTAAATAAGCAACAGTGAGATTACAGTGTACCCTCGCACTATTGGATTCCCAGGTAGTACACGAAGTCACTTCGAGAGGAGCTCGGGCAGCAACTGTAGCTGCCAAAGGACAGGATTCCTAGCTGTTCAATTCGGAGATAACACGCAATCTTGGCTAAAACGACTGAAATGCAAGCCTGAAGAGGTCGTAGGAGAACGATATTCAACAGCTCTCTGATACTTGTACGATCAACCTATTATTTGTTGTGTTGGTTCCTATTACTGTAATTCGAAAAAGACGCAAAAATGCCCGAAATATAGCTAGGAGTGATCCATACATTGGGCTACAGGTCCTAATATGTACCTGAAGTTCAGTGACAAGAAAACGGGAAAAGATCACTTCACACCTTCCTAAAAACGTCAGCGACGTGAACTTCTCGACAACTTTTCGTCTAAAAGAGTAACGCAGCAGTAGCAAGCAGTAGCAAACACAAGTTGAAGCCTTCTAGACAGATACCATGCTGAACTAGTTTAACCATGTGGGCTTTCCCAGTTAGAGACGTCCCCGTTCCCATTAAAGACGTTTCCTTGCTAGTATAGATGTGATTATCTCTTCTGTTTTTATTTACCTTGCCTGATAATAAACCTAGTTAGCAGGAAGCTTCATTATCAGGCAAATTAAAAGGAATAAGAAAAAGCCCAGTCAGTTATGATGACAATCTAATTAGTTGTGTTGATGAGCGTGAACGTACCAGCTGACATAATATTTAAACCTTCTGAACCGTTATAATTGATGAGATCCACGAGCACCTTGCAATACTGTGTACCCCAATACCGTATACCTGTTATTATAGTATACCGTTTACGTGACAGCTGTGTACATTGTGAAAACCAAAAACGAGATTGACGCATGCAAATATTTATAAAATAGTGAACGATCTATCACAATTCTCATCTTTCTTACTTATCCGTCGAACTGAAAAAATACATTTTGCTCAAAATTTTACCACGTACTAGGTGAACTTCTGATTTTTTTCTGAAGTCGCTAGAATCATCAGGTATTAAGGAAGGAGCCAAGAGTCTCTGGCTCTAATCAGTCCCTTTTATTGGGCGCTATTTGTCACTATCATTGCTCCACCCATGAAAATTCGAAATCAGCAAAACAGAAAGCGCTGCTTGGTGGTAAGCTAATTATGAAACAATTTTGCTATTCCTACATCAGTGCCTGCTGGTTCAATGCCATGCCTCTCTCTCACCTTTTGCATATGCTCGAAAGTTTTGAGCACTTTTTTCTCAACTTTTATTTCCCTGTTCTATATTTATAGATAGCTGAAACTACTTCTTGAATTACTTAGGTGCCCTAGAGATATGGGTAAAAGAACAGAAGGACTTACATAGGCAGAAACTTGATTCTGTTTAACTATTGAGCCTTTAGTTGTCGGCGTGAGCATGTCAGCTCCTTTGCCAAATGGCGCTATTGTGTTTGATGGCACAAGAAAGGAGTATTTGTACGCCTTTTCATTTTTCCACATGGTGTCTGCAGTGAGAAAACATCATTCCTGAAGAAAATGGATTGGGTGGTGGGCCCTAGGGGAGATTACTGTATCACACATCCACGGGGCCTTTGAATCGTACTCGTCATTCTTGACCTTCACTTTGTTCCAGGTGGCAGCAGTGCTGGAGTAGTACTATGCAGATACGACTAACTGTAGGTCTGTTTTTCTATCGAGCCCAATGCTATCCACATGGAACTGTTGTGGCTGTTCACTACCTCCTTTTCTGATAATTATATGGCTTTTCTAATTCATACATTTGCCCCTGCCCAATCAGTGGTAAACAATTATCATTAAAGATAAGGCTCGAGTATACTCTGATATATTCGACTACTCGGAATTGCCTCACGCTTCTTCCAGCCTCTAAGCCGCTTCATTGTCGTTGGTATCAATGAATGAACATCGTTTTGTGAACTTCATGTCGTTCATAACAACTCGATTGAGGTCTGGTTCCTTTTTGCTCATCAACCACCATCTCTTAATCACCCCTACCTCCCCTTTCACTTTTTTCAGCGCATCCCGAAACAACTGGCCATGAATAAGTCAAACAACGCTGTCTAGCCCACTAATACGGACCTGTCCTCCAAACAATCTTACACAGCTCCATTGAAGATGCTGAGTCACCACAGCTAGTCAAGCGTGATGTGACCGCTTATTCGGAAACTCTCTTCGAGGGAGCTATTCCACCTAATCCACCGAACTCAAAGGAACTGCACCTTAACTTCTGAAGACTATGGCTTGGTCCAGGTAGATCTGAGGCGGGAAGTTCATTTGCTATGGGCCCTTCTATCAAGATCTGATGTCTTAGTTGATTAACAAGGTCGACTGTCCCAGAAAATGCAGCGCCTACCATAAAAGTATTATAAAAACAAGCCCAATAGTAGTGGTATGCTATGTTTCCTCCAACTCCACTTTTACTCATACCTGTTGTCGAGTTGTAGCTGAGCGATAAGTTTGCATAGGTTGAGTAAACGGGTCGTGGTGCATCACCAGCTTCGTTCAACATTAGGTTTTCATATTGTTCGGTGTGAGGTAGATAGTTGCGGAACCCAGTCTGCGTCGAGTTTCTGGTATTCGCAGCTCCGCTAACGAGTTCTAGCTGAAACCATCTGATTTCCTGTAGTGGTTAGTTCTTAGGAAACATGCCCAACTCACATCAGCAGCATAGACGGAAGGCACAGCTCTGGGTTTATCACCCAAGTGATATGAAGGAGGTGCTGGTCGGTGCATGGTTATTGAAGGAATTAGGGAAATGAAGTGTGGCAACCTTACTCCCGTTTTGCTTTTATATTGATAGACGTTTTTCCAAATCACTGAGCTTAACAATGTCTACCAACTTCAGATAACTTATAATGGCCTTTTCGTTTCGAATCACCATTACGAGTGCCTCCTCACACGACTGTTGGACATGATTGGTGGGAACCCTGAGAAATTGCCGATGAAGGAAAAACCTGGCTAAGGATTTCCAGTAGTACACAGAGTTCGAGATAACCATTTTTTTCTCGATAACTTTGGTTGACGTCGGAAAGAAAAGCTTTATGTTGCAGAAGTCGGAGATTCCGCATATGAGTGATGAGGGGGAAGTCTCAGTATCAGTCTCAGCCGCATTCGAGCTACTGCCAGAATCGTGGGTTTTGAAAGCGTGGGTAGCCCGAACAATGGCTTTTGGTGGCTAACCGATGTACAAGTCAGTGCTTCTTTCCTCCTACTACACCAGTCTGTTACAAATTAACCTGTTTCAGGTAGATGGAAGGCACGAAGCCACCTCACACTCCCGAGTATGTAGCATTACTGTGATTCTTCCAGAGGTGACAACTTTCCGGTTCGTGAAGATTTATTGTCTTATTACTGTGGCGGAATGCAAAGTGCTTCTTCTCTGTCGCATTTGCATTTGTCACAGTTGCAGTCCTTATCCTCTTTGCAAGGTTCACCAATCTCGTAAATTAGAGATCCGAGGTAGTTTCCTCTGAAAATCGGCTGTCAAATGGGACAATTGTGCAAATCTTGCGCTGCACAAATCTTACGCTCGAGCATATTCGCATCCCACTAGAGTCATTTCTTTACACCATACAACTGCACAACCGACTTTGTTGCTCCACTGCCAGACTACCTAGAACGATGCATATATTCCTTGAATTGGTATCACTGTTTATAGGATTCTATATCACCTGACTGTAGTGACCAACTCCATGATTGAAAACTTCCATAGTGAGTCTGTTCTCCTTTGGCACACCCTTGTGTTCTAGTTCGCTGAACCACGCAGACACACTCTGGAACAGAAGTACTTGTTTCTCGAACATAGCTTTGAATTAGATTTTCTCACATTTTCAGCTGCTCTCGTCTTATTCACGTTGCGCCCCGATGTCATGTACAAGTTCTGTCCCCAGCCGTTCCTGTCCTTATAGGAATTATGAGCAAATTTGCATTCCTTGGCATAATCCATCATGTTCTCCTCAATTGCGCAATCGTAACTCTGCAACAAGCCACCATTGGCAAGAACGGTACATTCTACCCAGAGGTTTTATGTAAGACTCCTAAGAGTCTCATCGAATCGCTGTGCGATGCGCTCTGTTGAGCCTTTCTCTGTACCATTTTCAGCATCCTAGCTGCCGGCGGGGCGTTGCCACCCAGCTTGTTTTTGGCTTTTCCTTTGGCAACGAGTGTCCTAGACCAATTGTTGGTAATTTTGAAATAATCTGCGTGCTCAACTTGAGAAACCAACCTATACTCATTGTGCTTGTCGACGAACGCCTTTCTTACTTCGTCCGACATCCCATCTTTGTCCGGACACAGGGCTGAAAAGTGAAACCCTCGGAGACTACTGTTTCTGCTAAAGACATTAACTACAAATTGCATTTCACTTACATGCCCATCCAGATGTAGTGAGGAGCGCCTAAAGACATTGATCAAAAATTCTTTCATGATTAACTTACGATGCAAGTTTTAACTCACCAAAAGGGCGAATGCTGCGGTTCCGAACATACTTCGCAGTGAATGTGAATGCCAAGTTAGTCCTGACATGCCTTTTAAAAGCAGCTGCACGAGAGTTCGAAGCAGTCCAAATACACCGAGTTTAGATATGAGATAAAGGATAGCTGTGAAAGCAATTTTTTTGAAATATTTGCCTATCCATCACATTCTTTGTGGTATGTTCATTAAAACGAACTGTTCTCGATTGAACCAAACATTGTCTAAACCATTTAATTCAAGCTGCACTTCGAAAAGTTATGGAGTTTACCCCGCAGAGTGTGAAACAAAAGCAAATATTTCAAAAAAGAAATTGATTTCACAGCTATCCTTTATCTCACATTGGAAATCGGCGTATTTGGACAGCTTTGATCTCTTGTGCGGCTGTCTTTAAAAGGCATGTCAGGACTAACTTGGCATTCACATTCACTGCGAAGTATGTTCGAAATCGCAGCATTCGCCCTTTTGGTGAGTTAAAACTTGCATCGTAAGTTAATCATGAAAGAATTTTTGATCAATGTCTTTAGGCGCTCCTCACTACATCTGGATGGGCATGTAAGTGAAATGCAATTTGTAGTTAATGTCTTTAGCAGAAACAGTAGTCTCCGAGGGTTTCACTTTTCAGCCCTGTGTCCGGACAAAGATGGGATGTCGGACGAAGTAAGAAAGGCGTTTCGACAAGCACAATGAGTATAGGTTGGTTTCTCAAGTTGAGCACGCAGATTATTTCAAAATTACCAAGAATTGGTCTAGGACACTCGTTGCCAAAGGAAAAGCCAAAAACAGCTGGGTGGCAACGCCCCGCCGGCAGCTAGGATGCTGAAAATGGTACAGAGAAAGGCTCAACAGAGCGCATCGCACAGCGATTCGATGAGACTCTTAGGAGTCTTACATAAAACCTCTGGGTAGAATGTACCGTTCTTGCCAATGGTGGCTTGTTGCAGAGTTACGATTGCGCAATTGAGGAGAACATGATGGATTATGCCAAGGAATGCAAATTTGCTCATAATTCCTATAAGGACAGGAACGGCTGGGGACAGAACTTGTACATGACATCGGGGCGCAACGTGAATAAGACGAGGGCAGCGGAAAATGTGAGAAAATCGAATTCAAGCCTACCTCCGAGGAACAAAAACTTCTGTTCCAGAGTGTGTCTGCGTGGTTCAGCGAATTGGAGCACAAGGGTGTGCCAAAGGAAAACAGACTCACGATGGAAGTTTTCAATCATGGAGTTGGTCACTACAGTCAGGTGATATAGAAACTTCTAAACAGTGATATCAATCAAAGGAATATATGCATCGTTTTAGGTAGTCTGGCAGTGGAGCAATAAAGTCGGTTGTGCAGTTGTATGGTGTAGAGAAATGACTCTAGTGGGATGCGAATATGCTCGAGCGTAAGATTTGTGCAGCGCAAGATTTGCACAATTGTCCCATTTGACAGCCGATTTTCAGAGGAAACTACCTCGGATCTCTAATTTACGAGATTGGTGAACCTTGCAAAGAGGATAAGGACTGCAACTGTGACAATTGCAAATGCGACAGAGAAGAAGCACTCTGCATTCCGCCACAGCAATAAGACAATAAATCTTCACGAACCGGCGAATTGTCACTTTTAAAAGAGTTACAACAATTATTGATTAGCAGAGCATAAAGTTGCGAATATGAATATGATTTTCTAGACATATTTCTGTTAAGGAAAGCGGGAAGATTATTCCTATAGAAATCCCAAATTCAGTATTCGAATCGGATCCAGAAAAAAGTACCAATTCTATTTTTCTACGTACGTGGCAACCGATGCAGCATTTAGACATCCACCGCCATTTATCCGCTGTGCCCTTGTCCTCACTGCCAGAACGACGGCGTAGAAACATGGGTTTAGGAAAAGAAGAGGTAGTAGAGCACAGTATACACAGCACGCGGTATTTTTAATTTCGATACCATTTTATGAAGTCATGAACCATAAATAGCTAAAATAACTCGTTTCTCTCACATCACCCATCTATGCCAAAAAACGATTAGTCTGTAACGACTACCAGTTTCCAAGTAACGTTGACGTTGCCCTCACAATTCTTCCGTACGTCATTTCTCTCATAAAAGTCGCCTCCATCGCTACGGCCGTTTCTAAATACTTCTTAGAATCGATTCAGTTTTTGTCATATCTTCCCAATCTTCTCAGAGACTCAATTTCCTCTCAGACGGTGTCAGTTTCGTTTTCCTTTTATGTGAGTATTTATTTTTGATCCTTACCCGAAACCCATTCAAGTCTGAATACTAAAAGGCTTTCCCTATACTATGTAGTAGAAGTTTACCGCTATCGATTGATCAAATATGTTATCTGCGTAGATCTTCGTAGCTAAAAATCGAAATCGAGCACCTTACTCAAATAGGCAGTAACTCTTTGGCATTGCGCTGACTCAAGCCATATTGCAGTCCCCCTGAGCGGCCGAATGTTATCAGAATACGATTTATTGGTCTTTTTTGCTCCTTCTACTCGTAGACATAATTACTTCAAAAAAACTCACTTAACCCTGGTTGGTGTAGATAAGACAAAAATTGGATACAAAATTTATGATACCATATAATCACACGTAGCAAACAAGGGTCCGCTTCTTCTGTTCCAGATCAAAGCCACCTTTCCCCAAATGAATAAGCGCAACCTTCTTATCGGTTGCTTGATCCCCAACTCAACCTTATTGGAACATGGGGTCATCCCCTTCGAATTCCCCCGAATAGGTGTTACTTGGGTCGTTGTCTTCACCAGTTCTCAATACCGCAAAAATCCAATTCAATCAGTTCTGCAATCAATCATCTGCAGGGTAATTGTGTTTGTTGAACATATTGATCAATGTTAGGAGAACAGTTTCTTGATTTATGGAGGCCGAGGAAGTCATAGTTAATGAAAATGGGTCACTCAATCAACAAAACAACAACAATGCCCGATAAGAAGAAAACTAGAATAGGAGCCTCATCCCTTCAGATTCCCATCAACGATCTCACCTTTTTCACCAAATAGGCAGGCAACTAGTCACGCCCTGTTTCAGTTCATTTAATTTCCCTGTATAGCTGAGTACTCGCTAGGGTTATGCTTAAATATCTCGTTTAGTTACTTCAATTGACCTCAACGCCGCATTCAGTGTAGGGACAGAGCTATTGCTTACACTTGAAATCTCCCTCCCATGAATGTATTAAATTTCCCGACTCTTATCAAGACATGACGGGATACTGGCTGCAGTTTCACATGTCAATGATGCCCTAACTCTGAGCCAAATCTTATTCAGATTGGTCGAACTTGGAGGGAAGGAAGTATTAGCTGTTCTGGGTGAGCTCTAATTGGCATAGACAACCTGAAATTGCCAAATTAGTCTCTCCTAGAACTATCCTCCTTGTCTATCTTATGAAAGTCAGAGTTAAGGTCGTTAGTCTGTTCATAGTGATGTCGCTTAGGGTGGTATGGTTTTCACCATTTCTGTTAAACATATTGCCCTTGAAATGTATCTCAGGCCTTTTCAGGCCCACGTCCCTCTGTATTAGAGGAGCTTTGACAACGGCTGTTCCAGTCAAACAACCCCAAAATGTACCACGTCCTTGGTTACCGCCATACATTTGGAAGGCGTTTTTGATATACATTTTGTTTATATTGGGTTGTAACATAAGTTCGTAGAGTTTTTTCACAAAGATTTATTTTAACAAAAAACAATAATTACAATAATAAATTAATCAATGATGTGACCTCCTGTTACTGTTTGCAACCTCCTCCAATCTCTTGACCAAATTGTTGATGCCGTTTCGCCAAAAATCGGCCGGTTTGGTGTCGAAGAAGTTGTTGAGCCAGTTTTCAAGAACCTCTTCGCCATCGAAGGTAACAATCCTCATTTGGTTTGACAGGGAGCGGAAAGGTGGTAGTCGGTAAGTGCAAGATCCGGAGAGTACGGTGGATGCTGAAGAACCTCTCACTCAAGCTTTTGGAGTGCTGTTTTGACGACCTGGGCATTATGGAGCCTGGCGTTGTCGTGGAGCAAGGTGACTTCACCTTGTCTATCGGGTCTTTTCAGCCGAATAGCCACACTAACACGGTTAAGCTGGGCAATGTAGACCTCCTTGTTGACAGCAGCATTTCGTTCGAGCATTTCCCAGTGCACCGTGCCTTTCCAGCCTCACCAAACGCAAATCATGACCTATTTTGAGTGAAGGTCTTGCTTGACTCTCGGCTTTGGTGTCTCTCCTGGGGCCACCCAGAGACACACCTAAGACACCTTCCTCGTACACACTGCATATGTCCCGAGCGGCTTCGGCTGCTTATTGACCTCGATGAAAAGCAGATGTCGAAAATGCTGATTTTCTCCTCCTGGATATTCCAATTCTGCGCCAGAAAAAAGACGTACAACTAGATTACTCAAGAAAACGAGTAAAACCATTCTATAGAGGAGAAAGAGCTCTTTCGAATGAATATATACACTTCTCCAAAAAACAAAGCGAATCGTTGTAAAATGACCCTAACACAAAACTCTACGAACTTATGTTACAACCCAATAGAATTAGCTGCTAGGGCAGATTGTGCAAGAAAATATTTTTGTCCTTCGAGAGGTGCCCGATAAGCGACCTGGGAGTTCTCAAAAAGGTCGAGTAGTGCTTTGTGTATTTACAACCATATACAAGGTCCGAGGACTAATTCGTTTATCGCTGTCAGTGAAGATCAACTAGACCTTTTACGCTTCCCAGCACGCTTATCGGACAGCTCTGAGAGGACAAAAACATTATAGTGCATAGCCTCCCGCAGCAACTAACTATGATCAAAATGTATATCAAAAACGCCTTCCCAATGTCTGGCGAGGACCTAGGACGTCGTGACGCATTTTGGGGCTGTTTGACTGGAAAAGACGGTTTCTGTCAAATTCCTGTAACATAGAGGGGATGGGCGTGAAAAGAAGGTGAGCTTTAATGCTGGGCAGACTTAACTTCGACCAATGTTCTAAGATTGAGAGGCCTTGTAATTGAGACAAGCAGACAATGAGCTAAACCACTTGTGTTCTCCGTTCTCAAACAAAAGAATAGTCACTTTTGAAGAAGAGATGTGGCCTAATTGCGTACATTCTCGCTAGGGTCAGGTACTTCTGTAACTATTTGCTCTGTTCCCCTATTCTATTGGCTCTCGAAAACGATCAAGTGTAAAGTTCCGGTCGCCTGACCTTCTTTTTCTTGATCCTCTCAATGACATCATATCCTCAGATCTTATCCTTTCGATGACATTACAGTAGTCATCGTCAAATTATTCCTTTGCTAATTACTTTTATTCTGTTTTATTGTATTTGAATTTCTTTATACAAAACGATTACACCCTTTCAAAAAGCCATGATGTATGTGACTTCTATTGAAGGCATTCTAAAGCGTAAGTTTACTCTCTGCAAACAAAATTGTTCATTGCACCATGTTGTTGTCCTACTTTCTGAAGAGTAAAGAGTGACAAATGGTAAGTGTCACAGACCGAAGACCCACCCCTATGCTCACTAGGCCAAATGACTTTCATTTGGCGACTGGCCCTCACCATACTGAGGCTGCTTACCCAACTAGCAATTACTTCATTACTGCGTTGTTGAGTTATTTCCTTATTTTCGAGCTGGCCTAGCTATTCATGGCTAAGTAAGTGATTTCCTGCTATCAGGTTCGAAGGCTGCAGTTCAACCATGTATAGCTGCGTACCTATGGGCAACTGTAACTTATTGCAGCAAGCAGAACTTCAGGTTTCTGTAAGATGTTCTTTTTAATAGCCAGTAATAACGATTAATGCCGTGAGATACCGTCATTCTCTAGATCTCCCACGGTAGTCAAAGTGACCTTCCAATGATGCACCTTTCAGTAATAACCCTGTTTCCCTCGCAGAGGTGTAATGCGTGGTGTATTGGTAAGGGGACCCTACCATAGCGCACGTTCGGAATCGAATCCTGGATCGATACTCCCCCAGACCAAAATGACCTTCCCCGTTTATCTGGGGTTGCTTAATTAGTACCAGGCTCGTCTGTACATCGGCTGGCCACTATAATTTATTGTATAGACCTCATGCACTCAAGATGTGATTACGATGACGACTACGAGATGTGATTCTGAATGGAAATGTAGTGCATGGCGCATACCAAAAACGGGACTGATTGATTCCAACGTTTTGTTCCCTTTATCCTTGAAAGTTGTACTAACAGGTATTTTAGGCTGTCTTCTTAAAATTGTGTGTGAGTGTGTGGGGGGAAATGAGAAATGAGGAGGTGAAGGGGAAGTGGAGCAATTGGTCTTCTACGCTAGAAAGAATTTCAAAAGAGTATCGTGCGTTTGAAAACTGGTAATTTAACTTATAAAGTTCCTTTGCGAACCTAACCAGGTACTTATTTACGCTGTTCCCTCTGCATTGTTTCCATTCCAGACTACGATTTACCGGATGTTACCTTTTGAGATAACAATTGACAAAGTTGTCCCAGTTGGTTTCTCTCGTACTGCTTCTTGCACGCTGCTGTGGCGAGTGTAACTTTCACTTATTTGTAATCTCATAATTAAACCAGTGTAGTAAGTCAGTCTTGTAGTCTTACTGCAATACATGTATAAGACAATTTTATCGCATTTAATCGAAACTCAGGAATCTTCTACAAAGTAGAAGAGAATATGAAGATCTCCTAATCTTCCAAATCAGACCGATCCACCAGCTCCATATTGATATCCTCCAGCTCCTCCATACGGGTTCATTCCTCCGAACGGAAGTCCACCAGGCCTGACATATGAGCTTCCTATTCGTCCTCCGGGAAACGATCCTCCATAAGGATTCCCGTTTGGCCCTCCGAATCCTCCTGGACTTCCGGGTAATGATCCTCCATAAGGGTTTCCGTTTAGACCGCCGAGTCCTCCTGGAAAACCTCCTCCGGGAACCATTCCAAACGGATTACCCCCTTGTCCGCCTGGGAATGGCCCTTGAGGTACTCCATAGGGATATCCTCCTGACCCTCCAGGATAAGGCCATCCGAGACCTCCATACGAATTTCTTAATTCTTCATTGTTGAAGGGTCCTCCAGGTACTGCAAGTCCTTCACTTCCTCCAGCGTCTAATCTCTGAAAAGGAAAGGAATCATTTGCATTAATGGATGCAGATCACACAATAATATGTTAATTTCTTAAGGTCGATCGTAATAATTTAGAGATCAATTTTGTGGTATCTATGTGATATCAAATTCTTTTGGCACCAATCAACCCCGTTTCGGAAATTCATCCCCGCAATCCATTCAAAATCGTGGTGGCGTTTTGATTGCGGTGTGAATATATAATGAGGTGCAGTTGCTTTCCAGCCTCTTATCCTCCCAAATGAGTCTAGTACCAATTAACCGGCCCCTGAAAAGGCCCGGGTGGCTTAGGCGAAAAGCGATTCGGGATCTGAGCCCCGGACACCGAGTGTGATAGTGTGAGCAACTTGGCACTGCACCAAGTTTATTTGCACCCGTGCACCACAAAGCCCAGTGCTTATTGAAGGGCTTTGTCTCTATCTCCATGAAGATTTTTTATGTTTGATATAAAATTTGATTTTGTTTGAGAAAAACGTACAGCAACCATCGCCAGTAGTGCGAAAACAACTAATGAGAATTGAAGATTCATCTGAAAAATTCCGTAATTAAAATAGCTTTCTATTCCGTTAGGTTCAAAAATGCCTTTGGGAGGTCTAACGGATGACAGCTAGCTACAGGGAATGACCATCCAAATGGGAGCATGATTATGGAGAAAACGAGATCCATAAAGATCTCGAATAAAGGTTGAATGCAATGATTGCTTCGGTACTGCCACCGTGCCTTTTATAGCAAATTGCCGAATTATTATAATGTTATTTATATGGGTTATCTAATATTTGAAATTGTTATCCATAAGCATAAGGGCTACTGTTTTGTTTAATTCATTTCTACATTGATATTAACGCTATTTGAACAGCAAGGATCCCATCCAAATTTGCACATGAAAGCAGATAGTGACATTGTTATTTCCATATTCATTTCGTTCAAAAATCTCTCGTGATGCCGTCTGTGTGGGCATGAGAGCCTCCCTTATGAGAAGACCACCGAGTCATTCAATAAGGGGGCAATGGAGTTTGAGGCCCTGGGGAAGGAACCGCAAGGAGCCCCGTGATCAAGATAGACCTAAGCTAAGGTGACGGCAGAAGAAGCCTCAGATAGAAGGAAATGGAGGTGGCTGACAAGGGGAGCGGACCCTGTGACGGCGCGGGATTGACGCTAGGAAAAGGAGAAGATTCTCTATTTCAAGTCACAGAATCCTCCGCTTGAAGCTCCATCAAAAAAGTCTCCTCCGATGGAAGCTTATATCGAAAATCTATTGATGTAACTATTGGGGCGTCGCTTCTTGAATCTCACACCAGTGAAGTCGTTGTTGGTAAAAGTCCCTGTCTATGTACTTGCTGGATAAGTGTGATCGCACAAAAGTAGAGTTACAGTACTCGAGGTAAATTTGATTCGATTTCTAGTAAAAGTTACATCCCGACATAGCCAGGAGACCAGATGCCAGATAGGTGATGTTTGGTCCCGTTGGCACACGTGGTCACACCTTGGCGTAATGCATGTTCTAAGGATCAACGATGAAGCGTTCTGGCGCGATGTCTGGTGTCTGTCGTCAATCCGAAGGTGGATACCTAGCTCCGGAGAGACATCGGCACCTGATTACGTGTATCCTTAATGGAGTAGATAACACTCTGTGTTTGATAGTTACCCCTCTGCTAGTAGCTCCGTCAGCAAACTGAAGCGCTCGATGGTCCGTGAAAATATGAGTACTTTAGGTGGTGCGAAAGTGAAGTTTCCATTGGAATGTTGCTTCCAATTCAGGGCGACTTATGGTAGTTTCAAGTGCTACACTATCATATCCACATTGTACGGTTGAACGGTTAAATATCGTGCCGAAACCCAGTCAACCAACCGGACCCCCCTCCCCTCCCTCACATCGACGCTTAGCTATGTACATATGTACTTGCTACTTATGTGAAATAATCTTTGTCTTACACATCTGCGAGTCATTGTTTGGGCCACATACCCATTCAAACGCCATTGTGATTCAGCAGGGAAGTCAGATGGGTAATCGCATTCAAAAAACAGAATTCATCAGCGCTAAGAAAAATTATTACTAATCACTAGAAATCATGTGATATCAACCAGTATAAATAGTCAAAAGAACAGAAATCTTTGTGTTCTTGTCATATTTCTCGTCGAAATCGGCAGTGTTCGGTGCCTCAAACCTCAGGCTTGACTTCTTTTGAACACTCTTTTCTGATAAACCAAGTAGCAGCTGCACTTCATTTTCTAGCCCAAATGCCCAACCTTTGCTTTTGCGCTCCTGACTACCCAGCAAGGAGCCTGCTGCTTTAAAAAAATTAGTAAAAAAAAAAGTAGAAATACTGTAAGTTTACTCCCTGAACATCAAATCTTCTCAGAACTAGCCCGTAGTTACCACTAGGAAATACGAGCGTTTTTTAAGGGTCAAGTGGTTATGCCGATCGACTCAATCCGCTGGCTGACCCGATATTCTCGCGGCCCGTCCTCGTCATATGTGTAATGGACGATCACTTTACTGCTTATACATAGTATCTCCTTTCAAAACAACGTTATGCTACGTACTTAACGCTTATCTTCAGATTCCCACACACACTCCGTTGTGCCCTTTTTTCTAAACTTATCAGCATTCGCAACACATTCAAGATAAATGCTGATAAAAGTTCTATGACTTCAAAAAAAAAGTAATCTAATCAGTGGCTGAGAGCAGTTCTAGTTCACGTTTAGCACTTACGGACCTCGACATTTTTTGAGATATGATTACTTTTTTATTTTAAGTACCTCGATATTTTACAAAAAATAGGTATTTAATATAAAATTTAGTTGAACCTAAGAATCATGTAGGGTATCTCACCGACACAAGTACTACATAATTTGCTTTTTTTCATTTTTTTTAATAGTTTGACACTCGATTGCGCTTTTTCCTATCGTGTCTAGAAGCTCCACATGTTTCAGTAAAAATGTTCCTGTGAAGATGCTATGATGCTCGTGTAATAGGTGAGAGAATGGAGAAGTTGACAGAATATGTTAATTTTTTATGATCTCTTCAGCCGATTTTGGATTTGAGTAGCCTGAACCCCTGTTTCCGAAGACATACACCGGAGACATTTCGAATTTAAGACGTTTCGAAATGCCTTTGCGTTTTACGACACCACGCCTGCAAATTTTATTAACGGGCTTCTCGTAGCCATATGTGCAAGCCAGGAATACCTCGGTGTCAGCAGCTGCCATGGTTACGCTTACTCCTAATTTTCCTGAGCTGCTCAGCTCAATTTCACGCCACTCTTCGGGCACCTACTTATCCTCTTAACTTTTACTATGTATCCTAATCATTCTCGTGAACATTCAGGGAAAAACCTAAAAAATCCTGAGAAACCCGAAAAAAAATTCGGTGGTGGGTCAACATGCGCCATCTCGAATCAGGTCATTTTGAACACTTATCGAGCTCTACTTATATTGGTGGGACCTCCCATTCTCTTCCATAGAAATCAAAGCGTTCAGGCTCTACATACTTACGATGGTCACAGGTCACAGTGGCACGGCTCCCATAGGTCGCGACGGAGCATCCTGACCCACAGACCTAGAAGCTCGCCCATGAAGGGCATTTTTGCAGGATATATGTGGCTATTTCACCTGGAAAAAGACAGGAAAGCGATTAATTGCCTTCATTGCAATTTATCTAGAATAGGGTAGGACTTCAATTCTCGGGGGAGGAGGGAGTGGAGAGGTTCATAACAAAGCACTTCTGCAGGATGTGTCACTGCAAAGCAACGTAGCTCTGATTTTTTACCGTACCTAGGACAAACTCCTACAGTAATCAACAAGTATTCTAATTACAGAAGTGATTATGTTTTTTTGCAGTTTAGAAGTGTTGAGATGTTATCCTAATGTATCTACTTTGTTTCTAAACTCCACCGACAGGTATGTACCACTCTAAGGTCCCCATAAACTGCCTTCAACTGCACCTGGAAAGCTCCTTACGCGAGCAGGCATGTGTTTACCCCACTCTAGATAATTTGTTTGACGTCTCGTAAGGGTTTCTCGCCTAAGTAGGCCGGAATGAGCTTATGGGTAAAGGTTAATCCCGATAAGAGTCTTGGGTTCCTATCGATCCGAGCGTCCCACTTGGGGAAATATAAATTCCCTGATCGAAGGGTTCATCTGTCAGTTGTACTTCTCATCGCTACCGAATTCGGCTGCTCGCTTGTTCTCGTTACTTGTTCAGATTTTTTCCAGTTGTCAGTTTTTTCTATCGAGAAAAATTCCAAGTAAGTCCCGGACTCGTGATAATATGTTGGCAGTTATGTTCTGTCTAGTTTTCCGATAGTAAGTTCTACTAATGTGCAGGAACACACTAGGCTGAATTCATTCACTATCATTTTTGACTACTTCTTACCGACATCCATACAACTTATGGAAATCGCGGTCAGCCGGCATTCACTTGATGCTTATTCAGCCTAAGTAACGGGTTAGATCGAATAAATACCTAATATCGGGAGGAGCGATTCTGATGATATGTGATGGTGAGGGAGTGCTGCTCAACTATTAGGTTGATGCATAATTATTGCGGATTTTTTCGCGGCTTTTTTTCTCCCGATAGAATTTGAATTTTGGATTCGGGTTTTTTTCTAGAAATGATCTACTTGATTTCCTCTACAAAAATGTGCCTAGAAAACCATCCGCATATTCGCGCAATTATGCTCTACTTTTTCGAGAAATGTTGGAAGGTGGCACAGTCATTCCGCGATTCCAGTAACTTTTCGGCGATGGAACAACCAGCCAAAGCCAACCAAGAAATGGGATCTGCTCCTAAATCTGCCATATTCACCAGCTGAAACTGCTATGGATTATCTCGTCAACCGTTCGCTGAAAAAATGGCTGGGGAATAGGACTTACGTCGATTTGAATGATTTGATTGCCGATGTCAAGGCTTGAATGCCCCCCAAGGATCAAAAGTTCTTCGCTTTTGGAATCCGACTATCCGGCCAATGGGAAGCAGTGCTTGACGGAAATGAATAAGTTCTGAATTAATTATTTGAACATGTTTTATAAGATTTTGTTAAAACCTGATGCCAAAGTGGTAAACAAGTTGTTTACCATCTTGGCATCAGGTTTTAACAAAATCTTATTAAATTAATGCGAAACTATGCCAAGATTTATCGAGAGTCGAACATGGATGCTTATTTGAGCATGTTTTTGTTCAGTATTTTTGCCGTTTCATTAAATAAAACTTGTTTAAAAAAATGTCACTGGGATCTCGGAATGAGTGTGCCACCTTCCAACATTTCTCGAAAAAGTAGAGCATAATTGCGCGAATATGCGCATGGTTTTCTAGGTATATTTTTATAGAGGAAATCAAGTAGATCATTTCTAGAAAAAACTCGAACTCAAAATTCAAATTCTATCGGGAGAAAAAAAGCCGCGAAAAAATCCGCAATAATTATGCATCAACCTAATACAATTTCATTGTTGCAATGGATCCAACGTCACATCTCTTACATCGCGCGGTATGAGGCTGCCACAATTCCCGTTGGCCGACGACAAGTTTCAGACTCCGTAGCTCTTGCGTGTGAAGCTTGGCAGTGTCAGTAGCTCCTTATTCCTGTTGTTGCCATAGTATTGTAGCTTGTGCATCATTCCAAATTGACAGTTTAACCTGCTGCGGTAGGCATCTTGCGAAGATCTTCCGGCGTTTCTCTTTGACAAATCTGCTGTGGTTTCTTGGGAGAGTTCGCTTAGTAGATAAGATGATAATGATGAGATGTCTCAGCGGTTTATTTCTTTTGTGCAAATTGAGCAGAATCAAGTTGGCATCCACACAGCGATCACGATTGACAAGCTTCTGGAAGGGGGGTGAGGTACTCATAGGCTCGGCTCATTCTTCATTCCCAGTCTCAATAGTGGAACGGTGAACACCGAGAGTGCTTGCTAGTTTCCTTGAAGGGGTTCTCTTTTACAACACGCCAGAGCTCTCTGAAACTAAGTTCAGCTGGTTGTCCAGATCACTCTTCGTATTCAGTAGTGTAGAACCAGTCCTGATGTGTTTTTACCAGCGGTTAATCGCCTTACAACCGTGGGCGCCATCGCTGAAGAGCTCCTTCATATTGGCTGTGGCAGTTTTTTTTTTCGGAACCATGGTGGTAAAAGAAAATTGTGATATGGTGCTGGTGCTGACGGTCTTCGGCAAAGCCGCTCTCCTTTTTGCAAGAACAGGATCTAAAAAACAATTGGGACTGATAGAGGACCGTTCGGGGTTGTCAGTGTTGCCATTCGGAAGCTGTCAATAGGTAATATACTGAATTCGAAAAAGAGACTATCACTACTTTCTGAATGGGAGCTTCTGTAGGGAGTCGTGCTGCATCGTTTCTTGCGTCTGCCTCTGGTTTAGGCAACTACACAAATGAAGAAGTAAACAGAAGTAAATAATATTTTTTCAAAATTTTTTGTTCAATTTTTGGGAAGTCCTCGGTAATGAGGACAACTGGAATCCGAAAAGATCCAAAGATGTCCAAGTTTCTCTGAGCAGGACAGACTTAGCACATCTCGCTTTCCTTCAGGGGAATAAATAAATAATATAATTTCTGTACATTTCACACTGCTTGCACTTTCTTTAGTACATTCCACCGACCAGACGAACTCTGCTCTTTTTGCTGTGTCGTTCTCTTTACGTCATGAAGTGGGCGAATGATCCTCGTTGTCTCCTCTTCGCATAGCGCTCGTAAAGTAGAGATCGATTTCTGACGAAAAGCTTAACCACACTTAGCGCTGATTCATTCCTTTTGAATTCCTCTCCGCATCATATTCGTACTACCAGCAGCTCGAATAGAGTGGGTTTATCTTGTAGTCGCCCTGACTCCTTTGTTTCCATTTTTTGAGACCGTTTACCTTTTATTGTAAATATTGTATTCTTCTAAAAAAATAGCTATTTTCTGTCGCCTGAGAAGAATTATAATTGATTATCAGTCAAAATACACTTGCCTAAAACGAGTTACTCTGCATTTCCAACAGTGAGTAGATAGACTTTATCAATTGGCAAAAGGATAACTGGATAAAGGGTAAAGTCTTCGAACGTCAATGTCAAACTCGTCCGAAGTACGCGCCTCCGCCTCCATTCAGAATCGTAGTGCCGAAGTATTGAATGCGCATGTATGTAGCCTATACAAGTACTAGAGGTGGCCGACTGATGTGCAAGTCAGCGTTTTTATCGTCTCAGACGAATCTGTTACAAATTAACCGACTCCGGAGGGATGGAAGGCTTGGTTGGCTCAAGCGGATATCGATCCAGGATTTGAACCCGTGACCATGGTCGGGTGATAATGCGCCACTTGCCATATACCATTATCGCATAGTAATCCTGCGATCAATTATGCCTGTATAAACATTAGGTTCTGACTTGATAATTTGTCGGCTGTTATTCTCTCGGTACGCGATCCAGAAGTCTTAAAAGGATTGCTAAGGCATTACCAAGTCCTAGCTGGACCTCCTATCTTACCTACTTCGTGTTTGTTATAGGTACTGGAATGTCCCGGAATATTTGTATTCATTCTTTCTATTTCTTACTCTTATAAGAGAATTATCCTAAGAAGGGGCTCATTTAAGATGGGTAGTAAATGCTCAACCTCGAAAGAATTCCAGTAACTTGTTTGCTTAAGAGCTTTTATTTATCCACTACAGGTGAGCAATCAGAAAGAGGGTTAGTCAAAATGGACGGTCAGTAAGTAATCGGTTTATACTCAGTAGTCATCTGTTGGAGAAGCAGATTACAATGAATCGATATGAGCCAAGATTTGAGGGATCACTCAATAGTTTGAGAGAAAAAACATTGTCCTTTGCATGAAAGGTCGTCTTACACATCTTGTAGAGATGCAAGGGGACTGATTAGCGGTAGTGAGCTATGTAGTGCAGATAAACTTTCTCTCTAGCAAAATTCTCCATGGTCGACCTGCTAAGGGTCTAACAATTACTCTTTTTCTCGGTGGAATGAAGAATTGGTTTGGCTGATTTTGTGCTCCTTATAATGGCTGTACAATAACAATGACAAGTGTACAGTTCTTGCCCTCGACTGGGGAATGCTATTACTGTAACGAGCTCCTCTATTCTTTTCTTTCCCTAAAGGAAATCGAATACAAATACCGTGAAAGACGAAGTTTGTAGCCAACAGGCGAAAACTTTCGAAAGCATTCAATAATGGTTTGAAGAAAGTTATGTAATCCGTTCGATGGGAGTTCTGACCAACTTCCTACCATACATCCTTTGCTAGGAAGACTAACCATAGCAAGCATATTGAAATTTGATTCAGCTAGAAGCATTTCAAACAACGACGCGATGAGTCATGACATTTCCATGCTCTGAAGCACTTTACTATTGCTGAAAATCATCAGCAGATTGAAGAAGTTTTATGGCGAGTTGGCTCTTCCCTCCGAATTGTCGTTGTGCATTCTAGAAGCTAATAGCTACGACTTTAGAAACTCTCTCGTCTACATGAGAATACAGTCACGTCTCTTCTTCTCTTCCATTCATCCTATTCATATTCATTTGAGAAATTTTCAATTTGAAGCGAAACAATGAGACACCGAGCGTTAGGCTGCTCCTTTTTTGGCAGCAGTACGAAATTTAGTCGAGTACAGTCTAGATTACCATGCGGGGTCATAATCGTCCTGTTTAACTAATCGCTGTTCTCATATCACAGGTGTCAGAAACCAAAACACTTGTCAGAATGAATTCAGCCTAGCAGACATTTTATTCGGGAAGTAATCCTCCTGTTATGGGAGTAGAAACTTAGCTGTTTGTAGCTCACCCATCTTCGCCCTCATGTGAACTTGATATGAGACAGTATAGGGTAGCAGCGACATTGACTTCGCAGAGTCTTCGGTCTAAAAAAAGCCAAACAATCGGATGTCTTCGGTTTTTGTGGTAAAGGAAATTTATTGAAGAGCCTACACTCAAAAGTAACCTCCAACGCGTGGAGTCCTACTCTTTTTTCTGGCTCAAAAACCTAGATTTTGTGAAAGCTCTGCCACACTGATTCTCAAAAAAGGATAAAGTCTTTGACGTGACTCAATCGATTTTTCTGAGATGCGTCCCGCATTTCACTCCCATTCAGAATCTTGGTGGTGCTACGAAGGCGTACATGGCCTATACATGAATTGCGGTGGCCAGCTAATGTTCTAATTATTGCTTTTACTCTTTCAGACGACTTGGTATCAACAAACCGGGCTTTTATAAAACGCAAGCCTTTCCATCCAGGTGTACATATGGCTGCCGCTGATGAAGCGGGAGCTTCCAGGAGCTCAGCTGTTGTTTACATGGCAACCTGTCCCCTGTTGTTCACGGACGGCCACCACTTAACTTACATTACTTGAAGCAACCAGCAGCTGTCCTAATACGGAGCTTGATATCGGCGAAGTGATGTTTTTACCTGCTTGAGCAGCATATTACACCGAGAAAATGCTGTCTTTCTCGACAGCCTAATGACCTGCTGCCAGCATGCGTCACGCCCGCCCATATCCACTCAGTTTTTTGCCTCTCCAATTCCTCAGGTTGGCCTAGAGACCAGGTACATCAAGTACCGTACTCGAAATGTCCTGCAATAACCGTCACATAAATTTCCCATGCAGTTTTCAGTACACCCATTATTCAGTCTTTATACGGCTGTCGTTCTAGATGTTTTTAAGTTCCTCCTGAAGTTCAGGGTTCAGAAACCATTTAGGGAGCCATTTTAGGGAGCCCACAAAGACCAGGGGACCGCTATCAGGTACAACTACTTCAAAGGCGATCGATCTTCCCTTGTGGGCTCCTGAAAGCGTCATAACGTCAAACTAGGTACGATAGGCTATGCAGATAGTTGTAGTATATTTATTTATATATTATTATTATATATTATTATATTAATTATATTACCATAAAACTGTGGTGTAATGAGTTGAGAAACAAAATGCAGAGTATTCATCATGAGAAACATTCGTTTTTGCTTTTCCTTTCCCTTAAAACGTTTTAAGATGATGAAGGAGAATAGTGTCGGATCTTAGTTAAGGAGTTTATCGGGCGTGGGCTTGGGTCGAATTTCGTAGGAAGATACTGGCTTCTCTCACACTTCAATTCTGGTTGGGATCTTGGGCTCGAAAGACTTGGGCGGGATATCCGTTATATGGCAGTATAACACTGGAAGAGTACCAGTCATGGATTTTCTCGGCTATGTTCTCGATTTGCAGAGCCTCTGAAATCATCGGAAAAACATGAACGTCATTATTTGAGGCCTATGCTCGAAATTATTGAAAATTATCCTTGGAATTATCAGAAAGCTCTTTACTATTTCACATAATCGACTACAACTACAAACAAAAACATCATATTATCAACTACATCTACTAACTGTATAATTCACCCACGCATTCATATTCTAGCTCTACATTTCAATACTTTTCGTGATATTCGCTCCTTTCATTTATTTTTGCCCTTTTGGGAAGCCCGGAGGGGAAACCGTAGACGATCACCTACTGTTCATGGGTTTGTGAAGATGGGACACGTGCTGAACCTTCTTATTGTTAGCTCCCTCCTCCTTTTGATGGGTTGATTGATGTCCTATCACTATGAGCTTAAATATTTTATTTAGAGCTCTTCCACCAACTGATAAAAGAGGTGTTGTAGTACAGCAGCTGTCAATCACTACCTGAATTACGGCCCATCGGCTCCTTGTTTCACGAACGATGATGATTAACATCGTGTTTTTTTTCTATTGCACTTTGGATTCCCGGACACACATCGAGCTTTGCCTTTCATTTGGCACATCACTTGTTCTCCGCCTTTGCAAAAACCGCTTGCTACGAGATGATTTCAGCTGTAATCCGGCCAGTTTTTCTTTCTTCTCGACGTAGATAAACCAATGATCAACAAATTGCCAGTGGTTTTTTGGGAGCTGTGAAGAAGTGCAAATGTTCTTTGATTACTTTATAAAGTGGTGTTCAAGAAATCTGAGCGAAATTCGGAGGCATTCACTAAAAACCCTGCAAAGTACAGGTATTTCTGCTGCAGTATGTCCTTGAAGGTGGTCATGTGAACAGCACGGGAACCCCCCCCCCCTGGATTTCTGCTGTACGTATTTCGAAATCATCTTTGATGATGACGAATTTCTTTCCCAGTTCTCCGGGGTTTCCGGAAATGTATTCAGTTCATTAATCGTGGCGTGCTTCGACTCTCTCCCACTGGTCCTATCAAATTTTTCTGCATCACTTCTGCAGCTCCGACTATTCTCGTCGTTATCAGTGTTTTCCCGGTCGTTATTTAACGCTTGACAGGTGTCGTTTCACTGATAATATATCACACATCAGTCGTTCCATTCACACCGTGTAATCTTTGAAATACTCTCAAATTCGGCACTATTTACCCTTTACTGCCCCACTCTGTCGAGAAAGGACTGGATTTCTATCGAATTTTTTCAAAGAAGATGAAACCGGCTAGAAACTTGCCTAGAGGGGTAATTTGACCCGTAGAACACGAATATCGCATCCACTCATCATGAAAATGCCTGGGACACTAGTTAGAGGCAAGTTTTCCGCAGGAGCGGTGACCCAGCGATTTGGCACAGGCGCCTGTAGCGCAAGCGCTAGGCATTATTATGACAAATGGATGCAACATTCGTGTTCTACGGGTCAAATTACCCCTGTAGACAAGTTTCTAGCCGGTTTCATCTTCTTTGAAAAAATTCGGTGGAAATCCAGCCCATTCTCGACAGGGTGGGGCAGTAAAGGGTAAATAGTGCCTCAAATTCTTTCGATTTTCCGGCAGCTTTTGGGTTAGCTGGATGGGGTCCTGTCTACAGAATGGTTTCTTGCCTACAGGATGGGGTCCTGCCTACTTCCTCGTGTAGAATACGAAAATGTGTTGCATTTACGTGTTTACTAGTAATTAAATTCGCTTTACTATTGACTAAAATTACTTTTTTATTATTGACTAAAATGGAAATTTCTCATCTTTTATTGCAATATTTTCTGATTTTTTTCCACGAATTTTTTGGAGAATTTTTTTGATTTTAGCGCAAGATCGTGAAACAAAATAATCGAGAAATTTTCCTTTGATTCTCAGAACAAATCTAGAATTTTTGGATGTGTTCGAGCTTTTTTTTGAACATTACTTGAAATTAGAAGTTCAAGATACGACTGTGTTTGGCAGTCTGGGTTCGTGAAGCTCTCTCTTTCATGCGGACTTTGGTCAGCTGTCAGAAGCAGTTATGACTGAATTCAGTTTTTTGAAAGCCATATAGCATTTCAATCAATCTAGTATGCTGAATAGACGCCATAATGGTTCCCAGTTCGTGAAATTGCTCCGAAAGTATGCCAGAACATCTTGTTGATTACAATCGGAAAAGTCGAAGTGTTCTCCTCTTAATGCTGCTTATTTAAAATTTCTTGAATTTGTGGGCCCAAAATTTGCAAGATGACCCCAATCTTTCTGGTTCAGCCCAAATTTCCTTGTGTTTTGAATCATTTCTCCTTTTCATCGAAACACTTTTTCTTATAAAGCGACACAATACCGGTTCTGGTCAGAATCGAGTGCGAGGGTAGACTATTTAATCCGAACACTTTCGTTTCGCCGGTACTTCTCAGACCCAACTCAAGAATTTTTGAGAAAAACGATCACTACATAGCTTCAGTGGTGAAGGGTAAAGTAGGAAACAGTGGTATACCTCCGTAAACGGTGGCCTCGCTAATCTCTCGACAGTACCGGAAATTGAGTGTAAGTGCAATTTTTTTCAGACTGAATCAATTGCGAAATCCCTGAAGTACCGCGATTCTATCACCTCCTCTTCCGAAACCCAAAGTACTATTTACTGTTCTGAATAAGAGCTACTAGTGAAAGAGCTATTGCGAGTGAAGCCATTGCTAAAGTTCTAGAGCTTTTTCTTTTAGAGGAGAGTAGGAAAAGTACAAAAAGATCGGAATCTCCATCGCATGGCTGTCACATCGTCTCGTTTTACTACTACCCATTCCTCCATGGTAACCAATTTGATGACACCCATTATTTTAGGTTTGCTTTCAATAGGTGGTGATGGTACGATATTCTGCTTCAGTACAATGCTCCATTGCTGTCAGAACGTCCTTAAAATGTTGTTGCTGCAGGCTGGCTGCTAAAGGCTGTCCAACCTCAGTCGCTACAGTTTCCACGGAGCTGACCATGAAAAATTCATGGAATTCATTATAAACTGACATGCTTTCGTAACGCTTGCTTTAAATGTCATTTCTTGGAAGCTGTACATTTTCTTTTCCATGTAATTACATCAACATCCAACGGCAATTCTTCACATGAAAATCGCTCTGTCCAGGAGATCATTCCAGAAAACCCATTCCCACCGTGTTTCCTGTATTTGGGCTAATGATATGATGTCATTCCGCTTATTTGAACGATGCCCGTGGGGGCTTGTTCCGGTGGACTTTAACCTTAGTTTCTTTGTCTAAGCTTTTATCACCGCGTCATTTACTATCGGCCGGCCCACCCCGTTCAAACCTCTCTCGAAGTCTATTTTTAGGCAGCAATCCCACTTATGCCTATATGGGGGCATCTTCGATTCAGCAGTGACGATTAGAGTGTCCAGCAGGGCGGCAGGATGTTGAACCGGCATCGAGGGTCCTCTCCGCCAGCAAATTGTCCTACCCCCTCCCCACCCATCACCCATCTAACTTCAAAGACTAGTCACTCCCACTCTATACGAATGTTCCGTTGCATATCTCTTACAAAGGAATCACTTATGTTAAAGCGCCGGTTAAGCGAAAGAAGACGGGGTCTGTTCAGCGTATGTGGGGCCAGAAAATAAACAAATTTTTTTAAAATTTAATAAAAAAATTGCAATACAAGCCCTGTAGCCTCTTTTTTTAATTTCCCCCGTCTTTCCAAATGACCTACTGAAGCCAAAGCAAGCGAGGTTTGGATGGTTCCGCTAAAAAGGCAAACGGAGCCATCTTTCTTCCTATGATGAGCCGAGAAAAAAGGGGGAATCTCAGGGGGCAAGCCGAATTACTGAAATTGAACTATGCAGAATTTGACAAACACCGTCTGCTGATGACATATGGATCATCGAGACGAATAGCTTCCGTCCTCTTATGAAATCCGTCATCTGGTTGTCTGCAGTTGGCCATTCGTCAAGGTTTTTTAGTGAAATCGTTGATATGATGAGTAGTTGCTCGATTTTCATCCCCAAATGCCCATGTAAATTTTCGTTTTTATGGGATCACAAGGTATTTTACCTTATTCATATATCAATACTTAATAGGAGCAATTAGTGCTACGACTATGCCTACGAAGGCATAGGCGAGGGTTCCCCACAAGCCCTAATGGTCGCCCGGGGTCAACTAAGTCTTGCTGCTGGTGTGATGCAGTAGGATCGAAACTGTCGCGTCGCGGCGTAAGGGACGCCGCGCGCGAAGGAATGTAGCAGGTAAGAACTATAAGAGCAAAAGAACTAACAGTAGAATCATGTCCATAATGGTGATCGCATATCGATTAAGCCGTATGAAGAACCATAGAGCTATAATAACGGCGAAGCGAATGGCCCGCGAGACCCGCGTGCGACGGATCGATTACACAAAACCAATCCTACTGTCCGTCCCCACTTTGTTGCCACCAAGCTCGGATGATTGAACACATGGATACCGTGGGGTACGGTTGATCAAAGAATATCTATAACCCAAAACCCAAAGCTTTTGGGATAACGCTTATTTCTTTTAATAAAATTGAAACCTTACATTATTTCTTCTGGAATTAAACATTTCATAGCAAAGTTCCTTATCTAATTCTCTGGTGCAACTTCAAGTACTCTGAATCCAGTACAATCAACTGAGAAACTTAACCTTTCTGCAAAATACTGGTTGCAAAGGTTGATCGCTGCTGATCTGTTTTGTTTGGATGCCCTTTTGGTCAGTGCTTTGCTGCTGTAATGTTGTGTCTGTGTGCCTTTCCAATGCACTGGGAACTCTTTCACTGCCTTATTTCGTGTCGTGTCGCTCCGGAAAATTCGATTTTTGCTCATTTTTATATGGATTTGATGGAACTTTCGCGAGATATACCGGTCGGCTCTCAAAGATCGTCGTTATCGTTTTCCATCCGTCTTGCTCTATCTCGTCGACTTGGACTGAATTCACCTGAGAGTTACCGTATAAGTGAGCTCTAGTATTAGAGCAGGATAGTATCTCTCATTTCATTGAGAGAAAGTGGGCAGAGAAAAAAGTAAAAAAAGTTAATTGCTTTGATTTCTGCATTTCTTTAGTCATTCATTTTATGTCTACGAAGGCGTGCAACCTTCAGAGGGAGGAGTCATTCAGTGGGAAGGATTACTGCTCAGGAGAACATACTAGTCACATCTAATCAATCAGAATTCATTCTCGGCTACGGATGGACGGCTATTTTTGTACCCGGAGGTAAGAACCAAGAAAAAAATAAAGTTCTCCTTTTCAATTAGTTTGGTCCGCCTTTGGGGCAGTTTCTCCTCCCGACAGTCAAAGGCACAGTTCACGATAAGAACCGTATCTGAGATTTTCCTGTAGGATGAATTCGTGGTCCCTTCTTATACCATATCTGGCGCTATTAGATCGGAAAACGGCTGAGTTAGAGCGTTATTAAGATTTAAAGATTATACCGTGTGTATCCTCGGACGAGTTTCATCGTCATTGTCGAGGTTCCACCGACAACACGGGAATCCATGTAGGAAGTTCAAACAACTTGTTAACAACTTTGCTTCTGTGATAATGTACCAGCTTGCATCTAACTAGACCCTTGATCTACTAAGTTTGAATGGAAATTTAGAACTGTTTGTAATTTTCTGGATTCCTGTATTCTGCCCAATTCAATTATGGATAGGCTCTGTGAGCAAAAAATGTGACATGTGATTCTATTTGAGAGAAATGAAAACGGTTCGATAGTTTATACTGATTACAAAGTGGAATGGCGAAGGCGGTGTAGTGGTAAGCAACGCACTATCACATGCATGGTAGCATGGCTTGGGATCGAAGCCCCACGCACTGAGCTTTTCATTCCCGGGGTCGATTAATTGGTTCCAGACTCGCGTGGAAGTATAAAAGCACTGACATGCACATCGGTTGGTCACTGGAAGTCATCGTACAGACCACATACGCCTTTAAAACACAGCTACGATTTTAATGGGAGTTGAATGCGCGGCGTATCCCGAGACGGGATTGGCTAACGTTAAACAACTTTTTTTTTCTGAGAGAGAGAACTCAGTCTCACGTTCCTCACATTTGCGCCTCGTATTTGGCCAAACTTTTGCGGTTTCAACTGAATGTCATAAGCGCGGCTCAACCTTGTAAGTTGATCCTCTGTTGCCATCGGAGCGGATTATATTTCGTGCAGAAGTGCCCATAATTCCACTTTTTTATTTTCTTTAACTTGTCGTCTTTCATCTGTCATATCATTGATCATCGATTTCCACAAGCTAAAAACGTTCCACTCCTCCATTTCGCTAAGAAGTGTACTTCAAGGAGCCCTTGCTGATGGAAGGGCACAAAAAGCTCCATTTATCCAGTTAAGTTGTGGCCGGGCGGTCTCCGGTCTTAGTGGTAGAAAAAGTATGGTCATTAGGGACGGGCTGCTATTCTAACGTTTGGAGTCTCGAGGGATCCGGTTAATAGTCGTCCTAGTCAGCGATTATCCAGTCTTCAGAGCTTTCCTGAATACCGCCAGGTTTCTGGCGTTCTTTATTTGTGCAGTGGGTAATTACGAGTTTGCATCTCCCATTCCTGGTCAGAAGTGGTGCAGTGGCAAATGGCACACTGTATCTGGTCTAGGGATCACATACCGTTGCTATACTCGGACCCATACCAACGAAGCCGTCCAGTCTTCTGGGGTCGAGAGATTGGAACCAGGCTCTTCCGTGGGGGCAAAAGGACTGACTTGTACATCGACTGGGCGCTGCAATACATTGCATAAACTCTACATAGACGATTTTACCATCGCTCACGAATGCCGATCAATCAGGGAGGTTCCGAAAAAGACGGACTCGCCGAGTCGTAAGCCTTCAGGGTGTTTTTCAATCTCGTGTGGGGTTGTATAAAAAAGGTTATATTAGTGGTACCGAAGTTTATCTAGAGCACCTCGAGCCTAGCAAGGCCTCATACGCATTTGAAACGTCAGCACAAGTTTGAATGGAAGTCGAAAGCGGGGTGCATCCCAAAAGCAAGACCAAAGACAGAGGTTTTGTCCTTCTGTTGCATCTAGGTTTCTGAGAGTCCATCAAGATAGAAAGAGCTTCTCATTCTCATTGTATCGGTTGAATATGATTTTGAATGCCTTTACGACAACATGTATGGCGTCAGGAAATCATATTAGTCGACTGGACTTTTCCGAGAAATTCGAGTATATGGCGATAGAATATAACATTTTGCATTGAAATTAAAGAGACCTGTACTAGGGGGCATTGTATATGTGCATGAGGAATGAACTCAGATCAACTCCAATCGCATGGCCACTGCTTCTACAAATAGTGCTCTGTTCCTTACGGTTTCCCTTTTCTTCATACTGCATTCGCCTAATCATCCAATGACTCTCTCTCTTCCACTTTTTTCATTCTAGCAATCGAAAACTCGTCGTCTTTTCATGGCTTACTGATCCCTCGTTCATGTGAAGCCTGAATGATTTTTTTTCAGAGCGGTTCATTCGAGAGGCTAGCATTTTTAGGGAATGACTGGGACGACGACGGATGTGAAACATCATCGTAAGTTAGATGTCAATGCTTTCAATCCTCAGACTGGATTTTAAGCCAAATAACTATCGTTAAGCTTTTCTCCATCACCAAAGTCGTCGTTTCCATGTGATAATTCTTCTAATGGTCGGCTACTTCTCTATGGCCGTGATGACATCGAACATAGGTACGGTTTTATGAAAAGCGTAGTGTATCGGAATATCTAGGGCCATCAAGCTTTAGTTAATCACAGTTCGGAGGAAATCACCTATAACCGAAAAGCATGAGGGCATAAGAACAAGTGTAGAGGAAAGGACGGGTGAAAGATACCGAAAAACATGTTTGGGAGATAGTTTTGGGCATTGGTCGCAGTGCCTCACTCCTAAATTTTTGCTCACATCAAAACAAGGCTAGAAATGGTCCTTGAAAATATTAAATCGTTAGTTAAAGAAGTTCGGAGGTTTCCAATTAAGAATTTTCGGTGTGGCGATTTGGTATTTACTTAATGATTCCATTGTGGATGCCATTGGTCACTTTCTTAGGAAGGCTGTCTGGGAAGCCACTAAGGGAATTGCCCCTGCATCTAGCGAACCATGATTGCCAGCAACCACCTGAACTCAATCCAGGCATGGTGGGGAAGTAAATGTTCTACTTGAGTTCCATGGGGACAATAGGTTTTGTGGTTCACTATTTTTGAGAATACAACATGTATTTTAATTTTTCACTAGTATAATATTTGATGCTCTCTCACCACTTATCATGTAAGGCCCTTATATTGTGTATTGTCTGTAGAAGTTTTGAAAATTTTCATTTTCAAAATTTCTTTTCAATTTTTTTTTTCACTTAGCCTTAAGGAATCTCATTTCCAGCGCTACATGTGTATTAAATTTGAATTCTTCAAATTTTTACAGGGATCACGCTAAACTGCATGATCAACTCGACCGCACTCGCTTTGGAAGCCGAAAACGAGGAAAGCTTAAGGTTTGTACTGAATATGAACGGTATTACTTTGTTTGTAAGATATCCCATTTGGACAAAACTTCCCCATGCATAATCTCATCTTTGTAAGGCATCTATAGATCGTCTTTGATGTATATTATCAGTAGTATTTATTAATAGAACCTCTGGGAAAGGTAACTATCCATGTCGCTTACAGTAGACAAAGAATTCTAAATATTGCAAAATCCTTCGAACAGTCTATATAGGCCTATAGCGCTGTCTCAGGTTTCTAAGTGCCTTTCATCCCCTACACAATCATACAATTCCAACAGTTCAAGCTGGTGACCTTGGTCCGATCCCTCCCATTTGAATCTAATCTAGTTTGAGCACGAATCCCCTAGATTTTCCAGATTTGGGTCGTTAAAGTAGTAATTTATTCATACATATGGTAAATTACCGCATCTGACGAGCCTGATACCCCTTATCCTCAATTTTAATCGATAACCATGGTCTGTACGCCCAAGTCAGAAGATGTTATAAATGCCGTCATGCTTACAATAGTTGTTGGGAACAGGACGAAAGATTGTGTAGTGCCCCTCATTGTTCACCCTTGGAATCAAAGGGAAGGTTTTTATCGTCTCCCGTATATAGTTCTAGGCTTCTATGCTGTTCAATTACATGATCATGCCCTCTATTGGATCTTTGCAGAGACGAAGATCCGATAGATGTTAGTCTACTGAGCAGCAACGTTACTGCTGGAAGCTGCACTCGAGTCAAAGGAGCAAAGGTTATGGATTACGGGGTAAGTAAACGATTTTTAGTGGACGCTACTGAAATCAATCGATGAATCGATGACCTGTGAATTTAGGGTTCATACGAATGGTCCGTAGAAACGCAAGGATACATAGTCGGTGCCGCATTTCTAGGTATGCTCTTAATTTTTACTCCCGCGACTTCCCAGAATTTCAATGACTCCTAAAAGCGAGGGTACCCATCCATTTTACCTGAAAATCCAGAATGTTTTGCAGTCTGTACGAAGCAGCAAGAGAAGTAATACTTTTTTTTTCTCCATCCCTCTCCCTTCCATACTGTTTCTCCACTTAATTTTTCCGGAAAAACTTCTCTTCCCTTTCACCAGAACTGTTTTCTACTCAAAAAAACAATTCAGGTGAAAATAGAGTCCCGCTTTTCAAAGTTGGAAAGTCGACCGCGTGGGATGCTTGTTGGGGTCAAAGGAATTGCTCTTTGGCCCTAATTGTTCTATGCGACCTGGCAGAACACTTTTCATGTGTACGGACACCTTATCATAAAAATACGATTTCGCAGGTGCTCTATGACCTTGCGAATTACTGGAACTTTTCGAGTCTATTCGATTTGATCTCCTATACAGGATCTCACGGGAAGAAGGAAGCAGGAAAGCCTCAGAATCCTGATGGCTACTGAGCTACGGCTTCGTGACAGAAGTATTTTAACTTATTTGTAGATGACTTTAATGCAGAAGCGGTTCCAATCACGGATCCTTTGTTAACGTTGTGGGACCCTTTTGGAGCGTCAATTTCGATGTAATCCTGCAGCTAACCAACTGCCTTTTTTCACTTACATTGTTCTTTAGGTGGTATGTTATCGGTGTTTCCCAGTGGAATGGCCATCGATCACTTCAGCATGAGACATCTTCTACTTGTCTCGGTACTTCTACTCTCCATTGCCAGTGTACTTGTACCGCTCTGTGCCGAGGCTATTGGACCCATTGCTGTCATTGTTCTTCGTTTCCTTATGGGAGTGGGAGAAGTAAGTATTGTGACAGATTTTCTTTTTTCTTCTGTCCACAGTGGGTAGTATTCTGCTGAGCAAGCGCCATCAAACTCTATTTTGCTATTAAGCGGGGTGGGGAGATGGGAGTTAAAGGGAAGAGGGGTTGGAATGGAACAAAGGTGACAACCAGGTCTCAGAAAGGGCATCTGTAAGGGAGGGGATCTCAGATTTTTCGTCTGTTTTTACACTCCCACATGAAGACTGAATACTTTTCTCAGGTACAGGATTCTTTTGGAATTCACTTTCATCTCATTACAGGGTATGATGATTCCTGGTATTAATGGAATGATCACTGGATGGATACCGTTACACGAGAAGAGCACTGCAGCAGCACTTTATACGTCAGGCAATCAGTTGGCAGGTCAGAGACAGCCTGTTTTCAAACGAAATTTAGTAATTATTGTGATGCCAGTTCCTAAGCCAAAGCTTCTGAGCCTTTCCACTCAGAGTCCTTTTCCTTTCCAGGAATCATCAGCAACCCAGTTGCAGCAGAATTTTGCGCCAGCACACTTCGATGGCCAGCTGTTTTCTACAGTTCAGGTGGGCTATGACCTTACTCTACTGATAGCCAGTGGATAATAACTTCTCTCTTGAGTTGATATTTCCTATTTTTCAATATTTTTTCAATATTTCCCATTCGACATTTAGTCTCGGTGAAAATTTTGAATGAGCTGAACAAAAGTAGGTAAATAACATTCATGTAAAATACAGCTCGGTCGATTACAAGTTTGTGTCGTGGCAGTACAGATGACATTTTTTTATTCTAAAGACTGGAAAAAGATTCAAGCGATGAACTTTTAAACGTTGCAGAAGGGGCGGTACAGGTCATTCAACGGTCGTTCCCTGTCTCAAGAGTTTCTTGCCCCATAGTCACTTACCAGCAGGGCATCATATGTGAAAGAAAAGATCTAAACCCAGAAAAGAGACGGGGTTCTAGTAAAATGTGTTCGAGCAAGTGAACCTATGACAGCTGATCAGTGCGAAAACTGAGCCATGAGAATCATTGCGAATTGGGATGAAATGACCAGGATCTTTTCGATTATTTTAGTCACTGAAGCTTACTGTAAGTAGTTCAGAAGCCTGAATGAATAGTGTTGACCGCGCCCACATATCTTACCTAACTGTGATACCAGCTGAATGGCAGTGAACGATCACCTTCCCTGGGAATAATTTCAGGGGTTTTTCACATCCTATTCCTGCTTCTCCTATAAGTTTTTGCCCTCATTTCAATATGAGAACATTTGATGTTACAGGCTTGCTTGGATTCCTTTGGTGCATAGTATGGCATTTTACTGTGAACAATTCCCCAGCCAACTCGAAATGGATAAGCGATCACGAAGTGAAATATCTACAGCATCATTTACCGAAAAAGCATGTCAAAACTGAGAAAAAGGTCAGAAGAAGCCGTGGTCATACTATTTGCCAATTTTGTCTTTCTCTCTCTTAAGATCTACTACCTGGCATGTTTTGCTAGTTTTCTAGTTGAAGGCATCGGTGTCTTGAAGAGAATTCTTCCAGGTAATTCCATGGAATGCGATGGCTCGTTCAGCTCCATTACTTGTTGTTTTTTATTCGAGTATTATCGGGAATATGATGATTGCTATGATACTCGTCTATATCCCCGTCTATTTCAAGGATGTTCTGCTGCTCGAAGTGAAACAGGTAGGATCATCCTAGCTGAATGCTGTATCGTCAATTATTTTTAGTCTCCGTATTTATTACTCTCTAATATTTCCTCAAATGTATTGTTTTCGATGAGTTCAGCTCAAAAACAAACCGACGTGTCTTTTGAAAGTTCTTGTACTGGGTCAAGGTTCCTACTTTGTAACCAAGTGGCTAGGGTTCTACTAATGTGCTCATATTTACAGTCTCCATGTAAATAGGGGGTTCAGTCTTGGCTAAATAATTATCCCCACTGGGTGAGATAAGTTCTACCAACATAGCCACATGTTGGGTCATTCAAGAACAGCTGGTATTTCGACGCCTTTGCCTAAAAGTTCGCGACAGTATACATAGTCATGCTTCAGGATGTCCTGGAAGCTTTCATAAGGGTTCTATGTAAGGACCCTACCCAAGCGTATATGCATAACATATGAGGCTACCTCTTCCTTGCTTATTATTCGCCCCTGCAATAGTCAAATTGTTCACTCATATACGGCTCCTCCTTTTTGAGTTCAAATCTGAATCCTCTTTGAAGGTCGAAAAGTCGAACATGAGTTCGATCTGGTCGACGGAACGTTGAACGAGGTCGGGAAATCTCACGTTTTATGCGAGTTGGGTAGTGTCCTTCCACAAGAGAGTATTCTAGTGGGAGCTTCGAGAACATTCCAGAAAAATCTGGGCATTTCCGAATGGCAAGTACTTCCGAGCACCTTATTAGTCCGATCCCGGAAGTACTGCTTAGTCTGAATAAACGAATGAATTCTTCTGACCTCGTAAGTAGGTTCGGTGTACATAGACAGTGTGTGGCGCTTTTGAAAGACTGAGCTTGAACATTCGTCTAATTTATTTTCTGTAGTTTGATTCATATTTCAGAATGGTCTCTATACGATGCTTCCGCATGTGTTCAACTTGATATCAAAACTTGTTTGGGGTTTTCTGATGGACTATCTGAAAAGCAAGAAGATACTCACTGCAACTCAGACTGTGAAGCTGTCACAAGTTCTCTGTAAGTCCTCGAACTGTATTTTTTTTTCTGCGATTTCAATTTCCGTATTCCTTTCTTTGCAAAACAAGTGAACAGGAAAAATAGAGGCAAATTACTCAAAAAATAATTCTGAAAAAGTTCGTCAGCTGTAGTAATGCTACCCTTCCATCCACCCTCGAAAGTCGGCCTTCCATTGGTGTCTTAGGTTTGTATACCTGACACGTTCTTGCGCCCATCTTTTACCCCTTTGAAATGGATCAGGAGGGAACATATGCATCCTGAGCAATGAGCTTCGGGAAGGAGTCTCTCCACCATTACTTAAGGGTGTTGGTCTTTAATAAGTATGAGCAGAGGGCGGAGGTGGTGTAGCGGCAAGTGACGCACTATCACACTCGCACGCTCACGGGTTCGAACCCAGGATCGATATCCACCTAGGACAGCCAAGCCTTCCACCTCTCCGGGATCGATTAGTTGTTACAAGCTTTGTCTGAGATGATAAAACCAGAGACCTGTACTTCGGCTGGTCACCCAATGTCATTATATAGGACTTATACGCATTTAATCCGCCACTGCGATTCTGAACGGAGGTCGGATGCGGGGCGCATTCTCAGACGGGATTAACCGACGCCCATAGGCTTTATTCTTTCAAATATGGATAGCAGAAAATTTGTATCAATAAACTTTTCAGCGATGATGACTCTGTGCCTTTGCTTTCTGGGGCTGGCTTATGGCGTCGATTGCTCTACCCATGGATTGGCGCTGTTTTTGCTTTGCACAATTGGAGCAGCCTTCGGTTTATCCATCAGTGGCTTCTTAACGAGTCTTCTGTCGCTGTCGCCTAATTTTATCGGAGTTCTCACCAGTACTTCCCAAGTAATCGGTGAGTTGAAGAAGTTGATGGCCTTTACTCGTTACAGTGACTATTTTTCATCCTGATTACAGGTTTTGGTGGCCGTTTGGCTGCTCCTCAGATTATCACCTTCTTTAAGACTGTGGTAAGCTCAATTCGATCCTGAGCTCTTCAGATTTACTTGTTCAGATTCCGAAAGCTGGCAAATCCTACTTTCAGGGCACAGCTGAGGAATGGAGAGGAATCCTGCTAGTATACTCTGCCATGACCGTTATATCAGCATTACTGTTCTTCCTTTGGGGATCAGGTAAGTTACTGAGAAGTAGCAATGGTTAAATTTGATCTGGGTTCCCAAGAAACGTGTTTGCAGGAGATGTACAGCCATGGGATTCTTATAGAGTAACACCATCTCGATCGAAAGGACCGGAGACTGATAGCAAACCACTGGTCGATCAAAATGTCCTACAAACTTTGACTGAGGCCTAATTCTGAACTGTGAAAACGATGTTTCGAAGGGTCTTTTAGTCGCTAGGCTTACGAGTGATATCGGTGATTTCAAGTGATATCAAGTAATAATGTGAGATCTGTCTGTATACAGTATACCACTTAATTCCAGCAATTCCGTTACGCGGTTGGATAGACAACAAACGAGATTGTTTATTTGTTTGTTGTTCTCCCATGATCAAATTCAGGACTTCAAGACGAAGTATATTACTGTATCATCTTCATCATTTTATTTATGACTACTAGTAAGAGCTTTAAGTTCTTGTGAGACTTGAAGGAGATGATTATTCTCTGAATTCGTGTAAAACATTAGTTGTAAAGGGAATAAAGAGACAAGAAGTGTTGTATTCAGCACGGGCAGTGGGTATCTCTCCCCGAAAATTGCGTCGCGCTGGCCGCACCCGCGATGGTGCGCTGTAAAGGGAATGATTTGAATTTAGAGTGTAAGGATACTGCGGAACCACTGCCGCTCGCCGTGGGACTTCGGGGAGAAGTTCCGCCACCCATGACAAGCAGTGGTAACCGACCAGTATAAAGGTCACAGCTTTTGTCCTCCCACACAAAGTCTGTTACCCATTAACCGACCCTAAAAGGATGGAAGCCTTTGTTGGCTTGGGTGAGTATCGATCAGCGAGCGATTCGATCA
The DNA here is from genome assembly GCA_000469685.2 of Haemonchus contortus. Classification (NCBI taxonomy): domain Eukaryota; kingdom Metazoa; phylum Nematoda; class Chromadorea; order Rhabditida; family Trichostrongylidae; genus Haemonchus; species Haemonchus contortus. The sequence goes on along the minus strand of LS997566.1, from coordinate 8,112,506 downwards.
GCGGATCGTGAGAATGGCAGCGCACCTCAGTTCCTACTACTCTTAGCCAGCTGGTAAGGAAGCAAAACAAATCAACAAATAACAACCTCGAGGCAGAAGCAAAATTAACAATTCCAAGTAGGTCTGTTGGTGTATACTGCTTTAGAGTTCACTATCGTTATTGATGGACGGAGGTAGTGTAGCGAAAAGTGGCGCCCTACCACGCACGCATGATGACGAGTTCGTCCCTGATCGATATCCGCTCAAACCAACCGTACGTTCCATCGTTTTGAGAGGATAAAAGCACCGACTTGTACATCGGCTGACCAACGAAAGTCATTGCATTGGCCACATACGCATTCAATACGCCATTACGATTCTGATTGGAAGTCTTAGCCGGAGGCTCATCCTCAAGAAGGTGTTGATCAACGCCCATACACTCTGCCCTTTGTCCTTTTATACTCAAGCAGGGTCACTGGGGGATAAGAGAGAACGATAGCATAGGGATTCGTGGTGAAAAGTGAGTCAATGTTGAACAATCGATTGTTTGCTTATGGTCCGTAAGCCAATATCCTCCCAAAGATTCGTGATAATGCTCGGATTTGAACTTTAGGCTGTTCATGTCAATAAAGTCACATTACCTGTTGGAATCCTCAGGAGCCACTCTCACACTAGGGATTCATCTGGCAAGATCCGTTGTCTTCCCGCAACAGTATGTATCGTCCTTGCATAGCAGAGTCGTTGAAAGTTCCAGGCCCAGAGTTTCATTGAAAATTTCGATTACTTCAAAATTTTAAGCAGATGCTTTCTAAATGACTCTTCTGAATCTTCTTCAAGAACAGTTTTTTCAAGCACCCTAAACACTGAGGACATAAGGGATGGTGCAAGAAGCCTTGGTAGTAGATTGAATAAGGGCGCAGTGTGCACCCTTCCACAGCTTCTTGGGAAGATTGCACAAGTTCTAGTTCATGTTTGCTTCTTAGATTCCCCGCTTCTCTTCTCAGATGGCCCCTGTCCTCTCAAACCAGATTGTTCTCATTCAGATTTGAGAGGGACAGGGGACAAGCTTTTGCCTTTTACTTAATCATCTCCCCATCAAGGGCAGCAAATGATGCGGCCTGCTCTCCATTAGCGAGAGTTGAGTTGATTCCCATCACGAAGTATCGCGGATTTTTCCTACCTGTATTTGGCATTCATCGTTTACGGGGACGGACCTAATGGTTTCTGTTAGAGTGGCAGCAAATGCCGATCCGAAGAACTCCTCAAAAAAGACCAACACTTCAGTGATTCACAAGAAGCGATTTATGGGCAAAAGTTCAACCTCGGTCACGACTCTAACCCGTACTAGTGCTTTCGGGTATATGGCAAAACTTGACTAACACCCACAACTCGACAGTCGTGAAATAATTTCGCAACGCGTATTGTGACGAAATAAGCGTAAACAAAAACACCAACAAAACAACTCAATGATTTATTCGATAACTAACAAACAATATGTTAATAGGTTTAGTCGTACCACAACGTACGTACAATTATTCGTCGTCAAGACGAGTGGAATGGACCTAAAAGTACCCTATCAATTAACAGCAAAAAGGGTTTATCAGAAATTACTCTCCAGACTGTACCTGAAGGTTTTAGCTTCTATTGTGCTCCGTTCAACTGCGCTTGATTCCCGTCGTCAGCAGCTTTGTCGAACAGTCTTCCCAATTGCTCGTTCATTGGTCCTAAGATTGTCAAATACAGTTAATCATTGATTCTGCCTAAAACTTCCCTTCATTCGAATTGTCTTATTATCAGCTCCCGAATTCTACGGAATTCTTTATCTTGCTGAGGTCTTTACTCTGCACATGGAGATGACCTTCAAAAAAATCCTACCAGTCCGATGGCATCGGTTAAATGGCCCATGGAAGCACTACAAAAAAAGTTGATCTGGGTTTAAGGTACAAGATGGTCTCAGAGCTTTTTTTAGAACATCTGCTCCTTGCCCTATCCTTTATAGAACCCAGTGGGATGTAGGAGCGCATTCAGCACATGCTTCGACCGCATAGGATATGCCTACTATTGGAACAGCAGTTCAGTTCCCAGACAAGTGTTGAGCTGAGTAAGTGAACTCGGAGGCAAGATAAAGTCCTTGGTCACATGTATAATCAGCGAATTTAGGACTCGGCTGCCAGCTGGATTCGATGGTCACAGACCTTTTAGTACGAAAAGAGTCAAACATCAAAATCACCTTCAGTGAAAATCGGCGATATGGCGCATTCTCACCGAAAAGATCAAGGATCATGTTTCTATCACGTACAGGGGTATGAACGGAGCATCCACTAGTCAAGATTCTACAAAATTCCACCTTCATCATTCTCAGACATACCTACTAAGTTTGCCTCCGCTAGAGAGCTCTCTGCACTCTGTTTTATTGCTCGAAATCCACGATCGACTCCTGAATGGTTGGAATTCCCTTACTTGAACTCCCATGTGAATTTCTAGAGGATCAGGATCCATGCTAATTCGAAAGTATTATAGTGAGGAGTGTAAAACAGGGTTTACAGGAAGGAAATTCCACGCCACCATCCGAGAGTTCTACATGGGAAGGTTTTTTTCTCCACCTACCTGTCCTCAGTTGCTGCCATGTGTTCCTCAGTTGATTGCCCATGAGTCGAACGTCTTGATCAAGTCCAGTTTCATCCAGAGATGCTTTGAATTTAGCGACGACGTCCTTGATTGCGGCCAGTAGTTCAGCATTTGGCTGGAATGCGATACAACGTCAGTTTTACTTAACACATCAGCTTCGAACTATCCCACAACTAATCCTACTTGTTACGGCTACTTTAAAACATTACTGTTAGCCATTCTAGATGTTAAAGCTACGTCTGACATTACTTGTTAGAAGGAATAATCGATGCACGGACATGGTTAATGAGGATGTGGACTGAGAAGGTTTTTGAAAGCTGAGCGATGATAAGACCTAAGACGGTCGTGTATCATGATTAACATGATACACGACCAGACATCACATCGAGAGTGGTTCCCTACAGTTTTTAGTGACGCTACCTGTGAAAAGCGCTCTTCTGTACTCCTGCTGCACTAGCATCTTCCCATTTTCAGCCCCATACATCCCCCCGCTACCTTCAGGCTATGGCACTAGATACAGTGGAGGAGAAAGCGGGATGCACGAAACAGCTAGCCACAAAACGGAGCCTATCGGTAACATTGCATGATCTAGTCGCCTCTCATATTTATTCTTCCCGCGTTAGGCTATCTTCTTCAAGGGGTGAGGCGGTACAGTGTCACACCAACAGGTCAAGGTCCCAGGTTCCAATCCCGAACCGATTTTTCCAGGCCAATCAAGCCTCCCAAACTTCAAGAGTCGTCATCTGGTACCACCTTCGTGTAATTGTAAGAGGATGGAGGCACTGGCACATCAACCACTTCTAGGCCACGTACGCAGCTATCACTGATTCTGAATCAAAATCGAGTGCGAGGGAGCTTCCCAGAAGAGATTGATCAATGTCAGAAAGGTTGTCCTTCAATATCCTCATCTCCTTCACATGCTCTTCAGGGCTTTACTACTTCGTAAATTAGGACATTGAGGTCTTTTGGCGTTAATCAATCCCGTCAGAGGAATGCGCCCACGCACTCGACGCTCATTTAGAATCGTAGTGGCGCATTGAATGCGTATGTGGCCCATATAATGATCTTCGGTGGCCAGTCGATGTGCAATTAGTGTTTTTATCCTCTTAGATGAGTCTGGTACCAGTGAACTGACGCTGGAAAAATGGAAGGCTCGCCTAGCCAAGCGGTTATCAAGCCGGGATGCGAGTCCGTGACCATGCGTGTGTGATTGTGCGCCAATAGGCCTTTTTGTTTTCGTTTTGAACCTGGCAGACTGTGGGCCAGGAAACGTCTTGTCTTAAAAGCCTAGAAAGAGAAACGGAGAAGGGAAAAACAAAACAATGGAGAAGCTAAGAACTAGGATGCATGCTGGGAATCATTCATACACAATGCATGCTTGCCCACCCAGAAGTATTCCAAGAAGGAAAACGGCTTGGAAGAAGTAGAAATGACAGTATCCAGAGTTGAAGTCTTGCAACAAGAGGTTTCCCAATTTGTCGTCGATTCGACATTTCTGAAGGTGACCGGGTATTTTTTAGGAATAGTTCTCGTTGGGATATTCTGCTAAAGTAACCTTGGGCTTGACGTCGTTGTCCTCGTGTTTCTCACCATGCTTTTCGGTCTCTTTGTTATCCACTTGAAGGTTATCCTTCCTCGAAAAGACGATTCTGAGGTTTTGATGGGTGGTGCGGTCGTCATTTGCAGATAAGGCACAATCGTTGAATAGATGTTCTTCAGTGATTTCGGCAAGAATTTTTCGATCATCGTGGACGCCTTTGACTCCTTTTCTTTCTCTAATTCCTCTTGCTTCCGAAGGAGTAGTTGGTGATAACGTGCTAGAGAAGTTTGATGCTGGGCTCTCTGCGAAAATAGAATAATTCATTTATTGCCTGAAGTGCTCTTTGTTCTCTCTATATGGTAAGTTGTAATTCCAAGAATCTACAGCCCTGTATGGTGAGTTGATAGAAAGAATTCACAGGAGTCTGAATGGAACTTCATATTAAACTGAATCTCATAGCAATATCATCTAATTCTGGTTTTATATTTATTTTTTGTTTCAAATCACTTTAAAAAGCAGATTTCACTCTGAGCGCCTTACAAAATGAGGCGGACATGGGCGGAGTTGGTGGAGTCATATGTGCTTCCTCACTGGCGGGTTGTGGGGGTGAGCAACGAGTAATCCAATAACAGCATGCGGGAGCTCAAAAAAGCGTTAGGCCACTATTCCAAGAGTGTCAAGAGGTGCTCTTGTGATTATTGGACAGATTACTGGTTGCTTCCACTACTCGTCTGGAACAAGATACTTCAAAGTTATCGTGAACAGTGCCTACAGAGACCTTCCCACTATACCGGTGAAGAAATGAGTTCATTAAGACGCTGAAGCTTCCAATGGTGGGGGAGAGGAGAGGGGGGGGGGGGGGGTGCTGTGTTTCGGTCATGGAAGAGTAACGTGGAAAAGCTGATGAAAATTCGGTATTCGGTATACCCTTTTTTTTACATCAGTAAAGGCGCTAAGAAGAAGGCTAAAGTGATTTGAAGTCGCAGCACAACACCGATAGAAACAGTTTATCAGAGCATCAGCGTAAAGTAAACAATTCTCGTGTAGGTCATTGACTTCTCTGATAAACTGCTTTAATAGAGGAGGATCCCGAATAGAAAACAAAGTACATCTTCTTTTGAGGTAGTAGAAAAGTCGCAAATCACATGCATAGAAACCCTGTCGAGGCAAACCGGTCTTAGAGGAAATACTGATAAAAGCAACTGATAGACAAACCCAAACATCAAGGTAATAATAACTAGTTTACAGATAATCCATTTTACCAAAACATTTCGGCAAGACGTTTCCAACCGATCAGTTTCTGCACATAGAATAACGATTTTGCGTGGGTATACCATTGATCAAAATGATTCCCAGATTGCTGGATGGGTGCCCAGAGAAGATGAAGTATCCGGGGAGTTAGCGGCATTAAGTCGATAAGCCGTGACGGGTTAGGGGGTGCAAAACTGAGAGAACTGAAAATGGGATGTGATCTCGAGCCACTTACATCCTGACCTCCCATTGGGTATCGTCGAGCTGGCTGAGCTGAACCCATCAATTCCGGATAAGCTGGTCGGTTGGTTCCGAATGTCGGATAGCTGGAATGGGGAAATGTTAGCATAGTTACGATTCCAGAGAGTTTTATGAAGATGGTATTAGATAGACCAAAATCAGTCGTAAGACAGGAAACGTCCTCACAATCGTTGAGCCCCTTGAAAAAAGCTCTCTAACGTACGCATTGGGAGCTCCCAAGGTTCTCTGCTATACACCACTTATTATGTTGTTATGCTGCTAACAGCTGATTCCGTTCTCGAATTTTCAGCCTCTCCCAGGTAATGAGCGTCCAACTCGAATGGCAGGCCGCTCTGTCAGCAGATGGGGTCTCACATCTCGTATCAGAGTTCCCCTTACGTTGAGTTTGACCGGGCTCTATAACCCAATACCAACTACAGTCGCGCATTCCAGATGTCATTTCTTGTGTCTGCCAAGAGGATGTTGTTTTGAGCTTTGCGTCATTTTAAGACTGATCTTCTGAGCACTTTTAAGGTCTACAAAGGACCCTTATGTGCCCCTCAAAAAGTGGCTACGCTTCCAACATGGTTGCCCTAACAAAGGACGTGCTGTGATGATATATGATCTGAGATGATGCCGGAATATCCACAGAATTGCTCTGACCCTGTTCACAAATTTTCTGGAGCCCACAAATAACGTACCTTTGATAATTCATAGTGGATGGTGCTCTCTCATACATGGCTGGCGGATTTCTGCCAAAACCGTAACCATTTGGCAACTGCTTTTGAGGTGTCTGATACCAAGCGGGTACTACATCGTTATTCACTTCTGCAATCGAAGAATTAGCACACTCAAACACTTCGACGGATAGTTCTAAAACAACAAACCATTTGCTCTTTGCTGTGGAGGGTATTGTTGTGAAAGGGCCAGTAGCGGAAGAGATACAAGCAGGATCAGTCTGAAAAGAATATCATGGTCAAGCCATATCATTTAGGAGCTCCAGAGGGGTTCAGATTCGATGCAGGTTATGAAACACTGCTCACCTCGTCGCTGAAAACAGTCAGAGACCATTCAGATTTGATTTTCTTGAGCTACTGAGATATTATTGTTGATTAGATTATTCTAAAAGTGAGGCTGCTTCCCACTTCGTAGCAGATTGGGTATTCGTTGAAACACACTACCCTCCTTTCCCGCTCCCCACCACCCTTCTTCCAGAAAGATTGCCCACCTATATGTGGTTCAGCAGAGAACAACGGTTATTACTTATGAGGTTTTCAATGCCCGAGCATCTTGTTTACATCCTCGAGCTCAGGCTGGGGCTCGAAAGTGAAATTCGCAAAAATTGATGGAATGCTATTTTTGCGATTTTCTTAGGGAAGCCGCGTGAGTCCGTTCGAGCACCGGCCACTTTTCCGACCGTGACGTTGATTAGTAGACAAATAAGCCCAGCGTACCTCGTGGATACACGTAGGAAATGAAAAACATCCAGCGAGCAACGATTGACAAAGAATATTTGGTTGTTAGAAGCACCGTTAGCTTTTTAGACCTTCATCGGACTACCCAGCCGGGAGAAGAACCTACAGCTTCTTGGTATAGCCTCCTTGGTAGAGCTTTTGGTGAGGATCAAATTGGAAGTTTCCACGAGGGTTTTCACTTCTCAAGTGCAATTCGTTTTCGGGACAGAAATTTCAAGAAATGATAGTCCTGGGTAGCTGAATCCTGCTTATTCGACCTTGGTTCTCATAATGCTCGTCTCCGGCTGCCTTTCCGTCCCTAAGCTAAGTTCGATGGCCTCGAATCAGCTCACTGCGAACTCAAGGAAGGGAATAGGTCTCAAGGAGTTCTTGCGGGTGGTGCCGTACCTTCTCGACGAAGTAGCTCGTGACTAGCTGGTTATCCAGCTGAAAGAAGAACCTACAGGCAGGTGCCACCAAGCTACTTCGTTGAAACAGACACAATTTTTAGAGAAAAAGTGGCGGCTCTGCATTAAATTCGTGGTAACTTATAGAAGGCCAGCAATTAAGACCACAAAGGCTCATCCCGACCCAATCCCTCTACAACTCTATTTTACCGACAGCTCCATTTAAATAGTCGGTGGGCTAGCTTCTGAGGATTGCTATTACAGCTGCCTGAGAGGCTGCCGAAAAAATGGATGAACCACTTGAAAACCTCGGACTCCTCTCGATGGAGTTTCCTGCCTGCACTGAAAGGTGATCGCTCCGTATTTGAGTTCCAGTTAAGAACGAGAGGAGGCCTTTGTGTGCGTAGAGACCTATTCAATAGATTAGCAAGTGTTCAGCTCAGTGTTTGCCTACATAGAAAGGACCTTCTATTGAGTCCACAATTTTGTACCGAGGGTATTAATAGCCAATGGGCAATAAATGATTACGTGACTGAGAAAGAACGAAGCAGCTCTTCCACAAAGATGTCTCTCTTCGTCAAAATGATAAGAAAGAGAGAAAACGAGTTTGTGCTGAGAAGATGGGAGCATACTTCCCATCCTACTTATTTTATCAGTTCCCATTTAAATCATTCTCTAAAGGAGGATTCCACTTTCCTTTCACAACCTTTCTATCAAATCCTCGAAATCTGGGAAAGCATAGAAATGTATGGAACTATCCCGATGACGTGCAGGTCATTGAAGTGGGTAGGACTGGGTGCTTCTAGCGCAAAGGGTGCTTATCAGTGCAACGATTCGTTTGGTTTACGGTAACTACAATTTGGTGCAAAGAATTTTTGGGAAATACATGACCAAAGGAAATGCTTGCTGTGGTTTTGGTTGTTTCGAATGCTCTGGATCTTGTAGACCCCTCCCTATCACTCCCTTCTTGGAAAAGCACTGTAACCAATACTAAAAGCGTTGTTGAGTCTCAAGGTTAGGTAATAGAAAGCTCTGTAATGGATAGGGTAACACTTCGAGTCGAATTCATCACCTCCTCAATTTGAACTGGAACGACGTTGTATCATTGAATAGTATCACTCATTATCATTGGATATTCACTTAAATCGATAAGGCAAAATTAATTGACAAAGTGGCTATTAAGGAGTGGCTCACCTCATTGTGCAGCCGTAGTGAAGTGCATGCAGGGGTTGGGTTGAGCAAAGCTTTTGTAGGCGTGGAGAGGTCGCGGCTAAGAGGGGTGGAGCCGCAATGGGGAGAGATCTCACAAAAGAGCTACGGCTATTAGAGAATCTGATAGAAACCGTCACTAGAACAATCGCTTGGGTGAAGATCGAATAACAAGCCGCGTTTGGAGATCCCGTAGAGATCGTGGGGTTACGTGAGGCCTAGACGACGGATTCGTGAGGCTATTGACGGGCCGATTCTATTTGAAGTGTGAGGCGACTCGAGATCATCACACCTAGGAAAATAGCCGAAGTTAAACACAATACGATAAGCAGCAACCTTTGCACATTTGAGAATCGGAATGGATATTAGGGATTTGATGTCTCGCTCATGGAATCAGCTTGGTATGATCTCAATGGGGCGAGGTTTTGTCACGGAAACCACAGAAAAGGAAGTCGTTCTTTTTCTCCCTGAGCAGTATCGAGCCGTACTTATGAGCAGTAAAAAGTAGTGGTGGATTACAGTTCTTATGCTTGAAAACTGCTAGGATATACTGCGTACTAGGACTTTTTCCCGCATGACTTGGATAAATAGTTGGAGGAAGCTGCAATTCACGGTTATCATCTAACTCAAAAGGTGACTGAATCGGTCCAGGAGATCGGTGGCGAGTTAGGGTAAGAACTCGAATCTATGTTTTTCCTTTTGTTCAGTATCTTCGAACTGCTAAACCATAACGCTGTTTTTCTCAGGCCGATGTACAAGACCTTTTTTGTGATGCTTCACTCCCTTCGAAGAAAAGTTCTGTAGTGGTCTAGTCTCCTGGGACGGGCTATAGATTTCCTGGTTGTTTTCTGTGAAATCCGATGCGGTGCCTCGTAGGGGTTCGTGATCGCAACTAAGCCTTTTTGTCCAGCTTAGCAAGCTCGGTACCGGTCACCTATTACGGAAGCGTGGTGTAGCGTCTCGTTTACTCAAGAGGGATTTGAAACGCAACTGTGGCGCTGTGCAGCAGGACTATAGAAGTAAATGAGGGAAATGCGTAAAGAAATGGAAAGATGACATTGGGAAGAAAGCTAAATTCGACTTCTATTCAGAATCGAATGCGTAGTGGCCTACACAATGACTTGCGGTAGTGAGCGGATGTACAAGCCAGTGCTTTTATCCTCCCACACGAGCCCACACCGATTGAGCGACTACTGAGGGATGGAAGGCTTAGTCCGATATTTGGCCGGGATTCAAACCCGTGACAACGCGTGTGAGATGGTGCGGCATTTGCCAGTACAACACCTCCGACCAGTACAATACATAATACAGAATCGGCATTTGTTCACTCTAGGTAAATCTTCAATTTCACTCTAATGCAAATTGCACTTTGTTTTCTCTGCTCTGGAGATTGACACCTTTTTTCTTGATGAATTTCGAAAATATACTTCCATTCAATATGATTGCCTATGTAAGTAGACTCAAAAGTAGACCGTAATAATGGACCCTTCGATGAAGGATCGCCCAGAATGTCAGTGAAATGACAGGCTTCTTTGTGGCAATTCGAAGTTTTTGTGAATTATGTGTAAGTCCTTCACATTACTTACCTATTGTTAAGTGTTAATACTACCTGATCTTCCATTTTATATTTTCAGAACGTATGTTGAGCCTATACACCAGCATAACATAGCCATTCTTAATCCGAATAAACCTAGTGATGACATAACAATATGCAAAACTCATTGTCATTTCAATGCAAATGCAAACATAAGTTTTTTTTTAGAATTTCTAGTACTTGTTCTTAGTATTTTAGTATTTCTCCCCTTATCCTTTGAGCTAAGAGGTTTAATTGGAACCTGGCGAATAAATTGGAACCACCATTCTTTTTCCTATAACATACACACGAGTAAATTCATAGCTCGCTACCCTTTACCATCGAAACACTTTTGAAATCGAATATCTGTGCTATTTTTCCTCATTTTGCGCCTTGATTCTCCCTTTTCAAACTGCTTTTCTGTATCGAAAAGTCCAGTTTGTTGTGATTTCAATTAGTTTCCATTGCACCATGATATGTCTGACAACTTTGGCGACATCTTTCGCTTGACTAAAACATCAATGAAACAAGTGATTTCCGTTTTACCACTGGATTCATCTTGAATTTTCTAATAATTTCGGCAAAAATTTCATGGGAGGGGTTCGACTTCAGTGCTCTGTGTTCCGCAGTGGGCTCAATGATTTGTATGCTTGAATGAAATAGTCTTGCTATTAGTTGTTAACCTCCGATATACCAGCTACACGAAGCAATAGTTAGGCTAAAACTCGAAATCGCCAGTACATGAATTAGCTATCCTGTTCCCAAAAGAGACGTGCGGTAACTCATAATCTGAACGGCGTACAATGGTAATGCACGTGTTCCCTGCAAGTATCACTGATGAGAACCTTCTCGGCACAAATGCTTTAGCAATGCACGAAGGTTCACCAATATTTTTCTTGAAAGTGACCTGGCATAGTAACACACGTGTATGCAGCTTGACACACGCCTCACTATGACGCGTTCTATACTGGTTATGATCCAACTGAGTGGTGCCGATTCATAGGTTTATGAAAATTCATTATCTTCATCACTGGGGAGGAATGCAGAGTGCTTCCGCTCTATCGCATTTGCACTTGTCGCAGTTGCAGTCCTTGTCCTCTTTGCACGGCTCACCAATCTCATAAATTAGAGATCCGAGGTAGTTTCCTCTAAAAATCGGCTGTCAAACGGGTTGATATAGAAATCTTGCACTGCACAAATACGCTTACGCTCGAGCATATTCGCATCCCACTAGAGTCATGTCTTTACACCATACAACTGCGCAACCGACTTTACTGCTCCACTGCCAGACTACCTGAAACGATGCATATATTCCTTTGATTGGAATCACTGGTTATAGGATTCTATAGCACCTGACTGTAGTGACCAACTCCATGATTGAAAACTTCCATCGTGAGTCTGTTTTCCTTTGGCACACCCTTGTGTTCTAGTTCGCTGAACCACGCAGACACACTCTGGAACAAGAGTCCTTGTTTCTCGAACATAGATTTGAATTAGATTTTCTCACGTTCTCAGCTGCCCTCGTCTTATTCACGTTGCGCCCCGATGTCATGTACAAGTTCTGTCCCCAGTAGTTCCTGTCTTTATAGGAATTATGTGCGAACTTGCATTCCTTGGCATAATCCATCATGTTTTCTTCGATTGCGCAATCATAACTCTGCAACAATTCATTACAGGCGAGAATAACCGATTTCAGTGCAGTGCTTATGTAAGACTCTTGTGAGCACGGAAGGGTTGCTGTACGCTTAGCTCTGATGAGCCCGTCAGTGATACCATTTTCAGCATCCTAGCTGCCGGCGGAGCGTAACCACCAAGCTTGTTTTTGGCTTGTCCTCTGGCAACGAGTGTCCTAGACATTTGGTAATGCTATTTCAAGACTCCTCAGTAGCTGAACATGAGAAACCAACCTATACTCATTGTGTTTTTCAACGAACATCTTCCTTACTTGATCCGACATTCCATCTCTGTCCGGACAAATGGCTAAAAAATGGGCTATTTCTGCCAAGCAGATGGATCATTCATAGTAGGTCACTTACAAGCCCATCCGGATGTGGTAAGCAGAGCCTAAAATCATTCATTGAGTGACACATTCATAGAGAAATTTTTTACCTAACATAAATCTCAACTCACCAAAAGGGCAATTGCAAGCATGCTTAGCAGTGATACATTGATGAGGTTTGACACACCTTTTATAAGCCACCAAATAAAAGGTTTGAGCTGTTCAAATATACCTAATTCCGAAAGGGGATAAAGGATGAATGTGTAGCCTATATCCCTCTGCAACTATTTGCTTTCGTTTTTTTTTGGGCAGTGAAATTCAGAAAACTTTGTATTGATTATTGAGTCCAACCGAAAGCATTCAGCCTTCACTCTGAATTTCAGAAAACTCCTTGGGAATCATTGAATCAGAACAAAACGTACTCAATAATCAATACGAAGTTTCCTGAATTTCACCGTCCAAAAAAACGAAAACAAATAGTTACAGAGAGATAGGTGCTTAACAGTCATCCTTTATCCCCTATCGGAATTCAGTGTATTTGAACAGCTTAGACCTTTTATTTAGTGGCTTATAAAAGGTGTGTCAAACCTCATCAGTGTATCACTGCTAAGCATGCTTGCAATTGCCCTTTTGGTGAGTTGAGATTTATGTTAGGTAAAAAATTTCTCTATGAATGTGTCACTCAATGAATGATTTTAGGCTCTGCTTACCACATCTGGATGGGCTTGTAAGTGACCTACTATGAATGATCCATCTACAGTACCGTTCAAAAAGAAATCACCTCGAACCTTTTTTGCCATAACTCATCCCGAACTCAATGTTTTTGACTGATTTTTTGATATGTTGTCAACAGTAATGGAAGCCAAAGTCCCCATCACAGAACCCACGAAACTCCTTTTTGTTACATTTAGAAGGCCACTTTTCACATTTTTTCTGAACAGGACAATATAATATCAGTTTCAATAAATTGAAATAAATCAGTTGAGTTGAACACTATCATCATGAGATTAAAACCTAATCAACTACTGGTCTAATACTTTGTAGTGGAGTCGTTGTCATCGATAACGGCTTGGCATCTGCGGGGCATTGATTCGACCAACTTGTCGATCAGGCCCTCATCGATTTCCTTCCATTCTTCTTCAAATAGGCCAAACTTCTGAGCAGCATTTGTGACTGTTTTACCGGCTATCCTTTTCTTGAGTTCCTACCACGAGGGTTCACTGATGTTTAGGTCAGGGGACTGGCTGGGTGAGTCAAGGCATCGAATATCCCGATGAGTCAACCACTCGCACGCCCCTTCTAGATCTGTGTCTGGGGTCGTTATCTCACTGGAATTAAATTTTCTTTCGTGCACACGACGGGAGAAAGGTAGCGTGGATTTCTCCAAAATGTCTACGTACATCTGCTAGGCCGCAGTGGTGAGAATATGGCGCATGGACCTCATGCCTAGACTCGGAGACCATCCCCAAACCAATACTGAGCCGGCACCATGCCTGAGAGTTGTCAAATGGTACTTGGGGTAGTAACTTGTGTTTTGAAAGGTCGTCTACGAACAAAACCAGGTGTACCAAGCCAAACAATCGTTGGCCAGTCGCTCTAGATGACTTTGCGTCGTTAGTTGAAGGTCCAGTGAAGGTGCCCACGCGCCCAATAAAGTCGAGCTCGTCTGTTTTTTAGAGATTTAGATACTTTTTGACAAGACTTCCCCCATATATTCCAGCAACCCACAGGCGTCTGTTGATGGTACCTCTAGATGGTAGCGACGTCGCCGTCGTAGATATTTCGGCCATTATATCGGAAGATGCTCGTCTGGGTTCTTGAGCCGACGCACAAATGATCTTCCTATCGGCCTCAGGAGCGGCAATCCGTAACCCTCCCGAGCTGGCTCGCTTGGTTGGGCCTATAAGAGGCTCGATACCTCTGATAGCCTTCGTAATCGTAGACATTGCTACAGCAAACAGCCTTGGATGTTGAGCATGGGTCAGTTCCTACTTACTGCCCGTGGCAATGGTGGAGAGTTGCTGCACGGTAAGGAAGCAAGAGCCAGAGTTTAGTCTCTTCACTGAGAGCGATTAGCTAACAGATTAGAAGAATCACCAATATTTTTAAACTCGGAAAACATAAGGAAACCTACCTGGATAACATGCCCCTTTCGCAATTTTTCTGAAAAAAAAATTCACCTACTCGGCTGGAAGTGAGCTACTGCTAATTCTGCATTGCAGGAGAGTCGGTAATGTTTGATAAGTGTGCTATCAAAAAATCAGGTAAAACGATTGAGTTCAAGATGAGTTATGGCAGAAAAGGTTCAAGGTGATTTCTTTTTGAACGGTACTGTACTTGGCAGAAATAGCCCATTTTTTAGCCATTTGTCCGGACAGAGATGGAATGTCGGATCAAGTAAGGAAGATGTTCGTTGAAAAACACAATGAGTATAGGTTGGTTTCTCATGTTCAGCTACTGAGGAGTCTTGAAATAGCATTACCAAATGTCTAGGACACTCGTTGCCAGAGGACAAGCCAAAAACAAGCTTGGTGGTTACGCTCCGCCGGCAGCTAGGATGCTGAAAATGGTATCACTGACGGGCTCATCAGAGCTAAGCGTACAGCAACCCTTCCGTGCTCACAAGAGTCTTACATAAGCACTGCACTGAAATCGGTTATTCTCGCCTGTAGTGAATTGTTGCAGAGTTATGATTGCGCAATCGAAGAAAACATGATGGATTATGCCAAGGAATGCAAGTTCGCACATAATTCCTATAAAGACAGGAACTACTGGGGACAGAACTTGTACATGACATCGGG
This sequence comes from Haemonchus contortus, assembly GCA_000469685.2. NCBI lineage: Eukaryota > Metazoa > Nematoda > Chromadorea > Rhabditida > Trichostrongylidae > Haemonchus > Haemonchus contortus. The sequence goes on along the minus strand of LS997566.1, from coordinate 8,097,425 downwards.
GCGCAACGTGAATAAGACGAGGGCAGCTGAGAACGTGAGAAAATCTAATTCAAATCTATGTTCGAGAAACAAGGACTCTTGTTCCAGAGTGTGTCTGCGTGGTTCAGCGAACTAGAACACAAGGGTGTGCCAAAGGAAAACAGACTCACGATGGAAGTTTTCAATCATGGAGTTGGTCACTACAGTCAGGTGCTATAGAATCCTATAACCAGTGATTCCAATCAAAGGAATATATGCATCGTTTCAGGTAGTCTGGCAGTGGAGCAGTAAAGTCGGTTGCGCAGTTGTATGGTGTAAAGACATGACTCTAGTGGGATGCGAATATGCTCGAGCGTAAGCGTATTTGTGCAGTGCAAGATTTCTATATCAACCCGTTTGACAGCCGATTTTTAGAGGAAACTACCTCGGATCTCTAATTTATGAGATTGGTGAGCCGTGCAAAGAGGACAAGGACTGCAACTGCGACAAGTGCAAATGCGATAGAGAGGAAGCACTCTGCATTCCTCTCCAGTGATGAAGATAATGAATTTTCATAAACCTATGAATCGGCACCACTCAGTTGGATCATAACCAGTATAGAACGCGTCATAGTGAGGCGTGTGTCAAGCTGCATACACGTGTGTTACTATGCCAGGTCACTTTCAAGAAAAATATTGGTGAACCTTCGTGCATTGCTAAAGCATTTGTGCCGAGAAGGTTCTCATCAGTGATACTTGCAGGGAACACGTGCATTACCATTGTACGCCGTTCAGATTATGAGTTACCGCACTCTCTGTTGGGAGCAGAATAGCTAATTTATGTACTGGCGACTTTGAGTTCTAGCCTAACTACTGCTTCGTGTACTTGGTATTCTAAAGGTTAACAACTGGTGGCAAGTCTATTTCATTTAAGCATACAAATCATTGAGCCCACTGCGGAGCACAGATCACTGAAGTCGAACCCCTTTGAAGAAACTTTGACGAAATTATGAACCAATACCCAACATGAATCCCACTGGCGTACTTATAGACTCTGTGAAACAGCTCAAACTACAGAGCATGACAATAACCTTGGGTATCCGAAATCCATGTTGATAATGGTGGCAGCATCTTCGAATTCAGTAATTTATAACCTAAATGAGGAGTCTAATCACTTAATTGTGATTCTCTGGTCAGACCTTGATGAAGAACGATATCCGAATATTCAAGGCAAGGGGTCTCGATGGGCATGCTCATGAAGAGGTAGCAGACCCTACAACCTTTCTGCATGCGTTAAAAAATGCACTAGTAAAAGATGAGAACGAAGACTTTTGGACTCGAGGAAGCAAATCTTGACGGGGCCTTGAAGGGGCACTGTGGGGGATACCGACAGAGCCTGAAGAGTGGATCTCCATTCTACCTCGCAAACAGTCTTTACCGCATCCTAATAGGCGACTCGCTCACATTGGCTCATGAGAGGCAAGTTACAATTCCTTGCTTCTTCTTTTAACATCAGGCTCCATCTCAGCTGAAAGACCGGCTTGCTGGTCGCTCTACATATAAATGAGACAACGAGGACGTTGCGAAGTGTCCGCGAATAGCATAATCCGTTGGCAGAAGCCAGAGTTCACAGAGGACGACTGTGTGCAATCGGTGGTCAGGTGCAAAGCTGTGAGCAAACAACAGCACCGTTAAACAGGATCGCACCTTGTTGTCACCTTCGGCAACACTTCGCGCCTGGAAGACCCTCACAAGACGATTCTACCATCCGCACTCATACGACCACTTGTGTTATTTACGACCTCCTAAAAAAATCTTTCTTTGCTTTGCTTGTTTAACTCTTGTGTTTTGCCAATTATTGGGTTACCTTAGGAATGCTATTGTCATCTATGAGTGGAATTTTGGGTATTTGTATAAACGAAATTCGTAAAAATAGAAGTGTTCTCAACCTTTCTTTATCGAAGTGATGATCATGAATAGTCAAGTTCCTTGTAAGTTGCTCCCTCTATAGTCAGCCACCTTAAGGATCTCCACTTGCAGTTGTTGCCATAAAATAAACCGAATTTAAAGGCAGAGGCACTAAGGATTCCCATAAATTTCGACATGAAAGTTGCCATTTTTTGTGAAGACCAATGAAAAAGTTATTCTTTCTAACGAGAAATTTGTCAAAATTTGAAGAGTAATAGCCGAGTTTCTTGAATTTATGGGGAGAGTTCTTCCAGATCTTATATTTTGTTCTCTACTTGCAGGCACCCAATCGAAGGTTTCCGCCCCATCACGATGATACGGTAAGTATTTTCTCCTTTTTTCAGTTTGATCAGTTCAATCTTCACTGGAAGCCATCCAAGATATTAATTACAAATGACTCGTCAACGACATCATCGCTTACAGCGTGACCTCTCGAAAACAGTATTAATAAGCTCTGAACACCCTTTTGTGGCTTCTGTAGATGTGTAAAGTGATGGTAGGGTTGCCGGCCAAGGGGCCGAGGTTATCGAAAGCTAGGGATTGAAACAGCTTCACGAATTCTAACAAACAACAATGGAACTGCAGCCAAAATTTCTCTTCTTTGAACGACAGGCGTCAAGATGGTAGCGATTACTTCTGGTTGAAATTGTATCGACAGCTTTTGTGCTCTCGCCTAAGATGTTGTGCATACAAACCATATTTTACTGGAATGAAGAACGGGTTTCCTGACGATATTTCAGCACATTTTTTACGTCCATTCGAATTCGTGATATTTTGAAAGAATGCAGGACTCTAGCGTCGTTCAGCTGGTATTATATCAAGCTCCCTGGGAATATAATGGCCTTGAATCCTATGTCAACAGCCTTTCCAAGTCGATGTATAGGCATATTACACATTCGAATGTCACTAAGTCTCTGGACGGAAGTTAAATGTGTGGCGTTTCCCAACGGGAAACTGATGATGTCAAGGAACCTCATAATGGATCCCTGTAATCAGATGAAGATTCACCACATCTGCTCTATAGTCTATTTACTGTGGATCTTCCAGTAGTAGCAAAGGAATGCAACTTCAGAGAATAGCAGCTAGAAAAGCTGGGAATGTTTTTCCTAGCTCTTTGGGTCTTCCGGTTCGGGTTTTTGGTAAAGGGATGAGCTTTCATCAAGGAATAGGAAGCTGTACGAATCAGTATACATTTGCTGATAGCAAATCGAACTCAAATCTAACTACAGACCCTCAACTTGGCTTATTTTTTATTAGCTTTTGTCACATCCCATTTTTTCAATAACAGAACGATGTGGGGCTCGGCCAGGTAGTTCCTACTCCTCTTCATTTGCAGCTCAGTTCTACCTAACCTTCCATACGCGGTTTCCGCTGAGAAAATCTACGTGAAGAAACCCCGAGAAGATAGAACATTCGAGCCTATAATCAAAACAAGTGGCCTTTCATGACGACGACATCGAACGCTCACCGCGTAATGGCGCAGTTGTCAGAAGTGGGGAAGCTTGCATTGAAGTAGTGTCCATGTGCGACTGTCGATGAATCTCGGCATTCTTACTTTAGTTTTGAAGCTAGTTTTCAAGCTATATAACGGAGATATTAAGAAGCTTTATTAGGCTGCCGTTTCGATTTCATATAGTGCTTGATCGAATGGTTTTTTAAATGCCTTTTGTCTTTCCAGGCTCCAAGGAAGGCGAGGGCACCGAAACGTCAGCCTACTAAAGCTTTTTAATATCTCGGTTATAAAGCTTAAAAACTAATTTCAAAGATTGCATTGAAGTTTTTAATATCATTGATATTGAACCTTGTAAGTTAAAGCGAGTTTTCTGTAAAGGGCTTTGGAAGCATAGATGTGATAGAAGCAACCTTGCAAATTTGTGTCAAGCGCAATTTGCCCGACATTGCTTTTGCTGAGCTGTTTGCTCGCCCTTTGTCTTCTTTGAACAATCTCGCATGAGGTCTTCGACTTTGACCCGGTTGTTGTTCCCCATTTCTGGTGTCCCGACTAATTGAGTATGTAGCGTCGATCCTATCAACAAGGTAGCCATTTTACGTTTCACACGAAGGAAGTAGCACTCCTCCCACAAAACCTCCCACATGCATTATTCGCGGGTGTGAAATTGTTGGGCAGTTATTGAAGGTTTGCTTGGTCTTCATCAGGTGTGCTCCCCATTGATGTCCCTGTAACGATTTTCAAATGTACTCGAGGGAAAGAGTATATTCGTAGAAATCAACCTTCAAGTATTGGAATGACCAATTTAAAAAGAGGCTACACATAAATTTCTTTTTGATAATTTTGCGTGCAGATGAAAACCCTTTTCCTACCATAGGTGCCTCAAGAAGTACCGTACTCTTTGGGAGTGATGAAAAATGACCTAGAATGATAGTACTATTCACATTTTTATACGATATCATCGTTTGCTTATTAACTTGGTACAATTTGAAAGCAGCCCTTTTACAGATCCGCGTTCTTCACTGTAATTGCAGTCTCTAGGGTGTTCTCAAAGTCCGTTGAACCGCATGGAGTGCGAACCGGAATTGTGCCTATCTTTGACGGTGAGCTTTTGCAAAGCCTTCTGAAATCGTAGAACCTCTACACATTGCCCAACCTGCCCAGCTATTGAGCTCTTGGTTGTAGACTGAATAATAAATAAATAAGGCCGGTCAAAAACAAGAGATCCATCAGTTGCAATCAAGAGCAACCGTTCTGTTCCCCCCCCCCCCACCCCTCCGTTCGTACTGAAGGGTGAAGCATAAAGTCTCCGGCGTTAGTCAATACCATTCTTTTGATCTAGGGACCATGCATTAGTGATGAATCAGCTACATTTCACTGCCAAAGACAACTCCAACTAATTTCTCAACCAAAATGACGACCAGTTCGAATTTCAGGCAGAATAACGAACGAACCGATCACATTCACCTACACCACCGCTCCTCCGACGAATTTTGTCCAATCTTCTGCGTATCCAGTTCAATTCAAGGTGTTCCACTACTAATCTCTGTATTTCAAAGAAAGCATGTCAGAAAAGCTGGACCTCTAGCGGTAGTGGCCCTGTCAAGGGAATTTCCCCTTGAGTGCTACTCTCATTTCATCAGTCCCAGTCGTCACTAAGATTTTTTCACTCTTTCCAGGCCCTGATTGGAGAGCAGTGGCGTTTGGCGCCTCCACTGCACACATGTCTAGGGATCGAATCCAGGGTTGATATTATAATTCTTAATTAGTGTTTACGAAATGTAGTTCTTCATGGCTTATTGAACTCTCTCCCCAACCGAATAAACGATTACTTGGGGCTTTTCCTTACAGTCGTGCGTGCAAGAAAACTCCCTAGAGAAGACTGACTAAGAAGCCTGTCCAGATAAGTTTGTTTGGGGCCACTTCCTGTTTGCAAGCTACAACGATCAAGCTTAAATCCATTTAATCACTTATTGGTTAGTATGCAGTACGTAGTTCTATAAATATTGTAATCTTCGTCCTCTTCGTGGACCAATAACTTGATTTTTACTTACAGAATCCTCCGATCCTGCCGACTTTGAGTCCCATCAATTACAAGGACTCCCTAGTGCAGACCAACTACAAAACATTCAATGAAAAATGGCAATATTCTCCAGCTCAACCAGTACCATTCAACGAGATCCAAACGACTCCTACCTACAATCAGGCCCAGTATTACGTGAGTAACTTCTCTACCTACCCCGTTCTTGAATGAGCTAAAATTCGATACGTACAGGCTGGCAGGGCTTGGAAACGAAGAAATCTATCTGAATACATCAGTTTCCAACTAACCTTACTGACTTGACAGAAACACTGCATTGTAACCGAGAAACTGACAAGGGAAAGGTCCATATGGCTCAAAGGAAGCCACCTACACCTTTTGCCGCCTGTGACCCCCTCAAAGTAGCGCTTTTCACAAACACTTTAGCAATGTCACTGCATCAAAATCCACCGTGGGAAGGTCCAAGGGTTTCCCACCATGAGGGTTTTTCTCTAGAACAATACAAGGTAGGAAATACCCGACCGTAGTGCACTGCCCGTTGGTGTCTGATGTGGGTCATCGTATTACCATGAAAATGTTGCCTATGAACAGCACAAAGTAAAAGAAGCTTTGAAGAGACGTTGCCGTCATCCTGTGGCATTTGCCGTGTTCAAAACCAGGATCCCCGTAATCGAGTTCCCCATCTAGTTATTTATTTATTTGTCTAGCTTTACCATTTTATTCTGTTCCCTTAATCATTGAATTTCAGAGAATGATACAAGCTGATCTCCAGTCTACTCCACCTCCAACCACAAACTCTCCTTACAAAGATATATGGTCACATATCAGCGATAAGTGGCAAAACGTTAGTTCGAGCTAAGTATCATCAGCTGGTAATATTCATATAGTTAATATGTACCAAAACGATCAGGTAACATCTGAGCCCTTGGAGACTCCGACTTAGGCGGGGTAGGGGGATGTTTGATGGAACGTAACAGTTTGCTGCGATCTCTTTGGGCTCTGGCTAAGGCGATTACTCCTAAGCCTCGCTTACTGGAGCTTATATACAATTTTTAAAGGGTTTTAGTTGGCAACTAAATACTACAAACAGGCATTTCAATTTATGGAACTGAAAAAATAGGTATCAAAATGATAAATCCTTTATTCAGACGAAGAAGACATTGTTCGATTCCGGAATCGAAAGAGATTGGCGAAGTCTATGGGGGAAGCTTTCAGGTACGGCATTGAAAACAGCTTTTCATGAAAACATGTCCAGTGCTCAAATATGATTAGCTGTTTATTCTATCGACTGCAGGAGCTATGGAGCCGTTCATGGCCGACCTAGCCGAGCAAATGGGCCGCGTGGTGAATGCTTTCATAAAACAGCAAAACAATCGAATGAAAAAGGTAAATGCCAGATCTTCTTCCCCTGAATGTAGCTAGATCGTAGTCACATCGTTCCCATGCCGTTTGTTTGCCTACCACTTTGACCCTTTTTGACTTCATATTCCTCTCTCAGTGGCAGACCTCTCCGATCTCTGCCGCTGCCATAATTAAGCTGCAGCTCACTATTTTTGCGAAACTATAGGGAGTGCATAATTGCCGACTCGATACTTCATCAGGAACTACTTAACCCAGAAAAATTCCTGGGAATTGTGGTGGTCGCATGCTAGGTGTGTGCGGGGCTGTGGTGAGTTTTGCCAGTATAGCATATATGGTATGGGAAACATGCCCTGATGTAACCTCGCCTAACCCAGAAAGACGCTATGCCTTGCGGGCTGTTAAGTGATGGTACCTGATCTGGAAGGATGAAAAGCATGGGTATCTGCGCCATCTACCCCGTCATTATGCAAAATGTGTGGAACAAGCTTTTCGAGTTCAGATGCGAGCTATAATGTAACTTGATAACGTCTATGAAGCTACGATATCCTGTGCGCCAGGGAAACAACGGTATAATGGTTGTATACACTTGGCCTGTGACGATCATTAGCACTTTATCTGATGATTCGCCAAGCCTTCCAGCCCATGAATCCCAATGTGTAGTAACATCTTTAATAAAAGTTGTTTGCAAACCAAATAAGGATTGTAGTATCACTGAAGCTAGAAACTTGTTTCTCTGCTCATTAGTACATTTCATTTCTCCATTTCAGCTTCAACAACCGATAATTAATCCTCTCCGATTCTTCCGGAGTGAACGCTCTTCAAAAACTGATGAAGAGGTAAGCTCTGGCTCTGGTGAGGGATCCAAAGTAGACAGACTATGTGGTTCTGAACCGATTTCTTTGCGAAAGTACCTCCAAGCGAAGATGCGAATCAGAGAATGCTAGAAAGTCCTCTGATGACTCTCTGCGTGGCAGGTAGAATCGAGCCAGAAAGGAAGGCTTTCCAGATAATATAGCGACTTCTACACAGTTTGACTTCTTCTAAGAGAAATAAACACGGCTTGTACTAACAGTGGGAAGAATTCAGAATTCATCTATTATCGATTGACCCTAAAGCGCTTTGTTATGTGTATGACTGGGTTGAGAGGGAGCGGGTGGCACGGTTGTCCGAATTTCAAAAGAGACCGATTCTCCCCTAATCAGACATCATACTGTTCCTCAAAAGGGCCGCGTATGGCCCTGGTTTGCTCAACAACACTCAGATCCAAGATGTACAGTCCACTTCCGATTTTAACTTTTTGATGCCAAAAAGTAATTTTCAGAGTAATCGAAAATGAAGTAAACGGCGACTCCTCGAGCATTTCAATGCCTTACATGGTGATATGGTCTCTTTCAAATATTCTGATACGTTTGTTCACCTCATATACAGACATTGAGTTGAATTAATTCAATTATTATATTTATTTATATAAAGTGAAGTATGATGTTTGAAAGTGAGACTGTTTTCATAAATATTTCATCTTGCTGTTACTCGATTGTTTTTCCAGAGTCAGAAGTTTCTTATAATTCAGAGCCATAACCTATTAAAGCAAGTATCAAGGAATACTAAGCTACTACAACGAGTTCAAGGCGAATCAGTACGGTAGACCTGCAATCACAGTAGTCCAACAATGGGTCCTGTCTCGAACGCCTGGTCGTGATTCAACACAGCTGTGCTACACCATCGCTACTTCTCCCTCCCAAGGTCTTATTTTGATGCGCCATGCACATGATAGGGTTTAGATCTGTACAAATAAGGTTCTGTAGCGAAACGAAATGTGTTGTCCGTGGAATTCTGCATTCATGCATTCATTGCACTTCATTCCATCGTCAGATCACTGTAAAAATTCAATTCAGGAACAGAAGCAGAACTCTCTCTTGATCCCTCCCAATACTATAACTTTGGTGTCTAGGCAGTATGTATTGCGGTTGTTCCTGTTGTTTGCTGCTGCAGTAGAAGTTCATCTTTGACATACTGAAAATGTCCGTCGGAGAAAAGCCATGAGATCTCAGAACCTCCAGCAGGCACTTCCGCTTGAAGAGCTCCCATAAACAGCTCCCGAAATTTGTATGAGATCCAGGCTAAATCCATGGGCACAACAGTCCAACAGACTCCCCCCGCCCCACTTCTATTTCATTATGCATGGTTCCAGAGACTTCTGACATCTTCTGCGTCCTTGTAATACCGATTTAGGCCAAACTATGTACAGGCACATCCTCTAGGTGATATTAAGTTTTATGCGCTCAGAAAGGCTTTCTCATTGAGAATAAAAGGCGTCGTTCACTTCAACATGATCATGTTGAACTCAAGTGACATGATATGGGCAATGCTGACATGTAGGTTCATCCTTCCGCAATTCTCAGAGTTCTTAGTAAAGCTATTCGAAGGGGATAATTATGACCGAAGAGCAGCTAGACAACTTAATATTTTAGCAAACTAGAAAGAAACATGTGTGATGCACTACAGATAATGTATATTTCATGCTTTCCGAGTTTTCCAACTACTTCTGACGCCCTGTCAGGGAGGTTCTCCCAGTTCTCCAACTGCACTTCTAGTCAGAGTGGGTTTTTTTCTCCAAATGACTGATTGGAGAAAGCGATTTTATATATTTCAATTATGGGCAGGGCCGGAGGTGCTGTAGCCGTCGCTCTCATTTCGGGATGCGTCAGATCAGTAGCCTTTGTGGTACCATACCTGAGCTGTAACTGGCGTATCAGGGTCACTTCTTGCTACCAACCAACCTTGGGAAGCGCCTATAAACCTTAGGAAATATACAAATAAGTTCAAAGAAGGACACCGTTGGAAGGGACAGCCTGCTGAATATAACGTTGGCCCACCTTTCAGCAGGTAGTAGGGGTTTCACTAGCCGTCAGATGCCTTGGCCACTTGGAAGTGCTCGGCTCAAGCTTTTCCTCTATGTTGTGGCATTTATGTATCAACTGGAATTGCTGCCCTTTTGTGTGACTCGCTCAAAAAATTGTTCATCTCATCAAGTCACTTCCTATAACGAACTTGACGTTTTCTAATTGGATCTGAACTTTTTTCTCGTATGAAAAACCGCTACCGTTTCCATACTGCTCTTCATTTGCCTTCAAATTGCTATTACTTGCTCCCTACAATGCCTCAGCTTCGTCCACTGGAATTCCCAGCCGATACCATCAAAGCAATTCTTACCCATTACGTTGTTTACGTCTGAAAAAACTCTGTTTCTTCGATGTTTACCTTGAAAGACCGACTGTGAGTGCCACAACAAAAACAACCCGACTCATCTCCTTAAGTAGCTTTGCTTGGAACGGTGAAGTTTCCCTTCCCTTCCCCAGTCCGATCTAGGATTTTTGCAGCTTTTTCCAAATCAAAAGAGTATTCCGCCCCTTTCACCTTCGTTATTCTTTCCAAGGTGGGGAGATGAGTTAATCTTTAGCGTCTCAACTACTACATACATGGATCAGGGATCAACATAGTGATGGCCGGTCTCAGCCTTGTGTACCACCCTCATCTCTCGAGTTCAAAATGAAAGATCAAATTCGCGAGCATTTCATCGAAAGCGCCTTATTTTTTATCCTCTCACCAACTTTCGGCTACTTGCTCTGTATTCTTCCCCTTAGAAATTCAATTTTATTGGAATCTTTCCGCTTAGGCTACGTGGTAGAATATCCAGTCGAATCCTGGGAAATTAGAGGGATGGATAGACTTGACTCGCAATTATTAAAGTGATGGAGAAACTCAGTGGAGGGCAGTAGGAACATCTTCAGGGCGGTGTTCAGCGTATGCGAATTTTCTATCGAAAACTGGATAAAGAGCTTCTTGAAATCGGTCATTCAACTAAGAACTGCGATCGAAACTGTGTTACCTTCTGCCACTTCACTTCTGATAGGCAGTACAGGTGAAGTCGCGCTCTTCTCCTCATTGGACACTTTCTGTTCCCTGACGAAATTCATTTCTTACACTTTCTCAACAACATAGTTATGAGACTGAGCTTGACCAGTCTTGGTTCATCCCCGAGGTGATTGACCAGGATATTATATGGGTGAGGGCGGAGGTGGTGCAGGGGCAATAAGCGCACTATCTCACAAGCATAGTCACGGGTTCGAATCCCGCATCGATGTCTGCTAACCAAGTTTTCCAACCCTCTGAGGTCGGTTAATTGGTACCAGACTCCACTGGGAGGATAGCAGCACTGATTTGTACATAGGCTGGCCACCGTCCCTTGAACGGGATTGATCAACGCAGAAAACTTCAACCCTCTCCCCTTTATGCAAAGGCCGAAAAGCATTTTTTCTCGAAAGTACCTACCTAGGGTACCTCAGTGAGTGATCATGCCTACACTACGACTCAGACTAGAGAAGCTTAATATTGGCTCCAAGAATACCCTCCTGCGCTTACGTATGTGTTAGCCAAACTTTGAAATTCTCTTTTGTTTATTTAGCACTTTGAACATTAGAAAATGTTTACATCAGTTCATTTACAGTTTATGTACACTATGGCCATAAAAGCTTTCCAGTGTAAACAGAATTCCTACTGTGTTCTTTTTTTTTGAGCATAATTTAGTGCTCTTCCTGTTTTGACTTCCTGCACTTTCTTTGCCAGAAGAGGATACGGGTCTATCACGGGATGTTTGCAGAGTGAGTTGTTACTTCATTAACCAGAATTATGTCAATGAGCCCATTAGATTTCCAACAGTACCGATCTGAATCCTTACAAGTCATTTTTATCGTTGACCAGACATGGTGTTTATGTTTACCCAAATGTTATCTAATTGTAAGGAAAACCCAACGATTACTCCCACGTCGATTTTCCTCTTCATAGACATAGCCGTAATCATAGACAAGACGTCAATTACATTGAAAAAACTTCAAGTAAATATTTAAGGATTGATAGTCCCAGAACTGAGTTTAATTTTGTCACCAACGGAACTTCTATCAAAATGGCTTCTCTGTTTTCTTTCTAGAAGGGGTAATAGAATATTTAAGTATATAAATATATATCAAATAAATCAATCAATATATCACTTCATTCAGTCCAATAAAGCTAAAGTGACCTTTGTTACCAAAGTTGTTGGTATAGTGCTAGCGGGTGACTGCCTAAGCCTAAACAAGATTTCAGCGTTTTGTATAAAAGTAAACTGGATCGTGGTCCCAGAAATGATTTCTACAGCCACACTTCCCGGACGACCAGGTGTACAGATTTTCAATATACGTGCCCCACTCTGCATGGTGAATTTCCAGCAAGGCCAACGGAACCTCTGAATGTGGCCTTAAATACTCCAATCCTTGAGCCCTTACTGTCCCCTATCTAAGCTGGTTCAAGCCGGCAATGCCCAATGTGACACCCCTCGAATCAGAGATTTGTCCATTTGAAAATCATTTTTATTGGATTATCCCTCTGATTTCTACCAAATCTGGGTGAATGTTAGGGCCGGTTAGTTTATAATTCAGATAGGGGGTCTCAGAATAGGATGTAATAATGCTGACATTCCTTTCTTTATCCTACGTAGAGCTCTGTGATCCTCAGACATGACAAAAAGCGCTTATTCAATTAGAATGCAGAAGCTGTTGAACGTGTCTGGAGCTCTCAAAGATTTTGCAAAATCTATAATTACCTAGACGCCCTCAGTTCATGAGACAGAATGCAGTTGACAGGAGTTGAAAAACTGATTACGTACTTCGTTTCATTTGTATATCCACTGCCAGACTGGCGAATGGCATGAAATCGCCTGACATTTCATCAGAATGTTCATTTTTCGGGCACCATTTGTACACGACATTACATTTTCTCAAATGTTTCACTTATTGCTGAAGGTTACTGTAAAATAGGTTACTGTAAATAGGCCTGCTCCATATTTTTTCAACTGTATGTATGGTATCACCATAGGGTACCGTACTGCTTGTTTAAACATTTCAAAGTATTTCAAAAAGTCTGATAGCTATGATTACTGTAGCTACAGTACGGTAAGACTAAGATACTCCTTTATTTGGCTGCTGATGGTGAGCCGATTAAGATTCAAAGCGTTGTACGTGTCCATATGAGCCGCGCTACAGCGGTTCAGGCTCGCAAATTTTCAATCTGATGGTAGCGATTAAAGTGGGAAACCATTGCGTCTATGACCCCCCCCCCCCAAAGTAAGTTGTCGAAGCTATCTAGTCGTTATTCTCGCATTCCTGTCCTACAGTGTCTTCTACTTTGTCATCCGTAACTTCAGAGAAGGAGATTGTGAGCTCCATAAGGGTCAAACTGAGCCTCTTCGCTGTTTTCTGACTACCTTTATATGTCGAGAACTCTGAAACAGAGGCTGTCATGTATGTTCCTCAGATAGGGTTTTTCCTCTGCCACCTTACTGAGGAAATAGGTTCTTCACTGTTTCCGTCGGAGGTCGAACACTGTAAGAAGTGACCTGTTCGATATGCCATTAGGTAGTGATACTATGGCATCCCATGTCGTACATGTACGCCACTTCGACGGAACCATTCGGTGAAAGATCTTCCCAAAAAGTCTGCTGGATGTTTACGTGGCCACAATGAATTTATATGGTCCTGAGCATGTAAAAGAGACAGATCGGAACTTGGCCTGCCTCCCTTCTCCTGAATGAGAAGAATTCTTGGAATTTTCGTAATAGGCAATTAAGCCAACCATATATCGCTGCCCTTCTATGCAAACGAAAAACGATGCCTGCATTCTTGGTAATTAAAGGAAGCATAAAAACGAACGTAGTTGTGTAATTGGATACCCTTTAGTTTTGCAGATCTCCCTAAGTGCTTTTTAATGCGTTCTAAGTATTTTTCTCCTTTTTTGTGAACTTTTTGTGAGCGCCTTCTTGGCTTTCCCCACGAAGCTCGTTACATGTGTCACTACACATAAATTATTCTATAAATAGTATTTTTTCACATTACAGTACTTTCTGGATGGGAGCCTAGTTTCCGAAAAAACACAAGGTCCAAGAGCGAACTTTTTGTGCATAACTAAACCCTTTTCAGCTATACTGTTCCTATTCTCTGCAATAAAGAAAGTGAAGGGTTAAGTTTTCAGAAACCGTAAAAAGACGAATAATAACTTCTTTGAAAGATATCCGATCCCATCTAAGGCATGCTCCCCACATTCGACTTCCATTCAGAATAGTGGAAGTCAAATAGAGGCGCATGAATGCGTATGTTGCTTGTACAACGACTTGCGATGGCCGGCTAACAAGAGGGTCAGCGCTTTCCCCCTCCCGGACAGGTCAAGAACCATTCAACTGAGCCCAGAGGAAAGGCCTGGTTGGTATGGGCGGGTATCAATATATTCAATATTCAATCCCTGAACCTTGTGAAAGTATGCGCCACCTATCACTATACATCTCTATCTTTGAAGGCAGATCCAGGGATCGGCCGCCTAAGGGAAAAATGAAGGTATAGAGGATAGATGGGAGGACAACAACGAAAATTGGATGCGACAGAAGAGGAAGAAGTGGAACGAGTGGAGGATCGTTCATGAGACGAGCCCAGAAAACAGAAAATGGACGACATTAGGGTGGAATTTTCTGCTTGGAAGACCTCAGCGTTCGTCCGAAGACATATGTGGATCCTGTCCTGTGGAAGTGATGTAGTATCTTCAAAATCTATGAAACAGAGAGTACAACCTTAGAGTGTGGTCTCAATTGCCCCAAAACCTTTCAAATTATAAAAATTAGACCCTCTTCAAACGATTCCTCTAATATTCTCCATGGGCGGAGCTATGGCGAACATTTGAGTGAGCCAGCCACCTCCCCTAGCCGCATTCTAGATCACGTCCTAGCCAGTTTTCTTTATTCAAATCCAGGTGGTGATGAGAAAAATATTAACAATAGTCTTTATTTTTTTAATGCAGAAGTTAACAGTGAATTGGCTCAGAGATAAGGCTACTGAAGAGCTTCAAGTCTTCCAATTTGGCTTTTAGATGTTTTTTGCCTTTCTTTTCATGCAGATAAAATTGCAATCACATCACAATGCACAAGCTCTTACGGCTTTTAATCTATCTCGAACAGCTTTCCTTTGGGGGAGGACATAATTGACCGTTCTTTGTCTAATCCGTGTACAAACTAACCAGTTTGGCGAAATGGCCCTCATGAAGACAATAGTCGGAGTGGTTTTTGTTTATTTTGTTGTATGAATTGACTTTATGTAGTTATCCTCGCGGATTCTATAGACTTGTCTTTGTGGATTAAGCGCTCGTTTTTCAGTGTGAGCCATGATAACTGCTTCCTGGTGAAAATGTAGTTGGGGGGGGGCCACCTATCACAATGTCGGTATATCAAGAAATGAACTCAGTCTAACGTGTTAGCCCTTGTTATATCAGCACAGTATCGGATGCGTAGAGGATGATGGGAATCGATCACCTTAGCTCTTTTATGTGGTTTCCCCTAGGAAAATTTAGTTTCTCAAATAAACCTAGGTAGGGTAGGAGCACCTGGGTGGCTAGGATGATTATCTTGTGCAAAAAAAAAAGAAAAAAAGAAAAAAACTTGCCCACCGCGGTGCCCCTTCCCTACGAGAGCCCTTATTCAAAAACTGGCATGTCCGTGATATAACACGAAATAACGCGTTTCATTCAGTTCATTTCTTGATATACCGACATTGTGATAGGTGGTCCCCTCCAACCACATTTTCACCCTGCTTCCTTATTGAACCCTTGAAACCAAGTCACTTTTCTCCGTTTAAGGAATTCACCACCTCACCTTCTGCTCAGGAGTCACCTGTACCATGTGACTATCCGTTGATCGTCCATTTCCTCGTTCAGAGCTTTCGTAAGAAGTCTGACCATCTCGTTGGCGGCCGTCCTGTAGTTCGTTTGACGTTTCGAGGGATCCAGTCCATATCCGCCCTGGTCAAAGGTCATCGCTATATCGCATGACGTGCCCGGCCCATCTGATTTTGGGTTTCTTGGCGTATTCAACGGCATACCTGATCTTCGTTCGTCGGCGGAGCTCGGAATTCTGAATTCCTTTCTGCACTTACGTGGATAGGGAAATTTCGAGCAGTAAGAGAGTATGAAAGGAGGTGCATGTAATCGCTGAGGCTTCAAAAGTTGATGTTAACTGTAGTTTGACGCGACCACTCGCTACTATATAGAGACTTCAGTAACTGGTAAGAATGCGAGTAATCCTGGAACGGTGAAGGGGATAACCGCCGGGGAAAATCGGCACCAACTGATGACTAATGACTATAAATTTGGCTTATTGCATATTCGCCTTCTTCGGACCTCCGAATCCCTTGCCATCGTTGAGTCCACTAATTGTTACAACCAAGCTTCAACGCAGCACAACAGGGTCAGCAGTTGTTTAGAGGAAATTCCGATGCTCATGCTGAAAGCTACTAATTCTATACGGATGGAAGCATCCGTCCGTCCCCTGGCTGCTATCTAATTTGTTTATCGAACAACACTCACCCATATTCCCATTCAGTATTCAACATTTATTTCGGATTTCGGCAAGAACCACCATTACCAAAGTGAATTTTATCGGCCCGCATAGGTTCTTGTCCCTTCAGACTCAAAATTAAAGTGCACTACAGCCCCCTATGCCTCTATGTAGTTCATTTTGGTTTTCCTTTCTTCCTTTTTTATATAATTCCAGTTGCAAAAATAGAGAGCATATGGGGAGCGGCGTCATTTTCTTTAGAATTCACTTAGCGTTGGAATTCCGTGAGAAATCAAAGGTTTTTCTACATATCGAACTTCTTCTGACGTCCCTTCTAGAGCCCTTTCGATGATTGGACGACATCATCCTCAGCACTCACGTCTCCAAAAATAAATCCTCTGTGAAATAGCGGATTATGGACGGCTCAGGCGAGTTTTGATATCACTGACTGTGCAAGCTGTAAGCTGTGGGTGTAACAGTTGTCACAAAATATAAATGTCTTGAGGCGTTAATCAGTCCAGTCTGATTAGACTCACGTTGAGAATCGTAGTGGCGTATTGAATGCGTATGTGGCCTATACAATGAATTGCGGTAGCCAACCGATGTAAAAGTCAGTACTTTTATCCTCCAAGACGAGTGTGGTCCCAGTTGACTGACCCTGAATGGGCGGAGTCCTATGCAGGATTCGATATCGTGACTATGCCTAAGTGATAGTGCGTCACTTTTCACTACACCACCTCCCCCCTCATTCTCTTCATTTACATTTTTTATCTCGAACAAGGTTTTGGAACAATCAGTAAAAAGGTGGACACACAATTTCTTGCCCTTGTTGGACTGTTCCTGATGGCTTCAACAGTCCTAAAAGACCTAAGGTCCTCTGCTGCTAACAACTAGCTTCTTATCGGCTTCAAGATTTTTTTGATAGAATATCCTAATTCTTTCCAGCGGCCCTCTTCCTTCCTCTTCTCATGATAATGAACAGGTAGTAAAGTCACCTTTATACCGCCCCCTCCCTTATTGGTGGAAGTGGAGGATGTCAAGGAGACCCCGCCACCAGTTTCATAGGTGATTTCTGGGGAGTTGGCTGAGTGGACGATGCGCATCATAACCTCAACTGCTCTCACTTCTGTCCTCGTCTACTACCGCTTTCCCATCCAGGAAACTTGTAGGATCGTCAATTCTGAAGATATCTGCCTCTATCACATTTCGCAATCAGTTCCGATTCAGGCCATCTCAGACGTCTATTCATGATTTTCATAGAATCGCTAATATGTGTAATTATATTTGCCGGTTTTCCCTTATCGAAGACCTTCTTATGCCATTTATCCTGTAGTTCTTCCCATTCCCTGCTTTCATTTCCTCATCTGTGCCATGGAGACACACAGCTTCACTGCTGACGTCACCCGACCAGGCTGTACTTCTCAGTTCTAATTGTAATTCCCATACCTAAAGGAGTTCGGATCCGCCGAAGACCAGTACTACAGAAACCGAGGCCAGCAGATATGCCCAACCTGGCTGAATCTCAACTTCCTCGACTCTAAGTGATGCATGAAAGCATTTTTCGGTAGTGTAGAAGGAGGTAGACTACGCTTTTGAGTATTTAGTGGTAATACTACCTTCCTATGTGCTATGAAACCAGTTTCAGCTTCGTACTTCCTTTTGGAGGAGTGTACTGCCTTACAGCACACTGCACATGGAGAAACCTCGAAGCCAACCGCCCCAGTTCCGCTCGTAGTCTTAAAGCATCCATGACATCGTGCTCGAGCCTTCGGAGACCTTCATACCTCCTCAAAATTTACATGAGTATTGAAATCGGTATGATTTGCCCTGGCTCGTCCGTCCATCCGTAAAAAAAAATTATCTTCTCTACGTCTCTGGACGTTTTCCGAAATTTTCTCGTAAAGAACAATCTCTGATCTCGACCCAATGGGGTTATGTAGCGACAAATGCCGAATTCATCCCAATCAGGGTTGTTTACAGGGATGGAAACGGCACAGTAGTCGGACGTCCGGAGGCCGCATCTATGGTGGGAGCCAGTGGTGACAACTACCGAAGCTCCCAATCCTCAAAGGCTATTTGTTCGATAGAAGAGTAGCCAAAACTCATGAAAGCGTTTTTCAATTAGCATTCCATCCTACGATGATGACGGTGTTGAGCAAACGAGAATTCAATTGAGCTTTTGTTTTGAAAGTAAACCGTGAATGTGCTCATTTCGAGTAGCTGATCGATTCTGGTAGTATAGCCTAAGTTCAGCTACAAATTGTTATGAGGGTCTTCCAAAAAAAGCATATTCTTGAACGTCATCCACTCGTCCTTCCTCTTCTTGTTTTTCATGGTTTTCGAAGGGTTTCGGGCAACCGATGCTAGCCGCGTTTGTGATTATGAATCGCCCACGGGCATCGGCCGATTCATCAGCGCACACCAAATTGAGTTCGAAAAGGAAGAAATGTCTTCCTTTACCATCGTCTAATATCATCACTTGTTCGTGGACTTGGCTCCATTTCTTCTTCCAGTTGTTGGTCATTGGTCAGGACTCTTACAATTTGATTCTGTTGAGGTCTAAGCAGATTTTTTGCCGAATCTGGCTATCCATGGCGTCTAACGAGACGCTACGCAGCTCGTTTCGCTTTTTTCAACCTCCGTTTATTCAAATCCTCTGCTCGACAAGGGTAATCCGATTTTTTCAAAGAGCAAGAGCCGCTTAGCTTTAGCTGATCAACGAGCGCGTTCCCTTAATTGTAGCTGATTGTTGAACTAATAGCTACGAGTGCTATCTAGCGCTTGCCCTGCAACTCGTCGTCGTTTCCGATTTCTAAATTCCCCTAGAAGCGTATTAGTACCTTGCGCAGGGAGCCTATGGGTTTCTCCAAAAATGGTCGAGGACACAAAGCTCCGTGTTCAATGTCCCATCGAAATTTCAGCGTCTGAGTTTGTGAGAGAGACATGCAGCTGAATCTGACGGGATCAACCACTGCACAGCACTTTAGCTTCTTCTACTACTTCCTACAGCTATTTATCTGAATTGTAGGGTTGACTGACCATCGGTCTGTGTTTACCTCTTAATGTTACCAAACATATGTGGATGATGGAAGGGAAGTGATCCGGCGAGGTCGAGGTACATCGTTCCAACCACGTCTCACATCCACTTCGGGACAACATACTCTCTCCCTAAATTTGTAGAATTTAGGTGGTAACCGAAATTTCACTTTATGACATCCCATTTGGCCGGTGACTTAGTGATTAGCTAAATCGATGAGCTAGGAGAATCCTATTCCTCGAGATGGCTCCAAGTATGGTCAGAGCCAAGGAAGCCAGTATCTACCGATAACTTCCAGACAGTCCTTGGTTAAGGGTAGACGAAATGGAGCAATAACAATTGAAATTATTTCCTCTTTCATGAATGGGAAATTGCCTCTCTCAGACAGATAACTAATTAGGCCATTTCTGCCTCAATTTCCGATTATTAGCGCTTCCGCTGGCACAAGGCTCTCCAAAGAGATTCTCTATACACCCTCAGCAGTTATTTTTCTTCCCTTTGATATTCCCTTTTCGATAATTTCAAACAAAGTCACCAGAGCGAATTTAATAGGAAGCCTTTTCTTCCCGCATATTACAGAGAATATGGTGCTTCAGCTTTGATACTATCTTACGACCCAATTCCTCTTGATTAGCTGATTATTCGACTTCTTCAATTTTTTAATTTTTGATCAAATATTCAAATTTTCCGCTACTTTTTTCTTGCTGTACTTTTGATCTGTTTGGGAGGATTCTGCAGTAATATTAGCAATAGCCAGCCTGTAAGGATTCTGTCGCATTGCAAACGAAGTAATCAATTTAAAAGAAATAGAATTTCTGCAATATTAGTAAACAACGAAAGGGCAGTATCATTGACCACAATCGCTGTTAGCTTCTGCCACCATCGGCTTCGTGGTGTATCCTTGAACCTCTCGCAACTTAGTTAGTCAGGGTTAATATTCAATCGATTTGATTAAGATTTGGTTTGAGCTATCCATAGCTCAAGCCAAAGGTTGATAAATTTCGACTCTCAAAACTATATTATGCATAGAATCAAACCCAACTAAAGTTAAAAACTCATAATTGCCCAATTTACACCTATTTCAAACTGAATCATAACAAGAACGCATGAAAAAAAGCAAAAAATATTCACTTTAGAAAAATGTATAACCCGTGGGACAGCGCCGCTCAACGGTGAGCCGCGGAAGCGGAAAGCTTCGAAATGCGTCTGTCCCGCGCGCCAGACACGCAAAAAGGCGCGCTGTCGTCAAAGGGTTGACGACTGAACGTTCCTGAGTTGAACAGTTCCGTATGGGACCGACATGATCTTTCCTGTGAAAATTAGCTCTCCCAATGATGTCATGCAATTACTATGTCCGCGCTACATTGTAATGTTCACATTCTTCTCAACCTATTGTTCATTCCGGGGACCAAATTATTCAACAAGTTCAACGGCAAGGTCATCTACAACAGTAATGACTTCAGCATTTATATCGAGTGATCAACATTATGGTAGCCACTCCATGAATTTGATTGTCCCCTAAGCAAATTCATCGCTTCCGAGCACTTATTACTTGACTACTTGCGTACTCCACCTTGAAAACTTTGATTACATATCGCCTTTAATTCCAATTTCAAATATCCAAGTGCAAACTGTATCTATTCAAATGATTCTGTTTTTGTAGGCTTGAGGAAAAAGAATGGAAATATAGGGGCGAGGGGGGGGGGGGGTTTGGGGAGGGGCTCCCTTCGGTTTTCAGTGTCTTTTAATATGATATTATTATAATATTCCACAGTCCCTCTTTCGTCCATTTGTAAGCAAAGATATTTCCGTGATATTAATATTCGCTCTCGGTGTGTCTTTTCCAAGCAAGTTAACAAATTTGAGTGATAGCAACTATGATAATCGTATAATCATAACAAAAAGCTATAATTGTACGTTTCCTTTTTGTTCTTTTGTAAATTTAAGCAGTTGTTTGAAAGAAAATCAAAGTGGACTAGACCTAACAAACGGGTTCGCTAACCAGGACGACAAGCAAACATTACATCTCAGGAACTTCCAAGCAAAAGAAATTGGAATGTACAATAAGATTGCCTTTTCTCTTAGATCCCCTTGTTCCAGCTAGTGTACTGGGTCCTTGGTCGCTGACTCTTTCTAACAGAAATAATGAGCTTTCCTATTTTTTATCAATGCAAATCATAACTCGACTGTGTTAGAACTCTTGTGATTTTGGTAGAACTGTTGTTGACCACTTATTACGCAACGCAGTCCTTTTTATGACATTCTCTTCAGTGCTCAGAGAGTGACCATTTGTGATTCCTTGAGTGATGTCAATTTATCGGTCCATGAAAACCTATTATCTTTGTTATTGTGACGGAATGCAGAGCGCTTCCTTTTCGTCACAAATGCATTTGTCGCATTCGCAGTGCTCATCCTTTTTCACGGTTCATCAGTCTCATAAATTAGAGATCCGAGGTAGTTCGCTCTGAAAATCGACTGTCAAATGGGCTGACATGAAAATCTTGTACTTCACAAATACGCTTACGCTCGAGCATATTCACATCCCACCAAAGTCTTTACACCCTACAACTGCGCAACCGACTTTATTGCTCCACTGCCAGATTACCTAAAACGATGCATATATTCCTTCAATTGGTAACACTGTTTATAGGATTTTATATCACCTGACTGTAGTGACCAACTCCATGATTGAAAACTTCCATCGTGAGTCTGTTTTCCTTTGGCACACCCTTGTGTTCTAACTCGCTGAACCAAGCAGACATACTCTGGAACGGAAATCATCGTTTCTCGAACATAGATCTGAATTTGATTTTCTCACATTTTCTGCTGAGCTCGTCAAATTAATGTGGCGCGCTGATGTCATGTACTTGTAAGTTTTGTGCCCAGTAGTTCCTGTCTTTATAAGGATTACGTGCAAATTTGCATTCCTTGGCGTAATCTATCATGTTCTCCTCGATTGCTCAATTGTAACTCTGCAAAAAGCCACTATTGGGGAGAACGGCACCTTCACGCAAAGATTTTGTGCAAGACTCTTGTGAGCCTTATGGAATTGTTGCGCGCTGAGCTCTAATGAGCCTTTCAGTGATACCATTCTCAGCATCCTAGCTGCCGGCGGGGCGTAGCCGCTAAGCTTGTTTTTTGCTACTCCTTTAGCGACGAATGTCCTAGAAATCTCTTAGTAATGTTATTCCGGGAGTTTTCAGTCAATGAACATGAAGAACTTACCTATATTCATTGTTTTTGTCAACAAACATTTTTTTACTTCATCTGACACTCCATCTCTGTCGGGCAAATGGCTAAAAAAATATAGACTGTTTTCGTCAAGAAGATGAATGATTCAGAGAAGTCCACTCACAAGCCCATCCAGATGTGGTGAGCAAAGCTTAAAAACATTCGACTTCCGAGTGACTCATCAGGGAAGAAATTATCACCTGCAAATCTCAACTTACCGAGAATGCGATTGAAAGCATGTTTCGCAGTGACGGCTAACGAGGCCTGACACTTCTTCTATAAACCACTGGATAAGAGTTTTAAGCTGTGCAAATGTGTTTACTGAATTCAGAAAGAGAATAAAGGATGACTACTACTACACAGCCTAAAACTTATAAAGTGGCTTATAAAAGGTGTGTCAGGCCTGATCAGCCACCACTGCGAAAACTGTTTCCAATGCCCTCTTGGTGAATTGAAATTTGTAGTAGCTGATAATTTCCTCATTGATGAGTCAATCGGAAGTCGAATGTTTTTAGGCTTTGCTCACACATCTGGATGGGCTTGTAAGTGGTCTCCTCTGAATCATTTATCTTTTTGGCAAAAACAGTCCATCTTTTCTAGTCATCTGTCCTGGCAGAGATGGAATGTCGGATGAAGTAAGAAATATGTTCGTTGACAAGCACAATGAATATAGGTAGGTTCTCCCTGTTCATTGACTGAATAGTCTTGAAATAACATTGCTAAGAAATTTCTATGACACTCGTCGCTATAGGAGAAGCCAAAAACAAGCTTGGCGGCTACGCCCCGCCGGCAGCTTGGATGCTGAAAAAGGTATCGCTGAAAGGCTCATCAGAGCCAATTTTATAAGGCTCACAAGAGTCCTACATAAGCACTTCAGTTAAATCGGTCACTTTCGCCACAAGTGATTTGATGCAGTGTTATGATTGCGCAGTCGAGAAAAACATGATGGATTATGCCAAGGAATGCAAGTTTTCACATACTCCTATAAAGACATTAACTATCGGGGACAGAGCTTGTACATCAGCGCGCCACATTAATAAGGAGAAGCAGCAGAAAATGTGAGAAAATCGAATTTAAGTCTATGTTCGAAAAACGAAGGCTAGTGTTCCAGAGTGTGTCTGCATGGTTCAGCGAACTAGAGCACGAAAGTGTGCCGAAGGAAAACAGACTCACCATGGAAGTTTTCAATAATGGAATTGGTCACTACAGTCAGGTGATATCTAATCCTATGAGCAGCGATACCAATTAAGGGAAGTATGCATCGTTTCAGGTAGTCTGGCAGTGGAGCAAGAAAGTTGGTTGCGCAGTTGTATGGTGTAAAGGAATGATTCTGGTGGGATGCGAATGTACTCGAGCATAAGCGTGTTTGTGCGGTGCGAGATTTTTACATCACCCTATTTGACGGCAGATTTCAGAGGAACCTACCTCGGATTTCTATTTTATGAGATTGGTGAGCCGTGCAAAGAGGACAAGGACTGCAACTGCGACAAATGTCAATGCGATAGAGAGGAAGCACACTGCATTCCGCCACAATAACAAGGATATAATAATAAATTTCCGTGAACCGGTGGATTGGCACCACTCAAGTGAATCGAAATAATGGCTTTCAGAGCACTGCCGATTAGACTATATCTTTCTTAGTCATATGGAGAACTATCGCATTTCATGAATCGGCTCCCCTCAAGCCTAATTACAACAGGGCCGAAGGTCTAGACCATTAGTGAAAAAGTGTTACAAGGATTTGATTGCGTTCCGTAATTGAAACCCAAGAGCGAGGACACTTCAAAATGCTATGATTAGTTGTATTAAGGCGTGGATTTTCGTTAAGGGGCGATTATTAAGTCTCACCGAGGTCGTTAATTGTCAGGGCCTAATCATTCTGTAAAAGAACTAATTACTGTTTTTATAATCGTTTTCTTCCGTGTTTGAAGAAGAAAAGTGCATTCTAATTGAGGCAACGTGACATTAACAACCTTCTGAAAGTTTAAAATTAGCTTAATCTTAATATGGCTGTAAAATTCAAGACATAACTCGGTAGTAATGGAGATTGTGGGAAATGCTTCCTATCAACAACAATGCACTAGTCTCCATCATCATCAACCCACTGTTTTACACAAAACTGGCACTCAGAAAAAAGGAACTACCGCCGTGCGAGTCACTTGAAATACTTCGATTCTCCTTCTGGGCTCATCTTTAAAGGCAGTGTTTAGAAAAAAGTTAGGGTACCCTTTTTTGACGGGAATTGATAGGACTACTCTAGAATAAAGCGATAACAACGAAACAAGCGCAAAAAACGATGAACAAAAATAATTACAAAGGGTCAAAAAAAGAGCTGGAAAGGGGGGTTGGACGTATTTCACATTGAAAAAACGACGGTTAGGGAGTGTTCGCGCGAAAATGCACGAACGCGACGCAATGTCCGCAATACAGACAACACATCGAAATTAACGGAGTTTCTGAAATAAAAAAAAAACATTTGCATGCAATAATCTACACAAAATATGTTAAAATCTTCAATAAACTTACAAGAAAAGTTAAAGAATGATACCGTAAAAAACTAATAACAAAAAAAAAACAAACGATACGCGAATAATAGAAATAACAGCCGAATACTAGCCCCTGTACGAGGCGGTCGACCAGCTGATCATTCCTGGCAATTTGCCAACCTGCGTATCGATTTTTCGCCAACTTCGCTCCAATGCGAAAGTGGTGAAGGAAAATTCGAGCCCGTAGCCAGCCTAGCGAGGGGCGGAGGCATCCCGTCCCCCAAAGTTCCTGGCCTTATCGTGCCCTATCCAGCTGTTTTCCGACCTAATTCCTGCACAAATGGTATCAGAGGGGGCTTCGAATTCAAACCATGTGCAAATCTCCGAAACAATTTTTTCGGGAACACTGCCTTTAAGTAAAGCAATCCAATCTGGAGCACTGTTTTTACGTGACTATTGCCCTATTCCTCGAATTCCTCGAATCCGTCATGACTGTTTTTGAAATTTGATATGAGATCACATTAAAATTGAGGGACCTAAACGAGTCCTCTGAAGTCTTTGGATAGTGCTCAGGAAAGGTTCTACGGCTTCATCGTCTTCCAAACAATAAGACCATGCGAGAACCAGCTTAGGCCTTATAGGCCACAATATCGTATTGTGAGCTCGATAGTTTAAAAATTTGTGTACACAAGTCAAAGACATGCGTCCTGAAATGGACCTATGAACGGTGGGTGCTTCTTATCTTTTCTCATTACATCTTTCTTATGGCCTAATCCTTGAGAGCAGGATTCCGTTTTTATCTATGACCCGTCGAGATTGAGGTTGCCGTTACCTAAAACGAATCATGGGAATGACCATGCTTTCCCGCACCAAGATCCAGGATAGATAACTTGAGACTGCCGCATATCCCAATGATTTCATGTCATAAAATTACTGCGAGTTTGTTTGAAAAAGAAACTCTTTATCCATGTGAATTCTTTGATGAGTTTCCACAGTAAATAGGCCCATTATGACGTCGGCGGTAAACAATGTCTTGCCAGCCTTACTGAATGAATTGAATTTCAACGATTGGCTGGCTACTCAAATAAGCGACATCCGAATGGTTGGGCTTAATGATGTTTTTTCCTCAAACCAGCTCAAACAATGGGGAGTGTTCCCATTATATGTTGTTGCTTATTCATTTACATATTCACCAAGTTAGACTTACCAAATTTACCTATCATCGCAGTAATATACGAAGCTGCTATAATGTACCGGCTACTCGTCTCACAGGAAAGGAATGGTCCCATTCTCAGCAAGAAAAAGGCTGCCTATCGCAAAAATCTCGAGTCCCTTCGCTGCCGTTTTCTTGGTTTTATAAGAAAATTCTTTTTGAAATTTCCATGGGATTTTGAATTGTGCTACTGCTCGTCTTTGTTGTTCACTAACTAAGCCTAGAAAAGGTCATCCTGTCGATTCCTCAGAGATTGCATAACTCCCTTTCAGAATGTCATGTTCTTAAGCGGTGTAAGTGATTGACATTAAATCCCTCAAAAGCTCAAAAACTCGAGGGTTTCTTGGAAAACAACTTCAAATATCCATGTTACTCACTACTAGCTTGATTAGAATTTGTTGAAGGCACAGTTCACGATAAAACGGTCTATGAGTCATTACCTAGGAAAATCTGTGCTCTCCCCTCCTCCCCCGTATAACACATGTGGCGTTATCAGGTCGGAAAGCGGCCTAGATAGGGCGATGTGAAGGCTCAAAGATTGCCCCGTGTGTATGCGTGGACGAGTCTCAACGGCACTGTAGAGGCTGCACTGTTCACACTGGAGCCCATGTGGGAAGTTCATGAAACTTTTCATTACCCATAGTGACAGTGAAAGGCATTCCTGGTCAGTTTTAGCTTGAAGTTATCAGCTCTTTGCGTAACTGTTACAGCTGAAATCTCGTCCAAATACCTCTTCCATTTCATTTCTGTCACGGTGCTCTCGTATAACCTCTATATTTTTTACTATTGAGGAGCCTCATATCTTCGCAAAATCGGCGAATTTCCTTACTTCTCACCCAATGCACTATTCCTACCGATACTTTCGCTTCTCGACTTAAAAAGGGTACCTCAAAATTATCGGAAAGTGTATTTTCAAAGGAAAACATTCTGCGCTGGACTTATGGACTGGGCATCTCAGACTTCACTCTGTCCACTGATATCTTTGAACCCCTCGGAGTGCAAGCCGATTAAAGGAAGTACGGATCACTAATGAGGTTGAGGCAATCGTCTATCCCTATATCATAGTGCTGATGTCCTCCTGGATAAAGGTCATTGTCGAAACTTCCTTAATAGTTCGAAAGCAGTAAAAAACTACTATCAACTTTGCAAAGACATGAATATACATAGGGGGATCACTTAGCCTCTACAAGTGATGAACAGAGTACTGCTCGAAAATTATCGGTAGCCGCGAAGGGGATCTGTAGTTCTGAGCTTCGCCGCCTGCGGACCATTGGCCCAAGACTGTTTCCATCTGAATTCATTGAAGCTTTGAACGAAACTTGAACCGGCCATCCTTCTAATAGTCAGATTTCTTCGTAAAGGCTCTAACGAAAGGAGTAATAAGATTCTCGTGGCTCGGATCAGGTCAATTCAGGCTTGCTATGTGACTTTAGGCCTCGAATAGAACGTTACCTGCGCTTCAACAATGTCGATAATCTGCAGGGCGATAGGTGGTAAAAGTAATACTGAGGCTCATTATCAGCTATCCGAATACTTTGTTCAAACTGTTGAGATGCTCTATTAGTAACTACTGCCGTTTTTACTAAGGGCAGGTCATGTGACCAAGTTCAAAGCTCTTCTTCTACCCACGGCCTTCCAGAGTCTTTGCTCTTCGTGGTATTCCTACCTGGTACTGATTTCACTGAATTCAACAAAACCAAATTTTTTTTCGAAAAAGCCGTTTCACTAGAAATTTCAGAATTTAGGGTCAATTGGAACTCAGTCTCATAGCAGAACTAAATATAGAAAAATCTCTCTACAGGCAAGCATTACTGTTTTCGATTCTCTGCCTTTGTTTACTCTAAGGAGATACTGAGCCTTTTTATGGGAAGTGACATTCGTTATGATGAATGAAGGCTAACAGGCAGATTCAATTCTTCTTCCTCATAATTGAAACAGTCAATAGGGATGAGCCTGACTTGCGTCCTCCTGCCGGAGACGTAATCAGAGATGAACGAACTCAGTCGGTACTGGAAGTTGTCGTGGTTACTGGGAATGGGGAAGGTTCCTAATTCCTTGGAGTGGGGAAGGTTCCTGATTCCTTCTGAATTGACTTCGTTTCTGCAGGCTCAGAGCCCTTCATACGCGTTTAGAATGTCTCTTCACCTTTTTAGGAATCACTAGGCCTTCGAGCGCAGCTCAGACACAGTCAGTTTCCCCTTCCTCTCTACTCTCCTCTCGTCCTTGCCGCTTTACTCCTCTCGAAAACTGCACTTGAAATTTTGAGCCTTTACAGTGCCGCAATTTCTAACCAGCATTTCGCAAGACAATGTCAAATATCGGTTTTTCAAACGCCAAAATCCTTCCCCAATACAATAATTATACACAGCCAATCTGTCGACCAACAGTGCCTCTCAGTAAAGAAAAAGCAAGCTCAAGTGCGAAGCAATCGGGAGCAGCTTGAATGCGATGAAATCGGGAGCAATCTGCGGCCAAAATGAGACGAATGACTTCGAATTTTCTCAAGAGCTCAGAATCTGATCCACAAACTTTCTGAGCACCTTCTCGTGCTTGTGCAAATAGGCGGAGAATTCTTATTCTCATAATCACCGGTGATTCAGTTGCAGAATTCCTATATTATTTACTTTTTGACTTTCTCTATAATTAAATGGTACTTTATTATATCTATCACTTCTAATTCACCTTTCGCAGTGCCGTATATTTTCGATATGTGGCAGAAGACGATCCATCGAGCGTTGCCTCGATTCTGAGAGATTTCGAGAGCCTTAACTATGACGTTCCTCGAGGGCCTCCAGAAGATTGAGTTCATCCCAAATTCTTTTCGGTGGGCGTATGTCATTCCCACTAACTCTCGAACAGGACCGCCTCGCATCACATTCAAATTTAACATTTAACACTACCAGGTAGACGGCAACAACTTCGCACGTTTGCATCACTAGTACTCATTTAACCACTGAAACGGGAACATTTCTGAATGCAAGTTTCTATACCGTAATAATCTGATCAATTTCTTTTGAGGTGGGAGATCTCAAGATGATTTGAAAGTGAGTTCCATGTACGGCTTTCTATGAACCTCGGCATGATTATATTATGAGTTTGTTGTTGTCTTGAACTCTTCACGAGGTTTTTAAATAACCTTTATTAGGCTGACGTTTCGGCGGAATCGCCTTCTTCAGAGCCTGAAAGGATCATATCAATCTGTGATTATCCGACCAAACGTCTCCACCAACCCACTAAGTTCGAAACCCCCAGGGCACGCAGGTGGTCGAAAGGAGAACCACTCACCGTAACTTCGTGGATTCTTCGAAACCACCCAACTAGTGGCACCAACCGACCAGTGTCAGCGGGGGTACGTCTTCATCAAAGTCTGTCAGGGAAGGCCAATCTTATATAAGGCCGTAGCTCCCGCGTGATTGCGAGGCATTCTTCCCTACGATTCATTTTGGGATCGGTGACCTGTATCCAAAATGGCTCGAGGGTCTTACTAGAGATATTTCCTACTGGGGAAAAGGTCAAACAAGCAGTACTGTCAGCAGTGTGAGTTGACCAACGGGTGTCCTATAACAGATGCTTGCTTGGTCGCCCCGCAAAAGCTGCCCTGAGTGATCTTTGCTACAAATGGATATCATAACTTTTTAAACATGAAAGCAACTGCTGATGTCCTCTTAACCAACCCCAATTTCGGGATGGACCCCTGCATTCGACTCCCATTCAGGTTTTAACGGCGTATTGGTGAGCCGTGTGTGGCCTGTGCAGTTACTTGCGGTGGCCAGCCGATGTATAAGGCAGTGCTTCTTTCTTCCCGGGAGACTCTCGTAGCAGCTAACCGATCCCGGATGAATGGGAGGCTTCGTGAGCCTATGCGCATACTGATCCCGAATTGGAATCAGCCGAAACTCTAGGGTTCTTCGAATTTTAACAATGCATAATTCAGTACTTTCATCGTGTAGCTTCCTTAGTATGACCACTGTCTTTTTTAGAAAAAATACGGTGTCTTGTGGTCTTCCTCGATGTCTGGGACGTCTTTAATATCGTTGCTACTCAAGGGTCACAAAATCGAGCAAGTCAAAGCTCAGTACTGGGCCATTGCACTCCGACGTCACTCTGGTCTTGCTGATCTGATGCGCATTACTCAAATGACTTATTCATGGCATGCCCACGTAGGAGAGTATGTCAGTAAAGTATGCGGATATAAGTTTCGGCGTTTAAAAGATCCGGTACAACATACGCCTAGAAATTCAGTGAACTTTGGCTTAATAGTTGCTTTGTGTGTGATTCGAATTTAAAGTGAACTGCTGACCATAACTGGTACCACCTTCTTGTCAGAACTTCTTTGACTGAGCCTCAGAATCTTCCCATGGTCAAAGTTGTCATTTAGAAACTCAATGACTTGAACAAATTCAACTTTGGGCAGCAGTTTTATAAGGATGTAGCTACCCCTCACTGGGCGGGGCTTCCGCCTTACGCCCTATGGGCCAGTCAGGTCTCTTTCACGTTGTCGGCTACTTAACCTACACCTCTTATATTTTCTATTCCCACTCAAAAATCGGATTAATGGCCTTCTTGTTATACATATCTTGCCGTCCAACTCACAATGGTACGCTCATTCTCATGATCGCTTAAGAAATGTGGCTGACGTTTAGGCAGAAAATCTCTAATCAGATTCCGCTGAGAGACTTACCATGCGCTCATACAACGTCAAGATTTTTTCGTTGTCTCATGGAGCTCTGAAGAGCGTCAAAATCGTCACGATTCTCGGAATTGACTTGTATCTATCTCTGTATTCCTTTTGTATTCCTTGTATTCTATCAAGCTCAACTATCAACTAGAACTTCCTGATTGAAGTCGTTCAAGCGATTTCAACTATCTAAACTCAGTTACGCAGTGTTGAACCAAATATAGTTTGACGTTCAAGATTCTCTGACGTTGACTAAGCCTGTTTAGTGATGCATGCACGCATGTGATCCGATTCGGGATCGTTTTTGACCTGTGTAAAGACTCACCTCGCCGATTTTTTTCATCCTCATCATGAGTCTTCACCCCATTACTTCATTACGGTATCACCATTCACCCCAGATGGGTAAAGCTATCTCTGAGTGCCGTCAATTCCGCCACTCGATCCTTTGCCCATGTTTGAATTGTAGCAGAGCATTTTGGCACCACCCCATGTATACTTCTCAGTCCTTGGTGCTCATAACTATTCATTTTCGCGAAGCTGTTGAGGTGGTATATGGAAGTTATTCTTTTCTAAACAGTAATAGCCGGTTGTCCGGCTGTGTATTGGCCATTATGGACTTTAACTCGTTTCTATGCTGTGTGAGCCAGCGATTCTTCAAAGGAATGGGTTTTTTCTAGCTGTATCAGCGATCATTATTCATAGGTAAGAAATTAAACAGTGTGAGCGGTAGTATAAACGGAGCGTGAGGCTTACGCTCAGCGGCTTCGTTGCCTCCTGGCGAGAATCCAGGGTGATTGAAGTCTCCAATGTAGGAATCATGTTCGCATGATTGAAACTGGATTCCTATGGGTGATGACCATCGTTACAGTTTGATGTAGCAAGACAACTACCGAAGATTTGCAGGTGTCTGTACGGGTCTATAGAAATCTGAGCCAGCTAACCGCGTAAGCGCAATTAGCGGTAACACCTCTTCAGATATCGAGTTATGTGGACCAGTTCTTGAGTGAAAAATGCCAATCAAAACCCACTCCATCCACCATCCTTTCGTGTTCCCTTAAGACTAGCTGTGAAATCATATCATCATGCTTATCCTCTTGCTAGAGAGCAGTTGATCCACATGTACGAATTTACAAAGGACGACGGTATATCCAGGAACTCCGGGCTTTTTGACACCTGCCTAACTCAGCATAGAAAATTGGCTTCCTTGCACTCACTTCTTAAAAGAGGAAAAAGTTCGTCTTATAAATGACCGCACCTAGGTTCTTGTGAAGCATGGGGGGGGGGGAGAGCTCTACAAATATGATGACGTGAATCTCTGATTTCATACTTTGCTCACTTCGCCAGCAAGTACCATTGCGGAAAGCAAATGAACGAATACACTGACTAAACCCTGTCTGACCTAATCAGGCATTCTATGGCTTCACTAGAAGTGGAACTCTGAGAAATCTATGGTCTGCTTTAACTCGTACCGTTCCAATATTGTCTACGTCGCCGAATCCCCATGCTTTCTTCTTGAGGCAAACCCCTTGAAGTAAACCCCTTTCTCCCATAGTGCTTTTGACCTTTCTCCTCCCTTAAGTAAAAACATCATCAAGAGCGAAAGATACAATGTTGCTCATGCAACCTAATTTGAAGTTCTAATCCAATTTAAATTTTCACTAAGAATTTTGCTACTGGGGCAGACTTGTAGTTCGCTTGAAAAGTTCAGAAGGCTGGGGTAAGTTAGAATTGGAGTCAGGGTCCCAAAACGATGCCTGTCATCTGGTCCTTAATGGCCTCTACAAATTTATCATGAATACTCAGATCAACTCGCTCCCCACTCCGGCTTCACTGTTGCCACGACTTAGGCTTTCACGAGTTTCCTTACGGAACCTACTTGAAGGCATCAGGCATGGGGTAAGCACCATGTGCAAGTTGGTGGTAAGAAGTAAACTTAGGAATAAAGGATCAAGTCTTCTGGCTTCAACCCATCCCACAATGAGACGCTCTCCGCGCTCGAATTCCATACAGAATCGTAAAGGCGATTGAATGCGCATGTGGTCTATACATACAATAACTTGTGGTGGCCGGCTAATGAGCAAGACAGTTTTTTTATCCTACCGAACAAGCCTGGTAGCAGTTAACCGAACCAGTAGCGATGTATAGTTTGGCTAGCCTAGAAATACATCCCCGAACAATGCGTGGGTGATAGTGCTCTACTTGCCACTATATGATCTGCCCTAGAAATGGACGTATTACTACTGAGTATCCAAGAAGCAAAACAGGAAACGGAAGTAATCACAATGAGGGAACCGTGCTCAAGTGTTCCCAGTCTCATTATTTCAACGGTTGAAGGTGAGAGGTGTCACGCACGCAAGAAAGTAAATGAGTATAGACTATTCTTTCACTCCCTAGTCCATGTGTAGTCCTACAGGACGCGTCAGTCCCGCTGACCTCGTAAGAGTCTGGATTGTTTTGGGGTTGACCAATCCCACTTCTTGGGATCCGCCCCAACTTCCACTCATAATCGTGGTGGCGTTCGGAAGAATGCGACCTATACAATGACTTGTGGTGACCAGCGATCACCAATGTACAGGTCATTGCTTTTATCCTTTTAGCCGAATCCTCTACGAGTTGTCTTACCTCGGAGAGATGGAAGACCTGGTAGGTCTGGGCCGGTATTTGTGCCGGATTCGGCCCGATGTGTTTCTCAAAGTCTACCTGGCGATGATGAGACACCAATGGAAGGCTGATCTGTCCTACCGCAGTACAGTTGTGGAGACTGGAAGAGATGACGGTTGGCCATGTAGTCGCATCTTTCGCTACTATAAGATTATCACAAAATAGTGTTTGCAGTCCCTGTCGCTGTTGTCCCGTTGATCATCAATTTCCCCGAGTGAGCGCCAGTAATGTCTCCATTCGTCCCTGCTGTGAGCCAGAGCAGTCCAGTGGATCGTCCTCGTTTAGAGCTTCAAGGCATCACATTCCTCTTATTCAGAGCTTTCGCAAAGAGGCTGGCCATCCAGCTCGGGGCTTTTCCGGTGTTCGTTTGACATCCCGAGGGATCCAGTCAGTAACAGCCTTGGTCCAAGGGTCAGCACAGTTATCCCAATCATGTTTGGCCCACATGATTTTTGACTCTTTGGCATAAACAACCGCGTTCTTGACTGTGTAGCTGTTGGTGAAAACTTTATTTTTTTCCTAATTTTTCTTCTTTGACATGATTTCGTGATTGCTTTCATATCCAGGACTCTTCCGAGAGCATTTCATGTCAAGATGTCTTCCTTTTATAGCCTTCACCTTTTTTTCTTGTCCTAAATTTTTTCATGCATAAACGTATGCACTTATAGTAATGGGTTGGCCAGAATAAAATATACCTCTCATCGATTCCTCTTCTGCTTTACTCGCCCGATATTCGTTTATCTAGTAATTTGCCTTTCGAATTTACTTTGAGATTTTTCAGGTCCTATTAAATGGAAGAATCGTTAGCTGATCAGTTAGATTACGATTCCAACTTCACCGATTGCACGTATTTGGTGGGTATATTTTCTTTTTTCTCAGAAGACCCTTCATTTTTCCTTTTTTTTTGAAATTTTGGACCATCAGCTACCCTTATTAAACTGATATGCTGATTAAATACAAATGGTAAAATAGCCTATGTAAACCATTAACTGAAGAGGTGGCCACTAAAGGTTAACAGATTGTTGGTGTGGAGTGCGCCCTGTACCCGACTTTTAGTCATTATTGTCTACTACAGACGTAAACTAGTAACGCTACCTGCTAATAGACCAACTTAATTTCAAGAAGTCATTAGGAATTTTAGGGGAACTAGGGTCTCGCTAGTGTAATGGATAAAGAGCACGGTGCTAGGAGAGCGCATTTACGGGTTCAAATCCCATCCGAAGCCGGAGTTTTGCCGGCAAATTGCCAGCCTTATGAGAATTAACCATCTTTCTTCACCAATTATATCGACAAATAGCTTTGTGTCATAAAATTAAATGGGAATTTGTGATAAAATCAGATTATTACTGTTCTCGGAGAAAGTTCTGATTGTTTTTATGATTATTTTTATGATTATTGTTTTTATTGTTTTACCGGAGATTTTGCTCTTGGAGACTTGAAAAAGTCGTTTTTACAGGGAACTGAGCATGTGGAGGTGAAAATCTATCTGATCGGCGTATTTGCGACGTTTATCGCTGCACTTTCAATCATCTTCAATACATTCTTCACGCTTGTATTTTTGACGAATCAAACTATAAGGTTTCGATCATTTCAAAAGTTACTGGAAAGTTTTGATTGATATCGATTGATTTAAGGAAATCGTCGGTGTTTTATTTTGGGATTTTGGCAGTTATAGATACAATAATGGCAGTGAACTACATTGCCGTGATGTCAATACCGGTTCGTTCCTTTTCGGTTTTTGTATTCTTGTTTGCATAAAAAATCCCAGATTTAGAAAAAAGGTGAAGGTTTATTTTTAGATCACCTTTTCTCGGGTGCGCCATGTACTCTACACCAATTTGTTTTCATGTAGGGCTCATGTAGGGCTTATCCTATGTGGGCAGAGGAGAATTGCACCCAAGTGATGTCCGTACCGCTGATTTTATGTCTCTAATTTGACTGGACCTGTGCTAAGAGGAACAGAATGCCCGGGGGGAATTGAGCTACATAGAAGAGCAAAGTGAGAAAGAGGACCTTGTTCCGATTGAGTTATTTCTGACCACATTCCTGGTAATACTGAGCATGTTCAGAGTAAACAAGGATTTGTGGTGAATCGAATTGATTCTAAGTGAAAGCGGTTCTCTCTACGAAATGGCGTGCTTCAACTTGATATATTTATTAGTTTATTTACCGGTCTATTTACATATATGAACATATATACTATATATACAACAAGGAATTCGAGGAAAGTTAGAATTCGATCTTGAATTAGTTTGGTTTCTTGCTTATGAACTGCACCGAAAGTCCTTTCATGTAATCTCAACCAAATAGCCCTTTTTGCAACATATTCCACACGAAATATGAGAGGGGATAAATTCTAACATACCAGATGGATAAGTTCAGTAACCCTCTCTGTGCAGGAGCAATGGCGTGTACTTTGAAGCAGAATTGGTTACTCATACAAAATAGGGCTCCGCCTTAGCTCTGGTTCGACCCATAGACCTTTCTGCTTAACCCATTGACGACCATGCAGTCCACATGTGGACTGCAGTTGTAATTTTTTGCTTTATTCATCTATATTTCTATTTTTTTACAATTTTTCTCCTCAAAACATTACATCAGGCCTAAATGAGACTACATACAGCGTGGTCCTAGAAAATCTTCGAATTTTGCAATTGTAAAGGTGTTCTTTCGAAGGGGTACATTTCCTTGGTGAATTCTTCGTTCGTTGAACAACTTCAAAAAATGAGAGACTTCTGAAAGACGGTCGTCATTAGCATTCTCGCTGTTATCGACCAAAAGCAAAGCTCCCAACGCAGCGCAAATAAAAGTTTCCCGGAACGTTTTCTGGTAATGATTGAACTCATAATTGAATTACCACTACAACGAGTACCGGTTCTATAATAAAGATCAATAATCACTCAATGTACCTACCATGTGCTCAATGTATCCTACCAAACTCATTTGAAGGAACATTCCTAAAAACTTATAATTTTCTCTTATAAACTTGAAAAAGAGGTCATGCTGGACCATGAAGTCCACAAAAGGGCTGCAGTCGCGGGTGGACGATAACCGCGCCGGTTAAATATACATAAAAGCGGCTGTAAGCTGAACCGTTACTTCTCAACAATACATATGGTGGGCCCCCACACCACTATTTAATATTACAGTTTGTCTGTAACTTTACTATGTGTGTCATTAGGTACCTTCCCTATGGTGATGTTCTCATCGTAGGGGGCCGCGGCATTCGAGGGCATTGCACTACAGTACGTAGGCTAATTACAGGCTCTTAAAAAGGAGCAGATTGGGGAAAACGAGAAACTGTCCTTTAGGACTTTTAATGATAGGCATTATTATCGTCTACGTGTCCCGTCTATAGCTATTACACAAGCTAACCCTCGGAAATAATGACCGTTTCCTTGAAATGGCTTTTCCGGAATGGGGACATCAAGAATAAAAGGAATAGAAACAAAAAACTGTTGTGAGAGACTTTTAATGACAGGCATTACTATCGCCTACGTGTCCCGTCCATAGCAATTACACAGCTAAAACTCAGAAATAATGGCCGTTCGCTTGAAATGACTCTTCCGGAATGGACAACAACATGAGTAGAATCGAAGTTCTTACCTCGTGACGAAAATCGAAAATCGAAACGGAAGTTGAACTACTCCTTCAATTTGTTTTTTCCTCTTAATTTTTAAAATTTT
The DNA here is from genome assembly GCA_000469685.2 of Haemonchus contortus. NCBI lineage: Eukaryota > Metazoa > Nematoda > Chromadorea > Rhabditida > Trichostrongylidae > Haemonchus > Haemonchus contortus. The sequence continues at coordinate 8,060,249 of LS997566.1, read as the reverse complement.
TCCCCATTATTTACAGTAGGGCGGAGGTGGTGTAGTGGCAAGTGGCGCACTACATATATCAAACGCACGGTCAAGGGGTCGAATCCCGAATCTATGCCCGCCTAGGCCAACCAATCCCTCTATCCCTTAGGGGTCGGTGAATTGGTACCAGACTCGTCTGGGAGGATAAAAGCAATGACTTGTACATCGGCCACCCCATGTCATTGTGTAGGCCACATACGCACTCATTAGGCCACTACGATTCTGAATGGAAGTCGAGTGCGGGGGCGCATCCCTCAGACGGGATTGATTGACGCCAAAGACTTTATCCTTTATATTTATTATTTATAGTACTTTATTCTTTCCTATTCCCTTTCCCGCTTAAGAGTTCGTTTTATAAAGCCTGACATGGCAATCGCCAAACCTTTCGAAAGATTCGGGATTGATACGCAAAATGGTTTTTGCGCTGTGGACAGAAAGCCCTTGAGTAATGAAGTTACAGCTCTTCACAAATCAGGCATGAAGTGGGTGAAAAGCTACGAAGCTCGGCAGGTTCCCGAATGAGCATCAGTCGACGATTCCGTGGCAGGGGGAGTTGAAGCTGTACCAACGCCGAAGAAAGGGGGAGTTGTTACTCCGGAAAAATGGCTCAAGCAGAAAAGTTCCCCGAGGATATAATTCTTGAAGTCTAGGCTTTTCCTGAGAGTGGGTGCATCCGGCTTGTGCCGGGGAATGTGATGTCGGAAATCCTAACAAAGAAGTCTTGAGTAGCCTATTTGAGAGTTCAATCCCTAGGCTGAGACTGGGGTCGGACAGTAACAAAAGTAAAAGTAAGGGGTGAAGTATCGCAGCATGGTGACACCCTGATAATTCTAAGTTAGTTCAGGGAATTCCCATAACCATTGCCTTATTAGACTAGCATTCGTTTATCTCCCTACATTGGTGCACCGAAAAAGAATAGGATGAGCGGGGCTCTGAAGACCAGAACTCGACATTGGAGCTCATTAGGAAATTGCCTTAGAAGCCGCCTGACTCTAACTTCTTCATAGGTACCAGCTGACCACTACATCCAACCCACTCTGGGCTTATCCTTTTAATCCGTAGCTTATACAAAACATCCCATGTAGAATAAGAAAGGCATGGCGCATCCGCATAAGTTCAGTGACTTACAAATTATGCTTGATTCGTTAAAGATCAGTTGTGGATCAATTGTGGCTACAATCAATGGATTTTGCAGGTGTATATGGACTACTATCATTTTCTGCCAATCTACCATCTATTCCTCTCGTATTTTCGGATTGTACTCACCGAAAGTAATTGCGCCATGTTTTCGTCAATGCTCCTTATCGTACTCGCCACCACTGAGCGACTTCTGAGAACGTTCCATGGCGATACCATTCTAAGAGCGAGGAGGTAGGTGTTACATAGGCATCTTAAATACGAATCACTTGAACAGCGATACCATTTTTAATAGAGTTCTTCTTGGGTCTCATCCAAAAAAAATTTCCAATTATATCTGCTCACTTTCATGATTACCTTTTAACATCCTACATTCTGTTCCTTTTGGATCGGTGAATCCAAAACTGACATATCTTGGAATCGTCCTTGGCATCGGCTCATTACATCTAAATAAATGTTTTAGAGAGTATGCAGATCTATCAATGAAATCTGGCCTCACCGGTCAGGAACCAGACCTGTAGGCACTCGCTTTCTGTAGAGTGCTCGCGAGAAGCATAAAATATAACACATTACGAACAAAGAATGACATTGTAGTAGGCTCTTAAGCTGATTTCAAACTTTTGATTACTTATTTATTCAAGTGGCTCCTTTCTTGGAACCCAATTTTGGCACTTGTACGCCGTGAATGACGTTTCTCCGAAAGAACGCAGTTGTTTGTGACAATTTTCATCATTCCAAGAACAATTTGTCGTGAACGTTCATTGCCTTTGTTTTTTGCCGAACTGACTGATTAATGTCTGGGGAATGCCGCGATAGAACTACGGTAAAGACGAGAAAAAGCTTAGAAATCTCTCTGACGATTTTTCCCACGAGGAAAGGTTTTTAACATTTGGGTACTATCTCTTGATTAGTAGTAACTGAAAAATGCTAGCAAGAATGTTTCCACTATCGCAAACACGGCAAGCGGAGTTTCGTTGAAGTGGAGGACTAACTACGTAGGTACAGTCATAAAGGGAATGACCCCTCTGAGCTCATCTTTCAATCTTTATGAGCTAAAACGGTTGATTGTTGCTCCTTGAAGTATGTAGGTAGATTTAACCGTAAAAGACGACAAAATAGCCGGAAAATAAAGTTAGAATAAAAAAAACAAACTAAACTAAATAAATAAGCGAAAAATAAACTTTTCAGATTTTTGGAAAAACATCGACCGGCTGTTTCTGCAGGATGCATTTTGTTTGCAGTTGCGTATAAGTTCTGTAATTACTGGGAAATTGATGTGATGTGGAAACCGATGTGCGAGGAAGGATGGGGGTGAGATTTCTCTTTTCGATTTCTGCTATTGCTATGTTCTTCCGAAGCCTTGTGCTTGTGAAGAAGTGACCCTTGGTAATCGCCCTAAGAATGACCACAGTGACCGCCCAGGTATATCCTTCGTAGCTTCCAGAGTAGTAAAAAGGTTGGAGGCAAAAGATACAATCAGTTTATACTGGTGAAGACTCGAAAGACTTTGAAATTCTCAAAGGATTCCTCGTCATGGAATTTTTAGAGTAGCACTTTTCCTATTCCTGAGCAAACCTTTGGGGGTTAAATGGGTATTAGATGAGTTGCACCATGTTTCGGAGTAGAACTCAGGCGGGCTACCCTTTCCTGTGACAGACAGTACCCATGTCATCAGCCTTGACTCTGTCTGATTGCTATCTCAACACTGCCCAATGGCAGCATCGTTTAGTTCCCTTTGTAGCACCAGTTCGTGGTACTTTTACTCCAATGCCAAGAGGAGACATTTGTCAGCACGCAGCTCAACAAACACAAAAAATGTTCATCAGAGCTATGACGACTGTAATGTATAGCCTGGAAGGCAACTATTCGAAGCCTCGTTGATGCATCCTTTCCAGTCAGTACGAAATCATTGCTGGCCCACTGACGGCTTATCATAACTACCGCTTTTGGTTTATGTTCATCACTCGCAACGCATTGGATCGTATTCTGCCTTTCTTCGTTCTTGTCGCCATGAATTACCTAATCATCAAGGTTTGTGAAGTTTTTATTCCATGTTTAATACAGTTGATTTAGACTTACTGGTTATTGTTTTTTTGTAAATCTCTATTTTTTTGATCATTTTAAGTACATTCCAAAGGTTCTGAACTCTAAAAAGGTTATAAGTAGAACTGAATTTTTACCAGCTCTGAACCTCCGTGATAGCTGCTGACCACCACCTCTTCATTTTAAAGCTCTGGGTGAACTTTAGTCCTGGAATTTTCGAATTCATTTAACAGAACTATTTGGCGCTTTCTTGAGATTTCATTGCCTATCTAGACGAAACGTGATCTGAACGTTGTTAGTTGCTAACGTGACTAAAGTACTAGTTACTACTTGAATCCGATTTTGATATTCATTCCAGGCATTAGAAAAGGAATATCGCCGTCAGAGCTGCCTTGAACCCAAACAGGGATCTTTCAGCAGTAAGGAAACGCCACATGGTCGTGCTCAGCGGGGTAACTTAAGGGTGAGCTTATGAAATTTGACTTTCGATAAAAAAGTTTTATCTCAAAGTTCTCATTTTGAGGATGCTACGAGGGCCCTGATCAGTGTCGTCTCAATGTATCTCATGTCACAGTCATTGCAGGTACAAAATTAAAGGAGACTATTCCTATGTCAGCTGAGCAGATTTACTTTTAAATGAAAACGTGTATTAGGAGAATGTGATATATACTGAAATAAAAGCAAGCTGAAAAGAAATAAGCAAATCTACTACAGAGCTATCGCGCCAATACTGGGCTACGACTAAGCGTAAGGCCTTATGGGAAAGCGGGCCCTTTATGTGACTTGGACAACAAACGCGCACCTAATATCAAATAATTTTCCTAGTAGAAAATAGAAAATTCCTTGGTACGGAGGCGATGTTGAGCAAAGTAGTGCACGCCTACCCATCCCTTTATTCCTCAGGTGTTGGATAATTTGTACCAAACTTTTCTGGAAGGATCATAGCATAAACCACCTAAACATTCTAGTGCTCTTATGATCCTGAATGGAAGCTCACTCCCTAAATGGATTGACCAATGCCAAGAGACTATCAGATTCCAGAGATTGTAGACGATTGCATAGAGAAGGAATTACGAATATCCGAATCTGATTAAAGGTAGCCTCAGCTGCAGCTTGGTGTCCCTGACACTCCAAAAATCTGCTTATACATTTTAATTGTGGTTTTGTTTTGTAGCCATATTGGTGAAATCTAATTCGTCACCTTTAGGTGGTGCTAACATTTTGGGAAACATTTGATCGAGCAAGTCTGGAATCTGAAGATCTTAACGTCGTTTATTCCTATCTAAACGACATCGTGAGCATTCTGACGCTGTTGTCAAGGTACGGTATCGATTTTTGCGACCGCAATGAACCGTAATCGACGTACCGTGCTTTAGCTGCCTTCGGTTTCCTGTGTACTGTTCCTGTAACAGGCTAATTTATTCAGCTTCGGCAGCTACTCTCATTGAAATGAAAAAGTTCTGCTATGGACAGAAAAAGGAGGAACGAGGTGGGTTAACTTAGAGATTTGCACCCTGAAGTGGGTGGTTCATTACGGTAGAGCAGTAGTGGCATTTTGTTGTAGTTATGCAGTAACTACGTGAAAATTCCTAACTAAAAAGCTTTCTAGCCTTATGCATGACACTTTTCTCGACTTTTTTCCGCTCTCGAGTAGCTGGCTGTAGCCATGAGCGTGAGGAGAGTATACTTACAAGTTTTTCTGGCGGCTACAAGTGTCGTGGCGAAGGTTTTAACGGAGTGGAGGAGAGTTTCGATTGATGATGATTGATCATTGAGACTGATTGTGGGTCACCAGAAAAGTCGTCAAGCATGTGCCCCGTTAACAGCATGCAATGGCTCCATTCCTAGACCTAATAGCACACTTTCATAATGCTCCTCATGAAACCTTTCGCTAAAATTTTATAGTGGGCCAGAAAAGGGCCAAGAGTGACTAACTCTAAATGTTTCACTTTTTCATGTGAAAAAATCAACCTTCAATGTCTTCTTTTGATTTTTATTTCTAAATTCAATGAAGTTTTGCAGAATATATTCCAATAGCTGACGACCGTCGTTCTTCTCCTGTGAATGGAATCCAGGTGAGGCCCATTATGTCTGTACTCCACAATGAAGATTTTCTTTGTTGCTTGAAAGCTGACCATTCAATCTCGATTAAGAATGAACATAGCAAGGTTAATTTCAGACTAGTTTGAAAAAGAAGCCGGAAGAGTCAATTAGTCAAACGGAGCCCGAAAACGCTCAAGTCACAGGAGCTGTCTACATCGAAGAGCTCCATGAATGGAAATTATGATTGAGACAGAGAGCTCACCCACTCCAAATATCTCTAGATTATCGATCTTCTATCGAGTTCTCTAGATTCCTAGTACTTTTCAAGTGCTTGATGTCATATGAAACCAACCGGTCTCGTCTCAATGAGCCCTTGAATTGACAGTCACTTTATTTTGATCTCTTCTCAATTTACGGGTGTTAACTCAACGGCAGCTCTCATAAATATTATGTACTCTCGGTGTTACAGAAATATAAGCGTCAATTTGACCTTCCAAAGCCATATCCATTTCGATAAAAAGAAAATTGACTTTTAACGTACATAGTCATCTGAAAGGGAAGAATTGGTGTATATGCGAGGAAGGGAAAAGTCCGAACACCCAGTGGAAGTATACGGCAGTCGCCGCGGAACCGCTGCCACGGAAGTTTGGGGAGAAGTTTCGAAACCCTATGCAAGGCCCCTACCTTCTCACATGGCTCTGAGGTCGGATTCCGGATGATATCCGCCTACCCTATCCAAGTCCACCATGTCTCCGGGGTCGGTTCATTGATACCAGGCTCTTCTGGAAGGAGCATAGCACTGATTTATACATCGAGTAACCATCATAAGTCATTGTATAGGCCACGTACACATACAAAACGTCGCTACAAAGTGACTCATTCAGACGGGAATGGTCAACTCCAAAAACATAATCCTTTTATCTTTGACTACCCAGAAAACCTGATCCGATTGTGTCTAACTTCCTGTGGGTTCTATTATCTGCTGGAGTAAGCATCACCCTCAACTCCAGAAGTGAATCTAGCAGTGATTGAGAGTCCATCCATGAAAAATCCGCGTGACGGTCACGACACATTCCGCTGCCCTGCGCTTGTGTACTTACATGTTTTTCTAGGTAGTGCTATGTAATCTTTAGCAAGCTGCTGTTCTCTTTATATACCGCAGCGTTGATATCATATCGCCGTAATATGATGTAACTATCGTGGGTTGCGTGCAAATTGCCTTGATATAGTGCCGTTCATAAGAAACCAATGAACAAAAAGACGCAACTATACTAAATGCACGATTGCATGTCTTATTCAGATGGAAGAGACCTCCCAAATGTAAAGTACAACAGATTCGAAGTGGCTGATTTGTGAGTAGCTTGAATTTCCCTCTTATCACCTTTTACCTGTGCCCGGAAAATAGTCGAAATGAATAACATATGTCTAGAAGACCTTCCCAGTTGGGATGAGAGGCACCTCTGTCGGATGAAACAGTAAAAATAGTGGCGCTGGGAGCCATAACTAGCACCTCGCCTAACGTGCCTAGGCTAATTCTTTTGACACCTAAAAAATCTCCCCCTCTATCTAGAAGTTTTTCCTGCATTTCAATGGATCTTGGTGCAGCACGCAGTCAACACCTAGATTACATCGAAAATTTAATACTTTCGCAAGGAAATAGTCCAAACAGCAGTTCCCAATTCTGGAACTTTGGGATCATTTGTTAAATGGGCGATTTCGAGAACTATCTCAGTCTACTAAGCGAATCAGGTTATGTGCTTACGTGCCGAGGTAATCAGGCTTGAGATCCATCTCATCCAGTGAGAAAAACTGAGCTTGAGTTCATTTCAAAAGCTCTCGAGTGAAAATCTTTTCAGAACTTTGTGGCAACAATCTCAGAAATGTCAGCTTTTTTAGCAGCGGCGAATCTTCATCCTCAGTCGTCAATGACCCAGTTGTGCTCCGGATGGGGAAATTTCAAATTTTATTGAGGGCCATCAAGTTCGTTACATTCTGAATGAAGTGCTGATTTCACTGCCACTAATTAGAATCTACCAACTGAGGAAACAGGTCAAGGAAGGCCAGGGCAGCATAACTGAATTCTAGCAGCAGAAATGGTAGTTCGCTCAGACCTAAATTAAGCTAATTCTCAGTTGTACCCATGTAGAGCATTCGGCTATTCTGTGCTAAACGGAGGGTCTCGTGACTGGAATCCCCCGAATAAAAAAAGAGAGAGAGACTCGAGTTTCCGATGACATGACCGATGCTTCCTACTTTTTCTCAATTTCAGAATTTCAAATATTGTTTGAAAAGTAGGGTCTCAACTGCAATAGCTCCATTGCACTCTGAAACTTTCACTTTGCGGGGGACGGGGGAGGGGGGGGTTTCAACGAAAAGGTCGGTGTCAGGTCTTTTTTACGCTGTACTATCAACAAGTTGAAGTACAGCCGTCCTAAAAAGCGCTATTTGATTTATGGCACTGTTGTTGTACTATGTAGTTATTTTCCATTTCCGTTTTGTATACAAATTTTGTGAACGAACTTTAAACTCGTAGCGTCTTGGCGACTGGAAGGCTACCCAGTAGAATTGTGTTTTTTCCGTTCCTGGGATGCGCCCCGTTTTCGACTTCAATCCAAATTTGTGGTGACGATTGAATGTTTGTGGACGTATGTATATACATATATAATGGCTGTGGTGGCCAGCCGATGTACACGTCAATGCTGTTATCCTTACAGACGAGTTTGCTGACAATAAATCGACTCAAGAGGTCTGGATGGCTTGACCAGACTAGGCGAGTATCGAGCCGGAATTCAATCCTTGAGCCATGGTGTCTCTATAGCGCGCTACAGAGACTCCGATCGTAGTGATGTGCATGTAATTGACAAAACAACGGCGGAACTCCAGAGGAAATGACAAAATACGTCCTTCTAAGGTTTATAGATCAGACTAGAGCTCATGCATCCAAAGTACATTGGCAACTACTCAAACAAAAGTGCTGAGTCACATGGAATTCCTGAAAGATTGCTGAGGCCCCGATCACGTAGTTATGCTTCTCCAATACAGTGCTTATCTACGGCTACATGGGGACATGTAAACCCGAAAAATGTTGACACCTTAGAGATGGCCTTCGTTGTTCTAACAGAGGCGAAATGTTTCCAATAGAAAAAATAATACAGCCCAAGGTTAACTACTTCAAGGTTGAAGATCGTGTAGACAACCGGTTTGAGTTGGTGAGTTGGTTTTTTCATTATTTTTATTGTTAATTTATTACATACACGGAGTGAGCGTACATGGAAATTTGGACCAAGGTTCATATGAAAACCGAATAAACAAGCAAAACAAAACAACTTCAGATGAGTGAGAAGGAAACAAAAAACTAAACAAATGAGAGTAAAAAGTACGAGAAAGAAACTTACTAGAGTATCTTCTAATGGTAAGTATCACAATGTAAAAGGAAACGCGACGGAGCTCTCACTCACAAGGTTGGCGATTTATGGACAAAACTTCAGTCTCGGACGGAACTCGAACCCGTACTTGTCCTTTCCGGGGACCGTGCTCTTATCCCTCACACTACCGAGGCCCCGCTTGCCCTCGCCTTCTTAATGGCTCTCACTAATAAAAAATGTAAACAATAATAAAATGTAGACGAAGTTTGCCTGGGATGGTGCAATCCTTCAGGTACGGAGTATCGCTTGGTTAATTAACTGAACTCAGCAGGAGCACAGACTGGGAAAACTCTTATTGCTTTTTCCAGAAAAGTTTGCTCTTATACTAAATCTTGCAAAAGGCCAAACTAGTTTCGGTTTTTCCTCCAAGTGACCGACGTATGAATTGTGAATAAACCTTGCACGTCACCAATAATTTGTATACAAGGTTTTGAGATCAGTCATCCTCCGCTTTCAGGAACGAAATTCTATTCTAAGAATCTTGTTCCTGACAACTGACCCGGGAATAGAATTGAAATTGAAGCCAAGGGTTCGGATAAAAACTTCTCTAGTGAGCCTATTTTGAACTAACTCTAACCCCACAATCGAATTTTTCTTACACGGTGAAAAAACCATAGACTCATGCTCCAAAATGGGAACACAAGGATCTCATGTGTGCAGACTTTGAAAAGCTGATCTGGTCACTCCTAAACTTCATTGTCTACCGTCATGATATGAGCGTCGAAAGGGAACTTATTACAATGAGGAATCCCAATAAGTTTTTTATATTCAGCGTGTTTTCTCCACGGATAACCGCTGGAAGCACCCATTTCTAAATCTTACCTATTCGACTTTTACTTATCATTGACCTAAGATAAATGATCGTAATATATAGTAATTATGGATGGTTTCTGTTCGTTCTCCTGTATGTTTCATTTTTCTTTTTCTTTTTTTTTCTCGATTGAGATCATTTTGCTGCATGCCAGGAGAGCGTGCGAACAAAAGCGTTTTATGGTTTGTGACAGGTTCCTTTCGACAAAATCGGCACGCCCTGTTGTTATCTGTCACGGGCACAATGGCTTTTACCTGTGACCATTGTTCTCGTCAAAAAAACCTACAAAAATCTGTCTATATTTTTTTTTGTATGGTGAAGAAATGTCAGTTGCTGCGCTGTACTGGTGTTTTTCTCGACAAAAAATTATTTTTCCTTCGCTATCTCTCGTTACAGAATTGCAGAAAAAATAAGTTTTTCTACTTGTGGTAAATGCGTGTTCAAATCACTGTTTACACTTTTTTTTCTTTTTTTCTGGCAGCACCAGATCCTGCTAACGATGACTTGGCCCTGCTATTTTTTATATAACTCTATCTTCTGCCCAAAAAATTTAACACCCCTCTTCGTGTTTTCTTGAGTCGAAAGAAAAGCTGGCTGGCTCCTTCCATTGAGTGGTAAATGGGACTTCACATATAAGAGGCAAATTTTCATTGAGCAAAAAAAGCAAATCAGACAACCACTCATTCGACTTCCATTCAAAACCATGACGATATTCGGATAGGGTATATTTAACCTACACAACGGTTTGAGGAGAGCAGTGTACAAATCAGTGCTTCCATCTCCCTAGACCTACGCTCCTAGTAAGTGATCACATAAAGGTAGAATTGGCGTCATGACTGATTGCCTTACAAGCAATTACGCATTTTTTGTCATTTTCAATTTGATTGACAATCGCTCGAGTGGTGGTTTATACCAGAAATTGAGTTCATCTGTATCAAGAGATCAGCCACATTATTTTTATGATTTTTCTCTATTTCTCTATCAAGGTGAGCCAAAGTGGAAATGGACAGGGCTGGAAGGAATGATCCTATCGAATTTCTTCACTCGTAATCGTGTCCAACCCTAATAGCAATGATTTTTGGAACCCGAATCGTTGGAAGAATTTGTTGCATCAAGAAACCAAGATTAGCAGGTCCGCAGTTTTCCCATGCGGATGACCTTTCAGAATGAAAGAAAGACCGTATCAAATCGTAAACCCGTCGCTCAGTTAGTGGCCGTTTAGTAAGAACTGGCTGATTTTATTTGCTGATTGCGTGCGAGAAATTGTGATTTGTGCCCTCTAATGCTCTACCGACAACCTGCTGCTTAACTGGGTCTTTTAGTTCTTTTTCAGCCTGCTGCTGTTCACGGTATCATTGGCGTTCTATTAATTGGTCCACATACCTTCACATTTCTCTCCTATTATTCACGTACCACCCATAGTGCACTTGAAGGGTTACTGGGAGAGAGCGGCAACCGACTACGATTTTTTTTGAAGTTGGAAGACTTCGATTGACTGTATCTATTATGCGGAGTCAAAATTACCTAACTAGCTTTTTTCTATCTTTTTTTTTCAACTTTGTTTCCTTCAGTGGGTGAGAAAGCTAAACATAGGTCTCCATGTATGGCTGTGGTGGTGTGGATAAACCTCTTTGAGCCTGAGTTTTCAAAATGGCACTTCACAGAAACGGTGACGAACCACTTTCCAAAATCTCTCGGAGATCCCATTTCATACTGACCCTAAACTTCGGCTTGTCAATTACTCTAAGAGATCTAATCGACGATGTCATTTGAAAACCTGTTATTATTGTGGCCTTGAACCGGGTCCAGTTAATGAAAGGCTATCGAGGTCCTCCTGAACATGGACTCTTGGTCTTCATCACCTTTATATCCCTCCAGCAAAATTACGACTGATGATTCGGGAAAAGGCAGGTGGATGTCATTTCCAGTTTGCAGTTTATTCCAGACACTCTGGAGAGACATTCTCATGAGAAACATTGTCATGCGACGACAGTCACCTTTGCAAGGAGTGACAGCAGCTCTTCTCAAAACGATGCCATCTAAGTTTCATTCTGCTAGGGGGCTCCTCTAGGTATCTACAAGTTGTCTGAGAGCGCTATGCTTGTCTCCTGATTGAATCGGCGTTTCCCTCAACCCATTGGTTCGTTGTGGTGGCAGAGTTTCTGTGAAGTGGCGGTTTCAGCAGGGAATGTGAAGCATGAAATGTGGTGCACCGGTGGTTCCTTACGCGCCCGTTCAAAACCGCTCCTTGGTTAAAGGCTTAGTTCACGATAATTTCGAGGTAACCGTTTTTATTTGAAAAGCGGAAGTATAGATTGGGAAAAGTTCATCGGTAGTGAAGAAAGCGAGAGAATTTCCCGATTTCGGGGGAAATATGGCTCCTTAAAAACAGAGCAAATAGAGGTTGTACGAGACTGCCATGACGGAAACAACATGGAAGGGGTATTCGGACCAGATTCCAGTTATTGCAATTGCACAAAGAGCTGTCCACATCAAGCCAGAACTGTACGGAACTATCGTTCGCTGTTCCTATGGGTCATGACAAGTTGTTTGAACTTCTTGTTGTACATGGGTTCCCTTGTGATCGGTGCAGCCTCTGCAATGCTGGTAAAACTCGTCCGAGGGTACACACGGGCCAATCTCCGACCCTTTATAACTCCCTAACTAGGCCGTTTTCCGATCTAATAGTGCCAGATATGGTGTACGCAGGGGCCTCAAATTCATCCTGTGAGGGAATCTCAGAAAACATTTTTATTGTGAACTGTGCCTTTAAGCGTGTGACGATTCTGGTACTACTCTTAATCCTTTTTCATGACATGTGGCTTTCTGATTGCGATGGTAACAGAAACCATGAAAATCGATTCTCAATCATACAAAACACTGGTATTATTTAGGTAAAAGTGGTAGTGACACAACATTAAAAATGAGTAGGCAGTGCGAAGTATGCAACAAGCCCGCCCATGGCAACCACTTTGGAGTCAACACATGTCGAGCATGTGCAGCATTTTTCAGGTAAGATCTCCTGACAAGGGAAACTCTTTTTTGATACATATTAATTTATTTTATTTAAGGAGATCCGTTGTACAATGTCGAAAGTACCAATGTAGGAAAGCTAATGGAACTTGCTTTTTGACTGAAAAAGAGAATTTCATCTGTAGATTTTGCCGTTACCAAAAGTGTATCGCACTCGGGATGACGCCTGAAAGTGAGCTTTTCCAGTGACTATTTGGTTGACTTTAGCATTCTGTATTGACATTATAACTATTTATTTATTCGCTGTAGGACAACCTTGAAAAAAAGGAATGAACTCAAATATCGATATATATAGAAAGTTGATAAACCAAGCAGGAACCAAAACCAAAGCCAAAATCGGCTTGGCAGTCGTCCGCGCCCAGAGATGGACGAGATCTCACAGCGTTGCAGGAGTTGTAGAGGTTACACCATCCGCACTGGGATGCACGCATTGCACGCAAGCAGCTTACTGTAGCCAGCTATGCGCAATGTGTGTGCGCATGCGCACACACATTTGAGCAGCTCGTCCGAATGCCCCTTCCATGCACATTTGTCGTCACATTCTCGTCCAACCTTTTATGGGCATTTTCGATGCTCTTATCAACAACTTCTGTAAAAAACGCCTTCTTAATCCGGTGCAGGTTCGCTGTAAAAATCAGTGACGCCCCTGATAAATAAGAGCCAAGGCGACCCCTCACACAGTCGTCTTTTTCCTCCCCCTGGCCTTTATCCCACGCCGTCGCACGGCCCACTCACATACATATGGCCTGATATTATCCACCTAAGTAAATAATATTCCACAATATCGATTTATGGTTCCACGCTATGAGAAAAATCTTCAGAATCTTCGTTAAAAATTAGAACAATCAAGCTCATTAGGGCTCTGAAACAGTGATGTATCAGCTTCTGAAGCAATACGACAAAAATGTCGTTCCCATTCTATACGAGACACTCCTTGGTCTTATGCTGTCAAATTTGCCCTACATAGTGTTTATACTTGGCGAAAGCAGACTGCTCCACATTCCTCAAATTTTTCATTTTAGATGTACAGCTGAATAGAGACGTATTATCAACAGTGGAAAGGGCGAGTGAAAAGAGAAATGTTCGTATTCTCCCATCTCATACGAATTTTTTAAATAGGTTGTCCTTTTCGCTATGAATGCTTTTGTTATATTTTTATTAAGGTACCAGGAGGGAAGAAGAGAGAACAGGATGAATTACTATCAAATGCTATTTCGGCTAGCGATGAGGCTCACTCCAACAAAGAGGTAAGCAGTTCATAAGTTAGGAAATTCATAGATTCAGTTGTCTTAAACAACACTTCTAAGAAGTGCTGGACTAGTGATCATAGCTATCCACTAGGTTACTAGAGAATAGGATGGATGTGCACGCACTCGCATCCAGGAGGGGGTGTGCTTCGTTGCGCGCGTCCGTCGAAACTAGGTCACGCCGCAGCCGGCGCATACGGTTTGCCTGCCCGCGATACTTGACGGACGTCGCAGTTGTCATTGGCGCATACGATTTGCGTTTGGTCCACTGCGGTCAGCCAAAGAGAAGATAATACGGACAAATGCAAATTACTCGCTCCACCGACACTTGGTGGCCCTGTAATGTCATCTCGAGAGATCATTGGGGTGTGCCGCGCGCGAGGTGGGCGGGGTGACCCAATTCCGACGAACGCGCGCAACGGGCGTTCTCCGGTCGGATGGTTGTACTTATGATGCTGTAGGAATCGGGTCTTCACATTGGGTTTTCTCCCTGTGTGAACTTAGAGTGGGACCATTGCGGCTGTCCCATTGCTAGGGAGGCTCTTGAAATATTATTTATTTTACTCAAAAAAGCTTTCGAGTAGTGGATCAATTTTACGAGGATGATTTCATTCAAGCCGCTTGACGTTTTAGGTTGCGCCATGCACAAAAGAGTCAGCTCTGACTAAAGATCGACTCACCCTCGATCTCTCAGGTGTCATGACGATCCTCAGGAAAATTTTCTCCGAGGTATATACTGTAATATAATAAATAATCCAAGCATGGTGCTATGAAACATATCGTGCTTCTAAATTCTAGCAATATCGCTCCAGTCATGAAAAACGCCTTCTCCTCCGAATGTACTACGCCTTAGAAGACTTCCGTTCAAGTAAAACAGCCAGCATTGTGGTGAGTTACCGTATATCTCAATTATCTTTGATTGATACCCATGGTAAGCAAAGTGACTACAGTTTCAAGAAAAGGTGAACTTCTTCCAAGGACTACCCACATGGGAAAGGCATCTGTACGAAATAGCAAAATGGATGATGAATTGTCAAGATTTCGCAGAGCTGCCTCTAGAAGACAAGGTATACATTGAGAAATGTCCCTCAAGAGAGAATTAATGTATTCTGATGTAGGAGACACTGTTCAAAACTTCTTGGACTCTTTGGCAAAGGTTCGAGCGACTTCAAATGACAGTGCAAGTTTTCGGGGAGCAAGCTGTGAAGGAACGGGTGAGATCTACGACCCTACGGTTTTTACTGAAAAGTTGTATTAGGAGTTTCAGAACACATGAAAATTTTGAAAGTGCCTTAATTTTCTCAAGTTCAAATCTAGCATCTCCCCCGTAGACACGTATCGAGGCTTTGGAGGTTTTAAAGGCACGAAACACGATAATTTTGGGTAATCCAGATTATGACGAAAAGTGGAAGATAACATGGAAAATAGCGAGATGAAGGCGAAGGACCTGCATGAATCGGTGTTTCCAAAGTGAAAAAAGGCTTCGAAAATTCGTTGAAAAGGGGCTGGACGAGAATGTGACTAGAAGAATGAAGAAGAGTGGGGCATAGGCGAGCTATACAATGTGTCTAACTGCTTACGTGTGGGTCCTGGTACGAATAACAGACTATGGTAAGCAGAAATTCATTTACTTATAAGCATAGGTAAAGAAAAAACCCTTATAACAACAAAAATAGCTGACCTTTCTCAGCCTCTTGGGTAGGAAATTAAATAAAGGATGGCGGCAGCAAAAAGAATAACTGAGGAAAAAAGTGTGGGAGAAAAACATTGCCCAATCACTCGCCGGTCAGCTGGTTGTGTGTGGGTCCTAGAACGAATAGTTGCAATCTGTATTGTCTCGACACCCATCTGACGTGACATCGATCGAGGGGCGGGGTAGCTAAGCGAGCCAGCAACAGGGAATCATCGTGAACTGTGCCTTCAACCTAAGAGCAGTATGCACTTCCAAACGGGCACGTAAGCAACCACCTTTGCACCGAATTTTTGAGCTTCAAATTCCCTGCTTAAACAGCCACTTCACAGAGACTCTGGCATCACAACGAGCCAGCGGGTTGGGGGATGAGCCGATTCAGTCAGGAGACAGCCATGGCGTTCTCACATAATTTGTGGATACCTAGAGGAACCCATTACCGAAATGAAACTTAGGAGTCATTGTTCGGGAAACTGTCACTGTCACTTTTTGCTAATGCATGCACATGACAAAGTTCCCATAAGAATGTCTCTCCAGAATGTCTGGAATAAACAGCAACCTGAAAATCACATCCATCTGCCTTTTCCCAAATCATGAATCCTAATTTTGCACGAGGGATATAAAGGCGATAGAGATCGAGACAGATTATTCAGAGTAGTTGACAAACCGATGGTTAGGGCAAATGAATTGGGAACTTCAAGAGATTTCTGAAAGGTGGTCCATCATCGTTTCTGGGAGGTGCCATTTTAGAAACCATTGCTACGATAGGGATCATGAACTGTGCCTCTGAAGCTAATTTAGGGGCCACCTCGCTTTACGATGGAAACCGAAACTATCATGTCAGCTTTATGGCGCTCATTAAAACCACTATTACGAATTTTTCTAGAGCTAATGACTTATGGAGATTATGACTCCCTCATTTACATAATCGAAGTTAGTGATTGTAGGATGTAATCAAGTTACTCAGCATTTCAATTTTTTCTCCTGTAGCTGCCTCAAAAATGAATTTGATGTTCAGGTGATTGTTACGATTGATAATGGCGCTATCAACATGGATACGGTACAACTTGAAATGGGACCGCTTAGTGATTACGATTCGGAAAGTATTAAAAGGTTCGAATTACTTCGCTCTGAAACGATTCTGCAGCAGCTATGACCTCAAATCGTACACTACAAAAAGAAAAATTAAAGGGTCAATGTTGAAGTCTTCCAGTGTTGATGAACCCCGACTGGGAGGTGCGCCACCACGTTCGGCTCCCATTCAGAATCGTAGTGTCATACGTATGTGGCCTACACAATGACATGGGGTAGCCAGCTGATGTAGAAGTCAGAGTTTTCACCCTCTCAGACGAGTCTGGTACCCACCGACCTCGGAGGGATGGAAGGCTTGATTGGTCTAGGAAGATATCGATCCGGGATTTGAACCCGTGACCATGAGTGGGAGGTAGAGCGTCACTTGCCCCTACTCGATCTCTGTAGATTTCTTTTATCACTCTATTTTTGTACTTTCAAGAATCATAAAGTATTCAGTATGTTCGACAACTTCGGTTATCGGCTGACTGACGATGTGAGGCGGCCGCTGCTAGAAATGAACCTGGACAAATATGAATTATCCTACATCCTCTGTGCACTAGTATGGCATGTTGAAGGTAAGAATCTGATTCTGGCGCTTAAGTGCTCTGCGTAGGGAGCTAGAGCGGCATGTTCGATGCGAGGGAGTAGCAAAAACCCTTCAAATAGTAAACAGTAGAACCCAGATGCCACACGCCATTTACTTTGCAGTGTTTGCTAAGCATATAATTGGCATCCTGAATATTTCCTTTCCTGGATTCTTCACCGCCACCTGTGACGGGAACACAAATGGGGTATATTAAGCAAGGAGAGACTTTACCAACTCAAAATGTAAGCTAACTCCGAACCTTTTCCCTTCTCTCATCGCTAAAATGACAGATAATTCCGATTTGATAAACGATGTGGAGGATGAACTGCCATTTGTGAGTTCCGTTCCATACCCGAAGCAGAGCCGTTGCTACGAGAGACTCAAACCTTACTGATGGTTCTTTGGTTTAGGTAAAAACATCCAAGACTCAACTCGTGAGCGAGCTGAAAAAGTAATAGACCAAATTTCGGATGAGCTACATGAGCATTACACTAATGACTTGAAGATGCCCAATTATGCTGCAAGATTAACAAAAATAATGGAAATAATCTCATCTGTAGAGGTGAGTGCCGCTAAATTCGACGAGCAAATTCATTATGGGGGAATATTGTGTTGATTATTGATAATCAAAATAGTAAATTATTTCAGAAAGCTCAGCATCAACGAGCAAAATTGATGGAACTAGCTAGAATATTTGATGTCTTCAAGTACGATTTGTCTGAGAAAGGATTCCTTATTTGTTAGTATGTATTGAATAGGAAAAGTTAATAAAGATGTATTTCATAGTGCTACAGTGCTTGTCACCTAAAAGTCAAGCAATCGACACCGGGTATGGGGCAGTAGGATCGAAATTGTCGCGATGCGGCGATAGGGACACCGCGCGCGAAGGCATGTAGCAGTATGCAGCAGCAGATAATGAATACAGGAACGAAAGAACCAGTAGTAGAATCATGCCTGAAATGATGATCACATATCGATTGAGTTGTATGAAGAACGCTAGAGCCTTAATCACGGCGGAGCGAATGGTCCGCGTCAGCCGCGTGCGTCGAATCGATTACGCAAAATGATCGTACCGCACGTTTCCCATCGACACCTAACCAATTGCTTTATTGGACTACCTCTTTTAATCCCCTTTATGTTCACTACGGGTAGCGGTACTTTTCAGTGAACCCCACGACAGTATTGGGAATTTAGACCTGCCCCTTTATAGCGCGAGAATGCACGCTTACCGAGCGCGGACTAAAAAAATTATCACACCCATTCATTACACTATGAACGACTATTGCAAGATTGCTCCACAACCAAGTCAACTCAATGCTTATGATGGGGAAGATGTGTCCATGAGTGATGCGTCTATACTGGAATGTGGAGCGCATGCCAGGAACAATGTATCTTATTCTTCAAAATTACTATATTGTTAGCGATTTCTGATCTGGCTGAGGCCAAAAGGATTAATCATGTGAATCTGTAACATTCCAATTCTACTTATTACAGTACAGTATGTTTATCGTACATAGAAAATCAGAAGAAGCAAAATCGGTCTCTGACATAAACAATACATAGATTAGTTCGAGGGTTTGTTCCACCACCCGTCTATTGCTGCTACACATTCGTTCATTCCGTGGGGTAGTCCTATTTTCCGCGTTTTTTATACAGTCTTCTTTCATTCTTCTTTCTTCTTCTTCAGTCTTCTCCTTAAAGACGCGTCGAGTTATATTCTCATTGGGTGCTTTCATAGTTCATCGACGTGCATTATTCCACCGACCGACCGGCAGCGTTGCTGGCCACTTGCTGACAACAGCGGACACTGATGGATTCCGCTTACGCGGCCCTTAAAGCAATCTGTACACTCCAGCACAGCGTCAATTGCGCATTGACACACTGCGGGATTTTGGTGGCATCGGAGAATAGTGCCCAACTCCTCGTTTGAAATTCACGTTGACTGATCGAATGCCTCGTGAAGTGCACCGTAATACTCGTTGAACCCTTTGCAATCAGCTCGAGATGAACTTAATGCCACCCAAACGGATTCGCACTTGTCAGATTGGGCGCAGACGTCCCTGCAGTGTCCTCTAAAATATTCTACCCTGTGGACGCTCAAACTTGATTCCTGACCGGTAACGTTTTTCTCACCATTTCCAGAGCAAATGGTCAGATGAGTCATGCAACGCACTTTATGATGCACACATTTCGCACAGATGATTCCCTACTTGATCTGAATGAAAGCGGTTCCTGAGCAATCAAGTGGATGATAGGGTAACGTCAGATGCCCATCATGACAGCTTAATGACCCGACTGATAAGAGCCTCATTTGGATCTCTTTCATAGAAATGGATCCCGCAGCCAACAGCACCTTCCTCTGGATACAAACATGAGTATAGGAGGCTAAACTCACTCCCTTGGTGCAGTGATCTTGCTGTAGAACGACTTTACTTCCAACTGGTTTCTGATTTGTGACATAGCTTATGAGATTTGCGAACGAATGAAAAACGATGCTCTGTGATTAGTTAATTGTTACACCAGCATGTACACGGTGTTCGTATCTGTCACTGCTGTCATGACTTTGGTTGAGACAATCCTTCATCTAAGATTTCATTTTCTAATATTTAGACGTAGTTTCTTAGTAAGCTTTCGATCACTAACTTCTTTTGCCTTCGAGGATTAATTAGCTAAGGACTGTGGCGTTCATAATTGAAACTTTAAACACTGATTTGTCTTTCGGTAAGAAGGACTGGAAGAAAAAGTCGGAAACCGTGAGGGGCGACTTTCATTTTTGTAGCACTTTTTACTAGAGAAACAAGTGGTGTGGATAGCTCTTGCTCTACTATGCTTCACCATTCTGGAAAAGAAAGACAGCAACAAAGGCCGACAGACTGTAAATTATAGGAATCAGATGAATCAGTCATGAATCATTTGTTGAATCATACATATGTAAATACGAACGGTCTCTATTGAAGGACGTCTTAGATAATAGGACAGCAACACTTCGTCGCAATCCATGGATATCGTCATGATGGGTACCCACAGTGGCATAGTTGTGTCACCTGGATTGGAACGCTGATGCTTTTCCGGCTCAGCTCCAATACGACACAAAACTTCTGCTTTCACTTGGCTTCTAACATACGGAAGGAATAATCGTCACGAGTTTTCGTGGAAAAAGTCTCTAACAGAATGTTTTTTACTAGTCTCATGAACTCAGAGATAAGCTTGCATCGCCTCTTTCAATCAGTGTGCGATCGATCTCGTCACTGATTTGCTAACGATTTGCTTCTACTTCTCACTTCTGTTTCTTTTCCTATATGTTAAATTAGCCATTTCCGTCGGATTTTTCTTAAAAACGCGATCGTACTTTTTTGGTTATGCCTTTAATGGAGCACAGCGTGGTAGCAAACATTGGCGGTTGACATTGAACAGATGGCACAAAAGAGAGCTGAAAAGCTTTTTCAAGTAATGTGAGAATGTAAACACCTTCAGTGTGACACGTTCCGAGTCGGTAACAAAATGTTAAGGAAAAAGACGTGCTGCATGTCAAAGGCGATTTTTCCGCTATCACGTG
Source organism: Haemonchus contortus (assembly GCA_000469685.2). Taxonomy (NCBI): domain Eukaryota; kingdom Metazoa; phylum Nematoda; class Chromadorea; order Rhabditida; family Trichostrongylidae; genus Haemonchus; species Haemonchus contortus. Next base: position 8,039,583 of record LS997566.1, on the reverse strand, counting down.
TGGGCCTGGCGAATTGTTGGAATGTCTACACTCCATCACATCCACTCCACTGAATTTTGTATCTAAGCTTGGAAGAAGGCCTGATTTCCCTCTCTCCAGGTACCATTCTTCTCCTATCTTCTCCTCTTTATGTCCTGTCATCGACGGGGGATAAACGTACAACTTCATTTCAAGGGAACGCCTTCAAGGACGAATCCCTTAATCACTTATGGTCTGGGACACCTTTGACATCAACACCTTTTTGTTGTGGATCCTTTTCCTTTACAATTAATTAGCCAGTACGTGGTTGCCTTCCACTGTCGTCAAGGGTCACGACAAAATCAATTCATTTTTTTATTCGTACTATTGAGAGTATGGAAACTCAGAATAGCATTGAATACATGGAACGACAGAATAAAATTTAATGTATCAGGATGATCAGCTGTATTAATTTCCGACATGCATGCTCCAGCGTAAATCGTGCAGCCTCTACGGAGCCGTTAAAACACGGCCACTTCTGTGTGTGGACGTGGATTAAGCCCCTGTCTATGAGCACATGTTATGCCCTATCTAGGCCGATTTTCGATCCTTCAGCGACCCATACGGCATACTTAGGGGCCATGCTTAGCTTGGTCCAAATTGAAGCCGCTCCCCTTCTACTCTGCCAGTCGTGACTTTGAAGTCAAAATAAAAGGTGGTACGTCATATGCTAGCTGAATTGAATCCACCTCTCCTTGAGTTCAATCAATAGGATTCAAACTCGGTGCGTTATATGTATTTAATGGGGGGCTCTTATGAATGTCTTGCTTCCAGCTGATAAGGCCGAAGTATGTGACAAAAAATCCATCCCAGTGTGTCCCGGTCTTTCCAGAATCGTTTACTACAATTCGCTGAATTCATGCGAAAGGATGCCATTTCTTTCATTGACCATGACAATCTCTCTATCATACTCTATGTTTACATTGGTTTTTATTGTCTTTATCCTGCATCAATAAATTTCTATTGCTTGTGTTTAACAATTATGCTTTCGAATTTTCAGATTGACAAAAGTCAATACCCCCGTTTGAATGAAGAAAAAACAGTGTGAGGTGTGCAGTAGATCTGCTCACGGCAATCACTTCGGAGTTAATTCTTGCCGAGCATGTGCAGCATTTTTCAGGTAGAACCTGTTGTTAGGAGAGAAAAGTTCAGTTTCGCTAAAGTAAAGTTACATTTGGCTTAAGGAGGTCCGTCGTTCAAGGTCGAAAGTACCAGTGCAGGAAAGCGAATGGTAACTGTCTATTGACCGATAAGGAGAAGCTCCTTTGCAGGTTTTGCCGTTACCAGAAATGCATATCACTCGGAATGACACCGGAAAGTGAGTATTCCATTGCTTAATTCAATTATGATCATTTGATATTACAACTGATAGTAATTCTAATACATAGTAAATATAAATATTATATCACTTCGAAACCACTCATAGAAGGTGTCTGAAAACTTTTGGGTGGAGAGTGACCTTGCTGCCCGAAATGAACTCGGCACATTTGGCGGCTCCTGTGAGCAAGTCCCTGAAAAGAAACCAAACCAAGAACCCAAATTAAGTTGCAATTTTTCAGTAATAGAGTAAGGTCAGGTTTCATTCTCTTTTACGTTGTAATCTCGTCCCCCCAAATTATTGTACTTTCAAGAAATCTATTAATAGGTTAAGTTGACGTAGTTGAGACGTGGCTTCTCCAAATTCCCTCTTCAGTGGTCATGTTGCTACCCTTCAATTCACATGCTTAAGTATGTCCGTTTATAAATAAATAAATTCATAAATAAATAAAAATCTCGCCTTAACTACGGCTCCAGTCACGGCTACTAGCGACTGCTGGCAATTAGTTCCTTACTAGCCATGTTATATGCATGTCATATGTCATTTTGAATATTCCCTCTCTGCTGGAAAATATTTAATGACCACGCCAATTCTTCTATATAAAATTCACGTTAGGCGAAAAATTCTCGTGCGAAAGCGTTTTATTTGATTTGGACATTGTTCCAACCGCGTCCCTTTTTGTTCCTTAAAATCTTAATAATTCATATTTTAGATGTGCAGTTGGACAGAGACATATTATCGACTACTGTGGAAAGGCCGAATTCGAAGAAAAATGTGCGTTCTTCTTTTCTGATTGCTCCTTCTTCCAGTTATATGGAATATGAGGTTTGGGCGAGAGAACTTGCAGCTGCCGCTTGCCTTGGAAATTCGGAAAGAAGTAGCCCCGTCCTGAAGGTTTGGCCCAGAGCTGTAGGCTCTCATCCTCGGCTTGCTTCTTCGGAGTAGCCAATAGAATAATTATAAAATGGGTATGAAAAATCTAGCATTTTATTATTGTTCCCGAGTTTAACTGGTGTAGTGGCAAATAGCGCCGTCACAACACATACAGTCCTGTGGCCTAGTACTTGCTTGATACCTGCACAGAGTAAGCTCCATGCCTGCATGATTTCAAACGGTCAACCAGTATTTAGGCCGCGTACATGGCGCATTTCAGAGCAAAAAAGATCAATTTCTAAGAATGTTTATTTAATCTACTTGTCAACCCCTTCTGCTACTTCCTTTGTTAAGGAATTTCTGAAAACAGGAGGAGACGAAGAAATAATGATCAATCGTGTTCCTGCTGTCGATGCTATGAATTTATTCAAAGAGGTTGGTGTTAACTGGCAATTTTGCTAGCATTAATATGGTCTTTCTGCCTGAAATCTCATTTTATAGTTGAGGACGGGATTATACTACATATCCTGATAATCGTGCTTAGTCTTTACTACCTTAGGACCTATTGAATTAGATCCCTAGATGCTGCTCCATCTGATATTCCCTCTACTGAAAAGTGGGAGCTGAGATTTGTTGAAAATTGTTGAAGTTTATGGTAGAAGATGATGGAGCGATACCGTCTCTTTCTGATGATCTTCTTCAGCTCCAGGTACCCCGATATTAACACCAACTTTCTGTCGCCGTAGGGTGGATACCCTTCCATCGTACTTTATCGACTCCCCGAAGAATAAAAAAACGATGAAAAATCTGTTTTGCCGTGGCCTCTTGTGCCTCTTTCCCTTCTCAAAGACTCTTTGTACTCCACGCTTCCAATTCATTAGGCCCTGTCAACTGATTCTCTAACTGAGCATCGTTTGTAGGAAAAGCCATCATCGGAAAGAGCTGTCTCAGAAGTTCAACCGACCTTTGATCTCTCAGATGTCATGAGCGTTCTGAGGCGAATCTTCTCACAGGTGATTTTTGCTTCGACATATCATTAGGCTTTCTGGTTCTGATTTCCTCGTTCCAGCCATACCGCCCAGATCTCGAGAAACGGCTTCTCGTTCAAATGTATTTTGCTCTAGAAGAATTTCGCTCAAGCAAAAACTCCCATGTCGTAGTAAGACTGCTTTTTCTAATCAATCGTACCTTCTATGGTCAGTTTGAGGCCATCTTCAGCTTCTTGAGAAAATTGACTTCCTTCAAGAGCTACCTTCATGGAAAACGCAATTATATGAGATCGCAAAATGGATGATGAAATGTCAAGATTTTGCAGAGCTTCCTCTAGAAGACAAGGTGACTTCTGCAGTGCCCATGAAGGTCGGTCAAGTAGGACTCAATGAATGTAACTCCAGGAGACGTTATTCAAAACATCATGGGCTCTTTGGCAGAAGTTTGAACGGCTGCAAATGACTGTGCAGATCTTTGGAGAGCGTGCTATAAAGGAACGGGTAATAACTTCCTGTTTGCCTTTTATTTTTAGCAAATCGACTGGTTTTCATAACTGTGGTCGAGTTACAGTGTCTTTGTGTTTTACTGTGCTTTTGAGCGCTTTTCTTTTCAACTTTCATGAGAAGCTGAGAGCGCTGGAACACGTTACCGTAAACACAGATATTTTCGGGACCCTTTTGAGATATACTAGGTTCTACTAGTACATCCAATTCTCATTATGGCAGATAACCATCGATGAGCAAGGAAAGTCACTGGATAGCGATCTTTATGCCGAAAACGAAGTCAGACTTTCTAGAACTTTCTAGAACAGAATCCGGACCCCAAGTCAATCTTGCAGTTTTACTCTTCACTAAGGCAGATTATAGTCAGTGCTCTTGAAAACCCAGCCCTTTCACTCGCTTGGCTGACGACCCAATCTGTTAACTTTTATGTCACCAGAAAAAGTTACCTCGCCCATGAAGGCACCACTTTTACCTTTTGTATCGTCGACCGATTTTTCCAAAAGAAAGCTAGAGCGATTTTTCAGTGGGGAACAGTTGTGCTGATCGCTAGCATCTCGTTTCCGACTTTCGTTCCATGACTCTTCGAAAATCGCTAAAATTTAGATGAATGTGACAAGTGAGAACGGCGCCTTCAATATGGATACGGTACAGCTCGATATGGGGCCGCTCAGTGACTATACTTCGGAAAGCATTAAAAGGTTGGTGTGTTGAAAAGGCAAAATTAACGTGCCATTTTTAGCAAATAAGGTAATTCACGGGAAAACTCCGCTGCTCTAATTTATAGACACACTGACTTCGAGTGGTGTGAAGTTATCGCCTATCTCGTCTAATGGTAAGTGCAGACATAGAGCGCTCACGAAAATTCTTAAATTAAAAAAGGGCTACAAGGGGTGTTTGAGAAGATCTTCACAGTGTCAGAGTGTAAACGACGAACAGGTGCATGAAGTAGGGTATCGAATTATCGAGTAGAGACATTGGACTTTTGGTCGCTCGGTCGGCAAAGGTCTGTTGTCGAAAAGGACATCATCAGTGCTTTATCATGACTTGCCTAAGAGGGAAGTCTCATAAGGTCTTGATAATTCCCAGTCTATAAATGGGCACTTACGAAGATGTGGGCCACAGAAAGACATATTTTGATAGTGAGACACACAGGGCTCTCAACCCTGCCCATCAGCGTTGAGGTATCTTTTCCAAGTTAATAATAGTGACAAGTAATTTGACTGCGATCTACAAGCGTAGTGGTTTGGGAAGGAGACGTACTGTATACTCAGGAAGGAGGCGCTGAAAGGTACCAGAACACCAGACTGTTGGAACTTCAAGAGTTTTTGACGTTCATGATTCTAAATACCCTTATATTCAGTATGTTTGACCACTTCGGCTGTCGAATTACGGATGGATTGAGACGACCTCTGCTGGAAATGAATCTTGACCGCTTTGAACTATCATACATCCTTTGTGCACTTGTTTGGCATGTTGAAGGTAAGTATCAGTGGTTACAACGAATGGATGCTTGTAGCTAGTTTGAGTATATACTTCGCTGGAAGTGTGTAGATAGATCCTCTTGTGAGATAAAAAAATGTGCTGAGCATATAGCGAGGAACTTCCCGCAACGAAATACCTGAGATTAGTTTTGGATGTCGCTTTATCGTAGCGCATAACCATCGCGCCAGTACCCTTATTTCTGAATTTTGCGAAAATGAAATCCTGAAAGAGTTTTGGCTTGGTCCAACCCAACTTTTGGAATGCGCCCCGTATTCGACTTCCATTCAAAATCGTAGTGACCTTTTGAAGATGTATGGGGTCTATACAATAATTTGCAGTGACCAGCCAAACTACAGATCATTGCTCTTATTTTATCAGTAACCAGTTTAGGTTATTGTCCTTTTGCTGTTTTTATCGTTTCGAGCTTCAAAGATGTAGGATGTCAGCTTAGGGAAAGATATCAGAGAGTCGACTCGTTTACGAGCTGAAGAAGTCATAGAACGTATTTCTGATGAGCTTCATGACCACTACACGAACGACCTGAAGATGCCCAATTATGCTGCTAGATTAACAAAAATTATGGATATTATATGTTCGATAGAAGTAGGTTCCGCCATGAATTCGATAGTGTTGCTTATTTTAAAGGATATGGATAGATGAGCGACTCCGATTGCACTTTTATTTATTACAGAAAGCTCAGCATCATCGAACAAAGGTGATGGAACTGGCAAGGATATTTGATATCTTCAAATTCGATTTCACTGGGAAAGGCTTTCTTGTCTGTTAAAATATGGTAGCTCAAAAATTTTTGTAAATAAATCAAAATATATAAGTAGTGCTGAAATTCTTCTATTCGCATGTTGAGGGATAGTGAGAGACATAAGGTCTACGGTATGTCCACGTTTTAGTCACCTCACCATAGCAGGTCACTCTCAATACTCGGAAATGAATCTTATGTCGCTCTAATGGTAAGGACACTTTGCTAGAGATACTATGTGACAGGACCAAAGGCCCCTTCGGCCTTTCTATACCATATTAAAGGAAATCAAACAGGATCTCTTATTTGTCAAGGTGCGTGCCGTAAGCATGGGATTAGGAGCCATATATTCTACTCGGAACTTTCCACATCAAATTCGTTGACTGCTTTGACCGGAGTTGTCCACAGGTCGGAATTCAAAGTCCCATGATCGTGTGAAACAGTAATCCCTGTAGGCTAATGACATGTCACAAAAATGCCCATTTGTTGCAAGAAAAGTGAATCAAGATGATATCATGAAATTTTTATGGTATCCCAGCTAACATTATAAACACTTTGCATTTAGAAACACAACTCAACGTCAAAACGCTATGTAAAGAATCATCACATAATCTCAAATAAATTAACCAAGCTTACAGTCATTGGCAATTGCAAAGGCAAAGTTCCTATTTTCAAATACATAACACCTCTCTGAAACATACAACTGAAAACTAATGAGGCACAACTCGATGAGATCTATAGAAAACATTCAATACATAAAAAGTATTACCTATACAAAAAGTGTCCTCTATCAAATGGTAGACAAATCATCAATTGTCCTTCCATACTTCTTATTGGGAACGAATGGCTCCCACCGTGACGCTGGGTATATATGTTTATTCTTTTCATACCAACTTCGCAGGACTACCTAAATAAACGTAATAACTTGCCAAAAGCAATCCTTATCGTGTACGAATCCCCAGGAAGATAAAATGAAAACAGGCGTTTCAAACTCCATCTATTAGGTCAACCAATCAAAAAAAAAAAAGCTTGAAAAAAAATCTGTTGCAGCATTGCAGAGCTTTTATGGATTAAGTTCATATTGCCGATACCGATATTATAGCTGCACTCCTGACTACAACATCTGTTAAGAAAGAAAACCTTTATACTATACTGCCAGACCTTTTTGAGGGAGATTTTGAAGGAGAACTTAAGTTTTTGTTGCGAACCCGACATTGCATGAAACTATTCCAAAGTTATACCACGATCGACTTTCTTTTAATCTTGGCAAGACTTTTCACCGATATGTATGTTTATTTGCTTCAGCCTTTCTTTTCTTTTTCTTTTTCTTTTTCCAGCCTTCAGACTTTTTAGGCTCTGACGAAGGCGAACTCGCCGAAACGTTAGCCCCATATAGTTTAGAATCTTGGAAAGGCTGAAGCAAATAAACATACATATTTCCAAAGTTGTGGAAATTTGAAAAGTAGATTTTAAAAGAATCGCCTCAACTATCTCGACATGCTAACCTATCTGCTTTTCTCAGTTATTCCTAAATCTGATCCCTTTATCTTGTTTTTGTTTTTATTCACTTTAATTTTTCTTTGTTTACAGGCCAAATGAGACCACTGTTTCCAAATTCTTCTTTTTGTGTTCTTAATGGGCACACCCTTGAGGTGCATTTGAATAAATAAATAAATAAATAAATAAACTAATGATCAAACGGCAAAAACGAATGTTTTTTTACTGAGCAACAACTCTTAGCCTCGGAATTTAGATGTCAAAAAAACTGATCTACCTTGGCTGGATGAGCTTCTCCGCAATCTAAAGCAGCATCTTGTCGTATCCGCACATCACCGGCAGCATCGAACTCATAGAGCGGTCCTGTTTTCCCCATTGCTTTGGTTACAATGAAATCTTGAAAACTGAAAAATAACACAATGGTAGTGATTTTAACAGTTCATCGGTACCATTTCTAGAGAAAGCTCACATTAAGCTCTCACCGATTGCCTTATCACTCGTTACCGAGCGATTGCTCTCCATTCAACAGTAACAGTAAGGTTCATTAAGCTCATATGATCACTTCCTTAGTTAAAGATCTATTGTATCCAATCTAATTTGAAAACTAGCTTTCGCTTCGAACTGAAGAACCTAACTGAACTATGCACAGACAAACATTTTGCGGAAAACAAGTTTTCGCTCAAGAACAGGGAAAAGTAGGCGAGACAAAGCAAAGACAGCTGTGGCGACAGACAAACGTGTTCGATGTTCGAAGCCACAAGCTACAACCCAGCCACAAATTCAAGCCCAAGCAACCATCCTTTGCTTGTAATCGCAACAAAATATCAAATCTTGCCAGTGATGTAACGACACTTACGTGTAGAAGTGTGGAATGATCAAGTCTTCTTTGACGAACATTAAATTCTCTGCGACGCTTGTCTTCAATTCAGTGAATTCTTTCTTCAGCACCTATGGAAAAATAAAATCGTTTCGCGGGAATGAGGAGAGTTTCTATTTTTCCAATATAATTAAACAAACCTCAATTGCCCACGTAAGAAACTGTGAAATAGTGTGGCCCTTTTTGACTTTTAGATTTTTCCTGTGACTTGAACCATCCCAATAAGCAAATGCGACAGTAATTTCCTCGTTCTTCTCCCGCTCTTGTTGTGCTCTCCAAATAGCGGCAAGCTCTACCTTCTTCCTTGAAAAAATATAGTAAACGAATGAGTAACCTAACAGAAACTATTCCACCTTACTTTTCAATTTCCGCTTCACGATCCTTGTCAGGAAGAAAACTCGTGTCAATGGTGGGATCCATACCAAGCCTCTAAAATACAGAAGGACAGTGTTGGCATTCATTCATCTAAATTCAAAGATGTAAAAAAAAAACAAGCACCTTTTTTGTGATGACTGGGACATCCTCTTCTTCTTCTTCTTCGTCTTCAAAAGCAAATGAGAGAACACGCTTCTGAAAGTCACTTCATAAAACCTATTGTTTTACGAGCTTTGATGGAAAAACATATGAGTGCCCGATAGAGGTAGTGTCCAGTACCGAAAAAGCAGCGCGCGCATAGTTATGTTCTCTGCACACAAACAAGAAATTTCAGTAAGTTTGTTTGGAAAGACGGAATTTACAAAAAAAAATGAACTGTATGGGCGATCCTAGAATGCGCTGGCTTTTCAAGAGCAATTCCGCAGTGATATGTGGCCTTTCACTGAATCTCTACCCAAGCGCTTTTTCCAGCTACTAAAATGAAGCTGTACAGTTGTCCTCCCACGCAAGTTTATTGTTAATTGTGATGGAAAATCGGGAAAGTGGAGGTGCCAAGTCTATTTTCGAGAGATTTCCTTATTTGCTCGCTAGATCGCGGTCTCAACAATACTAACAGTTGCGGGGGAGGTGCGCCACACTAAAGCAGTTCCCCGAAAGGAAGCGTTTTACATCGTACAGATGGATACTTGAAAACTGTTTCAATGGGTTTAGTAGATCACCGCAGTGGCGCTCATGAGTAACAGAGTAAGAACCGATAACTTAATAAAACATGCAAGAAGGATGCAACCACCAACCTGTGCAACCTTTCCGTCAGATGTGGAACCTGCCCCATGTCCATCAGCTTTTTGGAGTTTGGAGCTCTCACCGCGAACCACCGTCTCTTCACTTGAAAAGAACTTGGTGTTTATTCCAAAAAACTATTTATGACAAATAAAAGCCAAGTTAATTACCGGTCGTGTATTACATCCTTCTGCTTCTCACGCATTTCGTCAAGGGTCACCAACCCAACAGTTTTCGTTTTGAGATGCTCCTCAACAGCGTCATAATTCGCAGTGAATTTTGAAGATATTCCAGCAGCTCCTGTGAAATACATGTTGCAAATACATCACGAACACCATGGCTAGCTGACACGAACAAGTTATAACTCACTCTTAGTGGATTCCTCTTCTATTTTCTTTAGCTGCTGCTCAATATCCTCTTTTGCGCGTTCGCGCTTTTTGGATAAATGGATGAGACGTCCAGCATCGGCTCGCGACATCTTGCTCTTAAATATACTAAGTTTCAGAATATTTCCAGCTTCTGAAGGAAGTAAGCGAAGTCATGAAAATAACTTCACAACAAACAACGAAAATAAACCGAAACAAATATGATTGCACAACCAAGTCAAGTCTGCATGATTTAAGTTGTAGAAAAAGCACAAAACCTTTCGAAAACAGAACTCTTACGCACTACCAAGCCTCATTTGATGATTACTGGCATTTCATCAAGTATTTTTTGAATAGTCCCTATTTGAGGATAGTTAATCGAAACTGTCGCCTAAACCTACACCCTGAAGAAACGCCGGCCGAGTTTTTTTGGCAAGTTGCCCACTGTTCGAATCTAGTTCGTTGCGGGACCCACGCCATCGTGCCTTTACTGTAGCTTCACTTTGATGTTCCGAGTGTCCGCACACAAGAAAAATCCGAATGTAAAGGAAAAGGTGGCATAATACGTTGTTCGAAAGAGGTTATATGACATCTTGGGAGGAAAATTTCGAAACAAGAGGCGAACCATGGGAAGAGGAGAGCTTTACGAAGTCTTTCCCGATGGATGTAGAAACGGGGATCCGGGACGGCAAGTATTTCCATTTCAGTTCAAATTTCACTCAGCTGCTCGTTTATTTGGACAACAGGCATACACTTTCTGTAGGGCGAAACTTTTTTCGTGAACTTTTGTGCCTCCTCCTTCCGATATGTATATAACCTGTAACCTGAAACGGTTTCTTAACGGTTTACTGTGTAGAGAGCCACAATAAAATGATTTCGATTACATTACATTAACATTAACAACCCATCCGGTAAGAGTATGCCACCATAAAACGTTTGGTTGAAATTTAGTGATGTTCAAAAGCAAGACTGCGTCACGGGGAAAGGCTCATCAGTAAAAAGAAACTAAAAGACAGAATATCAATTACAACCTTACTCATTTTAAAAGGTCTCTTTTTAAATAATGGGGATAACGTGCATGTTTCCTTTTGGTCTAATGGTATAGCTTCATGTAAATGCGTTTTGAAGCGAAATGGCACACTTTTTTTTTGGAGTCCTTCTCTCAATGCAATTTTATGCCATTTTCTAAAACCCTCGTATATTTATTAGGCTGAAAAGGGAAGTGGAGCGCAGTACACCGGGTAGCAACGTGCCAGGTAATGAATATTCATTCAGCATGACAGCAGTGTATTTGAAGGCCAATTTGATCCAGTGCAATGTATTGTGAGGCAAAGCGGTGTGCTCCTGCACTTAGGACTACATTAACTTCAATTATACTATGCTGATCCTAAAGCCACACCATTTTCCTCAAGGTCGCTGTATTATGATAATCTTGAGAAGGAAGCAGTAAGAATGCAGATCTTGCTTCTCCCTACTTCTTCATGTTGTCAGGCGCCAGTGATCCAGAGGAGATTTCTACTCGGTGGAAAAGTTAATATTCTTTGGCAAAACGATAGCTTACCTTTCAAACAACGTATATTGTCATCTCTTCCCTTAACTCCGGATCTTTCATGGGTGCGGACACTCTTAACATCATCTCTTCCAACAACAATTCATAAGTAGCACCAAAATGAAACGAGAGTAGAGTCGATAGCGTGGATCCCGCAACGAATTGCTTGATTCACAAGCTATATACTTGACAAATGTCCAGAACCTTGACAAATGTCTCGCGACAACTCGCCCGGCGTTTCTTCAGGGTGTAGGTTTAGGCAACAGTTTAATCGAATTAGTCACCGAGCAAAAAACTTCTCAAACGTGAACAAGAGCTGTTTTTATGTGAATGTTTTGCGACTACAAACACATCCACCTGGAATTAAGAACGCTCCCACCTAGATGTCCCGAAATGGGAGCAAAAATGGATAGGCCGCTGAGATGAAGGCTTACTAGGCCAATCCAGTGTCCTTCTGACGATCAAGTGAAAAGAAACTTCGTTGAAAATCTCAATGAGTAAAGCCCAAACAAAGATTTTACATTTCCCCCGTCATTTTGAATTTGTTCAAAAGTGCATAGACGGTGATTTCGAAATTCTGTGCGAAGCCGCACCTCACGCAACGCATTCGACGGCTAATTCGACGTCGAAGAATTCTCGAACGTTCTATGCACCGCCCCGCAAAGCAAAACTGACCAATCACAGGATGAGGCTCCGCCTAATTCTCTAGAACTTTCAGGTTCACTATATAGGATAACTGCAGCAGTGTGGTTGGTATCATCGCTAGGACGTGTTTTGCAGGTGTGGTGCTACTCGTTTGCTATTCTTTTAGGACATATTTCTTTGCTCTTCTCTATTCTTATGTTCAAACTTTCCTCACTGTTCGAATAGATTTGCTTTCACTGTTGATTACATGCGTAGTTCTCGAGAATTCTGTGATGATTCGGTTTGGTCAGTGCTTTACTACACTGTTTCAGAGATGTCTGACGACAAAGGCGAAACCTTCGCATTCCAAGCTGAAATTGCTCAGCTTATGAGCTTGATTATTAACACATTCTACAGCAACAAAGAAATTTTCTTGAGAGAGTTGATTTCGAACTCTTCCGATGCGTTGGACAAAATCCGTTATCAGGTTGGTACTTCAAATTAGAAGTATACTCGTAGATCCGGGGTGAGTACTAGGTGGGAGAGGGGCTGGATGCGAACGTTATCATTAGGATGTACAGGTGCCAGATGGGTGGTTTATGTGATTACTGGGCAGGTCAGGATTAGTGCGTATGCATTGGTTCACTGATGACTTTGCAAAACACCGTTTAGTAAATTATGTGAAAGAGCGTGGGGGCGCAGGTTGGGCATATTTTCTGTAGCCGAAGATTACGTTCGGATCCTCATGTGCGTTCCGAATTTCATGATATAGTGACTTGCTTTGTACTGTGATGTGGAGATTAAGCTAGAGCTCGAAGAGCTGTTTGGTGTAGATATGTCATTGTGCTCTCAATTGATCCCCTCCCCCTCATTCCCAACATGAATACATGAATGTGGGTTTTTGGTGGTAGGATTGTGAGGATGTATGGCTGGCTGTTTCCGAACACTTATGAATTTGTTTATTTCAGGCTCTTACTGAACCAGGGGAGCTCGACACAGGAAAAGAGTTGTACATCAAAATCATCCCCAACAAGGAGGACAAAACCCTCACTATCATTGATACTGGTATTGGAATGACTAAGGCGGACCTGGTCAACAATTTGGGAACGATCGCCAAATCAGGAACGAAGGCTTTCATGGAGGCCTTACAGGTATTGTATTTAATTCTTTTTCTTCTTACGGCGAACATTTTAACGTTGCGGTTCAAGTTTCGTTGCTACACATTTTAGGCTGGAGCTGACATCTCAATGATTGGGCAATTCGGTGTCGGTTTCTACTCGGCCTTCCTGGTTGCGGACCGCGTCGTAGTCACGTCCAAGCATAACGATGATGACTGCTATCAATGGGAATCCAGCGCTGGCGGCTCATTCGTAGTTAGGTATGTTACTGAGCCGTTTACTGAGGTTTGATACTATCTACTTTAATGCTTACATCTTGCTTTTCAGGGCTGTCAACGATCCTGAAGTAACTCGTGGAACTAAGATTACCATGCATATCAAGGAGGACCAGACTGAGGTCTTGGAGGAACGCCGCATTAAGGAGATTGTTAAGAAGCATTCTCAGTTCATCGGGTATCCAATCAAACTTGTGGTTGAGAAGGAGCGTGAGAAAGAGGTCGAAGATGATGAAGCAGAAGAGACGAAAGAGGAGGTGAGGTTTTAGGGCAGTCGCGTGTGCTAAGGTTGTGTTGGCCGTTGATTTCAATATTATAATCACGAATTTCAGGCCAAGGAAGGCGAAGTTGAGAATGTCGGCGAGGACGAGGATGCCGATAAGAAGAAGAAGAAGACCAAGAAGATCAAGGAGAAGTACCACGAGGATGAGGAGCTGAACAAGACTAAGCCGATTTGGACTCGTAACCCTGATGACATCTCCAATGAGGAATATGCAGAGTTCTATAAGGTGAGTTGTCATGGAAAGAAGATTGAGGTGTATTGCTCCTGATCTTGGGATGATCCTTTTAATCTTCGCTATATATAAAACCTCATCTAAGTAATTTCAGAGCTTATCAAATGACTGGGAAGATCACCTTGCAGTGAAGCACTTCTCTGTCGAAGGGCAACTTGAATTCCGTGCTCTTCTCTTTGTTCCTCAGCGTGCTCCGTTCGATCTTTTTGAAAACAAGAAGAACAAGAACTCGATCAAGCTGTATGTTTGTCTCTATTATTTTCTTTGTGTCTCTACCTTTGCTGTTCTCAAACTCACAACATGATGTTTAGGTATGTGCGACGAGTTTTCATCATGGAGAACTGCGAGGAGCTGATGCCCGAATACCTCAACTTCATTAAGGGTGTCGTAGACTCTGAAGATCTTCCGCTCAACATTTCTCGTGAAATGCTCCAACAGAGCAAGATCTTGAAGGTCATCCGCAAGAACCTTGTGAAGAAGTGCCTGGAGCTGTTTGAGGAAATCGCTGAGGACAAAGACAACTTCAAGAAGTTCTATGAACAATTCGGAAAGAACATCAAGCTCGGTATCCATGAGGACTCGACCAACCGCAAGAAGATGGCTGACTTCCTTCGCTACTACTCATCCTCATCTCCCGATGAGCAAACTTCTCTCAAGGATTATGTGTCGCGTATGAAAGACAATCAGACTCAGATCTACTACATTACCGGAGAGTCCAAGGATGCTGTGGCCAACTCTGCATTTGTTGAACGGGTTCGCAATCGTGGATTCGAAGTTTTGTACATGGTTGACCCAATCGATGAGTACTGCGTGCAGCAACTGAAGGAATACGAAGGAAAGAAACTAGTGTCTGTAACGAAAGAGGGTCTGGAACTTCCCGAGTCCGAGGATGAGAAGAAGAAGTTTGAGGAAGACAAGGTTTGTAGAAAGAGTTCTTTTGGATTCATTCCGTGGTATCGTAACTTACTTTGTTGCAGGTCAAGTTCGAGAACCTCTGCAAAGTCATCAAGGACATTCTTGAGAAGAAAGTTGAGAAGGTCGTCGTTTCGAACCGACTCGTCCACTCTCCTTGCTGCATTGTCACTTCGGAGTATGGTTGGTCCGCCAATATGGAGCGTATTATGAAGGCGCAGGCCCTCCGAGATTCATCAACCATGGGTTACATGGCTGCGAAGAAACACCTCGAAATCAACCCGGACCATGCAATCATGAAGTGAGTTTTTGAAGTTCATGATCTCTTATCTCAGATTTGTTTTGGTATTTACAAAATTCTATTTTTCAGAACTCTCCGCGAAAGGGTCGAAGTTGACAAGAATGATAAGACTGTGAAGGATCTTGTTATTCTTCTCTTCGAGACTGCTTTGTTGTCGTCTGGTTTCACCTTGGAGGAGCCCCAGTCCCACGCTTCTAGGATCTACAGAATGATCAAGCTGGGTCTCGATATTGGAGATGATGAGGATGAAGAACTCCCTGCTGCTTCTTGTGCAGCTGAGGTTCCTAAAGTTGCCGGTGCTGAAGAAGACGCATCCCGAATGGAGGAGGTCGACTAGATTTTGCATGCTTGTTATTGTTTTTGAGATCTCGTGTTCACGGCGCCGTTATCATTCTTTTTAGAATGTAGAGATCATGGCTTGTCGTGGTCATATTTTGTTCTGTTATGTAATAAAATATGCTAATAATTGTATTTAGTGTCTCGGTTGCTTACGATTTTGCATATTGCAATAGTGGGCAGTTAACTGAATGACGGTTAAGCTATTAGTTCATTGAAGAGTTTTTGTTTCTCGGTGATAGTGAAGTAAGTAAAGTCGTTGTGCATTGGTGTGGAAAATATTTGATCCTTTTTGTACTTGAAGCATGTGGAAGGTGGAGTTAACTTCGATGACAGTCAGTAATGTATACCTTAGGTAGACGGCATGTGTTAGAGGTACTGGCCTGCGCAAAAAGGAAACGGAACGGTGGTTCCCATTAATGCAGTCTAATAGTTTCCTGTAAAAGCTCCCTCAGCTTCGGGAACAGGATATGATTGGTTTGGACGGTCATTTGTGCGTTACAAAATTAGCAAGGTCGATCCTCTGAAAGCCTTTGAAAGTTATGTTGGACTAGTTAGCAGGTAGTTTCATCTCGAATTAAGTGGAGGGTGGTTGAATAATTTTCTTTAATTGTTTGCAATTCAGTTGCTGAGGCGTTTTTTTTTTCCTGCTATTTTGCTGCTGTAATCGAAAATTGCAACAAAGTGGTACTGACCAAGGGAACTTCGGTGATGTTATCCTCAATTCACTGCTGAATTGGTGTTCTGATAGTTCGTGCATTTCCGCGGTAAATCCTGATGAATTTCAAGGTGATTAGGACTTGAAATCCGTCAAGAACGCCCTCCCAGGCAGACCCGCCTTAGAGTATGTGAAATGAAGAGGGAACATGCCGTAGGAGGAGTAAATATGCCGCTAATGGTAAAACCTCGAACTAAAAGATCTGAAAAGAAGCCATCTCTCTCTTCAAAAAGATAAAAAGACGTCGGCCAACATGGTGCCCTATGGAAGCGTTGTTATTGGAAACTGTAGATAATACGTATCCCGAGACAGGTTTCGCTCTTTTAAATTCATTGATTTAAGCTCACCAGTGATGATTACGGTCTGTTCTAAACTTTTATTTGTTTCCATTCACAGATATCCCAGACCTGAGGCTTTAAACCTCTTCTACAAATGCGATGTGGCAAGCTGTTATACTAGATGGTGACCTACCTGAGATGATGGGTCTACGATTTGGCACCATTCACCTACCAATCATTCGTCGTTCAAAGGGCAGTACTCTTGAATAAATTCGTCCACAAAAATGGTTCCATTAACTTGAAATAGATTTACGAGGTATCTAATCAGAACAGTTTTGAGTGGGAACGTTTCTCATTTTGTCCGTCTCCACGGTGAATTTGTCCACGTTTATACGCATTTACTGCGTACGCCGTCTCCATGCCAACTTGGTGCAGCTGGCGGTCGAAGCGGTCGGTTGGGTGGATTATTCATCATCAGATCTACCGAGTTCATTAATGGACAGCCGGATTACCAATGCAGCAGTGAAGAAGCCATCCGTAGTGAGGGTGAAACCGGTAAGATATACATTATATTTGAATATAACATTTTAAACTTTAAATACAAAATGTAGTGAGACGTAAGCTCTCAGGATACTGCTCCTTTCCCCTCATTTTGACCCTAATTTTTGTAGGAGTCTGAACTTCCTTGCTAGTCATGATACCAACTAATGGGCTCTCTCTACTGATTTCGACCTTACATGTAGACCTTTTGAAAAACGTCGACCTGAATTTTTTTTATACAATTATACAATGACCCCGCTAGCTTCTCTTTTATATCGGTGTAACAGAATCTGTCACTATAGAGTAATGTACCACTCTCAATCCAGAAGTAGGCATTGGATCACGGCATTGAATCACATCAATAGGATCATTGAGAGAATCTGTCACGTAATTACGCAAAATTCCTCGAAATCTATTTCATTCGAAAAATTCCGTTGTCTTCTGAAATCATGCGATCAGTTGTTGGTCTGCATCAGTGACATCGGTGTCCACACTCCTATACACGGGGTAGTTGTTTACGTTATCCAATGTTGCACTAAAGTTTTAATTGGGTGTAGATAGTGTAGTGGCCATAACCATAAACTCATGAATCGGGGATCGAATCTCGGGTCGATACTCGCATAACTAAACCAGACTTTCTAACCCTGCGGGGTCGGTTGAATGGCTCCAGGTTCGTCTGAAGAATAAAGGCATAGCCACCCTCAATATTGCATAGGCCACGCAGGCATTCAAGTGCCAGTAGGATTTTAGGTTAGAGTCGAATGAGAGGCGCGTCCCAAAGAAAGGATTAATCGAGTTCAAAGGCTCTGCCTTCATTCTTCTTCATTTTGTTCCAAATTTGACTGCTATATGCATTGCTAGCGTTCAAAAACTTATTAGACAATGAAAAAGTTTGAAGGAAAACTTCAGAATTCTTTATTATTCAATTTTTTTTCTGGCCAAGTCTTCTTTACTGCACATTCAAATATAAGTGTAGGTGGTCATAAGAAAGAAAGTTCTAATAATTAGAACTATACTAATAGTTAGACTCCACTCAGTTCATAGCCTGAGTGGAGTCTAACTTCATCTGAAGAAAATTTTCTTATTGAAATAAATTAAAATAAAGAAGTATAACAGCTTGTCACATCGCATAATTCCATTACCTAGCTTTCTAGCCATGAATTCCCAGTCTAACGAGACTCTTACTACTGGGAAATCTCTGATCCAATCTTTACCGCAGACTGTGACCTTCAAATTTGCTGAGTTGCTTCGATGCAATCATAAAATTATTCTTAAAATTATTGCAGATTCCCCGGAAAAACCAGCCTCCTGCACCTATTTTGCACAGAGCAAACTCACCTATCCACGTTCCTCTCCTCAGAACATATCCAGCGCAACACGCACTGGTATGTCTTTGACTCTTCTTTTGGCTTTGATCGCCACGGATTTAGAATTTACTCATATTCAGGTCAGGAGACCCCAGACTTCAAAGCACAGGGCCAACCAACCAGAAAGAGCAGTTCACCAAGAGGTTAGCCTTTTCAAAGTGACTGTTCTTGGATAGTGACTGAGGCCACTCAACATTAATTAGGCACTTTTTTTCACTTGACAACAGAATCGTTATAAAACGATCCCCCGAATAACTTCCATGGATTAGTAGGCGCATGAGCAGTTTATACTCTCTCCTTCTTTCGCATTCATACTAGCATCGAGTTGACCTCTGAAATATTTAAAGATTTGTTGTTCCGTGTTGGATTCTTCCATTTGAGATTACATCCTCTGACATTCCCCCAGTATTTACTCAAGCTTCGTCGAGACTACGTTACCGATACCTCCACAATCAGTTTAACCCTTCATCTTCTACACAGAGAATGATGAACCCTGAAACGGCTTACTGAGGCCTGCTTTCTGGTTTCCACATCACACTTTTCGAGGTTGCTTCGGCTGGGAATCGGTACTAATATTAAGACAGTAACTAGTCAAAGGTTTTTTTTTGTCAGACAGAATTTGAATTTTAGCCGTTTCGGTTTTAGGAACTTAGAAGAAGAGTCCGTGGGCTGCTGCAACAGGCTGCTGATTTGAGAACTCATGGTGCTAATAGTCGATCTGCACCGCAGAGTAGCCATTATGACGAAGACGTCGATGAGGTATAATTCCACCGAATTAGAAGTTAAATACATGTTTGAAGGGGCTCATTAGCAGCAGAATCAAGTTCTTTTTTTCCTTTTCATCTGAGCCCCAAGTTTGCACAATTTCGCTAGCCCATCGTTTTAATACTCTAGTGCTAGCGTTCACACCTAAACCTCTTTGTGTAATCGTCAGGAGGCAGTCCGATACCAAGTGAAGAAGCACGAGGCGACATTGAGTAGTAGTGTCTTTTTCACTCACAATTGGAGACAAAAAAATTTGATCTAGCCAAACAAAGTCTTCGTTCCCGCGGTGACCTTCTTTCAGCACAGCTGCCACACTGGTGCCTCCTGACCTTCACCCGATTTATCGTCAACGTTATGTTTCATTGAGGCGGATACCGCTATTCCGCAACATTTCCTCTTTAGGGAACCACGTGAGCTGAAACAGTAATGGGTGCGGTGGACCTATGAATAGACTAAGCTTTCAGAAATTGATATCATATTAGCAGTAATCTGAGATGGCCTAGTTCATATTTTACGGTACCTATCGATAGGTAACTAAGCTTTGGTTGACAGCAAGTTCAAACGAAGGCGATCTTTCCTCGTTGCCGGCCGTTACTTGATTTCTTTGATTATCAGTTCTGATTACTGCTGGTTGAAATTATTCAGGTAGATGGCTCGCCGTTGGCTGGTCTTCTTTCAATATTGCTGGGTCAATCGCACACAGACAAGAACGTGCGGCGTCCTATTCAGAGGATTTTGACTGAGATCGACAATGTGCTCAGGGAGGATGTAGAACATCAGGTAACCATGAAGACAGATTGATAAATTTTCAATTATTCAAAACGTACTTTAGAATAAAACACTTTCTAAGAACAGAAACTTTCGATCCATTCTCCCACATGCACCATTCACAGTTTTCATAACGATATACAGTAATATGTTTGAATTTTCAAAAAAAAAAACAACCGAGCGCATACTTTTCCCAGTAAATGCTCTTCAGCAAAGAATACATTACTAGTCAGATTACCATTTGCTTTATTCTTGTTCTCAAGTTCCTCCACGTTTTCTGTGGATTTTGCATCTTAATCGATCTGTGCGAGAACACTTATACGTGTATCAACTATATAAATGAACTTTCAAAATAAACACAACTTATTTACTAGATTATTTATTTACTTATTATTTATTTGGTATACACGAAAGCCTGTGTTTAATAATCGCTGATCATGCTGCTCGTCCCAGTTCTACTAATACTAGGCAGAACCCCTATTTGAACCCCTGAACCCCACCTGCAGCGCCCAGTGATCGAAAGGGCAACGGGGTATAATATCATCCGCTAAAAAACTGATGGAACCCCTTTGTTAACTACTCATAAAGTTTGTCCTTTTAATCTACCTACCTTTCCCCCTCTTCACCTTCTTACCATAAACTTCTTATCAATATTTTTTCTAACTAACCTCTAAATTTGCACAGTGATCAATTTTAGTTGATGATTGCACAAGAACGAAGCGATCGCCAATTGGAAGGTCTTACGCTGCGACTTGAACAAACACTTCGTCAACGAGAAACCTCTCATCTGAGGGAAATCATAGAATTACATGGTCGCGTCGACTACCTTCAGGTACTTCCTACAGGAAATAATATTGGTTCTTAACCTAAAGAATCACTACATAGTTGCGTCTAAGGGTAATAATTAAACGATGAAGTCTGTGGCGTTAGTCGATCTAGGCTTTGGAATGCGCACTACATTCAACTTCCATTTATTATAGAATCGTAGTGATGTTTGAATGCGTAGTTGGCATATACAATGACTCCCATTGACTAGCTAATGTACAATGCAGTGACCTTTCTCCTCTCGGTGGTACAAACTAACCGGCTCCGAAAGGATGAAAGGCTCGGTTGTCCTATCCGATCCCCTGACCATATGTGGTGGCGATAAGTTATGCCTGAGAGTGAAGAAGTAGAAGACGTGTTCACTCTTCCAAAAAAAGATTGCGTCGGGCTCTCTAAAATGTAGAAATTGACCTCTTCGAAAAGATCCCCACTCCTATGACCCTTCCACCCTCTCCCTCCTCCCATCTCTCAAATTCACTACTGAGTCAGTCTACTCAGTACTGATTCACCGACGGATACACCCAACAAACCTAACGAAATAAGACTTCAGCGAGAGAGAAAAGTTATCTCTAACCCTTCATTTCGTTACTACGCTCCGATCATTTCAAATAGTTCACATCCCATTAACGCAGACTTAGTTTCCCATGGTAAAGACGCCATTCTTCTACTATGTATATGTTCAAACCACACAGACACTCCATTTATCTTGCCCCCACCCCTGAGGTGAGTCGTACAGGAGACCCTACTTGAAAGCTTGACAAGAAATGTGGCCAAATCCATTCACCATAAGAGCTTCCTATATTTGCTCAGCAAAGAACTGAATTAAACTTTAGAGAACTTCCAATAGGCTGCTTTCATAGTCCGCCGGCCGGTCGGCGTGCCACGAGGCACTGCTAGGGGGAGGAGGGCGGCAGACGGTCGGTCGAAGGGATGAAAACAAAGAAGAACAAGATGAAAAACCACACAACCAGGGGCTCCTACAAAACATTTTTGATCTTGACTCTCCTTGTTTACAGCCCTTCGAGAGGCTGAACGACCGTCTGGCGCCCTCCTCCTCCCTAGCACTGCCTCGTGCACGCCGGCCGGCCGGCCGGCGGACTATGAAAGCAGCCATAGAGTCAAGTTCAAAGACTCTCTGTAGGACCCGTATTTACGACAAGATTGTTGTGGGCTGGCAGTGGGAAAGCCACTACGATTTTGAATGGCAAGTCGAATTGGACGGCGCATTCCAAAAACGGCATTGATAAACGCCTAAGACTTCATCCTTTAAAGCCCATTAACCTGATGATACATTATACTTCACTACTACTCTAACGCTTTACCATACGAAGAGGAGATCGACCAGTTGTTCTCTCGTGAATACCAAACTGTTCTGCGCTGAAGGTTTTAATTCGTACTGTATGCCCTGCCTATTCGACACATTTGTATTTCCTGTGTCATCAGTAAATCAACAGACATTGCTATTGATAGCTCCCTTTGGAAGGGAATATCTCTGGTATCTAATTCGGCCTCTTCATTCTTGTTGGATCCCTAGTAGATCGAGAATGACCCCTGAACTGTAACAACCCTTTTGAACAGTATATGAGGTGTGTTTGCGCAACTATTCATTCTACAAATTGCTCCAATTGATTCGCCTTTCAACCCTGCCCGACGATACGACCCTTCGTGAAGTTATTCTGAGGAATTTGAATTTTCCCTTTCACAATTGGTTCCAACTCTTCGTGAGCAATCAGAATCGCACATATAGGACTGTTCTCACGACCTTCCAACCCCCCAAAACCTGAAACTTGTAAGTAAAACTTTAGTAGCATCTTTGTGTCTGCGAAACGTGCGAATCAAACGAAGAAAAGTCCATCACTCTCTGTGAAGCGACACAGCGAAGCTTGACGTATTTATTCGCAGGAATCGTTTCACTTTTCACCCATTTATGGGTTCGGATTTATCCGTTGTTATAACTATAAGGACTTCTCTTCCATGTTCTAAAAGCCATAGTCGACACGATTGCAGACAAAATGCACGCCTAAAGTAAACAACGAGTAGTGTCTTATGAATGATTGCATGTGAGCAACGTCAAATGTTAGCTTTTACAACCATTTGCTAAGTATGAAATGCAATAGCCATAATCCTGGGAAATCCTAGCTCGGTAGATATATATTCACTCCAATAAGGGAAAAGGAACAACCTGAGCCCTCATCCAATCGTGATCTCTTTCCTGACCTAGACAACCTCCCTCAAGTGAATTCTCCACAATGCGCTTGAATCAACCGGGAGCTCTCAAACTCAACCTGAACCTTTTCAGGCAGGGGTAGCTTTGAAGAACGAGTAACAGGTGATAATGTGTCAGTAATTATCGGGATAGTGACCGGGGCCACTTCATAACGCTGGCTAGGAAGCCAGTATTAGATACTGCAAGTTATCCTTCCAGGCCTATAGCTCTTCCTATTGCTTCCCTCCCAGTAGTGGTCCCAGTGAGCATTGAAGGGGGTTTTTGAGGCTTTCTGGAATCCTGGGGGAATAATTATTCGGTATTGAAAAATTCAGAGGGTTGTGAAAGAAAACATACTAGGGTAAGGAGAAATCGGACTGAGAACGACGCAACACTCATTTGCTACCTGAAAGTAAACGTTAAATGAAGGTCGCGGAACGAAATCGTGAAGAGAAATCCGTGCATCTGACAGCTGAAGCTCTCTTATATAGTAAGCCTTTATATACGGTATCGGCACCGCTGTCCATTATGGCTGTTCCGTCAGGGACATACATTAAGCCCAGTAACCTCACCACTCATAATCACCACCTTCTACCAATGATAAATGCTATCAGCGATTCTCTGCACGAAACATGCTGGCAACACTTTCAAAGTGTCGTAATAACGTTAGTATAATCTTTCGTTATCGTGGTTGACCTCTTCAGCTTCACGATCCACAGCTGTTAAAGGCCTTGAAGGATAAGTGGTCACTGAAAACGATTTTACCATGGTCACATTGCCTATAGTTGATTAGTAACTTCATCTTGGAGGAAAATTGTTTAGAGCGAGTGGAGTTTTTTTTGCTTTTAATTAGTTTCAGCAAATTTCAAAAAAAAGCAAGTGGAAGACAGCGAACGCCTTCTTAATTCCTTTTTCCTAAGAGAACCAAAAATAATAGGCTTTTTTTTGAGAACTCAAGGTGTTTTGCTGAGTCTTCAGTTTTTCACGGTCTTGCCTCCTGATACTTCAATATGGAACACATAACGTTGGTCGAAGTTGAGAGATAAGAGACTCGGATGATTCAATTCCCGACCATATTGGACCATATTGTTTCTACACCAGAAAATAACAATGTCAAACTTCAAGTTGTTAACTACTGAGCTATTTCACCAAAATGTCTCCATTATCATAGTGATTCACCACTTTCTCACAAATTTCGTCGAAAATTGCTAAACTAGCTTGAAAATTTGGTTGCTCTTGAATTAACTTATCCGAATCGAAGACAGACCAATTCTTTGAACAACCATTGTAAACACGCATACTTACTTATATATATATATATATATATATATATATATATATATATATATATATATATATATATATATATATATATATATATATATATATATATATATATATATATATATATATATATATATATATATATATATATATATATATATATATATATATATATATATATATATACAGGGGTGCCCAAAAAAAAAGAGACACTTTCACTGCTCGGCTTGTACCACCAATGTAATCGAACTTTATTAAACTCTGTCTGAATATTGCCACCCGCAAAATCAAAAACACGTTGTACTCGATCACGGAATTCTTCAATGGCCTTCCGCACGGACGAAATCAAAAGTTTTTGCCAAGCAAATTTGATGTCTCTGAGGTCGACGTCGGCTCGTCTCCCACGACGTCGCAGACCATTGCGGAGTTGTCGGGGCTACAGGAAGTCAGCGGTGTTCCAGATCCTAAGCGACGATGCCCAGGAATCTGTCCGTGAGCGACTCGATTGAGAAAGTTGCGTATCTCCTTGTTGCCGACCGATATCCCATAAGTCGTCTTGAGCGCGTCCGTAATGGCAGACGGCTTCAGATTTTGATGCCGATATAGGAACCACACGAGTTCCTGCTTCCTTTCATCAAGCAACATTCTTAGTATAATTTACTCAAACACATTCTTCTGCTGCTTCAATCGGTGCGACGTATTCCGCCCTGGATTAGGCCCCATGCCTAGTGTCTCTTTTTTTTTTGGGCACCCCTGTATATATATATACAGGGGTGCCCAAAAAAAAGAGACACCATGCATGGGGCCTAATCCAGGGCGGAATACGTCGCACCGATTGAAGCAGCAGAAGAATAAGATTGAGTAGATTGTACTAAGAATGTTGCTTGATGAAAGGAAGCAGGAACCCGTGTGGTTCCTATATCGGCATCAAAATATGAAGCCGTCTGCCATTACGGACGCGCTCAAGACGACTTATGGGATATCGGTCGGCAACAAGCAGATACGCAACTTTCTCAATCGAGTCGCTCACGGACAGATTTCTGGGCATCGTCGCTTAGGATCTGGAAGACCGCTACTTCCTGTAGCCCCGACAACTCCGCAATGGTCTACGACGTCGTGGGGACGAGCCGATCTTGCCGACCTCAGACGATATCAAATTTGCGTGGCAAAAACTTTCGATTTCGTCCGTGCGGAAGGCCACTGAAGATTTACGTGATCGAGTACAATGTGCTCTTGATTTTGCGGGTGGTAATATTCAGTCAGGGTTTAATAAAGTTTGATTACATTGGTGGTACAAGCCGAGCAGTGAAAGTGTCTCTTTTTTTTTGGGCACCCCTGTATATATATATATATATATATATATATATATATATATATACCAGTTAGGCCGCCCGGCTCATGCCGGGCTTTCCCCTCCTTCTTATAGAGTCGCCCGGCTCGCCGGGCAGTCCTCCTTTCTGTAAAAAAATTGCTATGCGTCAATAACTCCGGATGCTCCTTTCTCCTTGAAAGCTCTACGCCCTCAGCATCAGCTCCGAATTAGGAGCGATTTTTTCTGTAAGCTTTTTGGGCACCCCTGTATATATATATATATATATATATTATTAGGTTGAGTCATAAGTCCTCGGACAAATTGGCAATGATGATATTTGTCTTACAATTTTTGAACGACAATAGCGAACCATTTGAAATATGCCCCATTGGCATCGATGGTCTTCTGCCAATGCTTGGGCAGATCGTAGATGTCCTTGCTTTAGAACGCTTGGAGCTGGCCCTTGGAGAACTGCACCAGTGCCATTTTGATGTCGTCGCGGGTTTGAAAGTCCTGACCATCCAGACGACGTTAAGGATGGGGAAGAAGGTGGTAATCCGAGAGACCCAAGTCTGAGGAACATGGTTGGTGTGGTAAACTTGTCCTGCCGAAATCCGTCAGTTCAGTTTTGGTTGTTCTTGCAATGTGAGGGCGAGCGTTGTCGTGATGGAAGTGAACTTTGTGTTGCTGTGGACGTGTAGCTTCGGGATTCGCCTTCAAATTCCTCAGTTGCGTAATGTAGACGTGTGCGGTCACTGTGCATCCTTCGTCTAGCAGCTCCCATTATTCGACATGGAGAGCGCTCCACCAAAATCAGAGCATAACCTCCTTGGCGTGTACGTTGGGTTTGGGGGAGTCTTCTGCATGCGCACCTTTGTTATTCCATTGAGCACGCCGGTGAACGTTAGAGTAGAGGTTCGACTTTGCAACCCTGGTGACTAGGTACTCGAGCCATGTGTGGTGCCCTTGAGCGTGAGGAGAGAAAGTGCCACGTCGTCGCGGCGGTCTATGTCCTACTGCTTCAAAGCATGAGGCATCTATGGACCGAGCTTTCGCACCTTGTCGATTGACTTCAATTCACGAAGAACTGTGGACTGACTCCCCAAGGGTGACTGCCAGTTCACAAGTAGTTTGATACTGATCGGCTTCCACCTGGCTCCGCAGCACCTTCAAGTCCAACTTCATTGAGCGTCCCGGACGGTCTTCATTTTCGACAGAATAGTCGCCCGATGCGAACTTCTGGTGCCACTTGTAAATTGTACACCTCCTGCTTGTGAACGTCCGTCATACCTCTATCGTTTGCCGCGGGTTCATGGCCAGATAAAAAAATAAATATGATGGTGTTGCGGATGTGGAGTTGCGACGGCTTGAAATCATGAGGCACAGTTGCTGGAAAGGAGACAGTTAGGTGCTTTCTCTAATATGCGTTTGGAAGAGCTTTCCATATTCTATCTAACAGTGCCCCGCACGTTCATTTTCGTCACCTCTTTCAAGAGTTATGATCGCTAGAAATCATCACTATCATTTTGTCCGAGGACTTATGACTCAACCTAATATATATATATATATATATATATACCAGTTAGGCCGCCCGGCTCATGCCGGGCTTTCCCCTCCTTCTTATAGTGTCGCCCGGCTCGCCGGGCAGTCCTCCTTTCTGTAAAAAAATTGCTATGCGTAAATAACTCCGGATGCTCCTTTCTCCTTGAAAGCTCTACGCCCTCAGCATCAGCTCCGAATTAGGAGCGACTTTTTCTGTAAGCCATCTTCACTGTGTCCGGTAAGAACATCGTATAATATCACAAAGGCGATTATTCAGAGAAAAAAGGACAGATGCGCTAAGGAAGCGTACCTCCGTGAAATTTTCATGCAATTGGAATACTTCGAATGCCCCTATGGCCAAAGTCAATTTTCGCGCAAACCCCGCCCCTATGGGCGAGGTCCTTTCCTGCCACCTACACTAAGTGTTCCTATCCTGTCGTCTGTACTCCTACCAAGTTTGAACGCTCTATGGCCAAATTGACAATTTTCGTGCAATCCCCGCCCCCTATGGGGGGGTCTGGTCCTGCCACCTACAGCGAGTGTTCTCATCTTGTTCCCATAATTAATACCAAATTTGAACGTTCTAGGATCACGGGGACAGGAGCTGTGAATTTTCGCACAAACCCCGCCCATTGTGGGCGGAGTCTGGCCCTTCTACCAACCATTAGTGTTCCTATCCTAGAGCCCGTACTCCTACCAAGTTTGAGTGCTCTAGGATCACGGGGACATGAGTTCTGAATCTTCGCTCAAAGATTTATTTCTCACAAACCACGCCCCCTTTGGGCGGAGTCCGGTCCTGCCACCCACTAAAAGTGTTCCCTTCCTGTCACCTGTACTCCTACCGAATTTGAACGCTTTCGGTCCACGGGGACACGAGTTATGAATTTCCGGCCAGACACACACATACACGCATAAACACACACAGACGTACTTAGCCGGTTATATAAGTAGGATAGCTTCTTTTGCAACGAATCAGGAAAACTGTTTTGGGGCTGGTGGCTTCATGAAAAATGTCTCTACGGTTGCTACTTTGAGGATCAACTCAAGGAAAGCCGCGAAATGAACGAGAACCTCGAACGGCAGCTGGAGAACGCAAACTTGGAGTTACTGGAGCGTTCACATGGCACGGGCAGCACTATGGCTGAGATAGAGGACCTACGGAAAGAAGTGAAGGAGCTAAGGCTCTTCAAAGCAAAATACCGAGTTCGTTACATACTACAATTTTCTTCCCGTTCGACTACCTCCTGTCTCCTCAATCTTTCTCTAACTTGCGAACAAATACTTATCGTTTCAGCAAGGAATGGAAAGCATTGACCAGCTACGTGAAGAATTGGAAAAACAGAAGCTGGTTGCTAAGACCACCTACGAAGAATTCGCTAAGGTGGGTGATTTATCTGCGCTGACACGGCGATGTAACGGAAAGACAAAAACCCACTAAGAAGAGCTTAAGGTATTTCACCTTTCATAGTCAGCTAGATTAGGGAAACGGGCAGATGGACCGCCCAGGGTCAGCCATCCCCACAGCTTTCAGGCCACAATGAATGCCAGGTGCAGAACCAGTCGGAGGTTTCAGCAACCCTTCACTTCTGTTTGGGCTTCAAGAGCCGGCTTGGCACCTCCTAGCTTGTAACAGAGATGCGAAAAAGTTGATCGGTCCAAAATCAGTTCAAGGACTATGCAGCTGACCCTCTTTGTTATTGTCCGTTGTTCAGGAATTCTGTAAATGTATGAGTTCTATTGCAGGTAGAAAAAGAGCGAGATGAGCTTCGATTAGAGTTCGACAAAAATCTTCAAAAACTCCGAAAATTGAATCAACGGCGACATCATGCAATTATGGCAGAGCTTGACGAAGCGGAAGAAGAAATTCTGTCCTAAGGCCTCCCCCGAACTGCTCATCCACTGTTGTACTGTACTGCTGTCGTGATGAACCCGGTAGGGGAGGGATCGATCGGAAAAGGAGTTGCAGTTGTACGTGAAATGAACTTCAGAGGAATGTGATGGTACTGCTGTGCCTTTGTATAATAAATCTTTGTTTCCAATTTAAACGAAATAAAATGACCTGAACTAGTTTTGTGCCATGATTGTGGTGTAGATAGGCCTGTTTTGGAAATTGTGTTCAGTCATTATAAATTCTAACTGAATCAGCTTTATTCCCGCTTCGAGTGCTATTGTTATTGCCCATAGTCTCAAGGGACAAGTCCCGATTTGGAATACTCCACGCATTCAACTCCCATTCAGAATCGTAGTGGTATTTGAATGCGTACGTGGTTTTTACGATGACTTATAGCGACTAGTCCATGAAGAACCACTGCTTCTCTCCTTCCATAAGAGTCTGGTACTATTAAACTGACACACGAGGGATGGAATGATTAGTTGGCCGGGCGGGTGACGATTCTGGATTCGATTCCCTAAACATGCGTATGATAGTGCGTCACCTGCCTCGATACCACGTCCGCCCATTGCCAATGCAGTCAGAGGAACTGCTGGTAAGTTGGAGAATTCATCAGGTACCCAGATTCATCCACGTCTTCAAGAAGATTGATGGACTTCAGTTCACTGTGCATGTTGCCAAAACGGAAGAGAGCCAGAGCGGAGCGGAACAGAACCAGAAATTCTTCTGAATAGGGAAACCCCTTCTTTTCGATTTTACTACCTCCTGAAATCTGAGAGCAAGGCAGTGCTTACCTATGGGTAGAGTGTAGTGATTTCTATTCGATTCGCTCACAAAAAAACAGGTTGCGAAAGGAAATGAATAAGACTTAATGTCGACTCTCTAGTTTGACAAATTTCATCAACTAATAGCTTTTTTTGCACTTTAACGTCATCTAACTCCATCACAATGACAGCGTCGACATGTGCAGAAAAGAGACCCCCGTTAGGAGTAGAAAAAGAGTCTGTGTTCCCTAACAACAGGTAAGGTGTGACCCTTCCCCACAGGAAGCCATGGTAGATGAAGTTGCTCTAATGTCGCCGCGCTAACTCATATATGCATATAATCCCGAGGTCGAATACCAGCACGATACCTACCCAGGTCAAACAAACATTACATCGCTCCAACGTAGGCCTTTTTGATTGTCTGAGAGGGATATCATAAAATGGGTTTCAGATCGTCTACCAGAATAACATAAAATGGTCCCCCTGAACCTAGGGGCCAAAACATTCGAAAGCCTCTACGTTTCCTAATGAATTCGATTACGTAGATGAGTATTTAAGTGGGATCATCCAATGTCAGAAAGCTCTCCTTTTTATAACTGAAGGTAACTCAAATTTCATTCTGACTCCCATCCTCAAGTAGCCTAAGGGCCAGAAGTGACCATCAGGAGACGGAAGTCAAGCTACTCTGTAGCGAAAATTCTTTTCTTTTCCATCCGGCGTAGTCTAATGTGTCCCCTACTCCATGAGCCCCACTCAGATCTCCCGTTCTGCACACCAGCGACCCAGAACACGCTGGTCATGGGTCTGCTACTTATAGTATTTCTATCTCCGACATCCACTCATGAACACTAAGGTAAAACCTGCATCTGAAACAAGTACACCTTCACTGATGCTGTTTTGTAGAAGTCATTTTACAAAACTGAGCATACAACACATTTACGAGGCCACCCAAATGTCAGAAGAAAACAAATGAAAGAATAGGTGAAGAAGAAACTGATCGACTACAGCACAATATACCATGAAATTGATAACAAATATGATAAAACCGTTGGATATCACTACCACTAAGCAATATAAAGGCACATTCTAGAACCGACTGATGAATCCTCTCAAGGGAAGATTTCTATTGAGACGACTTGTAGTCATGATCGATCTTATGAGCAATTGTGATGAATTGGAAACGCAAGTATGACATAGATATTATGAAAAACTCGTAAGAAAAACATTTTCGATGGCTGCTTTGAAACACATAATAATATCGACGTATCGATTAAATGCAATATGAATGATCGGTAATCGTTAAACTGAGGTGAACTCTTAGTGAGTGACAATCAAACCCCAGCTTCAACCGCACAATTTCCAAGAATGAGGTGGTGAGAAAAAAAGAATTATACGTCTCACTACGTAATAGTCATACAAACTGCCGTCCACTGATATTACTCTAACGAAATAGGAAAACGAACAAATCAGCGCCAAAGTGTGAATGATGGGACTGCACAGCTTCCTAGTAATCTCAATACCTTGATCAAAGCACATGAAATTCACGGAAAAACATAATTTACGAAAAAATTTGGTTAACTACTAGTAAACGAGAATAATCGCAAGCGCACCGCCTATTACTAGCCACATCTACAACAGTTTTAGAAACAACTAGATATCTATGCATGCATTTAAATAAACTAAAAACAAATATAACAACAAACACTAACTAAATTAAGCCTATTCCTAACAACTAATCTAATCTACACTACGTTCTAATACGCGGAAAACATTATCGTTACCGCTAAACAACTACTCACTACCACAACTATTCGAGACAAGTAACTGAACTTTGTTCAGAAAATGGCAAACTTGGGATCGATATCCAGTTCCTTCAAAAGCTTTTCAGCAAGGAAACGATCAATATTGAATGGCTCGAAATCCGGCGGCAGCTCTTTTCCTCGGCGATAAACCACTATCGTTGGATCGGTCTCCCCCGTTGGTGTTTCATGGAAAGATCGCCAAGCTGAAAAACTCGTTTGTACGGTCAGCCCACACATACAAAACATGACCAGGGAAAAAAATGAGTATAAAACCGAAAAAAGAAACTGAAACCTTGAGGCAATAAGTACGAAAATAATATATGTAAATAAATAATGTAAATACTAAATAATATGTAATATAATCAATAGAAGTTAAACTGTGCCCTAAAGGTACTCTTGTTTGGGGGTGGGGGGTCAGCTATCACTCCTGTAAGCCTTTTTTCTTGTTGAAGCCACAAAAGTCGAACAAACGAGTCACATCACCCTTTTTCTCCTCATCTTACACATTCATGTAATGATAATTTGCAGAAAGGCAATTCGGTTAGGTACTTTCTTCTGAGTCAGTTTAGTTAGCCTCATTTGTTTCCCTGTTAACATGTCCACTCGTTCATTTATTGGTGGATGACCACGAAATTTGCCCTCCACAACCACATGATTCCCTTGGTCTAGGGAAAAAATATTTAGTGTGGAAGACTTTCCATGCGACTAAAATCTAAAGGGCGACACGCTTTTGCTTATCAAGAACCAAAGCGTTGAATAGGATTGAACATAGTACAAAATCCAAAACAAAAGTACATGCGTCGCAAACAAGCGCAAGGAAATCAATCTCGCAAGGAATTTGGCTTCCAAAGTCCAAATCCCAGTCCAAAATGCGCGCCTGTTACTATAGCACCAGACGGATTCCTTCCCAAACAGTATTCACAACAAAAAACTGACATGGTTACAGCCGTTTGTTTGGTTTTCTACTGATAAGGAGGCGCCCAGAAGCGAGGCAGATGTATTGTGTTATTGACACTATGTATGAAAAAACATGGTCCGAGAAAGTGTTTTGAGCCTAGACGATTGTCACATTACGAAACGTAAACAGGTGTACCAACCACAAAAACAAAGATGAGGAACGACTGATCGTAAGAATGTGGTATATGAAAACATTGAGTAGATGAAAGTGTCATAGACATGGTAATAAACAGCGAAATCTATTTACGCTCTTTGATCAAAAAAACCGGAGGGCAAGTAGCAGGTGTTGTGTACTTTCATCTAATTTCTCTCAAAATGATGGGATAGCCAAATAAAAAAGAAAGACAGCTGTACGAATTCAAATGAATGAACTCACAATTATGTAGGAATTCGATTTGCTGTTCAATCAAAGGAGACGACGGCGTTGACGGAGGTGTGAGAGTCAACGGCGTATTGTTACGTTTCAGCTTTGATTTGTTGAAAACAGGTACCGAACTAAATGAAACGTATAAAGCAGTTAATCGGGAAAAAGTATTCGCGTTGGAT
This sequence comes from Haemonchus contortus, assembly GCA_000469685.2. Lineage (NCBI taxonomy): Eukaryota > Metazoa > Nematoda > Chromadorea > Rhabditida > Trichostrongylidae > Haemonchus > Haemonchus contortus. The sequence continues at coordinate 8,006,553 of LS997566.1, read as the reverse complement.
ACGCTAAAACGGAAGAGAACCAAAAAATCTACATCAAAGCAAAATAATCTCACAATCCCAGTTATACAAAGAAAACCTACACGGTACCTCTGCGGTGTCATCTCTTCCTGAACTAATAAAGATACCCATTATTTGAAGGATAGTCCCGTAAACCGTCAATCCATAAAACCAAGAGTTTCTGATGCATTCAGGAAGCATTTTTATTCTTGTAATCATTTCACAAGGCGCATGTCAAACTTACCGAACCCCTGTGGAGTATAAAAACCAGAAAGGTATCATTTCTTCGCGAAAATTTCGCTCTCAACTTGAGATCCAGTCCGGCCGTGACAAGTCCCTCTTTTCAATAGTGTGACCTTTTCACAATAAGAAAGAAGCAAACATAAAACCACCAAGGCCAAAATTCGACGATTGTGACAAAGTAGCGACGAATCAATGAGAACAGTGACAGAATAATAATTCCCGTACGGCTCCTTTTAACAAAGACTTCCAGATGCACAAGTGGAGTTAGTTCAGTAACTTGGGCAGAATAACAGTCAGAGAGGTTCTTTTAAACACTGCTGACAAAATAACGTCAATTAAGGTTGACTATAGCAACTTGTAAGCAGCACTTCATATATTATTAGTCAAAATTTTTGTCTGAGGTATCAGTCGTTCCGCTAATCGATAACGGCAACGGCTGCCTACTAAAAACCTTGCTCAAAAGTAGCGACCTTGTCAACTATTTGCATTCCTGACAGCCACAGACGCCGACGGGTCATTTATCATTCGTCGTTACTAAGATATGCAAATTGCTTCATTTACTTAGGCTCTCAGATGATCCCTGGATAAAAGACCGATTCAGCAACATCCGGATTCTATTAGAATGACAAAACCTTCGAACAGATTCAATCATCTGCAAATAAGGAACTATGACAACAGCTTATGTGAGAGTGTGTCGAACAAGTAACAGACTGGCAGCAACAGGAGCGGGGGAACGAGGGAAGAGTTTCCATTATTTAGGCCCGTAAGATTACATAGGCCTTAACTAAGATTTCGCCGTGAACAACAGTCTGATTTTTAAGAGAACAAGCTTTTAAGACAGCTTTCTTAAGACAAGACAAAATTCACGTAGAGAGACTGTACGTTTTCTTCAAAAAAAAAAGTCATCTTTCTTCGAAGAAAATGAGCAGTCTCTCTACGTAAATTTATGCTGCAAAAGGTGAAAAAATTGAATATCTTAATTTATCTGAATTGCAGAAAACTCACATCTCTGTTTGCAGCAGAAGTTGCTCGCGATCCTTTTTCGATGGTACTGAAACAAAATCTTACTTAAAGCCACTTTAGCAGTTTACAACCAGAAAACCTTTCTTCTTGTATGGACGTTATTAACCCGATCGATTTTGAACAATTTCTTTCAGTAAATGTACTATCATCATTGTACTCAACCGTCTTGTCCGAAAAGGACAATGTAGACATGAGCGCTCCTCACAGCGTTCCGGAATGTTCTCTGCCCTTTGATGATTTCAGACGGCAACCACCACACTATAGCGCAAAACCAAAAGTTCGTGTATCAGGTGGCGCAGGGAGAACTCGGCAGAAGTTTGGCAGAATTCGACTACTACAATCTCGATCCCTTTGGAACATTAAAGTTTACCTATAGGGTATGGGAAGCTGACTATGAGCATAACATTGACTTTCGCTGGAATGAGAAGGTTAAGATTTCACAACACTGATGTAGAGCTTTGACCCTCATCCTTCCTTGAGCGCCATTTTTTGATTAGGGCAATTCAATTCTATCATATGGAGTTCCTGAAGAATTTCACAAAGTGAGGTGTTTTCTCAAGTTGGCCCTAAATGGCGCCATGGTATGATGATAAGGACGCTAGCGCCACACCGAGTTACCTGGGGGGTACAGTCAAAGTTTTAATGGGAATCCAAGATGCCAGTGTTGTAGTAATCTCACAGTTTCGCCGCGCCTTCGATTTGTTGAAAATAGCGCTTGGGATCATAAATTTCCTGCTCCTGTCTGCGCTCTTCCACCACGACTGTTTCATTCCGGCCAATTCCGTTCTATGTCAAGTTCTTTCGCAAAGTCAATAGTTATCCACACTGATGAATATTCTCTTGGGTAATCAGAATCGCTTCATCGCCCACTCGAAGCCGGCTCGACTGTCGCCCCAGACTGGCTGTGGTCTAGCTGATAGCGTCAGGGACGCAGGCCACAATGAAGTGATACCCCTGACACTATTTCCAACATTGATATTAGTTAGCACCAAGTTTGAACACCACCACTCGGCAGACTCAAATTCAAACCCATCCCGAACAGCCCAATGCTAGCCATAAAATGAATAATGAAAACATCCTATGAAAGAATGTAGTTGGGTTGTTTATGACTGACCGACTATTCTGAGACTGATGCAATTTAATGACTGGCAGCAGTGTGATGAAATTGTGGACTCTTAGTACGGGCTCTCATTCCGTTTTACCCCAATAAGAGTATCAGATTGCATCGAACCCTTCTTCCTTTTATCAGACTAGGATAGGCATTTGGAAAATATCTTTGCCATCATGGTATAGTGAGAGGATTAATGTGAAAATATTTGAAAAGTGGTATACAAACCGAGTTTACATGCTTAAAAACGATCCTAAAGACATACTTTGGCGTTTTTCCAAGGCTTTTTGGAAAACGGGTGGACGTTGTTGATAGCTATACGTAGATCTTTGCTTATGTTGAATAGACGGAAGCGCAGTTCGTGAGACGGCTGAATGGCTGGCTTTGTACATCCTGAATTGATATGCTGGAGCAAAGGAATATAAACAAATGTTAATATTAGCCACGAAATGGAACGGCAAATAGATTCCCCGGGGTGAATGGGAAGTAAGTACTCAAATTACGTCGATATCTTCGAAACACGAGAACACAAACTGATAGTACACTTCTAGCTGATAGTACGGCACTGCAAACAACGAGCTGTAGAGGACCGCACGATCTGATGGGCGTGGCGATGGCGGCGCGGTTAAAGGTCGTTAATGTGTCAACTGTCGTGTCGTCACTTGGAAAGAATTTTTCAGCAGAGAAGAACTTAAACGCATAAAGACAAGGTCTACACGTAAACGGCTGCGTCGCAGCTTTCGCACTAGAGCACGTTATTTTACTAGTGGTGTGTGAACATCGCCGGCCGGCGCTCTTGATAAATAGGATTTCCTATTTCGTAACTAAGTACTACTAAGTACTCTCCTCACGTAATCTCCGTCTGCAGTCAATGGATTAGGTTACCCCTTTATAGGGAGAATTTACAATAATTTTCAAGCACTCTTTTTGATTTGGAAGACGGGAGGGTTCGTGGAGAACTATGCACCGATGGCAAAAAGAACGAGAAAGTTGGCCAAAGCCGTGCAATCGGAGGGCTCCAAGGAGTAGTAAAAACAGGGACTCCAACGAGATTACTACGACGGAACTGGCATGGAAGGGGTGACTGGACGTGGTTTCAGTCGCTGCGGCAACTTAAGAAAATGGTTGCATCAAATTAAAATTGCCCATAGTTGGACTCAATTGTCGTTATAGCCCACGACTAGTTATTTGAATTGCCAACGTGGGTATCCCTTGTGAGCGGTGTAGCTTCTGCTACGCTGCTAATACTCGTCCACCTTTGGGTGGGGCATACAGTGGACACTATCTTAGAGCCATTACTACGCCCTCTTCAACCCGTGTTTCGACCTGATAGCGCCAAGTATGGCATAATTGGATGCTCTAGGTCTATTCTCAAGGGGAATTTTGGGAAGCATTTTTCGTCAAACACTTTTTCAGATAACAAAGAAAGCCTATTAATAGAGGGAAAAGGAAAACAAGCAAATAACGGAAATCATTGGCAATACGAAACTAGGGCCCAATAATCCATCAGCGGAGGGTAACTAGTCAGCAGTCCTTGGAGAAACTATGTTCAAGAAAGAGTATAAAAACAGAGGCACACTACCAATATGGAGTCAGCAGCCACAGCAGCGAGCTGCTGCTCAGAGCGTCACCTCAGAATAATTGAGCGTGCCAGCATGTGGGGAAAGTACATAGTTACGAAATGAGGAACTTCGAGCTGTCTAGACAGCAGTATCGCCTTGTCAACACGCCATAAAATAAAGTGCTCCAGCGAGAAGGCCGCGACGCAAACGTTGACGCGTAGATTTTGTCAAATTTTGGCGTTCAAGTTCTCCTTTCGGCGTGTAAAGAGCACGGTGTGAATTTTCATATTCAGTTCTTTCATATTGAAGATGTCGACACCATCTACAAAGAAGGTATGATAGAAAAGATTCATTTCAAGCAGATCAACAATGTGTCTCCATTATATTAACGGTATAATGCTGTTTTCTTCGATTTTTTTGTTCATTATGTTTATGCTCGTGAATTGCTGATTTGGTTGCGTTTAGTTGTAGTTGTGATTGTACATTAAAGGATTCTTTTATAGTCGTCCGCCGAGGAAGAGTTGGAAAAACAGTATCGCGATTACAAAGCTCAATTTGATCAATGGAAAGAGAAGAACAAGTAGGTGTTTTGATTTGTATGTACTTACTGGTTAGATATCCAGGCATCTGACAATGTCGTGGGAGATATTGTTGAATGTTTATCTGTCTGGGTTAACACCATTTTCTCAAAAAAAAAAACTCCTAAACGAAGCTGCGCTAGGTTTGCACCCATAAAAAGATCTGTTGTGATACAGCGCAGTTGTTAGCCCACCAACCTTCAACTGCGAATTCCGGGTACCCTCTTCATTTAAGAACGACTTATTGAACTTTGGAACCAAACAAACTATATATTGGTGATGAAGCTCTAAGGTGGGCGAAAAAGTAATGCCAACGTTCCTATGTTCTCGAACCTTTTCTGCTTATGATACCATATTTGTTTATAACAGCAATTTCGCTTCTTCAAACTGTCCCTTACCACTTAGACTATCTCCATTTGGACAACCCAAAAGCAGTAAATCCTGTCGAAATAGCTCTAGCTTTGAGGAAAGTCTTCCAAGTGAGCGAAGCAGGACCATTAAATTTTTGGTCCTGTTGATTTGCTCGGTGTCATAATTTTTACCCAAGGGGGGATTACAAGGGGATGCTGAAGAATTGCAATATCAAATGCTTGCTGTTGAAAAACGTTCAGTACGGTTTCAAATTGGAAGTAAATCATAATATCTGAAAAAGCTATATGTTTATGTTTTTCAGAAGTTCTATTGGTACCGATGCTTACGATGCCTATGTGAAGCAGTTCCAAGAATGGGAGAAAGACGTGGAAAAACGCAGGAAGTCGCTGAGAGAAAAGGTACTTCATCTAAGCTCTCTCTCTTTCAATTTACTATCTTTTCACAAACAAACTGGTGTGTGAGGGGTACGACTGGCAACTGTGCGCAGGTTTTTTTCTTCTCAGATTCGATACTCTCCAATAATTCTCAAGTGACACGAGCTCAGAGCCCTCCCCGACTCATTGCGCATTGTACAGCACGACACTTTTCACTCACTCTCTTTTCACTTTCTTCACTAAAGTGTCAGTTGTAGATTTTTTGCTGCAATGTTTCTTAGCCGCCCTTGTTGCGTTATTTCCTGAGTGCACCTCTTCTAGTTGACGAGATCGCAGTAGGGGAACTGTCCCTGCGTTCCTACTTACTATCAGTTTATGGAACCTGATTGTGCTCTTAATCTAGTGGTTTTGTCCATTGAAAATGAACTCAAACATCCGTAAGAAATACAGTTTTTGTGTGAGAAAATCGGATTTACTTAGTGAGACTGTCTATCAGGGGCTGCTGTTTGATTCCAAGGTTCTTGATCTCTCGTACATAGCAATATTTAAGGCAGAACGAGAGGCAAATGAATTACGAGCACAAAAGGAAGAGGAAGAAAAGGCCAAACGAATACAGGAAGCCAAAGAAGGTGATCGGTGCTTTTCTTCGCTAATGGTGTTATTTCGTGCCCATTGTCCATTGTTTGTATTATCCCTCTTTCCTTGCAAAAAACCGCCAGGCAAACCATTGCAAGAGATCGAAAATTAGGTTTTCGTATCTCGATGAACGGTGATGTTGAGCTGAAAAAACAAGAAAGGAGCGCGTCACTTGTGAATCAATCGTGCAAGGAAAAGAGACAGAGAAAAACAGCGAGTGATGGAATAGTTTGATAACGCAATTTAACACAATGGAACCATGTTCTTTTGGGTTGTGAATAGTTCAAGCCGAATACATGCAGTGGAAATCGCAGTGACAGCGCTAGGGTTGACAGGAGTGAAGGGGAGATGAGATTTGTTAAGGAATGCAGAAAGAATGAAAAGAGTGAAAGACTTCCTGGAAGAAGGGAAACTGAAATATACAAGTAGGTGACGAATATAGTTGGATTTCTGCCTGATTAATCGAGATTAACCGCGAAACCTCATTTACCCTTCTTTTCTCTCACCTATTTAAAGAACCTTCGAAGGATAGTTTCAATAGAGTTACAGTCATGAAACCATCGCCGTAATGGTAGTCATGCTAAAACATTTCCTTGATTTTCAGCAGAAGCAGCAGCAGCATATGCACAATCTCAGCAGGCGTATATAGCTCACCATCAGGCTGCATTAGAACAGGAACACCAACGATTACAGGTAATCCTGCAGAAGAATTTGTTTTATTCTAAGAGTTCGTCATCTTTCTGATAGATTGGAGCTCTGAAGGAGCAATCTATAACTCTTTCTTGTGTTCATTAATCGGTGCGACTCCTGTTGTTTCGTAGCTTCATATAGGCACAGCAACAAGCTGCACAATTGGCTGCTCAAGTTGTGGTTCAACAGCAGCCGCCATTTGCAAATCCGCCCCAACATGTTACCCAGCTGACTGCTCAGGTTCCGCAAGGTAATAGACCACTGCTTATTTCTGATTAGAACTTGTTTTATGCGACAGATTAGTCTTCGTCAAAAACCTTTTTTTAGCCGCTATCATATTTCATATCATATTTCACTAATTACAGGTGACTTGAATGCAGAAAACGTTTTCAAAGAAATGGTAAATGTTGTAATGGGAGGAGCAGCTGCCGCGCTAGGGACAAGTCAGTAAATGTTTAATTCAAAATCTGTGTTGATGTTCTTATATAGCTAGCGTGAATGACAAATTCAACTGATTCATGATGGTTTAGCTGTCACACAACAACCTCCTCCATCCATGCCTGGAGCGCCTGGGCCAGCTGGGCCGCCGCCACAACTCTGGGGCAACACAAAAGTGACCTATGACATGAAGGTAATACTAAGCCTCGCTTGTTTCCATTTGCAGATATGAGCTTAGCAATTCTGTTGACTCTTGTACTCCTTGGAAGGAAAGCCGTGAAATAGAGAGAGCGGAAAAGGTAGAAATTGTCCCGGGGAATTCATGGTTGGTTTTAGTTGAATGATCAGCTGAGACAGATACGTAGGTTATGGTTGGATATAGGAGGAGACTAGGAAAACGATGAAATTGGGAGATTCATAAAGAACAGTATGCATGCTGGAATGTTGCATAGGTGGATAGTGTAAAGTAAATGAACAGGCATATAGGAAAAAGAATTCGAAAAAGAAGACGCAAAGACGGGAAGCAAAGGTGAAATCTGAAAAATACGACAAGGGCAAGAAGGATGGTGGGATAGGAGTGATCGTGACGGGACAGAAACCTAAGAAGCAGTGAAGATACGCACTAACGATACGAAGTTCGTCAGCTCATGAAGTGGAGTTTTGAGGGCGAAAGAGTGACCAAGAACAACGAAGATCAGAAAAGGGAAGCTGTCAACTCAAATACTTCTGGGTAACAAATAAATAAGTATCATAATCACTCGCGCACTATTTGCTACTCGCAAAAATTCTGGGAAAAAAAGTTCTTCAGAAACCCTTATCGGCTATTTAGGACCCACTGTTTCTCAGATGGGGAGCTCGAGCGGCACCCGCACATAATCCACCTTGTATCAGGCCGCCCATGGTGAGAACTCTTTTGTTTCCGTTGACTTTTTTAATAGCCTGTTCAGCTTCGTTTCAGCCTGTTGGACCTTGTTGGATGTTAGAAAATGCGCTCAGGGAGAATAAATTGGCAGTGGCTCCTGGTCCAAACCTTCCTCCGCCGATATTCATTCAGCCACCCCCAGTAATCTGATGTTTCTTGCCTTCGCAGCGAATTAGCCAATGCCACGTTTGTGAAAAGATTTCGGAAGGGTACTGTAAGTGTTGATTTTGAACAAAATTTATTTGTTTACTAGCGAAGGTTTCGGTTGTTCTAGGACTGTTGACCCTGCAGTTTAGTTCTTTTGCTGTTCGTTTATTGCAGCGAAATTTGCTGGTTGCAGTGGTCTCACTTTGTATATATTGTTCGTTATAAGTTGCGTTCAGCATTCATAGAAAGTAACAGAGAAAGAGCGGTCGTTATATTCTCTTTGTTTGATACTGTCTCATTACGATTTCCCCTAATGATTTGTTGTGAATTGTAAATACAATGTTTTTCCCAATCATTATCAGTTACTCACCTCGCCAATGACCTACGCTTTCATTTCCTAGACGTTGTTGCAGCAAAATGGTGGACATAAATCTAGAATTTCCCCAGTTTCCGAAGTCATTCAGCGATTTTTCAATCAAACCTGATGAAGTGGAGGTGGTGCTTTTCTTCTTTTCAATAAGTACAGCTTCGAAATTATAGTTACTGAAAATCCCTGAATAACGGTAAGCTAAGGACTGTATCAATGCTTAAGTTTTAGTTCAAGAGAGAAATGTGGTCACCCTTTCCTTGAAAACCTTTGATAGTACAGATAAGTGACGAAAAAAAAGAATGGAACCTGTATTTAGGTAAATGGAAATAATTGGGAGACATCTTTGACCTTACAAAACACGTCACAGTGTGGAATACTGTTTAAGGTGAGCTATGGTCACTGTAAATGTCATGCTTCGTCAGGATGTTAAGTTATATCGCGCTGTTTGTAGTTGAATTGCATGATTTGCAAAAAAAACGTGGTCCGCAGTTCGAATCCCCGATCTATACCTACTCAATCAAACCAAGCCTTCCATCCCCCCGGGGTCGGTTAGTGGGACCACTTTTGTCTGAAAGGAAGAAGTACTGATTTGTTCATCGGCTGGCCAACAGAAGTCATTGTTTAGGCCACATACGCCACTACTATGTTGGATGAATGTCGAATGCGGGGCGCATCTCAAAAAGGACTTAATTAACGCCATGGGCTTCATCATTTCATATTACATCAATTCAAGAAGAAATGGGTTTTCCCGAGAATCTTTCGGACCCCCTTATGTTTCTAGAATAAGCTTCGGTGACGTAATCTGGTTTTCCTGTTGGAAGCCAAATTAGTTATTTTACGAATACTTCCTCTTTTTTTTGCTAAAACTAAGAATTGGAAGATCCATCACAGAAATGGAATAAATAATGGGTTTACGTAGTTCATATAGACCTAGCGTGATAAGGTTCCGAGATCTCTTCAGTGTAATCCGGAAAGGAAACTATTCTCCATCTGGTTTACAAGAGAATTCAAGGAGTATAATACTATAAAAAACGCAAAGCATGCCTGAGTTCGGAATAAAAAAATGGAATCGTCATGTAAGGTTAGAAAGTAACCTTAGAAATCACCAAGTGAGGTCTTAATAATTTTGGGAATGTCTACGCTTGGTGAGTAATGATCCTGAATATGAAACATAAAAAAATAACTATGTATTGGTCTCTACAGATCAATATTTCTATCATCATCAAAGTGGTCCTAATAGTACAACCTTTGGCCCTTGAGCTGAACGCTGTCTCAGCGACGGGGCCCAGAGGAAGTTTTGGTTTGAGGTGGTAGCGGTATGGTGTTAAGGTCACACGCCACTCACCAGTGGAGCGGCTTTTGATGGCGTGGTCGTATGTTATATGCCAAGCACAAAAAGAAAATCCTCAGTAAATATGAAAAGGAAATCCTTGCGAACATAAAAGTAAGGTTTTCTTATTTTCTCAGGTGAAATGCACATCGAACGAGAGAATAGAGATTGATGACTGTGCTGACATACTTTGTCCGGGTAATGAGGTGCAGGTGCGTTGAGATACTTCGAAAAAAAATTATGAAATTAGAGAAAATGAGAATCTATCTGTAATACATCATTAGTATGACCGCGTCACGAATTTTATAACGCTGAACTCGTCGGATGCCGTATTTTGCATTCAAGTTGTTGTCGAGCCATGTTGAACGTCTTCCGTTCTTGGACTATACCTCTGCTCAAATGGCTATCGTCTTCGCTAATGAGCATGAAGTAACTCGCTGTTGTCGTATTTCCAAAACTATCTCTATCATCGTAACAATTGCCATGAGCAGGCAAATTAGTGTAAAATCAAATGGACTGCTTTGAGGAATCAACTGGAATTACGTACTGCATCCACGTCCTTCATGAATAGTGAAGACAGCTGGATGTATTGATGATCTCTAGAGTGTCCAGAGGTTGCCAGATAATGTAAAAGCTCGTGGTAGTAGGCTTTGTTGATTAGGGAGGTTCTTTGAATTTAATATTGCCGTGCTGCATTTGCAACACTTCGAGGGATTCTAGTAATTCTTGAAAAATTCGGAAATACCAATTACACGGATAGGGCAGTCAGTAGTCAACACTGTAGCTGCGTTACCCACTGTTATGATTTGATTATTGATGGAAAGCATAATATATCGATTCGCATTCGAGGCATGTCCTGATAATTCATATGTTTTATTTTATCAGAAGCAACGGTAGCATTTACAGTGCTTCACATTATAGCACACATCTTGGGCCACAATGACCTAGTTTTTGATGCGATGACCGCGTGGGCGCCTTCTGAGCCTTACTTGATAAATGGTTACCTCACAATCACAATAGTTCTCCATCGCATAATTTTAGATGATCGTCCAGTTTGTCTAGAAGTTATTCTAGTAAGACTGAAAAGAAGAAGCTTGGATGTTCAGAAAGTCTAGGCAGGAGAAATCCATTACCATTAAGATGGTAGGAGTAAGATCGGATTGGTCAGTGCCTTTCGAAGTCGGACGCCATCCCTCGCTACACATTTTCATTCTTTTATGGATTTCGCATCATGTTAATCAATTCGAAAGCTGTAGCCCATAAAGGACATCTCTTGTTCCATGCATAACTTCATTTTTCATTAAGATATTACTATATCCTTTACCAATTTGACTGCTTAATCTTCATCTTTCCTTGAAAGGACTTAATTTAGGTCCCATTCAGAAAGAAAGGCGATTCATCTGCTCATGATGAATTAATGGTTCTTTATTGTCTAGTTGGAAAACAATGGATGAATGAAAATAGCAGCGCCTTCAGGTGGTTTATACTTATCACGTCCGCTCAACGATAAGTTTTGATGATATGATTCAATAGAACGTGCGCTCCCACTGAATACTTCTGCAATGTGGGCGGGTTTCTTGGGGGACGGTACATTCGTGCGATTCGGGCTGCGCGCGGCAAATTGCGCGGCGAAATTCGTGGTGGTTGAGACGACTCTGGCGCCTATTATTGGGGCACAAACTTGAAGTAGAGTTGATTAGTAAGGTCAGCTGATCCTGCTCATTTACTCTACTCCAGATTTGGGCCCCAATAATAGCCTCCAGAGTCGTTTCAACCACCACGAATTTCGCCGCGCAATTTGCCGCGCGCAGCCCGAATCGCACGAATGTACACATACCCGGGAACGGTATCTTAGCCTTCGTGTCATTAAACATACAGAGTGACACCTACTCTTTCTAAGTTGAAGAAGTTAGATAGCCTCTAGTCACTGGATTACAATGCTCAGAACCCATTGGAGAGTCTGAATGTAAAATCCGATGCCACCTATGCCATCCGAATCACCAGATCAACTCACAAGAAATTGAATTTTCTATGGGTCGGGGAGTAGGGTTGGGACAATCACTAGATCGTGGTTTTGTTGTTATGTAATTTTTTGGGGAGCATTTTTTGTCTTTGTTCCCATTAAAAGCTAAATGCATGGCGTATCTTCTGCTCGTACATCGACTCAGAGTTTTTCTTCTAAAATGCTTTATAAATTCTATGGTTTCCGTTGATAGTCTATTTCATGAAAGCAAAAATATTGTACTACCGTCCATACCACTTGAAGCTTTTTTGAAGATGTTGGGAACGAGTGAAGAAACAAGATGTGAAGATCAAACGAAAAATTATTAAAATCATTCAGAAATAATTAAAACGCCGACAAGCCGTTTATTAACGGATTTATCGTTGTGCAGCGACAGAACTGTTCATAAATGAATGAATCGTATGTGTTTGTGACGTGTTTATATGAACATGGCGACTAAATTAAAGAGAATATGGCATGAACAACGAGTGAAGCGGAAGCAGCGACGGCAATCGTCTACATCCTTTGAGAATTATTCCTCCACAGCGACTCATTTCCTTCGTCGTCCAAATGCCATCATCGAGCGCTCAAATTCGTCCCTTTTCCCGAATGATAACATCTCCCGATCGAATTCCGAACCACGTTTACCAAATGACAGGAATTCGCGTTCGAACTGAAATGTTCATTTGTCAATCACATGTGGTACATTATAGGAGCTGAGGTCGGGCATGTATGGGTCATGAAGCGCCCTTCGCGTCCACTCCAAAAAAAGCAGGGTGTCTCTCACTAGCTCTTTGAGTTATACTGAGCCGTTTTAACTTTTAAATCAGCATGCAGGGTCTTCACACTACAAGCCAGTAACCTTGTTTCGACACAACCAGATGGCGCCTCCTTACCCGGCTGAGCCCATGCTGGAAATGGCTTTTCAGCCTCGCTCAAATAATCTTTGTGATCTGTGGGCGGAGGATGAGAAATCCAAGAATACAGTTTGGGGAAGGCTAGTTCAGGATGTGGCAGATGGCTATAAGTTTAACTGATTTGCTAAGCCAACAACTAGCCCCCCAGTGCACGAGCACATCGACACCATTTTCAGTCAGTAAGGCTTTCGCGACCACGGCGCGTCCCTGGGCATGACAAAGTAACCTCGCTGACCGCACTAGTTTTACCTGCCACTACGAACGTCGGTACTGATCACCAATGCACCAGGAACATGAATCTGCGCTAATTCCTTGAATGTTTCGATATTGCGATAATCTGGCCCTTGTGCTCCTGCTTTACTCCAGGAACGTGAGTTACTCCTGGATCACGAGTTCAATATTTTAGATACCTAAATCCTAATCCCACTACAATGTTAGCCTCCTCGTCATGGCCTGCGATTGCGTAACTGCGAAGGGAATTTCTTATATAGGAGATGGCCTCGTCGTGGTTCACCACCATTATTGAGCATGCCTAGGGGAATCGGATTCACTGGCGAATCTGGCGAAAGACGGACGTAGGGACGCAGGTAGTAGATGGCAGGCGAAGATCACGACCTACCACTGCGAAGACGGAACCGAACACAATAACGAACAAAACGAAGAAGGAGAACGGTGACGGCGAAGGCAAGACGACGGAGTGTGATGATGCAACTAAACCTTGCTCCATTTTGGTGCAGTTAGCGTGACAAAGAGAAATGCATTGGGGCGGGGGTTATTCGATGTGAGGACGGTGGAGCGTCTCATGCTGCACGAACAGTGTGGGACAACCATTGAGGATCGGATAAGGAAGTCATGGGCGTCACGATACAGGCGGCCGGTGAGGGTGCGGTGATGAAGGGATCCATCTATCAACCTCGTTGTCACAGCAGACCTGTTAATTTCATCAGTACCGAGATTTAGAAAGGGAGAGGGCTTTTTGGAACTAGTGGAGTTGAGTTCTGGGTGGAAAGGAGCACCACACAGAACAATGGATCATCTAGATGACTGACTGAATGATTAAGATCCTCTGAAATTTAATAATTTGCCCTTACCGGTGATCTCTTTCCAAAGCTCATCATTTCTCGTTCGAATCCTCCCGATCGCTTGCCGAACGCCATCATATCTCGTTCAAACTGAAAAAACCAATTTCATTCTCTCGTTCCAGATGAACTAGGAGGTTTTTGATTCTCATAAAGGCGATGCAGCATTCTTAACGACTGCGCTGTGTTCGCATTTTCTCGTCAATCTTTGTGAGCAACCAGTTTAACGGGGCTGTTAGAGCTGGCTGAAGTTCGTGCATCTACAAACTGATTTTCAAGCAAAAATCTGAGCTCAGCGAAAGCGTGATGGGGCAAGTGGAAGCTTTAAATTTCGCAAAAAGAAAGTCACGGCATGACGGTAGGTGACTAGCTTCTTTCGCCATTCTCTTTTGAGTCTTCGGATTTTTTTGAAGGAGCTGAAACTTACCGCAGGACCACCATAAGCAACTAGGCGACCATTTCCATATGCTCGTTTACCAAAGTGCATAATATCACGTGAGAAATCGTTTCGTTTCTCATTTTCGCCACCGTCGGAAACTAAAAGAAATGACGTCATGAAAAAAAACTACAGTAGGACAGCTAGAGTTTGAACGTACGGTACTGTGTAGAGGCGACAGTAACTGTCACGGCTAGGCAAACGAGGGACCAAGGAGGCATCATCATCTGAAACCTGAATGATTTAACTTTCAAAAACAACAGCAGCAACACAAAGACGACGACGGCAACCCACGGACGGCGAAGCATGAAAAGTCTGAGGACAGCGAAGAAAGTGCGATTCTTGAAATATTGGAGGCGGAAAGTGCCTACGAAATAAAAACGTTCTCGTATAAATTATTAAAATAACCTAGCTTCATTGTAGATGAACATCATAGATGAAATTACATGTATGTACGACAAGCCAGCATCTATGGCGGATGCTATATTGTTCGATTTTCATTAGGTTTTTTGAACTGACGAGATGTCGGAGCTCCTCTCTCTTTATTCGAAACCCAGATTTCAGTACCTACATTTCACGGGACAACAAAGCCACATGAATTGTAGGCTGCGTAAGGAATTTTCACCATTCCTTCGAAATCACCTGGAGAAAATATGGATCTCGAACTTCGGATCGCCAGTTTTTAATACGTCTTCAATATCATACTGCTGTATGTTTTTACACTGTTCCTTAAAGATGAGCCATGGTTTTGGACTTATTTCCGAATGACAGAGCGATTTGAGATGGACTACGACGTCTACAGTCGAAACCGAATCCAGTAGGGTTTCGTGCCACTGTAGTTCGGCTTCTCCTACTTAATCTCTTTTCCTGAGAAGGCAGGGGAAAGGGACGCTAGCTTGGCCTGGGCGCGGAGAGATCCGGAACTCGGCACCGTTTTGGTGGTATAAAAGGCTTGTCAAAGGACTATTCCACGAACGGAAAATGGGATGAGTACCGTGACTGTCATAATGAAGTCTTACTCTTCCAAATTAAGTTCCAAACAAGGTATGCGATCTGTTGGTTTTAAGTTTATTCCTATTTGATGACAGTTGCCGTTAGAGGTTGTTAAGGATTTAGAGCGTAACGGCTAAATTTAGAGTTGAGATGAGGATTGACATTAAAGATAAAAAAAAAACCTAGTTCTCAGGAAAAGCTGCTTCCCAAAGTGATTGATGGGAGGAGAAGGGAGAACGCTGAAGCATGCTCTTTGCTGTTCACTTCTCTATACCAGGTTTGCTGTTAAGTGTGTAGTGTAACTATACTGTATATGCTGCCTACTGTATGCTACAAAGTTTTCTAAATCATCCATTCGCAAAGTTTCCCGATGTTGTGACTGTACTTCATTCCCAAAAATACTTTGAACTTCATACGGCATGGGACTTCTCAGCTTCCGTACACCACGTCTTTCTCGGAGAAGTTTTTTTGGGGCTAAAACATGGCAGAGAATGCTGTGCAGATACGATTACAAGGTAAAGTTATTTACGCCAGAAAAGTTTCACCTCTAGAGAAGTGACTTAGTACTGATCGAAAACTCGTCCACCTGTGATAGCAGTTTATCAGAGGGTTATCAGGTCCCTACTGAAGTGAATTAGCACGGAGTTAAATGAGCTGAAAAAGAGGTAGGCCTACAAGCTAAACAGCAAATTATTTTTTCCGGTGATAATTTTTTTCCTATTTTTGGTCATTAATTCATTCGGTCATTTCCGTTATGAACAAATGTTTGTGGTGCTCTTATTTCAGTTGATCAAAAAGGCGCTTCTGGTAGCCTTGGACTACGCTAGGTATGTAGCCTTTGGTTACGAAAAGACAGCATGCGCAGCGCTGGCTTCTCCTGATATACACTAGGTTCCAGACATTCGTTTAGAACAGCAGGGGTACCTGAATGGAGCCTGCTTAACCCTGATCACACTAAACCCTCTGCAAAAAAATCTGAAAAGTGGCCCTAGCCCTCTGAAAACGAACATTTACTCGTATCTGTTGCAATTTCGCGAGAGGGACGAATGGAGACGCTCCTATCGCCCGCTTAAAGGGATCTATGATGAGCGGGACGACAGTAAAGGTGACCTCTTTCGGACAACACGGGTGATCCCTTCGCAAGACCAATCCCACCAGTACCAGAAGGAATATAACCACGTCTGGTTTTTATTTCTTTAAACTCTTTGAGTGCAAACCCACTTTAGACAGAAAATTTCAAAAAGTTGAAAAGTTGTGTCGGGAGGGCAGGAGCGCTGATTGACGTCACATAATTTGTTTTTTCCTTATCTTTAAACTCTGTTATGGTTCACGATGTCAAACAACATTTGACGGGCCTCCGCGTACTCCAATGAACCAGTCTTTTTCCATGGAAGGGAGGGAGCGTATAAAAAACCCAAGGAAAAGTTTTAAAAACTTAAAATTTTGACAGATAATTTCACCCGTAGATAAATTGCCTACAACTCTTAGGTAACTCACCTACGAATTACCCATATTTGTGATCTTAAAGAAGTTTATAAACCGCTAATTTTGTCAGCATTTTGTCCTGAATCCGCTTGTTTACCGTACAGATCGTTTAGCTGTCGGCTATTTGCTTGGCTAATTGCTCTTGGGTTCTTTAGTTACCTCTCCAACACTTTAGAGAGGTAATGCTGTGAAATCAATGTGACCAGAGTCTGAAGTCCGTCAGTCAAAGTAGCAACCCTTGGTACATTGCCGTTCCACTCTATGATACTGTGGAATTCGCCGCTGGAACAACTGTTCCATAAGTCCGCATTGCGACCGCGCGCAACCCTTGTAAATTAGTTCTACACCTTATTCCTCCGGTTTGTATAAACCCTAACGAGGGCAGTAGGAGTCTTTATACATCCGAGATAATTGAATTTGTAGGAAGTATCGATAGGAGCCGAGTGATGGTTTTATCGTCAATCAAAACCCAAATTTACTAGATTTTTTCATTCATTTTTACTGAGTGGTGATAGTGGAAGTACGAAGTTGGGGTAGAAAGTGTTTTATCACCCACAAGAACTTATGACCGAGTGAAGGGCTAATCCTGCTGGGGATCAGGGGTCTGTAGTCTCTCCGATACCGAAACAGACGAAGGACATTGCCTAGCACACCAACTGCCTGCCGTAGCACTCAGTTCATGAAAGGTGGACGTTCAGAAGCCATGTTGGTGTTCAACGGAAGACAAATTTGTGGCGCAAAGCTGAAAGCGGCTAAACACCTCCGCACTTCCGTTCTCTTTTCAGCTCACTTTTATTTCAATGATCCAAGTTTGACGTCAACTAAATAAGCTGTTTGTACTAGGTATGAACTTGTATATTTTGCAGTTCATTGCGCAAATGTGGGAGAAGGTCATGGGAAATCGAACCTCAGGTTGTACCTTTAGTGGCGGGCTAGGAGCGTAAAAAGCGTAGAATTTCCTGGGCAACATTCTAATCGGAAAAATGTAAGAAATATTTTTTGAAGTAAAAGGCAAGGTGCCTTACGGGGTTCCGCACAGCAGATTCGCTTAACTTCTGACTGCTTGGAGCACAGTGGTGAGCATCAATATTTCTATAATTTCAGATAGGAGTCGAATACGTAGCGTATCCCAGAGTGGATGCAAAACGCCATTCATTTCTTTTTTTGTTAGGATAAGATCTTGTGATGTTGACCAATGGGTTTTGAGGCCCGCTCCCATATGAATTGCAATATGTACCATGCATAAAGGAGAAGGGGCAGCTCCACGTGGAGCTCCAACACGCACACGATCAGTAGATAGATTTCGGATCGATACTCGCCCAGGCCAATCAAACCTTGCATTCCCTCGAATCCGCCATTTGGCACCACACTAGTTTGTGATAATAAAAGCCTGACTAGCACGTATAAGCCGAAGCCGCATTTAGAGCAGCACCACGGTTCTGAATGGAAGCCGATGGAAGGTGTGCATCTCAAGAATGGGGTTGACCAACACCAAGGATTCTAGCCATCGCTCATAGAGGGATGCAGTTTCCAACACATATAAATGACAGTTTTAGATTAATTATTATTTACGTCTGTCTGTGACGTAGAATAGGTTTAGTGCGTCACATAATCGAGCTCCACATCAACAATCTGCGAAGTACATGTTGTTTTCAACCATTGATGCCTGAGAAGGAGATCAAGGAGACCAGTAATAGCTCGTGAAAAAGAGCAGGAGGCAAACTTCAGGATTGGACAATCCCGTTTCGGGATGAGCATACGCATTCGCTTCTCATTCAGAATCGTGGTAGCAGTTGTAGGTGTATTTGACTCTCCTCCCCCTCCCCTTTCGGACCCTTAGACAGTTTTATGGTGTCAGCTAATAATGCTGTGGATAGAGGGCCTTGTTGGCAACATTTTGTAGAAGCGAGCCCACGCTATACCACTCCACTCGGATATTCGACCATCACGCAAACTCAACCCTCCCACACACGCAGCATAGGTGAGGAGAGAGAAGATGTGTAACTGAAGCTCAGAAAGTGGTACGAGATTTAAAACGAGATAGCGCCACCATCTCACGCATTGTATGCATGATCGAAAATCATTTCACGTTCGACTACACTGAAGCTAACCAGGCCCATTAGGGTTTCCATAGGGTTGCCCACATGGTCCGAGACTTCTAGATGGTAAGATACCAACCTGAAGAAGAATCAAAACAGAGGCTTTTATATCAGTAGATGAAGTGGGCATATAGAATAGCATCAGGATACTAGTAAGAAATCTGGTGCACGGCACATCAGAAAACAAAATCTGTAGACATTGAGAGCTTCGACTTCTGTCTGCTCAACTTATAGACATCACCCATTAGGAGGTATTAGGTAGTAGTAGGCAGTCCAGATAGAAGAATACTAAAGTCAAGTTGACTATAAGCTTCAATAAAGCATGGGGCGGAATAGCGCTGGAGCAAAGGGTGCTGAGGTGCACTAAGGGAGCCTACCCAAGTGAAGCAGATCTACCATCCGTTCAGTTCGCTTATGTAGAAAATAACTTGCTTGGAACGCTATAGTGAGCAACTTGAATGTTTTCACGATTTTAGGTAGAAGTCGAATACGCGGCATATCTCAAAGTGGATTGTTGGCTCCACTCCGCTCGATTTGCTTTTTGACGATAGATCTTTCAATGCTGATCAAACTGTTCAGGAATGCGTCTCACATTCAGCCTCGATTTGGAATTGAAATAGCGTTTGAATGCCTATATAAGAAAGACTATGATAGACAGCAGATGTACAAGTCAGTGCTTCGGTCCTCCCAGACGAAGCTAGTACCAACTAACTATTATAACTTTGAAGGGACGGGCTGACCTGGGCTTGTATCGGAAATTCGATCCTCTGACCAGCCCGTTCTGCGTCACCTCAACTTTTTGCTATTATAATTATACTTTTAAAATTCAAAAATTATTTAAAAGATGTTGTGAAAAGGAATGCGGAGAAAATGTAGATGAGGCCATGAAGTGCCTCATAAAGGTTGCCAAGCGATGCTGTCAGTAATGATTTTGATGTGTCTATGGAATAAAATCTATTGAGTGCAAGCCGCTATAAGAGTTTGAGGCAAGGGGAGATTAGAAAAAACAAAAATTGGCAGGAAACAATGGAGTTTTTTTGAACAGATGACTAGAACGGAACATGAAAGCTACGTAGACATTGGGGGCGAGAAAGGGGAAGTGTTGCTATGACAGGTACGGATATGATAATTAGTGTTATGATGACGACGATAGCCAATGAAATGGATGAGCCGGAACTTTGGGAAGGGCAAAGATTTGTCGGAAATCCGCTTAGTCTACGCTCAAAGATATTCCACGACGGTTCAGAATCTGTTGCAGGAGGAAGAAGTGTAAGAGGGTGTGGCACAGAGGGTCTAAATTTCCTTCTTTGAAGAAGATCAGTTTCCATGTACGTAAGTCCAAGAAAATCACACGGCCACTGCTCCGGAAGTTCGACGGGGCTCCAAGAGAAGAGTCATACTGTTCTAGGGGAAGACAAGTATATACTACTGAACTCCAGAAACTTTCCAACTCCTTACGAATTTGGCGTGGATTACTGTATCTGAATAACCAACTTCTAGATGTATTAATGTGTATGCTTGCCTTATCACTAATGCTATTTTGGAATGTGACAGACCGGTACCATACTGGATGATCACTAAAGATCCAGCCAGTTAACAAGTCGAGAAGGTATAGGTATGGAACACGATAATGATGGAGTAACCCCATGGCCCAATGCTGCTGCGATGGGAACCGTAATAAATGAAATGGATTTTTAGAAGACTTTCTTTAAAGTACTGTTGCTGTTTATTAAGATCAGGTGAGCCGGACACGTAATGCGATATGGTGATGAGCGTTGAACTAGGGCGGTTACTGACCGGATCCCCCGGGACGTCAAACGAACTCCAGGACGGCCGTCAACGAGATAGTCAGACTTCTTCATGGAAGCCCTGAACGAAAGGCATGTTGAACCTCGTGACCCTGAATCGAGAACGATTCACTGAACCACTCTGGCTCGTGACAGGAACGAATGGAGACGTTACTGGCGCCCACTCGAGGAAGTCGATGATCAACGGGACGACAGGTGATACAGGTAATACTGTTACTTTCTGAAGACTGGTGGTGTTAAAATAAACAATGCCATGCAACTAGCAGTCACTTGAGAAAGCCCACTCGCCGCAACCGCTACACATTTCACCATTCATGTCGAATTAGTGCTACTCTAAAGGATTTTCTGATGAATCAGATCCGTTCATAGAAAGATTCTTGGTCCCAAATAACTATGTAGATACGATCTCTTTCGATTTGTATCTTGATGAAAACGATCGAACCCGGGTGGCGATCTGGCCCTCTCCTTTCACCCTATTGAAATCCTGAACGCCATTCCAGTTAATTACTCATCCGTTGCTTGTCGAAAGGCTGATAAACATGTAAATATATTAAAAGTGACTTAAGGTCCGTGCAGTTTCGGAAGTGTCACGGAAGTGTCTCGTGTCCGAAAAAAGGCGGGTGTCGACTCGCTAGCGGGATGAAAGTTTTCTTTTGAATGGGCATGGTCGTTGTAATTGTGATGGAGGCTGTCCAGACAGCAGCTTGGTTATTTACTTATTTACTTATTTATTTGTTCAACCGCATGCAGTTTGTGTCATATAAAAACCAAAGCAGAAACTCTAGAGCAGTGGTTTTACCTCTGGAATTGAAACATGCAGACAGGATGGAAAAGAAGGAAAGGTTGAAGCTGAAAGATGAAAATTAAAGCCGCAGAGTCTATCGAGGAAGGAAAAAAGGAGAAAAAGAGATAAAAGGAATTATGAAGGCCGCATGAAGAGGCATTGAGAGGAATCGTGCTATGAATTTATCGTATATACAGAGAGCCTGCCTTTCCGGATGAGAAAAAAACGTTACCACGAATTCGCTGTCACCGGTCGAAAACGAATAGCTACAGTATTGGGGCTTGCTGACAACTCAGCCCAATACGAATGGACTCGTCCGAGAATTCGTAAGCTCACCATGCCCCGTTATGTGTCCCCATTCTCCGGATTTTTCCGTTCCCCCCCCCCCCCCTTACCAACGAATGACAGCTGCTCTACGGGATGAGGTAACATCGCTTGGGATGGGTTAGCTATTTCGCTGGACCCCAACGAATTCAACTAGGTCTTGAAGAGCAAAGTCTTCAGAAAATGAACTTTTTCGACTGGTAGGAGAATGAGCGATTTTTTCTGGGTGCAGCGTTCCCAACGCTTAACTTCCTCTTGACGGAAGCCCAATTTTGGGAAAAAAGTTGCGTATCTAGGCGGCCGGTTGGTTCCTACTCGCTAGATAGTAGAGCCTACATGGTTTTCTACACCATAGTGCAACATTATGTAATTTTTCTAGAGAGAAGCAGAAATTACCGGCATTTTTGAGGGATCGGAAGAACGATGCGACAAAGCCGACTATTTTGGGAGGCGTCGTTCGAGAAGAGATAGGGAAAAGCGACAAGTTGTCATTCATCGCCAAAAGTCTTCCAAGAGAGTCGAAATTGTGCTCACTCGTAATGTGCTTAGACTAAGTTTTGATAGGCTATTTCTAAGTACAGAATAAGTGTGAAAGCCTACTAGTGAAGTTGAAAAGGGAACCCCTCCCAATAGAATTTCTCTTGAAAATTCAAAGCGACTTTTCAGAACCTCTCGGAGACAGTTACTGGTTGGGAATGTGCTGAGCAGAAGGAGCCAAGCGTTCGAAGCCTCAGAAGGACTGCGCGCCTTCAACCTCCGAAGTGTTTCAGGCAAATACATGCACTTTTTCTCACGTTGAAAAAAATGCAAAATTGTGCAAAACTGCATGACATTGCACCGATGGGACGTAATGGAAAAGTTGCAGAGCTAGGCTCCCATGGTGAATTTCCCGAGAAGTGGAATGAGTGTTAAGGTTTTTACGGTCTGCAGGCCGGCTATTGCCCACGATGACTCCCACCACTGCTACCGCTGTTTAAGTATCGAATCCCTGCTAGGGAAACCATAAGAGCATAGCTTCTCGGTTGTCAGGTGATTGGAACATCTCCCAACCTGGTCGAAAGAACTCCACACCTCTAACGTTTCCTCAGAATTGGCCAGTTGGCATAGGGCACCTCGGAACCCTAACTCAATCATCAGATGGCTTATGGGATCAGAGATCTGTTCAGTTATTTTTTCAGCTCCGGAACAAAATTATGAAAGTTTCCTATTTCAGATTCAAGTTCTATTTTTGAACCAAAATAGCATCCATGACGTGAAAGTAATTTCCTTTAGAAAAGCCAGTGGGAAGCTAATTGATCCAAAAAAAGGATGCGGACTTCCTTGTCCTCCTACTTTTCTGGACTTTCCCTATCACAATAAGCTTAATCTGAATGATGAGGTTACACCTCGCTCGAAATTGTAAGTAATACTAAGGTAATGCGGTACCATTGCTTACAATTGAGCAGAAGAGATGTAGTTATGGTGGTAATTATCCTCTCTGAGCATACATAGGTGGAGCGGTGACAAGTGGCGCATTACCGAACTTATGGTCCAGAAATGAAGCCGCCCACTCTTGGTCAGGTCAACTATCATTCCCGAATCCCTGGAGAACGAATGGCTGCAGCCAGTCTGGTCTTGGAGGTTGAGATCGCCGATTTGTACATAGGCTAGTCGGCTCCTGTCAGTGTATGGGGCACTTACACATTCAATACACTTCTACAAATCTACATGAAGGCTGAGTGCAAGAGTGCATTCCAAAAACGGGATTGATTGGGAGCACTGAAAAAACTTTATCTTTTGCTTCCTCTCAAAAAGTGATACCCAAATATTTCCGTTACCCGAATTATACTACTTCTAATTAACTGTTATCTACACCAATAGAAGATAACTACGCTAGAAGACAAAAATATGGTGTCCAAGCATTGGAATGGTTGAACTTAACTCTGGCGAAGGGATACTATGCGGAAAAGATGAAAACTCGTGAGCCTTTTCATGTGAACACTGCTCTCCGGAGTTCTTTCAAGTGGAAATTTTGAGTTTCCTGTTTACATATATGACTTGACAGGTTACAATGCTCATTTTACTCTACTTCCTCAGCAATTTGAAGTTCCTGGAGCGATATGTTATGTTGCGGAAAGTATCTGCCAGAAAACTGGCAAAAGTCCGGACATCGGCCCCCTGGATTCTTCGGAAGCTCTCATGGGGTTCTACATGTATATGAGCCTTATCTATGTATGCGGTTACCCATGACATTTCCAGCTACCTCTCCCTTGCTTATATGCCCACATAATAATTGTCTATTCGAAATAATATTATTCAGAAGAAGACCGTCCAATTAAAATACATAGTTTAATATGTTATTAAGTATAAAGTGCTCTAATTTCATTATTTATTTTTATATTATTTTTAATGTTTTTTTTTATTTTGCTTTCATTTTTGTTATCCACCGAATCTCATAATACTTAATCGCGAAAATACTGAAAAAGATGTCAAGCTAAGAAAACTCTGGAAAAAGGCAAGAGATTGAGCTGGCGTTGGTGTGTTGGTATGTGTTGTTATGGCCAACAGTGGGTAAGTGGTAATACTGTTACGAGTTACGAGTAACTTAGTGATCTCATGCGAAAAACGTATCCGTCAAGAATACGCGACAGCCAAATTCAAACAACCAGCCGCTGGAATCAGCAGAAGCTAGGGGATGTGCAAATGCACCAGAGATCAGTCGGCTAGGATGCAAAAGATTAGAAGCATCACAGGTCAGATAGTATTACAAAGTAAACGAAGAGCTGTTTAGCGTCAGCCGGAAACGGCCTAAACGTCCGCTGTATCCTTCTTTACGATCACAGCCGGTCACATAGTGAACATTGTTCAGTGAAATAGGTTAGAGCCAGAAAGGGGAGATGACGTGAGAGGCTTTCAAGCAGTAAAAAACTTTTTACCGCTAAATAACTGAATGCAATGGCAACAAACGTTGTGGGCGGGCAGCTTTCCATGGGGGCTGTAAGGCTGGGAATAGGCTCCAGAAATCTGTTGAAAATTGCAAGAAAGTACTTATGGAGGCATCGTTGCAGGACCCTCTGCCATCTGCTGTACAATCCAAACTGTCTAGACGTCCGTGACAAATTTATTAATCACGGATGACGTTTTGTGAGGGTTGGAGTGACAAAACTTACTTTATTGTTTTCTGGTATGGATACGGTCCAGTCTGTTGCTGATTCCCTTCAAAGGTTTAGGATAGTACCAAAATATTGTCGGAAGGGGGAAGAGAGGGAGCTACAATAGAACCAGTGAAACCTCACTCTCAGGCCACTTCCTATCCGGGCAGCTACCCGTATGCCCTACCTGACGTAGTTGTTCACACCCCAGCTCTTTTTCCCATATTCAGCCGCGTTTGCACTTCTGCCTATGAACTCTCAAACCTTATGGGTGCCGGATCTTGGAGGATAAAATAGAGTGTGAAAAAAGCTCCGGCTTAATCTAACTAAATTGGGTGCTTCAAGATGGAAGGACTGTGATCTGAATCGGAATAGACATCCTTGGTGAACGACGAGCTCAGAGGACCTGAGCAGGTGGCTAATGGGTCTTTCGAGGAGAGCTGATCACATCGAACCTGCGAAAACAGTCGTATGCACGGCGCAATACGCAAATTGCCAAAAAATGTTACAAATAATCGAAGGCACATCATCTCACAGAGGGTGTGGCCCGGACCAGTGGTCAGTTCGTTTTATCGTGATTGGATTTGTCATTTAATGGCTGGTCAGTGGCTTTGGGAACTCACTCCTATAAAAGGCTTGAATAGCAATTAAAAGTAACTAGCAGTAAGTTGCGAAAAGTCGATCAATACAGCCGGAAAAATAGATGGCGATTGCTGAGAGGAATTCATAAATGAAAGAAAAAGAACAGATACATATGTATGATGTCAATGTCCATAGCGACCATGCCAAGCTGAAGTCCCAACCGAGCACTATATCATCCTTGTTTGAGCTCGACATATGATGAATTTTCAATAGTAAAAAAAGAATTTCCGTAAAAAAAACCCTTGACCGAATGCGAAAAATGGCATGGCACAGCTGTAGGAAATGCGTTTATTGGGCTGGTAATAGCCGTATAAATGCCTAGCCTATCGCAAATGGATTGAAATTCCAATAGAAATTCCTGCATAGGATAACTTGAATGATGCCATGGTCACTTCATGGTTTTATACTGGAATAAAAGTGACGGAACTATCGGAATTCCACTATGGCTAACGCTACTATTTGGTTGAAGGAGAAACCTTGGACCTTAGCCACCTGCTGTTACAGAAGAACTTGTCAGCAGACTTCTTCGTTCTGCCAGTGTCGTTCAGCTGCGAACTGCTTGAAAAAGGGGGTCAGGACTGACGTCAGAGCCCTTCTTTATTGGATTTTAGGGCTTTCAGTCGTTCTCCGGTCACCAAAGGATGCCGCAACGCCCTTGCGAGAACCTCTTCTACCAGTACTTGAAGGGTTCGGCATCCCAGTTCGTGACTGCTATTCCCTGTTGGTATACCAATGATGCGTTAGTATCAGAGGATGAAGGATACAGCCATTGACATTATTCAAGCCTTGTTTTGGAGTGTGCCCTGTATTCGACTTCTATTCATAATCGTAGTAGCCTTTGAATGCTTTGCCTGTGCAATGACTCGCAGTAGCTAGCCGATGTTAAAGTCAGTGGTTTATCCTACCAGACAAGCCTAGTACCAATTAGTCGACTCCGGGGGTGGAATACTTGATGGCCTGGGCTAGTATCGATCCTAGGCCCGATCCCTGGACCATGCTTGTATGATACAGTGAGCCAGTGGCTACCGAACGTCCTCTACACCTTTAGCAATACTCGGGTCTAGTACCGGCAGGAGATTATCACAAGGCACAAGAAAGGAGGAGCAGCGACAGACAAATAATAGGCACATTCAATGAAATTCTGACCAGACACATAGAGGTAGACTCACTAGGTTGTCCTTGTTTTTCACCTGTTACCTGCTTATTTGCTTTTTTTGGCCAGAAATTTTGAGAATTTCAAGAATTTTCATAGATGTCAGTATCCGTCTTACCAACTGCCATCGTCTCAACACAACACGGTATCTCACACCGTCATTCCATTTCAGAGTAGGGCAGTGGTACTACTGGAATTAGTGGGTGAGGAGTTAAACGTTTTGTTGTTCCCACTTACTACCCCCTAACTACTGATTTACTATTTTTCCTAACAACTAAAATCCCTTCCGAATCCTCTCAGAGGTCATGTACTCATGTATTCAGCAGCCGTCATCAGAATAAAGCTGGGCATGATCACATGGGGATTCCATTCTAGGGTGAAGAATTAGTAGTGGTACTGAGTAGGTAAGCAAAGTAGGTACTGTGGTGAAACCATTTGTTGTTCTTGTTCCTGTCTGGCTGAGTGCTGATTAGCCTTTTATGACTAGCAATTTGCGTAATTTTCTCTCAGAAATTTCACAGATGTCATCATCCACATAGCCAATTGCCGTCGTTGAGGCAAAGCTCGAAACCTACACAAAGAAGATCGTCATCGCTTTTTCGTTAGGTGGGAGGGAGGCCCACCCACTTTATGAAGAAAGTTTTTCAATGGGTTGAATGTATTGTGTACGATAATATGGTCTAGATGCAATATGCAATAATGGAAGTAGCAATAAATAGCAACCTGCGAAGAAAAACAGAAAAAATTCGTCGAAAGCCAGTAAAACCGGGCAGTATGCAGCGGTTCTAACCAGAGATGGGAAGAAAGGCTACCGACCGGGGCCAAAATTCGAAAAGCTTCCACTTCCATTATGGGCGATATCTTACCATACCTTGGTTTGTTCTGTAAGAGTGAATATCTGAAGTGGGAACTCATTTTTGAGGGATATATTCAATCATATGAGGCAGAGGTAGTGCGGCGGTAAGTAACGCATTATCACACACGCATGGTCACGGGTTCGAATCCCAGATGAATTGGCGAGCCCTCCATCCCTCCAGGCTTGGTTAATTGGAACCAGTCTGGGGGTAAAAAACCACTGACTTACATCTTCTGGCCAGTGCAAGTCATCGTATAGGCCACGCATTCAAAACGCCACTACAATTCTGAATGAAAGTCGAATGTGGAGCGCATCCTTCAGACGGCATATAAAACTGTAGGAATCGTAACTGATGTCCGGCATGAACAGCTGATCGTACACAGAAAGGTCTCTGTGGTATCTGAATGGACTGCGCCCCTTGCAAGGTTATAGGGGCGACGTGCTGTCAAAGTGAAAGGCTACAGTGAACTCCCAGAATAGTCGAGACTCTCTAATCGAATGAATGATTTCAGGTGTAATAAGAATCTGGTAACGAAACAAACCCTTTCGTAAGCAAGA
Organism: Haemonchus contortus; assembly: GCA_000469685.2. Taxonomy (NCBI): domain Eukaryota; kingdom Metazoa; phylum Nematoda; class Chromadorea; order Rhabditida; family Trichostrongylidae; genus Haemonchus; species Haemonchus contortus. The sequence continues at coordinate 7,978,496 of LS997566.1, read as the reverse complement.
AAATGTCGTACTCAGAGGAGAAAGGGATGCTGGATCAGTCTCAGACAAATAGTTTCCTCCGGAACTACTAGCGCACTCCCTACTAAAGTATTCCTTAGAAGCCATCAAAACAAGCCTCGACCGCAGATCACTGCATCACAGCAGTAGGTATTGTTTGTTGTTACTATACTAAATAGCCTGGTTAGTTAAGAGCAGCTGATTCAAAAATTGGCGTATATCCCTGAGAGATTTCACTGATTATACGGTCAGTACCTCGTCTTGAACAGTCCACGAGGTAGGTAGATCTGGAAGTCACGCTCGTGTCCAGAGTGCACTGCAGCTACTTCTCCCCAGCAAAGGAAAGTAACTTACGAAATAGAGCAAAATGATAGAAAAAAACGAGGTCCTACCTACGATATCTTATTGAGCCACGTATCTTTTGAATAGGACGGAAGCATAGAGTTTTTGAACGTCTAACAATCCCGTTTTAGGATACACCCTCACATATGACTTCCGGCTGGAATCATAGTAATTTTTGAATGCGTAGTTAGCCTATACAATGACTTGCGGTGGCCAGTTGATGTACAAGTCAGTAGCTTTTATCCTCCCATACGAGTCTGGTACCAATTAACGGACCCCGGAACGATGGAAGGCTTAGTTGGCCTAGGCGAATATCGGTCCGGGATTCGAACCCGTAACCATGCGTGTGTGATAGTACCACTACGGCACCTCTGCCCATCTTTAAACTATTTTTAAATAATTTTGACGTCACGAGACAGGTGTTTTTTCTGATTTATTCAATAACTAGTACCCAAAGGTAGGTATTTCAATAGGATTAAGGGCTTCAGTTGGCATCAACCCGTTATTTTATGCGTCATCCACACGTTCGCTAAGGACAACTGTTCCTGCACCGGGATTGCCAAATGCTGATATAGTTCCCAGAAATTTTATGATGTCGGTCATAACTTTATAACTATAGATTCAACCGGCTACATTAATTACGATGAATTAAGCCCATGTTGTCTAATTTTCTTTCTAGAACTCCATTTCAACCTTGATGGCCCAATGTTTCGGAAGAAAAAAGGAAAAAAACCATGAAATGGTTCAGTGAAAGTAAAAAGCCGTGAGGTGAGGTCGTGTGATGAGAACGAAGTGGGCTGAGGTGGCGTTGAATGGCGCCGTCGCTGTATTCATGGTCACGGATCGAAAATCACCCAACCAAACCGAGCTTTAAATCCTTCAGGGTCGTTAGATTTATGCTAAATTCGTTCGTCTAGACAAAAATAGTTACTCGAACAACGGCTGCCATACACAAGCCGTTGCTCAGTCCAAAAACGCATAATGGGACAGCTCCCTTGCCATTACATGATGAGTGGGATGCTATTTCATCGAGACTAATCAAGCATTTCATCGCCTGAGGATAGTTCATCCTCTGAAAGAAATGTTCGAGAGGATGGGAATAGGGAATGGAGCAATGTTTTGCTTCCACCATAGCACATGAACCCTTGAATGCACAGTTTACGATGAATTTGAGGTATCCATCCTCCATTCCGAAAGAATTTATGGAAGCCACCATGGTGCTAAATAGTGCAAGGGGCTAAAAAAGAGCGAAAATTGTTGAACTTCAAAAAATATGGGACTTCAGAAAAAAAGCAAGAAAGGGGGTTGTACGAGATGGCTGTCTGATGTCTCTCATTTGGGCGTACTATCTTCCCGTCCTGTGAATAGTGCAGCAACAACAAGCTCGGCATGAGACGTCCGCTTTGAGTGTCAGCGTTGGCCCAACCGGTTTCGAAGATCTTACTACGCCATGTCTAGACCATTTTTCCCATGTTCTACTCTTGGGGGCGCGGATTAATTCTGGCGGGAAACTCTGAGGATCATTTCTTTTGTGAACCGTGCCTTCAATCCCCCTCTCCTCCTCTCATAACAGGTTTTACAATTCTAAATGGTATTCTAGTACATGGCGTAGCCCAGCCGACCCAATTAGCACAACGAAAGTCTAACCCTAACATGGGAAAATCACCTGAAAAGATCCTGCTTAGGAAGAAAAATGGTGATCGACGGCAGCCACAGAAAATACGAGCAAAGGTCGAGTCCCAGACAAGTAGCTATGAACATCACCCTTTATCTAAGGCGTGTGGACGAAAAAACTCATGGAAGGCCTCAAACAATGACATAAGGTAATCAGCTATGTAGGAATAGGTTTTTATGAGAGCATTAATTATGCAATAAAAGAATTATGCTAGGTGTAAATAATGCTCACAAATAACGGAACCAGTGGCAATGATTCACGCCTTCACGAATTCATTTATGGTTCACTGGACCAAGCCAGAAAGGGTAACACAATCGGAATTACTAAGTACGATGCGGTCGAATAGGCAATATAGTTGACGTAGGCGATATGCTTTGCAGATTCAGTCAGGAAAGCACTCTTGGATGGAGGTGAAGGGTGTAAAGGAAGGGAATACTCGGGGAAAGGGTGGAAATGACCGGTATACCTTCTATCAGAAGGACTACCTGTGGGGAAGATCCGCGTGCTAATAAAATGCATATGTTTCAGGTCAGAGTAGGAAGCGGAAGTGAGTGAGTGAGCGGCCTATTCGGGTCGGACCCTTTGGGCATAAATCAAGTTCGCCGCTCACATATCATGATGGTGCTAATAGAATTGAACACTCGGACGAGATGAACCTGATGAACCACCACCCCTTTCGCAGGCATGACTAAATTGGCTGGCTCGATAGGAGGCCGTCGAGTACTCCCGGACGTCCTCTTTTCATTTCTTGAAAATCTATAACGTATAAAGATCACCCACTTACCGTGTGGAAGTCCACTTTTGAGAATTTAGGCCCATTTTTTCCAAGCCACGGCTCAGATTAGGTACGGACATTTTGGTGTCAGGATTGGGAAAACTGTGGAGAATAGCGAGGGTTTGCAGCAGGTAAATAGCTCCAGAGCAATACCTGAGATCATTGTCGTGTAGCTTATGTACTTTAACGAGTGCCTAGCTTTTTTCTGAGTAACTTATACCAAGTGCATGCTAAAATCGCATGACATCTTACCCATTTGGGAATTCTATCCATTTTTCAGATGTACGGCTCCATCTGCAACAAATGATTGCACGGCTACTAATTTAGAAAGGAAAACTCTGATCAGGAAAATGAACGCAGATAAAAATTCATTCCATCATGGTACTCCACCCAACAGAGCGGAGGAAAAATCGTAAAACTTCATCCATGACTTTCCGCGGAGGAATTCGAGTTTTGAGTCCGAATTTTTCATCCCCTGCTCTATATCAAGAGCCGCTCATTATCACGCCATGCCTCCTTCATTACATGATTTTATTTAAGAGAAGTATATTTTGAACAAAAGCCGCTACTCAAATTTGAAGAACCTAAGTTTACCTTTTTGAACTGACTACCCGGAGGAAAGCATCGAGGGGCACGCCCCGTATGGGTAGGTCCCTTTAGGCCCTTTAGGTCCCTTTAGGTCCCTTCGTGTGGCCAATAGCGCAGCTACTGTATTCCCTCCGCTATTTCAAGAGGAAGAAAAGGATAAAGCGATTCGATTCGACCCCTTATGGATCCGTATAAAAAATATTATTTTTGAAACCGTAGTGGTGTTTGTTTGTTGGTTTGTTTTGTCTATTTTTTGCCTCCCAACATTCTCCTATGACACAGCACATCTGAAATGAATAGCAGGCTTGGTTAACTTAGCGATTCAATTCGAGACAATGCATGTGGAAATGAATCAGTTGTCAACCATCACTCAAACGATCTTTGACTAAGATGCTATAAACGTTCAAACAGCAAAACAACTGAGCGTCGTCACATAGAAATCGTCACAACAACATTTTTCCAAAAAATCTCAACAAGGACTTCACTATTCAACTCCGAGAGGAGGACAGACCGAGTTAGGTGAACACGAAATGTGAAGAAAAGTTGCTGAGACCGGGAAGGCCTTTATAGCGAGCTCAAACATGACTTCTATCGCTAATTCTGAAGCCGAGTTCCCAACCGTCATCGGTTCTTTCTGAAGCCGCGTTTCCAGCCGCCACCGGTTTTTAGCATCTTTCTGCAGCAGCTCAATTGAAAGCAAAGAAAATAATTTTTTGAACATTGGAAAAAAAGAAAGAAAAATTTTGAAAACTTAAAATCAAAATAGAAGAAAATGCGAAAATGCGCGGTACGCTAAGCAATAGACATGTACAGTATATTTGTATATATCTACGTATGTATGTATGTATGTATGTATGTATGTATGTATGTATGTATGTATGTATGTATGTATGTATGTATGTATGTATGTATGTATGTATGTATGTATGTATGTATGTATATGGTAGATATATAGGAAAGAATCAGCCCCTCTGGCGAGTTCAGAAAAACATGGTTTTCCTGACCTCATTCTCGATTTAGACCTCGTCGCAGTGGTACTTAAAGCCCAATGGAGTCCACAGAATGGGTGATATTGAAGAGAAACATCTGTTGAAATGAGGAAGAAAAACTCTGGTGAGAGTTTGGCCTAGCCAGAATGGGGTGGGGAGAAATCCACCCAAATGAGATTGGAAAAGCAGGGTGTTGTGAATGAATTTTTTGTAGGGTTTCTTCATTCGTGTACTTTCCTACGGTATAAAACTTTTCCATTCCGCTGAATGTCAAGTGCAGCTTCTTTGCAAGAACTAGAAAGTGAGAAGGAACAAAAAAAGAAGTGATCGTAGGAGGCCCTCTCGATCCTCCCTCCATCTGCGTGGTGCTTTTTCGTTATGGTGTGTAATGCTGGAAAAACGATGCGTACGATGTACTTTTGAAATTTGAGCCACACTTGGCTAATTTGGATCTTCCAAATTATCATGCCACATATTCTGTCTTCAAACAAGCAGTACTTCTAGCAGAACATGAGTAACGCTGGAACCCGACCTACAGTGAAGAACTTCTAGTGCACAAAATCTGGCTTTCTAGGTTCCTGGGGCCATACAGACGGAATCTGAGCTTTCGATCCAATTCAAAGACTTTTAAAATCACATGCAGAGAAAAAAAAAGATGGCAAAGGGTAGGATACAATTAAGGTACTTCCCTCTCAGGTGGTGCCGCAGTGTCGCTTCAGCATACGTCACTCATTTGACTTTTATAGAAATTAGTGGGAGGTTTCGTAATCATCTTCGGTCTACGAGACTATTTGCTGTTGACTTGCTGATCAGGGTTTGTTTTCCTGGGCAAGTCTGACAATCATGAAGAAGCTAAAACTCAACTGGCCCAAGTAAGATTCGAGTTTTACATGGGAGATTTTAGATTCCAATCTGATCTGGGGATTATCAAAGGCATGGTTCACGATAAGTTCGAGGTACTCTTTATAAGTCGAAAGGCGGAAGTATCGGTTGGGAACAGTGCATTGGTTTTGAAGGAAATGAGAAAATGTGCCGATTTCGTGAAAAAATAAGGCTCCTCAAATGTTGTGAAAATAGAGGTTGTACGAGATTATCATGACATAAATGACATAAATCTCGTCCAATTACCCCTTCCATGACATAAATGTCATGGAAGGGGTAATTGGACGAGATTTCAATTGTTGCATTGGCGCAAAGAACTGGCAACATCAAGTCAAAACAATCCAAAATTGCCCTTTATTGTTGCTTTGGGTCATGACAAGTTGCTTGCACTTTCGACGTGGGTTCCCTTGTGAATGGTGCAGCTTCTACAATATAATGCGTTTGAAACTCGTCCGGGGATATCCACGGGGCAATCTTTGAGCCTTTATAGCGCCATATCTAGCCCGTTTTCCGGCCTCATACCACCACATATGGTGAGGCCACAGATTTATCATAGCGGGATATCTCATGAGCCATTTTTATTGTGAACTGTGCCTTAAAGTGTTGATGTGACTTCTGTTTACTATCTGTCTCTCGAAAGTCTCTTGAAATATGACGACATGCCCTCCATTGGGGAACCCCTTCAACCCAGCCGTGCCCGCCTACGCACTCATCGTGAATGATGCCTTTAGGGGATCTCGAAATATCGCGAAGATTGCCCAGGGATTAGATTAGAGTGGGAGATGAGAGTTACGGGGATACTCGCCTATGAAGGGGCAAAGGAGCGAAGATTCATTCGCGGGAAATGAATTCTGAAGAGTGAGCAATACGATGGAAGTTGAGTCTTGAGGGCAATTTGATGGGCGTATTATGACATGGAGAGGATGATGAGAGGGGAGATGCAGCCGATATATCTCCGTGCCTCTCCAAGCACAGCTTTCAGTAATATTCCATGGGGTAGTCTATTGACAAATAAGCCCCATCTCCTTTTTGCTGGCCTCTCGTAGAGGTGCTTATTTGCGCTCAGGGATTTTAATTAAATACTGCCATTGCAGGGTGTTGGTGAATAAATAGAAACTTCACTTCGCCTATGTGCTACTTATGGCAGAGCAAATAGTGGCCTCTATGGCCCCAAAAACTGCCGGAAGCCCTCGCACCCATTCAGTTTGGAAGTGAATAAGAAAACTACAATGTGGGCTACAATTGGCATCGGCTTCGAGTCCGGGGCCAGGTCACCCGGGGCCCACCCACTGCGAAAATGTTTGGATAGGCAGTTTGAAAGGTGGTCCACATGTCATCTTCTCTATTTCGTAGGTGGGTTCCCTTGTTGTAGTTCACGAGACCTTTTTAGATATCTGTAGGTTGTGCTCGAGCTAAATGAAGTCTGAAATGGTGCTTGAATTGGATGAATCTCATATGCTGTTTGGCTTCCAAGTTCTGACGAAGGCGATAACGCCGGAAAGTTGAGTGAATAAGAGTTGTACCATCTTGGCCGAGGCTATACCACACCTTCATACAAAACTCATACGATGCCAAGATTCTTTGAAAGTCGTTCATGGTCAATAAGAAAACTGTTAGGCATCCCTTTCTGATAGGTAAACATAGTGGTAAGTATGAAAGTCAACCTGGGTCTCTTGAAAGTGTTTTTAAGTCAAGTTATGCGCCCCGCATTTCAATTCCATCCAAAATCGCTGTGTCCTGTTGAATGCGTATGTTGCCTATACTTAAGATGGCCAGCCGATGTAATGATTGGCGATTTCTCCACGCAAACGACTCTTATACCAATCGACCGAACCTAGAGGAAAGGACGGTTTGGTTGGCTTGAGCAGATTCGGGATCCCATCCGGTCCCCGGCCATGCAATGGGGCCACCCAATCCCGCCCATAGGTCCCACAATTATTAGCTACAATAAGAAAAAAGCAGCAACTAACTACGCATTTCCGGAATGGAACGAAGAGATGAATTGTGATCTTATGAATGGTCTTCAGACTAATTCTCTACCCGGCTAGACAGGTATTATACCTTGACCCTTTTCTCCTGATTAGATGACCAGGGATGAGCTCGTGTTAAGGACTAAGAAGACTGATCAGACTAAAAGATATCTTGACTCGTTTCCAAGGTTCGGTGATCATTTACAAATTCTTACTGGGTGGCTGGCTGCCTGCTGGGTTGCGTTATGAACTCGATCTCTACTTGGAATCGTAGGAAATTTCAAACGTGTTTTCGGGCCATGACAAAATTCAAGGAAATCGGCCCCGTCGAGTCACCTCGGCAGATAGTAAGTGTAACAGTGATTAGTTGACCGCGGAAGGATGTAAGATTTGGCTGAGATGCAAGGTGCTTTCTTGCTCGAAGCGTTGCCCCATCCTACCAGTCATTACGTCACAAAATGAACCTTATCGCAAGCATGTCCGAGTTTCTGAATTGATACCTAATCGAAAGTTATTCAGACATGAAGGCACTTTTACTCCCTGAACACTCGAAGTAGCCCACAAGCCCACACAGGAATAAGTTAAGGAGTGGAGAGAGGGGACTGACGACCGCAACCGTTAGTTTCTCTTCTGAAATGGTAAAGTCCAATCTTGCTTGTTCAGATTGTGGGGTTAATCATTCGTAAAAGTGATTCCAAGCGTTGCCGAAAAAAATGCCTGCAAATGCTGTACTCGAATAATGCTCTTCTCGTCTTCTCGGAAGAATAAAGAATCGGAAACGATATGTAATTAGAGTGGAAGAAACCTTCACATATTCGCAGAAACATATTCGCAGAAGAAAGGGAAAATGAAATCCAGGAAAGAACAAGGTGGACAGAAAAAGATCCTTTGACAAGGCTTAAAATACGTACATATCTGAACTCATCAGACTCAGACTCCTCACTCCCAGGCCGCAATCACCTATACGTAGGTCCAGTCTAGACAGTTCTTGTCAAAGCTCTTAAAAGGACATTCATCGGAATGGAGGACCCCTGTACTGAGACGTTTTTGGGATTTCATGGAATAAAGTGTAAGTGCATGGTAGATTAAATCTGTCTGCAAGTGACTTGGACTGCAATTCTCTGTGTACGACCAAATTCCTTCCTTTCTATCTACTCAGAAAACCAAAGATCTGATGAAGAAATGCAATGAGGAAATGAAGAAAGGTCAGGCAGTTAATCAAAGAACCATTTTTGGAAGATGGAGAAGTTTTTCAAAGGATTACCTGAATTGGGAAAACTAGATTGCGGCTCAGTCCCGTTCTGCAATACGCCATGCATTCAACTTACATCCGAAAGTTTCGAAAGTTTAGTTGGCCGATTCAATGACTTGAATAGCCAACGTGCACAAGCCAGGGCTTTTTTCCTTTTAAATTGATCTGAGTACCGTTGGAAGTTAGTTTGGAAGTCTTCGTCAGCTTAACAATGGTTCGGGACCTGATCCCTGGACCATGTGTGCGACTGCGCCTCACTTGGCAATACCCCATTTGCGCCCAGTTTTGCTGGATTAATGATAGGGAGTTGCGAATGGTAATCCAAGGCCATTGTTGAAGACCACCAGGAGATTTAGTTGGGAATGGTCTTGCATATCATTAACATCTACCTTTCCTTCTGGGAATTCCCACTGAATTGGAAAATTCAAGACCGATCACTCTCGATCGCTTTGATCGAAACAGTGAACTTATCCTACCCTGAAAAAAAAACGACAAAAAATGAAAAAATGGTCGGGCATCTCGATTTCTGAAGGGATATCTGAGAACAGAAGGAGTTGATTTCACCAAAAGTGACGCTGACGCCATTATTTGCTCCACTCAACACTATACACGCAAACGTATCGCCTTTCCTCTGGTCTTTAAGATAGGCGGACACCTTGATTGGTTCCAGTTCCGTATCGATAAGTCCAGCCGATGTCAATAGACCCATATGGTACAGGAGCTGAAGTATTCTCCGAGCACAACTCTATCAAGGTAAAAGCCTCACAAGTCCACCTTCGTCCAGTGATTCCTTTTGAAAGAGAATCTTCACCTATTAGTCGTAGATAAGACAGCCAAGGTCAAACATGGCACTGAGAGATGGTCTTCTTTGGGCATTACCCTCATTCAGAAAGAAGAGGTGGAATGGCAATGACAGAACTTAATTCATTGACGACCACGCGTTGAGCTTGTTTGTCGGATGGGACAGAGCCTGTTTTTAGGCTGTCCCACGAGAATGAATGCAAAGAGTGTGAGAATCAGTTCTCAAAACTCCAAAAAAATAGAAAATAGTCATCCCATTTATATTCGTAGCCGTCGCCCGGACATGGGATCCCATTCGTCATTCAACGTATAGAACATGGTGAGCACTGAACACCGACCCGATTGAAGAATTCATATATGATGAAGGACATACGATACGAGTACTTCAACAATTATTTGAGTTCTACATCGTGTGAGCAAGTCCATTTGAACGGAGGGAAGGTAGATCCCACCCAGAAGCCTTTATAGTCATTACTTCTAAACCGAGGCTAATCCAGCGGAATCATCAAAAGGTCCAAGTCAAGAAAGTGATAACCCTGAATGGAGTACAGGGAGCCGGGAGGTCCGGGAACTTCTCCCCTAACACGGCGTCGCACACACCGCACCCGTTGCCTATCGCAGGATTGCGATGGAAGATTGGAGCGCGCAATTTGCGAGGTGGTGAGTCCTTTTAACATTTGAATTGGCTGACCGCTCTTTTCAATTCCAATGCGGTCTTGATCGTCGTTTATGTAGGAGCGGTCATTCTAATTAATCAAATCTAATAAACATGAAAACTAAAAAGAAATAGAAGAAAAAACGATCAAATCCGATGAAAAAGCAAGCCAGTCAACGAAAAATATCGCGTCCTATCGATTGGCGGGAGGCGGGGTGAGTACGGTAGTTGCAATGGCATTTGCCGCATGCCACAAGGGAGAATGCCGCGATAGGGGAGAAGTTCCGTTACCCGGGAGCCCGGTGATTCCCTAAAGGGACATGAATAGGTGTAGCTTCAGGCTTTTCAATCAAGTACTCATCAATCACAGGTCTTCAAAACTTCAAATTGGAAAGTTTCCGTATAAGAGGGTTTAATGTCATGAAAATTTTCTTTGGCGATATTTAGAGCTTTAAATGACTAAGATGAGGAAGTATCAAGTAGCTTCACTACTACTTGAAGCATTGTTCGTGTTAAACTTCGTATGGCTGTCGCGAGGTCGACTGATTGAGTCATCCTCTCACGGTCGATGAACTGCTACTAAGGTTTTTTGAGGGAACAGAGCTCTTGGCTCGTGCATCCACTGGTACCGATACTATTCAGTGTATAAACCAAGAAGGCATTAAAAATGCCACTGATGGTGTGATAACCTCATTACTCTTAGATAGTCCTAGGTAGGTAAATAAACGTTATCCCAGGTGATTGATGGTTGATTGAGGGCAAAATTCTGAACAAAAGCCACGACAAAACGCTATTTGTCCAAGAATTACTTGAAAGTATGCTATTCGGTGAACTCTAGAAGTCAAAAGGCATTAGGAAATAGTAGCAGCACTATGGGTGAAGACGATGACGCCACTAACGTCACTTATCGCCATGATTTACTCTTCCGGTCAAGACCTACGCAACATTAGGCGACGCCAAAGATCCTCATGAAGATCCAGATGAGCTCTGATCGAGGCCTTGCACACCCACGTACTACATCGGTTGATAGATGGGCAAAGAGTATTGAAGCTGAAAGGCAGGTGCTCGGGACTGTTTATTCTGAGGCTTTAGAATGAGGCAATGAGTGAGAATTGGTGAATAATTACATTTCAACTAATATATTCAGAACAACTACTACGAGTCATCTCAGGCGCTAGTGGATTTGTCCTATCCCGAAGGTTGCTACAAATCAAAGGGCGCTGTAAGTTTGAAAGCCCTTGTCGGCTTAGATGGGTTTACATCCATCATCTGGGGTAATTATAGCTCCAATTGTTGATCTGTGGTGTAGTGACCTTTCTCGAAGAGATGTCAGGTAGAAGGATTCCCAATGCTCTATTAAGGATGGAAGTATCCAACAAACTCCTCGATTTCTCTTATTTCGAACATTTGATCCCAATCACTCGCGGAAAACAACAGTACAGATGGCAAAAGTAGTTTTTTTTTCATAAAAAACATACGGTGCACTGATTTACAAGAAGCCACTGTCACGGGTTGTATACCAAGTACTGCGAGCGGCTCAGTTCATGTGGCATCGAGTTAAGGATGAGCAGCAAAAAGGTCTTATGTTGCCTGACGATGTCGCGGGCATGACTCAGATAATGCTGAGCAGTTCAGACTGCCTTATCCGCCCCGGGGTCCGGACGAGTTTCCGGTTCTTCCAGTTGTTGCTGAGATCTCAAATGACATCACTTTAGAGACGTCACTACCTTAAAAATGACCGTTACTAGGAACTAGGCCGCGTATTCTCACTCTTCTGCCCTTGCACAATGGCGACGATGAGGATAAAGGATGTAATACTGGGTAACCAGGTTTTGGGATGCGCCCTGCATTACAGCTTCATTGTGTCTGAGTTTATTTTTGTGTACAGGCAAACGGCGCACACTACCTCACGCATGGTCCAAGGATCGAACCCCGCAGAGATGTCATACAGACCAACCAAGCCTTCTATCATTTCCAAGGTTGGTTGAGTGGTGCCAGACTCGTATGAGAGGATAAAGGCAGTGGCTCGTATATTTGCTGGCCCCGCGGTTCACTGTATAGGACATACACATTCCCAACGTGAACACGAATCTGAGTGGAAGTAGAAATCAGGGCGTATTCCAGGAACTGGATTAATCAGCACCGGAAGACTTTTGTAATTCATTCTACAAGCGCTTATAAACTCTTTGTGCGGGGCAAGGTTACAAATATGTAAGAAAGAGGAGCAGAGAAGCTAATTACAATTGCAACTAAGAAGTGGGTGGAGCAAAGCCGTGAATCTTGAATAGTCGAGAGAGAGTTTAGATCTGACAAAGTGAATTTTAAGTACAAAACTGGCTAGACTTCCGAATTGACATCATGGTCACCTTAGACCAACGTAATGCAAGCTAATTGAGTAGAGTGAACGAGACAAATCATTCGGACGAGTTCACACATCGAACGGATGCGTTCAAATGTGTATAATTCGTCCGTGCATACTTCTACTCAAGCATGCCCATCGCATTTGAACTCTGCACATTTTAAGGCTTACAACTTTTCACTACTACCAAGGCATTCATGCAAGTAAGCTTGCTACTACCAATTAAGAATTAAGGGCCAGTAATCTTCGTTCTCTACGACTCCCCATTGTGGATGGCCCGGCCGTGTTCAACTCTGGAATGGCCAACTCCTATGTACATTCCCCCTACACCCCTATGTTGATGTTCCCAGTTAGCGGAGAGCCCTAAAGCTCAGAATGGGAATCCTATAAGAACTTTTTGGTGAATACCCCATTATTCGGATAGGGTTTGTTCCGCGGGCAGTTATCCTTCCCATATGCCTAGCAGCTCCTCGATACCGTTTCCTTGGGCATGGATCAATCGCTGAAGGACCTAAGTTGACGTTCCGATGCCCAGATCTCAGTTCAACAGATTTCTATGCAGTAACTGAGCTCGAGAAAGGGCAACAGCGCACAACAGGAGATCAGAGCTGCCTGGGGAAGTCATTGATCATTCTAACCAGGCCACTTTTCGCTGGGTAATCAGCCTAAATGGTCACACAAAGTTCATGTTTGTTCATTTTCTCGGCAATTTTCCTAAATTGCTCTTACCACTTCCCCAAACAGTCGGTTTGCAGTGCAGAGTAGGAGCTGCTAGAGGATCCTTGTCCTATACAAAATTCTAGTGCTCCTACATTAACACAATTAAGAGTCCTCGAAGCAAGGGGCTCGGCTAGAATGCTCATGCAAAGGACCTTTTCGAAAAAGGACCCCATCTGAGCGCGCTTTTAACAAAAAAAGAGAACCATTGTAGTGAGCAAAATGAGATAGATGCCCTGCCTAGGTTTACTCGTTTACTTTCAAATCGGAAATTGACGGAAAACTGGTCATTCCGGTCTGAATAGAACTCCTATAACTAGTAATTATATACCCACCCATTACCGTAGGACAGATGCATGTTTTCGCTTCAGAGGTTAAAGTGTGATTCGTAAAAAGGGCAGTGTAAAATTGAGGTCTAACTTGAAATAGGACAATAATTCATCTCATGAGCATTGGTGCGTATTTCGCCGTGCACATTACCTCTCAGAAAACCTCTCAAGGGATGGCACAGCATTGATGGGAGCCAGGCATTTTCGGAACAATCTATTCACTATACATTTCTAGGAAACTCCCTTTGTTCCGAAAATAAGCACGAGTGGTACAAAACAGATGTTATTGAATTAAAACTCTATTATGTCGGCACTGATGTAGGAGCTCCCAGAGGTCTAGGGAGGTAATTATTGTGTCTGACAACTTGCCGTAGTCAACGCTAGGGTAGTGTCATTCTTGAGAGAAAAGCAAAACGATTTTAAAAGTGAATTCGGTACCTCCGAGAGTTTCCTCTGAGAGCTGAGGGTCACCTAAAACTCTCAGTAATAATTATACAGAGTAAGTACTCCTACCAGAATAGGTGGAGCTGTCGACAAAAGCGGCAGCAGTGGAGGAATGAACTCGCCTACACTAGGCTAAGAAAATCTAGAAGTTACATAATTCCCAGGAGGGAACTCAAGTGCGATGTACCGTATGATGAATGATGTTCTATCAGCCTTTCAACTGCTTACGGTAACTTACCCCCCACTGGGAAAAGTGAATTCGTCATGAATAAGAAAGTATTATAGCTTTGATAAATGTAAAACACTTTGGAATATTAAGACGACATGAGCTCAAATTTCCAACCCCGGCATCTTACACTGTGAGTGAAAACTAGTAGTACATGTTCAAGCTAGATCCCAACAGTTGTAGCCGCTGCTTCGCTTGTCTACTTAGGTTTTCTCACTGAACGGACGTGGTTTCAAGCGAAGTCGGTCTTCATAGTGACCGAGGAGCCCAAAGGTAGTCAAGCCGTGATCCGAAAAAGAAAGGGAATGGCTCTAGCGAAGTGGTCAAGTTAGAAATTTTTATCGAGGTAGTAATACACTAGAACAGTTATGAAGTGACCTTCTCGACTTCCAAGACTTCTGCTACTGGTTAAATATGTATTTAGCAAAGGTGAAAGAGAGCCTCTCCAGGTCTTTTGGGGCAAGTTGTTAGCAGAAACGTTTTTGCTCACTCATACTAAAGCAATCCCCACTCATATTTGCTCAGATGGTACTCTGAGTGGTGCTCTTCTTTGTCACCCATCATCTGTGGGAGATAACCCCGAGAGCTACACTTTTCATCAGATACGGATATACTGCTATAATGGGGTCCTTGAAAAAACCTGAATCGCAGCGAGAAGGTGGCCCAGACTAGCTCAACAATTTTAGATGTGGCAGCCATGGAGGCTAATGGACGGGATCAAGATGCTCGAACTTCGTCTTCATTGACGACTTCCACCTTTACAAGGCTCAGGCTTGGTACCTATTGGTAATTTAATTGAATTTCACCCAGTCTGGATATACTAGTATGTATAAAATATGGGGTAGGGTTCTCAAGGCCAGGTAGCTTTTTTGAGTATTCCTTGTAAATGAATTCTATCAGAAATTGTTGGATCATTTGAAACTGATATGCAACTCCAGCCACACTGTTGAGCTGGTCCTCTGGGTGCCTAATTGTATACTGACTTACTTTCGAATATTTCCATAATAGTTTTGGATATGTAGAGGCTTATTTGGTCCGTATATTAGTTTGTTAAAGCAAGCTGGTGCCCATTTTGTCGTTCGATGTTGTGAACCAGAGTGAATAACCAATTTTTTATCAGATTCGGCTAACCTGGACAACTTTCGGAATGTTCCTGATTGAAGGAAAAAAGAAAACGAGCTTCCAGCCGCATAAAGGGAAAATACTACTGCAGGAACCTGATTGAATAATAAATTTAGCCTTAATGCTCGAAATTGTAGTGACTTCGAGTGCAAAGAAAAGTAGCAAGATAGCTTTCATGCCATCATCCATGCCAAGCCAACATCGGGAAAAGACATTCCCAGAAAATGAAAAATGATTTTCCAGATGGTCACGCCGTAAAGCGTACCCAAAACTAATTACCACCCACGAATTCTTCCGCTGTACGTTCTTTTGCTTTAGTGGGATACGCAGTTACACAAAACAAATTCGTTTTCCATGAACGGACATTACTCGTTCATTTTCAGGATGAAACAGTGGAAGTGTTGCTTTGGTCGCGCGAATGGCCCACGGATCAAACCTTGCTCAGATCAATTGAGAAAATTCACAGTTACAAGAGGTATTTAAATACTTTCACGGAAAATCTCTATGTTTGATTCGAAACAGCTAGCGTTTTCACTTGCTTTTTGTTGAAGAACTACAGGAAATCCACTGATTAAGGAGGTGGAGGACGGCTCTGGAACAGCTGATACTACTGAGGCATCAGTCATGTTTTCGTATTCAATAGGTCCCTAGTGATAGGTGTTTGATTTTGATAATAAAGTCAAGGATAAAATCTTGGGGCATTAATCAATCTTGTCTGAAGGATGCGTCCCGCTTTCAACTTCTATTCAGACTCGCAGTGACGTATTGAATGCGTATGTAGCCTGTACAATGACTTGCGGTGGCCAGCTGATGTACAAGACCGTGCTTCTATCCTCCTAGACAAGTCTAGTACCAATTAACCTTTCCCGGAGGGATGGAAGGCCCGGTTGGCCTAGACGGATATCGATCGGGGACTCGAACCCGCGACCATGCTTGTGCGAAGTGCGACACTCGGGCTGTGACCACCTCCGCCCAATGTTGATGATACGGTTAGAATATGGTAAGAACTGTTAGAACTATATTTAGCATTCGTATTAGTCTATTCACAGAATGATCAGTACAGAATCTTCCTTCCCTCCTGCTTGTCCGGCAAGCGTCTCGAAAGTTAAGGAGCCTCCAACATCTAGTCGTCTACTTTTGGAACTTTTGTCACTCACAAAGGAAAGGAAGATGTGTACATTCTCAGCAGTTAGCTCCATAGACTGCTAATTTTGAATGCCTCTGAAACTGCAACGCTGCCACTCTGAAGCTACAGAACAGCACAGGCAAGTCAGGCTTGTTTTTTCGTTCAGGTTTGTATATCAATGCTATGTGCATGGCTCATTCCTGGTAAAGGATGTACCGTCTATTCTGATCCACACTTTTGAAGAGGAATACATTCGAAGATTTCTTAGTTCAGGCTTTGGAGGGGCTGTTAGTGGCTTTGAGTAAACGACAGACCAACAAAACATGCGAGGCCAATGAAATCTGTAAATGAGGAGGTGTATTGTAGAAATGGTTATGATAAATGATAGTAATGACAATGATAGTGATAAATGGTGATAATGCAAAAAACGTAGAAAATACTGCAAGGAAGATTGGATTTGGTTGTCAGAAAGTTCATAGTTTTCCAATTTTGGAAGTTGAGGCGATGGCTGTCAAGTAAAGTGAAAAAATATAACAACAAGACTGATACCCACCCTGGGCCAAAGCTAACCAGTAACATTGGACAATGACTGATTACAATGAATGGAAAAAGTGAGGAATGACGAAAGTGACGCACTAAGAAAGCCAGTCAGAGCAGTTTAAAATATCAAGAATGGCTGAGCAGAAGCTGGCAGAAAAGTCGAGCAGTTAACGAAGAAAGTTTCCGAAAATTTATGGACACACTGGTTGATATATTGGTCTAGGCCGTTTGGGCATCTGTCTTCCACATACACTTGAGTATAGTAATGCATTAAATCATATTATATTGCGTAATTTCATTAATTACATCACCATATTCATACAATGCGTCAGCTATTACCTTATATTGCTAATTTAAATCGTTAGGCTACGGAAAGGTGGAACTACACTGGGCTCTACCAACTCAAACCCATCTTCCCAACCCGTTTCAAATTATGATGCAGTCTTATAACTTGGGCGAAAGTAGTAGTGGCGATTGACGCCTCTCTTTGGCCTAGAGATCGAATCCCAGTTCGGGACTCACCTACGCCAACCAAGCCTAACATCCCTTCATGATCGGTTGGTTGGTACCAGATTGCTTGGGAGAGTATTGATTTGTACTTCGGCCGGACACCGTAGGTTATTGTATAGGCCAAATGTGCATTCCATAGGCTAGGCTCTATGATTCTGTTGAAGTCGAATGAGGTGAAGCACCTCAATGGTCAACGCTAAAATCATTGGGCTTGGACTTTGGAAAGCAGGGATTAACCTCGAGTAGGTCCCAGATGCAATTTTGGCGAGGTATATTTCACCCTCATCAGGCTCGGTGACGTGGGAGTAGGTGTGGGAGGTCGATTTCTGAGAAAAACCATCATGCCAACAATAATTACTATGCTGATTAATATTTAAATCAAATGTGGGGATGAAAAACATGTCACGAGAGGCGTAATGCCTATGTAATGCTCATACTGAATCAGAGTCTCCAAAACTTGCCTGCAAAGTAGTTTGTATCACGGTAATTGCAGCTGTTTCACAGCTGTCCTCCCACTCCTCTTCGTCAAGTGATTTTCTACAGTTTTTCAAAAAAAACTGAAAAAAAGATTGAAAACACCGTGCTTGGTGCTGATCAGTCAGTGCCATTCGGATTTCTTAGAGAACTACAGTCGAGGCACTTTCAGAATGAATAGGTTCTCGGAAAATTAGCTCATGAATGGACTCCTATCAGAATAAGTCTCACACGACCTCATACTGCCAAATCCTTGGTTTCTCTGATTTCTATGATTTCTATAATAGCAATCTTGCTCTCCTACCACCATTGTGTGCCACCTAGCAGCTTCACCTAGGATCCACTAAACCTGCAATAGGGTACTGAGAGCTAGGAGCTCTGCTTTGACTACCGGTCATGGCTAAAAATACACTTTTTTACTGCACCGTATAAGTAACGGGCTCCTTGGAAGTCCCTTAATGCAATTCGCTGTGAGGGATTATTATCAGAGATTACTAATTTCTACAGTTTCTGGAAGACGTCATTTTACAGTGGACTGGTATGGTCCACAAGTCTAGCGCCACCTCTGTGGTTTGGTGGCCCATAGGCCAAAATTCGTGAGGATAAAGCAAGTCCTAGGAAACTATCTTGCACTATAGAATTGCAATGAGCATGATCTTCCAAGGAACCGCCAAACAATCATTCTAATCTGGCCCATGCGTTGCGCTCTCCAGTTAATCATCGATACTTTTCAGAGTACAGCGTTGAGCGTTGAGCGCGCGCTTTTTTGACTTTTGAACAAACTAATTAGTCCCTACATCGAGTTTTTATTGAATACGATTCGCTTTTTTCAAACTTTGCTCTCTTATGTTTATTTGCTTTATTTCTTAGGATGAGGCATCGTCACCCGTGCGTGGGAATTACTGATGCCACCTACGAACTAATGCTCATTACCATTAGAATGTCACGAAAACATTGGAATAATTGAAACGTGAATAAAATTTAAGAGAAAATATACAAAGTGTTAGCCGACAGCGGATCCAAAATCATCGAAGCAACAAGGGAACAAAACATAGGGCAAAATGAGAAGTTCCTGGGTCATTCGCTGAAACGAGCAAAAATGCAATTTTCTTTGGGTATTTTAACGAGAAAATTGAATTTTTCCCTAAATACCTTACATTTGGTGTAGATGTCTATAAAGGGAAGTTATTAGGTTCTCCGTGAAACTTAGACTAGACAACGCTCTGCGAGAATTGAGGTACAGTGGTAAGAGGTGCCATCATGGCGCAACTGGTCCCCGGATCGAACCCCTTATCGGATTACAATCGAACAACCATTCATTCCCGCGAAATCGGACCTGAGTGAATGGGTGGTTTAACCAATTCAAGGTTCAAAAAGGAACGAGTCACCAATATAATTACTACCGATATGGTCCGAAAAACAAAAATACACAATAGAAAACATAAACAATAATAACGAAGCCATTGCCATTGTCAAGATGACTTTTGCAGCAATCTTTATGGCTACTAAGCAGAGGAAGAGATTTACGTGACAATAGGCAGGAGAGCATGTCCATAAGTCGTTAAGCAAAATGGAACCATATAGTCAGGAAAGGAACTCATCAACTTTCCGAAACCGTCATAGCCGAAAACACCATCCGAATACATGCCGACATCATAAAGAAGGGTGATAATAAACTTTACTACCTCCCTAACCACCTTCCTCGATTAGGGTAAGATGTGTGCAGTAAAAAAGGATGTCAAAAAAGGTGGACAATGAAGTGACTGGTTCTGAATCTTCTCGATATGCCCCATCCCTGTAGGCACTCGAGTTTCGACCAAATCCACCGAGTGGTTTTGGGGTAGTTCAGTGCGCCTTCATGTAGGCTAGATGCAAGTTGACCCAATACTGCGCCATGCATTCGTATCCCCACCTAAGCAGAAAAAAGTGATTGGATGGTCAGTGTGACCTTGTTAAAGCTGGTCAGATCAGTGTCTTAATGCTTACGAATAAGTCTTAAGCCGATGAAAAGCTTCTGGTGGAACCAAACCTCATTTAAGGACTCTTCAGGCTGCAATATGACTTTTCTTGAATCTTCCTCCCATTACAACCCTTCTCAAAAGGGAAGACTCTCTAAGCTTGACGAACCCTTCACATTTAAAGAATAAAGGATTAAGTTTTGACGCTAACTAATCTGATTTATGCGCCCCGTACTTGACTTCCACTCAGACTCGTAGTGGCGGAATGAGTGCGTATGTGGCCTATACAATGACTTGCGATGACCAGCCGATGTACAAGTCAGTGCTTTTATCCTATCAGACGAGTCTGGTAACAATTAGCGACCCCGGAAGGATGAAAGGCTAGGTCGGCCTAGGCGTTTAGCGAACCGGTATTGGAAACACGGACTATGCATGTGTGAAAGTGCGCCTTTTGCCGCTACACCACCTCCGCTCAGTGTCATGACAATTTCGAACAAATTTTGCACCAAAAAAAAGCTTACTGTGAGCCCTAACCCAATTGAAGGCCATTTCAAATTGCAGTAGACCATCATTTCACTACAACCTCTCCCCATACTTAATTAAAAGTTGGAAGTATGCTCTATTTGACTAAATAGATACATGCTCACTTTCTGATGTGAGCTTTTACTTTCTAAGATAAACAGTTTATATTTGTCTGAAAAATTCTTTGATCACCTTCTGGAAGAAGACAGGAGGTAATGATTAACAAAAATTTGAATCAGAAATGTTCCGCGAACGTTTCTGAAGATACACAACACATGTTTTCGATAACATCGCCTGCATAAATTCACATTTATGGAGATTTTACGACAGCTTCTTCTCGTAGTATGAGGCTTATTTATTCTACTATGCTCCGGCATGTAGTAGCATATGAGGGTTCGCAGGGACACATGGGTTCTCAGAGTAAGGAGCTTAGGAGACGAGAGTATCTCTTTGTAAAGCGTTGAATGAAAATATACAGTAGCTAAATTTTTTCCTATACATTCTCATTTCACCTGCTGGTATACCCCTACATAAAGAAAGTGAGGGCAGAAACAACCCATAACTGTTTCCGCACGAAGGTGCCGAATTGTCCAGACTGACCCAACTGCTACAGAACCTATTGGCTTTCACCCGATATGTAAGCGGTGGGTCAAGAGGCGCCATCTCGTGGCGCTACAACTAGATCAGTGTCATTCGCTCTTTCTCTACGATAGTAATGTTCAATGTAATATAACCTAAAAAAAGAGAGACAAAAGAGTCCTGTAAAAGAAAAAATCAGAGATTTTTGTCAGCTGAGTTGTCAAAGCCGGTAAGGACAACGCATAATGGTCAGCTGAACCGTTAGGCAGTTTAGCTCACGGTAATGGACCATCTTGACTCATACGAGAAATACTACTTCGGGAAAGAGTTGGAGCTGTTTCACTTTACATCCCTGCTAAGCTGATTTCGAGATGATTTTTGTACTCACACGAAGTAGATGAACTTCCTTCAGCTGGTATGAGCCACCGCTACCGTCCCATGTGCAGGCCTAGATATTATAGAGGGAGCCTCGATCGTTACAGACAATGAAAGAGGATAGATCCACATTCAAGTCAATCTATTAACTCAAGATAATCAAACATTCACAATTTAAAGGTCACCGCTCGAACATCCTAGGCCTTCCATGGAAAAAAGTCAGACCGAGGATTTCTAGAAGCTTATAGAAGAGCAAGCTGTAAAATGAAAGGCGACAAGTGGGACTTCCGCAATGCAATTTGAAAACATGCAATCATCGAACAGAAAGAACAAATTGAAGAGTGACAGCAAAAAGTCAAGAGAACACCATAAAGCCTTTGAAAGCCTGCGGTCTAAAGAATAACTTGGAAGGAGCTGAAGCCGTCTTCGAGATGCCCTAGTTGTGATGGTGTCTCATGGCATTCCCATATAGGAAAGGCAACTATGAAAAGCGAATTCTCTAGGACTTAGACGTCACACACAGGAAGATCATAAATCTGAGTGAAGGCGTATTTTTTACTAAACGTCTTACAGATGCCTAAGCTAAATGGGAGAAGAGATAATCCTGATCTTCTGAAATCAGTACGGAGTCAAGAAAAACAGAGGCTAGTTGGCAGTTGCTATAAATGAATCGTAAAAGCAACGAAATTAGCTACTTTCGGTGAAAACAAAAAAGTGCATGTACATAAATAGGTAATGTAGTGCGTACTACCTTATATCCGATTAATACGAAGAAAGGTTGAAATGTCGTGAGTTAAGTACGAAGTAAGGTCAAAATGCTCTGAATTAGGGGTTCGTCGAAGTCTCCCATTATTTTCACCCAAAAGCTTTCGAATTGCAATGATCATGATCACCCATTGGAACTAATTCGCAATCATTCTAGTCGGACCCATGCGTTGCGCTTCGCGACCAGCCATTGGCATCTTCCAGAGTAGAGCGTTGAGCGTTGAGCGTGAAGCGCGCGTTTTATTGATTAAGAGTGAGCTGAATAGTTTCTTGATCGGGTCTTATTGAAGAGGATATGCTTTTTCCAAATTGTGTTTTATGTATGAATTCGCTCTTTATCTTGGGGTAGGGTATCATCACCCTTCGTGAGAACTCTTAATGTCACCCACAAGCAGATGCCATTATAACACCCTCGAAAGCAGCGGCATGAATGAAAGAAGAAGAAAATCCTTTAAAAAGGTCCTCAAGAAGGTATTTAATTTACGTATTTGACAAAATTCAGTTATATAAGACAAATAGAAAAAATGGGATGCAAAAGGAGACTAGTAGAGGCTGTCAGCTCCATAGTCACAAAGTTTCCAATGCAATACATGAACGAGATGTCCTTGGAATATTTTTAATGCATAAATAAAAGGTGTTGTTAATCGGGCCGCACCTTCGGATTCGGCACGAAATCCTTCGCTATGAGTCGTTGGATATGATATGGAGCTCTGGGCCTCCGTTGACTGTAAAACTTTGGCTGCCTTGACATTACCTTTAGAATTACCCTTAATTTTTCTCGTGTAGGACGTAGTGCCTTAGAAAAGCGGCTTAAAATGAAAATACTCTCGGAACGATCCATCCCATAGACTTAGGTATGAGTTCAGACAGATCGAGAACTTCACTAAAACATCAATTTTTGGAATCTCTCTGATCCAAACTGGCCGGTCTCTAGTCCAGACCGACGGGAAAAAAGAGGATGTGCTGAAAAAGCGATTCACTGGAAGAAAGAAGGGAGAAAGAGGGTCAAAGCGGAGGTGCATAAAGGTTTCACGACTACATGCAGAAACGCCATCAAGCATACTCTGCACAACTCCTTCCTTCCAAAGACAACAACAGACTCGTTTCAGAAAATAGAATCCTAGCTTTTCGTCACCTACAGAAAGCAGACATCACGCTCAAAGCTTTAGCGGATGTTTTTCAATGATGTCACAAAGTTTACTACAGCGACTGAAAAGGTCTCTAACAGGAAAAAAGATCATGACTACACCGGCTTGTGTAAACATGCAAGCACCTAATCTATCCGAAACCATTGCTATTCTTAAAAAAAAGTAGTTCCCGGCGTTTTTCACAAATGAAATTTGGCTAGCAAGGTTGACGATCAAAGCTTTACGATCTCACTGTGAATATTATATGAAAAGTTAGAAAGAATGTAAAGGTTAAAGAACAAAGTGACGGCGGAGGTGATGTAGGGGCAAATGGCATGGTCATGGGTTCGAGTCCCGGCTGGAGGCCTGCTCAGCCGAACCAATCCTCCCAACCTTCCGGGGTTGGTAAAGGCAGAATATCCTGATGATATTGCGGCCAATTCATTTGTGGGCAATGTAATTCGTGTAAATGTTTTAGATGTATTGAATTTTTCCTCAGTTTAATCGTCAACAGCACCATAGCCTGTGTGTGGCCTTTTTTTCTTTTGTGGCGCCCCATTCATGTGCCATAAATAAATGGAAGGATCGCAAATTATTGGTCGACAATAAAGTCTTGGAGGTAAAATGTAAAATTTTGGAATTTCGAGGGGGGGGGGGAGGGGGTAGTCGATCCCGTGTGTAGGATGCGCCACCATTCGACTTCCATCCAGAATCCTAGTGGCGTATGGAATGCGTATGTGGTCCATGCAATGACTTGCGGTTTCCAGCCAATGTGGAACCCAGTGCTTCTATCCTCCTAGACGTCTGGTACCAATTAACCGACCCCAAAGAGATAGAAGGATTGGTTGGCTCAGACGGAGATCAATCCGGCTTTCGAACCCGTGACCATGCACGTGTGAAGGCGCCACTTGCCATTACACCACGTTGCTCAGCGATATCAATACAGACCTACAGGTCTCAACGTTATGGAAACAGTAGAAAAATCTGATCAGTCACCAAAGTTGCTCCACATGAACCTGGATGTGCAAAAAAAAATCTTAGGTGCTTCTATTATGTCCACGGTGTAATGTTCTCCGATACTAGGGCTTAGGGAAGTAAGGTTTGAAAGGTCAACAGCGTATGTTCAAAGGGTCATCCCATTTAGTGAAGTTGGGCTCCTACCTACACTCTTTCCATCCTTCAGCATTATGAGAATTTCAAAGTACATCCTCAGTACTTAGGGAAGATCAAGAAGTACATTATAGCAACAAGGTCATGCAAATGCGATTTTCAAGTAGAAAGTTATAAGAATATTTGATACGTCCACCAAGAATTTTACCAAAGCAACATCTTAAAAGTTCTCAGGTAGGGGGGACTGAGAAAACTTATCTTATTTCTCTTCAAAATCGAGTATTTAGAAAGTCGAATTCCCATGGGTAAATCTAATAGCTGAAAAGCTAGCACTTATGAAGATTGCCATGGCAAGATGAAGATATGACGAAGTGATATGGGTACCACAGAAAATGAAAAGTATCTGAAGTCAACCAGTGATTCTCGCACTCACCTTACTCCTATATCTGGCGTTGTATGAGAATGATGATATAGAAAAAAATATAAGAGAGTTACAAAAACTCCTTCCCATGAAGGATTACCAGTTCTCTAGGATATGTCCAAGTAAGGGTTGTAATCGAAAAAGAAACAGAAAGTTCTATCAGGCTTTGTATAATAGTAACAGCTTCGCTACAACTTTTTCTTCCATTTCCAGAAAGCTAGATATTATGACATATACACATGAAGTATGACAGTTTTTTAACATCACTCAAATCTGTTCTTCGATGCGCCCCGCACTTGACATCCATTCAGAATCGTACTGACGCATTGAATGCTTATGTGGCCCATACAGCGCGGAGGACTGCGATATTCGAGTTTGTCCTTCCAGACGAGTCTGGAAGCAATCAAACGACCCCGAAGTAGTAGAATACTTGCCTATCCTGTGTGAAGTCTACCCGAGAACAAAACCACGAAAAGTGTGTGATAGTGCGCCATTTGCCACTACACCACCCCCACCCAAATATATCAATATATTTATATAATTGCATAGAAGCGCTATATAGCCTACTGTATTATGAGATAAAAATATGAAATAACAAAAAATGAGCTATACGTAATTTGATTAGAAATTGACCAACTCTGCAGAATAAATCGAGGCATATGGAATTCGTTCGTTTTCACCTGACCAATTCGTCATGATTATTTTCTGCAATCGCATCATGATATCGTCAAATACCACCAGGTAATAAATACTACAAAAACGTTGAAACAATGGAATGAAGCACAGGTTCTTAGAGGGATCTCTGGTATGCTCCATGCCGCCATTCATTCCGAATAATATCCCATTATAAAACCATCATTTTTGATACTGTAATAATTATACGCCTATATAAATAATAAAGAAGCACTCGAATAATCAAATAAATACAAGTTTAATAGCCGTCGAGGAAATTTTTCAGCCTGGGGGTTTGTGATGGCCATTCAACATCGCATAGCAGCACATGGAGCAAGTATGGGCTAGGAGATGCCATCGAGACGGTCTCGCTGCACTATGTAGGTCACCGCGGTAGTTTTGCCCCAACAGTAGCGCTTCCTAACCCATGCTGTTCATGCACTACATATGATGTGGATATAAATGATGTGTACATATGCATATAAAATCCTTCATTTACGCTTAGTTTGAGCTGAGATCAATTTAAAGATTTCATGATGTGAAAGGATTGAAGGCTTTCGAGTGAAAACAATTAGAGACATATCGCCCCTCGTCCGCTACGACTCGCCCACAACCCTTATCGTAAGTTCCCCCAGGGTCCGGGTTGTCTATGAGTCATGATGGTTATGATGCAAAAACATAGGATTTTGATGATTGCTTTGTGAGTTCCTTAATTGTTCCCACATCTTCATCCCAGAACGAACTTCGTCTGCTTCTCGAGAAGATATTGAGATCGTCGAGTCTCTAGGTATTTTCCACTAATTATATGAGAATGAGCCGGAGCCCTTGCAAGGGGAGCCTTGAGAAGTTCTCAATTATGTGATTTGGCCTGCCCTATGCCGCGAATATACATCAATTTCACCAATTTTTGTTTTTCTGCTTCCCATATGTGGTCAAAAAGAGAAGTGTCAGAGTATCTGTGAATTTCAGTAATCGTTCCATCTGTATGGTCCGGGGTTCCCTAAGTGAGCGATAGTGTAATGAAAAAGCTGGGTGAGAGGGCGGAAATGCCCAAGTACAAATTGCTTGCAATTAGAACAGAATCCGGACTATCATGAAACCGCTACAAGCAGCCAAACACTGACAGATTTCAGACTCTATCGAAACTATTTACTCATAGTTGCCGACGACAGACTTTACTGCAAGACATCTTTTCAGAATTTCCGGAGATTTCGGATAGTCAGCGATGGGATTCGAGTCCCTACAGTGGGGGCCTATCTCTACTGAGCCAAGGTTCAGTGTTATTATGCCTTAAGCCAGTCCATGACATTAAAATGAATGACTCACTGACCTTTCGGTATAAGCCATGCACACGATGCACGGAAATCATCGTCGGAAAAAAGGAAAGCAGGACCAGTGGGCTGGCGTTCACCTACAAGGCTAGGCTTAGGCTAGAAAAGCAAGATGTACGCATTTTTGGTCGGACTTGCTCCTTCCATTTACGCTTCAGGGTGGGCGTGGTCTCGTCGAGTCCAGTAATGTGGAGGGTGGACTCGACCGTTGGCCCGACCCTCAACTGCGCCTAGTCAAGATCAGTACCGTATCTGTTACTGTTCGTACATCACTGAGGGAGAAGGTGCAGACAGTAAGAGATTGCCCCAGGAAAAACTTGGCGAAGGTTTTCTTGATCTCTCTGTCAATGATCTTCACGGGGCACACGAACAGTGCGGTGTACGGTGCAGTAACTCCTACAGTAGTCGGTGGAGGCTGGGTCAGACGGCCTCGGCGCAAGCAGTCGCCCATTGCACAAGTCATCTCGATGAGCTCAGCTTCTTGAGAAGCTGAAATGGACTAGTGAGACCATTGGCTCTACTGACACTTGGTAAGACTATATTGTCAGCAAGAGGACGCAGTGGGATGCGACTTGCGCGAAGTGGGCGAGGTGGGGTGTGGTGCGTTAGGAACGAAATGGTCGCGTCGCAGTGAGAGGGGCGTCGCGTGCGAAGGAATGTAGAAGGATGCAGCAGTAGGTAAGAAATACAAGAGCAAAAGTACTAATAGTAGAATTATTCACAAAATTATGATTGCATATCGATTGAGCTGTATGAAGAACGCTAAAGCTGTAATAACGGCGAATGAGTGGTCCGCGACAGCCGCGTGCGGCGAATCGGTTACCCAAAATCGTTCCTAACGCCCGTCTCCCGGCGAGGTGAGCTAGCTTCGACGGACGCGCGGAACGGATGTTTCTCTGGCAGCTGGGTATACGATTCATCCCGAATGGCCCCTGCAACAAGCTATTGTATCTTCGTGGGAAACTTCCGTGTGCATGCTACCGTTTTGATCTGGAAGAAACCAGAATCTCTTGATGGTCATACACTTTTCACTTCCAGTGGGACTGTGATGAGCAGAATTAATCACCCTTTCGAGTTTTTCGAGCTATATTTCGCAATGACCAGCACCAGAAAGTGTTTTGGAGAAGATCTTGCCCTGTGAAGAAGATTACTTGTCAGGAGGAAGCTTAAAAAACGAAGCAGGCCGGCAGGCTGAACTCCTTTGGAGAAATTCCAAGGCTCTGAGAGAGACCGTGCTCTTGACTCCGAACTGAAATAGTCCCTTGGTCCACGTCAAAAGGTATTACCTGCTGTGATGGATTGCTATGTTTCACCAATTAGGAAAGAGGTACTTCTGAATGAGAAAACATCGGTTGTTAAGGTGCTTACTATGAATCGAGGCCAACTATATTAGAGTAGAAGTGTGTCGAAGTGGGAGTTAACCATATAGGGTAGATGATGAATGAAGAGCCTAAACCGAATGTAGTGTCCACTGCGGACGAGTTTCAGTGATGCAGAACAGCACTTAAGGAAGAGTGATGAGCAATTTCATGAGAATGTACTTACTGTCTTCTGATCGACTGGATCAGAATATCTGACAGGTGAACGAACTTTCAAAATTAGCATAAGTTCCACACGGCCATAATGGCCATGTGGAACTTAGAACGCTGCTTCTTTGCCATAGCTAACCTTGATTCCACGTACCTGGTGCTCCTCAGCGGGTACATATGTTCTTGTTGAACGGCGATAATTTTGGGTTATCTCATTCCAAACGATTAAAGGAAGTGATAGTCTAGATTAGTGCGAAAATGTCATGGTCATAGTAAACAAGAAAACTGGCAAGTTTAGAGAGATAAAAGGCAGCAGAAAGGTTGTAAAATTAAGGTCGGATGAAAAAGTGACGACAAAAGCAGTTTGGAAAGAGTATTCTGAAGAGCTGTCCAGCTCTTTGTGCTCTTACGTACAGCTGGCCCCACTAGGCTCCCTGCGTGCAAAGTGTGGGTACCGGTGCGAGTGGTGCAATCTCTACAGCCTCTACAACACCTAAAATTCTTTGGGCTTTAGGTGTGTGTCGGCGAAGCCACTTTTGGGGAGCCCTATTACGGCCGATCTAGACAGCTCTTTGACTCGACAGCGTCCCTTGTGAAGTCTTGGGGTTCATAGGTTCTTAGCAAGACATCTCAGAGACCATATTTATCGTAAACCATGCCTTTCAAACAATTTATAGCTGGAAAGGAGATTGCAAATGTGGTCCCTAAGAGTGTTGCCAAATTTTCTAAATAAGTTGTATGTAGTCGAAGTTTTTCAGGAAACACTGCTCCATTATTTTTATCATAAGAATGGTCTCAAGAGGAAGATTTGAACATCCATTCGAAAACTACTGTAGTTTAAATACGTTACCCCTCTCAATTTGGATAAGTGCCTTTACTTCGAGGGCATTATTTCTGTTGTCTGAAGAAGGAACCATAGAAAATGCTTCAGAGGAACAAAATTCCGTGCAAAAAAAGACTGTTAGACCTCAAAGTTCATTCAACGATAAGATAAGAACTACAGAGAACTCTGTGCATTTACAGAGTTCCAAGAGGCTTTCAATATGTATTGCTGTGAACAAACAAAGGGCCTGTTGAAAGATTCTTGATCAAGTGACTCACTCAGACAAATGGGTGAAAATGAAGGAGCATCAAGAGCTTGTTCTGTAGTTACAGCTGCTCTTCAAGTACTGCTTTGAACCCAAATTAAAGTCTGTGAGCAAGTTTCTCGACAGAACGAGTAAAATGAACGGGGATCATTTCAGAAGAACCGAATTCGCAAAGTTTTCGACGGAATCATTCACAAAGCTGTCAAATGCAGTCGCTGCAATTTGCATTACTCAAATTGCCATGTGGTCTCTTGGTTTTACTATATTACAGTAAGTAAGCCAATTTCAGTCTGCGAAAATAAAACGCGATTGGAAAGTTGTAAGCCGATGGGAAAGCTATGAAATTTTCTCCGGATCAGTGGGCGAAACCGGCTGTTTTGACAGAGAGGACAGGTCAGAAGGTGCCATTACCGAGATGAGGTCACTTTGTGAGCGCTTCTTAACGTAGCCTGATAGAACCTTTCATTTATTACTACTTTCTATCACTTTTATTGACCAATCACTAGAAACATACAAAACACTTTCGTTTTTACATTGAGGACAAAACAAACACGACATAGTGCAGAAAAAAGAGAAGCCTTTTGGAATCATAAAATAAGATGTAAGTAGGAAAGATTCTATGTAATATATTAGCATTCCGCTGGTGTCGATGAAACGGTAAACAAGAGTTTTTCCTTGTCGGGAATTCAAATTTTCGATGACGCCGAGAAGCAGTTCAGATTAATTAGTCCACTAAATACTTATATTAGGAATAAGAGATGAGGACTGGAGTCTATTCCTGATTTTAGGATTCTGTTAAGATAGGACCTTACATGGTCTACGCAGAGATCTCTGGTGGCCAGAGAAAGGGCAGAATATCGAATTCATCCTCACAGACGAATCAGATACCAATTAGTCGATAGCGGAGGGATGAAAGGCTTGGTTGACCTGGTGAGCTTTTTGGGACGTGGCCCTAGCCCGCACTACGCGCCCAGTGTTGAAGTTATGAAGATAATGGGTGCGAGAACTGATATTGACAGTTTACGATAATAAAATTATCTCAACAGAAATCAAAAGAATGCTGCTGAGAAGGGCATGGAAGCGAACAGTGAAGATCAAAGAAGTCAGAGAACCATCGCTGCCCTGTCGAAGACATAGTAGTAGCCAGTGAGCCAATTCTAGCATCCGCAAAAAGCCCAGAAACTGAGGTAATCCAGGGCGTGGGCCATGTCCGATAAGGTCGCCTGCTCAGAACCTCGTCGCCAGTGACCGTCTAATCCTTTCATCCTTTGCGGTGGTTTCCCAAAAGACGTTTCATTCATCATAGAAGAAAAGAACGGGTAGTCGGAAAGCTCGTCCATCTCCTTGGCATCCATACGGACCAACAGACATCGACGAATTAGTTCTCAAAGGCTGGTCACTATCTGATACAAAGGAATAGGCATGTCCACTGAGCCACTTGTCTAATCTGAGCCTGTGAGGTTGTGTTCTACACTGAGCCCAGCGCCCAGCGGAGCCGAATCATTGAAGAGTCTCGGAGTCGGTGAAGCGAAGAGCCCGCAGAAGCCGCGCCCTTCGACGAAACGACGTCCACCTCAAACAAAACATCGAGATCATAGGTCACTTTTCCCCCGGAGAATAATGATTTTGTCACAGGTATTAACCGATCTGGGCCACCCACCCAATTCCATCCCGTCTAGGATTGTCTTTATTTATTAATTGTACTTGTACCTGAAGTACTTGTAACATTGAAAAACTTTTCATATTCAAACCGAAGCGTATGTTCCTTAGCGCTTATTAAAGAAACCACCCACGAATGAGGGAAAACCACGGATCTGAAAAGCTGTTTGGGCTGCTCTAAAGCCAAAAGGTGAGGCAAAACTACATTTTAAGCACAACCTACCGAAGTTTGACAGCACTTCCCACTACAAAAAATACAAATCTCCACGCCACTTATGGCTTTAAATAAAATCCAATTTAAAAATAAACACGGCGGATGAATACATTTCAAGAGCGCTGATTCACCGTAAGTGCGAATAAATAGTATTCAATAACGGCAATGGATATGATTCGAGTCATGCGTAGGAGTATGATTACGAGAAATCTCGCGAAACTGATAATGGGGTCATTTAGGTCGGGCTTAATGTCCCTTATCGCTCGGGAGGGTATTGAATCGCATGGCAACATTGTCTCTGAATAAAAAAGTAAAATGTTGCCGAAACTTCGACCACCATAATGTAATTTGCGAACTCACCAAAACTAATGAGAAGTGAAGCATAACAAGCTCAAGAGAAACCTATTTGGGTAGCCAAATCACCCAACATGGGGGGACATCGTTGCTAGAAGACTCCGCTGGCCACAGGGTGCCGATATACCAGGGCGGTAAACCAGGATTCACTGGAATCCACCATTACACAGTCATGGATTCTTTGACAAGGATAGAGCCAATGACGTCTATCCTGTTCCACCATTGCTTGGTAGGTCTCCATTGTACGAATGATGGTGTTTAGATAATACTCGGGCTAAAGTACGTTTAATTTCCACTTAGAAGGGCGAGTGAGTCTGTGTGCAACACGTACCAAGGGATGTAAGCTCCCTGTGAGCTAGAACTCCCAATTCTACGTTTTTGTAGGTGCCAGTGAATCAGAAAGGGCTGTATGTATGTATGCCAGTCCATTTCTAGTGAGGGGAATGAATGACCAAAACAGAACATTTTATGCAAGCTGATTTCTCAGCGGAACCATCGTATCTGTCTTCGTGATCGACGGAAGTTGGCCATTTAACCGCCTGCCCGACTGCCATTCAAATGGGAAACAGAAGATAAGGTTTAGCGTGATGGCAAAGAATTGAATCGGGCCTGGTATCATTGCCTTCTTCTCTAACCTTCAAAAATGAAAATGTAGACTTACTTTTGTACCGTTAACCGTTTGGAGAAGGTATCAGACATTAAGAAGAAGCAAAACTGTATCAAAAACTTGGAGGACCGCCAGGTCTTAGAATTTGCGCTATAATTTTTAAAGTCTGGTCTACCATTTGTCTGACTTACGGCTTTCTTGGGAATCTTCGACTTTCGAGCTACTTGATTCCCACGCTATGAAGAAAGATTGTGGTGTGGAGGAACTCAACCCGGTGATAATCTCACGAAGACCCATCGACATTGAGTTCCCTAATAGTGGAAGTATTTGTCTGACATGAATGGGACAACCGAGTTATAAATGCACGACGGTGATCCTTCGGAGAAAAGTGGGTGTGTTTTAGCGCCGAGCAGTAATCAAAAGTATTTCAATCCATTTTGTGCCCTCGAAACTGCTATGTCAGGCTAAGCACGCAGCAAAGAAAAGTTAGGAAACGGTAACTCAGAATAGGAATAAAGTGATTAGGCTTCACTGGTGGTTCTCTTAGTACAGGAGACATTCTGGAAGGCTAGTTTAGTGACAGAAAGGTTTTGGGTTGGCTAGAGCAACCCTCGAACAGTAGTAAAGCCCAGTATCACGAAGAAATGAACATTCTAAAAAAGGTGAGAGCTTGGACCAATTTTGGAAGGTGATCTGGCGAGAATAGATATCATTTTAAGAAACTGTTCAGGCTTCCCTAAGATGATAGAATGAACGATGAGTCTATAAAGGCGACTTTCAATGCTCACATTGCTTCTGTAGCATGGAGATGAGCTAATAATCCCGTGGTGGTCATAATCATTAATTGAAGAGAATATGAGGGCCAGGTCTGGCGCCCTGGCTGACACCACTCATCCCAGAGGGGTTTCGGAGAAAGGAAAACTGGAAACGGACGTCCACGGATCAGAGGTGTCACTGATCAGCAAGAAACGGCATGTGTAGTACGGGTGCCTTTGGTGAAGCCCACACTGACCCGTACCGGAAAGGCATCGTCATTCGGGTAGAAACATCAGTCATTGATCGAAAAACCTACAATCAAGATCACTCTATGAACTTTGGAATATGAGGGTCCTCTATCTCAGTTGCTTTTGCATGTTGAATAGGAAAAGACTAGACTGGCTGGCCTCCCTTTTATGCCCCATGTCGGCATGTTATAACTTCGTTATAAACTCCATTATATGCAACCAACTCACTAATAGCTAACTCGACAACACGGAAAACAATCATGAATTGTCAGAACCCCCGAGTGAAACGAAGGAATGCATAAACACCTTACTTACTGCTATGCCTCTGAAGAATTTAGTTATAGAAAATTTACTGCAAATGTATTTATGACAACAAAATTGAATATTTTTAACCAGTCTTCTAAAATTAAATTACCATAGCTGGGGACTTTGATTATTCAAAAACTCGTTATTGGCCAGCATTCCAAGAACTCAAAAGCAGATGGGCTCATTATAAATCGCCGCCAGTCCTTTGGCACTACAAGTACCCGAAGAAATTGTCGGACGTATCGGAAAGGGTCACTTTCTGAGATGTGACAATACCAGTACCGGACCAGATCAAAGCAATGTCCTGCACAACGGTGAGGCTCAAAGATCATTGCAAAGGTTTCATACGCACTCAAGCACCATCACAATCTTGAAGGGAAGTAGAGTGCGTAGGTACATCCAGAAATAAGATTGATTAGGATACTTCAATTTCAGCAAAGAAAATGACCACTTACTTCACTACTATTGAGCTCAGTTTTATGAAGAAGGACTTAACTGGCTACCTACTGATTCTGGATCTTTGCACAGTCTTCCCTACCAAATCTGACTCCCATCGCATAGCTCCACCCACTGCCTTGAACTATTTCTTTATTTTTTCTTTTCCTTTATTTAATTTCTTTATCATAGGTTCACTGGTTTCCTACAGAAAAATACAGCCTTGCAGACAGTAGGCCAATGAGGCCCCGCCCTATACTGTATATTACAGTAACTATACACTGTCTAGACAATTCTGCAAGCTCTGCATCGGGGGAGAGATAGGAAATAACAAAATAAAAAAGAAATGAAAAAAAGAAGAAGAAGAAGAAGAATAAAAAACTTCTTGGCTATAAATAAGTAATCCACTGCCTTCGAATGGATCTATTGGATCCATATGTTTTCTAGATGATGTTTTCAATTCTGCCAGGTTCCGTCTGCTTTGATTAAGCTAGTCTGCAACGAAGATTGCAAACTTATTACACATATACATTTGATGAGCTTGCGGCAGTCATAAACCTTCTTATGAGGCTTTTCTTTGTTCATGCTGTTTGTGTTGCTAGCTGTGTATTATTACTCAATAAAGTCTATATTTTGCAGAGAGATGAAAAATTTGCTAAGAACTACCAAAAAGGCTAAAATAACATAACACCAGGACAACAACGACCCTATTTAGCCCTCTTCATCTTCTATCGCTACCTTTGACAACGAATGTGTGTTATTTGTACGAAAGCGTCATTATTTTTGTTAGAATATATTATATCTACTTCATTCGAGCTAAGGGCGAAAGCAGTGTAGTGCCAGGAGGCGTTATCATAAATGTGATCCGGGAGGTGTCGTCCCCGATGGCTTTCGCTCAGGCCAACCAACCTTTTCATCTCATTGAGATCTCTCAATAGGTACCAAAGTTGTCGGACAAAAGCGTTGACCACCGCATCACCGCGAGCTATTTTTCAGGCTACAAACACAATCAAACGCCACCACGACCTTGGATAGAAATCGAATGTGGGGCGCATCACGAAAAGAGGGTCGATTGAGGCTTAAAGAACAAACGTATCAAGACATTAGCAACAAGAATGTTCTTGGATACTCATACATCACCGGGAGGAGAGCAGGGTTGAGCAGTGTGGAGTAGAACCAGCTAGAGTCCCTGGAGTAGGCTCTGTTAAAGTTTGTATACTGTTCACCAAGAGACAGCGGTGGAGTGAAGAACATCGCCTACTGCGAACATTTTTATTCCCCAAAGCTTCCAAGAAAGTCAATTGATGTTCATTACGAGCAACGCAATAGTAAGAAAAGCTTTAAGGAAGAAAAAAAAGCCGAAAAATGAAAAAAAAATCAACAGTAAGCAATATGGGGGGAGGCTTGAGTAAATCGTTTAGAGAACGATGGTTCCTGAAGGTATGCTCTCTCAGCAACCTAATTTGTAGACCACACATCGCATAAACTACACTTTAAGGAAGGAGTTCTGTGTTAATGGACTTCTGAGCTCCGCCCATTACATTCTTCAGACGCATCTTCATTGTATTAACATTCGATCGTTTCATTCCTTGATATTTTGAGCTCAAATGCGAACGAAACTTGCTGGTAACATCAGAAATAATTATAAGAACAAGTTCACTACCAAATGAGTTCTGTAAAGACGTATGTACATATATACTTGCAGTCTCACTCTCCATTTCAGTATCTCCGATCACATTTTGAGAACCCGTATGACATAGACATTAATAATCCGAATATACCTATCGATAAATTGGAGAAGTACAGAGCTTTCCGTCATGTCAATGCAAGTGAGTTGTTTTTAATGTATTTCTCCACTTTCCCTTGAAACTGACTGGTTAAATATGAATGCAGTAAAATTGAGTTGAGTTCACCACTCACATCAGTAAAAGATACAGAAGGATCTGTTCATAGTTCGCTACCACGCCTATAAGACATTATTGGGACCGCTGAATTTTGATAGGATAAATTATATCGTAGCTACTTAGGATTGGAGGTATCTTACATTTCATAACGATTCCGTCGAAATTATGTCGAAAAATCTCACAAGGTTGGCGACTTGTGGGCAAAACTCCAGTCTCGGACGGACTCGAACCCGTACTTGTCCTTTCCGGGGACCGTGCTCTTATCCCTTACACTACCTATGCTATAAGCTATAAGCTATGGAATACAAGCCATTAAGAAGGCGAGGGCAAGCGGGGTCTCGGTAGTGTAAGGGATAAGAGCACGGTCCCCGGAAAGGACAAGTACGGGTTCAAGTCCCGTCCGAGGCTGAAGTTTTGTCCACAAATCGCCAACCTTGTGAGACTTTCAGATCGCGTACTGCGGGGAAATAACAGCAGTTAACAAAACATCAAGTCAAATCAAGCTATGTCGAAAAAGGTCTGACTTCAGTGATCTGTGCTTCGCTGTGGATTCAAGGATTTGTATGCTCGAATGAAATATTCCTTATAATAGTTATTAATCTTTGAAGTACCAAATGTACGGGACAGAAATTGGGCTGAAATTCCAAAGCGTCAGGTTTTGTATTCAATTAAATTGTTCCAAAGGTAGACACGCGGCAACTTACAGGTTGAACGGCGTGCAGTTTCGCTTCTTTCCTGCAGTAAAGTATCTTTGAAGAAAACTTTCCTGGCACCACTACTTCGGCAATGCACGGCACACCAATATTTTCCTTGACAGTGACCCGGCATGGTAACACGCGTGTTAACAGCTTAACTGCCTGACTATTACGTCTTCTATACTTTTTGCATTTGTTATTCACTTCAGTGGCTTCAATTTATAGGTTCATGACAATTTATTATCCTTATTATTGTGGCAGGATGCAGAGCGCCTCCTTTTCGTCACAAATGCATCTGTCCCATTTGCAGTCCTCATCCTTCTTTGCACGGTTCACCAATCTCATGAATTAGAGATCTTGCTCCACTGCCAGACTACCTGGAACGATTCATATATTTGTTTGATTTGTAGTATCGTGCACAGATCTCTACACACCTGGCTGTAGTGACCAACTCCATGTTGAAAAATTCCATGGTGAGCCTGTTTTCCTTCGGCACCTCTTGTGTTCTAATTCGCCGAACCACGCAGACACACTCTAAATCAGAATTTTTTCTTTATCGAAACACTCTTTTTGCTTAATTCACTTACATCTTCTGCGGCTCTTATCTTATAAACCTTTCTTGCCGTCGTCATGTACAAGTTCTGTCCACAGTAGTGCCAGTCTTTGTAGGAATTATGAGCGATTTTGCATTTTATAGCATAATCCATCATCTTTTCTTCAATTGTCATCATAGCTCTGTTAGCCAGCAAGAACAGCTCATTTCACTTGAGAGTTCCATGCGAGATTCTTGTTGGTCTGATAAAATTTCTGCACGGTGCTTGTGAGCCTTTCATTGATACCATTTTCGGCATCCTAACCGTCTTCGGAGCCACCAAGCTTGTTTTTGGCTTCTCCTTTGGCAACGAGTGTCCCAGACATGTCTTGTTTATGTTCATTCGAGACCATCTAGTTGCTCAACTTTAGAAAACCAACCTATATTCATTGTGTTTGTCAACGAACATCTTTCTTACTTGGTCCGACATACCATCTCTGTCCGGTCAGATGGCTAAAAAATGAGCTGTTTCTGTCAAGTAGATGAATGGTTCATAGTAGATCACTTACAAGTCATCCAGATGAGGTAAGCAGAGCCTAAAAATATTCGACTTCGGACCGACTCGGCAAAGAAGAAATAATTGGTTATTCAAATCTCAACTTACCAAGAGGGCGATTGCAAGCATGTTTTGCAGTGATGGCGGATGAGACTCGATACACCTTTTGTAAGCCACTTGCACCTGTTCGAATACACAGAATTTAGATGTGGAATGAAGGATGACTTCCAAGTTAATTTCCCTACGTGACAATTTGCTTTTCGTTCATACTTCGACTAGGATAATTCAGACCAATTCAGACTCAGGAAAAACTTTGTACTGATTAATGAGTCAAATGACAAAATTTGCTCGGATTCAATGAAAACTGCGGAGTGTCCTGAAATATTGAATGTAACCCTTTCGATTGGAGTCTCTAGTTTATTCGAAATGTTCTGAATTTTACGTCAAAGTGTGAACGGAAAGCAAATAGTTACTGAGAGAAATTCACTTAACCGTCATCCTTTACTCTTCATCTTACAGCTGCAACTTTTACATACTCAGTGGCTTACAAAAGGTGTATCGAGTCTCATCAGCCATCACTGCAAAACATGCTTGCATTCGCCCTCTCGGTGAGTTGAGATTTGAGTAGCCAGTTATTTCTTCTTTGGCGGGTCGGTCAGAAGTCGAATATTTTTAGGCTCTGCCTACCTCATCTGGATGGGCTTGTAAGTGATCTACTATGAACCATTCACCTACTTGACAGAAACATTTGTCCGGATAGAGATAGAATGTCGGACCAAGTAAGGATGTTCGTTGACAAACACAATGAATATAGGTCAGTCTCCTCAAGTTGAGCAACTAGATGGTCTCGAATCAACATTAACAAGACATGTCTTGGACACTCGTTGCCAAAGGAGAAGCCAAAAACAAGCTCGGTGACAACGCTCTGAAGGCTGCTACGATGCTGAAAGGCTCACAAGCACCGTGCAAAAATTTTATTAGGCCATTAAAGATCTTGCCTTGAGCCCTTAAGTGAAATGTGCTACTTCTGCTGGCTATCACGACTTGATGAACTATGACTGAGCAATTGAAGAAAACATGATGGATTATGCTAAAAAATGCAAGTTTGCTCATAATTCCTACAAAGACCGGCACTACTGAGGACAGAACTTGCACATGACGACGGCAAGAAACGTTTATAAGACAAGAGCCGCAAAAGATGTAAGTGAGTTAAGCCAAAAGAGAGCTTCGAAAAAGAAAAAAATCTAATTCAGAGTGTGTCTGCGTTTCAGCGAATCAGAACACAAGGGTGTGTCGAAGGAAAACAGACTCACCATGGAAGTTTTCGACCATGGAGTTGGTCACTACAGCCAGGTAAGGTAGAGATCTGTGCACGACAATACCAACCAAATGAATATATGAATCGTTCCAGGTAGTCTGGCAGTGGAGCAAGATCTCTAATTCATGAGATTGGTGAACCGTGCAAAGAAGGATGAGGACTGCAAATGGGACAGATGCAGTTGTGACGAAAAGGAGGCGCTCTGCATCCTGCCACAATAATAAGGATAATAAATTGTCATGAACCTATAAATTGACGCCACTGAAGTGAATAACAAATGCAAAAAGTATAGAAGACGTAATAGTCAGGCAGTTAAGCTGTTAACACGCGTGTTACCATGCCGGGTCACTGTCAAGGAAAATATTGGTGTGCCGTGCATTTCCGAAGTAGTGGTGCCAGGAAAGTTTTCTTCAAAGATACTTAACTGCAGAAAAGAAGCGCCACTGCACGCCGTTTGAGCTGTAAGTTGCCACGTGTCTATCTTTGGAACAATTTAATTGAATACAAAAACTGACGCCTTGGAACTCCAGCCCAGTTTCTGCTTCGTACATTTGATACTTCAAAGGTTAATAACTATTATCAGGAATATTTTATTCGAGCACACAGTTCCTTGAACCCACGAACCCACGGCGAAGCACAGATCACTGAAGTCAGGCCCCTTCTAAAATAATTTCGACGGAATCATTATGAAATTTAAGATACCTCCAATCGTAAATTGCTAAGAACTTGTTTATCATATGATGGACTTCCTGAGGGGGAGGATCTTGTCAAGAGTGCCAGCTATTATGAATCGATGAAAAACAATTGGAACTATAGCAATTCAGAGTGCAAAACACTTATCGAAAAGGGACAAATCAAGGTGTGCGACGAAGAAAAGGGGCAGATATCCTCAGATTTCAGTATTTACGATTTCAAAGATGTTCGTAGGCGAAGAAAGATCTCAACTCAATTCTACTATATTCATATTCAACATTTCGCCTTAGAGGATAAGTGGAGAAATACATCTTGAAAAATATGCACTTGCATTGACATGACAATCAGGTCCTTATCATACGACCATTTTCCTATTTTATCGATAGCCAAATTCGGATTGGGAATGTCTATGTTTTGCCACCGTATAGGCTCAGCATGTGATCTGGGAGCAAAAAGGAAAAGCGAGATTACATGTAGTGATAGCCCTGAACAATATGTAATCAGGGTGAAGGCTCACGTACAAAATCGCAAAAATATGCAGTTGTCATTAGTTTTTCTCACAGATTTTTCCCTCCAATTGACCATTATTATTTGTATAGGTAAGCTGTATAGACGAGCCTAATCAGTAAAAGCATAATTCCGAAATTCACAGGAAAGAATATGGCGCACTTTGTAGTAGACAAAATAAAGTACAAGACGCACAAGTGTGTAATGGAACGTCTCCTACATGTGTCCGAGCAGAGATGGTATGTCGGATGAAGTAAGAAGGACCTTCGTAAAGAACTAATGAGTATAGGTTAACTTATTAATGTTGAGCTATTATATAGTACTGATTGCAAAATTACATCTAAGAAATGTCTAGGACACTCGTTGCCAAAGGAGAATCTGAAAACAACTTCGGGGCAACGCCTTCATAGCAGCATGAATGTTAAAGATGGTAATATCAAGAGGCTCACCAGTTTTACGTACAGTCTCGCTAGACTCACTAGGGCCTTACATGAAACGACATAGTAAAATGTGCCATATTTGTTTGATTGCAGGGTTATGGTTGCGCAATCGAAGAAAACATGATAGATTATGCCCAGAAATGCAAATCCGTGCATAATTCCAATAAGGATAGGCACTACTAGGGGCAGAACTTGTACTTGACGACGACATCCACGACGGCTGCAGACGATGTAAGTATATTTGTCTAAAAATGGCCCCGAGAATTTTTTTTTGCTTCAGAGCGGATTTTTATGATCTAGCGAATTGGAATACCATGGAGAGCCAGAAGACAACGGGTTGGAAGTTTTCATTCGTGGTGTTGGACACTACTTTCAGGTGAACTTGACGTTAGTTAAGGAACCTTTTTATTATAGAAATGCTCTATGACCAATCGGCGCATGACCCGAGCCTTCTCGGAAAAGTGCCTTTCCATGTTTACATAGTATATAGCAACTGATGTAGTCTCCATATAAACGAGTTTCAAATCTGGTGAATTCAGTTTAATTTCTGAATAACAAAGCGCAACCTCTTCCAGCCAAGTACAGTGATTCGTAGTTTATGGATATGGCGTCTATAGTCCAGTAATAAAGCTGCCTTACCCGCGGAGGGAAAATATGTTGAAAAATTGAATATTGTGTGCAAATGTGATGAAAGGAAGTACCCATTAAAAGTGTCAGAGCAGCTGCCTCCCACTGTCTGAAGTCATTTATAACTACCGAGTCAAAAACGCCAGTTTCTCATTTTCGCGAACCCAAAAGTTTGATTGACAACTCATTCTCTTCAGAGAGTTTCAGACGAGTCACTTGGGCTGCCATCTCGGGAGGGTGAACGAAGTACTTTCATTCACTTTCCAGCTCGTGAAAGAGATGTTCAAAGAATTTTGTCGTTATGTTTCACAAGAAAGGGTTTGGTTTCAGACCTTGGCCAGTAGTACTCTAGATACCCTGCAAAACCCAGTCAGCCCAGAAATAAGGATGGGAAACATGCATAGGTACATACAGTAGCGCTCAAAAGTCTTCGGTGAAATAGTTCTTCTGCGGTACTTTTCAGTCGTAACTCTTCTCCTACTGGATCTAATCATGCAAAATTTCTATATTTGGAGCGTGGATATATTGTGAATATATACCACTATTAACTTGCAATCTGATCATGTTCCAGATATTCCAAAGGGCATGAATTCAAAATCGACTGAAATCACAGATGATGGCCCTTCTAGAATCTCCTTACTTTTTGCCATGACTAAAGTGTACGAGCGGTAACGCTTAACACAATAGATGAGAAAAACCCGCATAAGGTGCGAAAAAGTGTAGACCTCAACAACTTTAGTTTTAGCAAAATCTGCTACCGCAACAAACATCTTGCTTTATCTGTGGATAATGCAGCTTCGCAGTCAAATAGTGTTGGGTAGGGTGAACAATGCTCTAGTTAAACATATACAAATTTCGCGCGATTTGGTCTACTAAGAAAAAAATTATGAACAAAAAAGCGTCAAAGCATCTCACCGAAGACTTTTGAGCGCTACTGTACTTGTTATATCACACGATCATTTGGCATGAATGAGGCAACAGCTAGAGATTTTCGCTTCTGGTAGATTGGGCCGAGTATGTGGGACTGCGTACTGTAGCTGATGTTCAGTAGGGGTGTGCAGGGCCCGTGGGACGCGAACGGCTGCTGGCAATTGTGTCGGGACCCTTTAACTCTGAATCCTGAGCTCATTATATAGTCAGAGTATAAGAGAGCTATGTATAACGAACGAATCAGTTGAAGGGAATTCGACCGATCAACCAAGGCAGTCTTTTAGAAAAACTTGAAGTTACATGTAATAGAGTAAATTCAATCAATCATAAGGTTCAACGTTTTTAGGTGAAACACTGAAACAGGTCTAAGTGAAGTGGATTTAACAGCAACCATGTTCGACTATCGTTTAATCTTGGCATAGTATAGATGTAACTTTGGAGGTCTCTTTGAAGCCACGACAAGATGATACAATGATTTTATTCGGCTAACGTTTCGGCCAATCGCCTTCGTCAGAGCCTGGAAGCCAAAAAATATTTGAGACTCATCCTGCCCAAACGACGTTCAGAACTCAGCTTAGTTCAGGTGTGGCCTATAGATAACTAGGAAGGAATTGTAAACCACATTAGGTAATCTACATCCTCGTGGTGGTGCCTCCTATGGTCCCTCAGGGGCGTTTTAGGCCTCGATTTCTTCAAGCCATCCAGGTGTTCCTTAACCCTGCATATTAGAGGTCTTCCGGTCTCGCCTATGTACTCTTCTCCACAGAGTTGAAAATCCCCCCAGAAATCTAAAGCAGAGGCTGGTACAAAACCGTCTCTATGATCGTTTCTGCACGACCCCCCCCCATTGTATCATCTGTCCCAACGGGTGAGGGGGTGACTGCATGACGTCAGGTATGATCTACGTGATCACATGCAACCTGTGTGGAGACGAGTACATAGGCGAGACCGGAAGAACTCTAATAAGCAGGGTTAAGGAACACCTGGATGGCTTGAAAAATCGAGGCCTAAAACGCCCCTGAGGGACCATAGGAGGCGCCACCACGATTATGTAGAGTTTGGAGTATCTATCAGGGTCTTGATGCGGGAACCCATGACCTCAGCGCGGAAGACTCTCGAAGCTTTTTGGATCAGCGCTAAAATTCCAAAAATGAATCGGAAGGATGAATGTCTGGCTGTAACTAACGAGCTTGCCCCGTTCCTCGACCTGTGCGGTTTTCAACTGCCACCGGCGTCCGAGGTAGGGGTCAGGACACTCGGGCCCTCCCACTCGAATTGTATAAATACGCAATTCAAAAAAGGAGTGTCAACGGTCTTCTTGTGACATCTAAGGTGGGTCACCTAATGTGATTTACAATTCTTTCCTAGTTATCTATAGGCCACACCTGAACTAAGCTGAGGTCTGAACGTCGTTTGGGCAGGATGAGTCTCAAATATTTTTTGGCTTCCAGGCTCTGACGAAGGCGATTGGCCGAAACGTTAGCCGAATAAAATCATTGTATCATCTTGGTCGTGGCTTTAAAGAGACCTCCGAAGTGGATTCAATTAATATGGACAATCCGCTCGTTGATTATGCAATGTTGTCGCTAGTAAAAAGTTGTGGTCCCAGCTTACTACTATGGTTGAGGTTTTGTGTTCAATATTTAAAAGCGAAATTCTCTTAACGAATGACGTCTCGCCTTTCAATTATAGTCTTTGCTTCTGTGCTTAATAGATGCTATTATAATTGAATTCTAGGGCTAGCCACCAACAGAGAAGGTGTTCCGGACTTCCAACATCAAACTATTCTGCGGTGCACTTGGGTTCACCTACAGTGCGATAGCAAGAGGTGTGGTTAGAAATAAAATGCTGGGTTTGGATTATTTAGGCGAAATATGGAAAAATCACTACCTCAGAAAACTTCATAGGAACATTAAGCGCCCATATCGAAACTAAAGGAGATACTTTTGCGATACCAGTCCCTCGACCGCGAATCAGTAACAGGGCCAGGTTTTTAACGAGCAGGGCTTCGAGAAATTTTCCTGAAAACTCTAAGAAAGTTATTTGCCTAGAAGTGTAGTTCAATTTAAACAGGTCATGCATCTTTATCTTGAATAAGAAGAAACTTTCAAAGCCTATAAAAAATATAAATTAATATAAATTAACTTAATCGATCTATACTTCTGATGTTTATTTTTGCTATCTCGATACCCTTCTTCTAGTGGCTTTCAACAGTTTTTCCATAGCTCGCTGTGCTCGTGTTGCCGATTGTTTGTTGCTGTTTCAGTGGCTGCTTTCATAGTCCACGATTAGGCGAGCGACCGATCGCGCGATCGATCGCTCGCCAATTCGTGGACTATGACAGCAGCCAGTGGTTGTTTAAATTGTTTCTTTCCTATGCGTTGCACATGCAATATAAGTTTAAATTAAAAAGTTCAATATAAAAGAATTGGCAGAATATCGGACGGAGCGCTTCTCAACAATATACACGATTCACTATGCGTTGACTTTTTGCCGAAAATGGCGGAGGTGTGATTGAAAATTCGAGAGAAAATGATGATAACAGAAGACGACCGTCCGTGATCCTCAGAGAGTAACATCTTAAATGAAAACTTCTAGCTTAATTCAGAAGACGTTTACCGTTAATGGCCATCATCTAGAGTTTTTATGGAAATACATATGCAATACTCGAGCAAAAAGTGCGGAAGAGCACTCAGGTGTTTTCAACGGCGTGAGAGATTTCTTAGAAATATCGTCATGTTGGGGAAGAAAAACGAACTGCTTTCAAGCA
The DNA here is from genome assembly GCA_000469685.2 of Haemonchus contortus. Lineage (NCBI taxonomy): Eukaryota > Metazoa > Nematoda > Chromadorea > Rhabditida > Trichostrongylidae > Haemonchus > Haemonchus contortus. The sequence goes on along the minus strand of LS997566.1, from coordinate 7,933,695 downwards.
GCGAAGCGGAGCGGAACTAGAGATGGCAAAATGATGACATACAGAGTGAAATGAAGGCTAGAATGGTAAAAGCAGTGATAGAATGTATAAGCCTTCAGAAATGTTTTTTTCTGCAACCATGAGAAGAGATACTTTTAAAAAAAGAGCTTTTTGTATTTTCTCGGCTGCTGTACCAGCAGCCGAGAATAAAGCGAAACAAAGCAAGACAAGATAAATGAGGATTAATTTCGAGAGGAACAAGGGAGTCTTACGTGATAGAAGGAATTTCCGGCTTTCCGGGGATTCTCATTACAAAGACTCAAGTTGTCAAATGAATGAATGCATTCATCTGAAGAATCAGACCGCCCCTTCAAAATGCCCATTTGAGTGTACTGTTAAAAACTGGAAGGCGGTGGTTTAGAGCGTTTATGAAACATTCCATTATCAAAAACTTCTTTGGATTCTCTGCAAACTACCACAGTTAAACAACGTACTATTCGGTGCTTCTCTACAGTAACCACGTTTTGTTTACTGTAATTAGCCAGTTAATTATTGTAATGTCAATTATAGACTTAATTTGATTTGTTCTCGAGTGATACCAAAAATTTCCGAAGTCATCCTTCTAGAGGATACCCTACAACCTCTCAAATGAATTCCCACCTGAACAGTACTATCCTATGTTGGTGGGTTTCACTACTCTTTTCCTTGAAATGATCACCTAAAGCAGTCTCACACTTTTGGCCTCGAATAAACACAAAGGAATCAGGCACTCAGAATTCTCGCCGCCCTTTTAGCGTCCTTAGAGACTCAGGCACTGAAAGCTGCTTAATCTCTGCTGCAGAAAGTTGTCCGTTGCAGTGCTGGAGAATGAGTTCTACTTTTGAAACCATCAATCAACATCAAACAACTTTTGTTATGTGTGGCTATTGCTTTTGCTATGGCAGTTAATAAAAGTCAGCAGTAGCCGTCTGGAGAAAGTTTCTCTGGTTATAAGCCATTCGACTTTCCTTTTATAACGACCACGTAAATCGGGAGATTCTAGAGGTTAATTTCCACCACAGAGAAACTTGAGCCCTCATGTCGGCTGTTGAATGACTGCCCTTTTTTGAGGAGTTAGCAAATGGACATCAACGTAGGTAGAAAACAGCCCCAGTCAGAAGAGATTTTCACCGAGCCATCTCATTTATGATATTTGAACCAGAAGAAGCTATCTATTTAGCATTAAACGTGGTGTACTGGCAAGTGGCGCAATATCACAAGCATAGTCACGGGTTGAAATCCCCGATAATTATGCACCCTAACAATCAAGCCTTCCTCCCCCCCCCCCCCGGGGTGGTTTGACTGGTACCGGACTCGTCTGAGAGGATAGCACTGACTCTCACACCAGCTGGTCACCGCAAGACACTGCATCGGTGGCATACGCATTCATCACGTCACTACAATTCGGAATGTAAGTCAAATGCGGGGTCGCATCCCTCAGACGAGAATGATTGGCGTCAAAAGCTTCATCCTTTTATCTTTTTAGCAGCTGAACTTTGGGTTGCATAACGGTGTTCTGTCATTCTGATAGCTGCACAATTCCTGTTCTCGATCGTTGGTCTTCAATCTCAATATGGAAGGGATAATTAGTGGATAAAAAAGGCTGAGCCATCCAACACTTCTTTGTAGCACAACCATCCTTTCTGTATCGATAGAAAAGGGATGATTGTGCTACGAAGAGGTGATTGGACGTAAGAAGACTGCATGACTAGGAAAGGATTGTAGAAGAAAGTGTCCGAAGTATTTCAAAAAGTAGGCCAGTAGGTAAATGGAAAGGAGCTCACTAGGTTTGTAAAATGACGCGACTACGAACTGTGGAGGCAACAGAAGTCTGTAATAATAACTAACTACTTAAAAGAGCTGGATGCACGGGAAGGTGAGGGTAGGAAGTCAGTGACTGAGACATGTGCTAGCTACTCTAGCACAGTGTCTAACCTATAAAACCTCCCACGTACTTTTCGGGTATGAATAAGCCCATTGAACGTTCGTGTCTTCTGGCAGATTTTTCGACATCAAAAATGAAGTGCCATGTCCGAAATTTCTTGGCTGATCAAAAATGGTGGAGTCAATTCATTAAAAAGACGTTACTGTGTTATGAATGCATGAGCATAAATATACATTCAGCTTGTTTTTTCTCTGATCAAGTAGCAAATGCATAGCTCATCCTAGAAAACCTCGAAGTTCTCATCCCTTACATCAATGGGCTCTTCTGACATTGTTGCAAATGAACTACTTGACTTCATTCTGTTTCTTCGGAGAATTCAAGGAATTGGTCCGTAGCCACCCATACATCTACTCAAATGCAGCCGTTGAAAGCCACATCACGGATTGTTCTGGGAGAAGAAGCGACCGTGCTGAAGCATCAGCTCAGAAAATCATTTGCTGTTTCCGTTAAATAATGGAAGGAGAATAATAGTGATGGCGCATGATAAGAACGGAAATATTATCATTATTATCATTGGTATAAGTTGAACAGAGGCCGGCAGAACTTATGTTGTGATTCCACTGCACTAGCTTGGTTTAGTGGCAAGTGGCGCACTCTCACCACAATCAGAGGATCGGATCACGCGTTGACATCAGCTACTCAACGCGTTCATTGAAAAAATACTCATACCCCCAAATGATGATATGATTAGAATGGGAAGGAAAGGGAGCCTAATGAATGACCATCCACTTTTTTCTTCTCTAGATAAGGAATTCTCGAAGCTATCATCACGGCAAGATAGAGAACTTCAGTTGTATCATCCCGGTGATGAGATTTTCGAGGGATCAGTTCAAAAGTACATAGTATCGCACCTTAACCTTGATCTATCCTGTTGCTGGTATCATAGGGAAGTTTGACGGTTGTCAAGCCCTGACTGCTTTCACATTGCAATCGGACCGTTGGCAACTGTCCAGGTTTCCCCAAGGAATCAGCACCATAGCCGAATGGCACATGAAACCTGTTTCTTGTTCCCCATACGAAGCCAACGTCTAGGTAGGAAGGTCTGGGAGATAATCGTGAACTGTTCATATTCAGCTCCGCTACTCAACCCATTCCTTTAGCTGCTACCTGCTTTTTCCTCCTGTCTCCTCAGTTGCTACCTGCCTCTCCCTAGTTTGCTCCAACCTCCAAATTTCAATTCTTAAATTGAATTTTACCCTTGAGTACTACTACTACAATAGTACTACTAATAGCATATGCTATGTATAGTCAGGTCGTTAGTCGAAAGTGGTTAAAAACACTCCTTTTGAGGGACAGAACCCAATTCTATCGATTCGACTGGAGAAAGCGGCTGTTACAGGATATGCTTTTAGCCACTCCATTACATGAAACAAAATGGAAATAGGATGAACATAATAGAAAAAACCCAGGAATGGCTCAAAGATTGACCAGAACAGGCTCACAAGGACATTCGAAGAAGAGGGTTCTCATTTAAGAATTTTTGTGCATTTAACGTTCTCCTGTCTTCTTTAGGCCTCTGAGACCAGCAATTTTTCAGAAAAACGGACCTAACTGGCCATCGTAACATTCTAATTGTCCTTCGTATGATTTGACAGACATGGGACCAGCTACTGTTCATGTTTTGACGGCTCAAGGAAAACCTTGTCTGTCTGTGTGGGTTAAATCTACCTCTAAGTGGGATGCCTAGATCCTACTCGACTTTGAGAGTACACTTATGTCAAACAAAAAAACAATAAGAAACCACTTTCAGACTACTCAGAGATGGCAAACACTGCTAACAGAGGAATTACTTTTTTCCATCATACGGGACACTCATTTCTCCATACCCCAATGCCTTGCACCATTTCCACAACCACCAACTGCTAAGTACACAAAATAAGAGTAATTTAGCAGCAATCTGCTCAACCTGCTGGCTTAACTAACCGGAAAAATACTTTTATAGCTCATAGTTCTCTTACAGCTCTACTACCAGCTGGTCGCACACACACTTTCTGTGGAAAAAAAAAACTTCAAATGAGAATGATCTATGGGAAGAACTCAGTTCGGAACAGCGCTCACTCACATACGTGAACGTGGGCTGAATGGCTTTCATTCAGAAGAGATTAAAAACGTTTGCATGAAGCTGCTGTCAAGCTGCTTCTTCTGCACCTCAGGGCAAGACTTAATGGAATTGTTAAAATGACGGGAATGCCTTATTAGCCTAATATCTGCAGGGAAAAATTCACCCTAAGGAAAGAAAAAGAAACAAAAAGTCTTTCAAAAAAAAGCTGGGAAATTCATTGGTATGTGTTTGGTTGAGTAATTACTATAGTTGGGCTTTTGCAGCTGACATAGCGCGGCGGTTAGAGGCACTGCATGAAAGCGGATTTAGCGGATATAAGCTCGGCTGGGCCATCCAAACACTCCATTCTGAATCTATCAGTTAACAGTTGCTGATTCTTTTCCAAACGGGAGTGAGTACCTGGCACTGTCGACGACCGATCCCACGAGCTTCTTTTTGGATCATACTACTTCTTTTTTAATGCTGGTCGTTTGGAGCTTCTTTTCCAAAAAGATGCAGATCAATAGCTATAGATTCCCCCTACAATTCTCTATTCTAATCTGAAACTCGGATCCGCTCCCACTGCAAAATTCGAGAGACTGGCGTTATGAGCATTTACTTATTCGATGTGGAATGTGGACTGAGTTCTTTCTTTTCACCATTTTACTGAAGCCGATATATCTGAGAACCTGATATCCCTTGAGGCAAGCATCTTTGTCCCATGTTCCGGATAGAATTTCTTTCTGGGATGACGGAATTTGGGAATAGGAACATGCCGAGAATGGGCGTGAGCTCTAAATTGAACTGTTGCACGATCAGAGTTCATTCAGAGCCAAACTTTTCCGACTACATAACAATGGTAAGCCCGGGATATTGAAATGTTTTGATAGGCGGAACCGTTACGACGCTTATGACCAGATGATCGAACCCCGATTCGGTACCGGCCCTCACGATCTAACCCTCCTTTAAAGATGCCAATGAGGCAATCAAACTCGCCTCATAGGTCGTTAGCCTAAAACCAGACCTAGCAAATCTTGTGTTGGAGGTACGCTTTCAAAACGCAAATGCAATGTTTCGGGAGTTGAGCACAGGAAGGAACCAAATGGGAAGGTCTCTAAGTTTTTTCTTGTTTTAGTGAAGATATCGGTATCATCCCCTGATACGAAAAGAGATTCCATGCAAACATTGAGTCCCTTTTTGATACTAACATAAGACCTTCTGTTTGATGCAAAAAAAGGCTCAAATCTTCTCGCATGTAAACTCCCGATGGTATTCCTCGAATCGTTTTGCCAATGAAGTTGCTAAAACACGATAAATATCCGCAGTCTAAAAATTATGCTGACTATCGACCCATTTCTATAACTAGCACTGCGCGCAAACTCTTGAAAAGATGCATCAAAGACCGAATGATGAGTTTATCGATTGCTTCGGTATATATTGGTTGACGCATAAGTCTTTGAACATTTTGCAATTTTTTCAATTTTATTTTTTTTCTTTCAAGGCAACTAACAACTGACATATATATGCACCGTCATTATCGACAAGGTATTGCCAATTATCAGGCAACTTGTGGATCTTGCTTGCATAGAATTACTGGGGTTTCGATGAGAAGAACTCGCCAAATGTCGATTTAGAGTTGATTCACATCATCAAACTCCTATCCATCCCAAGCTTTGAAGTTTTTCCCCAGTTTCTCTCCTAGAGCTGCAGCAATCCGTTCCACATAGTAAACTAGGCCTCAGCGCTGCTGACAGCGGAGTTTGGTTGTAGAAAGTCCCAGTGGACGATCCTTTCGAATGGCTTCAAACGCTTAGTATTGTTTCCTGAGGTAGGAATTCTGGTTTGGAGGCCGGGATTTCATGCTCTACGCATCTGAGCCACTGGCGCTTCCTCAAGTGGTTTAAGTAGAGAACACACTTATCGTCGCTAGTGCTTAGGTCTTCCAGCCATGCAAAGGTGCGCTGAAAAGTTAACAGATTGAGGCATGAATCTCTCCTCATTTGGAGTGGTGACAATCCAGCTCACAACTTATCCATATCTCCGAACCTCCATGTTTTTATGATGCGATGCAAATGGACAGCTACTGTGCTGTGATGGCTATGAGCTCCTGTTTCAGCTCCTGTACTATACCTGGAATCCTCATCAACCAGCTTCAGGAAGTAGTCGGCATTGAGCTCAGCTAGTCTTCCAGATCGCGGTTTTTCGGCCCAGTCAAAGCGACCACTTTTGAACTGGGGTACGAATTTCTTGTTGTGCTGTGAGAAACAATGCAGGCTCCTATCGCATCACATATTTTCATTCTCAATTTGCATTAACCTTTTTCTCTGAACTTATAGAGCGAAGGCAGTCTGAATCGCTTTGAGTCGAGAGCGATTCTTGCAGTCATAACAGTTGCAAATGCTGCGGCAGAGATGGTGCGAATAGGGCATTGGCGTGCACTTACACATGTCGCGAACTGAACGCTTCGAAACAATCCCCAAGGATTTCACAACATGAAAACGATTATGTGCAAAGACTTAAGCGCCAACCTAGGTCTAAGGAGTGACCTCTAAAGTTGGATATTTCTTACTTCTTTGTTTCAAGGTTAGAAATTCATTTTCTACATACAGACATGTAACAAATGGCGTACCGCAAGGCAGTGTGTTGGGCCCCTTCTCTTCAACATTTTTGTGTATGATCTTCCAAAACGCTGTCGTACACACCCTTCGGTTCAAATATGCATGTTTGCTGACGACGTTAGAATGTTCCTCCCAAGTGGAAAACTGAAGACTGGAAAACTGGAGAGTGAAGCACTTTCAATTTTACAGCCTCAGTAACTAAATCGGTTCATTAAGTAGATCAATGGCATTTGGAACTATCTGTGAGTAAAACATGTGTCCTCTTCACTTGGGCAGGAGCAGTCCTCAGGTGCAATATTTCTGTGGCCACCTACTCCCACATGCGCTGTTTCGAGAACTGAAGACTTTAGAATCGTGAATGACCAAGGCCTCTCCTTCGAATACTACATCTCCAAAAATACTGATGCTGCTCGGGTTGTGACGTTTCGCATATCAAGAACGTTCCGCTTGAGAAATCCATTACTGTTATCACGAAGGTTTATGTGCGTCCCATTTTAGAGTGGAATTTTTCTGTGTGGAGCCCTTATAAGAAAAGAACATAGACGCGAGTATGTCCAGCGTTCTCGCCAAGTGAATTTATTTCCGCTGTTACCGCGCAAGATCTGACGAAATGCCCTCGTATGATTCTTGATCGAAAAAACTAGGCTAGAAAATGGGGAGGGTGGGGTCCGCCTCAAACCTCTTGAGAATAAGATGCCCGAAAGAAAAATCCGTCTATCTACCGTCTATCTAAGAATGCTCTATTCAGAGCACGTCGAGAAAGAGTTCGTAGATCTGATTATCACACAACGGTCTCAAAAGGTGCGAGATTTTCCAATTCTTTTCTTCATCGCTGCGTTAAATAACTCAGAATGCTTACAAGAAATTTCTTTGAGAAAAATGCAACTTCAAAGTCGATACTGTAGGATCCAGCGTTACAACAAATCTTATCTCTAGGATTCGGATGGGAATATGAAGAATGAAGCGCACGAATAGTCGCTGATCTCATTCGGCACACTAGAACACATAAACACACACACAGCTCACAGTTTTGACATCGGGATGTTATGTTGCAATGAAACGTCTGATATAACTCAGCTTACGGACACCGCCTTGTCTCTAGCCGATAGCATTAAGCGATTGCCAACTTCTCTACAGATACCTGTCGTGGATTGGGGGTGCGAATGATTTTCTGAGTGCTCATTCTTTTATGTCAAAGTCAATTATGACACCTTTGCCTAAGTGAGTTTTGATATTATGCATAAGGCTGTGTAATTGTTTATGTTCTGCTTTTCTATTTGTTTTCTTGTGAGACATCCTTGCGATAAGTTACGAAATAAATGAAAACCTCAATAGACTTCTTTCGGAGAAGTGAGCCTGAATGATCGTTTGACCTTGTTTCAGCCTCCTCTTTGAAGTTAATACGGTGGTGAAACCGGCTGTCGGCAAATCGTCATGCACAGTTGTCTCCCTTAGCATGAATGTTTGGTTCAACTTCTCGTTCGTTGGTATAAGGCGATCGAAGTTGCTTGGAAGACCTTGTTGCTGATTGTATAGCTAAGGAGGAGGACTTACTAGAGGAGTGCAGATTGAAGCGCTGAAAGTTTCGAGAACTGACCGTGTAATGAAAGCTTTTGAATGATGTGCCAGGTCTGTATTGGATCTAACGATATATCAAATGTTTTTAATAATGTAGACTGAACTTGGAAAAATATAACAGGACAGTTGTAGTTCTTTGCGTCTACATGTCACCTCCACGGAACCACATTAGAGAACACAGGCATGTTTATAAATGACCATCAGAAATAACAACTTCGAAATTTCATTGGCATAGCTGCCCATACAACAGTCGTCTACCGAACATAGCGATAAGGATCATCAATCGGATCAAGGACAGATTCATGGAATTCAAAAAAAACGCAAATTTTCATGATGTCACGTGAGTGAACAACGATCAGTACGTGAACGACCTGTCAAAAAATCAAGTGGAATTCTCTAGAGTGGCGGACTGGGTTTTAGGAAAATCTGGAATGTCAAGTAATGGAGTGTACAGCTTCAAAACGTCAAGTTTAGAGAGCATTACGATCTTCTAGAAATTCCCACAGACTTGACGATCTCTTGTAGTAAGGGTTTTCGTAGAACCTGGAAAAGAAAACTGCATTGAGAAATACAATATTCTAGCGCTATCTCAGCTATCTGTTCCTTTAGAAATGTACACAAACTAATGAAAAAGGGGTTAGTAAACATCAGCTGTGAGTCCAATAGCAGCAGCATAGTGCAGTTATAAGTAGGACCTTTGTTGCTGTATATGGAAAAAGCTTCGTGGTTAAAATACCATGCAATAGTTAACTATGTCATCCAACTAGTTGGGTAGGATCGGCCCGGCCAAGAGAACTTCATGAAAATTATAATAATCATGACTTCCCAGTATGAGCGCTTCCTTTACGCATAGAATTGTGTATCACACTGTTGCTGTTATATCCCATTATAGTAATTCCTAAACTGAAAAGATTTTATGAACGCATCTTGCCATCAACTTGATGGGCGAGACTGAAGAGCTAGTACTGCCATCACTATCGTGTTTGGTAAGCGGCGAATAAGCACAAGATGAAATCAACACAATTTTTCAGCTCAATGGAGTACGTTCAAATAGTAGGATCTGCCCGCCCAGTACATTAAGCGCTCACACACAAGACTCTTCTGCATTATGTCCCTTATTCAAAATCAGAACAAAAGGCAACATGTATTCAACCGCTATGGAACACCGCTATGGAATCGTGAGACCTTTCGAAGGAGTATCCACATCAGCTCAGCTCGTACATAAACTTCTGCAAGTTCAGTTTCTAATGACACGATGAGGTATCGTGGAACTCACAGAAAGCTGGAAGCGATAATTCTAATGTTTAGCTCGAGACGGTATTCAGTCAGTCGCAATCTTGATCACCCGAACAGCACAGCAAAGCTATTTAATATTATATAACCTCATATCTGAAGCCACTAAAGATAATTTCGTAAGATTAGGTCTCTAAGCAAATAAACGATATACCCTCCCTTCCATTCAGGTATGATGAAACGACATGTGAACAACATCTTGTAGGCTGATAGGCAAGGTGTTAACAAGCTCAGTAAGAATGCTCAAAAGCAACGCTGTATGAATCTAGTTCAAAAATGAATCTACAGCAAGCATGTAGTGACTCCAACAAAATTACAATGTCAGTGAAACTGATCAAAAACTGGCAAGGGAACTTAAGCCACAAGTGCAAAAACGTAAAGAGAAAGCTGGAGCGCTCCTCATCCCCATCTTCCATAGTGCAGCGTTGATCGCAGTTGGCGCGCCACGCGAATCGGTTCAGATTCCGTGGAGCCGCTGACGACTTCTACGTTGGAGCATGTTCATTTCTATGCTGAGCTGCGTAGTGTTTTCTCATAATAAAAAACATTCGTCTCATGACGTCACATACAGCCTTACGGTGGAATCACCCATACCGGACCACTGCGCAACAAGAACAAATAAGGGTTGGTCGTCTATTTGAAAGCCAGTAGGTTAAGTTACGTAGAGTTAAAATGATTTCGAAACAGAATTGCTAAAGAGATACTGTTCTAGCAGATGACCTTGATAAACAGATGACTACACGCAAAAACAGATCGTTTGATGAGCAAACTTTCTTGGAGAATTCGTCCTTTTTACGAGATCTGTCTAGCAGTACAGCAAGAAAACTCTTACCTTGGTCGGATTCAAGTGAGCAGTGACAAAAACCTTGTGAAAACATGGAAATTTGCTTAAAGAAACAAGGATGTTAACGCGGTTGAGCGAATAGAAGGAAAGACATCTGAAGAGAGGAGAAATCGTTCAAAGACGACCAATACTGAACAGCCCTTTTTGTGCAGTGATTGGCAGAGTTGGGGTAGGGCCCCTGATAACTTTGCAATATGACTGACTGAAACGTCGCGTGTTACGGTTTACGCAATAGCGTCGAGCGTCTCTTCCTGACGCTGTAATGCGAAAGTTCCTATAAATTGTGTGACAGTGGTTTCCTGCAAACAATTTCCTTTCTGCTGTATTTTATGGATTATCGAGGTACCTTTAAGTAAATTGTGAAATAGCTGCTGACTTTGCTTGAGTGGAGCCAAATCATTCATCGTGGTAGATATGATCTAACTTCTACAAATCCAACATGCGTCAGTCCAATCGATAAAAAGCTGAGAATCGAATAGGGATACGATAGGTGTTAATGCTACAAAGCAGCATGGAGAGCAGGAAGCGTTAGACCTGCATGTAGAGTATAGAAGTCGTTGTTAACCTGTTTGTAGAAAGCATTAGGCAAATAACAGGAATGGCTCTTTCATATTCCGCGATCCGGCCCACGAGCGAGCGCGCTGGCAGGGGGACTACTCAGCCGGCGGTATCGACCGAGTCCAGTTGTGAGCAAGGGGCAACCGCCGCCCCCGTCCCGCGCGCTCGAAGGCCGGATCTCGGACTATGAAAGCAGCCAGTGACCTGGTCGGGCGCCAACTTTCAAATAGACTTTTTCGTTACAGTATGTTAGAGTAGTGACGGTGGAGCAGAAAATTGATAACGTACGTCAAAGTACGTACGTGAATAATCAACAACACTCGTTGATAACCTGAAATGGAGCCTAGACTGAATTAGATATGGAGCGCACCTTTGTCCCTAGAGTGCGGTGATCTCAGAAAACCGTTGTTCCCAAGACTACCGTGAGACAGGGTTTCAGAGGTCAACAACGCAAGATTGCTGAAGACTGATGTTTGTTTAGTCAGCTATGTAAGTGTTAGATCTTCTTTACCACCGTCACTTTTCTAACACACTACAATGGATAGAGGTTGCTTGAAAGTTGGCGTCATGGAATTCTAACTTCGGGATTTTTCTTCATTATTTCGCCCTTGGCAGTCTGCACACGGTTTGTATTGTCATTTCGCCGAAACTAGTTCATGTGTACATACAACAATCACTTAAAGGGAAATCGGTCATTTGGGGCGGCCTCTCGCATTGCGCCGCCCATTTGACGTGGTTTCTGGGCCGGACAACTCGTCCAGGCGATTCACCCTCCTGACCATGCTAATAAGCCAAACTACTGCTCCCCAACCGATGACGCCACTACTATTAGACGCCCAACTTAGGAACCTCTTGAATTCTGTCTATTTGCATCGGTTATCGTGGTCAGAAGGCTGAATCACCTGGACGAGTTTTCTAGCTCACAAACCACATCGAAACGACGGCGGGAGGGGCTGCGCCAAACGACATGTACCCCAATCACATAAAACAATACCGAGACATGGGTTTCAATATCAAGGGTCTTGACATGAACCCCTGATGGCTAATCGCAGCTACCTCTGTGATGCAGTTTCAGCTAACAACGGCTTCTAGCACCCTATACTCGGAAGAAGTTAATTGCGAGACAGTACAAAACAGCAAGCATGTCAGAGAAAGCAGGATCATTAACAGTACATGCTAAGTACTGACCTGTAATACTCGTTAGGTCCCAACCACCCAGAAAACGCCCTCCCGCCTCCTCGGCGATCCATCCTAGAAGTTTATCTCATAATACTACGATGCACCTCTACGGAATCTTTCGGCATCACATATTATAGACATTATTTGGCAAAATTAAAACTTTAAGCGACACTATGCACGTGCCACCTCTGCATAGCATCAATGAGTAGTTTACGGAAATTCCTGAAATCCGAAGATGAACCTCTTCATGTCTGAATAAAAATAGAATCCTAGCTGTCATAGAACAGTATTTCGACCTGAAGCACAGAACACTAGTCCCAGTCTGCCATTGACTGTTATCGTTCATGTTGGTCGATTATAGCACTGTGAGTTGAAGAATTTGTTCCGTTTTTAACTCTATACTTAATACTGCCTAAAATGTTCAAACAGCGAGAGCGATAGCGAACTTCATGCTTAAATGGTATGCCGGCGGAACGAAACAGACAACACGCAAGGAAAGGGAATGTTGAACATTTTGACGGCTCTAATGAAGATCTACGACAAGTTCAGGGGGTTCAGTCTCCTTGGAAATCGGCCTCTCGTTTCGAATTTCTCTTCACGATTATTATATCTTTATTTTTTGTCTGATATTTCATCTCTGCTTGCCTTCTGAACGAAGTTCATAGCGTCAGTGCTTGGGGTATAAATAACTGAATGAATGTTCTGGAGGCACAACGGCTTTTGCAGCGCCAGTTTCTGTAATCTAACAAACTGCATCTGAAGGCCCCAAACTTCGAACAAATAAGAAACCCTCGGATGCGGTACTTTCCCAAGAATTTTTTGCCTGTATTTTTTATACCCCAGTCTCATTCTAGGGACCGTCCTCAAACCTTGAGTGAATACCGTAGAATACAGTATCTATAGCTTAATTACAAATCCAAAAAAAAAGTTGAAGATTCGACGACGTTGCAGCTCTTACCTGGCTCCAAGAGATTCATATGGTTGCCATCCTCCAAAGAATGCTCGTCCCCCTCCTCGTTTCTCGTAAAGGTAATACGGGTACTCTCCTAAACGAATCACATTTTCATTTTAACAGAGTAGTTTGACTTTCAATTCAATAAAATTAGTGACAACAACAGTTATAACCCATTCGAACTCTCAGCTCCTTTTTTCTCTCCACCATCTCCCGCCCCATCCCCTCAGTTCTTTTCTGAATAAAGGCTCTACCATGAATTGATCATCAATCACAATGACTTCATTCGAGATTAATGACTGTAACGCAAGGAGGGAAGATGGAAAATAAGATAGGAAGTATCAACACAATTCTTGGCCCGTTCACTACTTGCTCTCAGCGAAATCTAGAGAAGGAATGGTGAGAAACAGGGACAATAGGAATTTCCTCACCGACAACGACTTAATCCACACCGGTAGGGGGAGGGGGAGTGGGGTTAAGGGTGGTTACAAAGAGATCAACCCTGAGAAAAAAGCAAGGAGACCAAAATTCCACTGAAAAGTTCGCGTCCTATTGAAAGCCTTGCAGGTACATAAGAGATTGCAAGGTGCCCAAAGGCAACGTACACATGGGATTTTCTTGTGAGGTGTTTTATTGAAAGTTATTTCAAAGCACCGAAAAAGCCTTAAAAGAAACTCTTAATGTGGGGAAGGAGAAGATAAACGACAATACAGAACGAATGTTAACGATTACGTTGCCATCATTTCCCAGAAAACATTTGGAGGGAGTAATTTAATGCACGGCTTTAACGATTTCAATCGAGTCCAGTTCTAAAAGCAGTGTCTTCGAAAACGTCTTTCTGATCACACTAGCCCTTCGATACCCTCCCACCAAAGTCAAGTAACTGCTTCTTTTCGAGGGATACCAGGCTAATGCTAGCTAGGCTTGGGTGGTGAGCTGGAGACGTCGAGTTGGGCGTGGGGAATAAGGAACGTGAGCGATGGATGAAAGGCGATCTATCATTGAAAATGTGTTTAAATGCCTTTTTAGGAGAAGTATACATCGGGGCACCTCACGGGTTTCTCATAGAACGATACGTCTCTCCAGAGTAGGAGTGATGATCGTTCGCGTCACCCTCCATATACCCTTTATCCCGCACGCTTTCAAAGTATTCAAATATTCGTCCGTGATTTAATTTCGTGGACGCGTTCAACAGTCACTAACAGAAAGGGTTCACGGAAGTCATCCTCGGAAGAGAGGGGGTCGAAGAGGGGGCGCTGACCTTTTGAAGAGACGTCATTTATACGAAATTGCTCTATCAAATTATTCCGAGGCAACTTTCCGCGGATCCAGAGAATTTGACGTTTGACGTCTCCCCTCACAAATTCAATTCACAAGCGAATTAGATGCGTTCAGTCAACCAGGATGAATTCTCGGAACTAGTTGCCCCCAATGGAAGAGATCGCAAAAAGGCGCACTGGTTCAGTAGTATCTAATCTGGTCAGTTATCCAATTTTGTGGCACAGACGTGGATAATCAGAGAAGACGACTCTGGAGTCAAAGAAGCAGATATGACGGATTAGTCAACAGAACCTCGCAAAAAAAAAAGATAAAAGAATCGTTCCCGCCCGCATTCGACCTCAGTTCGGAGTGTGGCCAGCCTTGTGAAAGTCAGTGTTTCCATCCTCTTACATTAGACGATTCTGGTACCAGTCAAACCGCTCCCGACGGAAAGAAGTCTTTATTGGCCTGGGCGGGAGAGTATCGAGCCGGAAGCTGACCAGGAACCATGTGTTTGATAGTGCGCCCTCACTCACCACTACACCAATCTCTCCCAACCCAATCCCTAGCAGAACATTCATAAGGTCAAGAAGATAGGTTACATCAGGCTTTAGAGCCTGATTTAATGTACTGTAGTAATTACACTGCAAAGTTCAAACAAGTTCCTCTGTATTCCCTCGAGATAATAAACAGGTTGGAAAGAGTTTGTTTATCTTACACTTAAAAGAGCCAGTGGCATGGCCAGTTTCGAAGAAAGATGTTCTAAAGAAAGTAGTAGAACTTGTTTGATTGTGTTCTTTCTAAGGAGTAAACAAGTCTGTGCATTAATGACAACCGAATCCACAACCGATCTCATTTGGCAGGCTGTTTTTCCACCACACCATCGCCTCTTA
This sequence comes from Haemonchus contortus, assembly GCA_000469685.2. Lineage (NCBI taxonomy): Eukaryota > Metazoa > Nematoda > Chromadorea > Rhabditida > Trichostrongylidae > Haemonchus > Haemonchus contortus. The sequence goes on along the minus strand of LS997566.1, from coordinate 7,918,516 downwards.
GAATCAAAACCATACAGGAGAAAATTTCAAATAATCCTCAGAACCTACCGCTGAGTCGCTTCGAACTGGGCATATTGAAGTATCCATGGAATGCACGTGCACCACCACGTTTCGCTAATGACCTGAAAGAGGACAGAATGATTCAGACACATGTATGACCCCTTGGATGATCGATGACCATGGTGCCAATATTCCCGAATCCAAAATTTCGTCCCAATTGTTGCATATCCAATTTCCCATTTCGTCGCAAGAAACGGATGACTGACCATGGACAATTCGCTGACTGGCTCTCGTGGAGGGCGTGGGTGATCTTTCAACCTCCGAGGAACAACTGCCCCAGAAGGAGTGAAAAACACCTCCAACCGTTCATAAACTGTGAAAGTGAAACTTTTAACCGATAACAGAAAGAGGCGGAATTCATCTTAGGGCCATAGAAAGTCGCACAAAGAGTTGGGGTTGTTTGAGAAGAAAGATGATAAAGCGGTCGACAGCCAGCATTCTGGAAGAGCTTGATTTTGATCAGAGGGAACGAAGTGTCGAGTGGGTGGGTAACACCAGCCTGTTTCACCCGTTTGTTTCTCCATAAACGACTCGTTGTATTTGCTTCACTGAGCCGCTTAGTGCTCAATGGGCCCGAACGCTCTCTCCGCGAAATTCGCGAATTTCCTTACTTCTCTTTCTACGAGTAAAAACGACCTTTTGGAAAATCTAGTTGCCCGGAATAGTGAAGACTTCTGACTATTCAAAGTACACTCAACGTTTCTCACCAAATTTGATATTCGGGAGTTGAAATATGGCCGACAGCCGTTTCACAATCGTTCCATTAGAATACAACTTATAGTCACGCGGCGAAAAGTACAAGAGATCCAACAATAAGATAGAGGGCATTTGCCATTGTAGCACGACAGCCGTCGATAAATTAGTACTGCTCAGAGTACAAAAGTCATATCTTTTGCCATGCATTAGGTGAAATCCGCATCTACCGAGTACTTCTACTTAAAATTCCGCTTCAAAAGCTAAGAAGCCTATGAGAGCCTATTAAAAACCCCCACATAGTTCTTGTCGATAATAGTTCTTGCCTGTAGGATATAGAAGCACGAACATTGTGGGTGGGAACTCGGTGGTAACCTATCGTGAGGTGAGATCTGACAAATGCAGAACTTCCCAGGCAGCCCATTTCGTTGTACGATATAATCATACTTCTGCACCCTACTTCCACCATATACACGAGGTATCGAAAAGATGTTTCAAAAAAAAAGCTCACGGTCTGGGTGCGCTGGGTCGTAGCAGATCAAGGCGGCCACCCGGTTCATACAGTAACCAGCTGCGAGCCATCGATGGCGTTCCAGCGCGCAGCTGGATTACTGTATAAACCGGGTGCCCGCCTTGAACTGCTTCCTCAAGTAAGATGCCATAGGTTTCTGGAAATCGGGATTTCATTGCTTCACCTCCTTTCACAACATCGCCCTCATAGTAGGGATAAAACCATTGGAGCTCTTCCGCTTTGTCCCCCTACCCAGAGCCTCAGGTTCCAACCCATCTCATTTTATGTTGCTTGGATTTCTGATCCCCTGCGAAATGTAAAACATGCTCAGCCCCAGAGACCTACCGTGTCCCTAGGAACGCACCAACGAGTCGGCACAGCGAATGATGTAGGCACATTAGAACCATCATTCTTCAGATGTTTTTTATTCGAAAATGACGAACGAACATGATGTATAGGGCAATAATCACAGCCATGGGTATTGAGCTTCAAATGGGCATCCACGTCAATACAGCGGTTTCCACGTCTCAAACGTCTCCAGCTGAATTTCGAGTCGCTAAGCTTTGGGAAAAAACTCCAGGCCCCGGACCAGTTCACATTGAAGAGCGATTGAAAGTAACCTATTCTCAGATTCCCCCTGAAGCTGTTCAAACACAAAATCTAAGAATTATATTGGAAGCGAATCATTGGAATTTGAAGAGAGATTCAGACAGGTCGAAGGTGGCCCGAGTGGCTAAAGGCTCGCTGGGAGAAAACCTATGCCTTAGTTTGCATAGAAGAGAAGGGCAAGAAGAAGATACCAGTATCTCCGGCCTCTCGGACTACACTACTAAGTCCGTCCTAGGCATCTGGAAGGTATCTATGGCCTACGCGAATTTTGCCCGGAAACTTGACCCCACAACTGTGCGACTGGTAGTGCATCACCGGGCTTACCCCATTGCCTACTTATTTGTTAGTTGGTTCTCTTCAGTTCCGGGTGGAAAATCATGGTCCTTTCCACCCTCCCCCTCAATCCTTCGAAGTGCATTTTTCAATCTCATACCGATCCCAAATGAGGCTATCTGCGCAATTTGACGTCGTAAATGACGTAACTGACGAGTTAAGCTGCTAGCGGTAATTCGATTCTGTTCTTATACGAGACCAAGGAAACTGCTGAAGTGTATCGCCCTAGATGTTCACCTCAATCATCCTTTCCAAACTCTTGAAAGTGAGAAATCGGTCAGGTTCCATAGCTTTTACTCAAAGCACATAACCATTGGAATCAGTGCCGTAGTGCCATAGGCTTGAAACCCAAGGAAAATTTTTGAAAAAAAAAGTTTGAAAAACTTACGGATAGTTTTCCGAGTTCTGTGCTGCGGACAGGCACACTGAAAAAGATGGATTGAAATCCTTACAAAGCAGATGAACACATCATAGAACAATTTTGGTCAGCTGGTCCTTGAGCATGGCCTAATCTAACCAGTTGTGCCCACGGCCTTTAAGCTCACCTTTGTTATTTCCTCTAGAGGAGTTACAGCAACTCCTTCTCCATTGTTATACAGTCACTCAAACCCCGCTAGTGATAACGGAACTTTGAAAAAAACGAAAAAACGAATTCTAGGGTAACTTTCGGCTAGTTCAACTCCACCCTAATTACTAAATGTTACTTGGTGGGCAAACCGCAAACCGCCCCAGGGGGGGGGGGGGGGGTCTTCGAAAAAATTAAAAGCATCTTTCAGCCGACTGCTGACCATTAAGTCCTATTAGTTAGACCTGCCATTGACCCAGCTTTTCATGAAATGGCAACTAACCTAGCAGAACGATTGTCAGAAGTGCTGCGTATGTGGACGATGAAGGCATCGTTGTGACCCTGAAATCAAAAACACGCTTTGGAGTGGTTGTAGTAGGACGAACCACCCGAGACGATTGTTCTTCGGAACCAACAAAAGAATTAGTGGATTCAAATAGGCGTGCAGCTAGCGGAGTGGGCAAAAAATAAAAGCAGCTTCCTGCGATGTTAGATCAATCGCTATGGATCGCTATGTTTTCGAAATCCTGCTGAAGGCTAATGGAATCAGCTCGACCCTACCGTACTTCTCCCTAACCATGAAAAATGTGTCCAGATGCTAATTCGCCTTTCTACAAGTCTGCCAACGCTTCTCTACTCATAATTCGAAAGTGCCAAGTAGGCTCGAAAGTTCTTTTAGCCTTGGCAGAGCCGTCTCGGTTCGGACCATCCGGTCTCGGCCTAACAGCGTTCCCCTCGCCACCACCTTCCGCATGCTTGGTAAAGTTCAACTGCCAGCACGGTGAGCCACACGAATGGTGATAAGTAGAGGAAGGACGAGCTCTTTAGAATACGACAACGCTGATCGCATACTCCTCATGAAATTGATCAACATAACGCCAAGATTACTATCGACCCAATCAATAAGTGCTGGTAGACTTTGAATAGTTCATCAGAGGGTACAGAAATAGTTGCGAAAAAGATCAGAAGGAGCAAATGGCAGCTGTAAAAGGAGGTGAAGATGGAAATAAAATCAAAGGAACTTCATCAAGTATGTGAAGAGGTATTCAAAGAATGTTCTGAAATTTTGAATAGGAATGCGGAGTCGTCCAGAAAAACATAGCACTCATAAAATGCAGACGAATACGTATTGAAGATATCTGTCTCGGGAATTTGGCTATTGTACTAAATGAAGTCCATCTAAGACAACGATAGCTTGACATTTCCGGATGAGGCCCTAGGGAGTACTCTTTTGAGACGTCTGGAACGAGTCAATTCCAATTCTATGCAGCTTTCTAGACATTAAGGGAGAGGCTTTGGTAGCTTTTGATCGTGGACGAAATGCTACAGTAGCTAACCAGCGCTGCCAAGGGGCTCATGTAGTATACTTTTATGAATATCAGCTTAAGATGACTTCATGGGCCATGTAAGGTTTCCAAATGTTCATCGGATACCTGCCTCCGATGAACTACGAGGGAACGCCATTCTCAAAGGAGTCGGAGACCTTGGCCCCGGAGAATTCTATATAATCAAAACGATTTATGGGAAGCTATCAGTGCAGATTTTTTTGCCATAAAATTCAATGAGATTCCTCTATTTCACTCCTGAGAATAGGAGACCATTTGAGTTCTCGCCGTACCACTCTCGAGAATGGAGAAAATGACATGGTGAAGTGCCCTTACCGCTTACTGCCTCCCATCACCCAATAGTAAGGGATTCTAATGGGCCCGTATTTGAAATTCACTTCAAGGTCAGTTTTCTCTGCTAGATATCCGAAGCATAGCAGTGGGTGATGGAGATTAGAGCAATTTCTGTACAAACCTTATGCTGAAGAAAGTGGGATACCTCACAAGAGAGCCATTTTGGAGGCGAAGTCCGTAAAGCTGAAAGTGCAGTGAGCTGTGAAGCCTAGCTCACGTGCTATTTATCTATGGGTGAGCGCATCATCGTGCATCATCCTTTGGCCCCTAGGGATCCCAAACATTGGATCATCAGAAATACAACAGCACTCCATTCGACACATAACTTTCACCGACTCGGGTGAATGCACCAAAGGCGTAGAACTTACTTGCGAAGTCTAGGAAGTTGGGTTTCATTGTCTTAAATGGGCTGACTTAGTATTCCATTGAAATCCGTCTGCAAACACTTCGGCATAAACTTTAACAAGCCAGGCATGTCACACGGCTAATCCTTTTCCTGGATGATTTCGAAAAAGCTGATCAGTAGAAAGGAGGGAATGTTCAGTTCTGCCCATTCCCTTGGAGTTATTCCCCGTAGTTTCCGTAAGGAGGTAACAAAGCATCTCAGATAACGAAGGTACTCGAATCTCAGACCAGAAATCGGATCAATTTAATGGTAGAATTTCTTGACTCCAAAAGCATTGCCAGTAGGAATCATGAATTCTTCGGACCATCAGAGAGCCAGAGTAACCCAGTTGTTCTCAACAATCACCTACTTGGGCATGTGCTCGGAGAGCGCGCGAGTCTTTGTTCATCTGATTCGGAGTCAGTGACTGAAAAAGAACTTACTACCACTTGGTAACATTGATCAAAAGAAGGGGATACTAAGCACCGGAGACCGTGTCTTCTTGACTGCTCCATTAACAAATTCACTTGCTTTTATGAAAATATTTGCTATTTCTCCGAAGTCGTTTCTTAGAGGTCCTTTTCAAGTCAGTTGGCAATGCCTTCCTCATTTTAGTGGTCAATTCTTATTCAGATTCTAAATGGAAATCGAAGCGGGGCGACTTTATCCATCACCCTCTACTCGGATTCTACCTATAGGCCTTACGACCATACCCCTAATAAGCACCTACATGATTATACAAATAAATAAGGAGCGATACGAAAGTTCGAATTACCCAAGTTGAAGAGGTTCTTTTGTTAGGAACAACCAGGAAAAACCCTTCGGACAAGCAAAAAGTCTTGAAGAAAGCAGTTTTCCGTTCATAGTTTACAAGAAGTGAGATCACTTGAACCAAAAGGAAGATAAGATTTTGTTTGTTTCTGCAAGTCGAAGAAAGGTATATATTTGCGCAAAAGGCATGGGTTTACATACCACGACATTGCTGAGAATCCTTGTTGACAATATCAATAAAAACAAAAAAACCAAAGTAAAAGTATGGAATTGTTAAAAAGTTCCTAGAATACTTATAAAATAGACTCTACATGAAAGAAAATCTAAGAGGAGTTCAAGAGAACCTGAAAGAAGGCTCTTACTTGAACAATTGGGCACATATCAAAGCAACGGTCTGCCTTCCGAAACAGTCTCTAAAGATTTCTTCTCGGAAATCGGAATCCTCGATGAGCTGAATTTAAGATACTATCCTATTGAAAGGTCCCCATCCATCCTCCCGCCCATTGAGCTCTTCTAACACTCTCATATATCAAGATATGAATGTTTTTAACATTCCAAGTGTTCTGCTCCTACCTTAAGCAGATTCTTTCCCCGGTCTAGGGAGAATTGTAGTTGTTCCAAGCGGAAACTTGAAGTCCTGGCGACACTTGAGTGTTTCACAAGGATATCGTGGAATTTGTAGGTCTAATTTGTTTTATAGGGCGAAGGTGTTACAAGGGTAAGTGGTGGCTATTCCTGGCTCTGTTCGGGAATCGAATTTGCAAGCGTACTTGCCCATGCCAACCAGCTCTCTTATGTCTTCGGGATCTGCCAATCGCAACATACTCGCCTGGGAGGATAAACGTACTGAACTGTGAGTCTTTCGGGCAGATTAAGTCCATGGGCTACGCATTCAAACGCCCCTACGATTCTTGATGAATGTTGAATTCGGTGGGGCATTCCAAAAAGGATCTATCAGTGCCAATGATTCTACCCATTCAACAAACCGCTGCAGACCGCTTCTATCCACTCTAGGCTGGTTACTCAGGCACGACCCAGCTGAGGTACCAATGGTTTTTCAACAATTTTCAAAAGTCAAGCTCGACTTTGGCATTTGGGTCAATGGATGAAGTAAAAGCAGTAAAAGCTATGTCAAAAGAAAGGAGAACAAAAGATGTTGATGGCAGCTCAATGAATATAAGAGTACCAATTGAGAATCATTCGGAAAAGGACTCCGATTTGGTGATGACGATGTTAAGGTCAACTCATTCAACTCTGAATGACAGTCACTAAATATGGCATAGTACTCTGTCAAAAGAAGTCGACCAAAACACATCAGAGCGCTGGAATTGGAGTTACCACGAACGCCTCTATAAGGGGCCACTGATAGATAGGTGGTCATGGATCGGACAGAATACAGGTTGTTTTCGATACCAGTTACGTCCAGTTAGTTATTGGCCTATTGATAACAAGTTCCTAATCAGACAATGCTTGAGCCGAATGGAATTCTCACACTGATTTTAATGATGTGAACCCAAGGTTTCAGTCGGGGTCGAGGTTTCAGAAAGCTTTGCTGATCGCACTGGTGCACAACAACAATGAAATTTGGGAGTACCTACCTACTCGCGGCCGTGTAAACAAGGAGTAAATATATGGAAAAACCTCAAGAATCGAAGGATACTATGACTTTTGATTTCTACGATCCAACTCGCACTGAAATATGAGACTATGACGTGAGAAACTTTAGAAGTCTATACTTGGGTGCATACGAGATGTCCGAGTAAGCTCCTGCTGAATGAGAGCGTTCTCAAGGATGGAGACATGTAATTCAATTGGAATTGGCTTTCTGCTTGGAAGTCTCTTCAAAACACAACAATCGAACTGCTTTGCGAGTTACTACTATCAAACTTGTTACGTTGGTACGAAAAAAATAGGTGGTAGTCAGTAAGTGAGGTATCCTCAACCGGGTTAGGTTGGGTACGGAATAAACGATTCAGATGACTTTGAATGAGCAGGAACAGGAGCTGAGAGCCAGAAACTCATTAAACCCAGAAAAAGGAAGGAATATAGCAACAACAAGCGACAACCGCTCGAGCAATTCTGTGATCAAGGTGGGCGGCACGTTGTGCGAGTGATGGTCATTTGGATCTTTCCTATATATATATATATATATATATATATATATATATATATATATATATATATATATATATATATATATATATATATATATATATATATATATATATATATATATATATATATATATATATATATATATATATATATATATATATATATATATATATATATCATATGAGACTTCTATAACTTCCTCGTCAGCGTTCCAAGGCACGTCACTGAAATTCACAGTTGAGGCGGTGCACGACTGCTATCAACATTTCAGTTGAGGAGCCCTTAAAGACTGAATGCCGTTTTGTATCGAAGCGATGAAGCCTTACTTTTTCTGTAGGCTGAGGGTAAGACGGAGAAAAAATAGCCAAAAGTTATTAAGTAGAGCCACCGAGTAAATGAGATTATGAACAGACCCACGACCCACGGATGGAGGATGGGATAAACATCGCGCCTAGTATCTTTGATCGAGCGTTCATAGAACGTCTTAGAGCCTGTATGTGGCGCACTTTGATTTACCTTTGCTTTATATGAAAGCGACATCTTTCAGGCTGGCTGTGCTACCGATGGAAGTTACAACGGGAAGAGGTGCCGAAAGGCAAGCAGAAGTGCAATCTAAGATGGACGGCAATTTCGAAGGTGCTCCCTAATCCGCCCCTTCAGCGCGGTAAAGAGCGTGAAGCTGTTGCAAATAGACAAAAATGAGTGAATGGTTGAGAAGAGGGAAGGAAACAGTTGGGGACCACAACTGAAGGATTCTGAAAGAGCGTGAAATAACATAATAATTATAGGGATAGGAAAAACCTATGTTGCTTCACTGTAAAAGTGATTTTTATGAAATGGGCTTCTCCATACAAATCCATGCGAAGTTCCTCTGAATCAGTGTTCTGCTTGGTAGCCAGACGTTGCCTCTCCACAACAATAAGTCCATGTGGATCGCTCAGCCGAAAGAAACTGGTGATGGGAGGGGATTATGCGAGGGGCGCCGTGCTGTGGCCTCGGGATCTAACACAGTTAGTATTGAGGAAATCCCGCTTCTGCCTTTGTAAACCAGAGTACGGCAGCGAGGGAAAAGAAGTGGGCACATCCCCAGGCACACGTTCCTGGACATATGGCAGATTTGAGCCCCAGTACTGATATTTTCGAACAGTTTTTAGGTATCAAAGCGTAAAGCGAATTATGGCCTATGGTGACTTGGAAACGAGAGTTCTTCTTTTACTCGTATTTGAATATTGTGAATCACTCAGCCTGGAGCGCTCTTGTTCTCAGCTGAAAGCCTTTGACCAGTGACACAGAAAAATACAGTGCTATATATGGATCGTCCGGGACCACTGGCTCATTGAATGACCTGCAAAGAGTAGAGACCTCGGTGGTGAATGGGCCTAATCGGCTTGGCTCTGGCATGCAGTGACTTTGTGAGACATACCGCACAATCCCTTGGACTAGTCGGAATATACCATTCAGTGTCCTATCTGTCCCCTGATTTCCTATTCTCCTGTGCACTACTTGATACTACATCACCTCCGCCCTACAACGAATATACCACTACTACAATAGAAATATAATCAGTTGCTATCGTGTTCCATCACTACAGCTACGTTGCATTCCCGTCCCAGGTCTCATACAAAGAGTAGGAAGGTTTCAAAGAGATGTCATGTCTATATCAAAGGAAAGTAGAAGTGCACGAAAAACCCTCTCTCTGACAGATCACTATCAACTAGTACCTGTTCCTGCAATTTTTCAAGCTTACCGCATACAAGCTGTAGGGAAGCAAGTAATAGAGGCTACAAGTTCAATAATGTTTACACTCCAGTACGGCAAATCCTTTAAATGGCCCACGTACCCATAAAAGTGGTCCACCATCAGAACCTCAGTTAAGACTGTCGATGACCGGAACGATAAGAAGCTTCGATTGACGTTCATGAAGGGAGGTTTGCAAACCTAAGAGTGACGTTGAGAGCCTTCATGTTTTATTCGTCAGTCTGTTCGAAAAGTATTTACCATCCTGTTATGTACGATTAATTGGCTGCAAAAGTATGAGAGCTATACAACGGGTTCGAAAAGGGGAGGCAAGGATCACACAACCCAAGATTCATGTATAGAAGCGAGGGACACCGGCAACTCGAAGTACCCTCCTCCCGATAAACCAGGAACAGAACATTGACTTCTGTTCTTTAGGAGGACCGCGAGCAACGCGTGAAAATTTGCAGCCATTGTAGTGGAAAATTCGGAAAAAGAAAAAAAGTTCACCCCACGTCATAACTTTCAAGGAAATTTTGCTTCGAAGCGAAGTGTTGCTTCAATCAAGAGAAATGTATGCAAACATGGCCATCCCATGAGAGGCCCATTGTTGCTTGAGAGAACGGTCATGAAAGCATGCATGAGTCAGGTCAGAAGGATGAGCTCTGAGACCGCCACCCTACCCGCCCTCTTTGCATCCCTTCCCGCTCTCCCCTTGAGACCAAGACATCGTTATGAAATGCTCTGCCTCCTGCTGGCACAGTCCCAGTGGATTTTTCAAAAGCCCTTCTTGTTGAACAGTGGTGCTTAAGAATCCGCAAGGGAAGAGCAGAAGGATGTACTGGGTCAAATATTAGGTTGAGTCATAAGTCCTCGGACAATGTGATAGTGATGACTTCTAGCGATCATAACTCGGGAAGGAGGTGACGAAAATGAACGTGCGAGGCACTTTTAGATAGAGTATGGAAAGCTCTTTCAAACGCATACTGGAAAAGGCACCTAACTGTTTCCTTTCCAGCAACTGTGCCTCATGATTTCAAGCCGTCGCAACTCCACATCCGCAACACCATCATATTTATTTTTTTACCTGGCCATGAACCCTGGGCAATCGATAGAGGTATGAAGGACATTCACAAGCAGGAGGTGTACAATTTCCAAGTGGCACCAGAAGTTCACGTCGGGCGACTATTCCGTCGAAAATGAAGACCGTCCGGGACACTCACTAAAGTTGAATTTGAAAGTGCTGCGGAGCCAGGCGGGAGCCGATCCGTATCAAACTACTCGTGAGCTGGCAGCCACCCTTGATTAGTCAGTCCACAGTTCTTCGTGAATTGAAGTCAATCGACAAGGTGCGAAAGCTCGGTCCATAGATGCTTCATGCTTTGAAGCAGTATGACATAGACCGCCGCGACGACGTGGCACTTTCTCTCCTCACGCTCAAGGGCACCACACGTGGCTCGAGTACCTAATCACCAGGGGTGCGAAGTCGAACCTCTACTCTAACGTTCACCGGCGTGCTCAATGGATTGACAAAGGTGCGCATGCAGAAGACTCCCCCAAACCCAACGTACACGCCAAGGAGGTTGTGCTCTGATTCTGGTGGAGCGCTCTCCGTGTCGAATAATGGGAGCTGCTAGACGAAGATGCACAGTGACCGCACACGTCTACATTACGCAATTGAGGAATTTGAAGGCGAATCCCGAAGCTACACGTCCACAGCAGCACAAAGTTTACTTTCAGCACGACAACGCTCGCCCTCACATTGCAAGAACGACCAAAACTGAACAAACGAATTTTGGCAGGACAACTTTACCACGCCAACCATGTTCCTCAGATCTGGATCCCTCGTATTACCACCTTTTTCTCCATCTTCAACGTCATCTGGATGGTCAGGACTTTCAAACCCGCGACGACATCAAAATGGCACTGGTGCACTTCTCCAAGGGCCAGCTCCCAGCGTTCTAAAGCAAGGACATCTACGATCTGCCCAAGCATTGGCAGAAGACCTTCGATGCCAATGGGGCATATTTCAAATGATTGGCTATTGTCGTTTAAAAACTGTAAGATAAATATTATCGTTGCCAATTTGTCCGAGGACTTATGACTCAACCTAATACTTGCCCATCGGGCAGCGATTCTACCTAGCCGAGGTGTTCCCTACCACTGAGGGAGCAAGAAAAGTAGCCTAGAAAAGATGTTCGAAAGGATACCCATTTCTATAGTAAGCAAGTATAAAAAGGTGTTAAGGGATCGATAAGTGAATATCTCCCAAGGAAAACACAAGTTTCCCCAAAGGCATTTCCAGGAGTCAGGAAGTGGGAAGCTCGAGAGATGGAAACTTCGTTCCTGAATGAAGTGGGAAGGCACTGGGAGCCAATACTTCCCGTAGAGACAGCCTCTCATCAGCCTTATTCAGATGTTCGGCCAAGTGCAATTGGTGATCGGGGCGTAGACGTCAGAGGGTGTGTTGCAGGGCCCAGACCATGCCGAAAATAGAACTATCAGAATCACCTCCCCAGCACTACCCCCGGAAACGATTCCCAGCTGCGTCTTCATACCAGCTGTCCAAGATGGAAAGCTTCGCCAGTATCGGAAAGCTGTATTCACCTGGGGTCCAATGATCGATCTAGGTCATGGTATACTGGCGACAAAAAAAAACAAAAACATAGCTTTCCCACATTAAATCTGACGCTATCTCCCGATAGATAGAGGGCACAACATGCTCGAAAATGGATGTTGCTCTAGAAGGAGCGAAGTCGAGATCGAGAGAAAACTCCGAAATCTGGAGCCTCAAAAAAGCCCTCCAAAGAAAGCCAGCGAAATTCTGGCCAATGTTCTACACCATTCAGGGTCATTCCGCTAAAAGCTCTCCAGGGTAAAATCCTTCAAGCCATGCCCCGAACCGTTTTTCTGCCCATTTCCACACTTCAAACGAGCACTTGATCAAAACGGGTTTTTAACCGGTGAGCAGGAGGATTTACTACCGAATCTACTTACCCACGTGGGGAAAGTAGCTATAGATTTTTGAGAGCACCAGCGAGGCTTTGGAGTTGACCATGAGCAATCCAAGATACTTCAGCAGATATGGGGTGCTTACTCAGTAATCTTCAATAGTGCCCGGTGCCTCTACCAAGCTTCAACTTCGTTCCAAAAATATCTCTGGACCATCTTCGAATCTGCCGGGAGAGTTTCCATATTGGTCCCAACAAGGTAGTCAGCTATGAATCCTTCCTAATTCCTCCAGAACTCCAGAAATATCCACTCAAGCAAATCAGGCCCATGGTGTTGGAAGGAGTGTCGAGAAGACGACGGCATAAGCGAAGAGATGAAAAACGATCGGAGACGAATGTCCGTTCACGCAGCGTTCCCTCTAGGGACCACGATGACAGATCGTCTCCGGAGAATCGAAGCTGTCAAACCGAATCGCCATAAATGAAGTGGTGTCCTTGTCGATGCTCTGACAGCACCACTCCAATCCAATAATGCCTTCCACTAGTTTGGCGAGAAGCCAAGTTCATACGCTTCGCTTACTGAAGCAGTCATCAGCTATGACCCTTTGCACATCACAGAAGCAGTGAAAAGAGGGGCTTTACTTTTGCGCCAATATCAAACACAGAAGATGATGACTTTCGACGTCAATCGGTCCCATTTGGAGGATGTGCCCGACATTCGACTTCTATTCGAAATCCACGTGGATCTTCCAAAGTGTAGGTGGCCTGCGTGCAGTAAAATCCGGCAAATATGCAGGTCGAAGCTTCAGGGCTTTCAGACAATTCCGCTACCGATCAATCGACCAGGTATAGATGGATGGTTTAATGGGTTGGGTAAGAATCAAATCGGTTTTTGATTCTCATGTCATGCTGCATGACAATGTGGGCCACCTACGAGTGCACTGCCTCCGCCCTGTGTGATAGGGTAATGAAGGATACAGTTTTTAGCGTCAATCAATCCCGCTTGAGGGATGCGCCCCCGCACTCAAAGTCCATTTAAAATCGTAGTGGGTAATGAGTGCATATGTGGCCTAAACAATGACTTGCGATGGCCAGCCGATGTAGAAGTCAGTGCTTTTATCCTCCGAGACGAGTCTGGTACCATTTACCTGGCCCTGTGGGAATGAAAGGCTTGGTTAGCGTAGGCAGATATCAATCCGGGATTCGAACCCCTAACCGTACGTGTGGGGTAGTGCGCCACTTGCCACTACACCACTTCCGCCCTCTGTGTTTATATACGTTCTGAAAAAAACGAAAAACACAACGGTCCCAATTCAAATATTTCTATGTATTATTGACGAGAGTAGAGCTCTAATCCATCAATCTGGCAGAATCCTGCTCATAACGAAGGCTTTCAGCCACATCCGCTACAGCCTTGTGAGCTTTCTCTCCACAGAGGTTCCTCTCCCAGCTTTTTTCTTGAACCGAAGACGCTTTCGTTTTCAGGTAAATGAAGAGGGCTTCCAGAGAGAAGGACATCGACGATTCCATGATATCATCGACATGAACGATGCTAGCAGTGATTTATTAGACCTCTTCCCATTCCGAACCAATTTTCCCTTGAATTGGTGGTGTTCGGACGATTTTTCATCGTATGGCAGCCAGCTGGGAGAAATTAAGAAAGGATGGTAATGCCATGGCTGTATTTGGTGATTTACAGAGCTGGTGGTCAGATTGATAAATCTCACAGCATAGTAGTGAACGCGTCACGCCAGAAAATGAGAAACAGGCTTTCTGGGGTACACTTGGTTACTTGGAATTGGTGCTAACCAAGGCTCCGAGTTTCTATAAAAAGGCCGAATGTGGCCTGGGTCAGTTCCGGTTTTGGATGCACTCACTGCTTTCGAATCCGTTTAGAATCATGATAGCGTTCAAATTCGAATTGGGCCTATTCAGGGAATTTTTAGCTCAGTCAAAATTTTTGCACTATGGTGCCAATTCTGTACCAATCAGTCGACCAGAAGAGGGCAAAAGATACAGACTCCCCGAACGACCAAACAAGTTCAGCTGTGTAGCCATTGAATTTGTTGCTTTGACATTGATAACAGCGGAACACCAGATAATGCAAATGACGTACAACGTGGGTGATCGAAAGTGATAAGAACTGATAATTCGTGGTGGAGAATGTTAAAAATCATTATTGGAACATTGCATGCTTTTTTGCGACGACTCAGTGCTGAGACCCATGGTGTACCGATGGCCCTGCAGGTGTACGCATAAGCAGAGGATTGATGCCGGGCCGTCTTTGGCCCATGCCAATTCAAGTGGTCTATCCGGAGTCGGGTAACTGACACCATCTTCGGGTAGACACTTTGAGGGTAATAGCACGGGTTTGAGCATCGGCTGGAACCATTTTCCATATGAAATGAGCATTCAGTCGTGAGTGTGCCTCTTGCGTGGTCAACGGTTAAGCCAATGGACCAATAATGGATCAGCGTCGTTGTACCCTAATCCGTTATTGGTCAGTGGCCCGGACTACCGTAACGTACCGTAGCGTACCGTAGCAGCCCTACCGTTGCCCACAGATTCCCATGCACACGTTTGGATACGTGGCCTTACAATATTGACTAGCCGCAGATTCTGATGACTTGTTAATGCCTCTGCTTCTGTAGCCGTTACACGCGCTGCACAATGAGATATTCCTACGACTCACTCTAGCTCGAGCCACGCATTCCGCTTACAATAAAAAAAAGTGGTGGACCTTACATAATTGCCTCTTTAGCTGACAATTTTTTCCTTCACGATCCTGCCTCCTAAGTGTTTACAAAAAATCTCAGCAAAGAAAAGCTGCCAGATCCATCTTTTACTGACTTTCCAACAAATTTTAGCTATTTTTCTGCTTATCTATTTGTTCAAATATGCAAACAGGCGAAACAGTAAAGCAAAATCAAGCCGATATTCATGAGATAAAAAGGAGGTAATATATCGCAGAAATTCAAATTGCAGCTGCTTAAAATTCGGTTACTAATAGGTACTCCATGGCAACAAAATAAATGTAAACAACTCAAGAAACTTTCGATGTAACATAGACAATGACTATATTTACGAAAAGGTGAATGGTAATGTTGATCTGAAAACATCATGCCAAAGCCGTTTTTTGAAAATGAATTCTCCGAAATGAAAATGAAAAATGAAAAATTCCTAAAAACCGTTTTGGATATCGAAGAGCTGATGAATTAACCGATGCTGGTTATCTACAATTGCTGGCATTCTTTATGGCAAATCAAATTCAGCTGGCCTGGCAATTTGGCTTAAGTTATTAATGGTGATGAATTTCAGTGCGAAAGCAGAAGAAGGGAATACATTATTTTCTGAAATATGGCTCAAGAGGAAGCCGAACTCAGCAAAACCCTTCGCAAGATGACTGCGCGAGCAGGCTTGACTGGAACAATGCCTTGTCGTCATTATTTATGATGTGTGAAGAGGGGGCCAGAATCGATACTTGTGATGCTCTTCTAAGTGGTGGTAGGTGTAGAGTAGAGAAGATCTTCAGTAAACATTAGTTGTAACCAGTATCCTCCCCTGGATGGACGGAGGTAGGGTCAGTCACCGCCAAGGTGCCCTCCGCCACCTATAGTCTGAGGATCAGCTGAAGGACCTACATCAACCCACGTCACAAAGCCTTCCATCTTTCGTGATTCGGAAAATTGGCAACAGATTCATTCGGGAGAATGTAAGCACTAGTACTTATGTAGACCGAATGCGCATTAGAGCGCCTCGACGATTCTGAATGGAAATCTAATGATAGGCGTAGGCGCATCCCAAAATAGGATTAGACTTGGCAAAAAAAACGTTGTCCTTCTTCCTTACTTGACTTCGAGTGTGAAGTCATTTCCGCGTGGCAGGGGCTCGCCTACGGCGGCTCAAAACATCGTCAGCTGATCGGGGAGGGACACCGCACAGTGCCCATTGCGACTGTTCACTATACATACATAGTTCCTTCTCGCTAAGAACAAAAAGGAGTCCCAGGGAGGTCTTTCATGGTCTGTTGTCTAAACGGTTTTAGAACTCAGTTTAAGAAGATTGCGTACATAGGGAATTACTTCTTCAACTCATTTCTCCCGGTCAAATTTGAATCAATTCGCCCGGAACAATGACCTGCTCAACACTAATCCTATCTGGGTGCACTAGGGGTGTGATGCAGTAGGAACGAAATTGTCGCGTGGCGGTGATTGAGACGTCGCGCGCGAAGGGATGTTGCAGAATGCAGCGGCAAGTAAGAATACAGGAGCAAAAGATTTAACCGTAGAATCATGCCAAAAGTAGTAATCGCATAGCGATTGAGCTCTATGAAGAACGCTAGAACTGTTATAACGAGGCAAATAGTCCGCGACAGCCGCGTGCGGCATATCGATTACACAGAACCGTTCCCACTGCCCGTCTCCCGGTGTTCCAGTACTCCAAGTAGGAGAGCAAAAGAGAGTTGGACCGTCGCCTTTCAGTTTCTGCTTTTATGTTGAATGGCACTCTCTTGGATGTATTCGATGATGGATAATGTTGTAGGCTTTGACCTAATCAGTGAATTTTGCGGAATAGCCTCTTTGAAAAGCCACTAATTCCGTCCTACCAGACGAGCCCTTGTGTTCTACGAAGACGAGGAAGGCGAGAGTGGTTCATATCAAGCTTGGTTAGGGTTTTATTCGTCTAAGAATTTCCTAAGGAATTAAAGAAATATGGTTCCGCGTTTGAATGAAGCTCGTTGTCTATCAGTGCCAGCGATTGCACTCTTTTCCAGAAAGATACTATCTACTCATTGCATACTAATGACAACGTGATACACTCATTTGTATTGATCCCCCCCCCCCCCCCCCCCCCCCGACAAAACGTATCATCAAAATATGCCTGAATGCTTGCATAAAGAGATTAAAACCCTACTCTGTTGCCACTACAGCAGAGTGGCAACAGAGTAGGGGTTAAGGAACCCCACCAACCACATCGACCGAACATCTACAGCAGCCTGTAAAGAAATTTCGGGTTTGAGGGTTCTACTTTTTAGTAAGGGGTGCAGGTTATGTATTGGCAAATAACGCAGTACCACATACTTATGATCCGAGACTAGAATCCCACATCGACACTGACTCAAGCCAGCAAAGTCTTCCATCCTTCCAGGCTCAGTTCATTGGTACCAAGCGCGTCTGGAAGGATGAAAGCATTGTCTCGTACATCGGCTGGACACCGCGAATCCTTTTGTATACCACATACGAATTCAAAACGCTACCTCGTTTCTGAATGAAAATCGAACGTGGGGACGTATCACTCGGACGGGATTGATCAAAGCTCAAAACATTTGTTCTTATCCATGAAAGGTTTTCAGGTTTTTTCCGGACCCAATTCAGGCAGAATCCTTGGGATCGCCTTGAAGGGGCATTTTATTTTGAAACATGGGAATAACGGGTTGTTTGTACATCGAGGGGCTCCTGTAAATAGTTCACAAGACAATAGCACATTTAGCTACCCCTTTGTTCTTGAAGGGGAAGCGATTCTGCGGCGAATCCCAAAGATGCATTGATGACTGCAAAATATGTATTCTATCCAAATGTTTTGTGAACTCCCACTTTGGCTTATTCGGGTAAAACTTGCTCACTTGTTCATGGATGTTTGCTCTCCACAACTGCACCTACATGCGTTCGTGCCATAACAAACGTCCTGACTCAAAAGTTCGCATTTTGCCTCGATTCAATTCTTTGAAGACGTCAATAAAGCAAAAGGCAAATGATAACAAGAAGCAAGCAGAAATCTCGAAAAGGAAGCCCAAAGACGTCAACGATGGCTCGAAGGGACCAGATGGAATGAAGAATTCGCTATTCGTTTATTGTGCATTCAGAGCTTTGACGTAGTTCTGAGTTGCTATCCGAAACAGTGTTATCCCTAGGAACCCAAACGAGTTTATCGGAACTCCGTCATCCCGATGAGCTAAGCGGCTTCCACACAGCAACAGCAACAAGCTATATTTGTCAGCTATTTTCCATGATTCACAATCAGCAATCTATGCGTTCTATGACTGATACGATGTTTGTGGACAAACTGAGCCGTAAACAATAAATAAATCATGGACGGGAAGTCCTTGACCCAAGCAATGAACGGAAGACCATGTCGTTTTTGCTCAAAATTCGAGCAACAGCTTTCGAGTACTCATTTGGCTCTCGAAAATTTTACAGAAAAACTGCTTGGGACCAAAAAAGGGGCCCGTTCATAATAAAAGGGCACTCTGAAGTTCTAATGAGGCTAATAATGAAATCTTAGGGAATCAAAGGAGATGCTCGGCAAGGGTAATTTTTCTTGTATTCCCATCAAAAGACAGCTCCCACTCTGACTCTGACTATAGGATAGAGTGGAAGACCCCCGAATGGCGATAAGCACATGGATAGGAAGAGACAGGTGTCTGAAGCATGACCCTGCGGACACTGTACGGGTGCTAGATGAAGATGTAAGGTCCAGGATATGATGGCGATGCCGCAGACCCTCAATTCTTCAGCTGTCGATAGTAGATATGGCAGGGGAATAACAATGAGATGCTCCGACAATGAAGTCTTTGATGTATAAGAAACCAAAACCAAAACAAAAAATACCCAGAGCTGGCAGCTGCCTGAGTAGTTCTAAACTATGAGAAATCAGTAGATTTTCCCAAGTTCTACTGAGTTTCGCCTGAGACCAGTGCGGCTCTATATTAATGTGCATAATAATAATAAATCGTGCAAATAAATCACGAATATTTCTCTAAAAGGAGGCGCGTTTGGGGCATATGCGGTAGCTATCATATTCAAGCATGACAAGGGATCAAATCCCAAGTAGATTCGAAGACGTCACTAAATCCACCTCGAACGAATCGGTGATCACTGGGACTACAGATACATCTCAATGCCTACTGAAAAAGGCAATCTGAGTACAGCGCTCCATAGTAAGAGGTGCTCCAGAAGGTCCAGTATGGGGCCGTCAGGGAATGGAGCGACCAGGGATTTCTGCTATTGTTCGACTTGACGCATACCGAAGTGCTACTTCTAGGCGATTATCACGAGATGAAGAATTAGACGAGATTTCCATTCTGTGAGAATAGATTGATTCTCGCTGTGCTTATATTCTATTTTTGCAGTTTTCCAGATCTTTTATATTTTTGTTTACTTGCTTTATTTTTTATATTTTTATCTTTATATTTTATTTTTACTCAGCTTTAACACTTTTTATGTTTTGTTTTATATGTCCGCGCTTAGCCCGAGTGGGCAAATGAATGAAACCAACTTTGATATGCGTTACCTATTGAAAGCTACACCGGGAAATGACATCTCTATCTGCGTTGAGGGTACGGTTTCTATAGGTATAGGAATTGGAAGAATGAAAGAGAAAGTTCTTCGACGTTAGTCAATCCCGTCTGAGAGACGAGCCCCGCATTCGACTTCCAATCAGAATCGTAGTGGCATATGGAATGTGTATGTGGCCTACACAATGACTTGCGGTGACCAGCCCATGTACAAGTCAGTGTTTTTATCCTCCCAGACAAGTCTGGGACCAATTATCCGACCCCGGAGGGATGAAGCCTTAGTTGGCCCAGGTGGATGTCGACCCGGTATTCGAACCCTTGGCCATGCCTTCGAGATAGTGCG
Organism: Haemonchus contortus; assembly: GCA_000469685.2. NCBI lineage: Eukaryota > Metazoa > Nematoda > Chromadorea > Rhabditida > Trichostrongylidae > Haemonchus > Haemonchus contortus. Next base: position 7,898,470 of record LS997566.1, on the reverse strand, counting down.
TCACTTGCCACTACACCGCCTCGCCCAAATTAGAACAATGTATGGTTTTTATGGCTTTTCAACAATTTCGTTCTGCTTTTTGATAACAGCAAGATTATGCATATAGAAAAAATAAAAAACATGACTAATTAATGAATAATTTCAAAAAGCAAATTGATATTTTAATCAGCTGGATGTTATTTCATAAGACTTCACTACATGCACAACTTAGTGAAGGCAACACTGCTAGCTACCGGATGCTATCGGACAGCTGGCAGCTGCTATCGGACTTTCGTAAACGACGATGCTTTGCTGACTCTACTCGTCAACGAACGTCATCTAACGAGATTTGGAAGACCCACGTCCGACGTCTGCTTTAAAAAATGGAAACGGAACGTTGACGAAGAATGGCTTGCAGGCGCGAAAATCATTTTAGTGCAAACGCACTGCCGGCCAAAATAAATCGCCCACACCAATGTGCTGAAAAATTCCTTCGGAATTTCATATTGTCATTTCTAGCAAAAATGATGAAGAGGCTAGGCTAAGGAAACGAAGGAGAAGGCATTGAAGGCTTTGTTGACAAATAACACGGAGGAAATGAAATTGGCAATAAATCTGGTAAAATTAGAAAGCCAACCATTCCAGTTGTTATGAGGTAAGCGATATATATATATATATATATATATATATATATATATATATATATATATATATATGCCCATAGTATTTTGCGAAGAATGGACTTCAATATTTGATTAAATTGATGAATTAATGTACTCCTTTTCTCTGAATACTTGACGAAGAGCCAGAGTTTGGTCTTCTGAAGTCGTCCATTTATGAATTGGAATTCTCGAGGGAAGAATGCGTGCAACTATGCGATTAATTCCTCCAGTAACTCGGGACCTTTGATTCTGAATCAGAGGGTTTATATTTCATAGAAGGCAAAGGTGGTTAAACGACAATTAGCGCACTATATCACACGCATAGTCCCGGGTTCGAGTACCGACCGACATCCGCCTAGGCCAACCAAGCCTTCCGTCCCTCCGGGGTCGGTTAATTGGTACTAGACTTGTTTGGGAGGAAAAAGCACTGACTTGTACATCGGCTGGCCACCAAAAGTCATTGTATAGGCCACATACTCATTCAATATGCCACTAGGCTTCTGAGTGGAGTCGAATGTGGAGGAGCATCCTCAGACGGATTAGTTAAGACCAGAAGACATTCTTTGATACTACGAAGGACTTTATTCCAACCCGACCACATGTTTTGAGAGTTTCTTTGAACTACCATTTTCACTTCAAGAACGATGGTAAGAAACCAGATGCTACTGGTAAACCCAGATGTAGCTGGTTCATCTTCTCAGTGCTAGTTCGTTGATCCTCAATCTCATCTATACAGGATCAGTTTGACGTCAAGGTCATGACAAAGCGAATTCGTGTTGAAAATCAGAAAGAATACGTTCTATCAAATATTGGGTTGTAACATAAGTTCGTAGAGTTTTGTGTTAGGGTCATTTTACAACGATTCGCTTCGTTTTTTGGCGAAGTGTATATACTCATTCGAAAGAGCTCTTCCTCCTCTATAGAATGGTTTTATTCGTTTTTTGGATAGTTTAGTTGTACGTCTTTTTTCTGGCTCAGAATTGGAATATCCAGGAGGAAAAAATCAGCATTTTCGACATCTGCTTTTCATCGAGGTCAATAAGCAGCCGAAGCCGCTCGGAACATATGCAATGTGCACGAGGAAGGTGTCCTAGGTATGTCTCTGGGTGGCCCCAGGAGAGGCACCGAAGCCGAGAGTCAAGCAAGATCTTCACTCAAAATAGGTCATGATTTGCGTTTGGTGAGACTGGAAAGGAACGGTGCACTGAGAAATGCTTGAACGAAATGATACTGTCAACAAGGAGGTCTACATTGCCCAGCTTAATCGTGTTAGTGTGGCTATTCTGCTGAAAAGACCCGATAGACAAGGTGAAGTCATCTTGCAACGCCAGGCCCCATAATGCCCAAGTCGCCAAAACAGCACTCCAAAAGCTTGAATGAGAGGTTCTTCAGCATGCACCGCACTCTCCGGATCTTGCACTTACGGACTACCACCTTTCCGCTCTCTGTCAAACCAAATGAGGAGTGTTACCTTCGATGGCGAAGAGGCTCTTAAAAACTGGCTCAACAACTTCTTCGACACCAGACCGGCCGATTTTTGGCGAAACGGCATCAACAAATTGGTCGAGAGATTGGAAGAGATCGCAAACAGTAACAGGAAGCTACATCATTGATTAATTTATTATTATAATTATTGTTTTTTGGTAAAATAAATCTCTGTGAAAAAACTCTACGAACTCATGTTACAACCCAATAGATTACGTTATTACTTCGGTTGTGACATGATACCAGAGGTTTACTTTTCGTAACATCACAGAAGACAACGACAGAGCTTGAAAAGTAGGTCCCTGAAGATTCTGGTCTTACTTACCTACAAAGGCTTGATAGCAGCGATCACGGTGGGCAGACCTGTGAGAGAGTGAGAACTCCCAGAAGATAAGACAAAACTGTGTTCTCGAACTTTTTTGAGTGGAAGACTTATCCCTTAACCTCTACGAAAAGCGGCATTGGTTCCGCGGCGACTACCGTATCCCTCCGATGGATATTCCAGTCATTCTCTTTACAGCGCGCGAGTGCGCGCGAACGGCTGCGGCGAGCGCGACGCGGTTTTAGGGGACAGGTTACCACCTCCACAGAAGTGAAACAGGATGTGACACTGGGTGGTACGGACATAGGCTCTGAGGCTACCAAACGAACGACGGTATAGACTTTTCTCCAAGACAAATGGCCTGAATAGGAGGTGTCCCATGAATCAATTTTGAATTCACTCGGTGAGCCTTCGATTACCGCGCAATTCACTTTGGCCTCACGTTGTTGAGAGTTTCTTCAGGGCTTCCTCAATACCAGCCCTGGATAGATATCTATACTTTTGCTATGCCAAAAGTCACTCTCGGAGTAGAATCTTCACCTCTGAGAAAACCGTTGTACGGCTCGAGGGGAAGGCGCTTAAGTCAAGAAGCATAAAGTAGGTCTACACGAAAATTCAGTGGCGTATGAAGTGATGTGGGCATGAGCAGTCAATGGATTGTCGTCTATCTGGAAGCCTGTGTGAAGCTGAGAGTGGGCACACAGTTGTTTTGCGCAAATAGCAAACGAAATCAGCGAGTAATCGGTCAACGCATGGCTGCCTCCCTTCTTTCTCTTCGTCATCCTCCAATCCCTCAATCACAAAAATAGATTTGTTAGCAGACATACGGATGTCGATCCCAGCAAAGCACTTTCTTGTTTAGCTACGCCACATGGTTTGGGCGGATTAATGAACTGGATTCGCAGAAATGTTGCGGGCGGCCTCCAAATACAATCAAGAAACTACACAGCCCATGTGAATCTGGGGAGGCTGCATTTATTCCTGGTTTCCGTCCGTCGACAGCTATGGCATGCACCAAACTATACAAAGATTTCAAAGTGCTGAACGTGAAAGCAACCATAGTCGTTGGACAGCGGTTCTTCTACCTCACTATATTACAAAACTCCATGTTTATCAAAACCATCTGGGATTAGAGTGGTATCTGAGTGACCACAAACAGTATGGTGGCCTTCACTTGCGTTTAAGTAACGAGCCTTCCACTGTCCATGATTGCTTGATCGACGCTAGCCTATACCGAAAGAAAAAGTACATCCTGTAAGTACCAGCTGTTCTCCATGATAATGTTCAGCTAAACACAAATATCACGTCCTTTACGGTTCGCGAAGGAGTCCCACGTATAGCGTACATTTGTCCCCATCAACCCTTCTGCATGGGCAGAGCAGAAACTGAAAAATTCCATTTGCTCTCTTTCCCAATGGATTTCGACCATCTCAGCCTGCTACATGACTTCAATATTTTTCCTCTGTAAAAGCATTTTGCTCTTAAAATATGAAAACTGGAATTGTTGCCACCTTTTTGTCGAGGCGAATCGTTCTACTAAATGGAATCGTACAGTACAAGCACCAACGGTAAACAGGCACGAAAATTCAGTCCGGCACTCGGCTCTTACAGTAATCCGGCACGTGTTAACACGTGAATTTTTACCCGTCACATATACGAAGCGTCGAAAAAAGGCTTTGGGCAAGGACACGGGGGTGGGTGGTGGGGTAAGCCAGGGGGTTACTGTAAGAGCCGAGTGCCGGACTGAATTTTCGTTTTAGTCCAACGGTAATACTCCAACGTCAAGGAAAGGAGAAGGCTTTTCTAGTGATCCGTGTTTTTTCCCGTAACCTGATTGTAGCTTGAATTCAGAATTGGTCGTAGAGGTTCGTATAAACCATTTACATGCTAGAGTAACCTTATAAGTCCGGTATGAACTTTTCCTTTCATTAATAATCGTCCTTCATACAGAACATGTATGCGGAATGATAGAAGTAAAGTATAGAGCAATTGTCTTTTTGGCTCTGATCAACCCCGTTTTGGAATGTGCCCCGTACTTGACTTCCCTTCAAAATTGCAGTGATGTTTTGAATGAGTGTACCCGCAAGGTGGCTTGCGATGGCTGACGAACGAATCATTGCTTTTATACCTTCGGACGAGACGATACTAATTAAACGACACCGCTGGGATGGAAAGTCTGGTCAGCCTAGGCGGGTACTCTTCCGAGATTGAACTCTGAAACATCCGATCAGGTGTCTCAAATAGTCCCATGAGAACTTCTCACGAGATGCATCGTGCCCAAGAGAAGCAACTATGTATACGTTTATTATACTATAGGCTAGAAATAGAAAGCTCGGAGGTGAAGATATCGTGCCACCCCATTCATGTACAAGAACTGCTAGAGCCTAGGATGCTATGCACCCGACACCAGTAGCGAGATTTCCCAATTCAGAAGGTGCTGTATGGTTTTAGTAATGTTTAAGTTGTTCTATTCGACATGAAAAAAATACAAATTTATTACAAAAGCTATACATGACTTGGTAGGATTTCATTGGGCAACTTAGACTTGATCAGCTCATGTGATGATATAGAATCTTCAAATTATTTGGGCGAAATATACAGCGAGATATCGACTGGTATGGACACTGTCACCTACTCTCTAATACAACATTTGTACAGAGATGAATATTTGTATCTTCTATGTCGAGACCATACCTCGGTTCCTATAGAGACTTGCGAGATTCACCTAAACAAGAAGCGTTATGGAAGCAATGACAGTCACTGAAGCAAAAAGAAGAGCAAGGAACCGAGGTATGAAATATCTAAATATCCTAACTGAGCAAAGCGACTAGTTAGGCTTATGCAACAACTATTATATTTAATGCTTCAGCAATATTCAAAAGTCACAACCTCTAAAATTAGCTCGAAATTATCAACAACAAACCTCTTCAATTTATATTTTCTAACAATTCTAGACGGCTTACAGAGACATAGCCCTCAACAACATCCAACAGTCAAAGGTAGCAGCACAATGCGCAGTATCGATCCAGTGAGCTGTGGACGTCGCCTGACGCTATGTCGCTGTAGGATCCGTGAGTAAAAACAATGCAAGTGAAGCTTTTGACCAGCAGCGCGAAAAAAAGTTGACTAGAAACCCGCTGGGGCTACAACTAGCAAATAGAGGTTACTAAATTGAACAAGAACCAACAAGGCATTATCATGAGAAAGGCAGTGTCACATTGGCTGTCTATGGTTTTGACAACCGCATGAAATTCAAAGAGAAAAGGGCTAAATGCATAGAACTAAATATATCGAGAAAAACTCTAGTGACTTAATTCTGCCGTGACCGTGTCCCCATGAGTACCGCTAAACAACCCTCCGCTAACCCCACGATTCCACTCGGATGTGTTTCTGTTAGAGACGGTTTTTCACGGAACACTAGCTCCACACCCCTACTCCGATGTACTGCTGCGGGTTCAATGCCGACAGATGTTCCGGATCGTACAACAAGAAACTCCTCGCCACCTAGGAGTCTATATTTCAAAGAGAATGTGCTCGAGAAATTCCTTTCAATTTATAAAACTGTTAAAATCGAAGACTTTCTCGTCTAAACACTTTCCCTCGAATTAATGTTCTGGGTCACTCGTCGGTGATCTTCACGGACAGATATATTGTTCTACTTTCACTAGAAGACAGCACTCACCTTTGAGCAAAACGTTAGATGCGGCGTCGACGGGTAACGACGATATACGCGGAAAACGGGGTTTTGGGAGTACATTCTCCTGTTGTTGGGTTTCCTGTTCTTCTTTGGTAGAGTCACTATGCTTGTCGTCACTAGGTAGCCTGATAACTGGGATCTGAAGAGATTTTTGTTGTGTTATTAAAGAATGTCAAGCGCAAATATACCAACCTTTATTCCACGCTGTTTCAAAGCGTTTTCAAGTTGCGCAATCCGTAACTCCAACTCCTCCAAAATCTAAAATGAAAACGGTAATAAAGATGAGAAGCTGGAAAGCAAGCAATCAAGAATGAACAGAGCTTGAAGAAATAGAAAATTATTCACTCACCTTTTCACTTTCTTCCCGGTATTCCTCAAATTCTTGCAGTTTTACGGTTTCCGGTGTGTTAAGCTTCGTATAAATATAATAACCCCAAAAAACACCCAGAGAATACGTGAACAATACAAGTTGTTGAACGAAATCGGACGCCTGCAACAAATTACTAATCTTCAAAAAATAAGAAACTGCAGATTTTTCGGGAAGTGAAAATGGTCGTTAAACCTATCACCCTGTTATACTATAAGTCCCACAATTAATCAGCATTAGGACACTATCGAAGAAAAAAGACACTATGTGAAGGAAGAAATGATAGAATCAAGGCTATGATACGTTCTCGACGACATGGTTAGTCTCCACAGACAAAAACCCTAGAAATTACGATGGAGCTGTAAATTTCTCAGAATATTTCAGACTAGTACCTGCTCAAGAGCTGCAGCTTCGGAGACTGCAGGAATCTTGGTGAGCTCACCAAGGCCAAGCCGTTTCATCCGCAACCGAGCTGTCATCCGAACGATACCTGTGCAAAATTTGGTCGAGATAACAAGTATTTCACGGAAAAATCAGGATGAGTAGTTAAACAACAGCGTAAATCTAGCCACGCGCCCTGACAGCGATTTAGCGCGTAGACAGAATATGCGAACACCGAAAGACCATTTAATTAATCCTACTACTTCCTAATGGGCTGCTGAGTATCAAAAATAAAAAAAAGCTACTACTTTCTCCAAAAATTTCGTTATCGGCGCAATGTGTGAAAGATACCAGTCACGACAACTCGAAGAGAAACAGTATTATCCCGAGAACTAAATGGCGCACCTCTTCCTATGGGAATCAGAATTTTATTCCGAAATATAGGATGGTTTTTGCCATAGCGAAGTACTGCATCCGCCACTGGTTTTGATATCTGAAACAATCAACAACAACAGCAACTGATGCAAGGGCAAACACTACAAACATGAAGACCTCTAAACATAACTACCTGCCTAGCGGCGATCATAAAAACTTGGATCATGGGAATACCCATATTTCCTGAGGGTGGATGACTTAGAAAACTAAATTTGAGACCTGTAAAAATCGAGTTGAGTGGAAAGCAATAACATCGTAATTCTGAAACAACTAAAATATTGTTTTCAAAGAAAAGACGTAAAGCTCACTGGATCAAACCAGAAGCACGCTGCTTCCATACACTCCCACAGTTGAGAAACTTTATAGTAATATCACAATCAAGCAAAAATCTGATGGAGCATAACTATATCAACATTGCCAAGTAATGCCGTTACAAGCCGTTTGATGCCGAAAATGAGTGAAATACAATGGGTTATGTATAATTCAAACAGAAATAACAAAAAATCAACAACTGAACAAATAATAAAATGCTATCGTAACAACCGAATGTAACAAGAACAAATCTATTACGTGGATTAAGTAGCTCCTTCATGGTTGAAAACAGATGAAATCTGTTCCCTTAGTGTCCTGCATTTCTCCTCCATTACCTTAAGAAATAGATCAGTGAGAATCAGTGCATAGTGAGTCAAAAAAATTTTAAAAATATAATCGACAAATTCAGAATGTAAGTGCATCTACCTTACAAGCTTCCACAACCAATTCCGCTGATTTTAGAGCTCCTGTTGATTCAACACTGACTGTAATAAATGCTCAAGTACGACTGACAATGATAAGAAGATCCATTTCGAACTCACAAATAAAGTAGTCCTTTCTCCTCCCTAGGTCCACCAAAGGTGCTAAGTCATCGTGTCTGAATATATTCCTACTACATGTATCTCGTCGAGCGTCAGCAACCACAGCGAACTGCTCGCCTAGATAAGCGAAGTGAAGATTTATATTCAGAGCTGGTATTCAATATCGCAGTGACTCACCATCCTTTTCCTTAAGCTCAATCACCCCTTCACTGAACGATTCCTGTAACCGAACTGCAGCCTCTCCACGTACTTCGCCGAGAAGACGAATGGTAGGAAGCAATCTGAATGAAAAAGGAAAGAAAAGAAAAAGAAAAAAAGCGATGAAGGAACGAATCGTCATTACCAGTCATACATTCCTGTCATTCATATGCATACCCACACCAATAGCAGCACACAACAGAATACGAAGTAAATGTCGGATCCTTTTCAATAAGAGCAGTTTTTTGAAAGAAAACTACCGGGTTCTACTCAAAGAAATGCTCTTCAAAAAAAAAAGCGCTGAAGCAAACCTATATGTGGCTGTAGCTACTGGACTAAATTTCGCATGGTCGCGTCCAATACCCTTCACAGCGTGACAGCTCGCTTCTATTTGTTGTCCAGGTCGGAGCTTTGCTACCAGAATATCTTCGTGCACAATCCGAGGAGGATCATCAGCGAATTGCTGCTCCTGCAATGAAATGCGAACGTATTCAAACCAGTGAAACATAATTTCACTGCTTCAAAAAACCTATGATGCAAGTTCCTCTGCGTATCTAAATAGGATATCGTGTATATGAAAAAAAAAACAAAAAAGGTAACTAGCAGAGCAGTCGTTTTTCCTACAGAATGCAACAAGAAGAGACTACCCAGATACGAATTGATGTAAAATATATAAATGATGGATGCAAATGATGGGCAATAGCAAAGGTAGTAAATACATCGACAAAAGGCACAAAACTCTCAAACTTTCTCGAATATTCAACGAAGAATTTTTTAATGTCACACCTGATCACCACATGGCATCCATTTGAAGGCTCTAGAATAGATTGATGACTGGTGATAAAGCTGATGGGGTTCAGTAGCTGTAGTTGGTGCATTTCTATTCCGGGTACAAGTCACCTAAACATTACCCTTTGTTATTTCACTTCCAGCTTAGTGTAACATTCAAAATCTGTACTTATTCCTTATTTCACTTCAGAAGGAAAATCCAATAAAAAAATACAAGAACTGACATTTATGTTAAAAACAACATTACGGGTTGGATCTGGTTCGGGCTCTTCATCACAGTCGACGCCATGCTCATTGATTCCAATAACCTAAACATAGATAAAAACTGCTCTGGGTTCTCAGAAATGATTCGGTACTCATAATATAGAAAATTCTAAAAAACTAAAGAAAAAAGACATCCATCTGATAGGAAGTAGTGCTAATGATATAATAGTGAAAAATAATATCTTTGTAGGCAAGAGCGATCCTACTACAACATAACTGCATACCTTCTCAGTGGGCATCACAAATTTCCTCGGATCAACTTTGAGAGGGAGCAGACCAATTCGATGACAGAGAACCTCATCCTTGGATAAAGAACGTTGAAAGAAGACAAATCGAACTATAGACACCCCAAGCATAGTCCAAAAATGAAAATTTGTACGCTCACCTGGATGACGCTTGTATTCTGGTAGAGATATATTTTCTCGAACGCCATGGTGGGAACCTAAAGAATTCAAGGAATTGGATTTAGCGATTACAAACCGTCGGATGAAAAGCAAGCGGGCTGTCCGCATGTGTAGAGGTTGCACAACACACGCACCTCTGCTAATAGTACCCTCCTGAGAGCATTGGCTATTGGAGATTCGACATGAATTAGATCAAAATCGAGCGACATGCCGTCGTCCATCTCATTTACAACTTGAACCTAAAAACACTAACAAATACCCACTGCCAGGAAAAATGAAAGTGCTTACCTCAATACGCTTGCAGTAGTTGGTTACATCGAAAGGCCCTGTTGGAATCTGTGGGAAATCCGAGTCTTCATCATAGGTCTGTAATGCTATGCGAGGTTACGATGGTAGGAATAACAGCTGAGGTGAACATACATTTAAAACTCTTTCCTCTTCCATTTTTATTTCATTCACATGGTACTCTTGTGGATCCACAGGTTCCGCCTTAGTTTTCGATGTACGTTTCCCTCCCATCTGAAATGATCTATGATATGGGCATTTAAAGTACACAACCACACAGCGAAGTACAAAGGTAGCAGAGACAGAAGTACTCTCGCATAACGTCGTCGGGAAATACCAATGAATAGTGACTAGCTTTTATTAGTAACAACATATTAAAAAAATAACAACCCATGGAACAACTCGGTCAATAAAGCCAGAAATATTTGTTAAATAAGTGAAAATTCGTGCTCAATTAAAAACATGAAATATGAAGCAAACCTATAATACTCAGTTAGTTAACTGAATAAAAGAAACTTTCAAAAACATGGAAGGCGTAATAAAGTGAAAAGAAAAGGAATCAAGCAATACCAGCGAAATCCATATCACAGTAAGCGTTCAAATGAAGTACAACCCTATTATTCTTGGACTTTGTCCGTCCAAATTCCAAAACGGTACCGGAACCAGATAAGAATCAAATCTCTTCCCATTTGTAACCATGATATGACTGGAACAATCTTGGAGCCTTCCACCTCATGCCAAGTAACACAAACCTGGAATCAGGTCCAAATTAACGAAGGATTGTTGATCCGTCATGATTTGTAAAAATTCACATGTCATAGGCACAAATGTGTTTCCGGTCTATCATTGACTGCCAGTGTTGCTAGCTGTTTCAGTCTTTCCCTATTAGCCCGGTACCAAAAAATGACTTAAAACGCATTATGTGCCGCTCAGAACTAGATCCCCAACCCACGTGTTTGTTGCGGACATTAAACCTGACACGACCTATCACAGCCTCGATAAATCAGTTTATGGAAATCAAAGTAGGTGGCGGAAGAAAACATGCAGTCACTTTACCTCCACTATCGGTATCATCCATAGCTCACACAGATAGATCAATTCAACGTCGAAAGCCCATCGTTCAACGTGGAGCACAGGAAACACCTGCAGATTCAAATTGTGAAGAGAAAGAGACTACATGGTGCATAAAAGGCAATGAGTTCTAAAGAGAACGAATGAAACAAAAACAAACCCTAGCTGCTGCTGCTCGGGTGAAAAGTTTGAAGCCACATTGCGTATCTCGAACAGTTCGTGACGAAAATAGGTACACCAACAAGTGAAAACCATGCATCAAAATGTTACGAAAAAGAGAACGTGTTGCGACAGCTTCAGCTTCCAAATGAGCTCTAAACACAGAAATTATAGGAAATCAAACAATCTGGACAGGTTGTTAAATTGTCCTATGTACAAAGATGAACGATATTCTTGAAGCAAATCTTGAGAAGTTCTTTAGATAATGACAATTTGAGCAAACCTCGATCCAACAGCGACAACGGGAAAAGTCTCGTCGAGACCACGACTTATTCGCATTAGGCTTCTCTCCAGCTTTTCAATGTCCGAGAACTTTGTGGCACCATCAGCATCGGCAAAGAGAATTAACTTCCCACCACAGTGCAGAACGCCGTTGCGAACAGCACCTCCTGTACAAGTATGAGATAGATTCGATTTCTACGTAGATCGCCCCGCATGTCATATAAGACACTCTTTCAGCTTTTTCAAATGCTCAGCGATTTAGAGAACACCACTTAACCCAACCAAACAATACAATGGCTGGGATTCCAGCGAAGGTATCCTACCTTTCCCGAGATTCCGTTCTAATTTCAGAACTTTCAACAAGCCAGGATGTTTACGGCCGTAATCTGCAGCGATGTCAGCAGTTTCGTCAGTGCTTCCATCATCAACAACTAAAACCTAAAATAAGAGTAAGGAATTCAAAAAATTACAAAAGATTCATTCCGTGTTGATAGAAAAAGAATCAATAAAGGAATTCTGTCCGGACTACGTAAACCAACTTCAAAAGTGAAATTTTCCTCCTTTTTCGCTCGTTGCAGCAAATAATCGAAGCATTCATCCAGCATGGTCGGCAGTCGATCCTCAAGTGTAACGATAAGGCACAGGAAAATCATCAAAAGAGTCATAGTGCTCTTAGCTTTCACTAATTGAAGCCAGGCAAAAGAAAAAGACAGGATTTAAGGCTGAAACTCTCGATTTTGATCTTAACCACCCTTCCCACTTATTGGATCTCGGTAAAACCTGAGACCTATCGTTTACCCTCGCCCCAAATTTCCTCTATTTGTGTCAGAAATGATTCGATCTTGCTCATCATACAGAGGTTCCTCACTGTAAAATATGCCTGATATGCTTCGATGAGGTAAGCAGCTCTCCTCACCTTCTCATTCATAGCCGGCACGATAACAGACAAGTAAACCGTTGATTCCGTGAACAGCGGTCTCTCATGGGGATCATCACGGAGAAGATTTTTCAATCTGAAGAGGGTCAGCTAAAAAGCTTCGAGGACAGACAGCAACATTACGACAATTTGAGATAGTAGTGGACAGACACTTTTCCTTCGCCTTTGCTATCATATGCTTTCACAGGTACGAGAAAATCTTTTCTTTTTCTCTTTGGCCATGAAGTAAGGCTCGATAACCTGAATAAACACTTCCGAACAAATCGGCAAACAATGGTAAATCCGAAAATGAGACTTACACGAAGAGACTACTGAATGCCAATGCTGTAATTGTAACACCAAATACTAAGAGATTTGTCAGAGTCAGCTTACCAAACAATAGAGTCAATAACAACATCTGAAATTGCAAGCAAATGAGTTTTATGTAATTCATAGACATTGCTGTCAATATAGCGATAGTAGAAGAGCTCCAAAATACACACGGACCAAGTACACAGTGAGAGATTCTGCGCCCTAGCACTAATAAGAAATGTTAGCCTGACCTTTGTGGATAACTAGAACTTTCGGTGCCATAGTTCTGCAGGCTTGCTTAACCAGTGTGGGTGCGCCCACAACCAGAAGCCACACTCACCGTTTTTGGGACTAATTTTTTACCATGTTTCAGTTTCCCTTTGGGTGAAAATGTAGTTGGGGGGTGCCAGCGCCCTTTTGTGCACTGCGTCTCTTCATTTTTTACGCTATCTAATCATCTCACCCACCCCGGAGCTCCTCCCCTTCTAAAAGTTAGGGAAGGAGCTCCGCGGTGGGTGAACCAATTGGATGTTCAATTCTTCTCCATCCCAGCTTTTTGCACGAGATAATCATCTCTCCCACCCCGGAGCTCCTTCTCTAACTTCTAGAAGTGGAGGAATCCATCTCTGCCGTCTCTATGCAATCTGCCGCCGGTGTCAGAGACGCAGAGCACAAAAGTGGCTGGCACCCCCCCAACTACATTTTCACCTCCCTTTGAATAGAAAAAAAACCCGACAGCACTTATCGATGAAAATGAGAAGGCAGAGTGGAAAGCAGGAGCCCTCCTCCCTACCCCGCTGAGCATAGCACGATGAAAGTGAGTCGGAAAAGGATAGTCAAATCAATCAGTGCTCAAGTTTCTACAGAACTTCCAATGTCGTAAAATAATTTTTGAAATAATGATATACTGCAAATTGAGTTGACTCCGTCTGGAAAAATTTTGCGACCAGTGCATGCTAATTCACGGCTTGAAGAATTATGAAGCCGTTGAAGTAAGTTGATTCCCGGCTGAAATCCCCATCTTGTGGGAATCAGAATAGTAAACAAGGCAGTTTATAACCAATGAGGCTGAAATAGAACTTAAAAAGATTTTTCGGAGGTGCCAGATACTGAAAAAGTTCTTCCATAGGTTGCTAATGGATCCAAGAGAAGCCAGACTGCTGACTGTTAAGGACTGTGAACAGAAGCCAAATCATTTCTGAGAAGGTTAATTTTCACGAAGAATTCCTCAAAGCAAGTAATTGAGATTATAGCTTTCCCGTGCCTATCTCTTCCTTCATACTTCTTGAAAGCGAAAATATAGGCCAAGCTGGTCTATATGGATTTTGATTTTGGTCTGATTTCAACTTCAAAAAACTACTTCATACGACATTCATCAGTAAAGAAACCTTTGGAAGTGAGTTCGGCAACGGCTCCAGTCAACCAGCCGGTTTCCGTTGAAGTGCTAAAGCAAAGCGAGCTTATCCGCCTGCTGTCTAGTCCGTAAGTGACGCAGAGGGAGAACAGTTTTAGATATTTTGGATGGATGGGAGTTCGGGTTCTAGTTCTGTCCAAGGCTGAAGTTTTGTCTCCAACTCAGGTCTCACAAGTATAATGATTTGGAGACAAATTTTCAGCCTCGGACGGAACTGTCCGTTGTGGGATATTTAAATCTATCTGAGATAGGATTGTCAAAGATCTTCTGGAAATCGTCTTAAGAGAGTCTTCTATAGTTAGAGGATAAAGTTTTCGGGTATCGATCAATCATGTCTTAAGGATGCGCCCAGCATTCGACTTCCATTCAGAATTGTATGCTTGTAGTGGAGTATTGAATGCTTATGTGGTCTATCCGATAAATTGCGTTGGCCAGCCGATGTACAAGTCAGAGCTTTTGTGTTCCCAGGTCAGTTTGGAACCAATTCACCGAGCCCGGTGGGATGGAAGGCTCGGTAGGGCTAGGTGAATATCATCCGGGATTCGAACCCCTTGCCATGCGTGTGCGATAGTGCGCCATTTGCCACTACACCACCTCCGTTCTCCTAGTTATTGCAGTGCACTTATTATTACTGTTTCTGATATATTTTGCATAGCTGCACTGATAAGACCCCATCAAGGTCTTGCCTTTGGTTCTAACCATTAACCATCGAAATCTGAAGAAATCAGGTACTGAAAAAGTCTTTGGGCATTCTGCAAATATTTTTTAAATCAGTTTTTGAACGACAGTTTTTGAACGCTTGCTGAATGTTTTGGTTTCTGTAACCATATTCTGGAATTCTGGAACGCGGACATTCCGTTTGCTTTTTGGAATGTGGGAACATTTCAGTGTTTGCAGAGCAGTAAACGTCTTCTGTGCTCATGGGGGTATCTCCTTATATGCATTGATTTTTGTTGTGTATAGAAAACGTGTGGTGTTGAAGACTTCTCCCGTGATCATGGCAGGTACCACTGTGATTTTTTTTGAAATTTTTTATTCGTTAAAGAACTTTCATTTCGGATTTCGTTCTCCCAACTGCACTTTCGAGGGGGCAAATTTTTACGATGTATTAGTGAAATAAAAAAATTAAAACTTTCGGAGCCCTTTTGTGGGTATTCTTTCATTAGCGTCCACATTGGTGAATGTTGTTCTTCAAAAGGTGTCTAAAGCCTTGATAAAGTCCTGGGGCCTTAATGAATTCCGTCTGATGGATGCACCGACGCATTTGACTTCCATTCAGAATGGTAGTAACGTTTCGAATGCGTATGTGGCCTATACAATGACTTGCGGTGGCCAGCCAAAGTACAAGTCAGTGCTTTTAGTCCTCCCAGACGAGCTTGTTACAAAATAACCGACCCCGTAGTGATGAAAGGCTTGGTAGGCCCAGACGGTTATCGATCTGAGATTCGAACCCGCGAGTATGCGTGTGTGGTAGCGAGCCACTTGCCGCTACTCCGCCTCCTGTCTATAGATTCTTCGTTGTTTTTCAATGTATGGATTAATAACAATGATCTCATGGCAAAGTGTTTTCATCTTTCTCGATTCAGTATCTGACTTCGCTCTCGAAGTAATTTGTAATATCGATTCCTTCTGAAGGCCTACAGCGTATAGCTGAAACAGCTTTTCTGATTTTTTTTTGCTGAAAAACTCAATTTTACCAAACTCTGGAATCCAGCCTCCCTAGCAGGTGAGGTGGTACCAGAATCTGCTGAGAAGCTATTGCGCAAGCCTGTTTTTCGAGTCTAGGAGTCCCTGTGAAGACCACATACGCGTCCAAAACGCCTGGCATTCTGAATGGAAGTCGAATACGAGGCGCAATCTCGAAATGGGATTGATTAATACCAAACTACCTAATCCGATATCCATTAGCTAGCTTAAACTATGAGGTCTTTTAAACAACATTGAAATACCAGGGTTCTGAATTTTTTAAGATTCAGTTCCAGGTAGAACGGGACCACCCGTACGATCTTCAAGCTATGATCGAGAAGGTCAGAGAACAACATGGAGTCCAACGTACCAGCGCATATTTCGTGAATTCTATCCAGATGGCTCTTGGAAGGAAATGGAAAAGGAGGCAGAACTTGTATCGTAAGTTGGAATCTCGGAATTGAGCCTAGTGCCAAATACTTCCCACCGGAAAAGCAAGAGGATTTTTCAGATTTTCCGGAGAGCATGCTGAAAGGCCGGAAAGATGGGAGCGTCAACGTGAGTATAATACCATCGAAACTGACATATTTATTAACAAAGAAACCTCCGGCAAGCGTTCGTCTACTGCAGTTCTTTTTTGATTCTTCTGACCACTTCTATGAAATTCTACAGAAAAACCTACGGGATCTTATTCCAGAACTTTCTAGTTTTTTTACTCAGCTGATTAACTCCTTGTGTAACCCTGCTGCTTGCTCGCTGGTGTGTTTCCCTGATTATGTAACTAGTTACTTATATTTTGCTGTAGCTCTGCTTACTGTAACTTCTTTTTCAGTTTTCTAAAATATTCTTCGGGGTACTGTAAAGAAATTCAAAGGTTGCATCAACCTCTCATTGAAACATGCTAACATTGAAATGCGGGAATTACCATATAAATTCTTCAGAATCTTCTCAGAGTGCCGATAGTAGATCGCCGAAACGTGTACTGATCAACGATGAGGAGGCCAAAAGTGAGCTGACAAGAAAGACTTCAGAACAACGATTCTCAGAACTGAGCACTTCATCAAATATTGAGGATATGCTTGTCGTACGTTCTTCTTAGCCGGATTACAAGCAAAGTATATAGACTCGATATTAGAAATTTCTGAACTGGGTACCCTTACCCTCACTCGGGGCGCGTAGTGAAAGAATAAGATTTGAGTTCGCAGTGGTTGGTTTCGGTTATTGCTACGGAACCACTCCAGCGCGCACGTCCGCGACTGTGGGAGTTCGGGTACAAATTCCTTTACCCCGCTTAACCGTGAGCTGTCGCCCTAATCCCCACATTTCGCTTTCAACAGCATGGGCGCTCGACCGATACTCTGTCTTTCTATCACAGAATCTAGAAGTTGACTGGTAATAGTGGATTTAAGGATAGCGATGTGATCACATTCGTCAGAGATGTGTTAAAAAACGAATTTCCTGATGGCAGTTTGAACTTTGATGGAAGTCAGGATCAGCCGGTGGAAACTGTTTTCAGGAAGACACTGAAGTTCAATGGAAAGCACAAGGTCAGTCTGAAATCTCTTGAACAGGCTAATCTGCAAGGAGTCGTGAATGACTTCAAACAGTGAAAGCCCTTACTCGCTCCCGTGGGGAGATGTTGCTACTAGGAAGTTACATGTACATATATAAACAGTGCCCAAGGTTAGTGAACCCACGTCAAAAGTCTGGTTTGTTCCACAAAGAAGTGAGAGGCAGGCGGTTAGTATGCCTAGTATAAACGCACCTTGATACACAAAGCGAAGCAGATTATTTCCGCTGTGGTTGGAAGAAGATGCAGTACCAGTTCTTGCTAACTTTCTTGCTGACTCTATTCGAAGTTTGGAAAGTCCAATCGATCACTATTACTTCAATATGCGAACATTGAGCAAAGGCTGTTTTGAGGTAAAATGATTCGGTGAGACTTGAACATTGCAGACAGTTTATGTACATCTACGGAACCACGTGAGTACCGCGACTGGTGACAGTGTTGTCAAAAATATCGGCAGCAGTTCACAGTCGACCTCTTATTCATCACCGACATCGGTAACGTCTCCACAAAGGTGCGTATTCCCTCATTGAAATCTACTAATTATTGTTTACGGCGTTTCATGGGGCTTTTATTTTTTCAATATGGCTCATTTTACTCATCCGTTTGGCCGCGTAGTTTGATATTGCCGTTTGTGTTAGCTGCTTCTAGAATAGCACTTTTCAGGCCAGATGGAGGGTGAACATCTTGAATTGTGGAAAAATCCCTAGAATGTAACAGCAAGCATCCAAGTGGTTGTAGTGATGCGTGGCTCATTTACTACCTGATTTCCTGTTTAAAGATTTTTTCGAAGGGGCTTCTGTAAAGTATGTATTCTCCCCATCATTCGCTTGTCTTTCCATTCTCACCCGACTTCCTCTTCAAAAGGCGCGACTAGAGCTTTCGGAGCTGCAGGGTCGGCGGGAACTCTAATAGGCTATCTGGAGAGGGTGTAGCGTCAACTGGCGCATTATCGTAAACACTGGGTACTGGGAACCAATCCATGGTCGATACCTATGGTAATCGAGCTTTCCATCACTCCGAGATACAGATCTTTGCAGTGATCGAGCTGGTGACTCAGGAGCTCATACAAAAGCGTCGTCTTGGTCAGGACCTCACGTTCCAACCCCTGTTCCGTCAGTCATCTCTACCAATACGTTCCACAGGTCAGCAAGATATACAGAAAAGTTCGGAATCTATTCATCTGTAGTTCAGACTCGTATGAACAGAGACGGGCGACTTCACTAGCGTATGCTGTCATCCACACATTTTCAGAAGTTTCTCCACAAGTCCAAAGCGTGACGGCCCTTACAAAGCAGAATCACAGAAACTAAACGAGCCCTATACAGAAACGTTTGAAGGTCCAGCTGAAATCTTGGAGAGGAAGCTCACAAGGAAGGAACTTCTAGGTGAATGTTCCGTTTATGAAGCAAAAAATCATTAATTTCGACTTTTACTGATCCCTTAAGTGAATTAGGTTTAGATTCACAAAGTCCTTTGTTTGAGTCAGATATTTTCAGAAGTACTGCCTAACCGAGCTATAATCGTGTACGATATGGTATTGTCATGGGATTGTGAGAATTTGGGAATGAGAACTTTTTGTACTGTTCATTTGGGAAGTTGTTTTCAATGGGAAAGAACCAGTTAATGAAAACCTTCTGATCAATGGAATATGCCGATAACCGTCGTTCAGCTTTCATCTAGGGCATTGTGAAAACGGAAGTTGAACTACTGCCTCAATGGTTCCGCCTTTCTTCAATATGTCTATTAGATTTGCAGTAAATTTATTAATAATTAGTTATTCCAATTCCATCTCTAGCTTAACATCGTTTTCAGATCGATCAGAACTACTCGCTCTGAAACGAATTCATTGTGATCAAGTTGAAGAGGATGAAGAAGAACTTGATCGGTTATCACGTTCCCAAAGAAGAGGAGATCTACGGAGAATACAGATTCTGCGTGACAGATTAATTGACCGCTACAGAACCTATGAAGTGAGTTCCCTATTCCTTCAACTGTCAAAGTCTTACTTTCCGAGTTATTTGAAGATGATTGGGGAACACGTTCGCTGATTGCAAGCACTTCTACTTATCTGAAATATCTATAAATGAGCTGCTAGTGTGCTCGGTGCCCTCCAAAAAGAATACTGACATAGGTAAGGATATGTAGGTTAGGAGCCACAAGTCATCTTAGTTTCTGAAGAACAGCTCGAAACAGTCCTTAGTTCTGAACTTTCGCTGTTAAAGGCGGAAAGTTTCCTTTTGGGTGGACCTTTGAGCCGAGTGGTGCCACTGCAACAAGGGCGAGCTGTGAAAGCATCAGTGAAAGCTTTTGGTTTATCTTGACGGCTAACTGAAAGCTAGCTGTCATGGAAAGCAGCGACATTCATGATTGCTTACACATTGGCTAGAATGGCCGTGGCATTGTTTAGACCGATTGTTAGCATGCAGATGTCTCAATTTTAGGTGGAGGTCGAGCGCGAGGCCTACACCAGTACTAACGATAGACGCTAAACACCTTTCATTTATTCTACATCTTGTGCTAAGACACTTCGATTTGCAGGAGATCCTCGAGATGGCACGTCCTTCCAAATCTGCTATACTTGCACATCGAATTCTTCTTGCAGACGCATACCTCTTCCATGCGAGGATTGAACAGAGTAAGGTCTTCTCCGCATCTTACTGGGTTGTTTCCTTAGTTAAAACAAGTGATTAGCTGTGGACATGTATAGACGGAAGAGTGTACCAATGTGTTTAATGGCGAAGGAAGCGAGAAAATCCGCAATCCTCGAGGCTTTTCAGTAGTGGAGGTGGAGGTTGCACAAGATTACCGTGACGTAATGGCATGTAAGGGGTGTTTGGACGAGATTTGTTTTGCTCCCATCGCTAAAAGGGATGACTACATCAAGCCGAAATAGTACGAACTGCCTTTCACTGTTGTGGACCATGAAAAGCTGTTTGAACTTCCTACAAAGACTCTCCTGTGATAGTGCAGCCTCTACGAAGGCCGTTTAAACTCGTCCACGATGGGTGTGGCATTCACGCGATACAATCTTTCCCCCTTATTGCGCCCTATGCATGTCGTTTTCCGACCTTATAATGGCAGGTATGATATCAGGGGAATTCGAACTATAGAGAAATCTGAGAAACCATTTTGAACTTTTCAACTTCTTTTGAACTATGTCTTTAAGACAGCTAATATTTTGATTATGGAGGCTAGTGAACGGCTGTGAGATCGTTTCGATGGAAGTTCTGAACATTTCTTAGTTCTCGTTTCGGCTTTGGAGTTAAGGCTGAAACCAAGTATAATTGGTATGAAGACCAATTTGTTATTTTATTTTATATTAACTTTTCTTAATTCATTCTTTCTATATGCCACTTTTTACTGATTTCATGGGTCAACAAAGTTTCTCAACTCCAATGAAAAAAATTTGTATGGCAGTCTTTGTAGATATTAGAAATGAAAGTTGAATTCTCCGGTTGAAGTTCCTGAAGAGCTGTCACTGTACGGTCTTAATGTGCTTGTAGCCGCTTCTAAGACTTTAAACGATCGATTTTCTACCGTCATGGTGTTGGTTAACGCTTTCAGCCCTACTTAGGGCATTCAAGCAAGAGAAGCAAGAAACCGTTGAATTCTTCTTTTCAGCGAGTCAGAGGTGTCAGAGGAAACTATACCAGGTGGCAGTGGAAATCTATAGAGGGCTTCTGAATCTGGCAAGAGAATGTCTTCCCGCTGACGACTCCTCACTTCTTACACTTGCTGAGCGAATTTCATCAATCCTCAGCGAAAGCCGCTCTCTTCAACCTGACCTTATCGTTGAAATTACATCAATACTTGACAACGCTGAGAAGTGTAAGTCACTGGTTTTTTCCTTCCCTTTTTTTCATGACGTCGCTAAGCCCTGTTTTCCTATCGAAGTGGCAGTGTTGAGTTTTTCGAGTAAAACAGCAAGACTGCTGACAAAGGATAAGACCCACATGGGGGATTTCCAGAGGGAAAAACGACAATGATTGAAAACTTTTAGATCCCGGCTAGTACCGTTAATAACAAAAAAATGTATTCATTTTATGTGTGTTGTAATCCAAGAATATTTTTAGGTCTCAACGAAAAGCCCGAAACGGAGTCGAGACGTAAAATCCGGAGAGCTAGATATAATCTAGGAACACTGGGGGCCTTCTACTACGCATATCTGTAAATTGACAACTCAATTATATTGCGAACGAGTTCCTCTATTTTCTTAGTGATCTTTTGGATCATGAACCTTTACAGCACTTCCTTCTTACTTGTCACTAATCTGATCGCTGTCTATCTATTTGAACTGCTTTACTTCATGTTTCCTTTGAGCTGTAAATATTTGTCTAGACAATGTCACAGCAGTTTCCATCGGGAAGAAAAGAGAAAGAAGAAAACTTGTTCAAGGTCCAGGCACTCACGGAAGATGACTCGCCCTGTTCTTTTGTGCGCTAAATATGTTGCTTTTGAACCCATCGTTGCCTTTCAATGATCTTGGCATGTCTTCGAATTAATTCTACGAGATTTTTTTTATAAAACCAGCCCCCAAGATGTTAAATAGGTTTTCATCAACCTACATTACGGCGTTGACGCCTTATTCGAAGTTTGGAAACCTAAAGATAATCGCTATTCATCCCTCACTCAACAATTCAACCTCAAAACCGGTTCCCTAGACCTAATAATTCCGAATGGGCATGATAACCCTAAAACATTTAACACACCTCCAACAACAACCGGTGCTAACATTAGATGGGCAGCTATAGTTCAGGTCAATACCATCTAAAAGTGTTTCACCAAGATGATGACAATGCCCCCAAATACGAATCAAGGGTTACAACCACTTTCCTTGTCAGGCGTGGGTTTGACTGTGAGCGCCAGCTAAAACTTCAGAGTACTGAGTCTTTCAATGAATGGAATGAGGGAACACAAGTAGAGGTTGGTCAAGGATTATTATAGGGAAATTCCAGAAGGACATCAGTAATTGATAACCCTTCAACGCCGGACCACATGATTGCATTCGAACACCTAGTCTTTATAGCAACGTATAGGTTCCTGCAGCGTACATCATGCAGCTGAGTCGCACATGCTGATCACAGCAATACACGGAACAAGAAAGTGCTCAACGGAAGGGTTTACCATCCTACAACGATTTAGTGTTTCGTATGTCATTTTGTGGTATGTCACCAAACCTATGAGTGTGCCTCATTGATTTGATATCATGTATTAAGTCTCTCAATAAATGGATTAAGAGCGATAAAAAATGAACTGGTCAAGGATTGTTAGAGAGAATTTCCAGAAGGACGTCAGTAATTGATAACCCTACAACGCCGGACCACATGACGTGTCCGAACATCTAGTCTTTATAACAACGTGTGAGTTCCTGCGGCGTACTTCGTGCAGTTGAATCATACGTGTTCATCACAGCAATGCACGGAACAAGTAAGCGCTCAACAGAAATGTTCATTATCCCCAAAACGATTCAGTGTTTTGACTGTCAATTTGTAGTATGACACCAAACCTACCAAACCTAGTGTCAATTTGTGGTATGACACCAAACCGATGAGTGTGCCTCATTGATTTGATATCATGTATTAAGTCTCTCAATAAATGGATTGAGAGCGATAAAAAAAAGAACTCGTCAAGGATTGTTAGAGGGAATTTCCAGAAGGACGTCAGTAATTGATAACCCTTCAACGCCGGACCACATGATTGCATTCGAACACCTAAACTTTATAGCAACGTGTGGGTTCCTGCAGCGTACATCATGCAGCTGGATCACACATGCTGATCACAGCAATGTACGGAACAAGAACGGAAGGGTTTATCATCCTACAACGATTCAGTGTTTGTATGTCATTTTGTGGTATATCACGAAACCTATGAGTGTGCCTCATGGCTGTGATATTAACGTATTAAGTCTCCCAATAAGTGGATTGAGAGAGATCAAAATGGAGCTGGTCAAGGAGTGTTGGAGGGAAATTCCAGAGGGACACCAGTAATTGATAACCCTTCAACGCCGGCCCACATGACTGCACCCGAACACCTAGTCTTTATAATAACGGTGAGCTTCTGCGGCGTACTTCGTGCAGTTGAATCATACGTGTTCATCACAGCAATGCTCGGAACAAGAAAGCGCTCAACAGAAGAGTTCATCATCCTTACAACTTTTCATTGTTTTGACCGTCAATTTGTGGTATGACATCAAAACTATAAGTGAACTTCATTGCTGCGCTATTGACGTATTGTGCCTCTCGTTGAGAGGAATAAGCGAGAAGGAGTGAGGACGTATTCTTTTTACTCATGCACAATTGCAAACCACTATTTTTGACAGGGCTCGTTTTTCATTCCATGAATGATGTCGTTGACTTTATGTTGTTTCTTATGTTTCTGATGCTGTAAGAGAAAACATTTTGGTTTTATCGTTCGTTCAGTGGTCATGAACTTTCATTCAAACCTGTTTGCTACGACAGCTTGAGCATCACAACTATTTAGTAGACTAGACATAAGTGCCGGTCGTGTAACCGCACATGATTTATTCGACGAGCTCATAAGATGTATTCCTTTTACAAGAAAGTCCAATCTCTTTGGCAGAAGGACTAATGGTAACCGCGCTTATTGGGAACCGTGGATTGTTTACATGTTGCCGCCATCCCACATAGTTAACATACACTCTTTTTGCCGTTCTGTCCCTAAATTATTCTGTTGGATTCCATTCCTGTTATGTTAAATGATTGTCACTGTTTATGCAACATACGTTCAGCACTGTCGTTGTTACACTACGAAACTGTAAAAAAAACACTTCGCAACCATCGAATTAACAGTCACATTCTCGTTAAATCTAGACACCGAGGCTACTCCAAACGACATTACCTTGCATTTGTTTCCGTGTTTTCCTCATCATTGTTGCAGCTTATTTCCTCGGTCTGCTTTTTTTTGAAAGCAGTCATATGTTCAACGACACGATGAAACTCCAAATTGTTAGGCACAGACCTGCGAAAAATTCAGAACGTTCCTCGTTCGCTCTTAAGTTTAAATTCCCGATTCCTCTTTCTAGGTTGAATGGCCCGAAAGATGATGAAGGTCTAGAACTCCCGTAGGCATTTTCTCATTTGTATCGGCAAGGTCTCGTCAGCGCCACTGATTATTTACAGATAAATTCGGTCACTTAATTGTTGCAGGTGGATTCTCGGATTTTGGTAGTTCAGTTGTTTTTATTACGTATTTTGGTTCGTCGTTCCGATGTAATGTCGTTGCCTCTTCACACAGTAAATTTGTCATTATGCCCCATCAAGATAGTTGAGTATTAATCTTCTCACGTGGGAGGCGATTTTTGAGCATCCAGTACTGATGGAATTTGGCTGATGACTAGTCATAGAGGGAAACGTAGTGTCGCGATCTTAAGGCCATCTGACAAGATCTTGTCAAATCGTTGCGCAGCTTGGGTGGCGTGAGCCTTTGCCGGGTCTTACTCGCTTGATGCTCTATATGCCACCCGAGCTTGTTACTCCTTATCGGCTCCGGTATCCGCAGTACACTGAGGACTTCATGTCCAGTGCGGAACTTCTCTACACACTGGACCTGCGATCCAATTTGGACGTCTGCGCCCCTTACACTCCATGCTCTAGGCGACCTTGAATATAAAGAATGGTTTCGACAATATCAGTACAGTAAGCAAACAGAGTAATTAGGTAACTATGAGATTACCACAAATAGGTGATATAAAGGTAACTGTTAACTAAGAGCAATAAATAACATCGGACTAAGTACTACCACAAGGCATTGCACACAAATGTACAAAAATATATATTGTATATGTATGTTTACATGTATATAATCACATTAGAACATACGGGCGGATCCGCCACTTGCCTAGGCTAACGCGAGCCGTTCGAGACTTCCAACCTCCTACGATTATTGAGCATCCTGATCCATCCACGCCGGCACACTTCCAGATGTTCCTTACGTTCCGAGGCTGACTGCGATATCTCCAGCACTGAATAGTAGATGACATATGGAGAAAAGATGTTGCGATGCCAACAGGAGCTGTGACTGTAATTGGAGCCGAAAGGTGCCATCGGCATCATGAAGGACGACTGTGGTGGATAACAGAGGGTTATCTCGACCAGTAAACATGCTGGGGACTGCCAGGAGCTACACGAAATCGGTGGGGCATCGCAGTACCTCTACTCCTGCAACAATTCAGCCCTCATCAAGGCAATCGCTTCCTTCATCTGTTTACTACCCCTCACGCCTCAGACTTTCGCTACCCTTCACGCTTAACTTGGTTATTCAGAGCGCTATTTAAAGCACTGGAACGGCCTGGGATCGTAGGTATGAAGGTCACGTTGACCAATGCAGGTTGATATTAGGTGTTAGCCTGCCATCGTTTGCTGGCGTACCTATTATTTTGGGTATTCACAGCTTAGAGTGACTGAAAACTCAGCGAAGGTACTGAGCAATTAGTAGCGCCTATGTCCCTAGTTCTACAGTATGCTGATACCAGATCGTGAACCAGTACCATAGTCATGAATTCTCTTTCAAAAACTCAAGTTGAAATTGATAGATAGCCACGACTCTACACGTTGTCTATTCTGTGACCAAACCTGTCCCACTAGTTCTCCTAGCCGTTCTCGAAGTTACACGACAAATATCAACATTAGTCGTCTCATCATTATGACACTTGACAGTCCACATTTGACAATCGAGGACCTCTTCAGATGAAAGAGGTGACTTCATCGCGTGGCTTGCTAGTTTTGGTAAAATTCTACATACTTATGAGTAATGCCTGAGAACTACTCTTCCTCCATTCATGTATCCCCTTTCACTGAAACTAGGCTCTTTAAACTGTACAGAAAACATTCGGCCTTTCATCCATTTAGGTTGAGACACATTTATCATTGGACGTAGTGTTGAAGCCCTTTCTATATCGAAAAATAGTGACGACGTGAAGTTTCCTACAAACACAAACAGTTAGACAGTAGTACAGATTAATGTATAGAACTTTGTTTTACCTACTCGCTTTAAATTATAACCGAAATCGATCACTTAGATGGATAGCCAACCGTCTCATTGAAAAACATTTCTGCAACGAATTGTATTCGTGGAACGTGGACTGAGAGGTGTGAAAGAAAAATTAGGTGCTACCATAGTAGATGCCACAGATTTTTGTTGGATGCTTTTAGAACTTATTGAACTGATCATGGTCACGTAGCATTAGCGTCTAACAATCGTTGCCGCGAAATCTTCACGTAGATTGTCTGGAATGAAGCTCCAAATAGAATGGATCCAAATAGAAAGAGGACGAGTAAGAATGCCTACTTGACTAACCCCTCATCTTTAGATTTTCACCACTCCGATTTGTAATGCTGGTACAATTTTTTATTACTCAGTTCAACCATTTTGATTGTATAAACTGTAGATCGTTCCATCTATGAACAATTTTTCCCCTTCCTATACTTGCAATGGGTTTTTGAAAGTGTCATATTATCACGCATCTTCGAGCATTTTACCCCAACGGTCAGCTGTACACACTTCATGCGTGAACTTCCAAGGGTCGTTAATTGGAGCTGCGTCTATGACCTTTCCTTCCCTTTCTGTCCCCTTTTTGTACGATTTTCTTATTTTAATGGAGACTAGCTCTAAGCTATCAGCTTCTGGCTTACCACGTTGACTCCCTACATACTCACTAGTTCCAGCTGTCCCTCACTTATGTGCCTGTCCTTAATCAGCCCAGAGGGACAATAAGATTGAAATGGTTAGTCTAAGTGAGGGGCGAAATGAGTACCAGAAGTACTAAGAATACTTAAGTTATACTGTTTATAATTCCTTCAACACAACTATTAGTGGGCTCAACGAAATGGTGTACGGAGCAGAGTTCTGCTAGCTGCTTGGAGTGTGCCATTGTATGTAGCTCGTTTTTTGAGCTTTAAAACCTGGTGATATAATTAGTGTCTTAACATATCCTTCGTCTTAACTTCTTCTCCGCATTGTAATGCTTTTTATTGGTGTGTCGTAATGCAAGATTATTGCAGTGGAACCACTTCATCTAGCACAAATTTCAAACAAGCAATCGTCTTCGGAGACCTCCCAGTTTACTTAAAAAATCGATCGCTATATTTATGCTTATAATAGTCAATATGAGTCCATACTTTGCGATTCGCTCAAACAACCACTCTGTGTGGCTGAGTGCTGCACGGGGTAAACCACGTCGCCCACGTCGATTTTGAAGGAAACGCCGGGCACATTCGGCAGCTAGCGCAAAACACTGCGGTACGCAATGGGTTAATATCAAAATTTGTTACGGAATGCTATACTGAGAGGAAACTATATGAGTTTCAAAAAACTCTTGGCTGAGCTCTATATTCTTGTATGAAATTGGCTACTGAAAATCGAAATGATACTATAACTCATATGAAAACCTTGTATTTCTACTGGTGTAGTAAACATTTGCCACTAATACATATCTCGTGTCAATGGGATCTCAATTGTTCCAAAGTCGGTAGTTGGGTATGGACGTTGATGGTGATGGAACTGCACGAAGTTAAAGGCACAGTTCACGATAATTTAATAGTATCCATTTTCAAAAGAATAATGGATGTGAGAGCCCAGTTAGTGCAAAAGTGGCGAAGAAAACGCGAAAATCTGCTATTCGAAATATATATATATAAGATTTCAAAAAGGTAGCTGGCTGCAGGACCCTGCCAGCGAGCAAGATGTGGGTCCCGGTGCGAACGGTACAACCTGTGCATGGTTCACAGCGTTTAACAACTCGTCCGCCTTGGTAAGTACATTGGCTAAGCCGGTTTTGAGGGTTCTTATCACTCCACTAGGGAGAAGCTCTCAGAACCATCTTTAACGTAAACTGCTCCGTCAAATAAAAGGCTAGAAGTCCTATGAATGTGTGTACGTGTGTTGTGTGCGTGCGTGTGCGTATGTGTGTGTTTTGATTGTGTATGTATGTGTTTGTGTGTTGTGTGTGTGAGTATGTGTGTGTGAGTATGTGTGTGAGTTCTTACAGTGGTATATGATGCGTTTGGATGCTTGACTGAGTAAACTGCAGATCAGGAAACCTCCTCCGAACCGCTATCGGTTCAGTTAAGACGGCGACTTTTCTGAAACACCTTTATCAAGGGTTCTCCGTAAAAACGAGGGAGACTTCGGTTATAAAGAAAAAGCGAGGTAGTCTTCGGTTGTAGAGAATGATTCCTCTGAGTAGAACCTAGAACGAACCGTGTTTTCCAATTTTTTTTAACGTTTTCTTTTTTCCATCTTGCAACACTTAATCGAATTACGGGAACTTTTTTCTTTTGTAGCAGAGTTCCTTTTGTAGCAAGTTCTATTCAACAGGATCAACTTTCACAACGACATAGACTATCCGTATCCGTATTCCATCCGTATTTTTAAACTGTTAGCAGTATTTCTTCAATTTGTTCTTTTGTTCGTGAAAGGTCTACTAGCTCAGTAAATAAGTGATCTGTTGGTTACGAGTGGTGTGAGGTGCCTCATCAACATTGGCTCGAGCCGATTTGAGCTTGAGCTTCAGCTCAGCGCTACAGAAATGTGAAAACCTTCATATAGGCTAGAATTGGGTACCACGCTATCTGAGCCACTGTAATCTCAGGCCGTCCAGGAATAAAAGGATAACATTTTGGACGTCATTCGTTCCCGTTTGAGGGGTGCACCCCCGCATTCGGCTTCCATTCAGTATCTAACTGTCAGTGGCTATATGGTACGCTTGGTTGGACCAACCGGATATCGATCCGGGATACGAATCCGTGAACATACGTGCGAAATAGTGCGCCACTTGTCACTAAACCACCTCCACCCACTTCGACATAAACAATTTTTTCAGGATGTTCCCAATAGTCGAAACGGACTTTGGGCTTGATATGCTACGGCATGCGCCGGCAAACGAGTCTGTGGTCGTGTCTCCAATATCAGTAATCTTCGCTTTGGCTATGGTACAAGCGGGTGCAAGAGGAACTACGAAATCACAAATCAATTCTGTAATTTCAAAAGGTAATAGATTCGCCTTGGAATTCTTGGTCCATGTTCAATAACGGATAGTTCCAGGAGAGTCAGATAGCGAGATTGAAGAACACTATTCTGAGCTTTCCCGTCAAATTATGAATGCAACGAGTGATGTCAAAAGTAGAATAGCAAATGGGTTTTTCTTAAAGTAAGTAGAAGGTTACCGAAAACTTCTTTCAATAGTAATACCGAGAATTTCCAGCAATCAGTTTCAAATCGAGAAAGACTATGAGCAAACCATAAAAGAGAAGTTTGACGCTGAAGTGAAACCTCTAGATTTTGAAAAAACTGCCGACGCTGTAGAGGTTACTTTTATCCATTCAACTTTCTAATTTTTTTTCTCAATGTGTTCATTCAGGTCATTAATGGTTTCATAAGTAAACAGACGGAAGGAAAAATCAGTGACATGGTGGACGAACAAATGGTGAAAGGTAGTTTTACAGCGTTAATGGATGTTCATCTGTTTATTTAGTTGTTCGCGCAAGCCATTTTACGCGCTGGAGAAAGAGATAGCCCACCCGTCTTTGCAAAGCTGCTAATTTAAAGGATAGTCTGAGTTGACGGGCAACTACCACTTACTTGAACACAGTTCACGATGAGCGTTGTTTCTGAGACCTCTTTCTGATATAAACCTGTGACCCTAAGGGTAGCACAAGGGACACTGTGGGGTCAAAAACAGCTCAGCTAGAGCGTAATAAGGGCCCCAAACCCGGATTGGCCGTCTCACATGCCCAGAGGCAGACGGGTTACGCAGTGCTGTGGCGAGGCTGTAAAGGTTGCACAACTCACACAGAATTGCACAATTCGCGCACTGGCAGCTTATTGTAGCCAGATATGCGCATTGGCTGGATACACGTGATCCAGGGATCGAATTCTGGAGAGATAATCGCCCATATCAAAATTTGTAGGGCTTACCTCGCCTTATGGAGTAATCCAGCCACGCTCTGAACTTGATAATTTGACCTTGAACGAATTCCGCCTGAACTGAACTCGATAGAAATGGAATATAAGTGAAATATTCATACAAGATTACTTGAATATTACTTGATTAAGTGAACGCAACAGATTAAGTGAAGAGGGTTGAGCCCAGCCAGTGCTTGAGACGTATGAGACGATATTGATCCATTGTACTTGAGACTTGCCCTTTTATAGCTGCCTCGAGCCCGCCAGATCATTGCGCAGATCACGTCTATAATCGAAACTAAATGAAAGAATTAGAAATCGAGAGGTAAACAACAAATGAACTAAAACAATAAAAACAGGTCGCATACGGCCTGGGCCAATCAAACCTTCCATCCCTTCGGGGTCGGATAACAAGAGTCACTGGGAGGTTAAAAGCACTGACTTTCACAATGGCTGGCTATCGCGGGTCAGTGTGTAGATCACATAGACATACGAAACGCCGCTACAATTCCAATAGAAATCGCATGCATGCAAGACGCATCCTTTAGGTGGGAGTGATCAGCGCTAAAAATTTCATACCCACAGCAAACTCCGAGTAGTAGGGCTGGCAGCGAGCGCGCAATCAACCGCTATGCTTAAATGTCCTCGAACTTAGGTTCATAGTTTTTTTTGCAGATGCATTCTCAATTATTGTCAATGCCATCTATTTTACTGCTGAATGGGACTACAAATTTGATAAACTTGCCAATACGAAAGGCACATTCTATAGTGCCGGAGGAAGGAGGAAGGTGAGTAGCAGGCTTCTGTACCACCCTGCATACAGTCTTCTTAATGTTTCGCTTGCTTGTGACTCTCCATTTCGACTATCTAACTCGATTCCAGTGTTGTGCTAGCATTGTAAATCTATCCCTCACTTCAGCTACTCAGCTAAAATTGTCCGCAAACTGGTAAAGGGTTGGAGACGGGACAGAAAAAAGAGGGCTGTAACTCACCTCAGCAGTCTTATCGATGGGAATCTATGCGGTCAAATTAGTGAAACACTATACTGCCTTCACATGGCCCTTTTCCATGGTTTCAGTACAGAATGAAGTAAGAATCCATAATGATGACCTCAAGGGAATGGGGACTGCGTTCGCAAAGAAAGAGCCTCATCAACACTTGCCGACCGTGGGAGTGCCAAAGTGCCGCGTGCGTGCGCGACCGTGGGAGTTTGGGGCGGATTTCGCCCCAAAACTCCCACGGTCGCGCGCACGCACGCGGCACTTCCTTGGTAACTCATGAACAACGAAATCAATGTTTCGAATACTTATTTCAGGTAGAGTATATGAATGACTTTGCCGTACACCGAATGTATGCGGAAAATGGCGAATTCCAAGTGCTTTCATTACAGTACTTAGATACATCTTTTTCATTCAATATCTTCTTACCTAAAAAGAGGTGAAGGAATTGTTTCTGAAATTTTAATGTAAGGAAAAGTGTTGAACCTTATTCCCATCGATTCTTCAGATCTAATCCTGATGAAGGACGTTCAAAACTTACTGGGGAGCAGATACAAAACCTGCTTTCAAAGTTAGAAATGACTTATATATCGGTACTAAACAGTTTCAAATCTCTGTGTAGTCGTGAAAGAAGAATCTGTGATCTCAGAAATCCCTCTCTTACAGATCACAATTCCCAAAATGAAAATCGAGACGGATTTCAAATTGAAAGAAGCATTAATAGCAATGGGGGTATCGGAAATGTTCACCGATAGCGCCGACTTGACCGGGATCACTAAGGAACCTCCACTACAGGTTTCCGATGCCGCTCACAAAGCCATCATTGAGGTACATAAACACCAGAGTTGTCTATGCCTTCTCTTAAGAAAACAATTTTAGTCCGTTTTTTCGGTTTATCAACTTACTCGAGAAAAATTTCAGGTTGACGAGGCCGGAACCACAGCAGCAGCCGCCACCGTCATCGGTATGGTAGGAGCGTCAGCTGTAATGGAGGAACCAGTGACATTCCAAGCAGATCATCCATTTTTATTTATTCTTACCAAGGAGAACAATCCCTTGTTCATGGGTAGATATGTGTGAACATTTTGGTTTGTTGTATGGAATAGTGATTTCAACGGACAACGTTACATGCACTTTCTCTCAGTTCTAACTTCCAGAACGATGTTTTCGCTCACAGACTTGTTTTCGAACTCGACTTCTTGTTCCTAACCAAACGGAAGCTTTCGCTTCTACTCAGCGAACCTGAGGCATTACAAACATCAACCTGTAACTCGAAGGACTGCTCACAATGAACATAGCTTTCGATGTTCAAGCCTTCAAAGAGCGTTTATGTACTTGTGCCCACCGGAAGTGGTGCAGTAGGAACGAAATTGTCGCGCCGCGGCGAGAGAGACGCCGCACGCGAAGGAGTTAAGCAGAATGCAGCAGCAAGTAAGAAGTTCAGGAACAAAAGAACTAACAGTAGAACCATGTCATAAGTATAATAATAATCGCATAACGAGCTCTATGAAGAACGTTAGAACTGTGATAATGAGGCAAATGGCCCGCGATAACCGCGTGCGGCGGATCAATTACACAAAACTTTTCCTACTGCCCGTCTCTCTTACACACCTGAAGAGCGGGGGTGTTTCAGCAGCCTTGTGGAGACCGCACCCTTTAAATTGAATTCCAATTATTTCATTTTGATCCGTTATGTGAAAAAAAGACAAATAACAAGTAAATGTTGGTGGCATTGGGACGAAATGTTTACCTCATTAAGTCCAAATGTTTCAATTTAGTTTAAATGTTACCTGTGTTGCCACGGATCTTTACTGAATGCGATCACAATTTTCGCTATCAAGCCATCTTCATTTTGCTGGTTTCTGCTAGTCGTTATCTATCGTTTCCACTCCCAAACGTCTCAGATGCACCACAGATCGACACGCTGTACTTTTCTATCGATATTCTGCTCGCAAACCGGTGAAGCTTTCAATGTGGACATTTGGGTCCCCTAACTACGAGTTACTTTAACTACGTAGCTCAGATGGAGACCAAAATGTACGAGTTCAGTTCGTCAAAAGCGCTTTTTAAATAAATTCTGTAACATCTGCTACAAGACGAAAAATATCCGTGGTAATATACTTCACGTTCGGGTTTCCATATGGTGATACTGTTGCTACGGTTTTCTGCGCGAGGACCTTCTGGCTTAGCAGCTAAAATGTTACAGGGTGAAGTGGGCAAAAAAGTAAGGCCCATGCCATGAGTATGGCTTATGTTTTATGTATGGCAACGTTCAAATATAATAAAAATGCTGTCACTTTAGAGATTAAATATTTTTGAAAAGAATATTTTCGACACCTAATTTCAAAGGTCAGCCAAGGCTTCCTGGTAGAGCATCGGCTTCCTCCGGTTCCTTCGAAGAGGTTTCTGGCACCAGATTCATCTAGGAGGGTGGGAGCTCTGTTCGTGCGTCAACTGGCGAATGTAAGCAGTTCTGTACGACACGCACATTCAAAACGTCACCAAAATTTTCAATGGACGTCGAGTGCAGGGCGCTTCCCGAAACGTGGTGGATTAAGTAATGGATTTTATCCCCTATCCTTCAATCATGCTGTTTCCACTGTTTCATCATGCTTCTCAGAAAATTGGAATTGCACGAAGTTTTACGTAAGGAGAGTCTCTCCGTTACCCCCACTAAGTGGATCCCCTGCTGACGCTTTCATGTACAACGAGTGAAACAGTAACATTCAGAGCATAGCAGCTAATCAAATCAACCACTCACAGTGTTTTCATGCCTCAGCCAAATTCGTAGGCGCATTGGAGTTTCACTGACAACTCTTTTATTAGATCTTATAACCTTCCCCCGCAATCTACATCCCTCTAGTGGAGAAGCATGAGCATTTCCTACTTTTTTTCTTCTAGATAAGCCTAGCTACTCAAATTTTACAGACTTTATCCCAATTTTTTGATCTACGATAGAGGGCTAGCCTGGGCGTAGGGTTTGTAGCAGCGAGAGATCCACTGACATACGCGTAGGCTGGGGACCTTCCTGGGCTGATTCTCACCTAAGCCGACCCAGACTTCCATTCCTCCGAGCTTAATTTATTTGTTGTAGTACTAGTAAGTTCTCATTAGCTAAACCAAATAATAAATAAAAAAACATGGATGAATCATGAACAAAGGTCTTTATTAGTGTCCACCAGGTTTGGGTTGAAGAAAGGGAATCCGAGCTACAGTATCGAGCACGTAAACCGTGAACCAGACAATCAAGTGGAAATAGCTTAGTTCATAAGGATTATGCCTATTGTATAAAAGCAGGATACGCCCTCTCTGGTTCATTCAGAAATCGACGATTCTCGAAGGACTGTTCTTCACCCGGCAACTGTCATTTTGCAATGGGTGGGTTCTGGCAACGTGCTCCATTTCACCGCCAAGCGCGCCCCATTGTAACGACTCTTCCCAACCGGGAAACCACGGAAGTTCAGACTGCCTTAAATTTTTGAAAAAGGTTAAGTTATTTCGTGAACTTTTTGGGATGTGGAGGTAGCTCAGATAGAAGAAGTGACGTTGGATTCCGAAATAATCGCGTTACGGCAAACGGCCTCTCAGGGCTCTGGTGTCTACGGAAGAGACCATCACCCTGCCAAGTTCCTGAACATATCCTCCCCCCTAGCGTTGGTACCGACATCTAAAAGTGAAGAGGAATTAACTTCAACTGTGACTTCAATAATAGTCTTGCGAAGGTGGCTTTGTACCTTATGCGTACGCAAGTAGGCTTATGCCGTGAAAGGAAATACGTTGTCTGTGAAACTCTGCGCCCATAGCGTTCTATTTCACCACAAGATTACTGTACGAATGTAGTCGCCGTAATGGGTATTCGTTCCTTTCGCTATTGGAGCACTTCTTTTTCATTTATTCAGGCTCTAAGTGCACCTTATGCAATAAATATACATTTTGACTTATACAGATGGTTAAGCCAAGCCAAATGATAAAGAACTGATGTGATACAAGGGCCAGAACGAGCATAACGACGATGAATACTAGATTTGCAATAAAAAAAAGACATCAAACTAAAGCTTTGGCCATAATGTTGAAAATAGGAGTAGGTCTATCAGTTCCGTATTTGAACATAGATCTTCCAAATTTAAATGGCCAAATTGTCCCTATTGAGGTCCATAGCAGCTGTTTGACCGCAAATTTGTTTAATCTAATCATAGATGTCACAGAAACCACTTAAGAAGCCGTTTCAGAGCTCCAAAACCGTTCCCCAACGAATCTCCCTTCTGGGTTCCAAGTTTTCCCATTTGAGCTTTACCTATGTGGTAAGCGAGTAGTCGATAGTAAAGCGCAACGTTCTGAACACCTTCAATGATGAGTACAAGGTACTTATCAACTGTTCAGGCCTCCACGAAAATGGATGATATTCGAAACGTGGCCGCCGGCCTCGAACTCTGTCTCTGTGATTCTGTACGACCGTATGGCAGACACGCAGAGGCGGCCGAGATCGTTGACAGTTGCGTTCACGGGCAATTCGCTCCGGTCTACCTGCTCTGTTCCATCTTTTAGTAGTTTTCTCTCTTTACGAGGTAAGCTCATTTGTTTCATTAATTTGATTTCAGTTTTAAAGAGAATGATGGTAATGTTGTTGTTCAGTCCAAAGAAAATTTAATTAGCATGAATGCAAGTCTAATTGTTACGGGCTTAATCGTTTGGTGAAGTAATTTTGAGTGTTTTTCTTGGAGTTTTTATCTGTAATTTTTGAAAAGTGGCCAAATTGAAGGAAAAAATAAACTCTTCCTCAATTAAATTTGATTCCTCTAACAGGAAATTGATTGCTAAATTTAAGAAAGCTTAGAGCATGTTTCCTCATTTAGCATCATTGAAAATGTGAATTTTTGCCTTTATTTTTTTGTGTGGTGCTATGTATAGGCTACGAAACAGATGTTTATTTGTTGTTTGTCTGTTTATCAGCCATTTATTATTCATTACATCTGATTAAAGTTGACAGCTCCCCGCTATTAATCGGACTAAACCATACAAACGATCGAGCTTTTTCAGTCGTAGTGATTTAAGCGTATATTTGTGCTTTTTTTTATTTAGTATGTAAACTTATTGATTTCTTCAGCCGACAATATGATTTTAGGAAACTGGGTTGAAGTGTTTAAATCTATTGCGTTACTTTTGTTTGAAATTTTCCAGTCGTTACAATTTGTGCAAATATCAAAATGAAAGGTGTATGGGGAAGAAACACATTATTGTTCAAGTCTGCTGTGCCATTTTGCCTTGCCCTTTCAAACGAGCAGGAAATGGGACGTATTTTCAGTTTTTGATGTGTGACGGCTTCAGGATTGACGTATCTTTTTTTTCTGAAAGCCTACTGCACAAAGTTGTTCATTTTGCAATTGTGGTTAAATAACCTTTCTACGAAAATTATAGATGTTCAACAAGCGTTTAGTGTTTTACTAGAACTACTGAATACCTCCTTCTACTGTTAAACATTGGGATTATTTCTTGCGGCATCATAAAAATGTTTAATTGTGCTGATGCAGGCTCATTTTCGTTGGAATGTGCTAGCAGACGTGAAAGTCTTCCTCTTAACGGATCTGAAGTGTCTCCTCACGAAAAGCCTTCCAGTCAATCGAGCCTTTTCACTTTCTAATTTCGATAAAATAGCTCTTAGATTGTCAGCCTTTTGTAATGCGATTTGCATTTACAGATGGCAGATTCTATTTATATGGAAGGATGGCTTATACGATCTAGGGAACGTGGCATGCATTTCCCACCATTCAAGGTATTGCATGAGTCATTTTGAAAGTTTATTTACCTTCTTTTTTTTCAACTCAAGGCGAAATACTTACAGTCTAAGTGGGTTCGTCGATACTTTGTCTTACGAGTTTGCGATAAGAGGCTAGGAACCTATGCTCTTGATGAATTCCGAAAGGAAGATAAACGGCGATTGAGAAAATCTCTGGATCTCGTACGTTGTGTTCAAGTAAGTGTCTATGCTGACAAGTGAGAATCGTTTCGACTTAAATCTATAGTATGTAAATTCAGATCGATTCTCATCTGCAATTGGCGGATTCCTCTTGTGCGACTACTTCGCGTTTTGGAGGTTTTCAGTGGATATTCTCACTGTATTTCACCAAAGGGACGTCATCTCAAAAGAAGACACCTCTATACTTTGTGTCGGAATCGGAAGAGGTATACACTGTCGTTTGGTTTCAACATTTGAGTTCTATTTTTAGTTCGATTGTTTTTCTTATTTATGGATATAGAACAAAGGACCGCTGAACCTTCTGTATTGAATCTCAATGCAATTCAGCGTTGATACACGAATCTATAGCTGGTCTTGATAGCGAACTAGTCCTTATTATTTGAAGCTTCGAAAACTTTGCAATTCGAAGATATCCCATTGTGACGTATCCAATCGATTTTAGTGCAAATCGTTGAGCGTTTCTTCATGAAACCGAATTAGCATAGGCAGAAGCTTATTTGGCAGCACCGGAAAATTCTGATGTTCATTCGTAGATTCGGGAAGAATAAAAACTCCTCTTCACACCACCTTATAGTTTGAAAGATTCAGTATACTGTTGGTTGCTCGATTGCACCTCACTGTTTTACCTTCCTTAGCCGTCGTTTATGCCTCCGGATTGATTTCTATTTGGTAGTTAGGGGCTATCAAAAGGATTCACAATAAACACCACCATAGGAATGCCCATCTAAGCTGGTCAAAAGCAATCATGCTATGCCCGTTTTATTTGTGTGGAAATGCTGGGCATCATTGTGCAATGAGCGAGCCTTTGTCCAGCTATTTGAAGGGTTTTTCCTGCCCTTTTAGGTTCGAGGGTCTATAAACTGAAGTTGTTTACAAATCGTGAGTCATAAATTCAAAGTGTTTCCCATTGTGTTTGATAGTTGGCTGAATAGAAAATAATACACATAGCATGTCATGCTTATTAGAATCCTGAGAATGATTAGTTTAGAAAATGAAAGATTGGGTGTACAACCTCTGTCGTGCTTGTCGTTTGGAAAAAGAAACTGATGACGATAGTAGTTCGTTCATGCAACAACATCCGTCTCATGTTGAAGGTGTGCGCAATAATTTTTTAGTTTGCTTTCGATAGAGTTCTCATGTTTATGGTCGTGATTATTTCCTTAGTTTTATTTATTAGCTCCCTCCCATCGGTCGACTCTTCCGTCGTCCATAGGCGGGCTATCTATTTATTCTGATCGATCATCTGAAAGTATGCTCGATACCCCAAGGAGTGAAGTTAGCCGGGAGTTTGAGGTTTTTGGTTTTCTTTTTGCTTCCTCTTATTTCTCTTACAGAATGTCGTGGACTAAGCAAGCCTTCGTTATTCTGTTACAGTCTTTCGCTTTCATTTCATTCTTATTTCTTTTCGTTCAACGAAGATTTCTTTTTCCATGGTTGGTTGAAATTAAATCAGAGATGAAAGATTTGACAAAAATTTCAATGGTGCTGCTAACAAAATAGTTCTTTCGGAGAAAAATTAATTACAACAGAGGTCGCCATGGTCAAATGTAGAAGTTGTGAACTTCCTTTCTATGGCGAGGTATTTTGTCTTCGTTTGCTAATATGCCTGGCTAGAGATGTGTTAATTTTTCCTAATTGCAATTTATCAAGTCATGCCTTATTCTGCTGTTCATTTGGCTTTGCATGATTTTCTTTTTTAGTCAGTTTACCAGCAGTACTGTCAGATATTACCCGCATCTCTTTTGACAATATATCAGATGTTTCGACCATTAGCCTGTGCCTCCTCAAAGCGCGCGCTTGACCTGTGTTCCCTGATTTTCTGTTTTAGACAAAATTAGTTATAAAAAGGCGTGAACTTCTGCAAGCCGGGTAATATTTGAAAAATGTGCATGAGCTTCGCCTGGAACCATTCATGCTTAATCTAAAGTTCATCTTGATCATTACTTAAATGGACCTTTCGAGGTGACGGCATCTCGGTCATCTCGTGGAGAAGAAGAATTACACGCGTTTGAATTCGTGTACAATCCCAAGCGTGTATCACGTTTCAATTCTCGTCTCTGCGCCACTTCAACATCGATGAACTATGGGACAAGATCGATTTCAAACCCCGTTACACCATCCGACACAGTCATCCTCATGAACCCAGGCCGTACTGCTTCCAGTGATTTCTCTTCAAATCCATCCCTAAAACTGGAGGAGGCAACATCGTGGAGGGATAATTTGCCGCGATGTTCATTTCTACGATACTCACTTCCCCATACTTTCAGCGATGTGAGTTCGAGGACTTTGCTCGGAATTTCACGATTGGATTTGTTCTGCAAATTACATTCTGAGAAAAACAAGGCGAGATAGTTTTCTGTAGTCTTATAACGATTAAAAGTTGTGTGGAAATGGTGCAATATATGCTATCTCATTATCCCTTCTTGTGGTATAAGGGGCCTCTTAGAGAAAGCGTAAAGCTTTTTGCATCATTTCCAGAGTGTTTTGTGTCCTGATGACGCCACGCTTCTTCCCTTTTACGTAATTTGCAGGATCAATTCGATCGTGAATTGAGTCATTGGATGTACAGCGCATTAACTCGCATTGTAATTCATATGAATTAATCCCAGATCATTGGGTTACGTCCGTTCAAACTTCATTTGAAACGCGAAATGAACCCTCCTCCTGCGATAAAGTCCCTCAATGATGAAGCAGTACCTGATGTCCAAGATCATCGTGTGAGCCTAACTGTTGTGAAAATGCCGTCGTGTAGCTGTATTAGTGACGTGCAGAGATGACTTGTATCTAGGCAGTGTGTTGTGTTGTGTGGTATGATAACGTTTAGTGCTACTTCTTTTTTCCATAATCATCTTTACAGAAATCAAAGAGAACACACCTCCACTCAAGAAATTTCCGAAATCACAGCGGCCAACGTCATGTTCCTTCCACTGCAGTGGTAAGAAAAACCAGTAATCAGAGGCGACATCGCAGAACAGGTCAGTTTTAGCGTATTTGATAGCATTGACTCGAGAACCTTTATGAATTCCCTTAGGTTGACTTCCTTTGCAATATACCGTCAGTATTATTAAATAAATAGTATATTTTTTAAATGATAACATAATCTTGTTCTTCGATCTTAAGATTCTTTGGAAGGGCCGCGGGCATCGTCGTCAGCATCCGCCTGTTCCTCTGTAACGTCAGGCCATCCCAGTGATGAAGGAGACGATGATTCGACCAGCTGTATTTCACAGTTGAGCAACCTGTCTTGTGGACCACCGGTTCCTCCGAGGTCTTTGAACTTTCTATTATTTTTTTATTGTCTGCGATGTGTTAATTATGCATACTTCCATTCCAGGACGCGTCTGCGCCCTCAATATTCTTCTGCATCTTCTTCTACCGGGGTTCCTGTAAAGAGATTGGCTGTGGTACATAATGATTCCATTACCTTCTGCTTTTTTTTGTTGGTCCAGTTCTCCATGAACCACTGCGATCATTGTGTATGTAGTAGCTACATTACGGTATAGTTCTAGTGAAAATTTGTAGGACCATATGTCTCACATGGGCTCACCTCCAACTCGCAGCCTTATAGACGAAGTCATGGAAAATGACAGCAGCGGTGAAACTATAAAGATGTAAGTTCGAATAACTCTTACAAAATGATTTATTCCTACTTCTTTGTATTCGTTTATTCAGGCATGGAATTGTTCCATATGAGAACCCAGAGAGCGGATTCCGTGGTGGACCAGGTTTTCTGCCCCCAGCGGTTGATCGTTCAAACAAACCGGCTAAACTGCGGCTCTACGATTACGATGAAGAAAAGGTGCCCGAGGAAATGACCATACACGGTTATAATAAGTAAGCGTACATTCTCAATTTTTTGGACCATTATGTGTTTATTGCTATACATCTGGGAAACCGGCTCAATCGGTAATTAAACCTGGAGGGTGGGAGATTTTGAGTTTTTGACTTGATATTTTTCATTTTATTTCAATGCTTTTAATAATTTGACAGCGGGTTGGCAAATCAAGCATAGCATAGACTGTCAGTTGCAATTTGTGTTTTCTCAGCGGAAATGATCGGCTGAGTGCGCTTATTCTGCAGCTACTCGCCCGGAATTATTTCGGTGTATAATCTGCCATACTCCTGGTTGTTACGAAAGTTTTGCCTTATAATATTGTCTTATAATTCCATTATCATTAGAAGTGATCGACGAAAGATTTGGTGGCGATCTCGAGTTTTGTCGGAAATGTATGAAACACCTAGTTTTGAGTTCTATGCAGCTCTTTTGTTGGATGGAGGTTCTACTGGCGAGCTACAGCAAACCTGTTCAGGTCAGGCAATAACTTCATACGTACTTCGAGGACACCCCGAGCAAGAGCAAGTTCAAAGCCGAGGGACATGCGAGATCCCCCTAAGGTAAACTATTATATAACTCGTTTTGACTTGATGTTTTGTTATTATATTATGAACTATTATATATATATTTGTCAATATTTTTATCCCCTCTTCTTCTTCTCTCTTCCTTGTTTTGCTTTTGTTCCAGTCTGAGAAAAAAGTGTTTATTTATGTTTTTTTGTAATATTACTCGTTCTTTCAAACATATGGGAAAAGGTCTTTTTTGAAGCTTGTGCACGACTTGCTCGGCTTAGCTTCCGCGGAAGTTAAGTGTCAGCAAGTTGTTCAATATACTGTTCAAGTGAATTTTTCGTAACACGTCGCTTTGTCGAAAAGCTAATGATAATGATTCTGCCCATTGATTTTTCGGTATTGAGCAGGTTTTGGTAAACAAGCGACTGAAGAAAGTTTCCTTTCTGTCTTAATCTATGCAATGGTTGTACTAATGTATTGCGCAGATGGCTTTCTTTCATGAATAAATGCTGGAGTCGCCATTTCAGTCTGCCGGACCGCTAGGCCGATCACGTGAGCTCGATTACTTCAATCCTGTCCCCTTAGACAGAACCCATTCTATGCGAAGCCCGGCTCCGTCTGATATCGAGTATATTAAAATAGATGCAGAAAAAACTCAGGTAGTTGCTTTTTACAGCGACTTTCTCTTTACTTTTTTTTCTTCTAAGAAATTAACTCCACTTATAGGCAGTAAAGCAATCTATTGCTCAACGAGCCACAGTCGATTGATGAACTGATGTCCCACTAGGTGCGACACAAACAGATTGTTTTTACTTCTTTTTCTTCTTCTTTTCTTCTTTTTCTTCTTGTTTTTAATAGACGACGAGATTTACTTCTTAATATGTGATTTGTAATATTTCTAACTCACATTCCGTGCCAACCACTCTACCAGTTTTGTTGTATAGTTTAGAATAATTTCTCCATGAGGGTTCCGTTCATGGAATCGTGATGAGCATTGCATGTGATTATATTATTCGTAGTTGTAGTCCATCTGTGAAATCGCCTTCAACGAAATTTAATTTTCTTAGGAAAAATCCATCGAAAGAGTATTCCTAAAACGTTTCCAAAGCGCAGGGAATAGCTAAAAACCAAATATAAAGATCGAGCCGAATTTCGAGTGACATGGTTAAGTGATAGTCTATTGTTTACATACTATTTCACTTGGAATTAGATCAGTACAGTTTCGTTTCGAGCCAATCTTTAAATCGATAATAAAACGAAGCTTGGGGTTCGCTTCCGTGAACTCTCGAGCATAAAGGACGCGGTATTTTTCTTTATTTCGAATCATGCCGTGGAGTATGGATTCAATTGAGGCAAGGTGGATGTGCAAGCTATTCGTGGACGATGTCTTTAAAAATTGATTGCATAGGATGAGCTAGCGCGACTCGTCCAAGGATTCAGTCTCAGTGATCGAGCTTTTGTAATTCGCATTTAATTGTTAACATAATTATAATCGATTGTGGAAGTTCCACTTCATTTGAATGAACTTAAATTGATAGGAAAAATGTGATAATTATTGTATCTGTGATCATATCATAAATCTT
Organism: Haemonchus contortus; assembly: GCA_000469685.2. Classification (NCBI taxonomy): domain Eukaryota; kingdom Metazoa; phylum Nematoda; class Chromadorea; order Rhabditida; family Trichostrongylidae; genus Haemonchus; species Haemonchus contortus. The sequence continues at coordinate 7,855,115 of LS997566.1, read as the reverse complement.
CTACTGTCTCGTATCACTCTCATCCAGTTTATATTAGGCTTTATTTGCATCAAGCCCTTTGAATATGGTTGTTAGGCTCAGCAGAATAGGCTCTTCTAGTCCGGAGGGATTTAATCATTGAATGATATCCGCTGAGGCAATTGAGCTTTTCATGGAGGTGGGTTGGTTATATGGACAAAGTTTTGTGTGAAAGTATTAGGTTGAGTCATAAGTCCTCGGACAAAATGGTAGTGATAACTTCTAGCGATCATAACTCTTGAAAGAGATGACGAAAATGAAGGTGCGAAGTATTGTTAGATAGAGTGTGGAAAGCTCTTCCGAAAGCATACTTAAGAAGGCACCTAACTGTTCCCTTTCCAGCAACTATGCCTCATGGTTTCAGGCCGTGGCAACTCCACATCCGCAACGCCATCATATCTATTTTTTTATCTGACCATGAACCCGCGGCAACCGATAGAGATATGAAGGACTTTCACAAGCAGGAGGTGTAGAATTTACAAGTTGCATCAGAAGTTCACATTGGGCGACTATACCGTCGAAAATGAAGACCGTCCGGGACGCTCAATGAAGTTGGATTTGAAGGTGCTGCGGAGCCAGGTGGAAGCCGATCCGTATCAAACTACTCGTGAACTGGCAGTCACCCTTGGGGAGTCAGTCCACAGTTCTTCGTGGATTGAAGTCGATCGACAAGGTGCGAAAGCTCGGTCCATAGATGCTTCATGCTTTGAAGCAGTATGACATAGACCGCCGCGACGACATGGCACTTTCTCTCCTCACGCTCAAGGGCGCCACACTTGGCTCGAGTACCTAGTCACCAGCGGTGCGAAGTCGAACCTCTACTCTAACGTTCACCGGCGTGCTCAATGGACTGACAAAGGTGCGCATGCAGAAGACTCCCCCAAACCCAACGTACACGCCAAGGAGGTTATCCTCTGATTCTGGTGGAGCGTTCACGGTGTCGAATAATGGGAGCTGCCAGATGAAGGATGCACAGTGACCGCACACGTCTACATTACGCAACTGAGGAATTTGAAGGCGAATCCCGAAGCTACACGTCCGCAGCAGCACAAAGTTTACTTCCAACACGAAAACGCTCTGTCGCACATTGCAAGAACGACCAAAACTGAACTGACGAATTTCGGCAGGGCAAGTTTACCACTCCAACCATGTTCCTCAGATCTGGATCCCTCGTATTACCACCTTTTTCCCCATCTTCAACGTCATCTGGATGGTCAGGACTTTCAAACCCGCGACGACATCAAAATGGCACTGGTGCACTTCTCCAAAGGCCAGCTCCCAGCATTCTGAAGCAAGGACATCTACGATCTGCCCAAGCATTGGCAGAAGACCATCGATGCCAATGGGGCATATTTCAAAAGATTCGCTATTGTCGTTTAAAAATTGTAAGATAAATATTATCATTGCCAATTTGTCCGAGGACTTATGACTCAACCTAATACAAATACACTGGTCTGTACAACGGCTATTCTCTGCAGCTTCTTGTCTGGGACATTCCCGTAACGAAATTGAGCAGCTTAAACTTTTGGGAGGTGAGAGTTTTAAGGTGGGTACACAACATGTTGCGCTATTGCACTTATAGCTGCCTTCTAAAACTACCGAAGTTTGGCAACCTCTGAATCAACTTTTATTTTGACAAAACTATGTTTTATTATTTCCTTTTCCCAATAGATTCGTTAGGTATGACTGCAGAAAATTTCATATCGAAAGGCAGACATGTTCCCGTCGTAACTGCGACTTGGTGATTCACTTCATATTGATCGAAATAGATGTTCATACATGGTGGATCAGATGTCCGTAACGCCTCGCTTCGTCAGCAGACTTTCTGAAGTGATACAGGAAGATCGGTTCTCGAAAAGAGGGATCGAAAGAGGTTAAATCAATGATAAAGTGTAGTAGTGGAATTTGAAGGTCCACAAAAGATGAGTAGTAAATCAATTGTACGAGTTTTCGGTCTCTTGTAAACTTTGTTCCCAGCTAGAGTAGATTTCTGTAGTAATGCACACTGCTAGATTTCAATATTTTTGAAGTCAGTTACATCGGAATTTCCCGCGAGTAGTGCCAAGTGGCGCACTATCTCACACGTACGGTCAGGGGTTCGAATCCCGAATCGATATCCGCTTAGGCCAACTAAGCCTTCCATCCCTCCGAGGTCGGTAAATGGTACCAGACTCGTCAGGGAGGGTAAAAACACTGGCTTGTACATCGGCTGGCCACCCTAAGCCATTGTACAGGCCACATAGGCATTCAGTACACCACTACGATTCTGAATGGAAGTCGAGTGCGAGGGCGCATCCCTTAGACGGGATTGATCAACGCCCCAAGACTTTATCCTTTAACCTTTATCATTTGAAGCCAACTGCTCCGAGTTCTACTCCGTTCTGACATGAAAGCTATTCAGGTTATAAGTTACAACGCCTGCTCAGATTTCAGTCACAGCTAACGACTGGGAAAGATGTTCTGTCTAGTAGAAGAATGGCTAAATTTGATTAATGGACGTAATTAATAATTAAACAGCTAGCTTGACCGGGTTCTCTGCTTCTCTGAGCCAAACGTGGTGGTCCTTCCAACTGGTATGTTTTCATCTCCTGTGCTGGTTTTTTATACCTGCCTAGAGGTGTATGCATAAAGCTCTGCATCCACTGCATTTTACCTCACCTTAGGACCACTAGGAATTTGGTTCCTGTACTGGGTTTCCGTTCAGTACAAGATAGCAACGAGTTTATGGCAAGAATGATGTCTATATGGGGTTTAGAAGAATATGTATTTTGCCTCGTTTTACAGCCATCTTTTTTAGGTCTTGAACGTTCAGGTACGGAATATTCCTACCTTTTTCCCCGAGAGTAGTCGAGTTGAGGGCCACATAACTGTGAATTGTCATGACATTATGATTTTTTATTTTATTCTACTTCTAATACTTTCTGCATAAATCCCTTATATCCATTTTGGTTATTGAGTTGACCGATCAGCCTCATATTCGGCCCAATTTGCTCCATGCTGGTCCAGGTAATCTAAGAAGATCCCAATTGTTATTTACTAATCCCTAGAACGCCAATACTATGTCATGGTGTTCGGCTACACGATGTACAGGGCATATTTGCTTTGTTGATCACCGGATAGCTCTTCCCTGTAGGTAATCCGACCCACTTCGGTAACAACAAACAACAAAAAACCACCGTGAACAAACAAGACAGTCGGTTAGACGTTCAAGTGGCTCCTGACTCTGACGGTACCGTCGGAAACGATTAATCAGATGACACATTAACCTTTGTAACAAAGGTGCAGCTATGCATATACACAATGGCAAGTAAGGAGTCGCTCAATAACTGCATTTACATACAAGAACGATTCTAGGATGCGCCACGCTTTCGCTTTCCCTCTCTGACTTCACGACGGCTCGGAGAACGTCTCCTATCCGGTGACGCAAGTTGGTCACCTAGAGAACTCCACGAGCTTTTTAAAGAGAAGCGGCCCCTCCCTTCGACCATGAATATTGCGAGAAGCACTCGCTCACAAGAAAAGTCACTTGATAACTTTATAGCCTTACAGAGATAGCGGCCCCTCGCTTATACGATGTTTTGCGCTTCCGTCGTCCGGCAGCGCTAGCCTTATACGATCTTATTGTGCCCTTATCTACATCACTGATAAGCTTCCGCTGAACTGAAGTCGGGTGAATTTCCGTGACGAGTAGTTATATAAGCTGGAGAGGAAGTTTCGTGCCCAGCTGATCGATTAGCATTATTGATCACGCCAAATCTTACTGGTTACTCTGGCAGAGTATGGTCAGTTGAAAGAAGACGGCGTAGGCTTCGACGGTCGCTCCATATATGGGTGACCTCTTGAAATACTCATAGAGGCAACATTCCCAACAGATCCTTCGATTTTACCTAACCTTTTCCTGGAGCTAATTCATAAGGAAGGCCGAAATTAAGTTAAACTCTGTCTGCAGGTCCGACGAATCCCTAGGGCATAGGCTCATTCCGAAACGAAATCAATCCACGCTGAATGCTTCATGCCTTTCACTTCAGATTCGATTATGCTATTTACATTACACATTTTCCCCGATTCCAGATAGTTATATGGTAAGTGCTCTAGCCCTTTAACAATCGGTGCTGAAGGATAAAATTAAAAATATTGTATTATGCGATAGGTGCTGTTCAAACAGGCCTCCTGTCGATCGTTCGAATACAAAATAGGTACCTTTATTTTTGGTTGTGACTGATTTTTGCCAACAGTTTGCACCGGTCATCTTCGATCACAATCGCATCATTGACTTCATTATGATGTGAATTGCGAACTCAGTACGATTCTAATCGACTAATGATGAAAATGATTGCTGAAGAAAGTACCAATTTTGGGTTGGAACGGTTGGCAGTCTGTATGAACAGAAATGATCACAACTGGACAGCTGAATACTGTTTGTATGTAGTGTGATATGTTGGATCAGAAGATCTGGTGAAGCTTGCGCGACAGTATGCGAGTAACAACTGATCGACTTGATTTTTGCCGCGCCACTGGACCGCGCTTGCCGCGCGCGAAAAATTCGCGCCCTCATCTGACCATACCCTCTAACCATAGGAACGGATGATCCGCTCGATTCAGGCTTTAACTTGGTCCTCAGTGAGATCATCGCTTTTTTAGTGTTCGTCCTCATCTTGTTAGCCATATAAGAGGGTGATGGGGCCTATGACAGTCAGAGTGTTCAACATAAGGTATAAGTGGTACGAAGGATGGCTTCAAAGATTCTTCTCAAATATTCCCTGGAGTTGTTTGGGATTGGTGCTAGATTACAATCCGAACGCGCCCGAAGGGGGGTTAAGAGCAAGCCCGTAACCACGGACTCGCTGGGATGAGTCCGATTGACTTAGTTGGTGTTCAGATAAACGGAGCGTCATGTGATTCTTCTACCCTTGGTACTACCTCCGTCTTTATAGGGGTATGTAGGACGGGCTGCCTAAAGGGCACCACTTGAGCCTAACGGACGTAGTACCAATGTCTTGAAACAGTGAGTTACCCTTCTATGCAGTATAAGCTGAATTCGATTCTCTGCAATTTTTCAGTTCTCGGAGAAGCCCCTTTAAACTCGACCTCGAAGACGTAGTTCACGATCGGATTATTTCGCACGCTACCTGACAAGAAAAAACCTTCGCTCCTGATGGGTTGATAGGTTGCATTGTTATGGCGTTAGGCGAAATGACTTCCCAAAAAAGCTTCAAAAAAGGCTGAAGTCTGCCAGTCCAGCATTTCTACGTTGATGGGAAGGATAGAAGAACAGTCTGTGACCCCTTTTTGCACCGTTTCTAGATCGCACAGCTCCGCAAAATATAAATTTTCGGACCAAACTTCCTCCAATAAGCCCAGTCAGATGTACCATCGGAAGCGAATGCAGCATGAATTCGAGGAGAACTCGTTAACTGAAGGCAAACAAGTCCGTTGGACCGTTCCCGGACAGACGTTTCGATTGAGTCATTGGAAAGGGTAAGATTAATAGCAACCTACCTGGTTCAACAGTGTACCATATTTCTTTCCCGAGATCCCTGAGACGGAAAGAGCCCGATCAAAATCATAGACTTACTGAAGTCTGACTTTTGCTACCTATAAATGCCCATAGGAACCACCTAGCGTTTGGTTTCTTATGAAAGGTGCTAGCCGTCTGTTTGGATAGCACCATGACTTACCGGAAACCTATCGGTCAGCATCGTAATAATTCAAGCAGACATCTTGGACGGATTTCGACTCATAGACAAATACATCCCTTTGTGGGCCCTTTTCCTTTGTGTAGAACGGGTTTCCAGATTTCCACGCATATCGCGCATATCCAAAGCTCGCCACGCGCGGCCACTGGAACGATGGCAAAGCGCAGCGTAGGGGCAGCGGTGTGCGGCACGCGTCGGGTCCATTGTGGAAATATTTCCAGTGAAAACTATTCATGCGGTCTCTGGTGCCTTCATACTTTCAACCGGTGACCGTTGACCGTCTCCCAGTTCTCCCCTTACTTTTGATACGGCGGTAAACGTGAGTAGGGCGTAGGTGATGTCCTGGCAAGCAGTGTGCTGTTAAACACGCATTGCCCAAAGTTCGAGTTCTGGATCAATACTCACCCAGGTCAACCAAACCTCTCATCCCGCCGGGATCGGTTGGCCAATTGGTACCTGGGCTCAGGTCTGGGAGGACAAAAAGCACTGACTGGTACAGAGATGGTTCGGCTGGTCACCGTAAGTCATTGTATAAGTCGCAGCCGCATTCAAACCACCACGCGATCCTGAATGGAAGTCAAATTCTAAGGCGCATCCCATTTGGGGGCCGGCTACCGCCAAAGGCTTTTTCCTGTTTATACTTTAGTAAATGTGTGTGTGTTTGTGCGAATATAACCGGTTACACCTTTATACTTCAGAATTCAATAAATGGCTCATTGCCTAGTTATTTTCAACTACAATCATTTTTTCAAACTCTCTCTTACGCTAGTACTTAGTACAATTCCAATTCTTCTCTCGGGGTAAAAGGGGGTGGGGGAAGTCTAAAGAGACCAGTTAAAGTGACGATATCAGATAGGAGAAAAAACAGAGAACAGATGGCGAGACTCGGGGGCAAGTGCATATGACTGCTGAACTATCACAATGTCGTCGTATCACACGCACACACACATGAATTCAAGGTCAATTTCCGTCTATGTACAGACAGGCACATTCCGACGAGTCTATCGTCACAATATGATGAGCGGAAATATTTGTAGTACCAAAATGGCTGGCTGGTATGAAATAATGACGATGAGGCGATGTGGACATGGAAAGACATTAACGACGAGTCCTTTTTGATCCGACGACTACGATGACAACAATTGGATCTGAAACAGAATCAGATTAGCTGGACAGTTTTGAAAAGTCCAAAAACCATATTTTTTGCCGACCAATCCCCTCTTGGGAGGCACTCACACCTTGGGTACCCATTTGTAGTCAAAGCGATGTTTGAATGCTTCATTGACCCCTATACATGGCTTCACTACGAGCCACCAATGTGTCATACGAGCCAATGCTTTCATCCCCCCCCCCCTCCCAAATCAGTATGACCTATGTTGACCTCTAAAGGATTTAGGGCGCCTAGGTGGTAATAGACCCGAATCTGATCCATTGGGTCATACGTGTGATATCATAGTCACTTGGCATAGCTCTACCCGAGCCTCATGGACCTAAACAATGAGGAAAAGAGACTATAAATCACCAATTTCTTGGAAATTCATTTCAATCTCGACTTTAGCTCGAAATCGCGTGCGAAGCTCATCCCTCAACAAGGCGTAATGGGTCATTGGAGGGGAGGTTCGGTCGTTCGCATGCCATTAGCTGAGGCTGCTAGCAATCAGCTGTTCTCGTGGGAGAGCTCAATTTGGATGGTTCAGGAACTGACTTATGGACCAGGACTGCGACGGCGATACTCTCTACCTCTGTTCTATCTCGATGGTAAGTCCATTGACAAAAGAACTAGGTAAGCAGGGCGCACCTAAGGATTCTACTTGCAGTAGCTCTGGTCTCTGCCCAATTGGCCTCTCAAATCACTAACATTTGTTAGCTTCGAACCCTGTCGAATGAAAAAAAAAACTCTTGCTGAAACCTCGAAAACTCCCAGTTAACACCTCATTTTTCAGCAACAAACCGTCATAACCAGTTTAAACGACTCAGTCAGGTGATTGGAAGCGGATAACCCAGTCGGAGAGATCTTTGGTCGGCAAAATGTTTATCAGTTTTTAGCTACCAATGATACTTCTCCTGAACCCACTCGTCATCACAAATGATGTAAGGAAATCGGATGATTCCCACCACAACCAGAGAGCGGTATGAATGACGTCGGTGTAAAAAAAAACTTTTTCGAGATCTCCGAACTTCCGATGCTTGAGGAGGAAAACGGAGGAGGAGAGAAACGTTCAGAGTGGGTAGTATTTCTGGAAAGGGTCCAATTATAAATTCCTTGTAGGTTAGTCCCTCCATATTTACCAGGACAATAGCGATGATTCTTACAACAAACACAATCTCATGAAAGCTTTTTATATATGAGTATTATTGATCGGATAGTTGGAAATACTAAATGTAGGTGATAGCCCGGCAATGATCCCTCTCCCACCAGTATACGAGGGATGGAACATTTCGGATGTGCAGAGAAATGGGCTATAGCGATAATGAGAAAAGAGCTAAGAAAGAAAACTCACATGACAGAACAATCGTCGTTGAATGTCAGCCTCATAAACGGCCAGTCGCCTCAAACCATCCATAATATGATCAAGATCCAATGAGCTACTGCACTGTTCCATATTCGTCAAAAGGGAAGCCTCAGCTATGTATACCTGAAATAGACAAAAATTACTGGGGTGTGAACCTTTTTTGGGATTATAGTACAAAAAAAGCCTCTCAAACATTAGAAATCCATTTTAATTGGACTAATTTTAATGGGCTTAATATAAAGCATTATCATTACATCGTTCGGGAAATATGTTCTCCAGAAGTCCCGCATCGATCCAGATTTTTTCTGAAACGTCCTTGAACTTCTCATCTGATCTTTTGTTGGCTGTTCTCCTTTATGGAAAAGTCTCATAAGATTAGCAGGTTATGGGCAAAACTCCGGCATCAGACGGCTTCGAGAACGGACTTGTGCTTTCCGGACACCGTGGTCTGTATCCCCTACATTTCTGAGACCGCTTTTGCCCTCGCTTTCTTTATAGCGCAATAGCTGCCTAGTTCTTGGTTATTTAGGCCTAAAATGGCCGGTGTCCCCCCCCCCCCCCACTCCTCCCCCATACCTGACAAGTGCCTCGTATGAGTTTGATACCAACCACTTCAGTGCTGAAGCCGTTGGCAAGTTCATAGCCTCGAACCCTCCACTTGGCGCCCATACCTCGTTCTACCGCTTGAAGTCTTGTTGGAGATGAATTACGACCTGGTCAATGGGTTGCGAAATCATGAAATCTCCGGAGAGATTGTTGCATACAAGCAACCTTTCATATGACAGTACTCCTTAGGAAATTTTTGGAAAATTTCGAGAAAAATTGGGACTTCTGAGAAATTTTTGGCAGATTCTTCCCCAGACTCTGATACCTCATTCCAGCAATTTCATTTTAGATTTTAGCAATCGTGTGGTGCCTGGCTAAAAACGCCACCGTTGCAGGTGGGCAAATGGATCGGCTCGAAAAAAAAGATGAAAAATTCGGTTTGTTTAAAATGTTTTTGTAAACCAAGCGAGAACAATGGTTGCTGCCAACATCTGCTGCACTAATTTTGCGGCTACCGTTTCTGTTTAATCACCCCACCAGTTGTTCGTTTCAAAAGTACAGGTAGCCTTTATAGGACCAGTACTACCGACGTCTTTCGATGAAATGGGAAAAATTGAAAATAAGATCCCTTCAAAGTCAAACATTTACGACAGAATTCTTCCATTGCACGAGTGGGAACCAATCGGTGATGGTCGTAAAAGTCCGTATCATTTACGTTTGGGTATTTATAACGGGTTGTGGGAAATCCGACCGAAACTAGAGACCTGCTTTGCCCTCTTTACACTCCTATTTCATCGTTTTGCGCGAAATTTTTACGAGTTGCTGTCTCCTCTAGCTGCCGCTTTCTCAGGATTCTCCCTATCGCTGTTTATACATCATACAAATGGCTGCAAAGTCGTTGATCCAGTGGTTCCCACAGATTCCCCTTTCCTCACCCCATTCCTTTCCGATCCTTTCCCTCCATTTCGTGGAACTGAGTTTCAGATCCCAAAAAACTGCTCGTCCGTCGACAATGGCCTGTTTGTAAAAACTCCCAAAGTTCACGGGAGGGACAGTCTATAAAAAGACGGCTCTACATCCCAGACACTGACGATTCAGCGATTACACTCCAGAAGACATTCCAGAGCGTCGTCCCATACAAGGGTACAGATGGAAGTGGAATAAAGAAGATTGGCCTCGGTGAACGTCCCTTGATAAGAGTTCCCACATTTATGCCGTAAACAGCTTTTCAGTTAACATTCCCCGATAGGAATTCCCTCAGTTATGCTGTACACAGCTTTTCGTTGAAGATTCCTTGATAGGAAACTTTATAGCTATGTTGTATACAATCTGATAACAACCGGAAACCCCAAAGTTTACTTTTCTGCCACACAAAGAAACCACAAAGACCACCTCTAAAGTTGCCAAAAGCGATTAGAAAACCTATCACAAATCAATTTCCGAGGGTACTGTATCTTCCAATAAAAATTCGCCACTATTTCTACACAAAGGCTTTTCGTCACTGGCTTATCGCTTAATAACGGTAGAGCAGTCCTTGCCTGTGGGTCTGTTATGCCCGTTCGGGTTTCCCCCATTGTGATGCAAGTAAACACAACTACAAACAAGCGACCATTCAAATATTGATTACTAAGAATCACCTTTACAGTAATAGAATTTTGCGAAGGGTAACAATAGACAGGGTGTTTTAATGAAGACATCATTATAGGGATGGTATGCGGATCAAATCCTGGCTTAGGTTCCGCTTAGACCAATCGAAACTTCTTTTCCATCCACGTCTTATAATTGACATCAGGGACAAGCAGAATTCATAGCAACGGCGCAAACCAAATACGCATCCAATCACTACCACGGTCTGAATGGAAGTGGGATCACGGCCTACCCCAAAACGGGTTTTAATGAGCTGGCGTTTCAATCTACATTTTTTCTTTAGCGTAAAAAATTGTATACTTGCGAAATGGCCAATTATTCTGATGGCTTGAATAATTTACCTGATCTTATTAAGTAAGTAAACAAGTAAACATTAGTGGGTTTTAGTAAATATAAGGTGGCAAATGGAGAAGGACGTAAGAAAAGCGCAGTGGAGACAATAGACACGAGGACTGCTTCTAAACTTCCTTCATTCCGTAGAAGAATGAAACACTTTAATCAACCATGGAGGTGCGCCATGCACCTGAATCCCAGTTAAGTCTCAGAAACATTTGAGTGTGCGCCTGGTCTATACTGTAATTCACAATACCAGACGACAGCAAATTTAAACGTCTACACTCTTAATTCTTTGATGTGGGACCCAAAAAACAATTCCCAGCGATTTAGAGTCCATTACCAGCTGATTACCTGAACTATTTGATTGGAAAAAAAAACGCCATTGCTTCGGTTAGGGCCAAACTTGTGGACGACAGAGATGTTGTCTATGTTAATTTGGGATGGAGAGGCTATACGATGACGAATTAATCAAGAATTTACCGTATGTGCGAGATGTGATATGCATGTTTACATTTACCCCCATCTACTGTTCCCCCACCATTTGTCGACGAGGGGTTTTTTGGATGTAGGATAGGTATGGCGGGTCGTTGTGTGACGGAGCCATTTCTTGACCTGGCTCCACCTGGCTCCAGCCGTCACTGTCATTTTACACCGCAATCCGTAAGAACAACATGTGCGGCTTGACACTGTTCCTAGTTGTTTACAACCCCCCACTAAACTGTATGACAATGGGAGGGCACTTTGTTCGACTAGAAACAGAATATCGCTCGATGCACCCTATTTTATCCCAATCAAGTTGGGTAAACAATAGTGGTGATTTGCTGGAGACCACCTGGTTGGGTGATTTGGAAGCTCACATTCTACTTCCAAAATTTAATTATTTGAAGCTTTTTTCATAATTCCAGAACAAACATTGGGAAGAACATACCCATTTAAATCCTAGCAAGGTCGGCTATGAAAGGACGGGTTCTCCCCATCGACTGCAATCTCCTCCCAAATTTTCACTCCCGCATACCGTCCACATGAACCACCTTCACTCCACTTTTCCAACTTTTTCATTCAAAGGAACCTCTTCCTAGCTGCAGTTTACCATACCATTCGTAACTTTGATACCGAATGGGAGCCTTTCTCCCCAAAGGAAGCGATTACGATCTCTAGTAAGGAGAGGGCAACTGGCAGTACTGCTCCCCATCCATCACACCCTTGAACTATGTGCACTTCAAGTCCATGGGGCATTTTCTGCGTAGGAGTGCATACTTGAAGGGCTTTCCCATCTACGGCCATGCCTGTACCTGGTTTATACTTCTGAATGACAGGAATTTCTTTGACGGGTTTCGTAGACCGATATTTTTGTCTCGTTTTCATCATCGTCCTAGGCTATCTCGTAATTGCACCTGGGACAAACGCGCTCCTTTTTGCCCAAACAACATGTTTTACACTTATGATTTAACTCGCTCATGCTTCAGTTAATTACCATCAATCGATTTTGCTCACGTTTTGTCTATACTGGTGCCCCACATGCCGGTGTAAGGGTGTTCTCGGATGGAGACAATTATAAATAGGTTGTTTTTGCCGGATAAACCTTCCCATATGGAGCTGTGGGATTCAGATCAATCAAAATGAATGTCGACTGTGTGAAATGTGGGAAAGGACACGCAAAAAGTGGAAATATCGATAGAGGAGAGAAAGCAGTGTGAAGCTAATGCCTTCAAGCTCTTAGGATTCCGGGACCATGAAGAGAATCTTGAAAGAACTTAATTGTTCAGAGCTGTTCACCCAAGAGAGTTGAATAAACAGCCTGCATAAGTCTCACAAAGTATGCAATTTGAGGACAAAGGCTCAGCCTCCGACAGAAGTCGAACCCGCTCTCGTTCATCAAAATCTCGGCCTTAGATGGAATTCAAACCAGTACTTGTTCCCCTCTCCTTATCCCTCACGTTCTCGATAAAGTAAGGGATTAAGAACACGGTGCCGGAACTTCTGGTTCGAGTCCCGTCCGATGCCGAAGTTTTGCCCACAAACCGCCCACCTCATGAAACTTCCGCGCCACGTAGTGCGGTGAAATAATAGTAGTGGTTCACTTGAACTTCGAGACAAAACAGAGTTCCTGTAGTTCAGGTTGGAATGCGCCCCGCACTCGACCTTCACACAAAATTATAGTGATGTTTGAACATATATTTGGCCTATACACTAACATGTGATAGTCAGCTGATGCCTATGTCGGAGATCCCATCCTGCAAACGAGCCTGACACCCTCCTGGAGGAAAGGAAAGTTCGGCTGGCTACGGTATGTATGAGACAGGGAGTACATCCTGAAGAGCAACTGTGGGGGCGATAGCGCTCCAACTACAATTAACATAACTAGTGCAAAATGAGTGAAGTAAAGAAGCTTATTCTGTGTTCACGTCTTCGGAGTTACGGGGAAATTCGAAATTTTCAGGTTTTCCCATCATCACTGACCTTGCGTAGTTGTTCGTGCGCTATTCTGAGGGCATCGGACGCGGTCGAGAGTGTTGTGGCGGTGGTGGGAGAGTAATCCAGTAATCGTGGCGAAAAAACGTAGTCGCTGGTGTCGATGGCAATCACGGCAGCGGCTGCGGCAGCGGCGGTGCTAGGCTGGTGGCGTTGGTGTTTCTGAAGTGGCATCGATCGAATCGGTGAGGATGAGTCAGAATATCGAGCCCTGTTGAGAAAGTAGTAAGGAATGGAGCCAAACCGGGGAACGAACCTCCATAGATGAATGTGAAGACGTTGATGAAGTGGATGAGACTGAAGCATGTGATGAGCAATAGACAGTAGGTGGCTCTACCGCACACGATGACGGCATCTGAACCATTCCGTATGTGTGTTCGGCCAGCAGATGATCGGCGATCGGCTGCAGGTTGCGATGACTGCAACAAGACCAACTGATCACTGACGATGGCGGCCCATCGTTGCGGGCTTATCGCCTTGACATAATGAAACATGGGCCAAGTGTGAGTCTGAGAGCGCAAGACCAGCACACATGACCCGTAGAAAAGTGTGATAAGAAGGAGCAATGTAACAAACATCGTCAAGGACGGCTGATGGCTAATTTGAACAGCAGGCGACAACAGGCGCAAAACAGCGTTTCGCGGAAAAGACGTCCGAGACCATGAATTACCGGGGTCAGACGTCTCTCGTCTGGGATCTCTGGGACCACCGGTAGTGACAGGCATACGGTAAGAAGCCTATGGAAGGAATAGGTAGAGGTCTCTTCGGCAAAGTGCATGTGTTAATATAAGGATTATTATGATAAGCCCTGCATAACAAATGGCCTCATTCGCTTTCCCTCCTCCCGACTCAACTTGATTCAGGTTATGACTAGAAGAGTAACAAAGTAAAAAGAGAAACAAAGCAGACACATTACTGCCACGGGTGACCCAATAACGACGGGAGATTCAAGTTTTTGATGAGGTTTTTTAGGGGCTCATCATGTTCCCGAGTCATTTTGGAAGTATACTCGGGTAACTAGTTCCCAAGTGAAAGTATTCCTACAACCAAATGGGTAATTGATGCCATGGTAACTAAAAATAGGCCCCACAACTGGCATGCCGCCGATTTTCGAAAATCGCCAATTGGTTCCCGGAACTATCGCCCTTAAAGTTTTCCCCGATACCTGTCCCTTTGAATTTGTCACGGGGACACGCTTATTAGCTGAACTTACCCTTTGAAAATTCATATAAACGGATGGAACCCTAAAATAAAATATCATATCTGAGCATTAGCGTTCTTTACGGGCGGTTCATTGATGGCTCGTTTACGGTCTGCTAGGATAATTACAGGATTACCCACTTAATTAGAGGGTCCACAACAAAACGGCACGGCCGTCACGCGGAAATCGTTCCGGAAACCTTTCTACCCAGAGTTATTTTGAGCCCAGAATCACAAAAGCAGCTCTTATAGTTCAAATTCTTGATCCTTCTGGATTCACACTAGACAGTCACTGGAATGGGAGGCCTTGACACTTGAAATTCCAATTTTTTCGCAATCAGAACTCTCCAGTGGGATTTTCTTTGTCAGGGTAGATGTTAAGGAGAATTGTGAGTAATGGAGGATCCAAAAAACCGGTTTCTTTGAAGGGTTTGATTTTCGCTAAATAGGTGACTGGGTCCGTTGCGTAAGGTCAACTCTACATCTCCCTCCAGCAGGTGCTTTCGCTCAAGGTCTATAGACGTCAAACGCCTTCTTCAAGCACTCCTACATTTGGCTTTTTTCCCTTTAGGTAACAATCATCCCGAGGTTGAGACAACTATCAAGCTGGCTTCCATTCCATACGCTCTAAGCGGAATGTGGCTTTCAAGGCGGTGGCATGGGATTATCAATGTTACTATTAGGAACACACTAACAAAATGATGGCAATGTATGACGGGAATGGCGATAAACGAGTTAGAAGCAATGCGGCAGGGCCATGCAATGATCAAGGCCCAGCCCCCAAATGAACGAGTTGCCCCACTGATTGGTTTTTGTGCGTGAAAATAAAAATTGAATCAAAGAAGCCTCTTATTCCATGAGCTCTTGAAGGGCGCCTTTCGTTCCGTCATTACCGGTAAGTTAATTCAGAGATACATTTCTAATTTTACCATCCTAAATAGTATTACCGACTGCCTGTACAAGCACACACGAGATGATCTAAGCATGCATGTATGTATGTACAGCCGGCAATCCGAGTTAATAACAGCGAAATTAGGAGAATGATGTGGAAATGTCGTTTTTAAACGGGTTCATGGGCCTGTGTCTCATCGCCCACGTACAAAAGCAAAATCACACCCTGTTTGTTTATACTCCGTTGGGGAGGGGAAGGGGCGGAGCTTCCTGAGGAGGTGTTAATTCCTGTTTTTCGAGCCCATTAATATGGTATCGATAAAAGAGTATAAATCACATCACAGATCCAGGAATTTCTCAAAACCTTTCCCCGCCGAATGAACTCACACTTGGCGACCGGCATCCTTAACTACCTGCTTACATTACCTAACTACCTTAACCACACCTACCTCCCATACCTGTACCTAGTTAACTACATCGTTTACATTTAATAGTAACTGTCTGAATGCCATCCTTATTAAACGACAGTAACAAGTATAACTACATGAAATACAGTACCACCTCACTCCATACGAAGAAAAATCAACGAAAAATCGAAAAAAAAACGGCTTCATAAGAAAACCAGATAGTCGTTCCAAAGGGAAAAGGCAAACAATCAAAAGAGCTAGGGAAGAATTCGAAATAAGCAATGAATCAGCAGGCATGGGAAGGGAAGAAATACCAGTAGCTTTTACAGAAGAGCACCATTCAAATCTGGCGCGCAGCCAAGAAAGTGGGTGTGTGTTTACGTAAGCTCCGCCCCCATGCATCATGAACTGAAAGACACGACGACATTTTCGAAATATCTGATCATTCGTTTGTCCTACAACGGCATTCGAGAGAGCAAGGGGGGAGAGAGTATGTCGAGTACGAGTAGAAGGAATCTCGCCGAAATCAATCAGGAAAACCGGTCCACGCCCGAGACGGTCAGCTGACGACGACAGTTCATTCGGAGACGGAATTGTTAGAATGGAAATGCCACAGAGTTGAACTTGGTTTTTCAATTCAAGGTTGTATGGCGTCATGTATGAAGTAAGCAGGGTTCAGACTTAATCGCGAGTGTCAGAAAAAAGAACGGTGTTTACCTGACTTGATGCCTCTGTTAGTTACTGTTATTTCGCTCCAAAGGGCGCTGCGAGAAGTCTACCAAGAAGGGCAAGTTATGGGTCTTGTTATTTACGAGTTTTTTCTCATAACTTACTCAGAAAGGTGTTGCATTGGAGAGTTCCCATAGCCCTCTAGGGCGGTCTCTCCAGCTCTCGGCATCAACCGATGCACCGTCGTTACCCTCTTGGTGGGTGCAGCTGTAGAGAGCAGAGCATTCCTGTTCAGCTCACTACCACTACCTCACTTCCGCCCCCCCCCCCCCCCCTTCCCACCCACCCCTGCACCAAATGCCGCTCACTTCATCTGACCACTGTTTTAGAGTAAAGACGATTGTGTTCAAGGTATATAAGCTGCGGCTCCGCTACCCCTCACCGTGTTACGGTGGAAACTAGGGGTAGAGGATCCTTCTAAGGATAGGGAAAGGAGGGACGCATTCAGAGAGTAAGGGGGAATGGGGAGTGATGAGCTGGCCATAGGGAGCACCGTGAAGGTAGTTCCTATCTAAAATTCTTGTATGACTATTATGTAGAAGCCTCTAAACATTCAAGTGAGTCTGAGAAGCCGTCAAGACCTGAAAGTGGGAAGAAAGGCTTTTTCAAGCCGGGAATCAACACGTGCATGGCACATGGCCATGAAAGCGAGCGCAGATGGGTGCCTCCTCCCATGCTAGCTAGCGTGACACCACGACGGGAGGCCACGTAACCGGTATTAGAGGAGCATAACGAAGTAGAGGGCGTGAAGGGGCGGGATTCTGCATTTTATCAGGACGGGAGAAAAGGTTAAAAATTGTACTCAAATGGTTACGAGAAGACTAACGGAGCATGTACTGGAGGGGCTCCAGATTGTGAATAACCCTCCATAATCGGTACAACATTGTTCGTTAGTTACTGCTTTGTTGCTGTAATCGCCTTCGGAGCCTGCAGAAGCCTAGTTCGAAGTGTGGGAGGTGTGGGAGGAAACCCCGTAGCATTTCAAGTTCACAGTGGAGAAAAGGGTGAAATGCAACGATCAATGACATCAAAAGAAGACTTGCGGCTTTTTTCCACGGGGATTGAACTCCAGCCCGATGGACGACATAGTATGAGATGAAAAATCTTGGAAATGAGCCAGAGACCTTCGAACGTACATCAGTGGGGATCTAAACTAGGGAAGACAATGTCAACTGCCCTTGTTGAACAGACCACACCGATAGCAAGAAATCCCTTCTTTCAACCCATAGCCCCACGAACTTCAGGTGCCCCTGAAG
Organism: Haemonchus contortus; assembly: GCA_000469685.2. NCBI lineage: Eukaryota > Metazoa > Nematoda > Chromadorea > Rhabditida > Trichostrongylidae > Haemonchus > Haemonchus contortus. The sequence continues at coordinate 7,837,404 of LS997566.1, read as the reverse complement.
CTGCCCGATCTGGTCTCAGTCGTTCTTGATGCCTGCAGGGTACGTTTCAAAACTCGAATTCTTTTCTTTTATATCATTTCAGTTAAAATGGCGTCTGTGGGAACCCTACCCGGTCTCCATGACGGGCTTCGAACTGAACCCCATTCGAACAGTTGATCTCTCCAGATCTGTAGCTGTCAAATCCAAACTCAAAATTGTGCCGATCTCGGATGGTTGGAACGTAAACTAGCATGGTCTGAGCGAGGAGCTTACTTATTTTCACTATCAGGGAACTTAATCAGCAGATGATTACCAGTAATCAGAGAAGTCGCTGACTAATATGTTTACCCGACCACAACGTCATATCAAATGGGCGGAACAGCGTAACTCAACAATTCAAATGAGTTTTCGGTACTGCACACAATGGACGGCATTGAAGTAGGGCAATTAGTCAACGGAGAAAGCTCGAAACAAAGCAAAAGGATGGGAAGGATGAAATGGAAGATTACGGAGAAGATGATATCAGAAAAAGGAAAATAGCCAGGAAAATAGGGGGGAAAGTTGATCGAGAACAGTCTCGAATAACTCCCACATCGATGCATTGGCCGGCCGGTCGATTACATGCCGGTGACAAGCTATTGCGCAATATTGCGTTCTGTGTACACCAGCAGCAGCAGCAGTTCCGCCGGAACACTGCAATGGCGCCCACCGGCCGGACGGCAGGCAAGCAGGCAGGCCGTTCACGACCTGCGACAGACAGAGCTGCTGGCTGCCGGGCCGACGCCGAACGATGATATCACCTGCCCCTTGGTGAACAGACCACCCCGATAGCACCAACAAATCCCCTCCTTTCTTCCACCCACAACCCCACGTCGTCGTCGCCGCCGCCGCCGCCCCGTCGTTGGTAGATGGTCGTAAAAATTGTCGTCGTCCTCCGTGAATAATTTCGCGATGTATGATAGTGTAGTACGATAGGAATCTGCGATATCGGGATATAGGAATATGGTATGGATGAACGCAGTCAGCCTGTACGCAGGCGGCTGTACATACATACATGCATGCTTTCATTCCCTCCCTGCACTTGCACTTTGTGCTGACACATAGCAGCCGATTGTTGTAATAAAATATTGCAGGCATTCCCGATGAGAACAATTTGAACGGGTTTTTGATAATGCAAATGGTTCAATGGCTGAAACGTGGCGAAAACGCCACTACTCGAACATTTACCGATAGAAGTTTGAAGTTGTTAGGATGGTCAGGGACCCTTCTCGTCAAGATTCGCTGCTCATTTATTTCATTGGCTGTTTACTTATTTATATCTGTTAGTTCTGTTTCGGTACAAGCAGAATTACAGTTTTACTACTTAATTGAATTATGTGGCTTGGACTTGGGTTGAGTTGGTGGAGTGAGAAACGGCACCACAACACAAAGTCATGGTCTGGGATCGGAATCTCGGAGGGTATTGGCCACGGCCATCCGAGCTTTCCGTCCCTCTGGGGCCGGATCGTTGGTATAAGAGTCGTCTGGGAGGGTAGAAGCACTGACTTGTACATTGTCTGCCACCGTAAGTCATTGTAAAGGCCACATAGACCATTCAAACCACCGCCACGACGATCTGAATGGAAGTCGTATACGGCGCCTAAGAGACGGGATTGGGAGGCGTCCAAAGACCTAATCTTTTTTATCCCCCTTATGCTGACACTCATAAATCTTTGATTTATCAGTGATTACTGTTGATAAACTTTTTGTTTATAGACTTTATACGCTTCATGTACTTTGTTCTAATAACGTTAGAAACTAGGAAGATCCAAAGGGATTTGGCACTGATCAAGCACTATGGAGCTCGCCATGCACTTCTGATCTTCACTAAAAATCGCCTACGTTCTAGTAACCAATTGGACTAGACAGTGTTTGCAGACAGAGCGAATGGGCGTTTCTCTTTTGCCTGAGAATTGGTCTCGATCAGGTTTTGGGCTCGAGATACCATCAGAGATCTATTGGTGAAGTCATACGGTAGTACGATCTGGCGCTCTCTAACCCCATCAGGTTTGGCTACGCCCTGAACTTCTTGGTAAGCCAACAGTGGATTACGATTGCCGCATTTTATTCAAAATAGTCCGAAATAGTGGGGCTGACTAAGTAGAAAGCTCGAAGAAATGAGGCTCTTGCTAGGTGAGGTTGTTTCGGTTCAGTGACGATACAAGAATAACTACTGCGTTTCAAAAATTTTTTTTCTATTTTTTTTTTATTTTTTTTGTTTGTCCTTAAATATTATAACCAATGAGTTCCTTTTTGAGATGGAAAGGCATTAAACGTATCAACATCCTAATATAGCGTGGAGGTCTATATATCCTCATGTGGGGAGAAGTCGTCTGCCCGGAACTTCTAGCCAGTTGTGCTTGTACTCGTCCTTTCCCAGTCCCCATGAGAAGAAGCAGCAGATTTGGATCAATCTGAGGGCAAAGACCTGATAGAAAAAAGGAATATGTTGAGCCCCTTGGGCCAGATCAGAAGATAATCGTCCAAAGCCGAAAGTCGTTGAAATGGCATCGGCTTTGCGACGTGTGATTCCAACTGAGGACATTGGCAGAGAGCAAGCAAGATATGTCTTGAGGAGGAAAGCTCTTCACGGACACCTGCTTATTCTTCGAAAATATAAAAAAGTCATGAAAGATCTAAAAGAGTGTAGTCAGGTTCTGATTTAGCTGTTTATGTAAGAAGCTTGGCTTTGAACGGGTTCACAAGCAAGTTTTCTTGGTTTATAGTCAGAAAGTGAGCTTCATCTATAAACTACAAGCAAGCCCTTCGTAGAGATAGCCCAACGATGGCCAGGAAGGGCTGCACGTTCCTTATAGCCCTGAAAGGATAATTAAGGGAGCTGATAAACCTTTGAAAAAACTTTTCGTAAGTAGTAGAACGATGGAGGCTCACCTTAGACAGGATTACTGTATCTACGAGGATTACTGTATCTAGCGGGAGCCGGGTAATGGGTAAAGGGTTCGACCTGGAATGGGGCATGAACTCGAACCTGGGTGAAGAGCTGGTTTTACTTGGAAATGCTCCATGAACGAAGCAAAATGGGAAGCTGCGGGGTGACCGCACCGGTATGTTAAGGCTTACTTTGTAGGTTCGATTTGGTGTGGGGAAAATTCCCAGAACAATCTCTTAGTTAGACTAGGCCACGCCTTTCGAAGTGCATGGAGTAGAAAAAATGGGAGAGCAGGCAAAAGGTGAAAAAAATTAGTTTTTTGGGTTAAGTCCTGGTTTTGCACTTTTCCTATCAACCGAGTGCAAGGAGGGCATATTTTTTGTCAGTCCTCTCTAGAAATGAGGTTCGCGAACTCTTCGATCCCCCTTCGACAGCTGTAGCTCCGGTGAAAGGAATCAAAACAGTCAAACGTCACTTCCTGAAATATCCAAGGCACGTTACTACCCGTGGTACCCACTCTCCTGGTGTTACCTCACCTCCCTGTTCTCAACTGTAGTGGGTCAGTGAGGTCACTAATCCTAGCCGATACAACTGTCAATCTCTCGCCTCTGGTCCACCTAGTCGCATGCAGTTATACAAGGCTTAAAACATAACTTCGAATGTAATTACAAAGTGCTACAGTCGACTCTGTCGCCCTAATATGTAGTACGTGAAGCAGGCTCTGGAAGTGGAATTTGGGTTTCTCTTATGACTTCCACTTACTCGAGAACTGTTCTGCACTTTTGCAAACAAGAAATAGTGACTTGTTCATCATCATCTACGAACGCAAGTTTGGGTAAAAACTTGGATATACCGTAAGACGGCTATTATTTCCCATGACCGAGGGATTCCGATTTTTATCGGCTACTTGTTGGCGAACTTCCTTTGTACATGGGCTTACTGGTCTTCATAGTAGACCTCCCCTTCGATCACACTGAATCACCTCGACTCTTTGCTCTGAACTCTGCTGGCTAAAGTGCACAAGCACTGCGCTGCACATCAAAGAGCCAACGGTTTGAGGATGATAACGAAGGGGTGTTCGCGGGTAGAGGGTTTTAGATCACCTCGTAGGGTTTAGTATAGTTCAGATTAAGTACTCAAGTTCTGGAGATAGAGCTGCTTGGTACATCTGAGATAGAAGCAGAAAAGAGGCGCCAGAATGGTGTCTCCGGCTTGAGGAATGTTCAGAATCAGGATGTAATGACGTGTCCTATTGATCCCTATGGTATGGTGCATGCTACAAAGGGAGCGACGATAGCAAGGACAAAATGAAGAGAAATACCGATAGGGAATGTTTCCGGAACGTATGGCACCAACCAACATAATGCGCTTATCAGTCACGATGGGTGGAAGAGTGGGGCTCTAACGGAGAGAGGGGTTGCGTATGCTGTCGTCTGGCGCTGAAACGACGACATCACCTCGTACCCCGTATCTCTGTCATCGCAACCAGCACTCGCTCTCTCTCCCTATGCCATCGCAATTTATTATGGCTGCAACACGGTTGACGTTGGACGCTACGGTCTGATTTACACTTAGCGATAAGATACGCAGTGCAGAGTTGTCGTCAGTGAGTGATTACCTTTCACGGGGCATATAGGCAAAGATAGGACTTGCTCAGGTGAATTGAAACGGTCAGAGAGATGTAGTCAGCGCAAGGACACTGAAACGTATAGCAAATGAAGTACCGGCAGTAGTAACGTAGACATTTACTTGCTATGTGAGCAGCTTTTTTTCTAAAATATTTCTGGAGGGCTTAACGAATATGTACCTTGTCATCCACCTTCGGATTCCCGTAGAGCACCGAACCTAAGGTACATTTATGAACTAGTTTCAGTCCACTTATATGCGTTTTGGATACGGTATCATATTCAGATCAAGTTATTAGTGTAAAAGAGCCAGATATGTATGAGTACGAGAATTAAGGTGGTTAAGACTAAAGTGCAACACCGCATGACCAAATCCTCCTGTCCCCTTCTCTTTGGCCAGCTGCCAGCCGACTGGTTTACCTGACTCATGAGGAAATAGAGTGGGTGATCGTGTGCGTTGATGTCAACCCTTCCGGTATTCACCCTATCAGGAACGCGACCCTAGCGATTTATGGATTATGCAAGAGGAGTCCCCCATGCCGAACAACAGATTAGGCACAATCTTCTTCAAATTGGTTTGCCCTATCAGTTTCTCATTCCACTCTCTGTGATCTTTGGAAGCGCTACGGAACTTTAAAACTCGTCCCTCTACCATAGGGTCAAATATGCGATCAGAGACAGTTGGACCTTTTGAGCCACGGACTCGCTGGTATGGGATCGTTAGTGCCAAAGCCAGCTGTAACCGGTGCAAGAGTATTTTTACAAAGATTGGAACAAAGAATTGGTAAGGAAAGAAGCCTGATTGCGGGGAAGAGAGACTTTTTTGTAGGGGTGAACTGTGGTGTGGTTTTTTTTTGGGACGAGCAGCAGCGATAAGAAGGCAAGGAAGGAAAAAAAGGGCATGAGACGAAAAAGATCAGTGAGAGTAAATGGCAGAGTGCTATTTCCAAGAATGTGTTTGCTAAAAAAGGACAGGAAAGGGAAGTGAATGTAGCTATAGAGGCTCTATGAATAGCATGTCATTATGAACAGGAGGGAATTAATAATAAAAATGAACTTTTGCAGGATAATTTAATTTCCTACGATAAAATCATAGCAAAAATAGTAATCCTGAGCAAGATATCCCTTGCAAAAACTAGTTTATTTCTTAATATTAATTCCTAAAAAGCTCTGAAGAAAGCAGGAATATTGGAAAAGGAAGTGAACTCTCTGATTTCCCAATTGTTTGCCTGACTCCAATTCCAGAAAGCGAAATCCTGGAGAAGCAGCTCATCGTTTTTCTCCTTACCACTTCAATACAGGAATGAAAGAAGGTGTGGGGGGGGGGGGGGTGGAGGTCCTGGGAGGGAAGGCTAGAGGAATGTGCTTGAAAGTCTCAGAAGGGAAGGTTACATGGGGGAAGGAGTGATTTTCACCTAATTGGATGATCATAACTGAGTGATTTTCTTTTGTGGTTGGATGGAGAAGGAATGCCACCTCCTGGAAACCGTCTATCACCCCTTGGCGAGATCTATTAGAACTAAAGTTACCAACTTGTTCGAGGCCTGTTCATTGGGTAATGAGCTCATTTCGCGAAATCTTGGATTGGTTGCTTTTCAAAAGCCATTGGAGAAGCTGAAATGGAGTTGGACTACCCATTCATATGAAGGTTTTCGTGCTTTCGCCTTTCCACGAATCCATCGGGTAATCAGAACAGTGATAAGGAGAGTAGGATGCCCATCAACGTCGTAATAACGATTTTCGACGATTTAGGCCATAATAAGTACATATTTTATTTGGATAAGAATAATGAGGGAGGGTATATGGTACTCGATCAGTTCGACCGGTGGCAACACTCGTCGGCTAGTTGACGCCGGAATCTGTGCATACATCGGCTAACCCTTGCCAATCAGCTCTTCAAACAGTTGTTGACCTTTTAAATACACACACACGTACCCATCCATCCTCGTGTCTGTAGAGTGTTTGGCAGCTTTCCAAGCACCGTAACACAATCTGACGTCATATCCGTTGCTCATCTACCAGGGTACCTTTAGAAGTACCGCTATCCAAATGAATATTAGCCCGAATCCTGCCGTTACCTTTTGTTAACGGTAAATAGACACATTGCTACAATTAGAGAGTGTCAGAAAAGATAACTGAATAGCTATAAAGTTTTATTTCATTCAGATTATATCATATATATTGAGAATATACATAATATACAGTTTATATGGAATATTCCTGAACCAGTAGATCGTTTGTCATGTTTTGTACAGAGGTTTGGCTTTCAGAGATCAGCTTGGGTCCGACATAGCTGGACTGAGTTGTGAACGTTCCTTCAGCTGCAAAAAAAATATTTCCAAATTATTTTCTATGGATCCTTGCGATTGAGTTTCGCGCTCTATCAAGACTCCCACTTCAAATACTGTAGTATAGACGGCTCCGGGGCCTCTTTCAAGGTATGGACCTTATCCATAGAAAACAACACTTCATCATCTTGGACTCTGATAGCAAGCTCGAACGGGAGAACAATTAGTGGTTAGGGGTCTTGAACAATATCCACCGTGAAGGTTAAATGTGTTGCTATGATTCTAGATTCAGGTTGAATGCATGGCTTAATCCTTTTGGAGGGTGTTTGTTTCTACGTTATCCTTTGCCCGATTCTACTCACACCGTAGTTAGCATGGTTTTATTCTTATCGTAGAACCTGGGGTTCCACCCAATATGCACTCAAACTTCGATTTCTCATAGGTTCCTCAACGATTTTTTTTTGAGGGGGAGGAGGACCAATTCTATTTCCCAGTACATGTACTTACAAACTTAGTGGAAGATGCAGAAAGCTTTCCCACGTGGGAATGTACGAATTCAAAGTTGAACTTCTCGTCCAAGCAAGCTGTGCAGGGAAAAAAATCAACTTGGAGCATTTGTGAAGTACTTTGAAGGTACACATCACAATGTCTCTAGGCATCTCTTGTGCTCTCACACTCTCTTACTGGGCACAGTCCAAAAATCAAGTGAAGGAAACGCACATGATCGAACAGCTGTCGTTGAATGGCTTTCTCAAGTAGTCGGACGATTTTCAAACCGGAAACGATTTCAGTCATTTGCGTGAACGCAGTACAATGACTCATTTTCCATAACAGTGCTCTATCGACTTGGTATACCTAAAAATAGACTTATTAGGATCAAAATGAGCCATGCACTTCACCAGCCTTGAAAATTGTAGAAATCCCAGGATTTTCCTGACATCTACATGCAATGGCTCAGAAGTCTACCCTTTCACCCTAATCCGCTGCAATGAATAAGGCTGGGGAGTAGTAGAAAGCGTTTTCGACTTCAGGGAAACGGTTGAAGAAAGAGCAAATGGCTGGTTTTGTATATCTCATTCAAAGTTATCAGTGATATGGCCATCTGGGAAACCGGAGAAAATTTCACTTGGAACAACAGTTTCCCAGGTCTAGCCATCACACCCAAAGTGTTCGCTGAGCCCAGTCGCCCTGACCAGCAGGTTGACCGTAATGAACCCTTTTGCCCTTTTCAGAGCTATTCCCCTTATCAATGATACGCTCAGTTGGCATTGACGATTAATTGGAAAGGAGCCACCATGTTTTACGACAACGGGCGGTTGGTCTGGAGAGATCGGCGCCTGATAAGCGCACCTGTCCTGGTCTGGCTGGGTGTTTCACAGAATGCCAAGAGCGAAGGGATTTTCAAAGGTGAACGAGCGATCTTTGTCGGGAGCCTCCGAAATTGCGCCAAGCATTTCAGTCCTAATCAGTACTTACGATGTTCATGTGGGCAAAAAGATGTCTAGAGGCAGTTACCCAACGCCATGGCGTTTGTCCTACCTTCGCAGGTGAGATGAACGATCACTAAAGGGGTTAGCCTGAGCAGTATTCGACCTCTAACTGTAAAGTTTGCCCGCTGGGTTAGCTTTTGGGAGTTCGAAGTGAACTTTTCGAAGATGTGGAGCGCGATAAGGAGAAAAGCAGTGCGGAGTTTTTCTCAATCAATGAATACTGTGATATCTCTGATAGCAACGGCATTCCTTCATCAAGTGCACTTCTTCAGAAATAGCTGATAGAGCTGCATTTCAGTTTTGTTATAGGGTGTTGTTGTTTCTTTACATTAAATTACAACAGGTCAGCTGGTTGCTTATCAGTCCCTCCTGGATAGCATGTGGTCAGGAGTGGTTACCTACCTGCTCGAGATGTTTGCATAACGTTTGCAGTTGATGGTCTTTGGCCGCTGGGCAGGTGATTCGCGGATGATCGTCTGTTTTCGGTGGAGTCTGCGGCAGATCTTTCTCATATGTTGGCTCGATTTCACATTCGAATATCGTGCAATCAATCATCTTCTGGAAATGTGATATCTATTAATCAATAATGATTCAGAATGATAAGATGAAGTAGGCGAAAAGGAATTATCAAGAGAATAACTCCACTTGAAGGATTAATTGTTGGGAATCACCTCGATATATGAGTGGAAACCCTCTAGAGGGAGTGACGTGAAGGGCCGTTGTAGGAGGGCGGGTCGAGCGATGGTGACCTCTCGAAAGTGTTACCTAGGGTCGCCTGCCGCCGCTTCTAATGTAAACGAATGCTAGGGTAAAACCGCCTTTGAAGCTAGCGATAGATAATCGGCAGTGATATCCTGAGATGGTTGTGACGGAAATACTGACCGACTTAGTTATCTTGATACAGCAATTAAAACGCAAGCCGCATCTATTGCTGCAGGTTAGCCCAGAAGAATTGGCGGCCACAAAAGACTTTATTCCAAAAAAGTGGGATCCCTGGATGTGCCCTCAGTTCGAACAATGAAAAAAAGGCAAAGTTTTTGGCGTTAATCAATCCCGTCTTAGGGATGCGTCCCCGCACTCGACTTCCACTCAGAATCGTAGTGGCGTAATGAGTGCGTATGTGGCCTATACAATGAATTGCGGTGGCTAACCGATGTACAAATCAGTGCTTTTATCCTCCCAGACGCGTCTGGTACCAATTTACTGACCCCGATGAGATGAAATGTTTGGTTGGCCTAGGCGGATATCGAACCCCTGACCGTGCGTGTGAGATAGTGCGCCGCTTGCCACTACACCACCTCCGCCCTTTACCCGAGCAATAAAATATGCTATACAATTGAGCAATAAAATATGCTATACAATTATAAGAGGACAAGTTATGGGACGGGGCGGTGTAGTGACAAATGGCGCACTATCAGGACCGGGATAGGATCCCAGATCGGCACTCTCCTAGGCCAACCGAGCTTCTAATCCCACCCTCGATATTTGGTACCAGACTCGCTTGGGGAGCAGAAATGCTGATTTTTACATTACTTGCCACAACAAGTTGTTGTAGATGCCCCATACGCATACAATAAGACACTCAATTCTGCTTGGAAGCCGATTGCGGGGAGCATCCCGAAATGGAATCGATTATCAAGGACTTCATCCTTCCCCATGTACTCATCCTTCAATAAAACACCAATTTTATTCAATGTTCTTGCCAACTGCTTTTGTTTCGTCGCAATAAGTGCTGTCTCATAATATTGGCGATTATAGATGAAATCCGGGCAAGGACGGGACTCGAACACACGCACTTAAGCTTCCCGTGCCACCTTGCTCTTTATCCCTCCCATTACCGAGACCCGATAGGGAGAGGGATAAAAAGCACGGTGCCCGGATAGGATATTACGGGTTTGAGGGCATTTCCAATAGATCTCGCCGATACACAATTCTATGAAAAATGGGCTTAATGATCCAAAGAGGCATGTCGTTCGTCCCACGCTCAACAGCAAAAATATTTGCTTCTCGCTCACCGTAGAAAACGGGAAAACTTGTCAGGGGTGTTCTGAAAAAAATCAAGCCGAGCCAAGATAATCACGTCTCATTAATTTCTTTCATTTATGACCATTCAGCGTCAACATGAAGTATTTACGAATGGCAATTATAGCTCAAATCAAGTAATTACATCAAGAAGGTTGCTCTGTAAGTGTTCGCGTCAGCAAGTGGACTGCTCGTAAATCTTACCCCAAACAAGATAGCAGCCTGATTAGTTGCGAATTCAGAGCTTGGGAACATTTTGTTGTCCACAAGTATGTCTTACAAGAGAGAACATAAACAGTTTTTGTTCACCGTTAGAACTGAAAGAAAGTTTTTTTCTACGTAGTTTTGGATTTATGAGAAATTGAAGAGATTCAACGGAAGTCCTTCAACCTTCAGGCACTTGTTCTCCAGCCACAAGCGAGGATAATATAAATGAACAAGTGAACGGTATTAAAAGGGCATCGCTGAGCCATTTGAAGCATTGATGTGCCCGTTGTCAAGGACCGTTTACTACACAACAAGCAACGAACACCACTATGTCAGGCGAAATTGAGGATTAATTTATATAAGTGGTGCTTACTGCAATCTTTGGCCGACTTATACTTTCATACGTAGCACTAATCACCTGCCATCAACCCTCATTTTGATTGAGAAGACCATGATCTGCCTGTTTCAGAGAAATTAGGGGTATAATTGCTTAATTTGAAAATATTGAAAGTTTCGAGCGAACCTAACAGTTTTGAAAGGAGAACGTTTGAGTTTCGAATAGAAAAAGAATCGTATTCCATACTATTCCAATTTCGAAGCTATCCAAGGCGTATTGTGGAGTCATTCACTGGCGAATCAAGAAAAGGACCAGCAATTGAGGGAGCTGTTGGGAATCTTTCGTCTTTGAAGCATCTAATCAGTCAACATCCAAATACCACAGATTTTCACTTCTGAAGATTTATTGCTGAAGTCTTCAAGGAGCAATACAGAGTCCTTCATCTTTGCTACAAGTGCAACCAGCGCATTGACAGTCCTGGTTAGTTGTGCACGGATCTCCGACTGTATAAATCGGCTCACCAATGAAGTTTCCTCTGAAAAGCAAATTTCAAGGCGAGACCACAAGAAGAACCATTTTGCTTGTCCTTACCCAGGGTTGTATTCGCATGCGACAAGTGTATAAGAATTCCAACAAGTGAAGATCCCACAACCAATAGTGTTGCTTGATTGCCAGGCCAACTGAAGCGGCAAAATTGGCTTTCCTCGTGAATTCTGTTGAAGATTCTATTCCCACCTGTGTGTATTCCTGTATCACGTTTTGATTGAACGTTTCCATACTGAAAACGTTATCCTGAGGTGCACCATACTGCTGTAATTCGCTGAACCAAGCTTTGACACCCTGGAGTAGATCGGTATCACTCTGTGGAGAAAATGCAGCAAGATTGCCTATTGAAACCTCTGCTGCAGCCTCTGTTTGGTTGATAGCAACAGTTAATATGTTATGGGTGTTATATCCCCATTGGTTGTTTTGCTGCTCTGCGTTGTACCCGAACGTGCAAGTCTTTGCCCATTCTACAACATTTGCCTCCACGTTGCAATCGTAGCTCTATAATAGCTCATTACAAGCAATGTGTAGTAGAAAGTTTTTTTTTGAAATGACAAAAATGAATGCGAGGAGAATAAAGATTCAAATTTGAGGTGAACATGGGCAAAACTGAATAGTTGTAACATAACCGTACCACTTTCATCATTGTAGCCGCTTTTGGAGCGAACCCTCCGGCATTGTTTTGAGCCAGTCCTCTAGCTATTAGGGATCTGGAAAGTTCCGATTACCAAACTACTTTCATACATTTTTCAAGTCGCAAACTTGCCTATACTCATTGTGCTTGTCGACAAACACCTTCCTAGCTTCATCTGTCATTCCGTTATTATTCTCAGGGCACATCCCACCTGAGGGAGTATACCTTGGGGATCGTTAGCTCGTACCGAAAGAACACTTTCTTGATCGTTCAAACCTGGATGGTATATTTTAGGAGTTGTAGTAGGTTTCTCTGTAGTCGGTGGCAAGACGGTAGTATATCCTGGTGGAACACAAAGGGCCTCATCTCTACTACAAGTGCAGCCAGTGCATTGACAGTCTTCATCAGTTGTGCACGGATCTCCGATGTCGTAAATATAGTGATTGATTCTATTCCCTCTATAATTTGATTCTTGAAAGGAAATCTGAGAAACGAGCTCGCTGTCATTATCTGTTTGACTTACGCAGGGTTGTACTCGCATGCTACAAGTGTCATGGTTGGGCACCATTCAACTGCGCAGCCGATTTTGTCACTGCTCTGCCAGGCTACCTGTAAAGAACATCCTTTCGACGTTATTCAAATTGTGCACGTATGAATTTTGTAATCACCTGTGTGTAGTGACCAACACCCCGATCGAAAACTTCCATTGTCAGGATATTTTCATCTGGCACACCAAACATCTTTAATTCCCAGTACCAGGCTTGAACACTCTAGAAATGTGAATCCATTCTTGAAGGAGACCGAATTGTAATTGAGCTCAAAATTCCAACATACCAATTTTGCAGAGTCCGTCTTGCTGTAATTAGTCCCTCCTAGCATCCACAGGTTCTGCCCCCAATAATTTCTTTGCTCGGGTGGATCATGTTCGAACTTGCACTCTTTTGCATATGCCGCCGTGTTTGCCTCAACGTCGCAATCATAACTCTGAAAAACCCTGGCTCACATGCTTTTGTGCTTTGTTCGATAGAGCACAGAACGGCTAAGGGCTAAGGAATATCATCAAGGACTGAAAGCTTCCCATCGTACCACTTTCAACATTCGAGCTGCTTTCGGAGCAAATCCTCCAAGCTTATTCTTGGCCTGTCCTTTGGCAATTATAGATCTGGAAACTTCGTTAAGCGTGCGGTCAATGCGATCTAATAGACGTTTTGCTCAGATAGTACTAACCGATACTCATTGTGCTTATCTACGAAAATCTGCCTGATTTCATCAGTCATGCCATTGTTATTACCAGGGCAGTACGAAGCTAAAAAAATTACGATTACCAGGAGTTCGAGTAATAGATTTCAAAATATTGACAAGTACTCACCCTCTAGATATGCCGGCGCCAGGAGCGCCTAAATGGAGATAGTTAATAAACTGTTCACTACTTAAGGCCAATAGTCAATGAAACTTACGAAGCAGGCAATCGAGATAGGTATCAGCATACCTCACGATGTATGTGAATGTCTATAGCATTGTCATGGTACTTTTATAGCAACTTCAATACCCTCTTTCCCTCATACCATGGGCGTTGGCAGCTGCGACAACTTTTACTTTGAATTGTTTGAAGTTCATGACCGAGACAATGGCAACTCTATGAAACCCTAGGGCAGTATTTGTTTTCACACTGATTGGAAGAACAAAGCGGAATAATCAATGTCGCCTAATTTTGTGACGAATACGCACTTCCAGTTTCTGCAAGATTCAGCTCACTTTTCAAATTAGGAGAAACCGTTCGCAGAGGAATTCATTCAAGAATAAGTTCCAATCAGACCGTTTTCTTGAACCTATGGTCCTATCTCTAAGAACGACTTCATAACAGAAACCAACTCAATGAACAACCACGTCAAATCCTCATTTCAGCGACGAAAAACAAAAATCGTCAGGTACTCAGTGACAAAAATCATGGCAGACCCTCTACTGAAGGTGCTTCCAGTTATCACGTTTCTTCTTATTTTCCATTGGGAACAACTACCCCGGTTCAGCATTAATGATCGAACCGCCCTTATTTGTTGTCCTTCGGGAGTTCTACCTCTAGTTCTATCTCCAGCTATCTCGCTTCCAGCGAAGTGCGTGAGGACAACAATTTCTGAAAAAAAAATCTCAAGGATGTAACATACACTTACACAATGAATAACTTTTCAGGGCAATAGGGGGTCAGAGTCAGGTTGTAATACCACTCAGAATGTAAACCATTTATGAAAAGGCAATATTTTGAGTTATGCGCCGCTTCTTACCTTATTGATTTCTACAAAATGCATCAGTCTGACTCCAACCTCGAAACTGATTTACCAAATCGACTTAGTCGCCTATGCTGAATGCTCTAGCATTTAACGATTCCGAGCACTAACAAGGAGCTTACAGGACGACCTTTGTGTAGATGCAGCTTCTGCTGAAAAAGGAATTCTCAGAAAGTCCTGTAATTTGAACTGCAACAATTAGAAAACCTATGATGATAAAGGGTCTCACGAAAACAAATTCAAAACTCGATGATATCAAGGAAGGTGGTTCAAAACGTAAAATAGGGCGAGAAGGAAGAGAGTTTTTATTATATCTCTAGTCTAGAGGTCCGTTATGTTGTACCTGTCGTTTGTCTGAAGCTATCGAGGCGCCATTTTGATATTATTGTTTCTTTATTGGATCTCCTTCAGACATTCTGACCATGTATAAGGTAGAACGTCTTCTCGGTTACTTAACCCCTCCTTAATCATTTTCTATTATCACTGTAAATGAAAAGTTTTTCAATAACCAGAAAAGCACGCTCGCAAACAAATTAGGTAGCAGTTATCGCCCTCAATCTTATTAGAGCAGGAATAATTGCTGCTTCATGGTTTTTGTTGAGTTGCCACTGTCTCGGTCGTATCTAGGTGAAATCGATGTGGCTGCCATGATTTTTGTCACTGAGTACCTGACGATTTTTGTTTTTCGTCGCTGAAATGAGGATTTGACGTGGTTGTTCATTGAGTTGTTTCTGTTATAAAGTCGCCTGTTATAAAGTCGTTATTAGAGATAGGACCATAGGTTCAAGAAAACGGTCTGATTGGAACTTATTCTTGAATTAATTCCTCTGCGAACGGTTTCTCCTAATTTGAAAAGTGAGCGAATCTTGCAGAAACTGGAAGTGCATATTCGTCACAAAACTAGGCGACATTGATTATTCCGCTTTGTTCTTCCAATCAGTGTGAAAACAAATACTGCCCTAGGGTTTCATAGGGCTGCCATTGTCTCGGTCATGAACTTCAAACAATTCAAAGTAAAAGTTGTCGCAGCTGCCAACGCCCATGGTATGAGAGAAAGAGGGTATTGAAGTTGCTATAAAAGTACCATGACGATGCTATAGACATTCACATACATCGTGAGGTATGCTGATACCTATCTCGATTGCCTGCTTCGTAAGTTTCATTGACTATTGGCCTTAAGTAGTGAACAGTTTATTAACTATCTCCATTTAGGCGCTCCTGGCGCCGGCATATCTAGAGGGTGAGTACTTGTCAATATTTTGAAATCTATTACTCGAACTCCTGGTAATCGTAATTTTTTTAGCTTCGTACTGCCCTGGTAATAACAATGGCATGACTGATGAAATCAGGCAGATTTTCGTAGATAAGCACAATGAGTATCGGTTAGTACTATCTGAGCAAAACGTCTATTAGATCGCATCGACCGCACGCTTAACGAAGTTTTCAGATCTATAATTGCCAAAGGACAGGCCAAGAATAAGCTTGGAGGATTTGCTCCGAAAGCAGCTCGAATGTTGAAAGTGGTACGATGGGAAGCTTTCAGTCCTTGATGATATTCCTTAGCCCTTAGCCGTTCTGTGCTCTATCGAACAAAGCACATAAGCATGTGAGCCAGGGTTTTTCAGAGTTATGATTGCGACGTTGAGGCAAACACGGCGGCATATGCAAAAGAGTGCAAGTTCGAACATGATCCACCCGAGCAAAGAAATTATTGGGGGCAGAACCTGTGGATGCTAGGAGGGACTAATTACAGCAAGACGGACTCTGCAAAATTGGTATGTTGGAATTTTGAGCTCAATTACAATTCGGTCTCTTCCAAGAATGCTTTCACATTTCTAGAGCGTTCAAGCCTGGTACTGGGAGTTAAAGATGTTTGGTGTGCCAGATGAAAATATCCTGACAATGGAAGTTTTCGATCGGGGTGTTGGTCACTACACACAGGTGATTACAAAATTCATACGTGCACAATTTGAATAACGTCGAAAGGATGTTCTTTACAGGTAGCCTGGCAGAGCAGTGACAAAATCGGCTGCGCAGTTGAATGGTGCCCAACCATGACACTTGTAGCATGCGAGTACAACCCTGCGTAAGTCAAACAGATAATGACAGCGAGCTCGTTTCTCAGATTTCCTTTCAAGAATCAAATTATAGAGGGAATAGAATCAATCACTATATTTACGACATCGGAGATCCGTGCACAACTGATGAAGACTGTCAATGCACTGGCTGCACTTGTAGTAGAGATGAGGCCCTTTGTGTTCCACCAGGATATACTACCGTCTTGCCACCGACTACAGAGAAACCTACTACAACTCCTAAAATATACCATCCAGGTTTGAACGATAAAGAGTGTGTCCTTTCGGTCCGAGCTAACGATCCTCAAGGAATACCCTCTCAGGTGGGATGTGCCCTGAGAATAATAACGGAATGACAGATGAAGCTAGGAAGGTGTTTGTCGACAAGCACAATGAGTATAGGCAAGTTTGCGACTTGAAAAATGTATGAAAGTAGTTTGGTAATCGGAACTTTCCAGATCCCTAATAGCTAGAGGACTGGCTCAAAACAATGCCGGAGGGTTCGCTCCAAAAGCGGCTACAATGATGAAAGTGGTACGGTTATGTTACAACTATTCAGTTTTGCCCATGTTCACCTCAAATTTGAATCTTTATTCTCCTCGCATTCATTTTTGTCATTTCAAAAAAAAACTTTCTACTACACATTGCTTGTAATGAGCTATTATAGAGCTACGATTGCAACGTGGAGGCAAATGTTGTAGAATGGGCAAAGACTTGCACGTTCGGGTACAACGCAGAGCAGCAAAACAACCAATGGGGATATAACACCCATAACATATTAACTGTTGCTATCAACCAAACAGAGGCTGCAGCAGAGGTTTCAATAGGCAATCTTGCTGCATTTTCTCCACAGAGTGATACCGATCTACTTCAGGGTGTCAAAGCTTGGTTCAGCGAATTACAGCAGTATGGTGCACCTCAGGATAACGTTTTCAGTATGGAAACGTTCAATCAAAACGTGATACAGGAATACACACAGGTGGGAATAGAATCTTCAACAGAATTCACGAGGAAAGCCAATTTTGCCGCTTCAGTTGGCCTGGCAATCAAGCAACACTATTGGTTGTGGAATCTTCACTTGTTGGAATTCTTATACACTTGTCGCATGCGAATACAACCCTGGGTAAGGACAAGCGAAATGGTTCTTCTTGTGGTCTCGCCTTGAAATTTGCTTTTCAGAGGAAACTTCATTGGTGAGCCGATTTATACAGTCGGAGATCCGTGCACAACTAACCAGGACTGCCAATGTGCTGGCTGCACTTGCAGTAAAGATGAAGGACTCTGTATTGCTCCTTAGAGACTTCAGCAATAAATCTTAAGCAGTAGGATTCTGTAGTATCCCAATATTTGTTTATTAGAACGTGCTTCCCAGGTCACGAAGGGAATGTCGAGTCTACAGTCTTCCTTCGAGCATATCGCTCTTCACTTCTCTTACTCCGAAAATTAATGTCGCGAGAAAATCTTGCTAAGTTCGCTTCGAATATTTTTCATGAGTCGGATCCTGTCCTTTGCCTAGAAGACTAAAGCAGCTTCTTCTTCAGGCCTCGAGGAAAAGCACGAGTAATACGTAAACGTGAACAAGCTTGGGCTTGGCTAGATTGCCTACATCTTATGGTCACAGGGCTGGTCACTCAGCTTTGTGATTCAATTCCCTCCTTTTGTGAGCTATTTTCGTGTGAATAGGATTTTTGCCAAGACGCTTTTATAGCTCTTGAAACGCCGTGTCGAGGTCTTTTTTACATCCGACGATGTCTCACGCGCAATTTCGGGGATCAGGTTCACCCTAAAAAATATGGGAGACCATCTCTATAAAGGAATGCGCGTATTTATAGTATGAGGAATTTTCAAAAAAAGCCTGTGATCAGTTTATTTTTTGATCAAAGACGCCTTTGTAAGGCTGTTGCGTTAGCATCATCCACATCATCCATCCATGTTAACATCGTCCATCACCCCAGCATCAAAAGGATAATCATTAACGTTGTGTTCCTTGTAGATTTCAACCTATCGAACAAGAAGCTTAGCAATCCCATTTACAGGAAAAAAGAGGGTGGGAGAACAATTTTTATTAATCTATAAAGTTCAGCATTCTTGTTACGACATTTCAGTACCAGCCACTCTCTCGGTGCACGAAAAAGTCGTCATCGTGGCCTGAAAGTGTTCCTGTCAGCTTAGAAATCAGCCAAAGGAGGCCGAGGAATACGGAAACCTTGGAGGAGGCACGAAGTTTTGCCATGTCTTCATGTCGATATATGTTCCAGAGATCATCTCATGTGTCTTCAGACCGTCGTTCTTCTTCCCACCTATCCGATCGCTGTCCGTGTCTAGTTTTTCCTGAAAAGAAATTATAGCAAAAGCAAAAGGTTTTTTCGGTCACGTCCTTGTATAGTTAGGCTTTTATTCTTGTGAGAAGGGTCTTAGTCGTAATTTACCTACATTTTCCAAATTTGTCATTTGTGCATTCACTTTCGGCATAGCTTCACTAAGAAACTCTTTGTCCTTCCGTTTCTTACGTCTCTATAAAAAGAAAGTCAGTTGTCCTCTGAAGCAGCTGTTTCCAATCAAAAAACACTGTAAAGCACTACTGTAAGACAACATAATACAGAAAACCACTTCACCAAGAAACACTGCAGTAAAGAAGGTAATGAATGATTACCGCGCCTGATGAGAGCACTCCACCCATTGACATAGACAGCAAAATACTGAACCTCACTTAACAGTGCATGATAAACAATGTGGCTCTCTCCACTATCGCCGTTGTGATATCTGTAAAGCAACCGGTAAATGGGCTTCAGTGAGTTGGTTCCTACGGCTGAAAGATAAAGTTCACAGCGATTTTTAGGCAACCTTTTGTAGTTGAAGAGAGAAAGTGTTGGCGGAGAATAGCGCATCCACGGCAAAGGAAGCGAGAAAATCCTCGCGAACTTTGCAAAAAATAAGGATTCCTGAAACGTACTCTGACGAATCCTTGTGGAAAGGGTTTCGGACGAGATTTCAGCTGTTGCAGGTGTGTAAAGACTGACCATATTTCATCAAAATGTTCGAAACCACCTCCCACTGTTGCCTTCGGCGGTCATGGCTAGTTGTTTGAATTTCCAACATGGATGTCCCTTCTTAATGGTGCAGCCCCTGCGTAGCCGTTGAACTCATACACCTTTTAGGTGTGGCATACAGGCTATACTATGTTTGAGTCCTAATAGCCCTCTTTCTAAGCTACTTTCCAATCTTGCAATGTCGCATGTGGTATACGGGATCTATATTCATCCTACAGGGATATCTCAAGAACCATTTTTGTCGTGATCTGTGCCTTGAAGGACTTATATATGGTTCTCTGTAATCTTTGCTTGGTTGGTAAACTTTTTTCGAGCTTCCACTAAAATCCATAGGTTCCTTGGCTTTCCACCATAAAAATCCGAGACCCTTTCAAGCTGAAGTGCTATACATAGCTTTCGGCTTTCAGCGTGATGTCGTCAGAGAAACGAGTTGTCTCCGAAGGATCATTCGTGAAATACCTCAAAATGGCATGAAGCTAGCAAGTACAAGTAGTATTGCTACTAGTTGAAAAAGCTACTTTCAAAGGGGTTGCGTTCGGCCGCAATAATTGAGTTATAGGTCGACTGCTCCCTAAAGTTTCCTCAAACAACGTTATAATCGAAAGAATGCATAGATGCTATGGCCCCTTCACAGATTGAATTCTCCTCCAACCACTTCCCGCTTTCCTTTTCACCTTAGCCCATAATTAGGGATGGAATAAATCTCTCCAAGAATGAAAACTGAATGAAGTGCAATGACTCTATCAAAAAATGTGCCGCCTGCTGACGTCCAACACTTCGATGGGCCCTAAAAAGATGAAAAGCCTCTCAGAAACGATCCTCAAACGTAGGCTAGGTCTTGTCCTATGACTTTATTGGCAGAGGGCTAAGGCTGCCGAGTGATAGGGAGGAAGTAGAGGGCAGAATTGTTATTAAGCAATTGTTCTAGTCGGAGTACAAGCCTAATTCTTGAACACCGTGAAAGCATAGGGGTTTTTACCGGAGGGGCACGGGCGCACAGGGCACACAAGGGAAAGGACCAACGCGTTAGAATTGAAAATCTGCCAGGTCGGAATGATTGACCATACCTCGTACTATGAGGGGGGGGGGGGGACTCTTCGCCCATTCTTTCGTTGTTTACAAGTATAACTAATGGTGACCACAAGTTGATTTTTGAAGTAGACTTGGTGTTGGGGACAAAAAGCAAGTAAGCTGAGGAAGCATCCGTCTACAGGACTTTACGAAACACTTAGAAGTAATCAGCTTTCTCGATACGATGCAACAACATGTCACGTTCAAGCTCTGTACTGATGTCTTGCTCTCGCTCATGAAAATACAAGACCGGGAATAAATTCTAATCCTAGCTGAGAAAAAAAACTATCAGAATCAGGAATCCTGCGATATTTTCCAGCAGTAAGTAATGGTTGCCATTTCCCCTGATGATTTCGGCTACGTTTTAACACTCCCACGGCTATCGGCTGCCAGCCGCTGTCGCACATATCAGTGTCAGACTTCCCGTAGTGACCTTCGTTGACCCGCAGAAGAAGAGTAAAGACTGCGTGGGCACATGAGGGCTAACAGCTCATCCAGTTAGAACAGATGAAGCTCCAGCGATGACCAGCTGCCCAGACAATTAGAGTCGTTGGCAGGGACGCAGGCTTGTCTGAACGGGGAAGCTGCCAACCACACCCTTTGTCACCCAGCTGGAAACACCCTCGATCTATGAATTATCCTGTTTATGCGTTTTATTCCTGAACACTCTTTCCAGGACATTTTTCATTCTTCAGCATGCAGATTTGCAGCGTCCCATGCAGAATTATAGGAGAGCCTTTCGAGTTATGTTTAGCAAAAGAAACTCCCCAAAGGGGAAACCAATAAGCTGCGACTGCTAGAAACAGATCGAATGAGAAAACGCTTGACGCTCGAATGGCTGGACGGCTAAGTGTCAGGTTTCTGTTCGGCCTTTGCTGCAAGAGCGACATCATTTTCACATGAATGGCAAGTTCTAAATCGTCAATTGTGTTTTTATCAATTCTTAGCCATCTGTGCTTGATTTTTGCTCCTTGCCATGATCGTTTCATAAGGTGTTTGTTCAAATATTCACGGATCACATTGCATGAATGTGTTTCCATTGCACATTCTCACGAAGCTTTTGCCTTAATTGAAAAAGTCGACGACGATCACAAGACATGCCTGTGACATTTAGTATTCAACAGAGGAAATATCTATATCCTCCAGCTGATATTTCCGTTTTAGTTTTTTCAGCTAGCAAAAAGTGGTAGAAACTTCTATAACTTCGTTCATTCACTTCCTTGCTATTATCATGTTCAAAGATCCCTTAGTAGATAGAAAACTCCATCGCGTCCGAACCTATAGTACCGTTCCTCCATGCTTCTGGAATTCCTCCTTCACTCGGTTATAGTGCTCAGGAATTGGATGAGCCATCTAATTTCCTACTCTTCGAAATATCTTTCAGGCTTCTAGTGACACCCTGTCGGAATCAGCCGCTTTCCCACCTTCATCTTCCCTGTTGCTCGACGAACCTCATACTCTACTCACATTCACTTCAAATATTTTTCCTTCACCCTCTGTTGTTTACTGTTGTCTCTCACCATCACCTTATGGCATAAACAACTTTTTGGAGTTCGGGTTTATAGGAAAAAATCCATTCAATATGTTCTGGGTCACAACCGTGCAGAACCTTCGGATTATCTCATAGTTCTACCCTTGGGTAGTAAAGAAGACAGAAATTCCATTCAAAAAAATTATCTCATACTTTTTACATTTTTGTTGACAGAGGTTTATTATTGTTTTTTTAAACATCGTTAAAGAGGTTTTTGTTGATTTTTCCTGATTTGCCTGGGCAAACATTCGAATGCAACTATCAGCAGCCTCATGAGGAGTTCCTTGAAGGGCTACCAAACCCAGGCTATATGTAGATATTCACCATTTCGCAACCACAATGTTTGACGTTTTTTTTGTTGAGCATTGATTTTTTTCAAATTTTTGCGAAAAAAAAACCCTGTCCACTTCATTACAAGCAATAACTATATCATTGGGTTGGCAATAGAGTGATCACCCTGAGAAACTGGTAATTATCATTCCAGATAAATGTTTGTAGTAATCGGAAGAAATGAGTCGGCCCATCCTTCTGAGTACTTCAAACATTCACTTAAGAGGATAACTACGTGTCTTCGATGTGATTTATACTTAAGCCAGGTACCTGAATACCTCCTCATAATTACCAAAATATCATGCCATTCATAATTTTTTAAAACCACCTTTATTTACAGAAATATATTTTTTTGTAAATAAAGGTAATTATTATTTGTTATGACTACGCCATTACGTAGTTGCTAATTTAACAGAATATACGTCCAGGTAACTCATCGATACTATGTTTTGAGGCTTCCAAAAGTAGTAATGAAACTCTGCAAAATTTTTTTTTCCGTATTCCAGACGTTCTAAATGTTTATGTACTTATCTGTTTGACGGATTGCACTCTTCGTGAATGTTATCGGGCCCTAACTTATGAAAAAACATAGTTCGTCCTAAAACACTGACTATGTATCGAAGAACTCTGGGGCCTAGGTCTACAAATATGGCAGGTACTGCACCGGTTTTACGAGAACACTTACTCGAAAACCCATAAGTTATTCTATTTCACAATATCCCTTATTTTTGGGCAGTCCTGTATATTTATATCACTTTCCACCAACAACTCATTAATGGTTTCATACATTGGCTGAACATAACAAACTCAATCGAAAAATCGAGTACCCTTTTTGTTAGGTGACCACTGTAAGAATCTTATAAGAAAAGGTCCGTGCTCAGAACGGCTCTAGTACAAAATTATTGACTAAACTAGCAATAAGAATTATTTTATTCAAAGTGGCGTGACGTAAATAGGAATGATGCGCCACCAGTATGTTTGTAGGCATTATTGCTCCTTTTTCGATTCCCAAAAAACGAAAGAGAATGTACAAGAGAAGGGCTGAGTCGTGATATCGATTTTTTTGTTGATACGCCTCGTCATTGGCTCATACCTAGATCGTTGATTTATTCGAAGGCGTACATATGCCATTTATGCTAATTGCAAGAATTTCGAGATCATCTTATGTTAAAAAGGCTAGAAGGTTGGTTCCTATCCGTTAAATATCTTAGATCAGTAATCATTTTCTTTGTTATGGGTGATCGATATGAATCGGGCTAATCTGAAAGAGGAGTACGGTGCTCGGTTGGCTTGGTCCGATGTGAGAGCAAATTATGTTCGGTACCAGTCGTGCTTTTGCAGTACCTATGGCCTGGGTAATTGAACTCAATGAATGTTAGACTATAAGGTTTCTGATCCCAGAACTCACCTATGCTTAGTAATGTTCAGGCCTATTACTGAATTCAACTGTAGTTAAGAGGGCTCTGGCACTTGGTTGAGCCCCCTCAGAAACGTTTAATCGTCAAGGATTTCAGTCAGATCAGCGGAGCGATTATTTACATATGTTTTTAATTGATCATGTGGTTCGGTGACTTTCCAGGAGAAACTAACCAATCTTTAGAATAAATAAAATCAGCAGTCAAAGCCCCCTTACCACCTGAGTGAAGTTTCAGAATTGATTATGTGATGCTAGAGTTCTCCTAACTTTTCAATCTTCTTTCCCTCTCAGCTGCATTCACTTAATGGACCTTAACACCTTTTTTCTCAAAGCCGACCAAGTCTTTCTTCTGTTCCATTAAGTTAATTGTCTCGAAACCCGTTCGGCAGCGTGGAAGCCTCATTTTCACATTACCCTGAACTTTCCAGAGCGATTCAAGCGTTTTTTGTAGCTGTTTCAAAACTGGTGTAGCCCTGTGTGTCTATTTTTGAACTGCTGTCTGTGATTTGTCCCAGTGTTGCGTTTTGCTTGCAAACAAATCATTTTACATATAAGACAAAAAACAATGTCGGCATTCGGTTCAAATTTATAGCAGTGCAGGGTAGGTTTAGGGGCTCTTCCTGCATTCCTCTACTTCCTTCACAACCAAAATTTCCAAGACCCATTAAAATTATTGAACAGATAACTCGCCCTGGGCAAGTCGGCCTTACCGTAGGCTGGAAACGGTCACAAAACTAACGGATCCTGAGGAAAAAGCTGAGTTAGTTAGAGAAGTGATCGGAGACGAATAAAAATCACGAATGGCTCAATTTGCTAAGAATTCGGTACGAGAGTCTTCAGAGACCCCTCAATTTTTCAGGTACAAGGCTCAAGATCCTTGACGATACCAAGTACATGGCGTGCACTTGAAAAAATTATTTCTCTGATAGAATATCCTGTGACACGACATTCCTTGGAAAAGCCGTGCAGCATGCTAAGAGTCAGTCATGAAATGGACCGCAAACCTCTTATTGCTCTTCCAGAGCCAGGGAGCACAACAAAGATAGTCAAGCATAGGTTTTTACGTGTGTCCATCACATTTGTCAGTTATTCTGGAAGGATATAAACTGGCTTGTATTCAGCCATGGCAAGTTATTGTATTGGCTACGCAGGTAGAAATATCAGAGTCCACTTCTTAAGAACCTCCTTGCTCAAAGTACTCCCGTTCCTGATGCTTCAAAAAAAGGGAATCTTAAGATCTGTTCTGAAGTCCTGTTTGGATTCGATTACCAGCAGTTTGGTTCGTCCACTAAAAAATCACACAGAGAGATGGCGAACGCTTGAAAAAAAAATTTTGTAAATATAGTAGCAAAATTACTTAATTTCAGAACCCCAAAAATTTGAAAGTTCATTCGTCATCTTGTTGATTCCAAGGCCTGTTTATCAAGGTCGTTTGATTAAAGCCCAGTTTGTCATAAACAATCTCATTCTTGGAAGTGTCCTCCCATTGCGCTAGAAGGGGCAAATTCTGAGCTGAATGTGAACGTAGAATGCTTTTCCGATATTTTGTGATGCCCCGTGGCAATAAACAGTTGTAATCGAGGGTGTTTGGATCAGTAGGCCTTCCAATCGATCGTTCCTCTTACTATGTGTACCTCGATCAATTGAATTTATTTACATTGTTTTAAGTCGCCTAAGCATAGTTTATGATTACATAGTTTTAGATCTCGGGATTCGCCTTAATAACGTAGGCGTATTTGTATTTTGTTTTCATTTTTTTGTCATGAATCGATTCCAAGTGTGTTTTTCTTCCGAAGACATTGTACTCGGCTTATCACTTTATACAAGGAAAGCTTTGAAAAATGAAAAATCTTCATTCTGGGTTAGCTTGAATCCAAAACACTATCTGTATAAGGAGATGTTGTTATCTGGATTTATAGCAGTGGAATCAATGAAAGATCCCAGGTTTCAAAGGGGATCTTTTGTCGATTACAGGTAAGCTCCTCCTCAGCCTTTTCGCGGGGTTGATGGCATCTATTTAAAAAACGATAGGTTCAAACGACACCTGTATTATTTGAATAGTAAAAAATGAGTAAAACACCGTTTTTAGCCGGTAAAAAGATGCAAACTGTGTCATTTAATATTATTCCTTCATGTCTACCCGAGAGGTACTGAAAATTGCCAACACTTTCGATCTTCCACCCTATGTAATTGATTTGTGGGAAGTTTCGTGCTGCCAAACTGCCGTTTGCGTTTTAGCGTCTAGCGTTTGAGCGGAGGGGGTGTGTGGCGGTTCGTGCGATTCTGGGTGCGCGCGGCAAATTGTGCATCAAAATTCGGTGTGGTTTTGCAGCATTTGTCATTGGGGCTCAAATTTCAAGTAAAATAGCGTAGTAGGATTGTTCGACCTTAATAAGGTACTCAACTTCGAATTTGGGCCCCAATGATAGGCGCCAGAATTGTTTGAATCATTGCGAATTTCGCTGCGTAATTGGCCGCGCGCACCCAGAATCGCACGAATCGAACGTCCCCGAGCAGAAGCTGTGCACCAACGGCAGAGAGACCAGACGACATGAGATATTCTTTAATTGGCTGTTCTGTCTCATACCTAACCGTCTTGAAACGGAACTAAACTGAAGCCAACATAGATTACCGTATCGCCACGCGTGTATACTTCTAAGGCTGCTTTCATAGTCCGCCGGCCGGCCGGCGTGCCCACGAGGCAGTGCTGGGTGCTGGGGGGGGGGGGGAGGGGGGGGGGGGAGGAGGGCGGCAGACCTAATCAGCGTAATCCATCTTCGTCCGAAAGAGATGTTGCAGGTCTTCTTCCCTGCCCGAACACCCATATACGGTGCACATGCTTCCTTGTTTACACACCCATCTCTTCGGCTCACTGGAGATCAGGCGTTTAATTGCCGTCATTTTTCCATGAAGACACTTCCTTTAATTCTAAATTAGGGGTCTCCACGTTCTTTCTCCTCAACCCATATGCTTCCGCTTTGGGAATTTCAGACATTTAATGCTTTATTCTTTCATGGACATGTTTAATAACCTTTGAATTCATCCTTTATGGAAACAGTTCCCTAAAAAGGCGTTCTGAAGTTACAAAAGGGTCGTTGTTCCATTGTTCCATCCAAGCGCCGTTGTTTGGGATGTACCCCAAATGCTTCGAATGCTCCACAATGAATACAACCTTTCAAATCAATTTGGCCTACCTCCCAGTTCACATTTTTACTGTCCCACATAATGTTTCCAAAAGAACCTAATACTTATCTTTAATAATCAAAAAAAAAAACTAACCAAGCCTCACTTGGCTTCCCACCAGCTTAGGGGTCGCTAGTCATCACGGTACTCCAGTCAAATCGCAGCGCGTTGGTACCTGTGATGGTCCTGACACGACCGTCCCTGTAGTAGAGCTATGTCTGGCATTTTGCCAGCACTTTGTGGAGCGTTTTTTTTCTCCAGCTGTGTGCTACTATTTTGTCGATCTTCGTGGCCTTTGTTTTGTTGATGCTTCTTCCTGTTTTCTTTTTTCTCTTGCACATACTGTGGCTGTGAAAAACAACAACTTGCTTGAAGATGGACTTTTTCGGTTTTCGTTTGATTTCCTTCTTAAATTTTTTGTTTTGATTAACGTCAAACACCAATGTAAGGACTTTTTTGATTGATGTGACTATTGATTTTTTGATTATGTGAAGCGCCACTGTAAGAATTAGTGGACTAATAATCATTTTGAGTTTATTTTGGTTCCTATGGGCAGTCTCCAGTTCACACACAACCCGACCTGCCACCTGCTGATCCGAATTTGTCGAAATCTACTTTATGTAAAAGAGAAATTTGGACTTCCCTTGAGACTCATCCTGCGATTACGCTTCGCTTCCAATCCATTTGCCTTCAGGGACTTTGTAAAATCTCAATTTGATATTCTATTTCAACTCAGAGCACAATATCATCTGTCTAAACCAAACAAACCATTCAAATTGAATTACAAAGAGGTCATTTGGTTCCATTTGCGCCTTACCTAGCACTTTCTGGTAATAACTTAGCCATTAGTACGTGGGTATGGTTCAGTGGAAGTCATGGCAACCCATCTGGCGCTTTCATAGTATTCACCATGCTCTTTGCTCTGCCAATGAACCTACGCCATCCCAGTTCTGATGCCCAAGTCGTATCGACTCCTCAGCTTCATTTCAGCGTTTCACTCCCACGAATAGTAAGGTCTTTGAGAACCTTCTGTTTTAATGCGATTCCACACGAAGCCCTTATCTTCAAAAGAATGCCCATTTGTGAATGTAGTATTTCCGGTACGTTATTCTTGTTAAAATCCTATCTTTACTATCCTGTTGTCCGCTTATCTATCCAGTACAAGAACCTCCCAACGAATCGGCAACTTCCTGGAGTCGAATGAAATGAAAAGGTTTCTTCAATTGAAAACCGAGTTGTTAGTAAATCTTACCCTAATATTCGTTTGGGTGGAGGAATGAAGTGGCAGGTGACACACACTACCACACGCATAGTCCAGGGACCGGAAGCGAGTTGATTCCATCTCAGGCCAACTAAGCATTTGATCTTTGCTGAGCCGGTCAGTTGGTACCAGGCTGACTGAAGCACTGATTTCTACCTTGGTTGACATCGCAACTCATTGTATGAGCCACGTACAAGTTCAAATGGCCATAACGATTCCGAAAAAAGGGATTGGGCGCTTTTCAAAAAGAGGACGATTAACGTCAGAGGGCTTCCTCCTTAATCCTATGATATCCCTCTTGTGGGAATATGCGACAAGGTCGCGAAGAGAAGCCGCTTTTGAAAATTCCGAACACGTACGAGCCATTTTCACTTCTAATTCTCCGTTCGAATCACTTTGCCCTTTGTCAGCTGAGATATATGCTACCAAGGAAACTAAAGCACTGACCTGGACCTTAACTTACAGGTGTATAGACTTGCTTCCACCATTTTTGGGGAATCTAATGAATACAGTATGTTACCGTCGATGCAATCATATTTGAGGTATTCTGCTAGTCCCTGACATCGCCTCTCCCCTTCCGAAATTTCTTTATTTTTCAGTGAAATTCGAGCAACACCTACTTTCATTTGAATTGGATTAGATTGAAGTAAATGTTTTCTTATAGCTTTGTAGATACTTCTTTTTTGACTTTTTTTTTGAAAACCTCTCTGCAATGCTGGAGCTTTTCTATGATCGAGCGCATTTTTATTTTTGATGGCTTGTTAGCCTGAACACGTGAATATCTTGCTTACACTGATAAATAAGTAATTGAGTGCTCTCTTCACACTGCTCTTATGGCAGGATAGTGCCTCATCTCCAGAAAGAAATTCATTACTTGAATCCCACCATTTTTTCTTCTGTTATCCACAAATTCGTCCGCTAGTCAAACTCCCATCCCCTTTATGTCGTAAACTAGTTCGGGTCAACTGAAAGAGGGCTTCTTTAGTCAAAAACCGAGTTGTAGGTGATTCTTAATGAAATATTTTTTTGGGTGAAGCTGACATAGTGGCAAGTTTCCACTCTTCCGCATGCACGATCGAAACATAGATCGATCCCAGGTCGGTACCTGTACAGGTTAACAAGCCTTCCAGCCCCGCTTGTCGGTTGCTTGCTACCAGATGTCTGGGAGGTTAAAAGCACGGACTTGTACATTGGCTGGCCACCAAAATTCATTGTAAGGGCCACATACGCACCCAAAGCGATTTTGAATGGAAGTCGGATGACTGGGCGCACCTCAAAAAAGAATTGATGACGCTAGAAGGCTCTGTCCTCCATCCTGTAATACTCTAATGGACAGATGCGACAAGGTCACAAGGGAAAGCCGCTTTTCAGAAATCCGATTTCGCACATGCTATTCCTGCCTTCTAATTCTCTGTTAGAATCATGCCCTTTACATGCCCTTCAAACCTATTTACCTCTCCCAGCCAGCTGAGCTATCTCCTATTCGGAGAATAAAGCACAAGCCTGAACATCAGTGTACCCTACAGGTACGGAATACGTTTCAACTGCCTCCATTCATTACTGGGGGACCTTATGAACGCAGTATGTCACCGCCGATGTGATCCACAGTTGAAGTGCGCAGCTGGTGGGTGATATCCTATATCTTCAATTACGGATTTTTTTAGTAAAAGTGAATGACACCTGTTTTGAATTGGATTGGATTAAATCGGATATTTTATTTTTTTTTGTAGACACTTCATCTTTAAAAGTCAGTTTGCATATATCTATACTATGTTGGCGTTTTTCTGTGGTCGAATACATTTTCATTTTTGGTGGCTTGTTGACATGAACACGTGAACATCTTGCTTACACTAATAAATAAGTAATTGGACTTCTCTCTTCACAAAACGTTGAGGGCAGATTTTTGACCTCTAGTGGAATGCTCTGTAGAACGAGCTGGAGGTAAAATCAGGGACTACTTAGGAGTGTGCAAGTGTACGCATAGAATGAAGAGCTTTTCTTATAGATCGTTTCGCGATGAAAAATGCCTCTTTTCCTCCTCTACTTCATTTTATTTTTCATATTGTTGCCGATGCGGTTTTGCTCCACTTCCACCCCAACCTAACACCTCTCCCAGATGTCAGCTGACTCCCCACTCTCATTTTCAAATCAATCTGTAATTATTACGAATTTCGAACTACGCATACACTTTCATATTTAATCAAGCACTGAGCATAATCCAGATGTGCACACCCAGTGGGGGCAGAAACTGAGGGCCACCGTAGAATGTGAGGTTGTCTTGGGAAAAAGGGCGTCAAAAGGGATCACAGAAATCCTTGAAGAAGCCCATATTACATTTCTTGTGCGGATTCCGCCCCCAAAAGTGAGTGTTATTGTGGGCGGGTTAGTTTTCGTTTTTTTGTGATTTTCCTTGTTTTCTGCTCATTCACTTATTTTTGAATCGTATTCAGATTGTACTACTCACTGCATAAGCAGCAAATCCCAAGTTTCATTTACATGAGTCTCTGCCTCCTTTAGTCAAGCTAGTCTATCGATCCCCCAAGACTTAACTTCCTCTTTGTTGAATGTCAGGCTATTATGCTTCTGTTCTGAAGGCTTTCTGGGAGATTTTGTCTCAACAATCCATTAACTAATATGTAATGGATAGGGGATAAGTTGTCGAAGTCGATAAGGTCTGCTGAGATTTGCTAACATGTCTCAAGCGAAAACAATTCCAACGTGGTTTGTTCCTTGAAACGCTAAGCTAATTAATTTTCTAGTTATTTATTCTTGCGTGTGAGTCGGATTTCTGAAAAGCGTTCAGGATTAACTCTGCAAAACTCATGCCGAAATTGATCTCTTGGAAGTCGGATCTTCTTGTCCCTGTCTCTGCAGCACCGCCTACAGACCTAAGGGTATCGCCATCAGTCTTATGTCGGGTTTCCCTCTCCTCCTCCTCCTCCTCCTCCTCCTCATCCTTTTCTATCTTTTAAGCTTATCCTGGTTTACGTTCTCTTGCTTGATTGGTACTGACATGGGTCTTGCTTGTAGGTGTCTGGGCTAAGAATTACGATCGTTCTAGGTTGCTTTTACGAATTTTAAGGGATCTCGGTGGTCTCTGTGGTTAGGGCCAACTATTTTCAAGAACAAATCGGAAGCCTTTTCATGGCTCTGTATGCTGAAAGATGTTGTTGACAACGGCAGAAGTTGCTTAAACGAAGTGCTAAAACTGCAGGGTGCATTGGCCTTGTCTGCTTCTGCCCATGAATAACATGACTGGGTGGTGCTCCAGAAAACGAGCTGCCTTCATCTATCATCCGACAAGAGAATTGGCCAACGTCTTGCCAGGCAGTTGAAAGTGTCATTTTCTTGAAAATGGATGTTTCCGTTTCGAATATATAGGGTATAGGATTAACGTTTTTGAGTGCGGTCTTGGAGCTGACTTCCTAATGGGATTCCACTACCAACCATTCCGTCAGGGTTTCGCTGTTGTTTTGCAGTTCTTACGCAGTTTTTATACTTCTGCTTTAAAAAGGTGGCTTGCTTCGTTTGTTGAAAAACAAAGTTGCCCTGCGATCTTCATCAATCACTCTGATTTACTGCGAACATATTACAGTTGCTACGCCTCTCCCCCACCTCCCCCTCCCACCACTGAATCGTAAGGTTCCTATTAACTTTCGTTTTTTTGCTGATTTGTTTTGGATGAAGTTCTTTTATTTCCGTTCATAGTAGTTTGGCAGTTAAGTAACTACGTATTTGAGAAGAAGTAACTACGTATTTGAACATCCATCTTGAAAGTTAACTTCCTGGTTTCCCAGGCAATTTATCTTTATGGATGAGGTACCTGAGTATTCGTGGCCAATATGTAACTAAATAAATTTCTTTTTGTAGTAGAATGGTAGTTCTATTTACGTCAGAAAACTGCATTTACTTAGTTGCCCACCAATAGATCGTTACCAACGAGCGCAAAAAGAAAGAAAAAGAACAGACTGGTCCAAAAATTTTCTACCTGCTCCAGAATTCTTTACAAAAGACCTTTTTAACTGAATATATTTAAAAAAAGTATAAGTTCATAGGTCTCCCCACTCGTAATGAGATACGGTACCCATTAAGTTTGACTTGCGAGTCAGATATATTACGAGCACCAACTGCTATCGCAGTTCAGAGCGGAGTCTCGAGGCTCGAGAGTTTCAAATTCAGAACGGGAACGGCCTCAAACGTCATTAATAGGGCCCATCGCTCAGGTTCTTACTTAAAATGAGCGCATTTATTTCATTTCTTCCGTTTTGTTGTTTTGTTTATTGGTAATTTCGTTGTCTCATAATTGCTCGGCATATATTACATGGATTAAAGAGCATTCAGTATATGTTTCGGGCTTGCAGAGCTCGTTGGATCGATCCTCCGTTTAAAGCGAATTAAGTCGTCCATCTTTTCGGGGTTAGTCAATTAGTACCACAGATGTCGAAGGGAGATGTGCGGTAAAGCATTGTTGACTTGGCAGACATCGGCATCGACTGCCCCTTGTAATTCGTAGTGTTCCGATGAAGCTTTTTGTTCTGGAGACGGCTCGGTGTTCGGTAAGAGCCCTCAAATGACCGCATTAACTGTTTGGTCCATGCAGTAAGTAAGCAATGGCCAGTTAAGGGCGCATTCTGTGTTTTAGTGTTTCCGGCTCTTTCAATTGTTTGCACTTTTTATTGTTTTTTTTTGTATTTTCTTTGAATAGGGTATGAGCAAGTACCACGCAAAGTAGGCCTAGCTGCTCACGGTTCTCACGTTTCGGCTCTGTCGCCTAGGAGGGTATCAGACTTAAAGAACTGATGCACATGCACAGAATGTGACTTGCTCAACTTCTCGTTGTCCTCAGCTTTGCTGCTATGCTCTGCCCCAGTTTTTCTTTCGGGTAGCTCCTCTTTCTCCTTCGAGTGCAATTTTTAACTAACGAAACGTACCTCTACGACTTCTTCTTTATTACCCTCTTTCCAGAGGCACTTTTTTAGTTTCTCTCGAGCTTCTCTCCTCATTTATCTTGCCCAGAAAATGAAATTTCATTAATGATGATAGTGATGATAGTATTTTTACTCAAATAATCAATCGATTGGGGGCTGTTGCCCCTCACTCTACTTCATTTCAAAAGCGTAGTGGCTTATTGAATGCGTGTGCGGCCATACAATGACTTGTGGTAGACATCCGATGGGCAAGTCAGTGCTTTTATCCTCCCAGGCGAGTCTGGTGCCAACTATCCGACCTCAGATGGGTGGAAGGTTGATTGAACTGGGTGAGTATCGCTCTGGGATTCAATTCCGGATCAGCGTATGATCGTAAGCCAGTCACCACTGCACCAACTCCGTCCTTACAGTGGATTATACTGGTAATAAGAACGAAACCTTCAATAGTGCATCATCTAGGACGGCTCTCCGGTGGTGTATTTGATATATGGGATGGCAACCGCGACATTCATCGGCAATACACCCTGTACGTGTTGGTGTGTCAATATAAGCTTCATGGTGCTATGGCTTTCTCTTGATTGTGTCGTAAACGATGGCATTTCGATGGCTTGGCAGATCCTCATCAAATAAAGGAGCTCACGTCAGGAAAATGATATCACGCTCGGGATAAAATATTCATCGTCATCTCACGGTGACGAGCAGAAGAACGAGGGGAGAAAGCGAAAGAGCAAACATCAAGCGTTTTTCTGATTCCTTGGGCTACAAAACTTACAAAAGATCTACGGATTAGCACCGTGCACCTTTACCTAGCTATTCTGTGCGACCTACATAAGTCTCTTCGTACTCTTTACTTCTAGACGCTTTTTTCACCACTGTGATTTAGTATGAGTCAGGGAGCACCTCTTTGATCGACCCTATTCAACTGGATACGTTGATTACCCACTCGACGAGCTCAAGGGTTTAGAAATGTAGTAATTTCAGTCGTAATGCTCGCTTTGGCACTTTTCCGACCACCGGAAAAGAGCTATTCCTCTAAAGAGGAAAAAGAGCGCTGCTCTTTCCATGTTCCTGCATATCATGCTGTTTTTGCATGTTTATTGCCATGGAGAAAAGACGCATACGAGAACCAACAAAGCGCAAAAAAGAAAGGAATGAGGAGCGCCCTTCAAAGGGGAAAAATACTTCCATTGGCATCTCCTTACCCACTTTAACTATTTTCTTATTGGTTCATATAAAGAAGCTCGTAGCATACCTCGTAAGGTTAATTCATGATTGCTAGCATTTTTCACCGCATGGGCAAACAATCTCGAAGACAAATGGATGCCGCTTTGGTGACCAATGTGAAGCAATTTAATGGCTTGCCCGACTCGAAACAGAACAAGAGGAACGGGTCGAACACGCAGCAATAATCTTCAGCCTCTATTCATTGTCATTCCCTACAAAGCAGCAGCACAAGAATTTTAGCTCTCCATTAGTAGTTTCGTCTTTCCACACATTCGCTCGGCCGTACACATTTTTGGTAGAATCCTACGGAATTTCGTTTGCTGTTCAGAATCGCGGAGTCAGGCTTTTCTCTTGGTTTATTCTCATATCCTTTTCCGACGACATGTGAAAGTCCAATGTGTGGCATATCCAGTAAGAGCTGGCTAGATTTGGCTGCTTCATTCTTTAACGTTCGCTCTTTCAGTCATCCTTTCATGGGCGTTTTCTGAAATACGGCGCATAAATGATTCAGTGGGTGAACAGTTGTTGTCATAACCTGCTCTATAAGGAAAAGGTTCTGAGACCATTTCAAGGACTTGGGTAAGGAAAGCTCCCATGGAAGTAGGGTGACCGATACGTTCCTTGAAAGTAGTTCCGGTTAGGTAGACCTTCCCTGCTTCTAAAACATGCCCGCTAAGGTGCTCCTGCTGTTAATTACTAACAGTAGGACCCACACCCGTGATTATAAAAGGTAATATTTGGAGGGGCAATCGTGGGTGGGCACGATTTCGGCAGCCCTTCAGCATAAAAGAATACTAGGTACTTTCTACCCCAAATGACTCTGAAATGTCGGAATAAGGGGGAACGTGAAAAGGGCTAGTTCAATCGGTTCCAGCTCCATTTGCAGAGGGTGACAGGGAAAGGGCTAGTCCAATCGGTTCCAGCCCCTTTTGCATAAGTTAGGAGCAGGCTGAGAATTGCTAATCTATGCCTATCGCCTATCTTGGATCGCTGGCTATGTAACTGCGTATTTTTCTAAGAATTTAGACATCTATCTCAAAGAGTCATTATCTGTTTTTCAAAGAGTTCCATATTTATAGACTGGGTACCCGAGTATTTTGCGGTCAATTTACAACTGAATGAACATTTTGTTTTCATAAAACAATAATTATATTTACCTGAAATATCTTAGTTGCCAACCTAACAGTTCCACCATCCCACTGATTGTCTCTACAGAGAGCCTCTACAGGCGCTCTATAGACACTCTGTAGGCGCTCTAGCCTCTACAGAGAACCACAACGATGACTCAGCCAAGGCGGAAGGGGATTGCAATCCATTAACTAGTAAATCAGGGATTCTGTCGTTCCATTGTTCCCACGAGCACAATTGCATGAACATCTGCTTCCCGGCACAGCTCATCAAATATTCCTAGTGATAGAATAGACTTTTCAAATTGCGAAAACGGTGTGAGCATTCGTATTCTCAGGAAGAACGACATGTTAAGAAACGTCTCTGCTTCGATTCTGGGGAATAGAAACAGTTTATTTTCCTTCTTTTAGTCGCCATTTTGAGAAGTTTCTCTCTTCGTGGAAAAACTCGGAACAGAATTAAAACAGTGATTAAGTAGTTCAAGAAATAGATGGCTTCTGTTTGCTAAGCTTAACAATCCATTTGAAAAAACGTTTTCGTTAATGGCATATTGATGACAGTTTTTACAGCAGGGCTCCTTCTTCTCCCATCATTAATGCTGCGCCAGGTCCACAGTCCTTCCCAGCAGCCTTGACTTCCTCCTATCTGTCTTGATTTTCGACTAGGCCTTTCCTGATCACGTCCAGCCACCTCTTCTTCGGGGCTCCTCGTAATCGCCTTCCCTGAGCCTTGAATTTCGTTGCCTACTTTATCGGATGCTTCTGTGGCCTCAGTACGTGTCCGTACCACTGCAGACGCTAGTCTCCCAATTTCAGTTGGATAGGGACCACCATGACGTCCCCAATTTGTACAACTGCTTTCATTAGCA
Organism: Haemonchus contortus; assembly: GCA_000469685.2. NCBI lineage: Eukaryota > Metazoa > Nematoda > Chromadorea > Rhabditida > Trichostrongylidae > Haemonchus > Haemonchus contortus. The sequence continues at coordinate 7,800,999 of LS997566.1, read as the reverse complement.
GGCCCATCGTAACATTCTCATCTCAGCGGTGTGAATCGTCTTTTACGAGTTTTTACAATGAGCCCATGAAAACGTGAAGGCGAGAAGTTCGAGCGCCCAGTATCGGGACCTCAGTGGAAATGTCGGCGAAGAGGAAAAAGATTTCCGCATTTTTTGATATTTAGCCCTTTCTCTCTCTTTCAATTTGATCAGCCTGAGGCTTAAATTGGGTCTCACGTCAGCTAATCCAATATTATTAGCGATCATGTAGTCCGACGAGAAGCTTAGCCAGTGGGCTGGAGAAAAGGTTTGTAAATCTGAATAGATGGGATCAGGAGGCGACGGTATGAAATCGACCAGCTCCCATTCCTTCCGGCCACCGGAAATCGGAATAAGTCGAACTGAAACGAGCTTAACTGATTTATGATGCTAATCTCCTTCTGCTATTCTCGACTTATATCTTGAACGTATGGTGTCTGTTGTTCTCGTGTATCCATTTGCCAATCGATGGTTTTCTCAAAAGCCCTATTCCCTCCGCCATATTCCCACCTGCCGCTCAATGACTAAAACGGCCCAGCCGATCGATGTCAGTAGACGGAAACATAGATCATCATCGAGGGAGCCCCGATATTGGGACAAAGCACCCTTGACAGAACTCCCACAGCTTCACCCTCGTTCTGGTGTCAAAGCGAATTTTCTTTTTGATTATCTGTATTTTTCGCTTTCATAGAACCACTTTTGGTTATTATTTTTATCTCCCTGTTTTATTATTGTTTAAATGTTTGTATTGAATTTTTGTTGTTTTGTTAGACTGCTGCTTTCCTCCGCTTTGTGATTCCTGTTTAATTTTTAGTTCAAGTCCCCCACTACGCCAATGTTTTGCATCAGCAAACTGTGATTACTATTATTTTTATTATCATCACTATTGTTATTAGTATCACTATGGCTACTGCGATGAGATCACTGCCGTTAGCTCATGGAAGACAATTATCAAATTTTTGTATAGAAGTTTCTCGACCGATGGCTCCTTAGGTAATCCCAACACATTGACTCGATAGATCCCAAAAACACTTGGTATTAGCTTCGCCCCATACTGTTCCTCTTCTGTAACTCTTTCTTGTTTACAATTCCTTACAACAAACGAAGTGATCGGTCTTAATATGAATATGATGCTATTTACTTATTTGTCCATTCAAAAAATAAACAACTATGAGGTTGGCAACTGAGTAAGTGCGCATTTTTCTGAGCACCTCAATTATTTATCTTGAAGGGCGGCTGCTTGTTTGTCGGAGGGATTTTTTCATTCATAGAACTTGTTCCTGGCTAATTTATGGTGAGTAAATAGCTCAATACTTTATATTCAAGATTTTCCTAATCCTATTTTTCAAAATATACGCAATTACTATGTTGCCATTAAAATATTTTACTTGTTACTGCGATATCTGCTCTTCTCCTGCTTTTCGATGAAGTTCTCATATGATTTGGTCGTAAACAAAAGTGGTGCAGGGGCCGTTACCGCACTTTTTCTGTGAGGATCTAGTCCAAGTATGCTCTTGCTCCTCCGTATTTTACCTCTATGTCCCGGTTTAGTAGGTTAGACACAGATTTGTCTAGAATAGTAATCAGTTTCTATTTCGATTAATCATCAGAAGCCTTCGTAGATAGACCAGGGACGCTTTCAAATGCCATATCGATTTTGATTGCGTGGCTCATCCTGGAAAATATTTGGTCAATGATGAAACGGTCTCTGTTTTGTCTTTCTCATATTCTTTATAGAAACATACCACCGTCGTTTACGTCATAATGTCATCAAGCGATGGAATTCCTGAAAAACTCTATTAGATTACATATTCTGCAACGGGCAGTCCGAAATAGCAGAATGACAAAAGTGCGACTCAATAAAGGGATAGCCGGGATGTGTTTCTCCCCTCGCCCTTCCCCTCACCATCCATTCCAGAGAGCTCTAGCTCTTCTTATGATAAACCAACACTCATATTCGTGCCCGTTTTCCGACAACTGCCCGCACTTGAGCTGAGGTCAATCAAATGCTTGTACAATCTTTGTGGACACTCGTCCGGCGGGGACAAACCCTTCACCCTCCCAGGAATCACTTGATCTGTCGTGGTCTTCCGCTTACCCAAATGTGCTACGTGCTGCTATACCACGTTGGTACGTTCTTACTCAGGCTGAGTATCGATCTCAAGCCTACAATAAACAAAATAGCTTATTTTTGCTTTATTATTAGGGTTTACTTCACAGCTACTGAATTTTGTATCCATTTTGAGCCGGTTCGAAAAGTTGCCAGCTCCGCGACTTCCGCGGTCAACTATGCATATTGTTTCGCTTCTCTTTCTGGGTGGCCCTCTCTTTCCGGATATTTTTTGGTTCTATCACTGATTAGTTCAGAGCTGTATCAAAATCTGCTACTTCAGCTGGGATTTGAACTCATTTCTATGTGTTTTCCTCGCCCTACTTCCTCCTTTGAACTACACTAGCTTTCTATCCATAGCCTACCAATAGCCATGCTTGTTTATATCACGTTGAGCTTTTCAATTCATTCGTTATTTGTGCTTGTCAGATTAAAGTGGTTGTTTACATTCTGACTGTCCATGGTAAACAAAGACGCTTAACTAGTAGGTTCGGTAATCTCAGAACAACGACGAATCATCCGGTCCATGTGCTTGAAAGTGGTCTATAAATCTCTTGCTTCTGCATTCGTGTTGCTAGATTTTCACGTCTTACCCATTTTTTTTTTCTTTAACTTGGTAACTTCTTTTTGCTATTCATTCGAATTGGTTCCTCTAATGGTGTTCTTAACTGTCAGGAATCCGGCTTGGCTATAGACGGCGTCATATGTCCTTCATCTCTTCTTTTCACCCCATTTCGTCCTTTGTTTAATTGAATCCTCAAAAAAATTCGCGCATCAGATCCTTCCCATCTGATGAGGTGGAGGCGAGAAGGGGAAAGGGAGCCAGAGGGGGGCGTCATGAGGCGTTTCGAGTTCATATTTGACCGATACAATGAACTGCGGTGGCCAGCCGGCGTACAAGTTAGTGCTGTCACCCTTCCAGATGAATCTGGTGTCATGAACTAACCACAAAGGGATGGAAGGCTTGATTCTGGTTGGTTCAGCAAACCCATCTCATCCTGGTATTCGACTTTCGGTTGATCTGAACGAATTATGGTCATTCCCAGTCCATAGTTCTCTTTCATCTATACGATACCCTACTGGCACCACTTGGCGCTGCGGAGTGCGCTGTGGTTGTTACGGTCAAAGATGACCTCTTCCAACTGAACACTGTTCAGAAAGGTATCTAGTAAATATGAAAGACCTTTTAGTGCCATTGCATAGCTATTGTCATCAGGAAAATCGAGTGCTCTGAGAGATGCTTTGTTCCTTACCCACCAAATGTAGGTGAATACACCAAGGAGCCCACACCTATCGAAACCTAGTAAGACACATTTTTGAATTTTTTTTGGAAATAGCTGTAGTAAGTAAAAAAAGGCTGGGGTGCAGTGAGCTTTCTGACCCTGACGGTTACAACTGCTCGTCTCCCGCCTGTCCCCTTCCACCCACTTTTTGAAACGTAGCATTCGATTGTGGCTACAATGCAGGAACCCGTTCTAGCTTCGAGAAAAAACCCTATCCTGTCATAAAGGGCGGAGGGCCATATAAAGTGAAACCACTACCCCATGTGTAGTCGTTATCAAATCTCGTATCGGAAAACGCTCAGGAGTCCTCTATCCCTAGCAGGTTGTCCAATTGGTACCCATACCCATTGGAAAGGACAGAGTAGTCAGAATGTTCATTGGCGAATTCCCACAAGCATCGCAGGCGCAAAATAAGCTCCCAAGTATCTATACTGAATTGAAGTAGAATGCGGTGCAGACCACAAAAAAGGGGTTGATTGACACTTAAGTCTTTATAAGACTATCTTTATCAGACAATGTTGGTTCCAGTTTTCTAAAGGATAGGTTTGTAAAATTGATAGATTCGTAGTGAATTGTGTAAGGCTGTATGAAAAGCGACGTCTCATCAATTATGTAATCAATTGACCATTGCATTTAGAAACCATGAAAGTAGTATGCAAATTTTTCTTTTCTGTTCATTTCGTATTCCTTTTTGATACAAATATCATATGCTTTGCTTTATTGTTAGACATGGCATTTCCTAGAATTACCGTAGCCCAGACTGAATATCAATTGGAAGGTCGTTTACATAGTTCAATGAACGGCAGCACAAGAATAGAAGATGAGCCAGCGCTGCTTCCGTAGGAACGGCAGCTTACTCCCGATATCCCCCTTCGAATCTGCCATTACTAGTACTTACCGAACTCTTCTGGAATTGTACTTAAGCTAATTTTCTTCTTCTAAAGCTTTTGGAGCGAACCATCTCCTTGGAACCGGTCTCAACGAAATCTTAATAATTACGTCGTTTGACGGTGGTGTGTCGTCAATGTCCTCACAAAATTGTAGGAGACTTGAGATGGATTTTGCATACCGTATATTTTGCGATATAGTAATCTCACAAAGGGGAATAGAGGAGGAATTAGTCTTGAAAAACCTCCACAACACAAGCGGGGTGCCTGCAAAAGGTCGTGGGTAAGACTGCATGTTGTGTGCTGGGGGATTTGAAATCCTTTTAAACCCCAATCCGATAGGCTGAGTATCTAGCAGTACCCGCCGACTATGTAGGTTGCCATACCCCGAAAATCGTGGATTCCGGAACCTGAATGCTACGGCTATGAATCTGAACTCGTTGGAAACAAGCACTTGAACGGCAGGGTCGACAGCGAGCTCCCTTCCTCCCTTCCTCCTGCTTGTGGACGGACTGGCCCCCCGGGATGCGGAGGGGTGTGTATGCAGGAAGTGTGGATGAGTTGATGGGGTAGGTATGCTCGTCAGCACCTATATGGAAAAAAGTTAAATGTGTGAGGTGCTCTTCCAGTTGGTCTAAGTTGACTGCACTTCTTCCTAGACTGGCGGTTTAGCCTCTCACTAGTCTTCCTCTTCTCTCTAGCGTTAGTTTGTCGCGATCGGATGATCCCCTGTTCTTGCCAGTCGTTTCCAACTTGTTATCAGCGACACTTTCTGCCTTGAGATTGGCTTCGAAGAGGTCTTTCTTGATCAGAGCTCGCCTTCTTCCTTGGGGCGTAATGAGATCGCTTTCTTGAGCTTCGAAATTCTTGCCGTGCTTTTCGGGTGGTCCAGTCACTTTCTCAGTACGTGCCGGACTGATTCTTCGAGGAGTTAAGTCAGAAACGTCACTAGCTGTTTTTTCTTTATTTCTTCCGCTTTCAAACTACCCCTAACTCCAATCAGTTCTCACCTAATGATGTAGTGGCGGAAGTGCGGTTGGCCTGAAACCGCAATTAGCGGCATTCAACAATGTGGTATAATACGGTGGGTGCCTCAAGAACTCGTTTCTCCCGTCTGATTTCTTTGCACTTCTGCCCTCAGAGCCCCCAAATGCAGCTTTTGACCGAATGATCCGATTACCCTCTCGAGTTCTGTTTACCTTCACTTCACCCAACAGTTTCGCGAGAACGACATCAAGATGGCTAGCGATCGTTTACGAGTGTCTAGTCTTCCCGTTCTCTTAAGATGGTACGTCATGTCATGACATCCCCAACCTCTCCTTGTACCATCGTCACTCTCACCATTTAGTGAGCTCTTTAGATTGATCCCTCGTGGACAACCACAATGTGTTGTTGTGTGTTCTGTGTTCAACTGTGTGTGAGAATTCAGTCGGGATCCCTCCATCAAAGATGAAGTCTCTTGCTGACCAACGGAACGAATCATTTCAGACTGATACAACAATATACCTCTGACACGAAGACACTAAAAGTGCCCTCGCAGTCATCGGCTTGACCCAAAGATCATGAATCGAACCATCTCAGCTTGCTTTAGCATTCTGAAACAATCTTCTTCATTTTATGGATCTGTCGGCTGAATCCGATGTAAGTAAGTAATAGTTCAATATTGGTGACAGGCTTTGAAAGTCCGTGAACCAACGCTGTAAGCCTTCAGTGATTCATTAGGGGATGAACACTCGGTAAGGTGCGCAGTGTTCTTGAAAAAGAGCAGTTGCAATAGTTGCTAGAAGTAAAACAGGTTTAAAATCATATTCAGAAGGTTAGCACATTTACGAAGGAGTTGAGAGTGCTCTGAAGCTCACTTTATACAATTATTTATCTCTATTTTCTTTTTTTCTTTTTTTTTTGCACTTACTCCAATCTACTGGTTGAAGAGATGTGGTAGATACAAAAAAGCGATTGAACTCTTTGGTACGGACATGTTATGACTCTACTTGAATTCGCCACTGAATAGGCTTTGGTTCGAACGTAGAAAGATATTTCAATATCAAAGGGGATGAAAAATGGCTGTAGTCGGAGCTTGATCGTTCCCACCAATCGGGTATAATGTAGACAAACTCGTCAGCTACCGTAATATCTCTACATGAATCTCAAAAATTTCATATATACATATTCGGATGTGTCATGCAATAGTGAACAGAATGCTGTGAATAGGTTTTAAACTACGGGGCTACTGTACCATTCTTTCGATGCGAAAAGTAGCGGCTCACGTCCCGAATCATTGTGGAATACATTTCAAGTTTCGTTGTTAAAGGTTGAATTATAGAGTTTTTTGAGGTAATTGGTCCTATTTTTAGAATGCGCCCCTACATTCGCTTCCCATCCAGAGTCGTACTGGCATTTTTTACAGTGTATGTTAGCCTGTGCAATGAATTGTGGTGGGCCGCCACTGTACAATCGGTGCTTTTATCCTCTCAGACGAGTCTGGTACCGACTAACCGGCTACGAAGAGATTGAAGGCTTGATTAGCCTATGAGAATACATATCTATCCCGGAACTGATCCTCTAAGCGAGTGTGTGATAAAGTGCCTCGCTTGCCACAACGCCATCTTTGTCCCTAAAACTTTTTCTAAAGATCTATATGAATAGCAAAGTCGCGTTACTGAATAAGTCCATAAACCTCACCAATTAGACGACTGACCAGGCCGAAATCCAAAAAAAAAACCTTGCAGTAGGAGAAAAAACTAATATTTACATAGTTGAGATCTCTGGACCTCTATGGTTTCTGTAATTTTTTTGATCTCTTTGTCATTGGTTTCCCTCGGCCCCGTTATCAACCCCAACAAAGTAGTTTCGATTAGAATCATTTTATGCGACATTTCCGATACCGTTTATTTACTTGCACTTGTCGGGAGGTGTGAAAGGGTTCACTGTTTTTGCAACCTTTTATGGTCAGCTGAGCAAATTCAAACTGACTTGAATGAAACCATTTATTGAAGTATTCACAATCATTTTCGCCTTTCATACAGCTTTCATTTTTCGTGAAATTATCGCATAATTATTAAAATGACGTAATCTTTTGACCAAATCTTTCCTGGGACACGTCCCACATTCTTGTCCTTTGAATCGTAATTAAATGCATATACAAAGTATAGAATGAATTACAAGAACTAATGGTGAGACTATGACGGGTATTAAAGTTCCTCAACCAACCAGTATTCCTACAAATGGAAAGCCTACATAGTAGTGAAGAAAAGAAGGAAGGGGGAGGATGGGAGGGAGGTGGGAAAAGTCTGACTGGTGCATGGAGAAGGAGTTGTACTGTATGGGTTCCGAGTGTGAAATTATGCATTTCTCTGTGGGCTTTCTTTTCTACCGTAGGCTGCTTGTCTTCGAAAAAAAGCCTCAGTCATTTTCATTTCTTCAAAATCTCTCTAAAATTTTGAATTTTATCGTGAAAGTTCGAATCCTGTGCTCTGTTCAGATGAGAGGTATCAAGTTTTTTTCTTCTTCTATCAAATTTCCCGTTGACTTCTTTTTTTTGTGGGAGGAAACTTTGCAACTAATTCTCGGAAAGATTCGTGACTCCTCCGCTTGGATTTGTTCTTATGTGAAATCTATTCACATTTTTTACCTCAGGCGATAGGTCGGGTTTCGTGGAGAACTGTTTGCTTAAAGTTGAGATATGTCAACACTGTAAGCGGATCTCACCGTTAGAAGAAGCGCTGAGCAAAGTGGCTAAGTAGAGGTCTCTAAGAACGATCTTGTGACCTCCTTCTTCGAAGGGATTGCACCAATCTCGCTCCTGGATGGCTTGGAATTTCCTAAGTGTATCGAAGAGAATTTCTAATATGCACACCAGTGTGTCCTTTTTACGTTCACTTCACTTGGTTGTCAGAAAAAAAATGATGGAGCGTTCAGGCGTCAGTCAATCTCGTTTTAGGGTGCGCCCCGCATTCAAGTTTTATTCAAAATCTTAGTGGCGTTTTGGGTGCGAATGTGGCCCCGGCCCATACAGTGGCCCATGGTGGCATGCAGATGTGCAATCAGTGCTTTTGTTGGCGTGTGAGGTATCAGTCAAACGACCCTGGAGGGATCGAAATTTTGGTTGATTTGGTCAGGTGTCAATCTTGGATTCGATCCCTGACTACGTGTTGCAAGAACATCGTCTTCAGATATTTTATTATCTGAATTCACTTTGTCTTTCTCCCATGGAAGTCTTGGCATAGCCTGCTTGGAGTTTGCGTGTTCTAGCCCTTTCAAATTAATGAGCACAAGAGTTAAATTGGAATTCAAATGGCTGCGCTCTAGCGGGGATACAGTCATTTCGTAAGGCATCTGAACCAACATTAATTATTCAGTACATATCATTCATTTCGATTGTTTGAATAACTGCTTCAATGACGTAGTCCAGATATTTTCGATACCGGCGTCGGTTTGACGCGGTCGTTAATTCCTTCTCTGTTTGCTTGAACTTCCATCTTATTTTCGCTATTTTCGAGAACTTTTGCACCTCAACACCGTAGGACGAAACCATGAAAACGAATTTACAACCACAAACTACGATGACACAAAATAGAGAAAGTAATTTTTCCACTTTAAAATTTGTAGCGTGATAGCATGATCCCTAAATTCTTACATTACGTACGAGAAAGCATTGTAAAAGAAAAATGTGGAAGGTTCTCCCTTTACGTTTTTCTTCGGAATAGGCCACCCACGATATCTTTGCGTAACCCTCAAGTTGCCCACCTACCCATTGCCCAAACCTCCCCTCAATTCCCTTTATGAGGATGGGTGAGACTTACGGGGTAATTCAATTTGCAGATCGATTGACAAAACTTACAGCTCGATAAAGTTAGCAATTTTTATTCTGTAGAACTATTTTTATCGAGTTTTATACCATTAGTTGGCAACCAAGTAACTGCGTACTGTACTTGGTACTTCGAGTATTAACATGAAAGTACCGACTTGTTTTTCAAGGTGATTAATGTTGATGGAGGACCAGGTACCGCAGTATTTTTCGGACAATATATAAACTAATGAAGGTTTCTCTTCTGCTAGAAAAGGTTATCATATTTCTCCGAAATGTACCCAGTCACTTAGTTGCCTTTTTAGTATGCCTCACAAATTTGAGCAATTCAGCACACTCGCCCTTTCAAAAAAAAAGTTCGATCTCTCAAATGAACAAATAGGACTCTCTTTGTCATGCTATTGATGTAGGCTCTATAAAAAGAACTCTCATTCACTGAGTGGAACTGTTTGTATCTTTTATATTAGCTACGAATAGGATTTTAAAAAGCAGCGTCTAGACTCAATTCAGCGAATTTGTATCTGAAATCACCTGACAGCAGCAAGTGCGCCATTTTAAGAGTTTTTCAAAACTTTCAAAGCGTAACCATACTCATATATACGATATTTGTGAGTCGGACTCTTCATGTGCCACGGCGTGCCACTTCTTGCATGGAACGTTTCCTAATTAAACCAGTTTTTCTCTGAACTATAATTCACTTTCTTTCATAACCTCCATGCTTGAGCTTCACAATGTGTAACAAACCAAGTACTATCCCTATTTCTAAACCGTTTACTCTCAAAGACCGGTTCGGCTAGTTTCTAATGGAGTTCATCTTTGAGGTGCCTCGGAAGCATGGCGCATTGATAATTAGGACCCCTCCCATCAAAACCTTTCAAACTACCACAAACACAAGCCGGGGCATGGATGTCTGCCTGGGCCTTCGGAGGCGATGAAGGAGCTTAGGAGCGATGAATAACTCTTGAGGAAATGGAATTATTAGATTTCATTAGAGCTATAGTTTCAGAATGCTCCACCCTCCTGTTATACTAGAATAGCGCGAGGATTCCAATTTTGATGGTTCCCGATTGGCTGAAGGGTAAACCTAAGGGTAGGAAATTGCAAGGCAAGGAGGACTTGTTCAGGGTCTCCAGAGCTTCCAAAGGAGCGTTTCGATGCGGTGGACCACTTTCTGAAAGGGAAACGGAACAATGTGAATGACTGTAACAGTGCTAGAGAGCAAAAAATTGAGGCAGGGGTATCAATGGTTAGAAGTGGTACTTAGCGGTGGCGTAGGTTTTCTTGAGCGCAACCGGATTAGTCACATGTTTACCTCTGCACAGTAAGTTAAATCATACCTAATAGGACTAGGAATGAAAAACATTCGACCATCTCCTTTTGTACAAAACTAGCAAGACCGCACATTCGTGCTGGGTTCCACAGTTGCTGAATACTTTCGTCACTGTGTAAAAAAAAAACAGTTTGGTTCATGAAGCAGGCTTTGGAGGACCTTCTGTAAACGCCCTCGAAAAAGAAGGCGAGTTAAGAGTGAGCAGTTACCAGTCGTTGAAAAATCTGATCTTTTTTGTCTTCGAATTCTTCTAGCTACAAATGGGAAGTTGGAGGAGCCCGCAGAGAAAACTTTCGAAGCTAAACTCACCTTTTTTCGTTCTCGGAGTCACTTTGCCTATCTCAATAGTGTACTCTCAAATTACCACTTAAAAACCCCAGTTACTTTTACTTAACTGGCTTATCGATTTTCGAATAACTCCAACGAGTCAGGTATACGTAATCCTGAAGGTTTTACTGATTGCGGCGACGACGTTCTTTTTGCTGCCTTTGCATTCCTTTACGCTTCATGCCGTTTCACGTATGTGTCATAGATTTTTCATACTAAAGTCGAAAAACCCTGCCTTCATGCGTTCAATGACGGAAAAGTCTTTCGTTGGTGTTTTTTTTTGAAAAAGCTGATGAATCAGCCAGTTTGAGAACTTTTCCTTGAAGCACTTGCCTCTTGATTCATCTCGATATCTCACTCTTCCAGTCGTCCGACCGTAGGAATAAGCCCAAAAGCCTACTTCACAGAGCCATTTATATCCATCCAGGCTCGTCGAGTGGGTTGGTCAGCTCTCTGACGATGTGCTGCATAGGGTAGAGAAAGTTCCTGCCGCTATTTTTCCATAATTAGCTATTTTTAAACAAAATTACAAATCAGTTATAGGTACCTATGAAGACGATTTAATGTTCAATGTGGTGAATGGTCAACCGGTGGGTGGATATTTCAAAAGTGATTCTGGATGCGATTACTTTTTTTTGCTGATGGTCGGTTTCATGGCGCATGCCTAGGGCAAATCAGTCAAAGATTTCCAACGTTTTCCAATTAGTTTCACCCTCCTATCTGTATTCATAAATCTTACCTGCTCAGCTTAGCTAATTATCTTGGCTATTAGAAGCATTCTCATTAGGAACTTGGATCTGCTCCCATAAATCTCGCATGACCAGCTGTCTTCAATGGTTGAGAGAGAAAAAGGTACAGTTCTTCTTTTCATAGATATTCCATGAATTCATCACTAAGACTAAAGAATTGTCTGCAAGTCATTCTTCTTTGCTATTGGAATTAGCCCATTATTGGTGAATTTAATTGCCCGATGCTGAGTAACGCTATATCAATGACGAAGCTACGCCTTCCCCTTTTCCCCTTTCTCTTATGAGTCATAAGAGTGCTCAGGTGCCCGTCTGCCCTCCAATTCTGCTTTCCAACTGCCCATGCAGCAGGTGTTTCCTCCAACTCCTATGAACTTTTACAATACCTATTGGAAGGGTAGTAACGGAATTAATGTGTTTATGAGGTTTGTAAGCCATTTTCGTGATCGTAACTCTTTTCGCGACTCTTTTTCATACTATCAGGTGCCGGTGTTCACATTTTGCCGTTCATTGAGAAACCACAAAGGCCATTGAATGCACGCACACATTTCCTTTTATATCGCGTATGTCTGAGTCAGTTTGGTTGCTGTCAGTGTTCTTGTCTTTCTAGCAGGTTCTGCCATCATAAGAAGCATCTTCCTCACGAATGCAGTTGCTTTCAATTCACCCAGTCCAATCGTTGTCTGGAATTGGATGGCAGTGTTTCCATGTTGCTGGCGACTTTTGGCCTTTTTCCCTTTTTTCCGCTTTCCGTTTCTTCTGTCTTGTCTTTTCTTTTTTTTATTTTTATTGGCTATTTGTAGAGATAGCAATTTGTTGGGAAAAAGTAGTTCTGTTGGTTGCTAAGAGTGTGATCAAGGTTCATGAGTGCCATGGGAGTGTCAAAACAAAAGGTTCCGACATAGGAAGCAATTTCCGTTGTGGGAGTGAGTGGTGTTCCGGCTGAAGCCGTAACCTCCGAGGTACTTCTGGGGCGAGTGCCAAGAGAAATTACTCAAAAGGGCAGGGAAAAGCTTTTAGTCGTGTTGAGAAGTAACCAGCTGGGCGTCTAGGTTAGCAGTCGAATTTGAAACCGTGTTTGGCCTAGACGATGCCTCAGTTTGACTCATTTCTTTTCATAGACCAGATTGAAACAAACTAGAAGGCAATGGGAAGACGGAAGGCTTAGTTGTTTTAGTCGTAAATTGGATCAGGTTTCGATCTGTGGCAAAAAGTTTGCTAGCTGGGCCTGCTGGCAAAATCCCACTTCTATTTGAAAGTAGGAAAGGGAGGGTTTGCTCTTCTTAGTTCTCCTACTTCTCCATGATCGCATTTTGATTGAAATGTTCATCGCCAATTACTGAGATTCTCCAACAAGTTTCCATATCTAATAATTTGTGTTACTTTTTCTTACTCGAAAGTCTACTGCGAGTTATAGAGAGCATTTGTGAAGTAACCTCAACATCCACTGCACTAGCTGTTGTGGTTTGAATTGGCCAATGTAGGTTAGATGCATAATTGAAGGGGTGCTCAGTGGCAGAGGAGACCTTGTTGTGCCATTGAGGGGCGAGAAACGTTTTTAGAAATTTAATTGTAAAATGTGATATTGTAGTGTATATAAGGGAGCTCAGACGATTTGCTGGTAAACGGGACGGATTTACTTGACAGGCTTCGTGTTGTCTGCGCTCTCTTACAAAGGCGTCGTTCTAAAGTGCACTAACAGGCTGGGCGACTATCGCTTTACAGCTTTACGGCCTGACTATTGCACTTTTAAGACGTCATTTGCAACGCAAACGCTTCACAGATACCTCGCTTTCCTCTCAACTGAACATCCATACTACCATGGGTTAAAGAGTAAGGCTCAGACTGTTGGAACCGCTAGAGTCAATGCCGTTTTCGGTTTTTTGGAGTTGAGGGAGATATATTCTCCTGGAGGCGAGAGCGTTTCCAGCAAATAATTATCTATTAAACTACATTTCGGTCTAGGATTCCTCTCTGTCCGGACTTTCACGCACTTCTTCTAGACCGTTTTCTAGTATCCACTTGCTATCACCGTTTTTTCTTTCTGGTTATCTGAAAAGTGGTATGGGTTGAGCGAAGACAGACCAGTTGGAATATAGACAACGCCCTTTCGACGTCTGATTACAAAAAGTTTTCGAATATTTCGTGGAACTGCGTCAGAAGAAATTTATTCTCTCCATAACCGTCAAGTGATATATAGACCTACCGACGGTTATATCTTCCCATCTTCCTATAGTTCCATTCAACTGCACTTTGATCGTCCTCTGTATTTAAATCAGAAACAAGGTTTTTATTTTCACGGATTCGATTATTTATTAAGCAGAAATCCACCAAATTTACCATGATATTTACTTCCTTGAACATGGCCATGGATTTCTTTCACGGATGTAATGCTCTATTTTGGTTGAGGTATGGTAGAAAGTCAGCCAGGGCGATATAAACTCAGAATTACAATGACGTCACTGCGAAAATTTTATCATTCAAAAAATCCAGTATTGGCTCAATAAATCCGTTCTGGGAGCACCCTTTCATCCAACATCCCTCCAAGATCGTAGTGGTGTCTCGTCATAAGGCTCATACAACGACTTGGGGAGGCCACCCGATGTACGAATCACTGCTTTTATTCTCTTAGGCATGTCCGTTACCAATTAGGTGACCAGGGAGGAGAGACATGCGTGATTTGCCTCGGTGGCTATCAATCCGGGATAGATCCCCGTACCACGCGTGTGTGGTAGTGCGCCATTTGCCACTGCATCATCTGTACCCATTTTAGTTATTTATTTCTTTCTTTATTATAAACTCAACGATAACCTAGAACATCAGAAGTATGACAAATTCATTTACATATGTAAAACCGATGAGCAACTTTTTCGATCTTCCTATAGGGTAACTTAGATGGCTCCAGAGTGCCGGTGATTCCTGTTTTTTGAATTTCTAGAAACTGCTTGCTCTTGTTTCCATCATTCAATCAATCACTCTTAATCTTTGTTCGTCCTCTGTGCTCTCACATGCATTCTGGTCTCTGCCTTCCGTTTAGTTCAGGTAAACTTATCAGTTTTTTTACGCATGGCTTATGCTAGTGTGGCTATGTCGCTCTGAATGATATAGCCTTGTACTTTTTACTTCATTTCTACTGTCTATGAATTTGTACGTACTGAGTTGCAGCGACAGACTCCCTTGGGGCTGGAACCGCTGCTGCGAAATTTTTGAAGCGGATGGAACTCATTTCTCACCTTTTTTGTTGATTGTATTGTTCCACCCATTGCGCAAAGCTTTTCATTGCTCTGTCGGCTTTCTCTATCCCTTTTGAAATGAATCGAACAATGGCGTAACCAATCTGAGCCTTCCAAATCTTCTTTCTTCTTAGTCACTGCATGATAGTTTCTCGGTCTTACCAATTTTTCCTAAGCGGAGGTGGTGTAGTGGCAAGTGGAGCAGTATCACATACATAGTCCCAGGATGGAATCCTTGTTTGGTTAACGGCTGGACCAGCCAGGCCCTCCATTCCTCAGGGTTTACCTAATTGGTACCACACCTGTCTGGAAGGATGAAAGAAGAGGCTTTACATTGGGTGGCCACCGCATTCTAGAAACGGGATTCATTGATTCCAAAAGACTTTATCCTCAGTCTTGTGTCTCATGAGGTCTCAGAAAAAACACTAGGCCGGAAGAATATTAGAAAAGCTGACGAATATTGATAACATTGACGTAAATGTTCTCTGTCTTGTTGTATTTCACTGCATTCAGTGACTTTGAAAAATTGCCTCCATGGGAAGTGCAATATGGTGAAACAAACTTCATAACTATTGAGTTTCTTGCTTCTAACCGGTTGCTACTTTCAACTGCAGGAGCAGCCGTAAAGAATTTTTTACCAGGCGATGATTTTTTATGCATTTATAGAATAGAATGATTTTTCAAGCTTATAATCTCGCGCTTTTTTCTCATAGTAAATCTGTGGACGGATTCTGAACGCTGCCCAGTGCTTTCTGTTAATCGTATTTATTAAATTTCTAGAAATTGTTTGTTCTTTTTCCTATCGTTCAGCCAATCGTTCTTAATCTCTTTTTTCAAATATTGTCTGTGCTTCTACATGCATTTTGTTTTCTGCCTTTCGATTACTTATGTGTTTTTCTTGATGCATGGCTTATGCTACATGAAATTTCAAATTCTCCCAGACTTGCACTCTCTTGCATGCACTCTCTTGCCGTCTTCCCATCTTCTTTTACAGTAGAAATGAAATTCCAAAGAGGTTCCACTGCTAAGCCTTCGTTTTTTTTCGGTGACTAACATCTGATGGCACCAGTAAGCCTTTATAGAGACCCGTTTGAAGACAAATACTGATCTGATTGAGTGTGGAGTGCATGGTGCGCTACAAGGTGGTGGGTCTGCCAGTTATTTGCCTTAATCTTTCTTAGTCTGTCTTGGCTCCTATACCCTAAGTCATCCCCACGAGTTTGAATACGCTAGATGTAGCGAAAGCCGCTGCCTTCCCTTGAGGTTCCTTTTCAAATGACCTTTCCTGCTTTTGCAAAAAGTCGTGGGTGACGATATTGGGTATGCCCGAAAAGAGCAAACATCGCCAGGTTACTGTAAGGAAATATACGCTGAGTCATGCACATTGCATGAGTTCCGTTTCCAAAGCTTTCATTGACCATTGCCACACCTTTAGCAACCAACGAAACTGTATTGCAAAAGGCTGCGGTTATGTGCTTGGTCGATATTCTATTTCTTCATCATTTCACACGCTTAGCCACTAATATTCATGAATTTTCGAGGAATTTTGACGCTTGCGAAAGTGCTACTCTGCTTGATTGCCTGAGCACAAGCGCATAACTGCTGCTAATACGGCTAGACGTCTGTAGTAACACCTGTCCTGCTTTCAACAAATCGTTATTTAATTACAATTTCAGCTGTAGAAAAAAAATATTATGTGTTCAATCTCAACAACGTCTCACCGAAGTTGTCTTATGTTTTTCTCGAATTTTCTATATTCATCTTACTCTCTATTGTATTTATTTCTCGTCGCCTGCTGTTGACTGCGTTTTTGCTTCTAAGAAGCAGTTCACAATATTTCACTTGAAATTGCTGTATATAGTTTTGACCATCAATTGAATTTTTCAGAAAATATGAAATTTTGTTTATTAGAGAGAATTTGGTTTTGTACTTGCAGTTTTTATAAAATTTTGTAAACATCATTCGGAGCTATCAAAAAATAGAAGGATGGTAGACTTTTGGCTCCGAATTACCTGTATAACCAGACTTTATTGAGGGCTGCTCAGCCCTGATTAATTTTTTTGCAAGATTCACCACGTATCCGATGTTCGTTCAGTATCGTAGTAATTTTTGAGGGAAAAGATGGAAACATTTTTTTTTGTTTTGCCCGAATTCTTAATTTTTTCAATTCACCATTCATTATTTGGGTACCTTTGCTGATCAGTCAACCGATGAGATGGGTTATTTGAATTTCTGTTGAGTTCCAATAATTCCGAAGGACAGGAAGCAACCGAACGATTGTTTATTTTCCAGAATAACTATGGAATTGATCAACGAATTTTGAAATGTGGTAGTTCTTAGTTAGCACGAATTAGATTCGTCTTTTGGTTCAGCACAGGGAATGTTATTTGAGCTGATGGAAGGTCGTTTACTGAAGTAATGCACAAGGTGAATATACCAGTTTCGTGTAATTTATGTAAAGTTACTTTAAAAAAAGGAACTTCGAACAGTCATTTGCATTAAATTTCCTCTTTTTCAATGATTGTGTAAAGACGATTGGGGGAGGATGGGAAGAGTCGACAGTAAATATAATCAAATTAGTATTTCCAAGAGAGGCTCCTCACTCATAACGAATGAAGAGGGTTCAAAATCGCAAATGTTTGGTTGACTACTTAGTGATAGGCAAATATGGTTAACCTCTATACATCAAAAGAAAGGTTTGCTGAGGCACACATTGACCTTACAGTACCTAAGTGTTTGGTTCAAAAGTTTGGATCGTTTTGGGAAAAGGGAATTACTTTTTAGAAGAATACCCACATACTTACTGTCTACCTAATACTGAAATTCTCTGGCTGGCATAGAATATGTGGCCAAGCAGATAATCCCCTTATCATAATAGTGGTAATGACCAGTGGCTTATCTTTGCTTTGCCATGTTTTCTTAGTAGTGCAACAGCGAGACTTTGATCTGTCATTTTTCTTATTTTTCCTTGAATTTCGAATTTTTGTAGAAATCTTTCTTGGTGAATACATAATTAATGTTTACAGTATCCGCGTGAATGGTGGTGCTATTTTTGTGGCTCATTTCTGCGGAGGGAATTCAATCTGATTTCTTAAAAGTCTTTCTTGCATTTTTCTGAATCCATTACGAACAAATTTGTTGTCACGCAAATGGGAAAGTTGTAACTCGATTCTAGTAGGGAGCTTTTTCGAGTTGGACCTCGGCATAGGTGAATTTGTCGCTGTTAGGGAGTGTCGTCTTGTTCATGAGCTGTTCTGGAAACGTGATCTTGGAGACATTGTGCAAATACGAGTTTTTTTTTTCTCCGTATTTGTAAATTTGTTGGGTCCTGATAACAAGGGCAATGCATCATTTAAGAGCTGTATCGAAAAAAGTCTATTAGATCAAACAGAAGTAGATTTTTTGAACAACTCCAACTTTCAGCGTGCAGTGAAGGGCGGGGTTAGTGGAAAGAGTGTCGTAAGGAAAGGTTGTAGGTGATCCGTTTTGATCTTGACCTTGTCCTTTACAATTGATCCTGCTGGAAGGAGATTCAAAAAAGATTCTGCTGGTGTGAAACTCCGCCCTCTTCCACCGGAATGATGGAGATGGGATCTTTGCTCACAGAATTATCTGAACACACTTCTATCAATAAAAGGAGAGACTGTTCCTGTTTGGTTCTTAGCAATATAGCAAGACAAGTAAAAGTGGTAACAATAAGTTGTGTTTGGCATGGATGAATGGGAATTTAGAGTAGGCGGGCCTTGCGAACTTCGTTTGAGCCTCTTAGTGTCTTATTTTTACCGCATGTTTCATAAGTTTCCTAGACTCTGAAAAAGCTTCAGAAATCATCTTCTCCAAGAGAGTGAACCAGTTCGAGCAAGCTTCGCAAAGATTCGGAAACTGACGCTCTCAATTCCATAGAAAAATCGGCCCAACAATCTTCGTTCTCACTTACATACAAAGGAATAAGGGCGGGCAGAATACAAGGGCGAATATAGCCTGCAGGGTGTCACTGCCAAATTACGTACATAGCTCAACAAAACCTGGAACGTGCCTACTAAGAGCCGCTAGAGTATAATTAGTTATAGGTTCAAGTTCTGATTATAATGTAGCTATGTACGTTTTACGTTGATTACATATGTAGCTATGTACGTTTTTTTACGTTTTTATAACCTCAGTTGTCTGCCTACCTGTTGTGAATTTGTAGAGCTTTTGCATGGCGTTTGTCCGAACTATTCGCTGATCATCTATTATATCTCACTGTTATTCTTGATTTGTCTCATTCACATCCTCTCTACCGTATTTGATTGTTATTATCCGCTCGTCAAGTGTATGGTAATACTTTTGGGTAACGAATTATCCGTCACAAGTGAGCTCGACGTGATTAATTCGGCTATCGTCTTGTTTGCCAAGGATTTGGTCTTATTCTTCCAATTTCAGTCTTGAGGTAATGTTCTAAAACCTACAAACATCTCAACAGCCCAGCAATATGGACAAACCAGATGCAGCTGAATTGGAAAAGCTATTACCACCGGAGAATCCACTTCCACGGGTCCCTTCAAATCGATTCCAGGTAAGATTGAACGGATCCCTTGCAGTTTGAAAAATACTATACTTTCCGTGGTTTCTAACAGGGTGGGTCATCCTATAATATAAACGGGCGAAGCGATTTCCGTCATTTCCATTCTTTACATTGGCGTTGTTTATTTTTTGTTTGCTTTTTTCATCATTGATTTTTTGGGCATCATACGCTGATGCTTAATTGCAGATGTTGGGTAGTATTTATATTCCTTTACTTCTTTTTTGAATGATTTTACGCTCCTATCACTGAGAAAGAAAAATTCTCAAAAAACCGGCATTTTGTGAAGGCACTACTTTGGAAATTATCAAAAGCCGTGTCTCTTAATGGGTCGGTCATTTTGTCGGCCTGTTGGTCTGTGAGTTGTGAGTTTGTCCGTCCAAAGACCTTCATGATTATGATGAACGTAATGATAAGTATGATATGGAAAATTGCGGCAAACTGAGGTAGCAACACTTAGGAGAAGATCCTGAAGATAGTGATTGTGTCTAAATCTCCAAATGAAGTCACATACCTTTTACAGATGGCAAGTTCACATACCGGACCATCGCAATATAGAAAAAAGTATAGAAGAACAAGCAGTTCGTTGAGTAGTGGAAAGGCGCACATCAGTCACGCTTTTTTTCGAAATGAAAAGGGATCACGCAGTGTTGAACGGTAGAATTAGTATGAATTGTGGAGAAAAGGGTGCTCTCACATCATAGCATGGACTGGTGCCAGAATTCTTCTCCTTTGACCACCAAGCAGCGATGTGGAAAGGAAAATAAGGCTAAGAAAGCCGCCGAATTGGGAAGATGTGAGCTGGGGTTCATTCAGATGTGAAACGGTACAGTCTCCGAATCCGCTTCCAAACAGAAGACGATCAGAAAACTCCAGCGATCGTCACTTAGGTTGAAGACTCATTCGAGGTTATTGTAGCAATGAGTCATGATCTTCCTTGCTGAAGCTGCTGGATAGAAGCGTCGTAGTTTCACATGTCAAGGCAACTTCGATGTTTTGACAGAAGCCCTTTCTGTTTCGTTCTGTCATGAGCCTGAGCAGCTGTAGCATAGATTCCAAATAGTCAACAGAGAGCTACAGTAGTCAAAGTCTAGGCAAGCAAAAAGGCTGCTGTGCAGACTCATTACAACATCATAGACAAGGTGATCATTTGCGGTTTTGACCTGAAGAACAGTAAGTCTTCAACAGACCATCAGATCAGTCTCCATCTTCCCATCAGAAATCTGTGCAGCTTGGGGAAGAAGACTTCGCAAAAGTGGAGCAGGTCCACTCTGCCAGCGTAACCGATGATGACATTTCTTCAACCGTAAGCAGTGTTGATCAAAAACGCTTTCATTGAAGGTCCTTGAGGTAGCGGAAAAATACTGTATTGTGCCACACGTTGCTTGAAACGAAGAAGAATGTAATTTCTATGGCCCAGTCGAGAATCGCTGCTTATCTGCTGCCTGAGGGAAGACGATGACTAACTTCAAGGCTCAATATTCATGACAACAGCAGAACGTGTTCCATAAAAAAGACGGTTTGCAGAGGTCGCAGCGTGTCTGCCATAAATCAGAGTGAGATATTCGTGGTCGCGAAGCGGACCCTTCAGGCCATGTATCTCTTACTGAGAGATGTCGTGCAGAATATTTAGTTGAGAACGGAAGTTGATAATCATCAAGAAAAAATCCAGGAGTTTTCATCAGCTAAAGAGAGAGGACTTCAGAACGACGTCGAAGGCTACTGTATCAGAGATTCTAGTCATTTATGGCGTCATTTTGTCACATTCTATCTTTCGACCAACATGTGAATATCAGCAGCTGATTGAGAGTGGGCAGAAGGGCCTCTTCTGTTAGACAATTGAATTTATCTAAAAGAATAGGATGGTCTGAATGAGCTGCTTGATGCAATAAACTAGACGTGGGAGGGCGTTGGCTATTGTGCAAAAGGGGTGATAGGAATCAATTAGCATGCCATGAGGAGGATCCTTTGGAGAGAAGTTTGAGCAGTACCCTTTCTACATGATGAGGCCGTTACTGCTACTCTCCGCAGTTCAATCATTTTTGAGTGGAAAAGGATCCTCAACTGGGTCTCACGATCCCACATCTCCTCAACCTAAGAAGTCCTTTAACAGCAAAGGAAGCGGCTCTTTGGGGAATTACAATTTTCTATGAGGCCGAAATTTTGGAAAGGTATCCGCAACCTAAACTTCCATTCTCCTTTTTGAGACATCAGTGGTTCCTACGAGACTGACTGCTTTCACGGCAGGTACTCTCAAATGAAGCAATGGAAGTGAGGTTGGTAGATGGTAGATCGGCATTCTCTCAGCTTTGTTTCCATTGCCAATCTATTTAATGACATAATAAGTTCCAATGAAAAACCGTTATTCTAAATAGAGGTGGTATTAGTTCCAATCACTAATTGCACCTTTATCTAAATCAGTGATTGGTACACAATTTCGAAGGGGTACCCGTCATGTAACTAAGATTTGTTCTGAAAGAGACTTGATAAGGCGTTTACCAGAACATTTAATATGGAGGGGCCTATTTTTAGCCTGGCAATTCGTGTGATTTGGAAGCGTTCGATATTGGTCCTTTTTCAGGATAACCGACTTCTCGTGGAAAGAATCAATATTCTTGCAACCAATTTATTTATTCCGGCATTCTACATATTTATCTCATACCTTATCAACTTTCATCGAAAAATTTCATTTGCTAGCATTATAAAATCTAGTGACGAAAGTCATAACTCTGAGAAAAGGGCGGAGTTTGTGATTGGGTGGGGTTTTTGAGAAGTTTTTAAGTTTTTTTTTGCTTTATTTCGTGACGTCATAGTATAATGTACACTTATTTCCTGATAGATGTTGCGGAAGAAGTTATGGGAATCCTGCTTTCCCCTTTCCCCTTTCTCCAAGCCGTATCCAATGGAGCTGTATATCGAGCGATTATTTCTAATTTTAAACGTACTTTTCAAATTTCTAGCAATAAATCATGCGCTAGGCTCTGGACTATTAATTACGACTCCGATCTTGCAGTTTTTCAAGCATGCAAATATCCAAATATAGCTCTGCCTTTGGAATTGCTCCTCAGCACGCCTCGTTGCTTCTCCCATTCCTGCAGACACGATATTCCTCCAATATTCATTTTCCGGTGCTTCCCTGCATCCGATTGGAAAGCTTCCTTCCTCTGACAGCGTTCTCCCTTCACTGCTGAGCTCTGGGTGTCTTTTTGCGCTGTTCTCGCGGTATGTCAATCCTAATTTGGCCCGAAAACCATTGCTCTGGAGGATATTCTCCGAAATGTCACTTATTGTTCTAAGTCTTCCATTAATTTCATTTTCTTACACTGTCGTATTGATACCTTATGCAGCTCTGGTGCAGAGGGTCTTGAAGAGGTCTTATGGAACAAAGTTTTTCTAATAGAGCTTTGTGATCAGCTCATATTTGCTAGAAAAGCGGATCAGTGGCCTTTTCGCTTGCATTAGACTCGTCAATGGGTTTCTCTTAAGGTCTACAGGCTCCGCCTCCCCACCATTACCCCGCCTCCAAAAGAAATAGTGAAAATAGTGTCCTGAATACTTTTATTGACTGGAGCATGTGTAGTGCAATGTAATCTATACATTCCACGAAGAAATACGAAGTCGAACCTGTGTGAGCAGCACGCTTTCCACCACCTACTTGTATTTGTCAACTAGGATCTGTTTGTCAACAAGGGCCTTCACTTTATGGCTTCTTCTTGCATGAGTTCGTTTTATACCTCGCTATCTGTACAGTGAACAGCTCCTCTACACGTACTAGCCAACACTCCTCAGCTGGGTTAAGTGTAGAAATTTACCCTTCAACTTATTATTCGTGTTTTTTACTTTCGTTTGAATATTGCACTATGTCGAGGCCCATACAAGAGAAGAAATATATTGTTCCAAGAAACGGTGATCAAAAACTGGCTATGAAAATTGAAGTGAAGGAATTAAATGAAATAATAAAGTTGTATCAATTAAGCTCCAACTTGATTGTAATGATATGTGGTAAGGGTGATAAGGGTGGTGACAGGCGCAGTAGTAAGGCAGTTAGTGGGAATGGAATGTTTGTGAAATGCAGCATTCGCTGCTTTGGCGGTGTCAGACAGTTTATGAAGTCTCAATGCTGGATGGAAGCGTCCAGGGTTGCTATGGACCATGTTCACAGTTATAAAGCCAGACTGGTCCACACATAGCGTTTCCCGAAAAGAACCGCTAAGTAATGCATTGACGAATTCTAATTTCTTACTCTGTTTTCATGATATCATTATCACATCATACGAATATGCGAGTTTTATGCAGCGATTTTAAACCGAACTTCCTCTGATTCCATTGGAATGCTGCCAAGTAGACATATTCGAGTTCAGCCGAAGCCGAGCTGAAAATTTTGTTCTCAAGCTGTTCATTGAATTTGAGATAGTACCAAGTTGGACAAGTCTTTTGGGGTTCAGTTCATGGTTCCTCGGCTAGATGAAAAAGTAAAAGCATTGACTTGAGCCTTGGCCGGACCAAAAGACCCTCATCTATGTATGGTAGGTATCTGTCAGAATGTCTCTTTGATTTCGAACGGAAGAGTTATGCGTATGTCATGAGAAGGCGATCGATTCGCTTTTACTAAGCTGTCATTCGTCCCCATTGCAGTCATTCAGCTTTTCGATGGCCCTTTCTTTTTAAAAAATCTGAAGAAACTGGTCAAAATAATCGTACAATTTATCAATCTATGAGGTATAACAACAAGTTATTGTTAGCGCCGAGGTCGTTGGTGGGAGATAGGAATTCGGTGAAGGTATGAAGTTCCCAGCGTCTTTTGTGACCGATTTTCTGCTTGATGCTTCCCATTTAGCGCTTCAATGGAATTCCTGTATGTTCCGACCTCGACCAACTTCTCAAAGGTGGAACATCACGAGATTCCGATAGCTCAGATTCTTTCCTTCTACTTTTTTTCAACGAAAATGTTCAGACTTCAAGGAGAGATGGAGGAGTGGGAGGAAAGGGGATGTTCATCTCAAACTTATGTGGTCGATAACCAAGTAGAGGCATTCTAAGTTATTTTTATTTACTACCATCTAGTACCTAATAATAGCAGAAGCCAAAAACATCGAGGAATCACTGTAGAAGCCTTTTATAGAGGCTAAGCTCTCATTCAGCGTGTTGTTAATATTTCATAGAGTGTCCTAACAATGTACATACACATGTCTATCGTTAGCACGATGAAATAATTTGTTGTTACAGCTGCTGTCGCTGAGAAAACGTAGGCCAATTTTCCTGAATCTGAAATGTTCTACGAGGCGGTCCGAATGTATTCAGTATAGTAGCTGATTCTGCAAAAGCCTTTCGTTGGCCAATACCTTTCTCACACGTTTTTGATTGCTACACGACGCTCGTTTCTGAACATATTGAGTTCAACAAGTATTCCTCTGAGAGGTGTCCCTATCCTGGAAACTTCGTTTAGCACGTTCGGGATTCTGTGATGATTTTTTGTAGTCTTGAGAAACCTGAAAAGTAACTAACAAGCAGCAAATCGGGAATGCGCCACGTGCTTTTCTTCCATGCAGAATCATTGGTTCTCTTAGTAAATATCGGGAATGGCCTACAGAAGCCTGTCTTTTTTGAGAGATACCTTCTTTCTTTCTAGGCAAGTCAAGTATCGGTTGTCGGTCGCCGAGAAAGTGGTGGCTTTTCGGAATTCCTCGGGTACTCGTCACGCCCTTCTCTTTCATCAGAATCGTGAATCTTTTGAATGTGTGTTGAGAGTGTCCGTAAGCCCTCCATTTCAAGAGAGGATCCTCGTTTCCCCAGGAAGCCTGGAATCAGTACGGGTTGGATCCCATGCACAGATATGTATAAGTTCGATATTTTTTTTTTGTCAGAACCTGAACCCCGCCGAGCTAAAGGGTAGATATGACTAGCACCCGTCAGTTGAAGAGGTCAGGTAATTTTTGTAGAATAGGGTCATAAAATCGGTACCAAATAGCTATTGCTTTGCGAGCTTCGCTATTGATTGATATGAATCCTTAGTCGTTTAAGATTTTGCTGATATCCATGAAGTACTTTTCTTCTTTCCTTTTTTTGACTTGCCCTGTCTGTTTACGGAAATTGCTCAGCAAACAATTGTTGTTTTGAAAAGTATGCGGTGCCAAAAATCACTCCGAAATTCATGCGATGTCTGGAAATCGCTCATTTCGTCCGGTTTTTTTTTTGTGCATTTTTTACAGCGAATTTTTCGCAGCCACCATCCAATCCCCATATGCCCGAAATGATTTGTAATGTTCCGGTTTGAAATCCTCAGTAGTGTGTTTTTATGAAAATCCTCTTAGCAAAAGCATGCAGAAAAAATATGTAATGAGAACTGTTCCTCACAGAGCGCAGGCAGTAAATGCCCTTGATAACTTACCGAGAGCTTTTTTCTTTGACTCACTATGATCTAACAAGTAGGGGGAAGTAGTCGAAAACTATCCCTGGAAAGAATATATTTGGAAAGACGACACAGTGAAAACAAGGAGTTGGGTACGCACTGTTTTGCATAAAAATTTTCTCAGCAATAGCAAGATCACTAATAATGGTACTCTCCTATTTACTCGAAATCAAGTTTTTGTATAATATCTTCCCTTCAAATGAAATGACCAAACAAAGTATAAAACTAGTTAATTCCATGATTAAGCAAAGCTCAAATGAGTTATGGAATGTCACTTACTGAAGTTTTCTCTGATTGCTAATCAATTTTTCCAGGGTTCCCTGCAGGCTGTCCGACCCACGTGACAGAGTAATAACCTGAAACTCATGTTACATAGATACATCTCGCGCGTATATCCGGCTTATAGGGGCTAAACTCGGATTTCAACGCGATTCAACCTTGCGTCCTTCGTCTGACACCATTTTTGATTGAATTTTTGTTACTTAACTTTTTAAGTCTCTTCTTGAGTTGAAGTAGACCCTCTGTTTTTATCGTACCTTATATACCTAACTACAAAAGGTCAGATAATTTTATGATCTTGGGGTCTACGGGACGATGACTTGCCTGGGACATTTATAGTACAAGTCTTTATACCAGCGCTTTCTAGAGTATTAGTCTACCTACTTGAATGACAATGCAGGTCTGCTCAACATGGGCGAGTATTGATTCTTGATTTGATTTCTATGATGTGTTCGGTAATGGAAACTAACTGACTTCAGTCTACGTCTGTCCCAGACGACCTTTATTGTGTGTACGTGAGTTTCTGTCTCTCTACCTGTCTGTCTGCCGTTCTGTCACGAAATTCAATATCCCTACCTAGAAAAGTACCTGGAGAGATTTGCTCAAGTTTGGGATGGGTGAGGTGTAGGACATGATCAAGAGCAAATAGCTCATCGGAGCCCCACCCACAGGGGCGGACGAATCGCAAGGAGGATACCACTCGCGGTTGGCGGGGCTTCCTCAATGAGGGTGGTGCATACTTATTAATTTCTGAGTCGAGTGTCCTAAAGCTCGGAGATCTGGGAAAAAGCATCAAAAACAAGCAAGGTCTCAGTCTGCCGGACATGCTCAAACGAAATGAAGTTCTACCTATGATGGGCGCGGAGCGCTACCACATGGAAGGTTTTTCACGAGAAATTGTACATAGATTGTTCAAAAATGTACTAGTATCCGGAAAAATTTGTCGCGGCTGTTGAAGAAAGAGTGGTCAAACTTCGGTAGGGGGCGGGATTGAGATCAAAAATTCACACTTTTCTTTGAAAACGTTCTTTGTCATCTAATCAACTACTTGGTCTTTACTTAATTTATTCCCAATGGGATTGACGCACGCGCCAGCGTGTTTTGGCCCAATCGCTAATAAATCAAGTCAAGACCAAGTAGATGAACAGTACACATCGCGAGAATTTTTCCTAAGACCACTTCTTCAACACCGTCCTGACCAGCCAAGCCTTCCATCATTCTGGGATTGGATAATCGGTGCCAGATTCGTCCGGGAGGAGGAAAGCACTGGCTAGTACATCGGTTGGTCACCGCATATCATTCAATCTATAGACCACGTACGCATCTTAAAATACCCATAGAATTCCAAACTGGAAGCGAAGCTGGGACGTACCCCAAAAACGCGATCTGCCCTACATTCGACTTACAGTGGATTAGATTAATGCCTAATGAATACGTGACTTTGATAAGGAGTATTTTTCCCCTATTTCCAATGAAGAAAACTTATTCCAAGTGTATTTTATGAAGTTGACCAAGTTCACTTAGATAAAAGGTCGGGTTCGTGAATGTGTTTAGGGAAAGCTCGTTTTTTTTTTCGCAATGTGATTCAGGCTTTACTAGTTCATTTCATGAACGAATGTCTATCTTAGACCGTAAAGTGGACGACAATGTAGGCCGAAACTCATCATGTTGGTATTCGAACAATTCGTTCAAGAACGACATTTATAGGCCTCAGAAACTCGAAAAAATGACGTTCCAGTCATTTTTCGTCTTTTCGGTGAACGCATCCAAATTGTCCAAACTTTTTTTAATTTTCCAAAGTGCCACTCTATTAATAGGAATGGAACAGAGGGCAGTTAGTTCGCACGAAGAATCCCCACTCTTCTTCACCAAGTGACTGAGTAATTCCTTTTCCAGAACTAGAAAAAAAGGTTAGGAAAGGGCAAAGTAATTTGTAGTGGCCAATATCAGTGGCATTGTAGCATGAATTTTAAATTGTAGCGGCACATAAAAATGTATTTTTCATGCACAATGCTTATGAAGCGGGTTGAATGATTGTTGACTCGATGTGGATCCCTTCGGTAGGTCTGGCTCCAATAATGATGCCTGTTAGGCAGAAAATACGGATAATCCATCATGCCACTCCTGTCCATGGTCTATGTAGGCACTTAGAGGTGTCCTAGAAGTGCAGAGAACATTCCGTTGATTGGGAATTCTCTACACACATTTGTTGTAGTTTGTTGGTTGGTGGTGGTTATTCGTCAAACAAGCAACCCAAAGGAGTCCAGTCTGGATCGTCCTAGACGAGATTCAGCAGTTCGGGGAAGAGGAAGTATCGGAAAGTGTTCTTACATGGAAGACAAAAGATACGTAACACAAATATCTGCACGAGTGAAGTGGAGCGGAAGTATCGTACACGAGAGAACCCTCTCTTTCTCCAAACCTTGATCCTTGCTCCAATGAATTTTCCAGCGTCTCTTAAAGGTCTTTGCATTGTGGATTTATTATCACAATTACTCTCCGACACTTCCTCCTTCCTTTGATTTACTTCTTCATTCTTTGATTAATCCTTCCGTTTATTTGAACAGGTAAAATGGCCTTTCAGTTCAAGTCCCCAACAGTATCACTTCTCACAATTCGTCCCAACTTCGATAACTTTATGTACACCTACAACCCTCAAATTGTTATCCTGCCTGATCGATCTCCTTGTGACCATCAACGAGTGTTCAGCGCTAGCTCTTTCGTACTTTCCAAGTTCATTGCACCCCTACCCTCTCGATCGCAAGTCCTGCTTATCCGTTACTTTTTCAAAATGAGCCCTATTAAAATCGAGATGGAGGTCCCACACCCTCGACCCAGGCCATATTGCACATTCCTCCTGCTTTGAATGAGTTTCGCTTTTTTCTCACTCTCACAGTTGGGAGTAATTAACTGCCTTGACCGTACTCGTCTGGTATTCAATTGGATCCGCTTGCCTATATAAAGATTGGAGGTCTGGATGGATTTATACAAGCCTAATAAAGCTGAATGATGAAGATTACAGCCTTCCGGCGTTGATCAATCCCGTTTTGGGTTGCGCCCTGCTTTCAACTCACTTCAGATTTGTGAACTCGTTTTGTATGCGTACGTATAACTTGGGGTGGCTAGAAAATGTATGAGTCTGTGCTTTTCTCTTCCCAAACGGATCTGATACTGAATAAGCAACCCGGAGCAATCAAAGACGGTGTTGGCTTGGAAACGTAAGAATTTCGTGATGACTGCCAGATGCTTTTCATTCTTTTTAATGCATTTGCCAAAAAGCCTTCAAGGGGCTTTAGATTTCTAGGAACCATCCCGAGTATTTTATAAGATCCTAGGTAGAGATTCGTATTGCCCAAACAGGAAATTGAATCTCTTACAGACACGCCACCTACATACATATAAAAATGACTGGAGCACCTTGAAAATGTGTTTTCAACGAAAACTTGTCCTTACCTAAAAGAAACGGTAGGTTTTTGTACCGAGTTGATGCTGAGGATGATAAGAATTCCGGATTTTTCTTACAAACTCCTCTTATCTAAAATCATCTGACCTTTTATGCATTAATTGTTTCTCCTTTCTGAGTTCAACACTCGACAATTGTTTGTATGATTGGCATCTCTGGGAGTTCAAAGACATCTTTTTGAAGAGATTGGTCTTAAAAGAACTTCCAAACAACTTGATTCTGAATGGTCTCCTTTTGACCCCTTGAAGTGTGAACTGTCTCAAACAATCATCTGTTCCCCCATCACTTTTATGAATCTCATGTGTCAGTCAGATGGGGAAAAACTCTCAGCTCCTTGGAATTCCCATCGTAACTCTAGCTGTTGAAATATGTATAACAGCCAGCCACAAGAAATCACAGACTGAACACCCTTCCTGACGATTAGACAGAAAAATGTGAAAAGTTTCGATGTACACCAGTGAAGAAGCGACGTCAAAGGAATGCCAAGATCGCTAGTCGTTCGCATGACAATGAACGTCCTGACAAGCGATGGTAATCAGAGGTTCCAAGGAGCAATGTGAACAAAAGAGTTATATACTGCTCTAATTGTGCTATTAATTGGACCTCCCTGTTGAAATTTATTATGACCCTATTTGACGCTTCATCGGTTCACAGCCATTGTCATCCATATTTATAGTGACCTGCGTGCACCATTCGAATACACTTGTTCTCTGTGTTATCCAGCCTTCGTACATACTAAACTCTTTCTCTATCCAGGACCTTCAGGGGCTTCAGTTGAAGACAGCTTTATGAGCCGCTCAGAGGTGGCGTGAAATATGCCAGTTATGGTTATCATGGTACCATTACGTGCTGTCTTTTGACAGGTGTTACGGTAGAAGTTCGCCCAATAGCTCTCAGGTTAAGTGCATTAATCTACTTCTATACTTCGCGTATTTGCTGCCGGCTGCTCGCGGAAAGCGGTAAGCATTGGCGGTGGGTTGCGCGAGCAGGGAAACGTCTTGTACCTGGAGTCGGTAAGACCCATGATGCAGCCGGTACGGTAAGCGTGCCGTCAGCGGCCGCGTGCGCCAGTATAAATCGTCTGCAATGAATGTGAGGATCAGGCGAGTAGTGTTCATGGCATCTCGCAACGGTTCGTCGAGTGAATACGATTTAACCAACAAACCTCACCTTCCTAGACAAAACACAGCAAATGGCAGTTATCGAATCAAGACGGAACCACGAACCAATCGTGAATGTCTGTAGAGGGCACTGATCACATGGAACTAGCCTCCATCCCCCACCTCCTTCGACTTTTGTAACATTTATTGGTTCCCGGCAACTAGAGCACATCAACGAGGAACCTTGTGCATGAAAAACGAAGAAAGTGATCAAGTAAAAAGTCCTCTAGCCGAAAATCATCAAGATGACGATGGCACAGATAAGAGTGACGCGGAAATTCGATGGCACTGGAACCGGTATATAATGCATGTATCTGTCCCGGCTAGTTTCTAATATTTCCCTGAGTTTTCTCAGCCTAACGCTTCTGCTACACTTCCTAACTTTTATTTTTTCCTGTAAACATTGGTAATGAAAATCGCATTAGTGATGTTTACGGAAATGCGCAAGCATATTTGGGCCGCATCACGTGTGCATCGTGCACACGGTTGCGTTGCGGTTAGCCTGAGTACATGATGTCAGTGAAGGAAACATTCATTAGTTGTTCATGAACATCACCTGTATCACCTGTCGTCCCGTTGATCACCGAATTCCTCGAGCACGCGCCAGTAAGTCTCGAGGCAGGGGGCGCAGACAAGGGCGTCAGGAGCGCGTGCATAGAAGCGTTTAATCCCTGCTACTATAAACGTCACCTTAAACGCGCGGCACGCCATTCGGGTGTAATAAACCACTCTTTTTTCGATCATATCTGTGCACGAAAGGGATGTCGATTGTAAGCGCTCGAAATCAATGAATATTTCAATGTGCGTGACAAACTGTATCTAGTTGACCTGTACTGCGAACGCTCCGTACTCAAACCAGAGGTGATTTATTCAATTATAAGTTCAAAAGACGACAATTTCCATTGTTGTGCCTCTGTTTGTTCGTTGCTGAAGACATTCAGAATTCAACGGATAGAGGTGCATCACTATACAAAGAACAGTAACTACTCGTTTGATTTTCGAGCTCTGACGTAAAGTGAACAACAACGGAAAGTTAAGATAGTGAGTACTTCTCTTCCCATCGAGGACGAAAACTTGACGTTCATCCATTTTTGCACCTCAAACCGAGCGCATTTATACTACTGAAGTTTTCGTCGACGTCGACACTGATATTCGGAAATAGTACGTTCACGTGAGACACCCAGACGACTAGACACACATAGGCACCAACACGGGAAGAGTGCTCATATGTCTTATTTTTCCTACTCAATTTCTCATAGAATTTCTACCGCAAATCTTCACCCCCTGGTCTTTTTCGTATAGCCCTTTCCTGTACCGGCTTGGCCCATAAATCATCTATGTACGAGTTATCGATCGACAGCCGACGCCGAAGGGAAAACGTCGGCATCGTACTATGAATGCAGCCACTAATATTGCCCTTGATGACTCTACCACTGAACTTGCTGTTTACGATTTTGGGTATACCACATATTCAAGCGATCGTATGGTGGCGATCTTTAATGGTTACGGGCGATGATCAGGAAAGTTGATCGAGCAAGGACGTGACCTAATTGTTTGGGTTCAGCCATCGAACCATAAATGCTTAGCAATAGAGAGACTTCACTCTGCTCATGATTCGGAATAATTTTCCTTCTTAGCAGTTTTCTTATCAATCTGACGAAAAAACTTTACCAGTGCCCTTGAGATTGACCTTATTTGCAACTTGCTTGTCATTGCAATAATAGCCGTGCTTTGAAGATCCTCTACACTGTTTTGTCACTGTTTGACAAACTTTATTCACTTCAGGCAGGTACAAACGTCCCTGATGAGTGCACAAAGGGATTCACGTTTTCAGGTTAAAAGTTATTCTTTGCTGTTTTTTTTCCACTTCACAATTTTTGAAAGAATTCACCTTGGAAGGATGCCAAAATTGCGTGGGTGTGGATGTTTCGTAGAATCCAGAAAAGTGTACGGACTTCCCTAAAGGATTTGCGCGATTTTTGCTTTTGGCTTTGATCTATCCATGTTCCATCGAGTTTTTTTTGTTTTTAGTTGACAACGTTTTGGTTTCAGAGTTGAACTGCTCATTGAAGGTTATTTTTATGAACAGCACTTTGAAAACATTTTAAAAATAAGAGAATAAAAATGGAAAGCAATCTGATCACTTTCATTACCTCATCGTTTACTTTATAGCTAATACTTAACATTTCAAGTAAGAAAGCCTTTCGGTGGTAACCCTACCTTGTCATTCCATCGCCAGAATCCCTTAAGTGGATTACCACTAAAAAGGGAGCAACGACTTCATTAGCTGTAATCTCTGATTCTGGCAGCTCATATTCTCAATGTCGATTCGTCGCCCTTTGAAAACAAAGATCGCACCAGGCTGCGAACAGAAATCATCCGTACTTACAATATTCGCTTGTAAATTAGGATCCGATCATTTTTTGTTAAGTGATCCTTGCTTTAATAGACTAGCACGTATCATTTGTTTTCGATAAAATTGATGGCCTGAATGCCTGGACAGCTCAAATGGCCGCTATAGGCTTTTGTAGCCCAGTAGACTCGGTGTTGTTGTACAGGTAATCAAATTTCCAGGTAAGACAAACATCCAACCAAATCCTGTAAACCTAATTCAATGGAGTGCAGTCATCGTCAAATATTCAAAGCGCTTTTGACCAAAAGAAAGCATAACTCTTATCCGAGTCTTTTGTCTAAAGATAATGTACTCGAGGGATTCTCGGCCTAAGAAAGAGAGCTTCACATCATTTCTAAGTAAAACCAGTCATCAGCAGAAAACAGACCTGAATTCTGCCAAAGAAAATTCTTTTCACTTTTAGGTATTCAAAACCGAACCTGACGACTCAGATGCTGAGACCCCTAGGAAGCAGAAGAGTGGAAGTGAACCGCCGCCTGCTAAAAATGTGATCGAACGTAAAGTCAGTTCCACAGGACGATTCATGGTGAGATTTCATATAACAGTAGTGATATAGCTTTGGAACTGAATATTGTTACTTAGTGAACATCAATATTCATATTCAGCACATTTGTCTTAATACACTCGTAGTTTAACGGCTGTCAATAGGTTGGGCAAGTGTGACACCTACAGAATTCTGCACCATGTTTTCCTATCAGATTTTATATCCATTTCTTCTCAGTAGCCCATTGCTCCGTACTTTTCTGACTCTAACATAATTTTTAAAAATATTTTTTAATTTTTCTGCTTCCGTGTGGGACGCCGCTATATTATTACTACCATTTATGCGACTTGTATTGCAGGTGATTTGCTTTTTTGGGAATTCATTGATCATTACACTGAAACATTTTGTAGTTATCACCAAATTTCGATCCGCCATGTTATTCATCAGCGATCTTTTCAATTCGCTTTCTCGATGATTTTTTGATGAAATCGCAATTGTCAGGTCATGTCCGATAACCCAAATGGAGTGGCGGATAAACCTACAGTTTTTGAACATCGGAGTACAGATGACGACGATGCTTCCAAGGAGAATGGTATTCAGCCAAAAGAACAAGCAGCTCCACGGTCTAAAGGGGTGCGTTGAAAACTGTCGTTCTGATTAAAAGTAATCTATATGATCGATTGATTGATTGATCTGATTTGCATCGATTGAATTGTTATAGACTAGAGTTATTAAGTTGCAACCCATACTAAGAATATCGCATTTTCAGCATTTCCATATAAATAGCGCTATTAAAGCTGTGAAAATGGGTAATAAGCTTCAGTCCTGTTGTCATGCCTACTGTGGCCTTTGGATACAACAGAGTCCACCTGCCAGCAGTGCGAAATTAGTCTAGGGTGATTAGGTTATCGAAATTTCTTCTGTTCCTGGCTTACCACATTTTTCATATTCATGGCTCACCTCGAAACTTCTTCCTAGTGACTCGTTTATGTTGTTGTGAAGGTGATGTATGCGTGCACTATAGATGGGTTAAGTTCTTGAGTAAAATTGAAAAAGACAACTGCAGTAATAACCTAGCCCACGCTAGAGAAGTGCAACAATGAAACAAGTTTTTATGTTTGACGAATACGGAGTATTTGTAAAATCAGCACAAAAGTAGAAGAGTCAGTTTGCGTGGTCGTAGGAGTTCTGTTCAGGTCCATTTCTCCGTGGGGGATAAGGAGCGAGACGACGACGATCCTAAACGGGAACAGGCGGAAACGAATACTACAATCAATCTGAAGAGCTGGCGGTAAGTATTCATGCCAATCTTCAACGGAAGTGAAATTTTCGATGATTCCTTATTATTTACTGGTTGTTATGCCGATTGTTTTTGTACTTCTCTGAAGGCGTTTGAGCGAATCGCTTCTTCTTTCCTAACCTGCTTTGGAATAACCTGTTAGCTTATGAGTTCTTTTTGGGAGGGGGGGGGGGGGATTATATAGTTGCGGCTTCATCTTTATTTTGTGTATTTTTAATATTTACAGCAACATGAAAACGATTGAACATCCACCTATAATGGACTTCTACCGTAATTCGGTTGACATGGTCGATGGAGGGGGTGCTGCCCGTCCTTCTATGCTTCAACTGATTCATGGAGACAAGTCTGTTCCTGAAGAGATAGATATCGAGGGTTTCAAGGTATTTTCCAAATCAGTCTTTTGCCTGTCATGAATTTTTCATTATTGAAAGATATAATGTAAAAAAATTATAGCTGCAAAACGACGAACTGGTCGGAGGACAGATGGAGAAGCCTCCTAAGAAGGCACGTGTGGAGAAATTCAACCCTCCTCCTACGCAGGTACTCTATAGCTGAGCAGTCATATGAAAGTTCATTCCGTAGGTATAAAACTGTTTAAGGCTCGAGTGAAATTTGGATGGATTCAAGGTGTTTTTGTGCGATGTCTTTTGAATATTTTCGGTGTAATGTTGTATCTTCGAATAAGTTGGGTTGCTGGTCAAGCTGGTATCGGTAAGCTCTTTACTATACTGCTGAATTCCATTTTTTTTTTCTTTTTGATGAGAGGCAATTGTGTTGTGGCAAAACCACCTCCATCATAACTGTGATCGCAGATTGTTCTCTTAAGGTCCTTTTTACCATACATTCTTAATCCTATGTCCTTCAGTGATCCCATCCACACCATAAACGGTTGAACTTTCGAAACGGATTGTTTTCTTCGTTTCGCTGTCGAAGTTTCACCCGGCAGCTCTCTCGTCGTTATGTTCAGTTTGCATTTGGACAGACAGACTTAGCACTCATATGTACAATGGCAAAATCCATTTTCGACCTCTGAACTCGGCATTTTTGTTACGGGAAACAATCTGCATTCGTGGCATCCGTGGAATGCCTCGATTATTCTTAACCTGATTAAATACCGATGAACATTTTTCGAAGTAATCTCCATTATCGCCTCCTTTGAGACCTGGGTTTTTGCTATATGGGAATGTTCGGCACACAAGCATCGAACAATTACTGATGACTGATGAGCACTTAGACGAGAGAACAAAAATGTTCTTACGTCTCTGTCCCTTAGTCATAAAGCGTCACTGGTTACCAACATTCACCAGATCGGAGTAGAACTTGAATTTTTAGAAAGAAAACGCAAATGATTGCTTGGGTGGGGGAACCTTTTTATCTTGCCGAGCTAGGTCTCCGCGGCAATAGCATGGAAGTGGAATCTGTTGTTACCAGCCGCTGAACACCTATCACTCCACTGCAGCTCTAGAAGCCTTCGGCAGCAACATTTGGTGGAATATGAAGTGTTCAGTGTTTTTCACGGTCGATTATACCACATGTTCAGTCCTAATCAAACCCTCGATTGGTACTAATCAACCCAAACGCTTGATGAGGTGATCTTTGATCCCAATCGTCCCTTCTGCTGATTGTGGATAGCGTTAGTTGGAACGGTCGTTCAGGACAGGGTCCTATAGCCGCTGCCTCAAAACCGCTGATCAATTAACAAAAACGATTTTGCCGTTTCTCCTAGAACAATGTTCTGGAATTCAAGTGCCATCTATTCTTACAGCTGCTCTTTTAGGCCTTGGTTCAATGATTGTTCTTTTGGCATCACTGGTCACTTCCATAACTGCCATTTCCACATGCGCTATTTGCACCAACGGTGATGTGAAAGGAGGTGGAGCCTACTTTTTGGTCAGTTTCTGCTGACAAAATAATTTCAAATTCCGTAAATTTTTTATCAATGAGTAGTAAATTTTCGAAGAAATTTAGATATCTCGCTCACTAGGACCAGAATTCGGTGGTTCTATCGGTTTGATCTTCTCTGTGGCTAATGCGGTGGGTGCAGCCATGTACATTGTTGGATTTGCCGAAACAGTGCGAGATCTCCTCAGAGAAGCAAGCATGAAGATCATTGATGCAGGGATGTGGGACGTACGGATAGTTGGGTTCGGTACGTCTGCTCTTTGCCCATGACCAACATGGGCGTTTTCGAAGACACTTGACTAAACTTTATTGTGATAATATTTAGTGACGTGCGTAGTTCTGATGGGTATCGTTTTCATCGGAACGGCATTTGAATCCAAAATGCAGATGGGTTTACTTGTAATATTGGTAGCTTCGATCATTGACTATATGATTGGCTCCTTTCTCCCGATAAACGAAGAGATGGAATTACGCGGAGCTACAGGATACAGTCGTAGGTTTTCATCAATTTCTAAAATCATTGAAGTTCAAATTTCATAGGTTTCCCGTAAACGAGTAGTGTAAATTACCCACAGAATAAGAGCTTGTTGTTTTCAGTCCCGACCTTGATAGAAAATTTCTTGCCATCTTTCCGTGGTGAAGATTTCTTCTCAGTATTTGCCGTCTACTTCCCTGCAGCCACAGGAATCATGGCTGGTGCTAACATAAGTGGCGATCTGGCAGATCCTCAGGTATCTATGTATCTCTCTTTGTCTCCTTACAGTATTGGGCTACAACTATTCCAATATTATTTTGATATCTACCAAAGTAGTCCGTGCCTAGGAGCACACCATTCATGCCTTTGAGAATTGCTTCAGAGTGATCACTGGACCGAAACTCGTAATGTCTTTGGTACAACAAAACAACATGGATTTTCATTCGAATCAATCCTAAAATACAAAATAAAAATAATAAAAAATAAACCCTGAAAGACTAGTAATTGTTTCCAGCGTGCTATTCCAATAGGAACACTTCTCGCCATAGGTGTTACGACGGTAATTTATCTTGCGACAGTTTGGATGACAGGATCGACATGTGTCAGGTGTGAATTTCGATTTTTTCTCTTTTTTTTAGAGTTATACATTCCTATCTACAAAAAGTCACTGTTGCCGAAGAAATCGCTATCTCATAACCATTATGTTTTTTGAATATTTTGTTGTTTATAATCTCTTTTCTCGGTTTGAAGATCGAAATCTTAGAACCCAGGCTCATGACTTATCATCGCACGCTTTTGCCTATTGATGCATGTTTTATATCTAAGCATTTTGAATGTTCTCTTGCTTTCTATGTGATCTTTGGTATCGGACGAGTTTTGATCTTCGTCAGTAATCCTCCTGACCGCTTTTTGATTCATTGCTGTTGAAACTCATTGGACAGTTTCACCGTGTTATCATCCCATCATACATTGGGCGAACTTGGTTCTTCTGAATCAGTTCGCTAGACATTTTTTGGTTCTCACTAATAATTCGTGATCAGATCAGAGCAAGTTGTTTTTGCTAGGACCCATACGGTGAACAGCATTGCGATCGCTTCAAAGAACATTCTGAATCGAGATACAGATCGCTTTGGAGAACGGTTCCATTTTTGTGCGCTATGGAAGCATTACAGTAATTTAGAAAAAGATGCGTTGAGGGGTATACTTTCCCGTCTGCGTTGTCAAATAAATAGTACACTAATTATTCTGAAAACTTTTAGAACCGAATACGCACCTCGACTAAGTATTGGTAATTATTTATCAAATGATTTTCTACTAAGTTACTCTTGGGCTTCGTTGGTTCCTTTTCAAAAGGTTGCGCATTGATGTAAATAGTGGCTTGTGGGAATGTGAAAATTCCAGAGATGCAGATGGTCTTTCACCTCCTATGTGGAATGGAACAATCTTCAAGCCACCAGATTGTGCTGCAAATGCAACGTGTCCCTATGGGCTCATGAACTACTTCCAGGTTTGTTTTGTCCCGGTGTTTCTGAGCCTCCTGAATTAACTCATTGGCTACATGTAGCTCATGTGTGCCTTCCGAGATGGTCTTATTTGTTTAATTGTAGATTATGGAAATGGAATCCTTCTGGGGACCACTCATCACTGCAGGAATCTTTGCCGCCACCCTGAGCTCCGCACTCGCCAGTCTCGTTAGTGCTCCCAAAGTATTTCAGGTATGATTTCATATTCTCTTTATTATAAAGTCATATCGATTTCATTCTCTCTTTATTATGAGGTCGTACCGGTTTATCATTTTCATCAGTTTTCTCTTTTTTCTGACCTCAGATAGCAGCTTTAGTCGTGGTTTTGAGACTATTACACTCTCTTTGATTTTTTCTTCTCTTCATTTGGTAAGCGCTCCCTTGAATAGTGCCTAATTTGGACCTCCATCTCAAACTTCTGTTGTTCAGATCCTCAGTGAAGTCATTTCAGGCTGTGTGTAAGGATAGGTTGTTCCCGAAAATTGGGTATTTTGCCAAAGGATACGGGAAGAATGAAGAACCAAGACGAGCTTACGCCCTCACATTCATTATAGCCATGGCCATGATAGGAATAGGTGAGTACCTGAAATTCGTCACTTGCTACTAACTTGTTTGA
Source organism: Haemonchus contortus (assembly GCA_000469685.2). Lineage (NCBI taxonomy): Eukaryota > Metazoa > Nematoda > Chromadorea > Rhabditida > Trichostrongylidae > Haemonchus > Haemonchus contortus. The sequence continues at coordinate 7,761,673 of LS997566.1, read as the reverse complement.
ACGGGAAAAGCCTGCTTCTGCCTCGAAGGTCGAGAGGTGTTGCCTAAGCATGGAAGCAGTTTTTGCTTTACTGCAATTTTCTTTAATCATTTTCGCCTTTTATCAAAAAAAAACTGATTTTTTAGGTGACCTCAACGCTATCGCTCCTATAATTTCCAATTTTTTCTTAGCTTCATATGCCCTTATAAATTACGCCTGCTTTGATGCATCGTTTGCTGACTCTCCAGGTATGGCCTTGACTTTTTTTAACAGTGGCGATTTTAGTGTCAAGATATCAGTCCCACGATTTTTTGATCCGAAATCTCTCAGGTTTTCGACCTGGTTTCAAGTATTACAACATGTGGGTATCCCTTGGAGGAGCTCTACTTTGCATTGTGGTGATGTTCATTATCAGCTGGGCTACAGCTCTGATCACATTCTTCTGCTTCGCTGCCCTGTTCATGTACATACTGCATCGGAAGCCAGGTAATCTATTTTGGGTGCTTGTGCAGGTGGTGGTGTGATGTAGTGGGAAGTGGCGCGCAATCGCACATGCATGGTCACGGGTTCGAATCCCGCTTCGATATCGGCTTAGGCCAACCGAGCCTTCCATCCCCCCGGAGTCGGTTATTTGGTAGCAGACTGGTCTGGGAGGATAAAAGCACTGATTTGTAGATCGGCTGATCACTGCAAGTCATTGTATAGGCCACATGCGCTATTAATACGCCACTACGATTTTGAGTGGAAGTCGAACGCGTGGGCGCATCCCTCAGGCGAAATTGATGAGCGCTCCGAACTTATCCTTTATCCTTTATGTAGGTGGTATGGAACTTCATTTAGTCCCAATTCAGCTCTGGTTTGATTTCAGATGTCAACTGGGGATCCTCTACCCAGGCGCACAGTTATAAGAATGCTCTATCGGGTATGATCAAGTTGTCTAATACGGAGGAGCATGTGAAAAACTACAGGTATTCACTCAACTTCTTCAAAGCAACTATGAGTTCCTTACAGTTTTGGTTTTTAGACCTCAAATGTTGGTCTTATGTGGAAATGCCGCATCAAGACCGTCCCTTGTTGACTTTGCTAACAATATCACAAAAGGAACATCACTGATGATTTGTGGATATGTGGTGCCGGTTCGTAGTTTCAAGATTTCTACCGTTCAACATTGTTTTCCCTCTTTTTATTATTTTTATTTTTTATTTTTGCCTTCCAGTACGATCCATCTGATCGAGTCTATTCTGTGATGAGAAAGTTGGAGCGGCAGCTGACTGAATGGTTGAGGAAACGACGAGTCAAGGCGTTTTACGCTTCAGTTGCAAATGCCAGCCTTCGAGCCGGATCCCAATCCCTCTTGCAGGTTATAAGCAGTAGAGAATTATGGAAAAGGACCATTCCGATTCATTCCATGACTCATTCCAATGCTGCTGGGTTGATTTTGTCTTGTTGAAGGTCTGCGGTCTCGGAAAACTCCGTCCGAATATCATTTTGATTGGCTTCAAGACAAACTGGAACCGAGGAGGGCCGACCACACTCGCTCTGAACGAGCTTAATGAGTACTTTGGGACAATCCAGTCAGTTTGCCTTGTCATTGTTGTGAGGAATTCGGTCCATCCGTGAATCCCTTGAATAATGTTCTACTTCAGAGATGCATTTGACAACAACATGGCAGTGTGTGTATTGCGAAACAGCGAGATGGGGCTAGATTTTAGTGAAGCCATGAGACTTCTGAATGTCGGCGAGACTAAACGACTTGATATTAATCTCGATGAAAAGGAGATGGAGAAAGAAGGGTGTGTTTAAACTTCTTTTTTTTTCTGATAGCATTCACGAAAGGTTATCTATTGCGTCAGAATGAAGTTGTTAGTGACCATCTCAGTAATATGAAAAGTTATTAATGAAGCGCTGAAACATTATCTTTTTTTACATTTTTTCAGAATGGGGTGCTCTTTGATGTGATTTTCAACAAGAAAAAATTATTAATTTTCAACGTCTGTATCTCTCCTCTGAAATATTTTTACAAGGGCCTGATTAAGAATGAATGTTAAGATTGAAGTACATAAACACCTTTATGGGTGTTCGGCGGGAGAAATCCGCTTTTTCTTCGACACCTTGCTGCAAAAAGCCCCGCGTTATGTAGAAACTGGTATGTAGAATCAATCTGAGCGCATAATCCTTAACAATGTATTGTACATTACCAACCAAATGATTCTATAATGTCGATAGCTCTCATAATCCAAACAAAATTTTCCTTCTCATCGTCGGTGTTCCTTATGTCTTCAACGGTCAACTATTTCTTTAAAAATCTATTCATTGTTACTGTATTACTTGACAGGTTGGAATCGCCATCTCGTCCTTCTGTGAACGATTCTGATACGAAGGTAGTCAATGAGAACTCGACAACTGCCAACGATGAGGAAAAAGCTGAAACGGAGTGTAAGTTTTATCTATTGGGCTCCAATTTCCGGCAATTCCTATGATTATTTGGGCAGTTTGCCTCGTGGAGACATGGGTCGAAGATGATTTTTCATAGTTCCACATTAAATTGTCTTAGCCTCCCTTTAGGGAAGTTTTCGTTGTGAATGAACTGATTGTATGCTTCCGGTCTCCTTTCATTCAACGAATAACATAATAAGGCCATATTAATGTGAGGGATCCTGAAAAATGTTGGGAAGAGCTGAAGGCATTCCACTTTTGTCCCAGAGTGCGCTACATAGTCGACTTTCATTTGGAATGGAAAAGTGGTTGAGTGCTTGCTCGTCCTAAGTTAGATTTCCCTGGTGCAAGCCAATGATCTTTTTCTATTGGCGACTAGTACCTTTTTGGCTAATATGGCAGAATATAGTAGATTTCTTTTTCGATGCTCCTTACGGGCGTGAGAAAATCCCACTGTTAGGAGACCTCCGATGACATTGGTAGAACGGATGTACTATGATTCGTTTCCTCGTACTAAATTGGAAAGCGCTCTCATCGACGATATTTGTCACCAAGCTTAATCGCTTCAACGTAGTCATATTCAGCTCTTCGTCACAAGGACAGTGCATATAGCATGGAGCGTTTTGCAAATCTTAATCATCATTATATTGCTGGTAAATTGGAGTGTTGTACAGTACTATAGTCGTTGCAGTGGTGTGATAATGCTTGCTTCCGCAGCATTTGGTTCTATTTCTAAATAATTTCTTTGCAGCTTCCAACACATTGACGGAAAACTATGGATTTGATGATATGGAGGTGAGCATTTGTTAGTTTGAATTTAGGGATCACCCTCTCAGGGGTAAAGGTCAGAAGTGATTTGTATGTAGGGGGAGGGGGGGGGGAAGGGTATGGGTACTTACGTGCGTCCGAGGATGCGCGCGGTAAATTGCGCGGCGAAGTGTGTGGTGATTCGAACGACTCTGGCGCCTATCATTGGGGCTCAAACCCGAAGTAGAGTAGTTTAGTAGGGTCAGCTGATACTGCAAATCTACTCTACTCCAAATTTGGGCCCCAACGGTAGGCGCCGGAGTCGTTCGAATCTCCACGCACTTCGCCGCGCAGTTTGCCGCGTGCATCCTCGGACGCACGTAAGTTCCGTCCCCCATGTAGGGGATGCGTTTCGTATGGATCACGAGCTGACGCGTCGCGCGTATCGTGCGTCCGTCGTAACTGTGTCACGCCGCAGCCGTCGCGCGTGACGCGTCAGCTCGTGATTTTTGACAGATGTCGCAGTTGTCAGTGGGGCATTTGATCTGCGCCTGATCCACTGATCCACAACGGTCAATTTGAAGGGGGAATAACATGTATAATACTGTGCAAATCATTTGCTCTACTGACACTGAGTGGTACCGTAATGTCATCTCGAGATTGCAGTGGGCTGCGCCGCACGCGGAGTGGGCGGAGTGACCTAATTTAGACGGACGCGCGGAACGGGCGTTCCCCGTATGTAGGTTATCCTACATCGGGGACGCCTATCTTTTGAGGATCTGGCATTTCTCCGCCAAAATGGGGTGATATTCGCTTCAATTAACCCTTCTTTCCATTATTTAGTAGTATTTAGTGGCATTTAAAGGAGCGCTTTCTGACGCTTCCATGAAAAATTTATTTTTACCATGCCTAGCTGGTACATATGTTCCAGTTAAGCTGAAAATTATAGACCCTATGAGCTTTGTAGTTTGCTTTAGGATGAGAATGTTGAGTCTGGAGCAGAAGACGCAGAAGAGGGTGAAAAACATGACACGAAGGAAGTCGAGGATGATCCTGAACTGGGCACACCTCAACATAATGATGACTCCAAGAAGATTTCTCACACGTTCTCCCTCAGAAGACGAAGGTCAGCCTTTTTCTTGTATCAGTGGTTCTAACTGATCCGGAGCCAGCACATGGGCGGTTGTTTTGCTACCTCTCGAAAGCTTTGATTGGTCTAACCGTTTTTTCTGAATAAATAACATTTTGCGCAGTTCTTCAACATGAATCTGGATAGTAAAATAAGCTGAAGAACGAGTTGTGTTTTCTAAGGTTCCTCAGCAAACTCAAGAAAGTTTCCCAGGATTCTGCGGCGTACGTTTTTGCTACGTTTTAAGCGTGCGTGCGTGTTGCGTGCAAATTGTGATCGTGAACTCGTCCCGTGGCATGGCTTTTGTCTCCTAAATTGTCCCAATTCCAGAATTTTTCTGTAAATATTTTGCTGGGTCCTAGAAATATTTTAGGTCCAAGGACTAAATTATTTTCAGCACTCGTCGTCCAACTACGGAGCAGAAGGCTTTAATCGCGTCAATTTCTCGTTTCCAAAGAAAAATCAAGAAGGTAATTTCTCGATACAGTAATCGTCGTTGTTTTCTACAATCGCTTTTATACAAATATTTTCCCGAATGGCGGATCCGTCGTTCTTCTTCAGGGAGCCATTGATGTGTGGTGGCTTTATGATGACGGTGGACTAACGCTTTTGATTCCTCATCTCTTAACTATACCAAAAAGTTATTTGGAGGTAGCGTTTGAGATGTCTTTCTTTCAATTGTTCGATGTAGGAGAATTGCTCCAATCCAGGGTGCAAAACTGCGGGTATTCACTATATCAACAAGCTCACGAACAATGGAACAAGAACAGCGGAGCATGGCAGCCCTATTGTCGAAGTTCCGGATTAATTTCAGTGATGTATCCGTCATTTCCGACATTGGTCGAAAGCCTCGACCGGAGACGTCAGTTTGATTCTGATCATTCTCAATCGTTTCGATAAAAGTCTACCACTCCTGCCACACAATCGTTAATTTAATGAAGGCGTTCGTGATCATTTTGGGCAGATTCTTAAATGAACCCGAAAGCCAAATTCACTTTAAAAATGGTTCCTGGATTGGATGAACCCGTGGTAGCTCAAGGGAAAGTGTCGGGTCTGAAGTCGGAAAACGACCAAGATAGGGCGTAAAAAGAGCCCTTAAAATCTTATTAGCCGACCTACAAATTCAATACGAACGAGTTCTTAAGTACTGTATAAGCTGTAGAGGTTGCATCATTCGCATTGGATGCAGGCGTTTGCAGGTGCACAGCTTGCTGTAGTCATCTGAAGACGACGGCACCCACATTTGGACAGCTCGTCCAAATACCCCTTCCATGCAATGTTTGTCGTCACGTTCTCGTTCAACACCTTGTTTTTACTACTTTTTTGAATACTGATATTTCTCTAACCTATCTTCTACTTTCCCTCGCTGCTTTCACCCAACTCTGGGCTATCACTTCAATTATTCGTTCTAAACTAAATACCCTAAATTATCGTGAACTGGACTTTGAGATGATTAGTCTTCAAGAACATCTCCTTTGCAGCATGATGGTTTGGGAGAGTATGATTGCGCCATTTATCCACGATGATGAACGAGACTGTCCCAATGGTATGACCACTAAAACCGAGTTGGAGGCGCTCAAACAGAAAACATGTCGACAGTTGCGCACCGCTGAACTTCTTCATGACCACTCTATGGATGCAGACCTTGTTGTCATGTGGGTTTTGAGATTTTCTTTGTTGTTTGGTTGTAGTTGTGGGAGAACATCGTTTTGAGCGCGCTTTCATTTCAGTACCTTACCCGTACCCCGTAAAGGTATGGTAAGTGCAGCACTGTATCTGTCCTGGCTGGACATGATGACCCGACGTCTTCCACCCACCCTACTGGTTCGTGGAAACCAAACCTCTGTTTTGACATTCTACTCATAGATTTAGCAATCATCATATCAGCGCCTTGAATTGCTCGATATTTGATTTTATAGAGGATAGTTTACGCTTTGAAGGTTTGTAGGTTAAGCTTGTATTTAGTCGCATTCTCATAAAAACTAAGAGCTCAAAAAAATTTTCAGTTAACAATAATTATGCAATAAGTTTGAATTTCATTATGTTGGTAGTAATCAATAATCGTACAGAAAGTGTACGTACTTTCTGTATGTTCCGGTGTTGTGCGTACGATTGTGATTTGTACATTTTGTGTATCATAACATTTCCTTTTAACGACAGAATAATGACAAGTGTTGTTTACTGAATTCAGGTTCGCAATCCCATCTTAATCACTGATTGTTATGTATTTCTGTGCCTTCCATATTTTTTTTTATTATTTTCAATTCTATGTGAACATTTAAAGGGTGTTCTTTACACAGAACCATTACAGTTTCACATCCATGTGAATCATTTATTGTTGTTGTTAATCAAATTCTATGAATTAATAAAAACGATGTTCAAGTGAATTTAAAACTCGTTTGGAGTCCTGGAAGTTTACTGTTTTTTATCCATAGGTGCAATGAATGGAGCAATATTTTCCAATGTTTACTGTCGTAAAGAAAACTTTTGGTAGTACAACCAAGTTCACTACGTCTCTGGAGTTCATTCAGTGGAGGTGTAGTCTTAGGCATGGGAGAGACACTCGCAAATCAGTTTCCATCAAAGTCCTGTAGATGTACAGGTGCGTTCCTGGATGTTGGATGGAAGTAGGTTGGTTGCATGGACGTAAGACGTTAGAAGTTGGTAGACATACATTTGCTATTCTTTTATTTTCATGATGGTTGAGGTGGTGTTGTGCCAAGGGGCGCAGTATTACCCGCGCACTGTCACGGGTTCGAATCTCGAATCGATATCCGCCTACGTCTCCATTTCTCGGTGGTCGGTTAACTTGCAGCAGAGTTGTCTGGGAGGATAAAAACACCTTTTTACATTGACTGGACACCATAAGTCATCATGCGCGTTCTATACGTCACTACGAAGAATTCCCGTTGAGCGATGTGAGGTCAGAGAGAGTTCATCAACGCCCAAAGACTTTATCCTTTGAATTTTTCCAGCGACTTGAGTGCAGACGCAATTATGGCGGTGTTGACAGGATACGTAGGAGCAAAAACATTCACCAATCAGTGAAAATGCAGCTACTTGTGAAGTTTTCATGGGAGATCTCGTAAACTAATGGCTAATGTACTCTGAGAAGTTGTTCCTTACATTAGCATTTGGCCGCACAGCTCTCCTTTCTAATTTCCAGATGCAAAATCGTGCCAGCTTACAGCCCTGCAGTTGGCCGAAGCTCTTCAGTCATAAGGGAATGAAATTTGAAAACATTGATGCACCGCTTGCACGTGGTGCATAGAGCTTGTTCGTCTTCTGCAATCCTTGACGCTTTGGTGATCTTCTCCCGTCCTTTCCAGTTTGTTGAGGAATGGTCCCATATAGTAGGCGGAAGACTTTTATAACTCTCCAACCCTATTGGCTACAACTACTTCGTAACCGTTTGGGGCAAGCCTTCAAGCCTTCCCTCGTCCCACACTAATGACTTGGTACGGTGTACCGACAGTATACCATCAAAATTGCCCTGGGTCCGACGGTTTCTTGGGTTGCAACGTCCAGGTGGGCGGAGGTGGTGTAGTGGCAAGTGGCGCACTATATCACACGCACGGTCGGGGGTTCGAATCCCAGATCGATGCCCGCCTAGGCCAACCAAGCCTTCCATCCCTCCGGGGTCGGTGAATTGGTACCAGATTCGTCTGGGAGGATAGAAGCACTGACTTGTACATCGGCTGGCCACCGCAAGTCATTGTATAGGCCACATACGCACTCATTACGCCACTACGATTCTGAATGGAAGTCGAGTGCGGGGGCGCATCCCTCAGACGGGATTGATTAACGCCAAAAACTTTATCCTTTATCCTTTTAACGTCCAGGTGCTTTGGTGCCGGTTGATTTTTTATAGGCAAGGACATGTTTGGCTGCTGTAGGTTCTCCACGCAAAATTCTTGTTTTGTTGTGCTACATTGGTGTATGGAGGACATCGGATCCTTAAAGTAGCGTAGAAATTGCAGTGGACCATAGACACTGCTCTACAGCATGCACTAAAAACCGCCTTTACACATTATAACTTTATTAACAAAAAATTACACTGGAAAACAACTTTTTTAAGTTCACTTCGAATGTAGTGAATAGTTGTTCATTAACAAAAAATAGCTCTGTGGATCACGCAACCAGTCGAAACATCAGCATAATTCCTGCGGATATGATCCCTGAAAGGCAAAGATCCTTTTAGACTTTAATTTGTACTACTCTACAGTTTAATTCCTGAATCCTAGGTCTGCTCAGGTGCCACTCCAGGATTCGATCCCTGGACCATGCATGTGGTAGTGTACCTCTTGGCATCAACCGCGCAGTACCGGGCCTTGTCCTACCGGAACCATAATTCTCATTTTTATTGCTAGATAGGGTAGGCAGTCACCAACAAGTAAGCCCTACTTGGGAATTTTAGAACACTACTACTACTAGCTACCCAGGATATTACAAAGTGGGCTGCACATAGGTACAGCACGTATTTTTAAGGTCCGCCCTCACAACCCTCATTGATGGCTAGCTTTGACTCTGAAAGCTACTGATAAGATGTCGGTAGTTGCAAGATGCAGTATCACTCAGATAATGGAATTGGGGTGATGTTGACCAGAGCTCTGTCATGCCCCGGCCTTCATCCACGCAGAACAATTTCTCAATATAGTTTGAAGACAGGTAGGACCTACCTGACACTGGAATAGTGACAACCCAGGATATTGCAATGTTCCTCAATAATGCCCACTTGACAGGTTCGTTAACTCGCAGGCTTCCTACAGCTATCACTGATCCCACCTGAAAAATGTTACGACTTCAACCTGCAGAAAGCAGCTGGAACACTGATTTGAACCATTCCATCTGCTGATAGCGTGTTGATTGAGATCAAACTCGAGAAGGGAAGGATACTCGAAGAGAATTACTCTGGCACGTATCTATTGCGCTGAGTTTCTACTGGGTGGATGTCTTTTGAACGCAACACAAAGCCGTTGCCATGACTTCCTCGAAATTATGCTCATGGTCAGGAGTTTCAAGGTTCATACTTTTGTGCAACTATTTTTCCAACAGCGTCCACCTCGGAGGGATGAGAGCGAGAGTGCGTTTGAGAACGATGGATTAGTAGTTGTGCTTTTTAGGAATGGATGGATTGACATTCGTGTTTGCCAGTGTGATTCAGGACGAGCTAACTAACAGTATAAGATTAATGTGTGATCCGAGAGTTTGCCCGTAAGGTTGCTAAGAATGGAGTACAACTCACGACTGATCGTCGAGCGCAAACACTACAAATGATGGTACCGGTGGATAGAGAGATGGATGAGAGTAAGATAGAATTCTTTGAGAAAATATTGCTGCTGATAAGGTACTATCAATGCTCGGTGGGATTGGACATATCCAGTTTTGTTTGATTACTGGAGTGAGCCAGGGTTGCTGACTTGCCCAATCATCCCCGTGGAAGAGACTTGATTTATTGCCCGAAAAACACTAGGCTTTTCGTTAAGCTCGTTTTTGATCCTCAGAGGACTCCACGAGAGTAAGACGAATCGGGCATTAAGGCGGTTTAACAACTGTCTGTGAAGGACTATTGTACGGGATAGACTGTAGGGAGTGTCCACGATAGCCATGCGCTGCCTAAGAGAGCTTTTATGTCCGCGGAATATGTCGTCATACGTTCCAGTTCTAACAACACTTTCAGCACCGTCTGCTACCTCCCTCATTTGGGTAAGTTCTTCGAATACAGTTGAGAAGGGACGACGTTGGCCCTAGTTCAACTTCTCACGCCAAATATGGCTTCATTGCTTCAAGGTTATCGCATTTTTCGTCTCTATGGGTAGAACTGCGGTTTTGTATTTAGGTCGTTAATGAAGTTCCCGACTCTTGATATTCTTCCGATACCGTCCCAGGTCCCACCAGTTTGCTGCTGCTACCTTGACCTATTTGAGGAATTTTGAATGACAAATTTTTTGCTCATTATCGACAAGCAGAAGTTTCCTTTCGAAGCTTACTGGATCGTATTTGTAGGCTGATCAAAGATAGAGTACATACCAAGCAGTGTGTAGTGCTGATGGGAAGACCAAACCGGCTAGCCAGAATTGACGTTGCTGCAGCTCCAAACTCAATTGTAAAACCGCTGAAATACACTACGAGAGCTGCAGCACCTTTACAGAATCAAGATTTATGCAGTAATGCCGTTTCATTTCATATTTCTTAATTTGGTGCTTGTTCCGTATTGAGATATTCCATACTATGCGAAAACTTGGATCAGTGATCAAGACAGAGCCTCTTCTTAGCCACAAGGTTTCTTCATCTACCGGACTGGGCACTGATGCCATTCCTCCAATATGAAGAGAGGCGTGGCGCAATTCAATCACTCACCCCCTACATGACTTTTCGACAGTTGGTGAATTTTTTCCCTGTAGAGTTGGTCTATGGGCCACTGAAACTACGGCACATGAGTTGAGGTCAGGTGGATGTACTGGAAGCGGGGTGGTCAGGTTATAATACGTCTTTCCAGCTCGTCCATCGAGGTCTTCGCGAGGGATGGTCGAGCATTATCCATCACAATAAAAACTCTCTTACAATCAGCGTAAAATGGAGTCTTGGAGCATCATCTCTCTCATTTGGCTAAGAACTTAAGTCCGCTGGTAGGCATTGCGATTTTCTGTGTGCATTTTCATATGACATCTACTTTTTATCCTGGGCAATAATGAAGTCGGTTGATGTCGTCGTTTGCTTACAATCGAGAAGCGTCTGGTACACAATGACTCGCACTCGAGCTGCTGCAGAGCCAAGGAATGGGCAATACTTGCAGAGAGTCCTGCTTCGAAAGCGATTTTTGCTTAGAAGTCATGAATGATGGAATAGTGAGTAGACATCGTCTATTCAATCTCCTGAGACCTTGAGGAGGACCGCTCTGACAGCAGACCAGAACAGTGTCGGTGTTTGAAAACAGTGGACGTTGATTTCGACAAACCTCGTCGAAACGAATTTCTTCTCAGAGAAAGCGATCGTGCCATTTATGGCATGTGACATGAGAGGCATGTGCTGCCAATCAGTCACCATATCTCATTCCAAGCCTGAGTATCGAAGCGATTATGTAGTTCCGTTACGGATAAGCAGAAGGCTCCGGTAGTCGTATCGATGGCACATCGTTCGCTCGACGATTACTTACTTTGAACGACCGATTGATTATGGAACTGATCTATCAACAAACCCCTTTTCCTCTAATCAAACCCATAGACCTTCTTAAACGCGTTCGCGAGCAACACGCTTTCGAATTGAGAGGAAAAATTTTCTTTAAGTTCTCAGACACCTTTACAGTTCAATATGTAGGTGAAAAATTCATAATCAGGTAACCTCGCTGGATTGATGTATGACACCTTCTCCCCAACCGTGGCTATCACACGATGGCCGAAAGTCCACAGACCTACGCATATTGCCACCACACCATATAGCAGAACGTATATGGGAACCTGGAAGACGAAGTAATACTCCACTCAATCAAGACGCAAAACTCCGTGGAAGTCTTCGTTTTATCGAAGTAATTTTTGTAATCACAATACTTGTCAGATTGTTGTTCAGCAAGAATGCCTATGCAATGTGATGTTTTGTAAAAAAAAACGATGAAGTGGTTAGCAAAACTGGGCTGAACTTGAGATTGTGGATTTTGCTTGTAAGACAGTCAGTGAGTGCATTGCTTAGTTTTCCCTTTGTAGACCCAGATTTCACACTGGTGCTGGATGTAAGAAGAAACTCGGCAGGAGGGACTTCCACTGAGTATGGCGGTTTCAGCTACATCGTATTCGATCAATGTGCGATAAGGACTTTTTCAAATGATGAGTGAATATGCTACCCGGGTCTAGGTACTTCTGCTTGAAAGGAAACGCTTGAATTCCCAAAGGAAAGATACGGTAGCCGCCGCCTACCCACTGCCGCTTGCCGTGGGCATTAGGGGAGAAGTACCGAAATTTGCGGTGTGAATGGTAGTTGTGTTGTGTTGTGCGTGTGTGTGTGTTTCTTTTAGCGTCTAACCCGTTCTAATCCCCTCGAAGACCTACCTCACAGAAAGATTCAGTTCTATCCCCGTAAAAGACTACTGAGTGTAGCAGCCATTAATGTTTTGAACACACTACCAATCACACTACCAATTCAAGACAAAGGAAATTTGGTCTTGAATGAAAGCCGCCATGAAATCATGAGGAAACCCAATGTTTGCAACTGAGGAAGTTGGTTACGGTTCAACTACTTCTTCCTCAAAATCTTACCTCTTCCTTTTGAAGTGCACTCTTATTCGAATAGATCGAGAGCAGAGCAGCAATTGGCGCTACCGAATTGCTGAAAAGATTACAGCTTGAGCAGTGGACCTAGACTTCCTCAATAAATCCCAGTCGAGTCGGGAATTGGTGGAAATTTATACACAACAAGCCAGAAGGGCGGCTGGCTTGTAATGAGCGAAGTTCCAAAAAGAAGCCGAAAGAGGGAAAGATTAGCGGGTAAAGGAGAATAGTGAATGCATGCACCTTACGTCTTGCGCTCCATGAGCAAATCCAGCAAAGCATGCTGTAAATACTTGAATAGCACTGAAAAGTCGGCCAGTATCAGAATTGTCGGCCAGCGATGGATCTGGACGCATCCACTTCAGCAGCTCGCGTGGCCCTGAAACCTTCCATTTCTGCCTTCCCTTTCTTTTAACTCAACCGTACGAAGGAGTTATTTACCGTGTTTGGGTCCAGACTCCGCCGTAGTCATCGATTCATCTTCCGCATTACTTTCTTGAGTCTTTTCTGTCAGAGTTCTGCTACCGCTGGTATCATCGGGATACTTTGGTGCGTTATCTGCACCTCCAGTGCTTCTCTCATAGGACGGCAGTTTTGAAATGAAAATGTAATACCTCAGAACTGACGAAGAAGTATTAATATATCCCCATAAATACACACCAGACTCGTCTAATTTTTTCCTTCTTAGTCTTGGTACCAGAAGAAATTGAGCAGCGGCTGCAGCTATGGCTCCAAAACAACATGCCATTAGAAGTGCTACCCAAAATGGGATGGCGTCAAGATGGAGAACTGAAGTGGAGCTAATGAAATCGGAATCGAAGTTGACTGGCGACGGTGTGGGACCAGTTCTTGAGCTCCTACTGCTCCCTATTTCCAACAGAAGCTTCAAGGGCTTTCATAGCACTCGATGAATGTTCTTAACTTGCCTTTTGATCCTCTCCACATTACTATGAATACATTGAATCCTATACATATGAAGTAAAAAATGGGTATCATTCGCAATCCGCTCTCATACGGATCTTCCTGAAAATGAAGGGCTATTTCTTCGAAGAGACAGTACCAGTAAGAACAGCTTTCTTGAATCAACTGAATGTCAGATTGACGGCGTTCTCATTCCGTTCCAAGACGGAAAACCCGAAGAGATTTGCATGGATTTGGGTCAGGTTCGCTGTAGAGTGAGGCAGGTCTCGGATGCATATCAAGGCTACTATGACTAATCAGATGACTGAATCGATTGACTGACTGAAGTGTGTACTTCTCCCCAAAAATCGCGTCGCGCTGGCCGCACCCGATTGCGCGCAGTCGCGCTATCAAGTGAATGGTTTCAATCCTCAGTGGATGGATACTCTGATAGCCGCGGAACCACTCGCCGAGCACGATCTTGGGGAACTGGAAAGAATCCGCCATCTATCTGCCGATAGGGATCCGCCACTCATAAAAGTGAAATATCCGCATCCTCGAGATCTTCAAAGTTGGATAGTTTGGAGTTAATTACCAACAGATCAGTTCACTTGGGGGAAATTTATTCTTTGGAGCGGTCCTCAGTCAATCACTGTTTACGTTTCCGATCCGATTCTGATGGGAAAATAGGAGCTTTTAACCTTACAATCGGGTCAACCTATGGACGTTTAGAAGGTAATCCGACCGGCCCTATACGATAAGCAGTTGACTTTTGGCAATCTAAAAAAGGTTGTTGAAAAGTTGCCTACTCCTATGCAATGACTAGTTACAATTTGGCTTCCGCTTGGCCTACCTCAGAACAAAAAATACGAAGCAAGGGGATCTCTGTGAATGAGATTGAATACACGCTTTCCCGATGAAACCCTGGAATAACTTTTCAAAGGACGTACCCTTTTCACAACGAGCAGGTCGATGATAGTATAGATGGAAATGGAAAATATTCCTGATGTGAGCGGTGAAGTAACCCATGACATCACTAAACAAAGGATTGTAATAAGTAATACTTGTTCGATAGAGACATCCACAGAAGCACCAAATTGTTGGGTGAGTTCCCACTGGCATAAATTCAATGCTTTGATGTAAAACCGACCGACTAGACCAAGTTTTCCCCAATTAATCCCTCGCTTTCCGCGGAGCACAAGAGAATAACCAAGAGTTCCTCCAACAAGCGAATGTGTGGTGGAAACTGGAAAACCGCAGAATGTTGCCAGCACTAGCCACATGGAAGATCCTGGAAAATCAGTTACCAGTGTTCATTCAAAACCGCTATAATTTATCGTCCTTATCATCTATGAAGACAACGTCCCCTTTCGAATTCTGTGAGCACGAGGGGATAGATATACAGGCGTACAATTTACCTCCAAGAGCCGCTATTTGGCCGAAAAACAGTTCTTGCGGTGCATCTGCATATACACCTACATCCACCACGCCTTTTCGTAGAGTGTCAGTAACTGACCACCCTGAATTGGTTTGATTTTCGCAAACTAGATCCTGATGATTAATCTGAGCTCATGATGATTGTTTGGATGGAGAACAGGCGCTCAAATGATTTGTTGCCTGTTGCTTTCACCTTACAATCTACGGGCTTTGGCGGCACTGCTCTGGCGAGTTCTTGTAGAGATCTTGTAGAAAAGGAAGTCTGCTAGATGATGCCAGCGCTAGGTGCTTGACGAAAGGGTCACCAGCTCTCTTCCTTCGAGGATCCTGTACACACTACCTTCCACACCTTAACGCTCGTTCTATCTTGGTTTACTGTGTGTGGTACTCTCTCCCCAAAAATTGCAACGCGCTCGCCGCATTCGCTCGTGCACAGTCGCAGGCTATGGAGGAGAAAGTTTGAATCTCCAAAGGAAGGACACGATAGCCGCCGCGGGACCCCTAGGGACGTGCACCACGTGCGTCCAAGGAGGCGCGCGGCAAAGTTCGTCACGATTTGTACGACTCTGACGCCAATTTCGGGGCATAAACTCGAAGTTGGGTTGTTCAGTAGGGTTAGGTGATCCTTCCATTTACTCTACATCAAATTTTGGTCCCAATGATAGGCGCTAAAGTCGTTCAAACCGTTACGAACTTCGCCACGCAATTTGTCGCGCGCATCGACGCATGCAAGACCACATACCCGGGACCCCGCCGCTTGCCCTGGGAGTTCGAGGTACATACCGCCGCCCTAGTTCACCTGCCAATGAATGTACCCTCCTCCGAGACAGTGCGCTGCAACGTCTCGCTCCGTAGCAGTCTAATTCGACCAATGATATGTAGTTTCCTTCTGTAGCTACATATCTTCTTTAACGATTGAATCTGCTGGAGTAGCATACGGTAAGACTCACCTACTAACACTGCTCCAAGAGTTTCAAATATTGTAGCCAGCGTATAAGCTTGAACCAGTGTCAGAGTTCCACTTCCAACCGATGTACCAAAAGCATTTGCAACATCGTTGGCTCCCATTGCAGCACCCAACACAAATGCAAGAATCACTCCAAGAACAAGTGCCCACTTTAGGGATTGCTGAAAGTGTGGTAGCTTCTTTCCGGTTCGAAATCCTTTCCCTTAATCTTCGTAAATAAAGTTTAACTCCATGTCTAGTAGAAGAATCGGAGATTTGATGAGTCGAAGATATCACATGATGGTGATACACCATCGTCGTCCAGGGAGTGGGATCTTGTTTCAGTTCCTGTCGATTTAACCATGGGAAATAATTTAAACCAAGAACGAATTAACTCGTCGCAACTGCAGCGCCGACGATTTGTACCGTGAGCGCCTCCACCGTAAAGCGTTGAGCGTTGATCGCGTCGCTCTCAAGCGCGCCACCGTTGACGGCTTTTGCGTAGGAGCATGAAGTCTCCAAGCAACGCTATGGCCACTGCGGTGCCAATCGAAGACCAGTGTTATCAAAAGAGCGTGCTCAACGCTTCGCGCTCAACGCTCTACTCTGGAAGATGCGCGTTAAATTGATACAACTCCCCGTTTTCCAAAAAGCCGCGCTAAGCACGCACGCCACATTTGCGCAGCAACTGAATCGACACTCTCTCCAACCCTAGCAATCCGAAAATGCTGTATTGGCCCACTGAGCAGGACCCGATATATTAGTTTGGCGCATAAGTCTTTGTACTTTTTGATTTCCATGTCGTGAAATTTTTGGGGATTGTTCTATCCCCTTCACTGCGGAATATGTGTAAGTGCAGGTCAATGCGCTCTTCATACCATACCTGCCGTAGCAATTCGCAACGATATAAGGCTGCAAGAATCGCTCTCGACTGAAAGCAAGTTAGACTGCTTCTACTTTATGAGTTCAGAAGGAACGCCAGTGCGAACCATGCGACAAGGAACATATGTGATGCGATGGGACACTCCATTGTCTCCTACAACATGGCGAAAAAATGGTACCACAAGTTTGAAAATGGTCACTTTGACCTGACCGAAGAACCACGGTCAGGGAGACCAGTTGAGCTGAATGAAAACCTCCTTCTAAAGTTGGTCAAAGAGGATTTCAGCCGTAGTACCCGCGAGCTCGCGCAGGAGCTTAATAGCCATCACAAGACAGTAGCTGCCAACTTGCGTCGCTTCGGAAAGACATGGAGATACGGAGTATTGATACCTCATCAGCTGAGTGGATGAGTAAAATGTACAAAAACTTATGCACAAACTAATAGAAATCAGAAGCCCGGGTGATCGCTAAGCAACCCACACTCCTTATGTACGTGCCCTTACGTGTCCTTCCCCTTGTTTCGTGGATTTGTATCGTATTTTCTGAAGTTGAGTTGACTTAGTCTTCAATCGGACTCGTTATGAATATCGCCTTCCCTCACCTACTCTGTCCCACCCCACATAATTCCTTTTCTTTCCCAAACTCGTGCAGCATCTTCGTTAGTTCAAGCGCACAATTTCTATTCTCTTCGTCGCCGACATTGTTTCTTCCAAAGTCTATCTGAGAAACAGTGAAGAGGAAGGATCACCTGGTTAAAGTACAGCGTAGTCGTTAAAGTGACAAGAGTAGTCGCCAGCGAATTGATTTCTGAAATGAACCATTTTCCAAAGAACTATTGGTCCAAAAAAAGTCCTCAGTTGGTATTGTAGTTTCCAGCGCTAAATCAGTAGCAGGGCATGGATGACCGGCGGAATTCATCTTTACTTACCTTTCATTTCAAATCTATGAATATACCGCTGAAGGCCTACGTATTACTGAAAATGAGCCAATGACAACCCCTATTTTTTCACCTTGTTTATTATACCTTATTACCGCTATCACCTTTGTTTTCCTCTTTTCACCGTTACTGTGGGTTGTCTGGTCGCTAGATTGTACGGGAGTCCTCTTGACGGTGAATACATTTCAGGCAAAACTTGTGACAACACCAACGTACCATATTCTCACTAAGATGTAGGTAAGTAGAGTAGGTTTCGACAAACTCATCAAATTTTCCTACCAACATCAGAAGCAGAAGTCCCTGAACGGCGAAACCTGCATTCCCGGACGCGAGCGTCGCGTGACGGCAAGGCGGAAGAAAAGGGGGCTCATGGCCAAAAATCCCATCACGCATACGACCCTATGAGGAAAGGTTTTCTCTAATAAGTTTCTCTAATCGTACAAAACTTTACTGTACTAGACAGGGTTACTGTGTTCCAAATTACTTCGGACTCAAAAATCTGCCTTATGTGGTCATCCACCACCATCAGCATATACTTGTGGCATAATTTACCCAGTGATAAATAACTGCCCTCAATTTCTTTCGGGGGACGGTCAAGTCGTGCGTCCGAGGATGCGCGCGGCAAATTGCGCGGCGAAACCCATACCTATTCTGACAACTTTAGCGCCTATTATTTGGGCCCAATTTCGAAGTACAGTAGAATAGTAGGATCAGTTGACCTTACTAATCTACCTTACTTCAGATTTGGGTCCCAATGATAGGCGCCGGAGTCGTCCAAATTCGCCACGAACTTCGCCGCGCAATTTGCCGCGCGCCCCCTCGGACGCACGACTTGACACACACCCATTTCTTTCATCTCTGCTTCCCTCATTCGGAGTAGATAGCTGAACTATCGCGGGACGTGCTCTGCGGCAGTAGGTTGCCCTAATGCCAATCGCGGGAAGCATTGTACTTTGGAATTTCTAAGCTTTTTTTTGAAGGAGTCAGATAAAACCCATGTCGATGTTTTTCGAGCTATTTAGGTTTTTAAATTCATTTTAAAATTCTCTTGTTTCATATCTCCATTTGACTGCTTTAATTTATCTGTTTTTGTTCTATATTCGAATAATTTCGATGGTCTACGTTCTCTTGCTTCTAATTTGCCTCAAAACTCCATTACAGATTGTTACGTTTGATTTGTCATTGATACTGGACGATAGAAATTCTCATCCTAAATAATCAAATAAATAAAAATTGCCCTCGGCGATTCATTATTAGCGATTGCCAACAGCTCAAGAGCTGTTTTTCTAGCTCGAGTTTTACTTAGGTTCAGGAGAGGAAAGTTTGGCTATGTTGTGCCGGGCACACTCTAACGAGGTTGATTAGCTACATTTTTTTCGGCTTTACTTTATCCCTTTCATTTTTTGTAGCCCTGAAGACCATTTTTTCAGTTTGTCACCACTCTGATGCATTGCTCCAGCTATTGCTGTGTTTCCTTTTTTCAAAAAGGACTTTACAGGCGTAGCAATTTTGATGAGCATTAAGCGTAGATGCTATTCAGCATCTTCACTCAGTACCCCTTTTACTGGATTTTTTATTATTCAACGAACTAATTCAAGGTAGAAACCACGACAGATGAATACGCAATATGCATCTATGATGTGTGTGGTGTTGTTTGACACCTTTTTTAGCCGTTTGTACAGGCTGATACCTTATGTAATGAAAACATATCCCAGCAAATGAATGGGTCCTGTTAGGAACGTAGCTCATACTGTGGTTTTGCTTTTCTTTTCAGTGAGTATTCCTTCTACAAAGATTTCCACTTTTTAGCCTCCATTAAGAGATAATTCTACCTGATACAGAAAAAGTCACCAGGACGACTGTGACAGGGATTTCGATTTGTGGCGCCAAGCCTTCGTGGGTTTTTTTTTCATCATGTGACTGCCAAATGTTTCGACATCGAATCGCTGAGTTCGCTCATCCCATCACTTTTTCGAATACCACTGTGCCACGTGGTGGTAGCTGGTTGAACCCCGCTGTTCCCTCTATGATAAAGCCACAGAGAATTGATGTGTTCCTATTTCTTTTATTACACTTATAGGTATATTCATCTCTAAATTTTCCGAATTCTTAAATCTTATTCAAGATTTACTCGCTACAAAATCATTAGTTGTTCTTTGCCAGACGCGAAATCGGAGAGTTGTTCGAGTCATATTATAAAATAGTTTTTTTTTCTGTTCGACGGCTTCAAACATACATTGACTCTGTAACCAGCTGGCCCAAAGATGGGCAGACCCTAGTTCTGAACGCGATTTTTACAGCACCTACTGCTTCAGGGAATGATTGGAGATAATTCTGTGTTGAGGAAATTCCTTAGGTCATTTTATGGATTGCAGAACTCACCCCAGTTGGTGATTGAGTTATGAGTGAGTTGACCGAGTTTCATCTGAATCTGCCTTAGAACTGATTGGTAAATGGGTAACGGAGCGGTGCTGTATCTTGCAGCCAAGGTACTCCGCTGAAAAGTTATTTTCTTCCGAGTGAAGCTATTTTGAGAATCGATTTCGAACTTCGATTTTCATTTTCAAACTGCATTAGAGGATAGGGGCAATAATTTATCAATGCGGAGGCATGTAAAAATGTCAATGGTTTATTTGTCCCGCCCCGTAGATATGCCGGTCTTCTAGTTCCAAGATTTGTTTTTTCTTGCATTGCTACTAGTTGAGTAGGCTGAACACGAAAGATCAGAAATTTGTCTCAATTTCCAGATGATAAAGAAATGTGTGTGCAACCATCTGTCGCTGCCTGCGGCTCCTTTCGTGACTTCCAAGAATTACGATCGGTTTGCTTTGTTTTTTTTATTCATCGTCTTCGAATGCACGTGCAATTATCGCGTTTTCTTCGAAGAATTATAGTCATCCTTTGAAAAAGTGTGGTAAAAAACTTGAGGGATCTCGATCAATCTTGGTGGACCTCAGGGAGATTTCAGGTAGGCTGGTGCCTGGTAGCGAAGGATTTTACTGCTGTAGTGGCAAGCCATTCGGGGTGATGTCCATAGGTTTGTCATCATTAAATGTAATCCTATCCACCTATCGACTCGAAGGGTACCTATCCTTCCGTTTTTTAAGCATAGGCTACCCACTACTTACAACAGCATTGACGACCTAGGGATGACTCAACGCTCTTCGTGCCTCCAAACTGGACTTTTCTTTTTTCTCAGAAAATTGTGCCCTCGTTTTTACAGCAGTCATAGGAATGGTTCTAGATTTGGCGTGGGCCAGGTAACAATGAAAGTTATACGTCTTTTTTCATTTTGGTGGAAATATGACCAGTTTCTCCCATACCCGTCACTGCGAGGAAGAATATGATCGGTAGTTTGATCTGTTTCACTCGAATATGCCCTCATTTGGTTTTCGTTGACTTTTTAACAGTACTTGCCATCTG
The DNA here is from genome assembly GCA_000469685.2 of Haemonchus contortus. NCBI lineage: Eukaryota > Metazoa > Nematoda > Chromadorea > Rhabditida > Trichostrongylidae > Haemonchus > Haemonchus contortus. Next base: position 7,740,596 of record LS997566.1, on the reverse strand, counting down.
TTCCGAATGTCCAGAGTTAAAATGGGAAAATAAAAAACGGTTGATTGATTGTGAGCCGTCAAATTGCTTTTTTCTGTATTGATTTCTAAATTTTTGGTTCCCAACAACTTTGTGATTTTCTTACTTTTCCTCTGATAGTGCAGCTGATTATCTTGCAAATGCTATCATTATGTACTTACAGCTTTATTTAGTCGTAATGATTGATAGCTGCCCTGTAGTAATTGCCCACATCACAGAAAACCCATGTGACCCGATGTGGCGGGGACACATGGGGGAATCTGGCGTGAACGATCGATATTGTAATGAAGGCATTCATCTGGTTTGCACAACTTCAATGTTTTCTCAACGAATTTCAATATTCTTCACGTTGTTAGAATTTATTTGTTTTCGCCTACCATTATATTTCGTAATGTTTAATTTCATCCAGCGTTTTCTAGAAGTTCGTTACTCGTTTATAGCAACCTGGGAGAAGTTTTTCTCAAGTTACCTTGCTCACGAAACATTCGAACTCGAAAGCTTCCAATTTGGGTATTTTTCCTGAACAGAACTAATGAGAGTCCCTTGGTTTTCGGTTTGTTTCACTGCTGATTAGATAATTTCAAGAGGTATGTACCGAAAACGGAAACGCTTGAAATGGAATGGTAACGTCGTGCGGAGTAAGTCGGTTACCCATACCCTTTTTTTTTTGTTAAGTAAGTCAGAAGTCGGATCGTTTTTTTCTTTCGAATATGCAAGACACAAGTATGAGCTTACTATCCGAAGCCGAAGTTTTGCCCACCAATCGCCATTAGGTGAGGCTTTTCTTCAGAACGGTCAATGATAGAACCTTTTACGTCCTTCGCTCAATCTCCCTACCCACCCCATGGCTTTCCTCTTCTTTCTCGAACTTTCCAGATGTTTCTCTCAATAATTTTCTGGTATTATTCTTGGCTGATAAGAAAGGGATGCTCCGCGATCGGGCACTCCATTTACATTTGCATTTTCGGAAGCCATTTTGGTATTTTATTGCTTCGCTTACGTCGTCTATTGCGTCCTGTGCCTTTTTCCGTGTGTTCCGAATTGGACTCAATATAGCGGTTCCTTTTGTCCTATGAAATTTAAGTTACGTTCTATTGATGTTGTAAACGGTTCCTATTCTTTGCTTGAACTGAATTTACCAAAAAACAAAAAATCAAATCTAACAAATGTAGTCACTTCGTTGGTTTGATAGGTTCAGTTTCACAAAAGAAGGTATTTCATCAAACCTCATGTATGTCAGCAGCGATAAGTTAATGCATACAGTGCAACTTGAAGCTCAGTCTGCTAGCTTCTTTCGAGGAGTTCGACAATGCTCACTTTTGAGGGCTTGCTTGGCTGGCGGTTGGTGATTCACTTCCCCGTTTTCAGTAGCACTTCCATCTCCAGAATTTCGGTTGAAGGCACAGTTCACGATAAAAATGGTTTCTGAGATTACCCCACAGGATGAATTTGAGGTCCCCGCGTATACCATATCTGGCACTATTAGGTCGGAAAACGGCCTAGTTAGTAAGTTATAAAGGCTCAAATATTGGCCCTTCTGTATCCTTGGACGTGTTTCACTGGCATTATAGAGGCTGTCCATTCACAAGGGAATCCATGTAGGAAATTATGTTACTTCCGTCTTGGCAATATCGTCCTCTTTTCCCTACTTTTGAGGAGCCACATTTTTCTCGAAATAGGCGAATTCTCTCGCTTTCTTCACTACCGATGAATTATTCCCAATCTATACTTCCGCTTTTCGAATAAAAACGGGTACCTCAAAATTATCGTGAACTGTGCCTTTAAGAGAGTATAAGAAAGGTGGTACCTTCAAGTCGGTTGCATACATCTTCAGCCAGTGACGTCCTTGGAGTCATTGCCTTTGCAAACGACAACACTCTCGTAAAAAAGTGTGTGCAAAAAACTGTAGAACTTCTTGAATTCTGCCGCACTGCTTCCACGTATCGGCGCTACAGAATTCACTCAGTATAGCAGAAAGGTTACTGAGTTTTGCAAGAAACAATTTAGGCAAATCGAGGATGGTGTTAGCATCTCTCTCCATTCCGATATACGGTTGAGCAGAAATGAATACTTTCATCTAATGTTTCTCAATTTTCCAAATGCTCAGTGTGGTCCAGGACACGGCGCATTCCTGAACGATTCGTCTTTCATGTTTAAGAGCTAGGATATGTGTTTCCAAGACATTCTGTACCATCCTACTAGCAATAGTATAGGTTCAATTCAATGGTGATGGAGATATGAATTTTTTGAGGATGAGGACGAAGTAAATATCTCAACCAGTAGTAGTACTTCAAAGTAGTCGTATAATTAATCGTGGAGTACGCCTATGCCCGTGCTAATGCTCATACTTCATTTACTACTTCGGTTTACCTGCTACTCGTGCTTACTATTGCCGACATCACTTCATGAAAGGACAACCTTACAAGGAATCATGGACCTAGGAAGGGCAAAAACGTGTGCTAAAATTTTTTCATTTCTTCATTGAGAAGGTCTGTTCAGATAGCTAGGCTGTTGTGGATGGTTTTGCCCATCGTAAAACAAAATCAAGATCAGGTGGTCCTAGCACGATTGCCGGTGATCAGTCCACGAGCGCTTTACGGTGTCGGCGGGTTGACGAATAAGGACAATCCACGTAGCAAACCCTTCAGACTATTGCGAAATCCGTGATGTAATGGCAACACTTGCATGCTGAAGATGGGTCCCCGTTTCACAATCAGTCACAAACTTACAGCTTTTGCTGAACCATGTCCCCAGCCATTTCCAACTCCAACATCATCTTTTTAGAATCCCTCCCTAAGCACTAATCATGGAGACGCTGGGGATGGGAGGAGCAGCTGTGAGTGTGCCTGGAAGACATGATTAGCGTGGGCAAACCTTGATCTAAGCTGGAAGATTTGGGCTAAATGATAAAAACAGTCGTCCAGATGAGCGTCCAGAAACACCGAAAGGAAGTAGGACCCCTGGCACGCCTTGGTTCGCAGATGTGATGTGGGACTAGTCTTGACGTCTAATTCTTTGTGGTAGTGTAGAGGATAAAGAGCGCACGTTTGGAAATAAACTGGAAGGTTCCCGTCGAATCCATGTGTTCTACCACTTGAGTATTCTACTACAACCCCTTATTTTGAAGGTGAGGCCTACTAGTGTGGTTAACCATTCAATCTGGCAAGCGATAGAAGGGGCGCTATACCATGTGTTGAGGGGACATAAGAAATGTAGCAGTTGACTCCTAAACTCTCTGGTTTGCACCCAGCTGATTGTACCAGACTGTTTCTTCTCTAATACGACAGATGGTGCTATGTGAGGCTTCAGTCGAGCCTCAAAGGGTGGAGGGATTTATTGGTCTCCTGTTCGTTCATATGAACAACGTTGCTTTATAACAATCCCTATTAAACACTGTTCTTTTCGAAGCTTGTATTGATGTCCGCGATTCCCTTTAGAAGAGTGGTGCTATAGATAGACCTCCTGGTGAGATTCAGCGTTGATGCTCACGAAATCTTCAAATTAAGTCTACTTCCCCTACTCTGCCCAGCACGGAATTGTGGATAGAGGATCGCTTCCTACTTTTACTGTTCAAACTCAAGTAATCCCTCATGGTTTCTACTTTTCAGGGGAATTCTCTGAAGTTATTACTGTAATGGATTAGTTAGTAACCTAGTTAGTATGGGTAGGAAAAGTGAAGCATATCCTAGCTTTTTGTGTAATCGCAGTGGCTCTGAAAATTTTGCTAAAAACTAACAAAATTGGTTCTGTTTTCCCCTGTATCTCAGCGCTGAGAACATCTTGGAGGCTTCGACTGCCTGCACATAGAAGAAAATCGGTTTTGCAACCTACTGCTCGTAGTTACTGTGAATGAAGTCTTAGGTAATCCAAAGAATGAAGTCATAGGTAATGCAAATGTTTGGTTGGCAGGTGTCATAAACACCTGCAGTAGAAACAGGAATCTACAAGTGGTTGGCCACATGCCAATCGTGTAGGATACACCTGGTTATATTAAGTTCTATTCCTAGGTGGTTTGTATAGATCAACTTCGGAATGTGTTGTGAACGAGGTTTGGCAGTCACCCAGTAGACGCGAACCTACCTTTAGCTTTGAAATTGCTCAAATGGGCGTTTCAATTCGTATTGAAGCAAAAACGAAGTTTTAGAGAGATACCGATTCTTTGACGTGGATTGGCGCGTATTTGTGAGTATTCATAGTGAGTCCACGTAGCGCCGTGTCCCCTTCCGTCTTTCCCATCTCATTCGGGAGAAACATACGCGTTGTATTCTTCCCAGTCTATTCTCGCATTTTCTATGTGCCTACCTGGTTGGGGTGCGCTTAGCGCTTTTTATTTTGCTATATGTTGTGGAAGTTGCTAAACTTCCTTTGTATCGCTTCCGAAAGCGATTTGGGCGGCGAACCCTCGATCCATTTAGTGTTCCCTTCAATGAAAAACAATGTTTTTCACCATCCACTTTATTCCTGGTGAGATGGATGAGCTTAAGTTAGGTACTTCTGTCTAAAGCAAGAGTGACGTGAAGTTAATGTGTGTCTACAGCTTCTGCACACTCCTCTCGAAAGTTGAGGAGTCCCTGGCTCATGATCATAGGAACTAGTGGAGATGGTGAGCTGTTTCTATGAGGAGTGCAGATAGCAGAGCTTGATTATCGAAGGTAGCCATGGGATGTTCCTGGATCACGGATCACATTGGATGGATCACATTCCTACATCCTCACGTACCACTAAAAATTACCCCGATGGCGAGATTGATGAAGTCGATCGGGTTGTGCATTGACTTGTCGTCCCAGGTAATAACCCAAGGTAATGAACTCTTGCGTCACTGTCCGAAATCGGGTACGAGGCGATTGGAGATTATAGCAGTGCGCTGGCACAGGTCCACGTCATTAGGAGGATTGAAAAAGATGATCGAATCGTGGAATCACTACCGATTGGGCTGATTTAATTGTTGACATCATTCGATATGCTCCTTGTCCCATTGTGATGGAATCGTTGAATCGTAGGAAAAGCTAGCTCCGGAAGCGGTTTTCCAAATGTTCCTAGACAACCACTGATTTAGTGCCTCTATTCAGCCGTTTCTATAAGCCCGTTTCTGTCATATGGACTTTGAAGACGGAAAAGTAAGCTTCTAAGTTATAAGTTACTCTCAGTTTAGGATGGTAGGCATACCTATTTGACATTGTTTGTTTGTTTGTATTTTCAAGTGTTTGTTACAGTTGCCGAACGCGTTCCAACGAATCGTTGGTGTTGTTATTGCTTTAATCAAGTTTGATATTTTCATTTCAAAGCTGCCATTGATAATAATTCGATTTATTCGTCACTGTTTCTTGAAGCTTCAGGTGATTCATTTCATTCGTTCATTGTTAGCGAAATGTTGGTTTCTGATTGGTTCCCTTCGTTCAGACCTGATTTTGTCTTCAACTCGTAAACATTCTGCTTCAGTACGACTCTCCTAGCGTCAATCACGAGTACGAGTAGTTTTACGACAAAGTTTTATGCCTAGAAAATTTACAGATTTGACCATGGGTTCAGCCCGCAAACATGATCGAGCTCGCGGCAAGGATAAGAGCAACAGGACACAGGCATTGACACAACCAACTCCTTCTGCAACGAAAATTTGTGGTTGTCCGGTTCCAGATCCAATACGTTGCTTTGTAGGTACGTGCGGTCTGGTCCTTCATAGATTCCTTCAAGTATATTTGACTGGTACTTGCGGTTGCTATGATAACATTGTTGAAGGGACACCACTACCGATCGGGGATGATGGAGTGAGAATGGAATGCTCGAACGATAATTGCCCTTTCACTGATGTTTTACTTCATCAAAGATGTTTCGAGGCGTTTGAAGAACATCTTCTCAAAGTTATAGGTGGCCTGGGTATGTTCTTTAAAACATTTCTTTTTCTCTTCAATTCTCATGCTTGGGTAGACAAACCTCAGAATTGAAGGCTTTCAACTGTTGTTCACCATTTGATCAAAGGCCGGATGAACCCTTCCGAAAGTGAAATTCATTAATAGGCAACTTTCGAGACGGAACTGCGTTGAGAAACTATTCTGATTACCCTTTAAGATCACATAATTTCCTGCTCTGAAACTTGTCAAAATTGTAAACTTCGAAACCATTTCAATGCTGCAAGGTAGCCGGTTGGCTGTAGGTTGATGAGATGGTGACCTTACTCTTCTGTAATGAGTGATGACCAAGGCTCCAATAACAATATTTGACAGCTGCGTTTCAGCTGGGTGGTTTATATGCTTCGAAATGAGTAGTGTATATGCTTCGAAAATAACGTTGAAAGAGTCCTCGTCTGGGTTTGTTCTCTGGCAGGACGTTCCAAATTGTTGCATATGTTAGTGAGAGGGCAATTGAGACACTTCTGACAGTCCAGCCAGTGTTAATGGCTCATACTGCCAACCTTCTAGCCTAGTAAATGTCCCTTTTAACTGTTCCCCCAAGTTGACTCAGATAAGTTTCCAGATTGAAATCTGCTGTAGGCAGGTAGTTTCAACGTCCTGCTTTCCTTCCGTATGAGCTGTCGCTGACGCTGAGAAAATGGGGAGTTTTAAAGCAGTCGCAAAGCTTCGCGTAGAATACAATAAACGTTGGTAGTTTATCAGTCCACTCAGTAATCCGATTCAGTAGACTGCGATTCTGCCCGATTTGAGAATGTTCCGATTTATGAATTTGGTTCCTGGTATGCTTATGTAGCTGGACAGTTTGCAGTCTTTTAAACATCACTGGGCTCTCAAGTTTTTTCTAGTATTTGGTGCATTTAAGGATCAGCGAAAGGATGGACTCCAACGATGAGACGTAACAACCTTTGGGTTCAAAAAGGTCAATCCCTTATCGCAAAAGTGAGTTCTAATCTCCATATGTTGGGCGCTGAGCACATTCTGCTGTTCGGACTCTTTGCTTTATTCTGATTGTTAGCAGGCTTTATCCACTTGTTCTCGTCATTCTGTTTTGGTAATTGTAGGCATGCCGATGCCGTTGTGGACTTGGAATTACGAAATTGGACAAACTGGCCGCTGATGATCGATTAGTATGTAATATTCTACGATATTCTTTTTCTGGTAACGTCAGGTACTTAATATTGAAAGCTTTAAAGGATTCTATTGTACGGCTATTTTCTTATAAAAAATATCCTATAGAAACGCGAAAAGGCTGAAGCTCAGCGTGAAGCTGCGTTAGCTGGATTACCCGCTCCTCCACTTAAGAAAAAGCGTAAGTCAAAGAATGCTCTGCCAACCCTAAACTTTGGAGTTGTGAAAGCTGCACCTAAACCACTAGTTGAAGAACGGGAATCACGAACCTTATCGTAAGTTTTGCAATTAGTTGCTCTGCTTCTATCATTGAGCAGTTACTTAGTTGGTTTACAGACGGTGTCATAGCGCGAAATATCGTGACGTTTCCTCATCATCATTATCTTCCACTCCTACCAGTTATCAGGCGTTCGAGGTTAGTTATGAGGAAATATCTAACTGTGTAATAGATTCAAAGCGGACCGCGTTACAGTAGGAGTACTAAATGACGACAAGGGTTTTTTGAAGAGACTTCTTGTCATCATGAAGGAAACGAAATAGAGTCTAATGACCACGATTGCGCCCTTTCTATAAGGAGATGGTGTGAAGAGGGTAAAGGCTGATCCTAGAAATGAAATGGATAACAGGATCCCTCCGTTTCTCGGAATACCTACTGCAGAAGGCAATAGGAGAACCGCATAGAGTTACCTTCATGAAAATGATCAACTTTATATTTGAATTGTTAGCTGAATTTACAGTCGCGGAGGGAATCCTTCACTTATGCGTCAGACGTCTGGGGATTGCTACCGACGTTTTCATCGGGGAATGAAACTCAATCAGGTAAGCCGCTTACTATTTTTTTCGTTTTCATGCACCCTCCATGTTTTTCGATGTACGATCGCTGATGGTAATGATGCGCTCCGATTTGGCCACGGTTTCGTGAAACCTTATCTCTGAATCAGCTCTGAAATCGAAGCTCTTTGTGCATTTGCATTCAATCTGGCCTCTTTAGAGTGGAGCTGTGCTCTGTAATCCCTTAGATCTTTTACGAGCCACCCTACTGTTTATTGTGTTAACTTGAAGTCATTATTAGAAGAGGATTTAATTGCGGGGTAGTTTGGTCTTACAACTGAAGGCACTTTTATCACTTTTGACACAAATCGTATGCGCGGCTTAAAACTAAGACCATCTAACCTGTCAAATTCGCAAGCAATTTGTCGAGGGTAGCTTCATAGTTGGAAAGCCATTATAACGTGTATTGTAACAAAAATATCCTATTCCATTGGTTTTAAAATTACTAGTGGTTGGTAATGAATATTACATGAAGCCAAAACGGGGCAACCACAGCACACTCATTAGGCGTTTTCGCAATAATTTGTTGAATCATCATGCTCATTTACTGGCAATTCTGGGAGTTTGGACTTAATTTTGCCAAAGTTGGTCGAGGTAGCTTACTGTAAATTGGTTTAGTAAACAACGCTTCCATGTTTTGTTCATACCTCTTCAGATTCTACGTTCAGGTGTGCACCAGTTAAGTTGGTCCTTATTCGACGACTACCTGAATGCCTTTCTCATGATGAATGAGAAGCTCACTCAAAATATCTGTAGATTGATTTGAAAATATTTATATTCTTACAGTCAATTCTGCCCATTCCACCGATCACGATGATACCACGACCACAAGTTCAAGGACAGATCTCACGCAGGATTGTTCGAATACCGATGTACGGTTGATTCGGATTTTAATGTGTAAGCATATGTTGACTCATTTGGTTTTTTAGGAGCTTGCTTCTGCTCCCCTCCCACCGCGACAAACAATGTCCTACGCCTCGGCTATGAAGGTTCGAGGAACTTCTCTCAGAGATCAGTCATCATCACAACCATTCGTGAATTCGTCTCTATCTATACAAACCGATGTATTGTCGCTTTTGTTTTTTTTCGATATCTATTGTTTTTCATGAATCTATGAATCACATTTGATTTCTACAACTTTTGGATTTCATTTATAGACTGGTAGCGACAGCGGCGTTGAGCTGGAAAGCGGTTCGACAACGAGCTCAGACTCCGAAGTTGTATCAACTCAGGCAAGTTATCTCCATCGTGGAGGCTTCTTTATTTCTTTGTTTGTTTGTTTGTCCTCTTTGTTGCCGTCTGCTTTTGCTTTTCCACTTCTATTCATCTTTTATATTTCCATAAAACTGTTTATTACCAAATTGGGGTGACAACTGGATGAGCCACTACTTCGCAATCGGTTTCGTGAATACAATGGTTCTCTAAATGGCCAAGTAAGCACTATGGCGGTCTGAACGTATTTGTGATGGGTATTTTGTATTCGGCTGTCCCTCTCTCCACTTTCTCTACAGGGTATTCTGCACAGTGCTTTTCGCAACTTTATTTTTTGATTTCGAAAATTAAGGACATCGCAAATGCTCTTAGTGGCTGCATGGTGACCACCACACCAACATTACCATTAAGCAGCGCTGAAGGTGAACCGTTTCCCGATTTTTGTTCGAGCTCTGACTGCTGTCTTTTGACGGAACGTTTAAGGAAAAGATGTAAGTGATAGAAATTGTCGACACTGTAACTGAATTATTACTTGTGTAAATATTAGTGCTCGTAAAACGAATTATATTCCCACTGATGTCGAGATTGTTTTGCAAGAGGTTTTCCGATGGTTCTGTTTTTGCTTCGTACATTCTTCTTAAGTTTGTGGTTTAGATTGGCATTATCTGTCGTGATATAAGAGAATTTGATACAAGCTCTTTGAAGGAAAGAATGGAGGGGCACGCTTGGTAGTTGTGCAATCCACGTTCTGAATTTGGTGCACCGAAGAATAGTTGACAGCCGGTTATGCTGTCAATAGGGATCGTTTCATCCTTGCGATTCTTGTCAAGGGTTGACTGGGGGCGTGTCACGAGCTGGAAGTGTTTTTTTTATAGTTGGGTTCAGTAAGTGGCTGCTTTCATAGTCCATGATTTGGCGAGCGACCAGTCGCGCGAACTATCGAGCGACCGAGCGACCAGTCGCGCAACTTGTCGCGCGATCGGTCGAGGAGGCGGCGCTAGCCATGGGCGCCGCCGAGCGATCGGTCGCGCGACTGGTTGCTCGCCAAATGGCCGCATTCATACTAGGTGCGGTAGACGGCGGACTAGGGCGGTAGACGGCGGACTAGGGCGGTAGACGGCGGTCTCGGCGCCGTCTACCGCCCTCGACCGCCGTCTACCGCCCTAGTCCGCCGTCTACCGCCCTAGTCCGCCGTCTACCGCACCACTCGGCTGCCGTCCACGGCAGCAGTCTTACGAAACCAATCGATGACAGGTCCCGTTGATGACTCATCCTACGGGATGACTGTTCGAGATAATTGTGCTCCTTTTTCTCTTCGCTCGTAGCAGATTTTGTTGTGATTTTCATTTTGTATCACGTCCCGTATAGATGACCGGTCTTCCGTGCGCGAGATGTTCGCAAGGACTCATTATTTTTCCATTTGTTTTTTTATCCCTCTTATCTCAGCATTTTGTTGTGAAAATTTTTATATTTCATTTTTTCTAATTTTTCTATTCGAATTTTTTATTTCTATTTTTTCCTGCTCTATATTCTAGTTAGTACTGGTGTGTTATGCGTGCCTTTTTTCATTCTTACTATTCTAATGTATACTATTCACACTTACAAAATCATTATTTCGGAACCAAATCATGTCAGCACTAGCTAGAATATAAAGCAGAAAAAAATAGAAGTAAAAAATTTTATAGAAAAAATAAAATAGAAAAATTCCCACAACAAATTATTGAAATAAGAGGGGTAAGAAAAATAAGTGAAAAAATAATGAGCTCAAGCGACCATTACGCGCACGCAACATCGGTAGTAAGCACGGGACGTGATACGAAATGAAAATCACAACAAAATCTGCTACGAGCGAAGAGAAAAAGGAGCACAATTATCTCGAACAGTCATCCCGTAGGATGAGTCATCAACGGGACCTGTCATCGATTGGTTTCGTAAGACTGCTGCCGTGGACGGCAGCCGAGTGGTGCGGTAGACGGCGGACTAGGGCGGTAGACGGCGGACTAGGGCGGTAGACGGCGGTCGAGGGCGGTAGACGGCGCCGAGACCGCCGTCTACCGCCCTAGTCCACCGTCTACCGCCCTAGTCCGCCGTCTACCGCACCTAGTATGAATGCGGCCAATCGTGGACTATGGAAGCAGCCAGTGCGCAAGTTTGTGCAGTTGGATTTCAAAGTCGTAGTTTTTAGGCAATCTCATGTTTTTTTTGGATTAGTATGGGAAAATGTGATTCGAATCTTTTCAGCTACTATAGGTGACGATGATGCTCCTGTTGAACAGTGGCATCTTTTCAACGGCAGAAGTTTTTCACTTGGTGAAAGCATTATTGCTCACCATTTTCTACCGGTATGGAGTCGTAACGTTCAGTAAACAATCAACAAAATTTTACTTCCCGTAAGTGTCTTGACTATATTTTTTCAATAACATCTTCAGTTTCTCAACGATTCGAATTTTAAGGTTTCTTGGTAAAGCTCGCTGCCATCTGAACAAGATATCCTGATTTGAAACCCATTCCTTCCTCATTCTCAAGATAAATTTGTTATTCCGCAGTCGCCTTTATCTTTGTGTTGTATCAAATGTTACTTTATTCCATGCACATACACATCCCTTATTCACTTGACGAACATCAACAAATGCTCCTAATTGCTGGGTTGAAGTAGTGGTGCTATGTCACTTGCTGAGCTCTTCGGTGATGTCTCGTCGTAATAGCCTTGAGTTTTCTGAACCATTTCTTTGTTGATGACCTGAAGTTTAAAGTAGGAGTAGTTTATTTGTTTCCATTATGCAACAAACAGTTATCGCAAAGCGATTGGCGTTGTTTACCTTCGGTTATCCCATCTGTTTCGTCTTTTGAGACTTGAAGCCTCGTAGTAAGTACACGATACTCCATTTTTCCGAATCCCTTTGGCCACCATCAGCTACTGTGGCTTGACCACTGCAGAGAACACGCATGCTTGTTGATTTGTGTTGTTGTGATTGACGGAACGATCATGGAATTTTTCATCGATGGGTAGACCTTTGGGCCTTATTCAACGTTAAATTGTGCCTTTGTAAACTGCTGTTGTCGTAAGCCTATGAAACATTAGTAGGACATGATTATGAGGTATATAAAATTATGTACATCTACATTTCTATAAAGTCTTTACCCACTGTCTGATAGCACCTTGAATGATCTCCAAAACGATTTTGTCGAAGCTGGCATGGGATAGCGCTTCGGAAAACTAAAACTTTGTTAAAGAGTACAGCACATATACTTAGGTACTTGCTCGCAATGATTTGATCACGAGGATCAGATCCGGAACCGATACCCACCTGGCCCGACTAGACCATATACCCCTGTGTGGTCAGTTGCCAATTGGCTGGTCCTGTATGTCATGCTTCAGAGTTTCAGGGCCATGTCACCCACGATTGTGGCTGTCTCATGGGGTGCATTGAATAAAATAGCCATGGCAAGGTGACATTGTGGTCGCGAAGTGTCCTTCCACATAATCATGAACTCAGGGTTCTCCTCCACTCTTTCCGTCATCGTGGGCCTCTTCTAAAGAATAGGAGGATAGGGGTAACTGAGCGTTACGAAAGGATCGCACTGGGAAGTATGAGTTGTTGGGGGTCGCTTCAGCTTGATTTTATCCAAAGGAAGAGAGGCAAAACCCGCAACCTTTTTCGCTTAGTCATTGCGAATGATCTGGCATTTGTGATCTCTTCTGGGTGGCTTTCGTTCGTTGTCAGGATCCAATGGTTCGCAATTTTTGTTTGTCTCGCTTTCTTGATACATGTAGAAAATAATAAATGTAACATCTACTATCAGTACTCGCACAGATATTCCAATCATAGGGAACACCAGGAATCCGAAGTGAGTGACCATTCGAAAGCGGTCTGGCAGTGTGGGTAGGGCTTCATGCGATCTTTGGGTGGTCGCTATGAGCACGCCTTTCTGTTCCCTGTTTCTAACTTCCCAGCCACTCCTGTTTTTGCTTTACATTTTGTTCCAAGACAACCGTCTTTCCTGGTTTTACTTCACTTTTTGAACCTAGACGTTTAACTAAAATCTGTTCATGTATTACTTATTTATGTGGTATAATTTTTTTGTGAATTACACCTAGTTTCTTTGTTTTGTATGGGATCATTGTTCCAAATCACCTCTTTAGCAAAAAAAAATATAACGTATATAACATATTTAAACGTATTGGAATATTCGCTGCTAAATGTTAGATGGCCTACCTTACTAGTAATTTGCTTTGGCATTTTAAACATAAATTTTATCAGTTCACGGAAAATGTTTAAAAATTCCTGTTGGGTATAAGTGTCGGATGCCCACCTCTTCTAATTGCGGAGGTTCTATGGTATAGGAGGAAAAGGTTAGGGATTGATAGGATAATCTTCGTCGATCAGGTCAATTCAGTACGACCATGTGGATTAGGACCACAACAATATGTACCGGCTATGTCCTCGCTTCAGTAAGATGTATTAGATGGTCAAAGACCTCAGAAACGACCATAGTATTAGTGCTTTTTGTGGGGACAGCAAATGTAATTTTGACTCCAAGCTCCCACTCATCTTTTCGTAACACTTGAGGACTTCATTGGTACCGAGGTTCTTCCACTTATATTATAGTAGAGCTGATAGATTGAAGTAATGGGTACCAAAAAAGTCGGTTACTCAACTAACTCCGAAATTTTCAAGTCAAATGTATGACAGGCAAATATAGAGACTTTCGTTCTTTATGCTAATTTTCGGAGACCACTACTTAAAACTCTTATCCGCTAAACTGCCTGGGATTTAAGAACCTAAATCATGTCGACCCTCGACTACCCAGGCGTCGAACGGAAAATTTGTCCACGAGCTGCACTTCCACGACCATAATCGAAAACTTGAAGCGGTCTAGTCGATTCTAAATGAATTTTTTGAATGAGTATTGCTCACATTGTATGTTGAAAGTTTTCAACCATCTCACTTCCTTCTGGTCGATTGGCAATAGCCGCTCATTATCTCGGTGAGCTTTTACAGCTTACTACGAGGAATCAAAAGCCAATTTCAACAAGCTCGGCGATCTTGAGGGGAGGTCGGATGTGTGGCGCATCTTTAGAGAATCTCATTTTGCTTATTAGATTTCTCGTTCCTCGTTCTGCTCATGTTTTTTTTGTTTTGTCTTATTATGGATTGTGTTTTCGAGACCACTCTTATAAAGCGATCAAATTGCAGGATTCTAGTCCAAGCAGGTGATGAGCAGCTCGAGCTTGTTTGGACAGTTATTGAGTATCCTATTCATCAGATCCGGACCGTAGCGCTAGCATCCAGGCGGACATCCGGATTATTTCACAAGCATTTTCAAGGTACCTCATTCCTCTTTCTCGCCAAACAGTCTTCTTGATTCATCACCAGACTAGTTTGATACCCAGGCAGTGTCAACTTTCTTACAAGCTACGCCTCACAAGTCCGTAGTAGTAATGCCGATATATAATATTGATATGTATTATTACGTTCATCTATATGTTGCCCATCTTTCCATGTTGAACAGAGGTTATTCATTTGCTTATTCTGTTATCACTTTGATAAGGCTCGCTTCTCAGTTTGGGTCATCTTTATCGGGTTATTGAGAGACGGTTTCACCATATCTTCGTGAAATCTCAAGCATTCAGACGAGTTTCTCACAGATGGCTCACCAGTAGGTAAGTGAATGGCCATCATGATGTCGTGTCAAAGGTACCTGCATAGGCAATTGATGCCCCCCTGTCCCAGACTCAATTTCTCATGGAATCTTTTGCAATCTGGAACCGCTTCGACAGATTCATCCCGGCAAGTTAGTTCAGCTGTAGGATTAGAGGTGGATTTTTAGCAGTTAGGTCCATTTCATCATCACTGAGTGTTTTTAGAATTCGACTTCGTGCTTGTTTCTCCGACTGACCGACTAACGGCGTTGCTGGTCATGCGTTGGCAACCCTAGACCCAGACGGATACCACTAACGCCTTCCTTGTGTTGTTAACACAAGGCCAAAAACACCGTCGGTCCGTGGGTCTGTTGGTGAAACAATGCACGCAGTTGAACCCTGAAAGCATCCAGCGGTGTATGAGCACAATCATCTTCATTGTCAGGTCATCTCCTTTCCCTTCTGTATCATTTAAGTTGCTTGATTGTATGAAGGTCAGCAGTTAGCTGCATTTCTAATATCCGCAGCAGTTGCTCTGCTCTTTATAGAGAGTCGTACATGGACAAGATTTTTTCTATTTTTCTCCATAACACTAGACCGTGAAATCCAATCCTCTCAGATCTACAAGATTATACTTGAGATTGTGCAAAAGCTGGGCGTCGAAAGAGCTAAGTCTCAGAAATGCTCTTATGTTTGCAGGGTAGCTTTGACCTGATCTGAGAAGCTAGCGGTAAAATCGAAGATTGGCCAGGAGCTGCAGTCAGTGTTCCGCAGATATTCCGTTAACGGCATGAACCAAGGCGAGCGTTCTCTATGCTGTGAGACATCTATCCAGTATGTGGCATAACCTCTTGAGCTAAACACCTTCTACTTCCTCAACGACACAATTACTCCATTGCAATGCGTATTGTTCGATTCGCCAATCTAAACGCGATGCAATGGGAGACTTACCATCTCTTGGTGAAAATTTTGTTGGCGTCCATTTTCTTCCTTTTCATGGTCAAACCCCCAAGTCGCGATGGGCGCTCGCGATTCACGCGAGCTTGACGAATTGCCAGACCCACAAGTAAAATGTCTTGTCGCGATTTCGCACCCATGCATCTATCGCCCCAATGTCTGTACCGATGTTATTAATTCCTAAAATAAGCGGGAGTGTACACTGAGGTGAGCGGAGTTAAGATGAAAAGTTCATAAAGTTCATAGCGCAGTGCAATTGTTCTCGTAGCGTGTAGCGAGTGTGCTTTAGCTCTATAATTGAATATTTATTGCCTTCCTTTCTATGGAGCAATACAAAGTGCCTCATCTCTACTACAGATGCAGCCAGAGCACTGGCAGTCGGCGTCCTTTGTACAGGGATCTCCTTCGTCATAGATCACTTCTCCAGGCAGGTCTCCTCTGTAAAAAAGAATTTAAAGTCAAGTTGCACCAAGCTATGGTCTCTAATGGGTATTAATTGGGATGTCCTTACCCAGGATTGTATTCACAAACAACAACTGTCCAAGAGTTCCAACAGGGTACAACTACGCAACCAATTCTGCTGCTCGATTGCCATGCCAACTGGAGTACAACAGCACTCACAAGTTTTATTGGCTGGCAGAAGAGTCCTTCTCACCTGACTGTATTTACTCAAAGTCATGTAATTGTCCATGGTGAAAACGTTCTTTTCAGGTACACTATTTTTCTGTAATTGACCGAACCAGGCGTCGACGCTCTAAAATGAAATTTTTGGCATTTTCAAAAAATTCAGTTGGCTAGTATACTCCAACCGCTATTGCAGCCTCTGTCTTGTTATTAGTTTTGGGTGATAGCATTTGCATGTTGTTTCCCCATCGCTTCAACATTGCAGCAGTGTTGAGTCCGAATGTGCAGCTCTTAGCCCATTCCATAGCATTTTCTTCGACAGCGCAATCGTAGTTCTATAACAAACCATTTCAAACCTTAGATCCTTTGTTCACTGTATCATAAATGTACGGAGTCTTAGACTAAAGTTTTCACTGTATCATAAGTGTATGGAGTCCTAGACAAAAGTTTAGTCGTACGGCTTGGAGTGTGCTGCTGTATACAGAATGAAGTAAATTAGAGCATACCACTTTCAACATTCTAGCTGCTTTTGGAGCAAATTGTCCAACTTTATCCTTGGCTTGCCCTTTAGCAATGAGCGATCTAGACAGTCTTTATTTATCAAACTATCCTCACAACCTATCTGGTCTATGAAACTTACCGATACTCATTGTGTTTGTCGACGAATGTCTTCCTAACTTCATCAGTCATTCCATTATTAAGTCCAGGACACGATCCCGCTGAAAAGTGGTCTCGTCTAATCAAAAACTTCAATGATGAATCATTCGTAAAACTAGCAGTTCAATAACTTACCATTAAGTGGTGGGACGGTTGTTGTTGTAGTTGGTTTCGGTGTGGTGGTTGAAGTGGTAGTTGGCGGAAGAGGAACGTATTGCGGCGGAATGCAAAGAGCCTCGTCTTTGCTACAAATGCAATCAGCGCATTTGCAGTCAGCGTCTGTTGTGCATGGATCTCCCATCTCGTAGACCACCCAATAAGCATTATCACCTCTGTAATTCGATTTTTGGAAGAAAGCTGAAATGAAAGGAGATAGCTACTGAAACTTCACGGCTCACGAAGGGTAATAGTTGCATCCTGCGATTGTCCATGGCCATGGCTTGTTTTTTGTACAGTAATTAATCGCGCAACCAATTTTGTACGTCCATTGCCATACCACCTGCAATGAGAGACTGTTAGTACAAATTCATTCCGCAGCAGCGGATTTTTCTATTACCTGCATGTAGTGACCAGTTTTGTGTTCATCTGGCGCGACTACGATATTGTTCTCTGGAACACCAAAAACCTGTAACTCCTGCCACCATGATATGACGGCCTGCAATTGTATGACATCATTTTTGAGAAATACGCACCACTGCTAAAAATTCCTACCGTTTCTGCAATTGACGGCCAGGTGAAATTGTAGTATGGATCTCCTATCATATAAATATTTTGTCCCCAGTAGTTCCTATACGCGGGTGGAGGGTGATAGAAATGACACTGCTTTGCCCATTTCATCATATTAGCTTCCATGGCGCAATCATAACTCTATAAGAAGTCTGAGACTCTATTTATTCTTATTGCCTCACAATAACACGCCTGAGGCAAAATTGGAGCGATCTACCATATGATCAAGAATTATCATGCCTTACCACTTTTAACATTCGAGCTGCTTTTGGAGCAAATCCACCGAACCTTGGAGCATTCTTAGACTTTCCTTGAGCAGTCCGCGATCTGAAAATTTCAACCATTCCGATTATATCGCAACTTCTCAGTGCTTCACCAACCGCAGTTTATTGTGCGTATTGACGAACATCCATCTAACTTCATCTGTCATGCCATTGTCGGAAGGACAAACAATAAACTCAGCTGAAATGTTGATTTCGGTGAGCTATAACCAAAAGAGCGATTTGGAAAACCAACGTTTTTCCGTTGTTGTTGTGGGCTCCGTCGTAGTTGTTGTAGTTGTCGTTGTTGGTTTAGTAGTAGTTCTCACTGTTGTTGTTGTTGGTTTGTGAGTAGTTACCTTCGTCGAAGGAGGAATGCAAAGGGCCTCATCTTTGCTACAAACGCAACCAGCGCACTGACAATCTTCGTCGGTTGTGCAAGGATCTCCTATGTCATAAATCGTGGTGAAGACCGCATCTCCCCTGAAATTGAACTTTCGAGGATAATTAGTCATATAATGGAATTCTGCGACAATCTACTCGTTCTTACCCGGGATTGTATTCACATGCCACAGCTGTGTAAGAATTGGAACACGTTGTTACTGCGCAACCAATTTTGTTGCTTGACTGCCAGGCCAGCTGAAACGATAACGGTGGCAAGCTGACTTGTATTTGTTTGTTACATATGTTCTGCACCCACCTGAGCGTATTCACCCAAGCCTTGCTGGTAGAGTTGCGGAGTGAATACATTGTTCTGAGGTACACCGATCGTATACAATTCGTTAAACCAGGCTTTGACGCTCTTAAATATGATTGCTACTGATCTCAGAATAAGATGTGCTTAACCTCTATATTCCAACCTCTGCTGCTGCCTCTGTATTGTTACTAGTCAGAGATAGCGTGTGCACGTTAGTCCCCCATTGGTTTCTGTTCGCAACATTGTTATTACCAAACGTGCAAGTTTTCAACCATTCCATAGCGTTTACTTCAACGTCGCAATCGTAGCTCTACAAGTGCTTTTGCATATAACGCTGTCATAATTTGTTCAAGAAAGTGTAAGATCCTAGAGGAAGGCTCAGCTTTGGGGTCTAATGCGCAAAACATGATGAAAATCAGGGTTAATCGTAATGAAGTCATACCACTTTCAACATTCTGGCAGCTTTTGGAGCAAATCCTCCATTTTTGTTCTTCGCATTCCCACTAGCTATGAGCGATCTGAATAATTTCGTTCATCATGCCTATAAAGCGACATCAAACGGTTTGCAACGAACCGATAATAGTTGTGCTGATCAACGAAAGCTGCCCTAACCTCATCTGTCATGCCATTGTCAGACGGACAAGGTGAAGCTAAAGAATAACCTTTATAAACTATAGCGCAACGTTAGAGGTTTTCGAAAAAATGGTAGAAACGCACCAGCCACATATGATGGCTTCAGAAGCGCCTAAACGTGTACAGTTAGAAAGTCTATTTTTCTTTGTCAGCAGCAAGTGAAAGTATCAACTTACCAAGCAGGCGATCACGATAGGTATTAACATACCTCACGAAGGATGGGAATATCTCTAATATCCTGCTGGTGCTTTTATATAGCGTTTCCATTTTATCGTTGGTAAATATCAATGGGCGTCAGCAGCTGATACAACTTTTACTTTGGATTATTCAAACTGCATTTCCATTGTTTTCGTGGCACCGTACTCACATTCACTGCTAGGACAATGGGACGAAAAATCAATCTTTAACTTCGCGGCCCAATCCTGCAGAAGATTCGTTTGCACTCGCTGATAGATTTAGTTCACTTTTCAAAAATATATTGGTGTCCCTAGGGGAATTTGGGCCAAGGAATTCTATTTCTACTTGCTATGTCCATGTTAACACTGTTTCCGCATAAATTTATAGTAGTTAATGGGCACGAGCATGTTCGAATTACGGTCAGGTCACACATCAAATGATCGCCGAAATGATTATGGCTTCAGGATTGACGTTCTTAATCGCTGCTGCTATTTCGCCGACGTATGCTACGCGAAATTTTTACAAAGATGGCAATTTATGTCCAAAACCGCTGCCTCGGATGGTGTTATCCAGGCAATCTTCTCTTAAACCGCGCACTACCGAGACCACGCTTATCCTAGCATTCTCAGTGGCTTATGTGCCTTAGCTTATAAGCACTCACACGTACAACTTGGTGAGCTGATCGGCCTTTGTCAGCATTGGACCGTAAAGCTGTAAGCTGTTCATGGCAACCATCAAGAAGGGGAGGTCAAGCAGGGTCTCGGTATTGTAGGATATGGAGAGCACGGTTTCCGGGAAGCACAAGCACGGTTCGAATCTCGTCCAAGGCCGAAGTTTTGCTCACAAATCGCCAACCTTTTACGGGCCTTAGATTCGTTGCCAGACGTCATCAAAATAAATGTTAGTGAGTACTAATTCATGCTACCTTAACCTGTGAGAAGTACATTTCCTCCGAAGGTATGCACTTCTTACACTTAGCCTGTTTCGAACACAATCTGCTCCATAGGAACTCAGGTGACGCTGCTACTATGTGCATTAATAATTTGGAGATGTAGGCCTAAACCGAATTTCTTCGGTGTCGGCTTGTCAGCTTGGAACGTGAGGATCGTTTCAATCGTTCTAATCGTTTTTAGATAGTGCCCTTTTTGATGTCTTCTCTACTCGAATGATTAAAGGGGAAAAGTGGGAGTTATCGAAATGAGTCCCGGTTGCCTAATAAGGTGTTGGGTTGAAGGTGTGCACTACGCAGAATCTGTACACCTATGATCTTCCTGATTCATCATGATTAGGGATGGCTGGGATCGCTCCAACTCACCAGGCTTGGCATTGTATCCTGTCTTGTTTGTTATGCGCAAAAAATCACTAAATGATGGTGGGTGGACAAAGGCAAAGTACAGTTGTGGGGGAGAGGTGCATGGGATAAACATGATCCGAAGAACGGAGCTGGTCGCATTGAACACTGGCCGATTTGTGTAGTTTGCGATATGGCATTTCAGAATGAAATCCTCACTATCTATCCTTTGCCATCACAAAGGAGAGGACAAACGGGGGTCTCGGAAGCGTAAGGTATGAGAACGCAGCGCCCGGTAGCACAAGTACGGGGCCCGGTTCGAGTCCCGTCTGATGCCGAAGTCTCACCATAACTCGCCATCCTTGTGAGGCTTACTATCCAGTCTGCAAAATGCGGCCTTTTGATGGACCGAACGTCCAGAGCACTTTCTCTCCAGCTATTTTCAGGTAAAAATTATGTCACCTCTCCGTTTTGATTCGAGACCATAGGTCACCCCGAGGTAAGACTTATGAGGCCATGCTTCGCGATTCCGCCGCAAGTACCTGTTCCGATGACCAGTTCACTCCTCATATTGCTTGAGTTTTAGGTGTATAATCTCGCATGGGAAGGGAAAGGAGAGACGGCTCTTCTATATACTTCCTCTATCCCAGGCCTATTTGAGGCTGTTCAACTGGTGGTGAACATCAGATGGCAGAGGGCAGAGAAATGTATGGAAAACCAATTTAGAATTGAACCAAGGTACCTGCATATATAGCGGAAGCTCTCTTAATTTCAGCAACCCATACGCTTATGGTTAGAAATAAAAGAGGAAGGGTGGAAGTGGAGCAGAAAGGGACAGGGTTGAGTAATACTCAGAATGTCCCGAGAATTTCTCATATCCTGATCTGTAGGGACGGAATTGACTTGGCATGATCCGTTAGTGGGACAAAAGCTACAGAAACATCATGTGCTCACTAGGTGAGGAAAAAGATTTTAAGATAATCAAAGGTGGTTGCTAAGCCGCTGCCGGTCTGGAAGCTAATGAATTGGTGAGAATTCTGTTTCAAAACTTTAATGTTCACATCAAAAATACCTCTGAACTGCTCGGTTGTAGAGGCGACCAAAGCATAAGACGTTTCCTTCCCGTTTTCCTTTCCTCAGTGGTTCGAAAATGACCAAAAATGATTCGAAGAGGTTTTCTCACTAGAAGGCCTTTTGAAACCGAAAGATTTAAACCCAGGAAAAAAAGTCAGCACGCCCTCCCCCCTAAAAAGGCATCTTTCGTTTCATCTGTGTCCTTAGTAGGGGTAAGGTACAGGGTGCGCCATAAATATGGTAACAACTTTTCGGACGTCCATAATTTCCTTGTTTGGAGGGTTTCTCCAAATCTGCACCTTCCCTTATGTTCACGATATACCTTAGCCGACATATCTACCTTGGTGCTCTCCATTCGACAGATTTCGAAAAAACGGTGGAGCCTCGCAGTCATCCACCAGCCGTTGCGCCTTTGCACGTCTTTGGTGAGTCTTTTTCCGGGATCGCTGCTCGTTTCAACATTTCCCACATGACAGTGTCTAGAAACGCTATGCGTAGATAGATCAATGACAAACCTCAAAACGGCCGCCTTGTCTCATATACAGCTTCTTTTCCGAATAGAATTGCTTGGGAAGGAATACGCTGCGGAACCTGCAGAAAGCGAGAGAAATGACTGCCGATTCGTTTGTGCGCTCTACTCCGATGACGAGAGTCTACCCCGAGTAGATACTAATGTATCCAAATAGGATTCCGAAGCCTTATGAGCTTCTTGACGAGAAGAAGTTGGTGAGAAAAAACAAATTCCGTGCGCTGCTTGCGGGCAGCACGCGCTTCCACAAACCTTTTTCTGACTAAAGGGTGTTCGACGTGGAAGAAATGTTGAGACCCTAAAGTATGCAGATATTTCACATTTCGAGTGCTGAAGCCGCTGAAAAGAGTCAGATTGCCTCTCGTAGCCGTTCTCCCTATTTTACAATGGTTTTTGCTAGAATCTCTACCACCACATCGATATCGCAAATTTTGGTCGAGAAAAGTACAAAACTTAACCAGAACCTCGTTGAGAAGGGTTTTCCTGAGAGGATGCAGCTGAGGGCCAAAGATTTTCGGAGGGGTACGATTTAAAAACTACGACGCACTTGCTCATGAGTGGGAACATATTAAGACTGGCGCTGAGGAAATGTTCGCGACTCCATCCCAGCTTGCAATCCTCCTACAAATTTCCTGGACCACGGTGAGATGGATCGCTAGGTATAGTCTATACTGGAGAAGGAAGCCTGCGCTTCAGAATGCACTACTGTTGCTGCTCATAAGGAATCACTGAAAAAGGCCTGAGCTGGAGTTCCTCAAGAAGCTCTGCGTGCCACCGTCGATGAAGAGTCGAAACGTTCTCGAGCTATAACTAGTACAGAAGACATTTATATAGGATGACCGTGTGTTCGTTTTGTAGATGCGATGCTTAGTATATAGTCCACACAGCTTCATCATGTATCAATATGAACTGTGGTTTCTGTAGCCCAACACTCCTGTTACCATAATTATGGCGCACCCTGTAGAGGAGTCGGTATGAGAAAAGCGGAAGAACTGAGGCTTGCCAATCAGCTGGGCACTACTTTTTTCAACGGTCTCAGGACCAAAGTGGGATAGCAATTTGGGAATTCCGACGATCAGTGAGCAAGGTCCACGATCAAACATCTCTGGGAATTGGATTAGTCCTTCCTGTACTGTCTGAAAAAGGTGAGAACCCGTTTTTTGATACAATATGAAGGTCACCTATTCTCTGTCGTTTCGGGGTTCCATTAGCGTTCAGAATCAAGGGCGACCACTGCTTAAAACTATTTAGTCGTACTCGGAAACTGCCATTAAACATTTATCGTCACTCCGCTACAGTAATTCTTCGAAGTTGCTCTCAGTAATTGAGTTATCAAGGTACTTTCATACCACATGGCTGTCACTAAGTAAAGTTCAATCCCTTGATAACATCTGGCTCTGAGGGCAACCTCCTGTAAAGTTTCTTGAGTAGTGAGGGGACCAAAATGCCAAGATAAAGTATGGTGTTATCGCCTTTACCTCAATAGTGACGATGCAGTCACGGATCGAATCCCGGATCGATATCCGCCTAGGTCAACCAAGCCGATCATCCCTCCGTACTCGTCTGGGAAGACAAAAGCACTAACTTGTACATTGGCTGATCACCGCAAGTCACTGTGTCGACCGATTAGGCATCCAATCTGCCACAACGATTCTGAACAGAAGTCGAATGCGAGGGCGCATCCCTCAGACGGGATTCATTAACGCCCCAGGACTTTATCCTTTTATCCTATGACGTCATTATAAACGACGATCGTTGAAAGATGACGTGCTAATAGAGAAACCTGTGGGCATATTCTGATGTTGTACTGGAAGCCGAGACTCATCTGGGAACCGTTGTACCAGCGTTCATTTTGCGCACTTCTGACGTCAATTTTGTGAGACTTCTGTTGCACTCGCGATTTTTTCGTTGCTAATGGCTGCCTAGGATTTAATCTCTATTTCATCAACCCCGCACAAATCCATTTCTTCTGGAATGTAGGTATTTACAGTCTAAGCATATCATCAATAAAAATCTTATCAACTTATCTTCGCATAAAGCACAATAAGATATTTTCTGGAAAAGTTCCAATCCGCTCGAAAACAGAAAAAATTTCAGTTGTTGGCAGTGGTTCAGGAAAATCGCTCGAAATAGGAGCTTTTCGAAATTTCTGGGGTTGATTCCCTCAGCTATTTGGTCTACTATAGCTCTGGTATTTATGAACTTAGGCTACACTAGTGTATTATCCAATGTCTCCCACGATTGAATTCTATGCCCAAGTTTCTCTACCCAATCTCATTTTCGCAGAATACGCAGGTGAAGCAGATTCGACAAAGGCGCCGTAATTAATTTTATTCTTGGAATTATCGCTGAGAAGCTTTTTTCTTGAGGGTGGTTGGGAGGAGGGAAGGAGAATTTCAGGGATTTTCCGGCAAATATTGCTAGAAATTCGCATAGGTTATTCCAAGTTCTGATCCGGTAGTTACCACCCATCATATGATTCATACTCAAAAAATCTGTGAGATCTGGCCAAAGCTCTGTGACCTGTGGGGATTAGCCGATGCTCAACTTTGGTTGCATTAAAAATTGTTCATCATCACTACACAACTCAGTCCCCTCATAACCAGTTTCCGATGTGGATAACAACCATTTCCCACCGATTCACCTTCCATGGATACTGCTTGTACGTCACTGCAGTCTGTGGAGGGTCACAGACAGTTAGGGATGTATTGAAGAGAGAACCTGGAAAATCGCTGGAAAAAACCAACACTCGAGTTCCTCCACTCAAATTGAACTCTTGAACAATCGGCATTCGTAGGAAATCATTTAGTCTCTATCCCCTCAAGGTCTTGATGATTTCCTACAGAAATCGATTTGGTAAAGGGAAATCGATGAGGTGAACCTTATATGCCCTCATGGTGAACCTGTACCTTACCTAACCCGACAAATTCGCGATTTCACGCCCAATTATGGTCTGAGCCATACATAGCTATAGTTATTGTTTACTGTTTATTTAAGTATGTTGTCTTCATCATCAACGGCAAGATGGGTTTTTTTTAGGAAATCGGTCGTGGGAAAGTTCCTATTCAGAAGTTAACCTCTAGTAAATAGGACGTGACACATCGTCCGATTACTAAGATCGCCGCCGCTTTGTTTTTCAACGGTTTGTGTTTGCAGGCGCTCAGGCGTGACCATCGCCTGTCGCGCTTCGAAAAAGAACGGTACTCCTGTCTACAGGTCCTGGGTCGGGTTCACTTCCATTTTTGGTGCATATTCTGGTGGTTTCATTGCCAAATCATATTCCTTGCTTTCTTGTTGCTATTATTGTAGATTGTTTGACAGTTGCCGTTTTCAGACCCCGTCCTTCTTTTGTTGTAGGAAGAACCTGATGCCTCACATGGGAGCTTTCCTGGACAACTCTTCTCAACCTTTGTAATATATTAATGATGACTTCAACCTGATAGATTCACGACAATAGACAGAAAAATGCGCATATCGAAGTTTGGGGGTGACACCTATCGAAATGCGCCATGCACTCGATTCTATTTGAGTTTGTAGTAGCAATTTGTAGGGCGTGCTAATAATCAAATTCGGTGAGATATAGCCCTACTTACTGCCTATTTTCAACTTGCTCGCTTGTTTATTTATTTGTTTGTTCAATGGGACGAAGTGCTCTAATACGGAACTTCCATTAGGTTGGATCAATCACAAATGTACACTATAGTTGTTCGCTTTGCTTGTGAGATTTCTAGGTAGGCACTCCAATAGATGCTTGACATTCCTACCAGATCGTCTCACTTCTGTATTCAATGACCATTCGATTCATACTTACCCATTTTGTTGATCGGATCAGAGAACTACATGGTAAGCAACTTTGGTAAACAAACAAGGTTCTAAGTAAACAAGCAGTCAGACGAAGAAGCGAACATCGGACAGTCTTACAACGAGCTGTTGTGTTTGATTTTGGGATCAGGGTCGTGATGAATAGCAACTGCGGATTGGGTTTCACGACCTCATGTACGGTCAATCGTTCGGACACCATATTTTGTGGGAACACCGTTTCATTGAGTTCATTCCTATGTTTGATGTCATCAGCCGATCATACTGCTTTACACTTTTTTACTCTCGTTATCTAAACCTTTGCACAGCTGAATTTACAGGGTGGGGGATAAAGGGAGAGTGGGTGGATGACGGGTAATACTGGACACCATTGTTTCCTGCATGCACTTAATATTTAATTGGAATTGCGGCCCGGCTTCAGAATAGAATTTGTATCCGGAAGGGCATTCGTGGGATACAAATGAAAGTGGACTATCTTTGACTTCTATTCACCAGAACGACAAGTACAATTTGATTCCAGCGGCGGTGTACTGGCATGTAGCGCGCGCACACACACACACACATACACTCACACATATACACATACACATACCCATACACACACGCACACGCACACAGACACCCACACAGACACACATGCGCACAAACACATACATTGTCCGAGCGTCGAGTATATATTTCCGGGATCACTTAATTTTTACCAGACTCGTCTGGGGGATAAAGGTATTGAGCTGTGTATAAGCTGGCTAATGCAAATCATTGAGTGCACGAACCACATGCGTCACTGGGATTCTGAATAGAAGTTGAATGCGAGGCGCATTCCACAGTGATTGATGAATAGACTATGTAATTGCATGCGTACTACCACAAGCCTTGAGCCCTCCAGCCCTCCACAGCCCTCCTTTGAATAACACAAGGGAGCTCCCTATAAATGACTCAAGCAACTTTATCCAAGCCTTGGCTATCAATATTTTTTCACCTCGAACTCAAGTGAAGCTTTTTGTGGCTCTCTTGGAGTTTTCGTATGGACTAGTTTCAGGTTATAAGGAGGTCGTTGGAACAGTAATCCGTCGAAAATGCAAGCACTATCTACCCTTTACTGCCCCACTTTGTCGAGAATGGGCTGGATTTCTACCGAATTTTTTCAAAGCAGATGAAACCGGCTAGAAACTTGCCTAGAGGAGTAATTTGACCCGTAGAACACGAATATCGTATCCATTCATCATGAAAACGCCTGGGACACTAGTTAGGGGCAAGTTTTCAGCAAGATTGGTGAAGATTGGTAACCCAGCTCCATTTGTCGCCGGCGCCTGTGGCGCGAGCGCTAGGCATCTTTATGGCGAATGGATGCGATATTCGTGTTCTACGGGTCAAATATCCCCTCTAGACAAGTTTCTAGCTGGTTTCATCTTCTTTGAAAAAATTCTATAGAAATCCAGCCCATTCTCGACAAAGTGGGGCAGTAAAGGGTAAATAGTGCCAAAATGCCTACTGTCCAATCTCAGAAACACGTAAACAATGGCATTGCTTCATAATTTTCTTTGGCTACTAAGAAGGCGACATGTGGTGTTTCCAATCAGAAAGCATCCTTAATGGAGGCGCCGCTGAGGGTTCAAAGACCGTACCAAGCAGTCACGGCGACAAATGTTGTAATTATTAGGTTGTGCGGGAAGTATGTGCCAAAAATTTTGCGCTATTTTAGTGTTCTTAAGGGAATTTTTAGAAGCTTTCGTAGGATTTCTATGTAATGATACTACTCACGCGTAACGCATCTTCTTCATAACATATCTGAATACCCCTTCCGCCGAACTGTCTACCCATATTTGACACATACTTCCTTACAAGATCTATCCCGGCCACTCCGATGTTGAGACCCATTGGAACTTGTGTCAAGAATTTGGCCTTGAAGTACTTTCCTAAAGATTCTGCGCACACCTTAGCTGTTGGAAATTTTCGGCGGGTACTTTCTACAAAACCTATTAAATGGATCACTCTTGCTGCAAATATAATCTGCTGATTGTCTGGATTCAAGTAAAATCTCATCCAATCGCCATAATCTTCTGCAACCCGAAGATAAGAGGGAAATGGAAAACCATGCTCCCCCATTCTCTTCTTCTATACATGGGTTGTATGAGAATGAGAGCCTTCCTCTCTTCATGGATTGTACGGGAATGGGGAGCTTTGAGGATAGGGAGTGTAGTTTCATTTTTATTCTTTTCATTGTTCTTCTGTTTTGGATCCTTTTCTTCTCTTCTTCTTTACCTTCTTTGTTTTTTTGTTCTTTGTTTTTCTAGCTCCTTCACCTCCATGGTCTCTATTACTGCTCGACGGCCGCGATTCTGGTGCAGAGGAACTTATAAAAGATATTCTATTAGAAAATATTTTGCGTCAATTTTTATTGTTTTTTTTCAATTTTTTTCTATCTAATATTGCAGGGTTCGGCTCGAATATGCCTGTTTTTTGACTTCCCTGTTTCTTTTTTGGGGCTTGGGTTCCACACATGGCCTCTACCTGCAGAGGTCTTAAGCCTCATGGGCAGCACATTCCAAATGATCTCTCTTCAACCTTCAGTCTATATATCTTTCTTAACCGGTCAAAGCTAAGCTCAAGCATGACAAACTTAAGTATTTATGAACAAGTTCCGTATGATACTTCTATCACTCGCAACCCTCGCAGTTCATATAGTGTACACTTTAATTGGGTAGCCATATGTATACCGAAATTGGCGCTAACAATTTACTAACCAGTTTTATTCTGGGAATGACCTTATTTTTCACCCTGTCATAAGTGCATCAGGCTCAACAGTCATGATTTCTGGTGATTTACTACCCAATCCAGCATGTAATTTCCCCCGGTAGGTGCCAATAAAGGCCATGTCCCGGTCATCTGGGAAATTTACATGTCGGTAATTTTGGAAGCTAACCCATTACTTGATTTGACATACTTACTACAGTAAGCGAACGCTCTTAGACGGAGATATGGATATGGATATTAACGTTTTTTACCATACACGGATCGTGTATGGCAAAAAACGTTAATAAAAAATGCATTTCTGGGCCTAAAGTGCTCACGCCAACTTACCGAACCCGATAGGGGAAGGCTCGCGGTTACCATGCTGGGATTCGATCCCCAGACCATATGTACAGGGGTGCCCAAAAAAAAGAGACACTATGCATGGGGCCTAATCTAGGGCGGAATACGTCGCACCGATTGAAGCAGCAGAAGAATGTGATTGAGTAAATTGTACTAAGAATGTTGCTTGATGAAAGGAAGCAGGAACCCGTGTGGTTCCTATATCGGCATCAAAATATGAAGCCGTCTGCCATTGCGGACGCGCTCAAGACGACTTATGGGATATAGGTCGGCAACAAGCAGATACGCAACTTTCTCAGTCGAGTCGCTCACGGACAGATTCTTGGGCACCGTCGCTTAAAATCTGGAAGACCGCTGACTTCCTGTAGCCCCGACAACTCCGCAATGGTCTGCGACGTCGTGGGGCCGAGCCGATATCGCCGACCTCAGACGACATCAAATTTGCGTGGCAAAAACTTTCGATTTCGTCCGTGCGGAAGCCATTGAAGAATTCCGTGATCGAGTACAATGTGTTCTTGATTTTGCGGGTGGTAATATTCAGTCAGAGTTTAATTAAGTTTGATTACATTGGTGGTACAAGCCGAGCAGTGAAAGTGTCTCTTTTTTTTTGGGCACCCCTGTAGGTGTAATAGTGCATCACTTGGTACTACACCTATTCTGCTCCTTCTTCACTCGCTATAAACATCGAGTTGACAATTTACATTTTTTCGAGAGAGAGAGAGAGAGAATTTGAGATTCAGCTGTAAACGAAGGTTGAAGGATTTTGATAGACTAAACTAGCTAGTACAATTCGTACAGGAGGCTCTTTCATGTTTTTCAGTTCTTGCCAATGACATTCAGCTTCTGTAAACAATAGATAAGCAATTTGCTCGTCTGACAACTGTGACCGATTCCATTTTTCTACCGACTTTTTCATCTTTCAGAAATTTCAGACTATGACTATTAATCCGAAGTCAACGAATCTTCCTATGAATTCCGCTCCACCGAATATCACCATGACGCCATCGATAATGGGGCCATTTAAGGTTTGTTATTTTCAAGTGTTGTCCTACCATGTCGCCTGGATATCCGCCAAAAGTTGAAAAAAGGCCTGTGAACTGTTGAACAGTTGCTTCTGGTTTTTTGCGGTGTCCAACACAGTTCGGATTGCTCTTAAAATTGTTACTAGCACGACAGAGCTAGAGTAGCTTCCTGAAAATCGTTGTTCACCTCTACATGGGCGACGACTTGAGCCGAATTGGTCAGAAATTTGAGGAAGAGACAGTACTGTGAGACGTTCGTCATGCCTGTAGGACTTTTGTAACCAATAATTTGAAAAAGAACTCACATCTTTCCTTCCCAAACAAAGAAAATAGCCGGTAGTCGATCCCTTTAATGAAAGAATGGGAAAGGAGAGTGAGGGGAGCGGGAGGTGGAGAGGAGGTCGGATTCTTCTACGGATTCAGCTCAAGCTCACTCAAACTACTGACTGACTGAAAAATCATCTACTGAGAGCAATATATCATGTTCTCGATATGGTTAACAGTAAACAGCAGGCTACTTAAATAAATCTATTCCTGTAGGGGTCATATAGAAGCAGATGAAGCTTCTGAGGTTCTGTCATCGAAAACTGTAAGGCACACCAATAAGGCTCTGCATGATTCCAGGCTATATCAAAAGTTACTTAGCAATTTTTCTCCTATGCGGGTTGATTCAAAATGCGTTGGGTTTGATAGACAGAAGAGGGTGAATATCACCATTTCAAGTTCAAAGTTCCGAAGATTCGGAGACTCAGATTGCGTCTGAACCTTGGACTTGCCTCTACAGTACTCAGAGGCTCAATTCACAGCAATTTTGGGATGCCTAGTTTACTTGGTTGGGGATGCGCGGTAAAGGGTGGAAGCAACCGCTGTTGAAGTCAGTGAGTCATTCCCCCAGACTAATCTGGCCTGATCGAATATAGTGCAGTCATTCGGGCTCCTGATCAAACCTATGGTGTTCCTTTACTTGACATTACCCCACTTTCGGGCTAATGTTTTTTAATCAAGAATGTAAGATTTATTTTAAAAACATTACATAGCAACGGTGACTACGAGTAGAGAAACGAGAGCTGTTGTCGTTTTGAGGCTCAGAATTATTTCGGTGGCTTTACTTTTCCCAAAACTACAAAATATTTCGTTTAAGCTCGTTCTACGATGGAGCGGTCTCGATCTCAGTGAAGCTTCCGTAGCACAGAGCGGATGGTTGAAGACTATTCGTATGATCGTTGTCTGCATATTCATATGTTTGCCAATTTTTATAAAATCCCTTCTTCTAATCTTATTCGATACGAGGGTTAGTGATGAAGCATTCTCGGACTTGAAAAAAATCTATTTTTAACAAAAGTATTGTGAACAATCGAATATTCCAGCCAATGAGCTTAGAGTGGGCCACTATCCTCGTTTTGGCGTTTATGGCATTGAACGGGCTTTCCTCGGCTCTATGTGTAATTGCATGGACGAAATCTCGGTTTCTGCCGAAATTACAGGAAAAGCTAGCCAAAGTGCAGAATCAACGAGTACGATTGATTGAATTTCATTGATTTTATTGATCGCTTTATTTTTTTGGTTTTTAGAGTCCACTCTGTGGAAAAACGTGCCTGACTGGAACATATCGGAAAATCGTCATCGGCACGGCCGCCTTTATGATTTTATGGTTTGGATCATCGATGAGAGGCATACTTTATGAAGGAGAAATAACAAATTCTTCGGAACCATTCCATATGGGGTATCATATTTATGCATTAACTATTTTTTGTATTCTGTTATAGAATACTGGAAACCGTCAGTAGACTTGCATATCAGGAGAATCCCCCCCTACTTCCCCAACCACACTCAAGCTCATGGGTGGCGCAATTCACCTACAACGGCGTGCTGCTGGCAAAGATAAATAGCTTGGAGTCGCCCGCAGTGATACTATTGGCCCCACATGGTTCCTGGCTAACTGGAACGATCCCATCACAGAGCAGTCGTTTATGGGTGCAGCCCTTCCAGATCAACCAAGCTCCACACCTTTTTAGTTTAATGAAAAGTGGCGCACTGTCACCCACATGGTCGCTGGTTCGACTCTCGGGTCGATATCCGCCCAGGCCAAGCAAGTTCCCATCCCTCCGGGGTCAGATAATTGGTACCACACTCGTATGGGAGGATAAAAGCACTGACTTGTACATCGCAGCTGGCCACCGCAAGTCATTAAGTCACCACTTTTGTGGGAGGGGTCGTATGCATGGCGCGTCCTTATGTATCGTCGATTTTTATCTTCTTAGTTGGTGTTTTTCTTTGAATTCCTTGGGCCACAGCTAGGCTTTATTCGAGTGTGGTTGAAATAGGATCCCTAGTTCAATCAACATCGCTGAGCTTTCAGATATCCACTGAATATAGCCACGTTGTATGGCTTGGACCCTATCGTATCTCTGCTTATCGGATTTGTGTCTTCATTAGCTTTACTTATGTACGTATTGGTATATGCCCATGTAACTCGCGAATGGGCAGCGTTCAACGAGGATCTCTCCAATGCATCTCGAATAAAACAACTTGCGGTAAATGGTTTTTTCTATTATGGAAAAACAAATTTCCTTTAAAAGTCTGAATGTCATGTCTGAAATCCTCTTCTGAGACTTCACACAAGCTCAGGGGAAGGTCATTATGGGTGGTCTTTGCCTCGTAGCGTATATGAATAGAAGCTCAACGAGCTCCAGATGAAAGTAGTTGGGATCGAAAATTAGGAAGAGTATCCGCGATGGCGCTGTGGAGAGGAAGGGAATGGAATTAGTAATCGATCAATCAATCAGTCCCGTTCAAGGCCGAGGTTTCGTCCACATTTCGACATCCTTGCGAGAAATCAATACAGAAACCAAGGAGGTGTGGCTGATGAAAGTACCGTACTCACGGTCCCAAGATCGAACCACAGAAGAAGCTTTCCGGCAGCGCCCTTTGAAGGCTGATCAACTGATACTGTACTCGTATGTGAGCATGGTCACGGGTTGAAACCCCAGATCGGTATTCGCCTAGACAAGCCAAGGGTTTCATCCTTTCGTGGTCGCTTAGATGGTACCAGACTCGTCTAGGAGAATAAAAGCACGGAGTTGTACATCGGCTGACCACCGCAAGTCATAGTATAGGCCACATACGCATTCAAAAACGCCACTACGATTCTGAACTGAAGTCGTATGCTGGGGCGCATTCTTCGGACGGTGTTGATCAACGCCGGAAGCATTATTATTTTTCTCGGAGACCACTTTTATGTTTTCGAGTTTGAAATATTCGGTTATCGGAGTACAAGATTGCAAATTTCCTTCGTTGATCATCAAACAAATAAACAAGTAAACAAGTTTTCAATACTACATTTTCAAGTCACACTTTTAGGCTCAAGGATTATTACAAAAACTCAGTAAGCGTCAAGTGGAGCTCTTACGCTTGGTGAAATTTGTTAGCGAAAAAACAGGTATGACCCCTATCCTCTTATGAATACTGTATGGATTCTAACTTCTGGCATTTTCAAGAACTTTTCGCCTCGTTATCGACGGCATTCGGTGCTCTTACGTTCGCAGTCGGCTTATATCAAATCGCTGCGTAAGTTGCTTTTTTGGTGTTTTTAACGAAAAAAGTAAAGAGGAAATTCGTTGAAATGAAAATTTTAAATAATAAAATTGGTTGACGGGGCCGCAATTCAACTAGATTTCCCTTTTATTATGTATGTAACTAGAAAGGGAGTGGCTTCGATGACATCAGTATCGGGCGATGTTGGTGTAGTGACCCGTGTCCCGTCACTAGAACACGCATGGTTCAAGAATTGAGTACCGCGTTGATCCCCATCTAGGGTAACAAAGCCTTTTGACTCTTCGGAGTCGGTGAATCAATGGGAGATTCATTAGGGAGCGTAAAAGCTTCGTCTTCTACGTCGGGTCGTCTCTGCATAGGCGTCTCTTGTATAGGCGTCGTATTCAATCAAAAATGCTACTACGATTCTGAGTGGAAATCGAATGCGATGCGCATTCTAGAACGGGATTGATCAACACGAAGACAGTTTCACGGTAGTTAAGAATCCAGGAAAACAATAACAACAGTATAATGTAGGAATATGGCAGCCTTGCTACAATTCAAATACTCTTTTTCAGATTCTCTAAAGAGATGACGCTTGTCATGAATATTTTCACTTTCTTATGGCTGAATTGTGGTATGATAGTAGTTATAATTACACACAAACAACCTTCTCAAATTCAGATAGAGGTAAGTAGGTTTACAAAGAAAATTACAGAAAGTTTAATGAAAGAGGCAAACGTAAAGTGATTCCGCACTGAAATTGTGATCTGAAGAGAGGCTGAAAGACCTAATATTTCAATGGAACTCAGCACTTCACGTTATTCACTAGAGGGCTTTCCAACACTTGGAGTGGAGAATATTCCTTTATGTGGTTATGAGTGTATCGTGGTAGTACGTGAGAAAGACTCGGTTGTTCTACTCTCCTTTCAGTACCGGGGCAGAGGTAATGACGAAAATGTTTCTTCGGAAACGTGCTTTCAGCTTTCGGAATGCTATGTGAAATAGCGCCAATATAACTGAATGTGAGGGCAGCCTTTATATTCAGTATATTGGTGCTACGTTCTAGAGATTCATAGAATGAAGACTATCCCATGCCAGTGTCGTTGGGCGCTAAAGTTAGTCGCTGCGTTCGCAATGACCTCACTTTTCGTGTCAGGACCCTTCTCTGGAGTGTAGAACAATGTCGGATTCTGGCAAGGGTACTTGAGGCTATCGGTGTTTCGACTAACCAGCGGCGATGAAATTGCTTACCCACACACAGTTCCTTTTTTCGCTCTTTTGACGGCATGTTTAATGTGGGGTCAATAAGGGAAATTCGAATTCATTTTGACGTTCTCCGTATGTTCCCTCAGAATGAACAAACTAGTTCCTGAGTTCCTCTTCGAACGAGCCCATCTCGGTCTTCAATCTATCGTCCTCAGATAGCGAATCATTAAATAAAGAGATTCCATTCTGGTCTTTGAAGCGTAATTATTCAGATCAATAACACTGCTCAATTGTTACTGGCTGCCGACTATTCTCAAATATCAAAGGATAACGAGGTAAGTGAGGCGATAAAGGAATGCAAACTGAAGAGGTTTTAATCAGTGAGTACAGTGTAGAAATCTTTTGTATCACTACAATGTTTGCGCTTATAATCATTTGACGGGAATCGTGCTTGAAAGGCGTAAGCATTGCCAGATAGCTCCGCCCCCTTGATGCATTCATGTGACGTGTTTTTGGCATCGGGGGCAGCGTATCTATCATCGAGTACCTCGCCCATCACTCATTTCCAGAGCAGGTTGAGAGCATGTGATCAGGCGTTCATCCAATATGGGCTTTTTCTCATAAAGCCCCCCGTTTTCAAGAATCACGCTCCTTCTGAAACTTTGTGAGCTTTATCCTATCGAAAAAAATCCTTTCTATCGACGGGAAGTTGAACTTTTGGAGAGCGCTTTGAGTTGGGGCATATTCCAATTCAAGCAGAGGACTTCATGGTCTCAAGACAAAGTTCAAAAGACCTTTACTACTGCTCCCTCATAAACTTTACCCTAGCCTCGGGGCAAGAGAACTCGTTTTTTAAAAGACGCTTTTCTGCATATTGTCAGCTCTCGCTTAATTTTGACTGGTTTTCCAACGCGTAAGTGGCATATATTGAAAAAGGCGATACGGTACGGTTTCAGTGTGATAGCATCGTAGAGGGGGGGGTACACTTGGCCTATTTCGAGTTCGTAGAATGTAGCATCCACTCAAACTCGAGTGGTTCATGTAATAACTACTGAACCTGCATTAATATCACTTGAGTGAGCTCAGCAAAAAGTGAATAATATCCGTTCTCAGGTATGGAAAATATGCCAATCGATGGTGGATCGAGCGTTACACAGTTCAACAGAAATGTATTTTCTACGAGCTTATGCTATGGATCAGTACTTTTCACATAAGGTTCTGAGTCCCTTCAATTTGATTCCTATTGAGGCAATGGAACAAGAGTTAATGACGAAAGAATCTTTTTCCAGGTTCTATTCATCGCGCCGAACGTAGGATCGCTAATGGTGATGCTCAAAAAGATGGGTGTTGAATGAAATGTATAAATATGTATATAAATAAATTGTTTACTCCATTGCGACTGTTACGGTAAGAACGACTGAAAGGATGTCTGTTCAATAATGAATTCGAATGCAAATGAATTGACTTCATCTGTCCTTGAAGATGTATCTGTCTTGAGTCTAGAACTTCGCCAAGAACGGAATCAATGGGTGCGGTCCCTCGATGAGGTAGAACACAGAAATGAAAATAATGTGGTGGTGGAAGGCGAAGAGCGCCGGCTCATCCTACTATGTATATATAACGCGCTAAGTGTGTCTGTTGGTTTGTCTGTCTGTCCGTGTGTGTGTGTGTGTGTGTTTGACCGGAACTTCATAACTCCGGTTCCCGTTGACCTAGAGAGTTCAAATTTGGTAGGAGTACAGGCGGCAGGATAGGAACACTAATGGTGGGTGGCGGGACCGGACTCCGCCCACAGGGGGCGGGGTTTTTGCGAAATAAATATGTGAGCGGAAAGTCATAACTTCTGTCCCCGAGAACCTAAAGCGCTCAAACTTGGTAGGAGTACAGGCGACAGCATGGGAACACTTATGGTGGATGGCGGGGCGGGACTCCGCCCACAGGGGGCGGCGTTTGTGCGGGAACTCATAACTCCAGCCCCCGTGGACCTAGAGCGTCCAAATTCGGTAGGAGTACCCCAGATAGGATGGGAACACTTATGGTGGATGGCGGGGCCGGAATCCGCCCACAGGGGGCGGGGTTTGTGCGGGAACTCATAACTCCAGTCCCCGTGGACCTAGAGCGTCCAAATTTGGTAGGAGTACCCCAGATAGGATGGGAACGCTTATAATTGGTGGCAGGCCTGGGCTCCGCCCAGAAGGGGCGGAGTTTGTGTGAAAACTTAATTTTGGACCTAGAGAGTTCAAATTCGGTAGGAGTACAGGCGGCAGGATGGGAACACTTATGGTGGGTGGCGGGGCCGGACTCTGCCCACAGGGGGCGGGGTTTGTGCGGGAACTCATAACTCCAGTCCCCATGGACCTAGAGCGTCCAAATTTGGTAGGAGTACAGGCGGCAGGTGGGAACCTTTGCGGTGAGTGTCAGTACCGGACTCCGCCCTAGGGAGTGGAGTTTGCAGATAAATGTCAAAATGGACCTAAAGCGAACAAACTTGATAAGAATATAGGAGGCAGGATAGGTACACTGATGATAGGTTGCAGGACTAAACTCCGCCCCAAAAGGCGGGCGTGAATAAATACTGTAAGTTCGAACCCAGACCGTTGGAACTTGAAGGCACAAGAGTTGGCTGGGAACATTGATGGTTGCTAACATAATAGACTGAGCCGCGATGAAGTCTCTGGATCCTCTGAATGATCGCCTTTGTGATATTATACGATGTTCTATTTGAACACAGCGAAGATGGCTTAAAAAAATTGCTCCCAATTCGGAGCTGATACTGAGGGTGTAGAGCTTCCAAAGGAAAAGGAGAATCCAAAGAGTTATGCACGCATGGCAACTTTCTCACAGGATGGAGGAACGCCCGGCGTAGCCGGGCGAACCCATAAGAAGGAGGGAAGCCCGGCGTTAGCTGGGCGGCCCGACTGGTGAGACCATAAAGGAAGTACATAGTCAGAAAAACTGAAAGTGGAGAATTTTTTTTTCTGAAAGGATCTGCCACGCGCAAGCAGTAAGGGCATTCACAAAGGGAGGAGGGAGCATGGGGCCGAGTATGGAAAGAGTTAGATTCTTCTCGTTGGGTGGGCTTCAACTCCATCACTTCCGAAAGACAATTTCTAGTAAAGCAGCTACAAATAGCCCGAACTCTTGACTTCCCAGACATGAATTGGGAAGCATATCCCCTACGCTCTAATCACCCAGAAAAAATGCAGCACTCCAACCAAACAGAAATTCACGGAGGCTGTGCGTTGCACAGGCAAACCCGGCCTGTCGAAGAACCCGGCGTCCGGTGGCCGGCGGGCACTTCGTCTCAGCAGGGCCGATCCCCACACTCCCTCCAAAGGAGCCGAAGTGTCCGCCGGCCATCGGACAAAATCTGTACCGTATCAAATCCTGCTCTTATCACTAAAAAATCATTCATACAGAGGGGCAGACAAATGTTAATGGGGCTCTGACGCGGTCGCGTCGCGCCTAAGCCCCTTCGAAGGCTGAAAACAAGGAAAAACAGGATCAAAAACCATTTGCATAAGCCCCTGGTTGTTTGGTTTTTGACCTTGGTTTTCTTTGTTTTCAGCCCTTCCAGACGCGACCTCGTCGACCGCCAGTCTGCCTCCCTCCTTCCCCTAGCACTGCCTCGGCTGCCACGCCGGCACGCCGACGGACTATGAGAGCAGCCTCTCGCTTCTACCCTGCGACTTCATCTGCTGCTCCATCACAGTATTTTGATAAATTTTCGTCATATAGTCCAGAATAGCTTCAAAGAAGATCTGTCGCATGCACATCAGCTCACCTGTATCGGTTTTGGTAGGAAACCCTCGTGATGTAACGTATAAAATGTAAAAATAAATAAGTTAATAAATAAAGCGTCACACCCCGGAATGGCTGTGGTAGGAGATACATATTCTCAACATGGCTTAGAAGGGCATGATGCAAATCCATTCATATTGGAATTGTCAGAAGAATTGTAAGCAGGTTCCAGGCTACTTAGAGCTTCTCTACCAAAATTACTTTCTAAATGTCGGAAGTGATGGAGCTGAAGCTCACCCCACGAGAAAACCTACCTCTTTCTATACTTGATCCTCTCCCCTCCTTTTTGTTGATGCCCTTACTGCTTGCCGTGGCAGATCCATTTAGAAAATCTTCACATTCATAGTTAATTTTCCTGACTCTGCATCCTTGGTGATCTCGGGAGTCGGCGTTGTTTCCCTTCCACCACCATCTCATGTTCATTTCTGTGTTCTCTCCTATCAAAAGACTGCCATCCACTGAACAGCAAAGGATGCGGTGCAGTGAAGGGGAGAATAGGAGAGTCGGGCTTCCTCATATACTCATGCAGAGTTGTTGTGATATTCGCTTGCCAAAGCTGGAAAAAAGAATGTGGACAAGAGGGTGTGGGCGGCGCATTTGCGTTGTACATACCAAAGGAGGTTAAAAGGAATCAGAATCTTCTTAATTGGTTCTTATTCAGCGAACAAGTGAAGCCGTCCCTAACATAGGTAACAGTAGCGTTTTCGTGAGACACTCCCAAGGCGAATGGGGTTTCTCCTACGGAGCGTGGAAATTGTGGGAACGAGTACATGGATACCGGAGAAGTGCAGTCGGAGTTTGATCGGTCCAAACCTATATATTTGTCGTATCGTTGAGCAGCTCAGCTATTTTACCGACAGGCACCGCAGGCACCTGCACCGGAGTGGTTCTCAAGTACCAATGTCAATCAACAAACGAGCTGACTTACACCCTTGCCTCCTTCTTCTTAATCACAACCGACTACTCTGATGGCAGAAGGCCACTTGTGGTCAACTGGTACGAACCCACATCACCTCCTTATCTAAGGAGTGGTGTCCATATCCCGTACTATTTGTTCTAGAAAAATCAGTGAATGAGGGATAGCGGACGCACACCATTTGAAGCGGAAGGCAAGACCGTGAAGTCGCTGAACAACACTAATCTACAGCAGTGGGTCATTGCAGTACAGGGCTTGTCAACGAGAAAAAGTCCTGGTCTCACCAATCCTCGTTTCTCATTCGACTTATGTTCAAATCAGTAATTGTGTGTTTTGTAAGAATAGACTCCATCTATACCTCTTCCCATACGCCTATGTATGATATAATCTCAAAATGTACTCGCCCCGTTGAGGAGATCACCGTCTACGGAGGTAAGCCGCCTGAAGGACCTACGAGCTCCACACAGTCCCCAAGTCTGTTGCCCCCGTAAAATCCTTGCAGGTGAGCCCTACTTGTTTCCAAACGCGTAGGACTGCCAAGCCTAAAAGGATTTGAGAGGAGCACCAGCCTTGTAGCCCGATATGGTGAACCAAGAGGTACGTTAAAAATCAGACACCACTCGCAATCAGCGAAAAATGACTGTTTAGGCGACGAAAATTTCCTATACCTACTCCGCCCGTCGCGTATCTCATGCTGTTCGGTTAATGGTAAGCTCTGATTGGGAGAGGGCAGAGAAATGTATGTGAAGGACATTGGGAAGGGGGCAGTACATGGTGATTGGGGCGACGTGCACCAAAGGATCTTGAACGAGTGACTTTAATGTCTAACCGTACTTGGGGAGATAAACCATATGCAAACTATGAGGGAAATGAACAAAAAGGAGAACCTGGTGGGAAAAGCAATAGAGCAACGGGGTTTGGCTTCAGTAAGTCGAGTACGTACCCCCCTAGAAATTTTTCAGTTTTTTCGCCAGTTTGATGGGCTGAGTGAAGCGTTGCAGGCACGGTGGATACGGGAAATTGTTGACTTCTGTAGTCACCTTATCCTATGAAAAGGCGTCATGGCACTCAAAAGCCGGAACTGCTTCGAGGTGATGCGGGTGACCATAAAAGTATTCGGTTCTAAGGTCGAGAATATAAAATTGTGACTAGGCCTCGCAAGTGTTGGGCTTCATCCTACATTTGATAAGCACAAGATTGGGTTCGAGTCCCGTCCGAGGTCGAAGTTTTGTCCATCCTTGTGAGATTTTCGCATCGCTTACTGTGGCGATATAACAGCAATTAATAAACATCAGGTAAACAAAGTAGTGCAACTAGGTAGTAAACAAATAGTACATGTCTAGTTTTTTCGAGGGTGAGTGACCCACTGCCCCATGGAGACTGACGCTGTTATTTGCAAGATGAAAGGCAGTAAACTGTAAACTGTTTGGATGACACGGTTATCGTTCAGTTTTCTGACAGATCCAATAAGCTGTCACAACGCAGGTTCAATGTTAAAAATAAATAAGTAAATAAACAAAGCGCCATACTCCAGGATGGCTGTTGTAGAAAGTACATATTCTCTACATGACTTAGAAGGCATGGAGCATAATGATGATCAAACACATCCATGTTTAAAATGTCAGTGGGATTGTCAGCAGCTTTCGAGCTACTTAGAGCTGCTTCACCAAAATATGATAGTCTGTCGGAAGTGATGGAGTAGTACCTACCCTACGAGAAGAACCTACCTCTTCCCACACTGGCTCTCATGCTCCCTCCTCCCTTTTTTAGACGTCTTTACTAATTGCGCGTGGCAGACCCATTCAGAAAAAGTTTAACACTTATTTCAATTTTCCTGACTCCCCAGGTAAGGTAACCATAGAGGAAAAGATGGTGTAGTGCCAAATGGCGCACTATCCATTTGTGGTCCGTGTTCGAGCCCTGGATCGATACTCTTCGATCTTTCGTAACACGATCTCCGAACCATGCATGGGATAGCATGCGTCATTTCTCACTACATGCCCTCGACCCTTCGAGATCTTTATACTTTCCTTATAATATCTAATTAATAACTTATATTCAAAAGGTACTGTAGAGAAAGTAGTATATGACTAATGGTAAGTGAGATTTCATGATTTGTGCTGAGTGACACATCGTATGGACGAGCCTGTTTGTTTGCCTGGTGCGATCTGTTTAACCCGCTTATGCGCAACGTGGATACCCATTAAAATTGAACTTTTTCCACATCGCGAGGCTCATTTTTCCTCTGTCCGTTACTGTGCAAGTTTTGTTATCGAGTTCTACAAGTCAGCAAAGGCCCTTCGCTCTGAAGCTGCGCCGTGCAGTCCTGTGCAGGCAGAGATTCTGGATGAAACCTCTATTCTGATCCTGCTTGTTTTAATATTTTCCAACATCTCTAACGGTGTTCAATGCCTTTGAGTATGCCTTCAGGAGAATACCCGTTTGACAGAAATCAAACCCTTGCTTAATACCTTCAAAGTGGTTTCAAAACGCTCCCCATAAACCTGTCAAAAGGACGTACGATCCTCGTGACCGGGTTCCACTTATGACGGGGAATAGTGGCTTGGGCTTCAACTAACTCCTATCTCCCCTTCCCCTACGTCTCATGTCGTGAGAATTCGTCAAAATGCGGAGCCCATAAAAATTTCTGGAATCCCATCTAGCCAGTGAGGAGGGGTTTGCTTACCATGAACTTTGAATTGAGATTCAGCTACGCCTCGGGAGATGTTTGGAATGATATTTACGAATACGGTACTTGAAGCTGCACTGCTGTTTATTACAAAATTTTTTACAGTAGGCCACTATATATTGAAGTTACGTTCAGATTTTGGGACATGGATGAATCACGAGATTTAAACTTCAATGCCACAGTGAAACTTCCACTAAAGGCCACGAATCCCAAAATATTGGGGCCATTTGAGGTGAGTTTAACAGCTGCTGAATGAACGAGTTCGAAGTTGCAGGTAATGGTTTCCCTTTAGCAGTAATTATGCGAGGATCCAGTTCATGGCAAGTTCCGAATGGGCCATACGTACACTTGTTGGCCCATACTGACATAAAGCCGTTTGGGAGAAATCAAACCCTCACTGTATATTCGCTAGCTCCTGAAGGTTACTCTCCTGGAGCCTCCCCGAATTCATCGTTCCTCTATGGGTGCTGTCAATTCCTTTGTGGTTGCTGCCCCGCATTTGACTTCTTTTAAATCGTTTTGAATGTGTATGTGGCCTAAACCATGACCTGAGGTGAACGGCTGATCCCAAATCAGTGCTTTTATCCTCTCAGACGGGTCCGATACCATCCAACGGGTTCCGGAAGAATGGAAAGTTAGGCTGGTTTGGATGGTATCAAGCTGGAAGCTGATCCGCGGACCACGCGTGGCAGCGCCCAGCATGGCACATCACCTCCGCAAGTCACTGTAGGGCTAAAAATAGCAATAGTGATCGGAATGCAGTTTAAAGGCACTGTTCACGAAAAAAATGGTTTCGGAGATCTGCACATGGTTTGAATTCGACGCCCCCTCT
Organism: Haemonchus contortus; assembly: GCA_000469685.2. Taxonomy (NCBI): domain Eukaryota; kingdom Metazoa; phylum Nematoda; class Chromadorea; order Rhabditida; family Trichostrongylidae; genus Haemonchus; species Haemonchus contortus. Next base: position 7,697,314 of record LS997566.1, on the reverse strand, counting down.
GATGCCATTTTTGCAGGAATGAGGTCGGAAAACGGTCTGGATAGGGCACAATAAGGGCAGGAACAGTGGGGGACGGGAGGCCTCCGCCCCTTGCTAGGCTGACTACGAGTTCTAATTGTCCTTCACCACATTCGCATTGGAGCGATGTGTCTGCTTGGGTGTGTTGTCTGCTATTGCAGACATTGCGTCGCCTTTGTGCACTCGCCCGAACACTCCCTTAACCGCCGTTCCTCCAATGTGAAACTCGTCCAACCCCCCTTTCCAGCTTTTTTTGACCCTTTCAACCTCTTTTTGTTCATCGCTTTTTGCGCTTTTTTCGTTGTTATCGCTTTATTCTAGAGTAGTTCTATGAATTTCTGTCAAAAAAGGGTACCCTAAATTTATCGTGAACGGTGCCTTTAATCAAGCTATCAAATCTGCCATTAGTTTTCCATACCAGTAATGGGCACGAAAAAATGCCCATTACTGGTATGGCAGTAACAGCGACGGAAAAATCTTAGCGAAACAGAAGAATTTGCTAAGAACTTCTTTCTTCTTAATTTCTCTGAGAGTTTACCAAATCAGCCCTCTCAAAAAAATCTCGTCGAGTGTTATCATCAGAATTCTGTTCCTTACGAAAAAATCCCTGAACGAAGCTCAAACCACTGGAAAAGCCAGCTTATGAGAGCCGGATCCTTTTTCATGAAGTGCTAAGTTTAATTAGGAACCTCTATGCATAAAAACACCCCTTTCCCCCACTTCAGTTCACCTGGAACGTCTTGCAGCCAACGCCTCTCTTGCTCCACCTGGGCGGTCTTGTCGATGCCCGCTGTGACCAGCCGATTTGGGCAAATTCCGTCCCACGCAGCGTCCTCCGACCTTTGTACAAGTCACTGTACCGTATGCTACACTGCTGGGGTGGTCCGTGAAAATCATTGTGAAAGATGAAGAAGGCAGGCGCACACCCGCCGCTCTCTTTTTCCCCTGGAGCGATCTCTCACTATCTGTCTCCTCTCACTCAGTGATGTACGAACAGTGACAGATACGGTGCTGATCTTGACTAGACACAATTGAAGTCCACCTTCCATACTGGACTCGGCCGGTGAGCCGAGGCCACGCCCACTCTTGAGCCCTGAAAAGGGGGAGCGAGAGCGACTAAAAAAAGGCCACCTTGCATTTCTTGCCTAAGCCTAGCCTTGAAGGTGAGTGCACGCCCTTGACTTTTGTACAGGGCGAGACCACCTTCGATAAAAACGTCAAAAACTCCCAATTGGGGTGGTCGGCCCGCTTTTGTGGCTGTGATAGCGTTTTGCCGCGGTATAATAGGGTGCTGAGGCGGCGTTGAGAGAGGTCTACCTTGTCGTCGCAGCTCCAACTCCTCTTTCCTGCTTCTGACATGGGTGAGACTTTGAGATAGTGGACCCGCACGAGGACGGCAGGAAAAGTACAACATGATTGCAAAGATCCCAACACTCCTTAATTTTCTAACAGTCTCAAGTGATCTCTTCCAAAATGACAGAATTTTCAGACTGTTCTGCGATGCAGTGCTCTGGATCTCAGTCATTGCAGCGGTCGAAAAGACGGTTGGACGCAAAGTATTATCCGAATCATTCTGTGTGCCGCAATATGTCTTGCTATGTTACTCGTATGCGTAATTCAAGCTATGGAAGATTCAAAGGTCAGTAAAGAGGCCTTCATACCAAAAATCCTTTTTAAAAAATTATTCACTTAAAATAATCCCAGGTTTCAGCCAATGTCGTTAGAATGGGCTGTCGGATGTGTTCTGTGCTTTATGGCTATGCATGGCTTGGGTTCAGCACTCTGCATAGTGTCATGGACCAGATCCGGTTTTCTTGGAAGACTCGAGGAATCTCTAGCAGGAGTACGGGCTCAACGGGTGAGCCTCACAGGACCTACTTCTTGCTCTTAGAGAACATGATAATATTTTAGCGCCTATTCAGGGCTCATCAGACGGCAACGGGAAGATGTCGGGTGTCTATGGCCGGATGGTCGTAGGTTCTGCGGTTCTTATTGCTACGTGGTTTTTATCAGCCATGAAAGGCATACTTTATGAAGAAGCTCATTATAACGGATCAGTGCCATTCACAATTGGGTTGGTAAGATGGCTAATTTCAAATCACCAGAGCTGTTTACAATAAACAAACAAAACAATCACAACGAATATGTATGCCAGCAGAAAGAAAACAAAAACAAAATTATTGGACGTTCAGAATACCTCACTACAACGCCATTGAATTTCTTCGTAGTAATGCCCTACTCAGAAAGAAACGAACTCCGCCTATAACATGACGAGTTATCAGCGAAACGCTTGACCTTAGGATGGATTTAAACCAGTACTCTTGCTTCACGTCTATGGCCTCAGTAGCGCAAAGGTAAAGAGCATAGGGCTAGGAAAGTACAAACTTGGGTTTGAGTCTAAGCTAAGACCGAGCTTTTTGCCCATATCTCACGATCCTGTGAGGCTCTGCATCAAAAATCACTCCAAAGCTGCACTTATTTCTTCCGAGTTCATAGTAGCCGATAAAATGGGTAGGACGGTGGATCGGATGCGTTCAATAGCAGTTTTACAGATATTCAGTCAACCTGTCAACAATGTATGGCGCAGCTCCAGTTATTTATCTGGCTTTTGGTATCTACAGTTCATTGGCGTTGATCATATACACATTGATATTGACAAACATCAATCGTGAATGGACTTCCTTCAATGACGACCTGGCCGAGTCAGCTCGGCTTCAGCAACTTAGGGTATGTCGACAAGTCAAAGTTATTCGAGTATCCAGCATGCGAGTATCTGAGCTATTCCATTCTTTCGATTCGCGATCAAAATCTTAGGCCACGAGATGCTGGTATACGTTCACTCAGAAAGGATGAAAAGACTTTTTAAACTCTTTCGGAAAGGGAAGGGGAAAGAAGGGGTTGGAAGAGGAGACGGCGTTTGCAAAGAGGTGGAGAGCCGTCTTCATGAATCTTTAAAATTGAGTGTTAGCCTCATACAATGACCTGTATAAATCCCCTCTTCCTTGAGCTATACCACTCCGAATGTTGGGTAGGCATAAGGGGTGAAGGCCGTATTCCGAGAAGGATAGGAGATTGCATTCAGAGGATTGTCTGGGTTAATTCCTTTAGGTTTATGTTTGACGCTCCCTAGTACATACATTGAAAACTCCTTTATTCTTTACAATTCTGAGCCAATGCCGGCGTTTCCTTTTCCAGATACCTGCAATCCTCGAGAACTACATGTCGCGACAGTCAGAACTCATACGTTTGGTAAAGTTCGTCAATCTACATATGAGTAAGTCAACTGATTTCTATTCGTAAACATTCCACCTTCCATTCTACTAGTAAACACAAAAACCGTTTTCAATTGTCAACAATGCAAACAAAGTATGTTGGAAAAAATATCAAACTTTATTTCAGCAACGTTTGTCTCAATATCTGCAGCATTGGCCGCTCTTACTTCTGCTGTAGGTCTTTACTGGATGACTGGGTTAGTTATTTCGCCTCACTCGAAAATCTGTTGTGATTATAACAACCGTATATGGAATACCGTATCGTATCGTTTCTCTTCAGAGGAATCAGCCTTCTACTCCTACTCGTTTATAATTTTCAAGTTTCGCCTGCCCGTTAGGACGCCCTGTTCCCTGCCTAGCTCGTGTGCCTTGCATTATAGGATTCCAGTACACTTGTTTGTTTGGCGGATCCACCGAACGGACAAATAAATAAACAAATAAATAATGCGTCCGATCCTACTTTGTCATCCTTCTCTCTGATTTCGCGGCAGAGTAGGCAGTGACACTATGGATATCTATGCAGTAATTAAACTAGTAGATCTTCGGCCCAGAAGAGAAACCTTTATAAAGTTTATCCACCTGGAGAAGGCTCCAGAGTGACTTGCTTCAAACAGTTTAAGAGTAAAAACAATTGCTCATCCATACCTTCTATAGGCCCAAGGGGGAGTTGAAGTATACTGTAAAGGGCTGAAAGTGATGAAGCGTCTGTTTCCAGAGTAGGCGATGAAGTGTCTATACTGATGAGAGTGATCAGCTGTCTATGGATGAACACCGGCATGGTCCTGATCTTGATCACCCTACAACAGCCAGCTCAAACCCAATTACAGGTTTGAAAACTGCTTAACTGTTCCGGTGGTTGAATTCGACTGATAACGTCGATCAAAAGCCATCTGTTGGGAATCAACAACTTAGGTTTCAGATCGACAGGACTGTTCAATTACTGCTTGCAGACGATTTCTGTCACAACTCAGCCAATTCTCAGGTAGGCTATATTAGTCAACACTTAACATGACCCAATATTTACGATACCAATAGCCCTATCAGACCATTTTGAGGTCTCAGCTTGTGCCTAGGTAGAGCTACTTCTCCATGAAGGAAGTTCCTTAACTATAGGCTACGGTATAATCTTTAAGGACCGCATGGATCAATATACATACACCATATCCAAGCAAGCAAACGAATTTACCCGCCCCCTCCCCTCTTTGCGAACTGGTCATCCGTATTCTTTCAAGTTTGCCCAGTCCATCCAAATTTTCTTAGGAAGACCACTTGCTAGCGACGATGTCGTAGTTAGCCATTACTAGCAGTAGAATCGAACTGAACCTCATACGCAGTCAAATGCTTCAACCATGCTGTACAGTAGTCAAATGCATGGCTTACCCGAAGTTTCATGAAGGGATCACTTTACTATTGCCTTGCTCACATAAGGGACTTTGTAGATCTGGAAAATAACTCAAAGTATGGTTGATCGAGCACGGTACAGTTCAACAATGATGTATTTCTTACAAGCATTTGCCATTGATCAGCATTTCGGACATAAGGTACCCCTTTTTATTCGATTTAATGATTACGTCAACTTAAGAATAAGAGTTCCTTTTCAGGTCCTTGTCATAGTGCCAAATCTGGGATCCCTATTGGTATTGATCAAGAAGATGGGCCTTGTTTAAAATGTTCCAAAATTTTGGTAAAAGAGACTTTTTTACAAAACTTTTTTGATCCCAGAAATGGTTCAGGACTACCGCGGCGCCTAATTCTTCTACACCTTTACTGTTGTATTTAGAAAAATAATAAAGTCTTCGATGTTTTTTGCCGTTGATCAATGCCGTCTGAGGGATGCGCCTCGTACTCGACTTCCATTCAGATCGCAGTGGCGGATTGAATGCGTATGTGGTCCATACAATGACTTACGGTGGCCAGCCAATGTACAAGTCAGAGCTTTTATTTTCCCAGACGAGTCTGGTACCGACTAACCGACCTTGGAGGGATGGAAACCTCCTTCAAAATCCAGGGCAAATCCGAACGTCCCGCAATCTAAACTTCCAGATTCTGTGTGCATCAACCGCAGACTTTGCCCGACCGGTTGCGGCCTCGCTTCATAAACAGAACAGCCACCTGTATGGTCGACAACACTATTCATCATAACAATAACTGGCAATAACACCCCGGAAGGATCGCTAGGAATACTGCAAAGTACACATCTATATATGGGAAATGCTTCGAAAATTACGATGAAAGCATCCCCTTGTTGTATCGTTCCTGACAGGGTATTTAGCTGTCCCTGAAATCCAATGTTTATGGCGATATATTCGCCAAAAAAGTGAAATTACGAAAAAAGATTAAAGTTTATAGTCATTCCGGCACCTCTTTGCTCATAGTACACCATATGCTTAGCAAATGTACTTGCAAATGCACCGATATAGCTTTACACTTGAACCCACACTATGAACTGGGCGTAGGTCCTTGCACCCGAATGACGTGCAGTGCTCATCACGCATCGGGGAGTGCATTCCTGAGGTGTGATCTGAACTTTTGAAACTCAAGTGGTTGATCACGTTAACTGCCGTGGAATCACTTCCACGTGTATGCCTGTGACCGTGGGAACTCCGGCACAAATTTTGCCGTCCCTCCTAACTAGTTACCCTGCCCGTGCTACCCTCAACCGACTGTACTGGTTAGTTGTCTTGTCGCGCAATATGCTATTGACTACAACAAATGCTTCTTTTCTCATCTAAGCAGTAAGAAATAAACCGAATAATGATGAAAAAACGGCTGACTCAACTTCAGCCTCACTGTTCTGACCGCCTCACATTGCAGTCACAGAATAAGTTACTCTCGTTGAAACATTTAGCACTTCCCCTCATCCGCCAAATCGCTATGTCTGGACGTGTGTCTGTCTGTCAGGACGCAAGTAGGCATTCATACCAGAGTTCCCACGGTCGCACACGTGCACGCGGCAAAACGTTGACTGCGGTCCTTCAACCTGCATCCACCGCAACCCTCATTTGGAGCATTGACCCTGAATCTAAACTTCCTCAAATTTCCTGAACACCCTGTTTCCTCAGTCAAGAGCTTGCAAAGGTGATTGAAATACTTCGTCGAAGTACATCATCCATTAATTGAACAGGACCGCAGGGACAGGGACAGATTTGAGTAATTTCTGGCCCAGTTGCATAAAGCAACAATTGCAGCTTTACTTTGCCTGTAAACTTACTTACTGAAATTGGTGAGTTCCCCTTGGCGAAGCGCATTCTGCCTAGTGCCAAACTGCCCCACGTCGACGTGGCCACTAGTATTGCTAGCTATGGCACAAGTATGCAAGTCCTTGGGTAAGAAAAGAGCAGTGGGCGAAAGTCTGCGGAGGACACCCCACAGCGCGACCACCTGTGATGTTGAGCGGCTACCGAAACTGTTGTGTGCTGAATCAAGCGTTAAACGGATATCGTTTCGTTTTGTTTGACCAAATACGCAAAAAATCAAATTTCGGCCCCATACCCTAATCCTTTTCCACTGAAAACTTGTGTTCCTGCAAATATAGTCCGAAGCAATATGCTAAGAAATACCAAAAATGGATCAAAAACCTGAAACCCATCGATTATTTTTCCTTTTCACGAATATCAGGTCTCTTGTGAAGAACAGGGAAACATTGCTTTTTGCGATTCAAAAATTTCATTATGATATTATTGCCATTGCGGAGACGTGGCTCAGTTCTAAGGATACCATATCTATGATTTTGGGTGATTTATCGTCTCAATATGAAATGCTCCGCTGTGATCGCACAAGGAGAAGAGGTGGAGGAGTTGCTTTCATCATACATAAATCTCTCTGTCCTGTAGTAGTTTTTTGTGAATCTGTTCCGCAAGCCTATGAAATCCTTTGCTGTGATTTTCTAGCGTGCAATAAACTAGCGCGACTTGTACTTGTTTACAAAGCGCCATCCTGTGGTTCATCTCATGTACACCAACTCCTTAATGCTATTAGTGATATGACCTCATGCAATCAAGCATGCATCATATGCGGTGATTTCAATATGCCTGACATAAAGTGGACCTCGAGCGCCCATCCCACTGCAAGCTCCTCTTTGTCTAGAGCATTCTTAGATCTATGCAGATCTCATGGGTTTTCACAATTTGTTACTAGTCATACGCACGGTTCCACTATACTGGATCTAGTTCTATCGGGTGATAACAAGTTGGTTGAAAGTATTGGTGTGGGCCCTCCTATTGGCACCAGTGATCATTCTGCAATTTCTTTTCGCCTCAATCTCGCATCATGTGTGGACTACTTAGTAACTAAGAGGATGTATAAAAACACGAACTATGATGCCGTATGTGCATATCTATCTAATATTGATTTTGTTGGTTCTTTCAATTCCGCGTCAACCGTTAATGATAAGTATGAGCTTTTTCTCTTCATTTTGCACCATGTCATTGATTTGTTTGTCCCCGTAGCCAGAGTGCCCCTGCAAAAAACCCGCCTCCCTCCACACCTTCGTTCTCTTCATGATAGAAAATATAGAGCTTGGCAGCGCGCCACTTCTAGCGGGTCTTCTGAAGACTGGGCCTCTTACCATCGGATTGATGGTGTTTTCGGAAAGAGACTGCGCAAGTATAATGACTTCGTGGAAAAAAAGGTTATTAGTTCTGCTGATAAAGGATCGTTCTTTCGACTGGTGAACTCGAGACTTCGAAGCAAGCCTGAAATTCCGGTTCTGAGATCTACTGAAGGAGTTACTGCTAGAACGGATGAGCAGAAATCCGAACTCCTGGCGGACAGTTTTGTTAAAGTCTTTGCTGTGCCGGATTGCAACGCAGCACAGCCTAGTTGCCCTTCCTTTCCTATCATGGGCGACTCCGCTTGGTTTCGTGCAGACGAGATATACCAGCTCATCGCAGCGTGGCCGTCTTCGACTTCTGATACTCCGGATCATGTGCCACTGACTTTTGTCAAAAAGATTGCGCACGTCATAGCCACCCCACTTGAGCATTTGTTCAACCTGAGCTTTATGCGTGCAGAGGTTCCGAGCAAATGGAGACTCGCATTCGTCACACCATTACTGAAAAAACAGCCATCAACTTGTCCTGATAATTATCGTCCGATTAGCATTACATCCTTATTCGCCAGGCTTTTTGAGAAGATTTTGAAGAAAAGGATTGAGCCTCACCTTGAGGAACATGCTATCATTTCAGCGAGCCAACATGGTTTTCAGAAGGGTAAATCAACGGTAACTGCAATGTTAGAGACTCTTAATAATTGGACCAAGGATTTGGATAAGGGATATCCCACTGATGTAATCTATCTGGACTTTTGTAAGGCTTTTGACAAGGTGCAGCACAGTAAACTTCTTGCTAAGCTGCACACTGTTGGTATACATCCCCGGATTATTTCTTGGATTGCAGCGTTTCTGACCGATCGGCAGCTTACAGTGCGCATTGGCTCAGTGTTCTCCACTCTGCGGAATGTCACTAGTGGTGTTCCACAGGGCGGAGTTCTTTCTCCTCTTCTATTCAACATCTACACTTACGACTTACCCAACATTATTATTCCCACAGGTGTCAGTTGCTGCGCGTTTGCAGATGATCTCAAAATTTACAGTAGGATCCGTTCTCGCAGTGATAGTGAAGCCATTCAGTCAGCCATTGATTCTGTTTTCAACTGGGCATGTGAGTGGGATCTCCCACTCTCTAAAGTTAAAACCAAACTATTGCGTGTTGGTTCTAGTAACCCTGGATTCTCATACAGTATTGGTGGGTCTCCTATTGCACCTGTTCCAATGGTCAAGGATCTCGGATTCTTGGTTACTAGTGACCTTTCTTTTGATCAGCACTGTGAGTTCGTGGCTAATCGTGGTTTTAATGTAACTTATAGGCTATTCAAAGCTCTGTCCACCACAAATTCGTCTATCCTTCTTCATGCTTTCAAAACTTATGTCAGACCCTTACTAGAGTATGGTACTGTGATATTCAGTCCACACAAACGCAAATATATTGACATGCTTGAGAAGGTTCAGAACAGCTTCACCAGAAAGCTTATGATCAGGGCAGTTGGGTTTCGTTATGGAAGCATTCCCTCTAGCAGTGAGAGAAACTTTAACCTTGGACTTAACACCCTTCAATGGAGGAGGAAAAAACTTGACTTGCTACTGTTTTACAAAATCCTTCATGGTCGCACTGGCCTCCATGCCGGAGAGTTTTGTACTGTCAGACAAACCAATACTAGATTCGGCAGTCAGAAATTTCTCAGGTCTCCAGCCAAACGCAATTGTCGCTTCCACTTCTTCTCCAAGCGTGCAAGCTTGCTTTTCTCAATAATAAGCAAAAAAGCTGCTATCCCTGGCAGTATTCACTCGTTCCGCAGGGTGATTGATAAATGCCTCGATCCCTGATGGCCCCTCTCTTTGAATTCTCTGCCTCTACAGTGATTGCTGTTCATCTTCCTTGAATGTGCTCACATGGTTGTCGGTACATTACACTTTTCATAATTGTCATCCCAGTTCACTTCACCTTCGATTATAATTTTAGTTCTGTTTTATGTTTGTTTTTTCTGGCCTTGTTGCCGCTTATGCAGGTTGTTTTTATTGTTTGTTACTTCGTGGCTACCTCAGAGACCTTGCATGAGTCATCTCATGTAATAAATAATAATAAACCCATTGACGTTTCCGATCCATACAGGTAACATACAGTTTTAGAGCGGAACAATACTGGTACCATTCAGCCATAAAACGTATAACCGAGTAGTTAAAGTGGTCTAAGCAAATGAACAATGGAATACCGCGTACATGTCGAACGAAAATATGCATGTTTGTCCAATGGGAGTAGAAATAAGTGGCGATAAATGTATTTATATGCCAAGATACAACAAAAACAACTATGAATTCTTAGTAACTATGAAACGTACAGGTTGAGGGGTTAATAGTGACCGTCATAGTGAAAGTTCAACTACAAAAAGAAAAAAATTGCACAAAAATAGTTTACTATGCAAATAATATTAAGAAGCTAACACAGAAGCTAAGGCTCATAGAACACGCGGATAGATTTTATTAGCTGGCATAAAAATTGAATAGGATAATGGAAGAAATCAGCACTCATAGATGAAAGGTTGTCATTCGAACAAAACATAAACAAAAGTTCATGGCAAGGACCGGTTTCATGAACGTGCCGAACCCTTGTTTCGACTATGGCGGAGGAACTCGCACTCAGCTATTGATGAGCTCCACCGTGAATATTGTGACAAACGAGTTATCGTTATCTTAGGGAACTTCATTTACAGTATCACACATGACTAAATGAACTGATTCACTCTCCATCAATGTAAGAAAGCGGTGTTTGCGAGAAGTTAACGAATAGGGGAGGACGGTAAATTAAATAGGGGAAAAGCTGTTATCAAAGAAAGGTATCATCCCCAAACCCCACCAACCATGACGAACGTACCTGTTACCAAGTTGCCTATGATTATGTTAGAAGGAATCTATAAGACACGTTTTAATTAAGCGCTGTAGAACAGAGAGATGAACGCTTTCAATATGCCAGAACGAATAAGTTACCAATAAAAATGTGAGTGAAAATTATTACAGTGAGACAGAATGCTCTTTATAGAAATTGTTCTACAAAAGGTGAAGATGAGCCATGAAGTTTCGAACGCCTAAAATTAAAAATACTGAAAGGAACACAACGAACAACAAGGAAACGGGAGAGGTATAAGACCGAAAATAAACGACCAGCTCCGACTGACCCTCTATCTACCCTCGAAATACACCACCCAATCATTTTCAAATACGTTTGTCAAAGCCAGGTCAGAGAGTTTTACTTTTTCCAAACTTTAGAAACACCTTTACTTTGTGGAAAATCGCTCAAAACGCCATCAACTCCCATCTCCCAGATGAACTGGCTCTCAGAACTGAACAGGCTTTTCCAAAAAGGATATATCATAGTCACACAATAAGGAGAATGAGAACACTAGTTGGATTTAAGAAGCGAGATTACGTTACCTGTCTACCAGTTCTGCCGAGGAGAAACATTTACACCAGCTAAACTGGCGACAGTACTTCCACCACCTATTCCTCCTATGCCATCGGAAAGACGAGACATCACTTCAGACATTTCGTCAGCTTCCTCATTTGCTTGCTTCATATCGGCGAGAACTCTAAAAACTGAAGAATCACTAAAAAGAAGTATTATGAGACGTCACTAGTAATTTTGAACCTAGCTTGTGCCATACCGAGGAAAAAATTTAGATTATTTCCCAAGTGAAAAAATATTGAAAAATCGGATAAGTGTCCCCCCCCCCCTCACTCCCTTACAAAAAAACGGCGTACCGTGCGAATCGCGTCCATTCTTCGCTCCTCAGCACATACATGCTTTCATGCACATCAAATAGCTGCAAGTTACCCTGATCGTCTCCTACGCACAAATGTTGTCCTGAAGCAAATTCATGGATAATCATTTCCAGCAAGCAAAAAATATGTGGCCAACCATTCTCAGCCCATGCGATTTTCTTCAAGAATCCCTCTTGCGCGATATTCATTCGTGCTACTGGACCTTCTATGTCCTCATTGAGGTTCCAAAGGAATAGCTGAACAAAAGAAAAGAATAGGAGTTGACACTAGCACTCCATTAGGAAAATTCACAGTTGAAAAAACAAGCAAAGACACACATTGCCTTCAGCATCGATTGAAGTAAACACGGCAGGATGCACTGGTGACCAGGCGACATCGAAAACATAGTCGTTGTGTGATTCGAAAGAGAACCGCAATTTTGGATCCTGTAAGGTTTTGTGTAGTGGGACATATGCCGCATAAATATATTAAGCCAAAAAAAGAGAGAATGATGCTCATAGCGCGGAACGTACCTTTGTACTCCATAATTTCACCGTCCAGTCAGAGCTCGATGTAAGGAAAAGGTGTGAAAGATCTACTGGACCCGTAGCTCGATGGAAGGCTATACCACACACAGGAGCACCATGACCTAAAACGAGTTAACCGGCTTTGAAATAAAAGGAAAGCTATGTTCTACTGGAATTCGAAGAGTTCTGCACCAATGTCAAGGGGCCATTAATTCTCAAAAATTTCTTTCTTTTCATTAAATTCATTTAAGTCAAATTGTTCCAAACCAGCGCTTTTCATCTGAAGTCGTTATGACGATAGATCACTCCCCTCTTCAAATTCATTCAAAATCTGAAATCACCCAAACATGCAATGGAACATTGCCAAGTCCTGACGAACCCGAGAGTAGCCCTCATTGATAGGCTATTCTGACTACTCGGGCCTACTTCAATTACTGTTAAGTAATAATCATGAAGTTTTTTTTTTATAAAATAGCGAATACCATCAAAGAATGTGTGTTCTTGTGTATTTGGTCCTGTCCCGTGACGACTAAGGGCATACGCGTGACCATCCTCGCTTCCCACTACGAAATTATTCATATCCGCCACCGGGAATGACATGCAGAGGCATGGAATCTGAAATCACTAATTTCAATGAAGTTTCATCCAAATAATATGAAACGGTGCATATTTCCATGTCCCGCTCCTATATACCTATTCACTCGCTAGACTAACATTTATAGCATTCATCCAGTCTGACACTTTTACAGAAACGCCGTTTTGAAAACCTGCATCCCGGCTCTCCAACGCAGCTTTGAATGAAATGGTTCAAAATGAGTTGAAAGAGCTCCAAAAGAAGGAAGTCTGTTAGTCCATAGAAGAGTTTAGGTAATCAAAAGCTTACGCCTATTGCCGTGTCAATAAAGTAAACAAAGCTTCAAATTACCAATAATGTCCTACCTTTGAGAACTTTTTCTACACGTCTCTGTTACACAACTGAATTGATTGTCAACAAATGACCCAAGTGAAGGACGCAGTGATTTTTGAAAAAGATGATAGTATTGATGCGAAATACTTCTTTCGCTAAATTCTTGGTAAATAAGCAACTTAGGGCCGAACTTCATCATCCGCTGTCTCTCTAATCGGTCCCTTACAGCGTGCTATGGAAAGAATGCAACAAAATGGAACAGCACAGTGCAAACGGTCGCAGACTGGAACCTGACTTCCACAATCTCATCGAAGATCAAAAAATTAAAAATGACCTTTCCACGACGTGAATGCCCATCACTGTCAAAGACTAGAATAAAAAAAATAATAAAAGATTTAGAGGTTAGGGTTGCCAATTTTCCAGTCAACATGCCATAAAAGTGGAACAAACAGGAGCGGAAAGGTTACCGCCTCAATCACACACAAATTAAATGCAAGATGAGAAAATTCAACTCTCAAGTAAAAACATGCCATTGAATTGGAGTAAAAATATCGCAACTACAAAGAAAAAAGTAAACTAAATTGTGAGCGATTGTGACAACGCAAAGGAGGACTGGCATAGGGGGCCACCCGTGACGAAGAAATATCATAAAAGTTATTAAAAGGTCTTGAGTAATCTAATGTATCCTCAACTCAATGTGTTTGAATCAAAATGGAATAAACTACCTGAATTGCAATGGGAACCAAATTTAAAGAAATTCCGGAACCTATCCGAACTTAAAAACTCCATAGGTAAGTGTTGAAAAGTTTTGTAACTGCTCACCTGCTTTCCTTGTCTTGATAGCAACTCTTTACCATCAACTGGCTGGGTCAGGTTATCTACGTTCCAGCTGCACATCTTCCCGTCCGTACTTATGGACACCTTTAAGACAATAAAATTATATTCAAGTGAGTTTTCAGAGAAAAAAAAAAAAGAAATCACTACCAAATTATGTGCGTTGTGGGTGCCAATGACCTCCAAGGCGTACACCGGATGTGTATGTGCAGAGGTCGAAAGAGGACTCTAAAGCACAACAAATCCCTTCATTCATAAAAAAAAATCATATCAAAGTATACTTGGAGATGACGCAACAAGGTTTTCACCTTATGGATGGGAGTTTTCTTATTAGCAACTCGATTATCCCACATGCAGATCTGGCCAGAGTAACAACCGGCCATGATGAGATGTGCATGAAAGCGTGCCAACGCAACGGAGGCTAATCGCGATTGGCAATGGAAAACGTATCTACAAAGAATTTCAGTAAATTTCACTGGGTTTAAAAACAAGCACAGGGAATAAGAGGATGAAAAACGGAAACACCCACTCTGGAGAATCTTTCTTGAACTTTGTATTCCATATCAGCACAACGCCAGGAGGTTCAGAAGGAATGTCCTTGTTCTAAAACTTTAGGCAATAGGCAATGGGACAATTATTTTCAATTCACCCGGGATATGTTGGAACCTTACGTATTGATCTACTAAGAAACCAGCAAGGAAAATCAAAATGAAATAAGATTTAAAAAATGTATAAACACTCACGAAGTCGTACGACACGGCGACCAATTCGGGATGTTGCTCTGAGAAAGCGATCCCCGTGACAGCTCTGGAATCAATATGTTATTATAATGTTTCCGGAAACAATCCCTCGAACAAGAACTGCAATCGCAGCTTGAGATAAGTGATTGATTACTGGCGTTAATGCTTAACAACGAGAAAAAAGCGTGCTCTGAAGTGTTCAGGCGATCATCCGTCATGAACATGATGGCCTCTTCCCGTTAAATAGTGACCAGAGAGCAGATCTACCAAACTTGACTTAAATCTACGCGATAATCACAAGACGAAAGACCCATTGCAAGATGGCAATCATTCATAGCAGCTCTTTAATGAATAACCATAAAAACAACCATATGAAGGCCCAACGAGACAGTTTGATGTAAACAACTGTCTCGTTTGGCCAGAATGTCAGTCTCGCCCTCTTATCTCCCCGAAACCCCTTTATATTGACGATTTTGACAGGCTAGTGACAAAACTGGTCACTCACACTGAACAAAGCCAGGCATTCTTGTGGCTTCTACAGATTTATATGACATCTACTCAATCAAATGCGAGAGACAAGAAATTAAGGGTAAAAACAAACGCAGTTAAAGTCGAAAAGAAAGCAGAGCGATGGGGGTGATGTACATCTCCCAGGAGCCCCAGTACTAATGGTACTACCGCCACAGGGAAAACTTTTTGCAACATCACTTCTGAGAATCAGATGCACACCTAGGGAAGAGTTACCAAGAATATCACGTGCATGAAATGTTTTCCACAATCGATAAAAGTCCGAACATATTCAATGCAACCGGAGCCCTCACCTGTTTTGAGACCATTTTGGGTCAGAAAATACTCTTGAGAGTACAAGTCGGTCACTCGACGCAATTACTTCGCCATGACCATCTCGCGCATAATCAATGAAAATATCAACCTAAAAATAGGAAACATCAAAAACGCCAATCCGTCTTGAGAAGGCGTCGTCACTCACATTTTCTGCTTCAGCAAGGGCACGCTCTATAACTTTGGCCGCGTAGTTGAAGAAAGTCTAAAAATGCTTACAATCGATTTTAAGGACAGTATCGGGAAATGGGAATGAGTTCATCGCCACAGCGGCAGGTTCTTCTCCTAATTCTTGAAATATGTTGGAGATTACATCAATGATTCATTTCGCGAATGCGAATGCCAGTGACACAGAGAAAATCCTATTCGAAATAAGGAAAAAGCAAAGCTACCAGAAGAAAACCAGCAGGGGCGACAAGGCAGAATTACCTGAAATCCTTGACTGGCTACGATTTGATTTTTCTCTTCTTCACTGAGGTCTGGAATGCGAACAGGTGTCGGCTCCTCTTTAACTGTTTCCGGCTAAACAGTAAAATTGGTCACACTGCTACTTCATGGGTTTTCAGGTGGTGCAAAAAAGATAAGACATCAGTGTTAAAGATCACTTCAATTGATCACAATAAGGAAGGCGAGGTAAACAAAATTTCAAGTGCATATTTAGAAGGTCTGTCATATTAGCACACGGAAAAAACACACCTCTTCCTTATGTTTGGCAAAATTAAACCCTGGAATATTTGGCAGAATACCGGCCAAATCGTCGGTCATTGGCGAATCGACATCATGAGAATGTACCCGATCTGAATAACGTTTTGCAGCAAAGCGGTATGAGAGAAAAGTTGCAGATCTAGTATTACACACAGAATGGGAAAAGCTACCCCTAAATCCACCTCCGTCCATCGGAAGCATATCATCGTCATAGTCGAACTCTTGACTACCTGTACTGAATTCTCCCATAGATACACGGTCATCATCTGTTTGAGTTGTTTTCGAGTACTGCGCCTAAATCACACACATTAAGGGTAAATAGTGCCAACCTGCACGAGAAACTTTGTTAATTGACAATATCATTCGTAACACTGAGTTAACCTAACAAACTAAAATAGGAAAAGAGTCTGGCTATTACACTGACAATTGCCAAGCTAGCAAAGTGTTGAAAAAATACCAGAGCAAAGGTTTCAAATTCAGCCGTCAGGCAGAAGGGTTATTCAAAAAAATACATAAACCACTCAAATAAATGAAAAATATATTCTTCACAACTCATTTCCCAATCCAAACATCCTTGCCTTGCCGGTGGTTAAAAAGCAACGCTGTCGTGCGTAGAATTGGAAACTACCGGTTTGGTGAGGACGCCATAAATGGCAAAAAACTCTGAAGAGGTAAGTCTGTAAATATGAGTGCCTCTAGCAAGCAAATAGTACATCCCTCTCTCTCTATGGTATCGTAATTGTTTCAAGTGGAAAAAGTTCCAAAAAATGGGGTTGAGGTCGTTTTGCAGCTGAGTTGAGAAGGTCGTGTTGAAGTGGGGGAGCACTATAAAAACGCCATTATTTTCCACAGGGTTCAACCCTGCCAGGTGGTGCGATGAATGGAGCCATGAAAAACGACCTGCGCCGAATCGGGTACAGAAATACACAACGTTAAGAGATCAATATTACAGAGGTGAAAGAAGAGGATTATAAGTTGGAAGTTCAAGGAGTAAAGGTTAACTAATGCTGAGCTGAAAGCATTAGAAAAGATCTATCAAAAGCTTACAGCGTCCTTGGTCGGAATCGCTACAGAATGAACATTTGAAAACTCAAGTTGCAAACTTCGTGATCCAGCCATAATTTGAGAAGCCATCGGGGAAAGATGGTAGTCCTGAAATATTCACCTAAGTAAGACAAAGACTTAAACGTTTTCCACTAATTGTACTTCAAACGGAAACGTACGCTATCATTTAAACCGTTGGTTCTTTCTGGGGTTTTTTCTAGCCTCGGTTCAGTGGGTATACCAACTTCAGCGAGTAGTTCTTGCACTTCAGTAGAGGTTAGACTTTGTTTAACGACACCTGAACATAATGGGAGATATTTAGTTAAACATTAGCCAGGGGGAAATTATTTTTGCCCAAATTTTAAGTGAGGGCTAGGTTAGAAACATATGGTAAGGAAGAAAGAACAAGTAACTAGAAGGATCGAAATCAGGCAGAGCAACCTATTGGACCCATTGCAAAAATGGTCCTTGAGAAAAAAAAGGATTACCATTTTCAACAGGGACAGAAGCAAGGAGTTGCCGTTTCTTTTCTTCATCTGCTCGTCTTCTAGCTTCTCTCATTTCAGCCAACTTTTGCTTCTTCCGTTCGAGTTCCATCCTTTTATCGCTTCTTTCATCCCCCACAGCCGACATCTTTACCTAAATTCATCATGAAATAACTGTCGCCTAAACCTACACCCTGAAGAAACGCCGGGCGAGTTTTTCGGCAAGCTGCCCACGGTTTGAATGTAGTCCGTTGCGGGACCCACGCTATCATTCCTTTACTGTGGCTTTATTTTGGCGCTTCGCATGAATTGCTATTGAAAGAAATGATATTAAGCGTGCCCGCACATAGAGAGATCCGAATTTAAGGGAAAAGATGACAATATACGTTGTTTAAAGAGGTTATATGGCATTTTTGGAGGGAAGTTTCAAAAAGAAGGGCCGGAGGAGAGCTTTACGAAGGACCTTTCTCGATGAATGTGGAAACGGGTGTCCGGAACGGCAAATATTTCCATTTCAGTCCAAATTTCACTCAGCGGTTCTTTTCTTTGGACAGTAGTGATACATTTACTGTGGAGCAGGACTATTATCGTGCGGTTTTGTGCCTCCTCCTTCCAAGATGTCATATAACCTATAACCTAAAACGGTTCACTGTGTAGATAGCCACAATACATTGATTACGATTGCATTACACTAACACTAATAATCCAACAGTAAGATTGAGCAATCATAAATCGTTTGATTGAAATGGAGTGAAATGGTCGAAATCAAGACTGCGTCACGGGAAATGGCTCATAAGTAAAAATAGACTAAAAGACAGATATCAATTACAACCTTACTCATTTTAAACGGTCTCTTAAACAATTGAAAATGACGAGCATGTTTTCTTTTGATCTAATGGTATAACTTCGTTTAAATGCGGTTTGAAGCGAAATGGCACTCTTTTCTGAAGTTCTTTTCTCTATGCGATTTGATGCCATTTCCTGAAAGCCTCGCATAGTTACTAGGTTGAAAAGGGAAGTGGAGCGCACGATACCGTTTAGCAACATGCCAGGTAATGAACATTTATTCGTGACCGCAGTGTTTTTGAAAGCCATCTGATCCAATACAATGTCTTGTGAGGCGAAGCGGTGTGCTCCTGCCTTTCGCCTTTTTGTGGTGACCTAGGACTACATTTATTCCAATTATACTATGCTGATCCTAAAGCAACGTCATTTTCTTCGAGGGAAGCAGCAAGAATGCAAATCTTGGTTCTCCCTACTTCTTCATGTTGTCAGGTGCCAGTGATTTAGAGGAGGTTTCTACTCGGTGAAAAAGCCAATATTCCTTATCAAAACGACAGCTTACCTTTCAAACAACGTATATTGTCATCTTTTTCCTCAATTTCGGATATCTAATGAGTGCGGCCACTCTTAATATCATTTCTTCGAACAGCAATTCATAAGTAGAGCCAAAATGAAACGAAAGTCGAGTCGATAGCGTGGGTCCCGCAACGAATTGCTTGATTCACAAGCCACATAGTTGACAAATGTTCGAAAATTTGACAAATGTCTCGCGACAACTCGCCCGGCGTTTCTTCGGGGTGTAGGTTTAGGCGACAGTCATGAAATATCGATCAAAACAGGCAGACTCAAAGTGTAGCAGACAGGATTAGAGTACATAACTTTTAGGAAGAGCTCAATGTAGAAAAGGGTTCAATAAAGTCCTGTTTTGGCGATTAGAATGCAAAAAATCATTCCCATACGACAAAAGCTTTAAAGTGAGACCGGCGATTTC
Source organism: Haemonchus contortus (assembly GCA_000469685.2). Classification (NCBI taxonomy): domain Eukaryota; kingdom Metazoa; phylum Nematoda; class Chromadorea; order Rhabditida; family Trichostrongylidae; genus Haemonchus; species Haemonchus contortus. The sequence goes on along the minus strand of LS997566.1, from coordinate 7,677,857 downwards.
GCAATCATTCGCGCAACTTCATCATCGTCACTTTTTACTTCTAAAACGCCAAAACCCACTCCAATTATACCTATAGCATATTTACAAGCGGTTTACCATGATCTGAGTTGGAGTAAATTAGGTAAAAGGAGCACGACTTGTCAGGAACGTGACCTCTTGTGGGTGGCTGGCTGCCAGAATAAACTCCGTCAAGTGAGATGTGTTGTCTGCGATCACGTCTACTACGACTTTTCATTGAACAGCGACGACTAACCACCTCAAATGACTTTGGAGATTCTTTCGTGTTGGTTGTTTGTGGACGGAGTACTGCTAGGCTTGGTTACTGTTGAATTTCCCAAATCGGAGACACCTTGGACCCTATTATGATCAGGATGTGGAAATTTTGAAAATAATGTTCTATTGTGCAGTAATGTGTTGGATTATGCAATTTTTGGGAATAAGTCGTACCTATTTCATGAATAACAGAACCGGGAACCGAGAGAGGTAAATGGTTATTGAAGGCTGTGGTATCTTCCAGGATATTCGCGCCGCGTTCGTCGCTCGCCCCTCCCCCTTCCCATCGCGCGGAAAGGGGAGACGGGCGTTAGGAACGATTTTGGGTAATCGATTCGCCGCACGCGGCTGTCGCGGACCACTCATTCGCCGTTATTACAGCTCTAGCGTTCTTCATACAGCTCAATCGATATGCGATCATTATTTTATGCATAATTCTACTATTAGCACTTTTGTTCTTGTATTTCTTACCTACCGCTGCATCCTGCTACAATCCTTCGCGCGCGACGCCCCTCTCACCGCGACGCGACCATTTCGTTCCTAACGCACCACACCCCGCGGAAAGGTTTAAATTCCCGAAGGAAGGATACGGTAGCCGCCGCGGAACTACTGCCGCTTGCTGTGGCAGTTTGGGAACATAGATTTAGGAGGGTCACCCATCTCTACAGTAAACCAGCTGTGTTCCGGGCCTGAACGTTTGATTGCGGCTCTACTAGTTCAGTGTAAAAACAGTCTACTGTCTACTTGCCAAGCTTTCTTTCGATGCATCGTGTACGTATATGACGGGATTACGGTGTGGCATTCAGGTAAGGTTATGTCGTAAAATGAAATTCCGCAGGATTTTCATTCCTCTCGATTTTCCAGCCCCATTGGAAACATCATGTGAATCCGCCGAGGCAACGCAAAGTATGAACGAAGATTATTCATTGTGTAATCCTGATACAGTGTAGGTTTTGAAATTACTGCTAAAAGCTTTTCCAATGAAAAATATCACCGCAACTCAGATATCTTTGGGCATCGAGCCATAGTCTGTACCCCCTAAGCCAACTGCGCTTTTCATTCCCCCTAAATAGGTACACTGGCAGGTAATTTGATTACCTGCCAGTGTACCTATTGAGTGGGTGTGGTATAGCGGCACGAAAAGCCTTTCACATACGCGTGGTCGAGTATCGAATCCTAGTTAGGTACTTGCTCAGGTCAACCGACTCTCTCAATTCTTCAGCGTCGGTTAATTGGTACCATACTCGAGGGCCGACCCGTGAGTGTTGTTTGCTCTAAGCTCTATCGAAGCCCTTCCAATAGAGTCTAAGCGTAGTCGAAACGTTTGTATAACCCCTCTAATCTCAAATAACAACATGGGAGAGGATGCGTAACGGTTATTTTCCGTTGTATAAGTCAGAAAAACCTTTGAGGAAATAGCATGTCTTCGTATTGACAAAGGTAGTGATTCGTTGATGGTAGGCGTCACCAACTGTGGGAATGGGGAACGTACGGTTCTAGAGTTCCTACCTTACCATAGTCACCTAAATGGGTACTCACTTTGTGATTTGGCGAGAAATGAAAACAAAATAGTGTTTTGTTACGGGAAGGTAGAGGTTAGTCTGGGGGTACACTGATTGGAATGAAGACTATCGCTCAATGCCCTAATATTAGCTGTGTGCATTAATTTCCGCCGTCGAATTCCAAGGGCCGCTGCGCGAACCATGTTAGAGGTTTACCGGTGGAACCTGTCATGCTCTGTGAGGCAGGGTATTGGCTACCTACTTAAGGGCGGACAGATCAGTTTTGCCCTAAAAACCTGTTGCTCTCAGTCTGATGTGTCATGGAACGTGAAGAACAGTTTCCCCGGGGGGCCCTTCCCCTGCTGTTTGATTTCAAGAAAACTGGCATTGAAGCCCACCGGATGCTTTTATGGAAGACAAGCTTCATCTGAATGAACCTGCTGAGATAGTTTGAGAGCTTACAACGAAAGCGGAATGCTTATTGCCAAAAGGTAATGCTGTGCGTGCATTTGGTGGTGGGATCAAAAGGATGCTTTGAACTGTGAGCTGCTGAGCTTGAACGAAACTGTTACTGCTGACCGCTACGAACACCAACTTGACAGTTTGTAGGATGCTCTCACCTAAAAACTCACCTTAATCGCAAGGAAATATCATGAGGTGCCGTTCTACCACGAACATGCCAGACCTCATATTGCGAAGAACGTCCTTTAAAAAAATTGCAGTTGTTGGATGGGATGAGCTTGTTCAGCCCGCATACTCTCCGGAACTTGCTCTTTCTGATTACCACCTATTCCGGTCCATGCAAGTCAGTTTGGCAGATATGCGCTTCCGGAAGTGGAAAAATAGGTGGATAACAAGCTTGCCTCAAGAGATGGAGACTTTATTAGACCTGAAGTAAACAAGATACCAGAAAGATGGCAAGAAGTTGTAGCTAACGATGGGCAAGACATTGGTTGTTCATGACATAAATATGTTTTTGCACGCAAAAAACGGCGGAAATTAATGCACACACCTGATATATCTGACTCGTGGTGATATATCTGACTTTGGATGGCTTTTAGCCGTAAATTCAAAATCTATATTGTATCAGGAATAAGCTTACGTTGTGAATAAGTTGCGCCCTGCACTCGACTTCCTTTCAAAATCGTAGTAGCGTTTTGAACTCATGCATGGCCCAAGCAATTACTTGAGGTGACAGCCGATGCATCAGTGTGTTTGTCCTCCCAGATGAGTCTCGTACAACTGCACCGACCCCGGTGCGACGAAATGTTCGATTAGCTCTGCCTAAAGTTGGTCTGGTATCCCTTCCCCGAACCGTGTGTGTGTGTGTGTGTGTGTGTGATAGTGGGCCACCTGCCAACGCTTTATGAATCAAAATAACAATATTTCAAGTAAAACAAATGTATTAAAAGGACCGGATATTTATTAAAGCTCGAAACGAAAAATTACTGCCTAGCAATTGAAATGGGCACAAAAGAAAAACGAGGTTCTGAAATCATTTATTAATAATGAAAGAGAGGTGTTGAGGTGATGTCAAATAGCTCAAGAATTTTAATTATTCACTTAATCAATGAGATCATCGAAAAGCGAAGCAAGTGATGGCGTTTTTTGTTACTTCACAGTATTTTCGTGAATGTATACTGTAGCTGAACTCCCCATTGGCACAGAAAACATCATACCTAAAAAGGCAGTGACAACTGGGTAACTATTACCCAAACAAAAAACCGATCTAACTTGTCTCCATCGAAGGCCAATTCGGTTGATTTCAGGATTGCTCGTTTTGATGCCGTAACATCATCCATCATTACCTATAAGTATCATCTGGAATCACGTAAAACCTTACAATTCCTACCGTAGTCTCATCCGACCCACTCACTTTAGCCATAACTTTCGAGAGTTTCTGTGAGTTACAGGTGGAATTCGTTCGTGGAACGGCTGCAGCGAATTGTCGAGCATTCTGGAAAGTTCGGAGATTTTCAGATTAAGTCCCGAATCACTACAATAACAAATCAATGCCGATCGGCACTGTTTTGTTAGCTTAAGCCTGTCTGTTCAAATAGAACGCTTTTTTTGGATTCTAATCGAATAGAGTTCCACTAAAGTCCCAACAAATGCCGTCCCGGGGGTTAGGTGATTGAAAGAACTACCAGGAAAGACAAAGGCAAATTTGACCTTGGCCCCAAAAGGGTTGAAGAGCACGATGTCCGGGTAGATTGCGTATTAGAGTCCCCCGAGACCGAGTATCTTTTTCTGTTCACGTCATCTTTGTGAGATTAAACTCGGGAAACCCAATCGCAGCCGAATTTTTTGTTTCTGCTGGTTTCATATTTTCGGGGTGTGGTGCAGTTGATTCGAAATAGTCGCTTTGCGGCGAGAGCGGCGTCGCGCCCGAAGGCATGTAGCAGGAAGATGCAGAAGCGAGTAAGGAATACAGGAACAAAAGAAGTGTTGGTAGAATCATGGCATAATAACAATCGCATATCGATCGAGCACGCTAAAACTGCAGTAACGAAGCAACCAACCAGTTCGCGACCCCGAACGGCGGCGATTTGATCACAGAAAAATCATCAAGTGCCCGTCTTCCATATTTTTTACAGTGAAGCAAAAAGACGTATCCATCTTCTATCAGAGCTCTGTCGTGGAAGGCAAAACTCCTTAGGCAAATCCAACCATTGCCGTTCTTTGCCAGCCACTTCTCTTCTGTTTCTTCTGTTCTCACCCCCCAAATGAACAATTTGTCTCATCATTCATGGAGAGGGCTCTCCGAGAAGTGAAAGCTACTAAGTGAATTATACTTGACAATCTTGGACCTTTTTACCGGACATTAATTCACTTCACAGCACCCTTTATCTGGAGTCATGTCTACAAAAAAAAAGATTAAAGGCACTGTTCACGAAAAAATGGTTTCGGTGATTTGCACATGGTTTGAATTCGAAGCCCCCTCTGATACCATTTGTGCAGGAATTAGGTCGGAAGACGGCTGGATAGGGCACGATAAGGGCAGGAACTTTGGGGGACGGGATGTCTCCGCCTCTCGCTAGGTTGACTACTTGTTCCAATTGTCCTTCACCACATTCGCACTGGAGCGAAGTTGGCGAAAAATCGATACGCAGGTTGTCAAATTGCCAAGAATGATCAGCTGGTCGACCGCCTCGCACAGGGGCTATTATTCGGCTGTTATTTCTATTATTCGCGTATCGTTTGTTTTTTTTGTTATTAATTTTCTACGGTAGCATTCTTTAACTATTCTCGTAAGTTTATTGAAGATTTTAACATATTTTGTGTAGATTATTGCATGCAAATGTTTTTTTTATTTCAGAAACTCCGTTAATTTCGATGTTTTGTCTGTATTGCGGACATTGCGTCGCGTTCGTGCATTCTCGCTCGAACACTCCCTAACCGTCGTTTTTTCAATGTGAAATTCGTCCAACTCCCTTTCAGCTCTTTTTTTGACCCTTTGTAATTATTTTTGTTCATCGTTTTTTGCGCTTGATTCGTTGTTATCGCTTTTTTCTAGAGTAGTCCTATCAATTCCCGTCAAAAAAGGGTACCCTAACTTTTTTGTAAACACTGCCTTTAAGGATAAGGAATAGGGTCTTCGGGGGCCAATCAATCCAGTCTGAGGGATGCGCCCACGCATTCGACTACCAATCAAATCGTAGTGGCGTATTAAATGCGTATGTGGCCCATACAATGACTCGCAGTAGCCAGCCAACGTCCAAGTCAGTTCTTTTATCTTCCCAGACGAGTTTGGTGCCGATTAACCGATCTCAGAGGGATGGAAGGCTCAGTTGAATTAGGCGGCAATAAAAAAAGTAGAAAAAGTAAATCCTGAAAAGACCTTGTATAGCTATTGTATAGCTATTGTATAGCTATTATCAGGCTACAATGAAATCCTTCAAAGAACTCACTCTGAGACGTTTCAGAACCCAATGGCGTTTCATGAATTTCAAATACGGTGTCAATCCTGAAACCGGTACAATTTAGTGCTCTTCTGCTACTATGGGAAGACAGTCATACCATACGGCCGTTCACCACCCTTTTCAAGTGTTTTATATTGAAGTTAATTGACTAACCTTCCGTGCTGATTCTTCCACGAGATGCAGAACTTCCTGGCCACGGTTCGATGGCGTTATGAGATGATGGCTGATGTGCGCTTGATTCTATGGGGATACCATTTTCATCGTAGAGCTGGGAGACGTCTACAACATGGGGACCGTGTGATGGGATAATTTTCTATGTTCCATGGTTTCTGACTAGATAAGGTGTGTTTTCAGCTCTACTTGAAGGATCTCGAGTCAAGGATAACGATCAGGAGTCAAAAATGTCGTGCGCGAGACAACTAACCAATGGCAAGACATTATTCGCGCTGAGATAACTTACGAAGAATAGCCACCCGCTATCAGAGGAAACGAAGGCTACGTAAACTTCTTGTGTCCTATTTACGTTTTGGCATTTTGATCATTACTTTCCGTTGTTTCTTGTTTACTATTATGATTCAAAATAACAAACATGGAACACGTGCTCTAAGATGCTCTATTGTGGATAGAACGGTCGACCAAAATGCGGTTTCTAATGTTGCTCTGCCACCAGGTGTTGAATTCTATTCCCGAACAGACACGCAATACAGGCGGCTTTCATAGTCCGCCAGCCGGCCCGCGGGCCGCGATTGGAAATTGTTTACAACTGAATCTTGGTCGATACCGCAGGCCGAGTAGCACCCCAGCCAACGCGCGCGAGCGCCCGCGGGCCTGCCGGCGGACTATGAAAGCATACAAAGGGGTGGATTTGTAGTCCAAGTGCATGATTACAGTACTTCCGCGTGCATGCCTGCTACCGTGGGAATTCCAATTCCGACCCCTTAAGTCACTTTGACCCGTTTGGAACGATTAAAAGATTGTATGGAGATTCTCAGCTATCGAATCGCCTTAGTGCTCGTGCATTCAGAACCGTAGTGGTGCTTGAAGGCGTAATTAGCTCAAACAAGAATTTGCAGAAGATCAGGAGACGTCAGCGCTCTTAGGCTCCAAGGCAAGTGTGGAACTAATTGACCTAGTTCGAATAAATGTAAGCTGTGATGGACCTATGGAGGCATTGACCCAAAATTTAATCTCATTGTCAGAACCACGCGGATAGAAGCAGCCCAAGTTAGCTTTACCTCAGCTTTGAACTACGTTTTCAACAAAGAGAATGCTTCGTAACCGATTTAACGATTTTTAAGAGGAACACCCACGGAGGATTCAATAAATTCAAAGTAAAAGGAATTTGTCGCTTACAACGCGTACGTTCAATAGCTGTGGAAGGCCTCAGAAGAGCTTCGTTATCCTGGACGGTTATATCTGTGATGTCTGCAGAACCTCCGTAGTCGACAGGCGATGCATGGAAACCGGAAGTTGTGCTACAAAAATAAACTTTACAAGGTATTTAAATTATGTGTTTTGAAAATTTGAATTGAAATTGAATAAAAATTCTATCGAAATTTGCATTATTTATTAATAAAAAGCGAATTGCGGTCAGGGCAAAGGCACAGTTCATGATATTTCTGGTACCGCTTTTTAGGTGAGAAGGGGAGGTATAGGTTGGAAATAGTTCACCGGTAGTGAAGAAAGCGAGAAAATTCGTGATATCGAGAAAAATAGGGCGCCTCCAAAGTAGTGAAATCAGATGTTGTACGAGTTATCGACAGAATGACATGGAAAGGGCATTCAGACGAGATTTCAGTTGTTGCAACTTCGCAAAGAGCTGAACTCATCAAGCCCAAACTGTTTAAAATTGCCTTTTACTGCCGCTATTATGGACCATGACAAGCTGTTTGAACTTCCTACATGGGTTTCCTAGTGGGGCAGCGTCTAAAATGCCGTTGAAACTCGTCCGCTCTCACACACGGGACAATCTTTGAGCATTTATTACACCCTATCTAGGCCGTTTTTCAACCTGACAGCGCCCCATATGGTATACTGGGGGGGAGAAGGGGACCACAAATTTATCCTAAAGGGAAAAGCCGTTTTTATTGTGAGCTGTGCCTCGAAGTAAAAGATTGAAATTGGGAATCTGATCATCACCCCCGCAAAGTAGGCAACTTTCAACTCCCCCACGGGTAAGACTACACATTCAATTTGAATGTACTTCAAATTTCAATGTGATTCCTACAAAGTTCATTCTCCGCTGCCTTTCGACGAACGACCTGAACAACCATACCCTAGACTTTGTGCTAAGACGTCTCTACCTCGACCGTAGTATCTGGGAAAATAATAAGATTCATGTTCCCCTATTGTTGTGGTTTTGCAAAATGATGTATAGGTTGCGGATAGAACCGCACGAGAAAAATGTATACGATAGTAACGCTACACAACAAATAAACATGCCAGCAGAGCTGGATTTGCTCTTCTGAATTATAGTCAAATCCATACCTTGGCACCGGTGGAGCCAGTGCTGGCGCCATTTCATCGTATGACGTACCAGTAATGCTTTGAAGATGAGTATCCGTATTGTAGGGGTCTGCCTGAAAAGCCTGACGATTGAGGCCTTTTTCAATTGAATGCCTTTCCCACAAATGGCTCACCGAGGTTGCGCTATATGTCGGCGTCAACGTCGGATACTCACCACCTGCTTGTGTACTGAAACCTGTCAGATCAAATTATGAAATTAGTAAATTGGTGAATAATCGCCTTGTTCTTGCTTATGTTACCTTTCTTGATAGGAATCTGACGTGGAGGCTGGCTGGGCAGGTTCAGTCGGCTGGACAGAACTCGTGTAGGTGCTTCCTTCCCGGGGACCGATATAAGTAGTCGTAGGAGCCGGTATCGCTGTGCGATAGACAGGTTGCACGACTTCGTAGGTGGATGTCGCCGTTTCATAAGTAGGGGTGTAGACGGGGCTGACCGTCTGATAGGAATGTTGGTAGCTGACGGCTGGAGTCTCATAGGAATATGTCTGAAAGAGCATTGGGCTATTACGTTCGCTTTTTAGTGTTTGGAAAAGAAAACAGCGCATGGGTGAACACTGGCAAACGCGCTAGTAGTCGGCGGGACTTGTGAGGTAGGTGGCATTATACAATTTGCCTCTGCCGAACCTCGTTGAATGTAATCAATCAATAATCAACAGAGTCGCTAGGACTTCTCATAAAGCTATTTCCAGAAAAATACAATAGTCAATACATCCGATATTGATCCCCTGGATTGTAGGGAGTCTGTACTAACCTGATAAGAAGTGGAAACCGGAGCCGACGCCGGAATTTCGTACTGAGCCGGTACGCCATTTCTCCAAGAAACCTGTAAAGCTGTTGGATTTTTCAAGATAGTTGGTGCTTCTTGTTGGTAATTTCACCTGATAATCGCTTTGATAGGCAGGAGCTGGAGCAGAATAGCTGATCTGGGTAGGACAGGGCAGAGGAATCGCACAAGTGGGTAGTGGAGCACAGGTGACAGGTGCCGGACATGCTTTGACACACTGACATCCACTACTGCCGCCTGTCCCAAAAAAGAAACCATTCGATAATCGTATCAGTAGTGCTACATGGAGTAGCACGAACATATCTGAACATACAGATCAATAAGTACAGTAATCTTTCCACCATGGGGAGAAAAATAGTATCAAACAATATTATAGTGGTTCCGAAAATTGTAGGTCGATTTTAATTTTAAAATGGATATTGCGAAAATGTTGTGGAACTAGGACGAAAATAGAAGCTCCCAAGTGGGCCACATAGTCAGGATGCGCCATGAATCGAGCTTGCACTTGAACGGTAGGCGTATTATCAGAATTTGCGGTCCCCCCAGTATTACTGTCCCTACTAAATATAATTCAGTCAACCGATGGTACATGAAAGCCTCATTTGTCTCATTGTCAGCCCAAATCCGTTCATCGAACCCTACAGGTTACAGTGGTGTCTCAAACGACCACGTCGTCAGAATTTATGGAAGTACTAAGCAGAATAGACAGACAGACAGAGAGAGACAGAAAGACAGACAGACGGATAGATAAATAGACAGACAGGAAGACAGACAGATGGATAGATAGAAAGACAGACAGGCAGACTGACAAAAAAGCAGACAGATAGCTAGTTTGGAGCATTCATTGTATTTAGTTAAAAAAGAGCTCTATCAGAAATACTGGCGATGGGCGTGGCAGTAAAGAAGCCTTCTGGAAGTGAAACACGTCGTAAAACTTGGGCATGGATTTTGCAACAGTGTCCAGGCCGGATTCTGATGTGTGCAAAGCAGTGGATCCATTGGGCTTGATGGCGATTCTCCGAGCTAAAGTAGGTTAAGACGGATCTACTCGCACTTCACTTCGAAATTGCCGTGACACGCGCCAGTGGCGGCGGATTAATCGGCGCCGATTTCCCACTGTTACTTGGTTGTCTTGGGAGTTTTATTTGCGATTCTGTGATTTGGGTGTGAACTAGAAGGGGAAGCTCCAGGTGAACAAAGGTAAAGCCGTTGCTGAAGCTTGCGGATACACAAGTCGGCGCTTTTATCCTCTCAACCAGTCTGTTACCAGTCATCTGTCCCGGAGGGTTGGATGGCCTGATTGGGCTGGGATAGTTCAGACCGTTGCCCGATTTCCGGGCCACGGTAGTTTGTTCAGCAGTGACTTTCATTCGATAACCGAAAACTTAGAAAGGAAAGCGTTGGCAGAGTTTCATTACGACTTGGAAGGTACATTCAAAAAGGAGCTACGAAGTCGATTCTTCAAGATCATATTCATCCTCGAGTTCTATTCTTGTCTCTTCTTTATATCCGAGTTCCAAATTGATTACTCCAACATCGATCGTTTTTTCAGCATTCAAACCAGCAGTAATGTATTGGTCCGGTAGACCAAATCGAAGTTTTCGTAGTCCACCCTGAAATAGGTATTGTTTTAGTTTGGAAATTGAAATTATCTAGTAACTGAGCTCTAAAACTTTTGCGAACAAATGAAAGTAGTTGGAGAAAATTTTGGTTTGATTACTGAGCATTCATTTGCTTACGATTTAAAGGCACCGTTCGCGATGATTCAATGGGCGGGTGTGTCGATGACGTGTCCGCCTCTCATTCGATGTCACGTCAGACACTCAGACGTGGCGTCGAATGAGAGGCGGACACCTCATCGACATGCCCGCCCATTGAATCATCGCGAACGGTGCCTTTAAGTAACGCTTTGCGGAGAGGCTGATAAACAAATTGCAAACAAATTGTTCAACAAGTACTGAATTTTCTATCCAGAGTACTGGTTGTGAGTAAGGATCTTCATCTAAGGAGTAAACAATGACAACGAAGAAGGCGCCACTCATTTGAATTCCACTTGGATTTGGAAGGAACGTCAACTTTGCAAGTACTTATTCTGAAGCATACATCCTTAAAAGCGAGTGTAGCATGGAAAAAATTGGATAAAGAGCGAGGCCGATTTGAGGAACTCAGGGCACTCAGTCCCGTTGTCGGACAAGCGCTCTGTGTCCTTCTTGTGACCCGTTCGGCACGCCTTCCCGTCTTGAAGAGCATAAAAGGCTTTTAGAAGTTTTATTAGGCCAAAAGCCAAAAAAGGGACATTTCACTCTGTTCCCAGTTGGGCGGTTTTAGACTCGTCCAGAAGGATGAGTTCGCTGACCTGAGCACTGGCCAGCTAGGCTACCGCAAGCTATTGTATAAGTCACATACACATTGAAAATGCCACTACGATTTTGAAGGGATGTCGAATGTGGGGCCCAGATACCGATGAGATTGATTTACATCAAAATACTTCATAAAGACTTGATGTTTTGTTAACTGCTGCTATATCGCCGCAGTACGCGTTCCGAAAGTCTCACAAGGTTGGCGATTTGTGGGCAAAACTCCAGTCTCGGACTGGACTCGAGCCGCACTTGTCCTTTCCGGGGACTGTGCTGTTATCCCTTTACACTACCGACACACCGAAGTTTTGTCCATAAATCGCCAACCTTGTGAGACTTCCTATGAATTCTTTCTTTTTACAGAGCAATTTCACTAACCCTGATTCCATCATTGCAATTATGGTAGATCTCCAGTACAGGCTCTATCGCTGTTAACTCATCTGTTGTTCCTTCTAGCTGGAATACGCCATTGTTATCACTGAAGCCCTCGGCTAGCACATCATTAGGATCGATCCATGCGATAAGAGCCAACTCTATAATTTAAAAGCATACCAAGGAGAACTGAAAGATCACATGGCTCCCTTACTCTTTCATAACGATGATCATCTTTGTATAACAACTTTATTATGCCTCCTCACCAAGGGCAGCCCCAACATGATGCTCTTTTCGCCTACACCCCTGGCTGCCAACGGAGTCTGGGCAGAAGCCCTTCATTGCTTAAAAACCTTTTACTTAGTAGAAGCTTATTTTCAAAGACCAAACCACGTTTTCCGAGTGCCTCTGCAGGATTTCTTGACGTTTCTTTGACGGGGTGGGAGAGGGAGGGGGAGGGCAGTGCCTAATAACGCATTATTACACTAATGGTTCATTGGTCGAGCCTCAGTAATATACCGTCAATACAAATTAAGCAAGCGTCCCATCTCCCCATGTGAGTTTAGTGGTATTCAAAAGCAATCAAACGCCATTATCGTTCTTTAGGAAGGTCGAATGCATTAGGCTCATCCCAGAACTGGACTGGTCCACTCCATGAAAATTTGCCTTGAACGATCCCTTTCTTCTCTTTTCCGTTTAATTTCATTTCCGGCCAATCTCAGTGCGTGAAAAAATGATCCATCAGGATCATTTCCGGTTGGTGTGGGCAGGCCGCGAGATCCTCTATATATATAAACCACTAACTTTGTGTGTCCGTTTGTGTGTCCTCGCAAAAGTCACGTAGGCACGATCAAGAGCGTGGAGATCAAATGAGCGCAGTGAGAAAAGAGCTATGAAACTGGGAACTTAACCGATGCTCTTCATATGACGTCACAGACTAAAAATCAGAACTCGCCCCCCACGACGCAGTACAATCAAACCCCTAGGATCTAGAGAAGCTCAGAATGGAAACGATTCCACGATCACCTATTAATGTTGAGAGATCAATACCCACAGAGCGGTTCAAATTGGGGAATATCACCTGATTCTTATACACCAAACGTTCTCCTGACTATTTACTGTCGTGCTGAATACCTATACTATGGACGACTCAACTATCGGTTCGCAGCCAACTGAGGGAGGAGAGAGGTTAGGCTTCGTGGGCAAAAAAAAACTCTTTTTGCTCACGAAGAACTTTTGCCGAAAGTACCTTTGCATTTATTCTGTTTTCCAGAATAGACGCGTAATTTTCCGTAGAACCATAATCGGAAATCCATAGAATTCACTAAAAATCTAATTTTATCGATTTTGCTAATTTTTAATGTGTATTTCGCTTACGCACTCCGAAAAACTATTCACTTCATGATACTTCCGTAGCTAGATGGAGTTTTTCCAAATACGCTTGGGCGAAATCTGTACGACAGCTCATCATCATGTGGGAAGCGCGGGTAACGGAACTTCTCCCCGATTGCGACATTCTCCCCTGCGACGTGCGGCAAATGTCACTGCAATTACCGTACTCACCCCGCCTCTCGCCAATCGATAGGACGCGAAATTTTTCTTGACTGGCTTGCTTTTTCATTGAATTTTATCGTTTTTTCTTCTGTTTCTTTTTAGTTTTCATGTTTATTAGACTTGATTAATTAAAATGACTACTCCTATATAAACGACGATCAAGACCGCATTGGAATTGAAAAGAGCGGCCAGCCAATTAAAATATTAAAGGACTCTCTACCTTACAAAATGCGACCTCCAATCTTCCATCGTAATCGTGCGATAGGCGGCGGGTGCGGCGTGTGCGATGCCGTGTTAGGTGAGAAGTTCCCGGACCCGGGAAGCGCTTGCGTCTAACTGTTTGTTTGTTCGTTCAATTGTACAGACATTCGATATCACCTTAGGGAGCACCTGCATAAGTCGGGTCAAGTTTGGAATGGGTTGGGGAAAGGGCAAGTTCAAAAGAACAATTTGAGCTCAGCGAAGCTCCTACTTCAGGGGTGGACATGCACAGGATTGTGTGATGTCATGGGCAAAACTTCTCAAAATAAGTCGGGTCAAGTTTGGGATGGGTTTGGCATAGGGCAATACCAAAAGAGCACATGTGAAAACAGAGGAGCTCCGCCTCCAGGGATGGGACATGCACAAGTGTGGGTGGTGACATTGGCAGAACTTGAATAGTTTCCTAACATCCCAGACGTCGAGAAAAAAAAATAGGCAAAGTAGAGGGACAGGTGAACAAATAGAATGAAGGAGAGGCAGCGGGCGGCAGTCTCTCCATATGTTCATAACTCCATTCAAAGAGGGCGTGGAGGCTGGAAAAAATAAAGGAGCGAGCAGGGCCTTATGGTGGTAGGCACGCGCTCATAGCAAAGCTACGCCCACGATAGGGAGCATGGGTTAGTGTTAGATTCTTTTCAAAAAACCTCATAAAACTATTTGAAGATGTTCTATAATGTTAAAAGGAGTGCTTAGAGGCTATAAAAAGAATGTGGTCAAAACCCTGAAGTAAGCGGGGTTCGCACTAAGGGGGAGGGGCGGGGCCAAGGTCAAATATTTGTAAGCCTGTTCAAAAACGTCCTAGAAAGTGGGAAAGAAGTGGTTGGAGGTATGAGGGAGTGTGGCCGAATCCGCGAGTGGGCGGGGTTAGATGACCTTCTCGAAAGACGGTAATCAAAACGCTAGATGGACGGAACAGGAGATCATTGAAAGAAATGACTTCTTCGTTATTCGTGCTTCCGATTTGCAACAATAATATCAATGAGTGGCAGGATTTCGTCGAAGAAATAGACAAGTAGGTTCAGAGCGAGTTAATGTCTTAGAGAGGATTGTAGTTATGGTCTTGATGCCGACGGATTAGTTTCCAAAGAGAGATAATGTCGTACATCAAACAAGTTACTAATGTGTTACCAGGACAAGATGACCAGAATCCACAGGAGAAAATGATTTCTTAAGATATGAAGAGAGAGGAACTGCCAGAGAGAGAATACGGAACGAAAATGATCCTGAAGCAGAAAGGCAGGCAAGACTTCAACGAGATTCAGAACGGAAGAGAAGACGTCGTGCACAGGAGTCGCAGGAGGAAAGAGACTTCCGCCGTTCGCAGAATGCTGAGAGAGCAAGAATGCGCAGAGAACAGGAGAGCGGTTTACAGCGAGCACTGCGTCTCACAGAAGAGAGAGAGAGAGCCCGGCTTCGAAGACAGCAGCAGGACGGCAGGGAAGCTCGCTTAGCGAGCGAAGCAGAGGGGGGCCGAATGCGTAGACAAGTTGAGGATGACTACCACAGAGAAGCGCGTTCGGCAGCAAACGCTGAGAGGGCCAGGGCTATAAGAGATGCTGAAGAGGAGGAACGAAGAGAAACCAGATTGGAGCAAGAAGCAGTAATATCAAGAATTGGAAGGCGACAAGGAAGTGATGAGATTCAAGAGAACCCACGAGCACGAGAAGCTATGAGAGCAAGGCTACGTAGAGAGCAAGAAGATGATGCGATGCGACAACAGCGTCATGTTGCCTCAGCACAGCGGGAACGTACTCGAAGAGAACGTGAGACATCAGCAGAGACCCGCCAGAGACGAAGAGCCGTGGCTGAGCGGTACCACACGCGTGTTAGAAGCATCTCAGCTCAAACACGTGGAGTAGCGCGGACGAATGCACAACCGGATGAACACTACGATGGTCAAATGAATGTTGCATGTGAAAGCTGCGGAGCGAAACATTTTAAGTCAGAGTCGAAGGGTAAGAGGACTTTTAACGATTGCTGCAATCATGGTAGCATAAGCTTGCGGCATTTCAATAACTACCCTGTGGAGCTTCGCCGATTGCTTACAAGTCAGGAGATCGAAGCAAAGGAGTTTCGCAAGCATATTCGCAACTACAATAGTGCATTCGCATTCGCCTCCATGGGTGCACAGCTGGACACTCCGCGTGGACATGGTCCCTATTGTTTTCGCATACATGGTCAGATTTACCATAGAATAGGGCCAGTGCTCCCGGAAGATGGGCAACCTCACCGGTATGGTCAAGTATATATTTTGGATACATCCATGGCAGCAGAGGAAAGGATAGGGAACCCAGCTAATACAAGTTGTAACCCCCGGCTTATCCAATCGCTAGGTGAACTTCTGCATCGAATTAACGTCTTCGCACAGGCGTACAAGATGCTTCATGAA
Source organism: Haemonchus contortus (assembly GCA_000469685.2). Classification (NCBI taxonomy): domain Eukaryota; kingdom Metazoa; phylum Nematoda; class Chromadorea; order Rhabditida; family Trichostrongylidae; genus Haemonchus; species Haemonchus contortus. The sequence continues at coordinate 7,661,917 of LS997566.1, read as the reverse complement.
GTGGCTGTAGAGGAAGAATTGTGCGCTGCCAGAGAAGGAAGACCGGCAAAAGCGGTTAGGATGGTCTTCGAAACACCTGCAAATGTAGATCGCCGTCGATACAATGCTCCTATAGCTAATGAAGTAGCCGTGATTTACGTTGGCAACGATGGGGATGTGCCTACAGAGCATAGTCTCGCAGTCCATCTAAGGGGCGGAGGATTGCAAACAATTCGGGTAATTGATCCTGAATGCGACCCTCTGACCTATCCAATACTCTTCCCTCGCGGAGAATTAGGGTGGCACCCAAATATGCTCAAGAGACCATCCGAGAGACGTCGAACTAGGTTAACGCAGAAGGAATACTATTCCAGTATGATAGCTGCGAGAGGTGATTTCAACCCTCTCCACTTCGCGGGTAAACTTTATCAGCAGTTTTTAGTCGACAGTTACATCAAGATTGAACAGAATCGACTGAACTTTGATCGTACTCATCAAGCCGAACTCAGGGTAGACAGCTACCGTGGTCTCGCTGATTATGTAACCGGTGATAACGACATCACAGGTCCAGCGGGTGTTAGACGAGTCATTCTGCCATCTTCGTTCCCAGGGTCACCACGTGCAATGGTCCAGAATTATCAAGATGCCATGGCCATTGTATCTAAGTACGGAAAACCAGATCTCTTCATTACATTCACCTGCAATCCGGCATGGAGGGAGATCACGGAACAACTGGAAAACGGACAGACGGCATCTGACAGACCCGACATCGTTGCTCGCGTATTCAATATCAAATTACAGGAGCTCTATTGTGATTTAGTCAAGAGGCAAGTACTCGGGGCGGTGAGTGCGTACATTTCTGTAATGGAGTGGCAGAAGCGTGGACTCCCGCACTGTCACATTCTTATTACTTTAGCAGAACAGGATAAACCAAGAAGCGTCAGCGACATTGACTCTATAGTGCAAGCCGTTATCCCGGATCAGAGAACTGAACCTAGACTGTACAATATTGTTACGAGCTGTATGATGCATAGGCCATGTGGACAAGACAATCCACATTCGCCATGTATGATCGATGGGGAGTGCTCTAAAAGGTTTCCAAAGCAATTCAGAGATGAGACAAACAGCGATCTTGACGGCTACCCGGAGTATCGAAGGCCTAATGACGGCAGAACATGCATTTCAGGAGGGAAAGTACTTGACAACAGATCTGTAGTGCCGTACAACAGATACTTAGCTCTTCGATACAACGGCCATTTGAATGTAGAAATATGTGGTATGATTCAAGCGGTCAAGTACATGTACAAGTACGTCTACAAAGGACCGGATCGAGCAGCACTCCACATGGTACGAAGAAATGACAGCTTCAACGATAGAGAAATCAATGAAATTGACGAATATGTAAATGCGAGATACGTGTGTGCGCCTGAGGCTGTACATAGACTCCTAGGGTTCGAACTTCAGTCAAAGTCTGATACCGTCTATAGGCTCCAAGTCCATCTGCCTGATTACCAGACTGTGACATTTCAAGGAGGAAGAGAAGAGGAGGCGCTCCGTCGAGCAGCTGAACGAGACACAATGTTGACAGCATTTTTCAAACTGAACGAAGAACATGAAATGTTGTATAGTGGATTTGATGTTCCGGAAGGACAGAAGGATGCCCGTACTTTGCTTTATATCCAGTTACCAGAATTTTTCACGTTCGATAACCAATCAAGAAAGTGGAAGCCTAGAGTGAGACAGAATCGTCAAATTGGAAGGATGTACACAGCAAATCCTTTAGACGTGGAACGCTATAGTCTTCGAATCCTTCTCCTACATAGGAGAGGACCAAAGTCGTTTAACGATTTGAAAACTGTTGATGGAGTTCTACACGACACGTTCAAGGACGCTGCAAAGGCACTTGGTTTGATGAACGACGATACTCACTACGACAGCTGCCTCAGTGAAGCATCGGGTTTTCAGATGCCAGCTCAACTTCGATCCCTTTTTAGTAGCTTGCTTTGCTTCTGCTCAATTACGGAGCCCGTAGTACTGTGGGATAAATTCAAAAGAGCGTTGGCTGAAGATCACATTCGTCGAGGAGTGAGTGAAAGTGAAGCTATTCTTCGAACTTATTACGACATCATGGACAAGATGCAAATTTGCGGCGTTAATCTGATGAACATTATAACGCCACCTTCCGATCAGAGACCAGCGCAGCTTATCGACGAAGAACTCACTGAAGCCGAACATGTGCTCTATGGAGAGCGACTCATGGAGCAGCTTAATGACGGCCAGAAGGCTGCCGCGACCAGCATTTTAGCCTCCATGACTGGCGATGATAGCAGACACTTTTTCATAGACGGACCTGGAGGGAGTGGTAAGACGTTCCTCTACACGGCATTATATCATACACTTCTCGGGATGAGAAAGAATGTAATCTGTGTGGCATGGACGGGAATCGCTGCGAACCTTCTTCCCAACGGAAGAACGGCGAGTAGTACATTCAAGATCAATATACACGACAACAATAGAAGCTGTTGTATGAAAAGGCAGTCTGCAGAAGCAAAAGCTCTTCGAAACGTTTCTGTCATTTTTTGGGATGAAATATCCATGGTGCCTAAATGGACGCTCGAAGCCGTGGACGTTCTTCTCAAAGACATTATGCAGAATAACCTGCCTTTTGGAGGGAAGTTGATGATCTTAGGAGGAGACTTCCGACAAGTTCTTCCAGTCGTGGAGAAAGGCCAACAAGAAGACCTAGAGAACGCGTGTGTCAAAAACTCTTATTTATGGAAGAATTTTGTCACGTTCCACCTTTCAACCAATATGAGGGCTTCCGCTGAGAATATAGAGTGGGCTAGAATGCTTTTGCAAATTGGTAATGGAACCTACCCAGAGGACGAGGATGGTCTTATTGAGTTGCCCTCCGAAATACGAAGTAGTGGAGACTTGATAACAGAAGTCTTTGGCGAGAGAATCAGTATCAACGATGTTGGAAACTTGGCAGAGAAAGCAATACTCGCACCCAAGAACATCCATGTTGCACACATGAACGAACTTTCGCTCCAACGAATGCCTGAGGAATTGGAGTTGAAAATATATAAAAGCGTAGATGAGGCGGAATACTCAGATTCAGAAGACATCCTGAACTATCCAGTTGAATTCCTCAATCAACTAAGTCCCGCTGGAATGCCGCCTCATGAGCTCAGACTGAAACAAGGTTGCATCGTGATGTTGCTGCGAAACCTAGACATTGCTAAGGGCCTCTGTAACGGGACAAGGTTAATAGTTGACCACTGTGGCCGCTTTGTTCTGGGGTGTCGCTTCGCCACGGGGAGTAGAAGGAATCAGTATGTCCTACTTCCTCGAATCGACAACTATACTGATAAGGGGCTTCCTTTCCGTCTCCGAAGGCGTCAATTCCCGATTCGCCTTGCCTTTGCAACTACGATCAACAAAGCTCAAGGACAGACCCTCTCGAGTGTCGGAGTATACCTTCCTGATGACGTCTTCTCTCATGGTCAACTATATGTTGCGTTATCGAGGGTTCGCAGTTCGAGTTCAGTTAAAGTTCTATCTCCCCGACAGAAGATACGCAACATAGTTTTCAAGAACGTTCTGTGAGAACGATGACCCTACGAAAATGTGATGACATCACTATAATCAATGTTTCGTCGCAATTTTATGATGCTTACCTTTTAACCATTCGAGAAGATGCATCTTAGATTCTGAATGATTTCAATTACAAATTCGATTTCAATGAAATCTTCCCACCGGCGTTCACGAACCTGCCCTCTCTCAAGTCCCCTCTTACCGAATGCTGGGAAGTATCTTCGCCACATTAGCGTCCTGTAAAATGACCTCGAACCATTTTTCCAGAGAGGTTTCATTACTGTTTAATACCTCCATAGGTACGTTTCTCAATTCTTCCCTCTGCATCATATCTCGAAATGAGTATTTTCGGGTGAGGCACGTTCCATTCCTTTCAGGTCAGACAGGGCTCTCTAGAATTGCTTTCTACTCATCCTAAAAGTATGGTACCTAAGTAAATTAACGTCCTCCTAAAACCAGTCGGGTGCTGATTAGACCGGAAGCCTCAGATAGGTATGGCTCTCAAGCCGACTTTCTGTATCATTCATTGACCAAGCACTATCCGAGACAGCAAGCTTTGCTCTTTTCAGATCGGACAGTGCTTTCTTGAATGACTTTCTATTCATTTTAAAGAAGATTGTATCCAAGTGAAACAGCGTCCTCCTAAAACCAGTAAGGTACTGATTAGACCGGAACACTCAGATAAATACGCTTCTCAACCGACTTACTGTATCATTTCCTGACCAAGCACTATCCGAGACAGCAAGCTTTGCTCTTTTCAGATGGGACAGTGCTTTCTTGAATGACTTTCTATTCATTCTAAAGAAGATTGTATCCAAGTAAAACAGCGTCCTCCTGATTAGACCAGCTGATTAGACCGGAAGCCTCAGATAGGTATGGCTCTCAAGCCGACTTTCTGTATCATTTCCTGACCAAGCACTATCCGAGACAGCAAGCTTTGCTCTTTTAAGATCGGACAGTGCTTTCTTGAATGACTTTCTATTCATTCTAAAGAAGATTGTATCCAAGTAAAACAGCGTCCTCCTGATTAGACCAGCTGATTAGACCGGAAGCCTCAGATAGGTATGGTTCTCAAGCCGACTTTCTGTATCATTCATTGACCAAGCACTATCCGAGACAGCAAGCTTTGCTTTTTTCAGATCGGACAGTGCTTTCTTGAATGACTTTCTATTCATTCGAAAGAAGATTATATCCAAGTAAAACAGCGTTCTCCTGAAACCAGTAAGGTGCTGATTAGACTGGAAGCCTCAGATAAGTATGCTTCTCAACCGACTTACTGTATCATTTCCTGACCAAGCACTATCAGAGAAAGCAAGCTTCGCTCTTTCCAGTTCGGACAGTGCTCTCTTGAATGACTTTCTATTCATTCTAAAGAAGATTGTATTCAAGTAAAACAGCGTCCTCCTGATTAGATCAGCTGAATAGACCGTAGGTATGGTTCTCAAGCCGACTTTCTGTATCATTCATTGACCAAGCACTATCCGAGACAGCAAGCTTTGCTTTTTTCAGATCGGACAGTGCTTTCTTGAATGACTTTCTATTCATTCGAAAGAAGATTATATCCAAGTAAAACAGCGTTCTCCTGAAACCAGTAAGGTGCTGATTAGACTGGAAGCCTCAGATAAGTATGCTTCTCAACCGACTTACTGTATCATTTCCTGACCAAGCACTATCAGAGAAAGCAAGCTTCGCTCTTTCCAGTTCGGACAGTGCTCTCTTGAATGACTTTCTATTCATTCTAAAGAAGATTGTATCCAAGTAAAACAGCGTCCTCCTGATTAGATCAGCCGAATAGACCGGAAGACTCAGATAAGTACGCTTCTCAAGCCGACTTTCTGTATCATTCCCTGACCAAGCACTATCCGAGGCAGCAAGCTTCGCTCTTTTCAGATCGGACAGTGCTTCCTTGAATGACTTTCTATTCATTCTAAAGACGATTGTATCCAAGTAAAACAGCGTCCTCCTGATTAGACCAGCTGAATAGACCGTAGGTATGGTTCTCAAGCCGACTTTCTGTATCATTCCCTGACCAAGCACTATCAGAGAAAGCAAGCTTCGCTCTTTCCAGTTCGGACAGTGCTCTCTTGAATGACTTTCTATTCATTCTAAAGAAGATTGTACAAGTAAAACAGCGTCCTCCTGATTAGATCAGCTGAATAGACCGGAAGCCTCAGATAAGTACGCTTCTCAAGCCGACTTTCTGTAACATTTCCTGACCAGGTACAATCCGAGAAAGCAAGCTTCGCTCTTTTCAGATTGGACAGTGCTCTCTAGAATGACTTTCTAATCAATTCTGAAGAAATTGGCATGCAAATAAGTCTGTTTTTTGATCAGACCAATAAGATTCTTATTAGTATTGATAGCCTTTGTATGTATGCTTATCTTCTTTCTCTATCTTTTTTTAACCAAGCACGCACTTTCTAGAATGACCAACTCAAGATGAGACATTGTTTTCAAAAATTGTTTTATAACCGCTCTAACGAAGTTCGAGATGTAGTGTCACACGAATCCATTTCAAAAGTAAATGTTGTGATCATTCACTTCGGAACAAATGTACTGAAGTGGTGGGTGCGAATGTAAAGGGGCTTTCCGACTCTGACAGAGAGGATGCCCGGCGTAGCCGGGCATTACATAAGAAGGAGGAGAGCCCGGCGTTAGCTGGGCGATCCGACTGGTAGATAAATACATGACGAGCATTCGCAGCATACAGCCTACCCGAGCATTTCTACCCCAAAAAAATTTCTCTTACGAACAAACCTACCTATATCTTCGTCGACCAACATCACCTTCACATTCGCAGCAGGCTCCGTTCCACAAACAAGCCGCCCTACCACGGCAATAGACTGATCACGATCGGCCCATGCCAGTGAGCTCACAAGAAGTAAAACAGCAAGCAAGATCATGTAGCTAGGTCTGCAGAAGAAAAAAGAAGTATCACTCAAAAATGGCTCGAATACTACAAAAATTATTCAAAACTATTGTTTACAAGTTATCGAAGCTCAATCTGTACAACTAACTGGGTTTTTTTTTTCGAGCTATGTGTGAGAAAATTCTTCTTCCTGCAAATGAAAACTTAACCTGATTCCCTATCAATTTCTCTATGAGAAGTTGAGTTTTATAGCTTAAAGCTTCAATTATGATGCACAGTAGCTAGAATGAGGCAGAACCCGCTCAGATGAATCATTTATAGGATATGTAATTGAGAGATAATCTGGGATTTCTCACAGCCAATATGGAAAATTCTACAAAATAAAGATTCCCTGAAAGTTGTTCCCAAAAAGGTTAAAGGCACAGTTCACGATAAATTTGAGCTACCTTTTTTTATTCTAAAAACGGAAGTATAGGTTGGGAGTGGTTCATCGGCAGTGAAGAAAGCGAGAAAATCCGCTAATCCCGTGAAAAATAAGCCTCCTCAAAAGTAGGGAAAATGGAGGTTGGACGAGATTACCTCGACGGAAACAACATGGAAGGTGGTTTTCGGACGAGATTTCACGCCAAAACTTTACAGAACTGCCATTCACTGTCGTTAAGGGTCATGGCAAGTTGTTTGGGCCTTCTTCATGGGTTCCCTTGTGAATGGTACAGCCTCTGTAATGCCGGTGAAACTCGTCCGAGGATTCACACGGGCCAATCTTTGGGCCTTTATAACGCCTTAACCAGGTCGTTTTCCGACCTGACAGCGCCAGGTCTAATACGAAGGGGCCTCAAACTCATCTTATGGGGAAATCTCAGAAACCATTTTCATCGTGAACTGTGCCTTTAAGTTGTGAGTAAGGAATGTAAGGAGACGGTACCCAATTGGGAAGCATAGTAATGGAGCTTTAGTTGGCATTTTAAAGCCAAGGTCTGATTCAAAACTATACCAAAGTAGGGAATACCAAGTACCAATGAAGACAAATGAACAGTCAGCTCTATGAAAGATCTAATTAAGGCCTTTTTTCTGATAGGAACGCTTAATCATCCATGATCATCAGAATTCATTAACAGTCGGACAATGGTGCACAGGACGATGGTGCAGCAATGTACAATATGACTAACCCAAAGAATGAAGCTGGCATTTCAGAACAAATTCCTGTGGAAATTGATGAGAAACTTAGTGATGTCAAGACTGACGTCCATCGCCTTTCTTTGTTGAAGAACAATAACCTATTAACATCTCTGCATTGCATTTGGAACCTTCAATTTATGAAAGAAAACATGTTGAGAGATCGAGGATTCCACGTCCCTCTCAAGAACTTCGCCATTTCCAAGGACTAAGCCCTGCGGAGCTGAGGGAAAGCTGTGGAGGAGTAGTGCCTAGAGACGCCTCTTCACAGGCGTTGTTCTAGAATCAAACCACTATTCGATATTCCCCCGGGTCAACCAAGCATCTCCCAAGAGACGACTGGTCACCTAGGTCATTGACCAGATAATAAACGCGTTCAAAATGCCCGTATGATTCTTCGTGAAAATAAATGCGGCGGCGCATCCTGGACAGGAACCGGTCAACACCGAAGGATATTTTATCCTTCCCCGTTCCTTAAGGAATAAGTAGGCAATTTTCTTTGGGACACCAGGGTCACATTCATTCTTTCCTTTCTGCAACCCAAAGAATTCGCCCACCAAAACAAATGGGGAACTCGTTCAGTCTTTCAGTTGATTGTTTGAATTTGTGGTAGGAAAGGGAAATGTTGAGATATACACTGTGAGTGCTTTCGAACTCTACTTATTAGAGTGTCCCGAGATCTGAAAACTCTAAGACACCCTAAAAAAAGAACTTATTCCTGCGTATCCAAAAAGGATTTTCTTTAGTAATTCAAATTAGTAATTCACGGTACATGCTCAAAGGTATTGACCAACAGTGAGTAGACGACTTCGATGGCTCTGCCACCGCTTGAGGAGGCCACGGCGATTCAATCTTTGCTGAGGTAAGCCTTCTTCTGTTACCACCAGCTGCTCTATACCCCTCTTGACCCTCAAAACTCCTACTTAAACTTGAAAAAAATAACCGTTTAAAAAAGGAACAAGTAGATTTCGACTTTACAGTCTCCAAAGAATAAGCTCTGCCGAGACATCAGCTCATGGATTCGTCCTCACTCACTTAATAGCCACAAAAAGGAACACCAAAATGTTCTAATCATGCCTGGGTCACTGGTAACCAGATCGTGGACCATCTAGATGGACTTTTAATCCTTTCCTTTCTTAGGCAGTTTTGGAACTGCTTATGATCATAAAAAGTCGCTTCTAAGACGCATCACGAAATAAGTCCAAGAAATCGATATACTCCAGAATTTATGAAAATATTTATTTATCAACGAGCCATTCAACTGACAATATATTCTCTTCCTTCATCTAAGAAATGGAGTTCCAAATTTACTGCTCCGATGTCCATCGTGGTTTTCGGCTGCTTCGCATAAGTTATGTACTTTCCTGGTAGTCGGAATGTCACTTTGCGGCTACCCGGCTGAAAATGATTACGATATGGGGCGTGGTTGAGTTTATCATTGAAATTAAAGTGTTAAAATTGAAAGCTGTGTTGAAAAACGATGAGAATCCCCTCCGATTCACCTTACAGTATCTTCAGAACACATTTGATGAAACTACTGTAGGAGATACCTTCGGTACATTTGCTAACCCGGTTACATCGTTACAGTCATGATAGATTCGGAGGATTGGGTCGATATCGGTAGTTTCAGCTGTGCCACCCGAAAGTGAGAAATCGCCATTAGTGTCGGTATATCCTTGATCCAGCATGTCATCAGGTCGACCTTAAAGGTTAAATATAAAAAGTTACAAAGTAGAGTTAAAAAGGATAAAGGATAAAGTTTTTGGCGTTGATCAATCCCGTCTGAGGGATGCGCCCCCGCACTCGACTTCCATTCAGAGTCGTAATGGGTAATGAGTGCGTATGTGGCCTTTACAATGACTTGCGGGTGCCGGCCGATGTACAAGTCAGTGCTTTTATCCTCCCAGACGAGTCTGGTACCAATTCATCGACCCCGGAGGGATGGAAGGCTTGGTTGGCCTAGTCAGGCATCGATACGGGATTCGAACCCCTGACCGTGCGTGTGATATAGTGCGCCACTTGCCACTACACCACCTCCGCCCTACAAAGTAGAGTTACATATCCTCTATATATATAAACCGCTAACTTTGTGTGTCCGTTTGTGTGTCCTCGCAAAAGTCACGTAGGCGCGATCAAGAGCGTGGAGATCAAATGAGGGCAGTGAGAAAACAGTTATGAAATGGGAGCTTAACCGATGCTCTTCATATGATGTCACAGACTAAAAAACAGAACTCGACTCCCACGACGCAAGACAATCAAACCCCTAGGATCTAGAGAAGCCCAGAATGGAAACAATTCCACGATCACCTATTAGTGTCAAGAGATCATCAAAGCGGTTCAATTTGGGAATATCACCTAATTCTTATACATCAAACGTTCTTCTGACTTTTTACTGTCGTGGCTGAATCCTTATACTGTGGACGACTCAACTATCGGTTAGCAGTCAACTGAGGGAGGAGAGAGGTTAGGCTTCGTGGGCAACAAACCTTTTTGCTCACGAAGAATTTTTATCGAAAGTGCCTTTGCATTTAATCTCTTTTCCAGAACAGACGCGTAATGTTCCGTAGAACCATAATCGGAAATTCATAGAAATCACTAGAAATCTAATCTTATCGAAATTTCTAATTTTTAATGTGAATTTCGCTTACGCACTCCAAAAAACTATCCACTTCATGATACTTCAGTAGCTAGATGAAGTTTTTCCAAACTTGCTTAGGCGGAATTTGTACGACAGCTCATCATGTGGGGAGCGCTTGCGTCTAACTGTTTGTTTGTTCGTTCAATTGTACAGAAATTCGATATTACCTTAGGGAGTGCCTGCATAAGTCGGGTCAAGTTCGGGATGGGTTGGGGAGAGGACAAGACCAAGAGAACACATTTGAGCTCAGCGAAGCTTCTACTTCAGGGGTGGGACATGCACAGGATTGGGTGGTGACATGGGCGAAACTTGAATAGGTTCCTAACAGCCCAGACGCCGAGAAAAAAAAATAGGCAAAGTAGGGGGACAGGTCAACAAATAGAATGAAGAAGAGGCAGTGGGCGGCAGTCTCCCCGCAGGTTCTTAACTCCCTTCAAAGAGGGCGTGGGGGCTGGAAAAAATAAAGAAGTGAGCAGGGCGTTATAGTGGTGGGCACGCGCGCATAGCAAAGCTCCGCCCACGATAGGGTGCATGGCTTAATGTTAGGTTCTTTTTGAAAAAGCTCATAAACCTATCTGAAAACGGTCTATAAGGTTGAAAGGAGTGCTTAGAGGCTCAGAAGGAATGCGGCCAAAACCATGAAGTACATAAGCGGGGTTTGCACTAAAGGGAGGGGGCGGGGCCAAGATCAAATATTTGTAAGTCTGTTCAAAAACGTGTGAGAAAGTGGGAAAGAAGTGGCTGGAGGTATCAGAGCGAGTGTGGCCGAATCCCCGGAGTGGGCGGGGCTAGCCAGATGACTTTCTCGAGAGACGGTAATCAAAATGCTAGATGGACGGAACAGGGACGGTATCATTCCCTCACCAAGCACTATTCGAGAAAGTAGTCTTCGCTCTTCTCAGATCGGGCAGTGCTCTCTAGAATTGCTTTCTATTCATTCTGAAGAAGATGGTATCCAAGTAAATTAGGGTCCTCCTAAAACCAGTGAGGTGCTGATTAGACCGGAAGCCTCAGATAGGTATGCTTTTCAAGCCGACTCTCTGTATCATTCCCTGACCAAGCACTATCCGAGAAAGCAAGCTTCGCTTTCTTCAGATCGGACAGTGCTCTCTAGAATGACTTTGTAATCATTCCTGAAGAAATTGGCATGCAAGTAAATTAGTTTTTTAATAATACCAATAAGAACCTGATTAGTGTTGGAAGAATCTGATATGTATGCTTATCTCTCTATCATTCTTTGACCAAGCATGCACATCCTAGAATGACGAACTCAAGATGAGACAGTGTTTTCCAAAATTGTTTTATAACCTCTCTGACGAAGTGCGAGAAGTAGTATCACGTGAATCCATTCCGAAATAAATGTTGTGGTCATTCACGTTGGAGCAATTGTACCGAAGTGGAGGGCGCGAATGTGAAGGGGCTTTCCGACTTTGACACAAGAAGGAGGATGCCCGGCGTAGCCGGGCATTATATAAGAAGGAGGAGAGCCCGGCGTTAGCTGGGCGATCCGACTGGTCTAAAATAATGAACTAGTACCGTGGTGCATGCTACACAAATAAATTTGATTCAGGTTCCCAAAAGATCTGGAGGTGGAGGTGATCGAAAAATGAGAGCGGAGAGGTTATAAAACGAAGACTGTGCCGGGGTCGAATCAAGATCAATACTCGCCCAGGCCAGCCGCGCCTTCCATACCTCCAGGGCCATTCAATTGGTACCAGACTCGTCTGGGTGGATAAAAGCACAACCACGTATATCGGCAAGCCACAGCAGGTCATTGTATGGGTCCCACACACATTCAAACGAGACTACGATCCAGAACGAAAGTTGAATGCGATTTGAAGTGAGGAAGAAGACAATGCGGGTACTCAAGTAAACTATAACCTGATTCGAACTTAAGTCCGGTTGCATCGACCCTCTTTCATCCTGAATTGACCCAGCCCTACATTCTTCCCGGTGCTAGATAGAAACCTACCAGTGTCGGTATCGATGAGCTTTACTCTGACGTTTTTAGCTGGTCCACTTCCACAGAGCAATCGTCCTTTGACGGCGATCGACTGGTCACGCACCGCTTCACCCACAGCCAACATAACAACAATGAGTAACGCACGATACATCCTGAAAAGTGCGTTACAGAGGACATCACCATAGAAAATTTCTATCAACGACTACACGATCATACCAATTACACCAAGAATGCACCATGGTGGCATAGCAAACACTGAATCTAACGAAAAGGCTGAATGTATTGCTCAGGCATACGGCCCAAAAAAACGGCCATATACAATTAAGAGGATGGGTGTATCAGGTGAAGAGACAGCGAAAAAATTGTTGCACGTAGCTTCTAAGGGAACTTCTTATACGCCCCCTGAAATGGCGACGGTGGCAGCTTCTTGCCGAATCAGACGATTAATCACTTCGTCCCCCAGAAAGGGTGTTTAGAAGTGATTCCGACATGACTCATAATTGCCAAAATAATGGATCGTCAACATATCGAACAGAAGAGCTAAATTGTAGATTTTAGAACAGTAACGCAAACAAACAACATTAACAAGCATAACAAATAACACTGTCTATGTGTTATCGAATATTCAGTAGTCACAGTGAAAATCGGATTACTTTTTCATTAAAGATTACTTTTTCCCTTAAGTATTTCAATCAGATCGTACTCGTAGTTATTTACCAACTTGGGTCGCCTTTCGAGGCTTCTTTTCAAAAGGCTTTTCCTCAGGGACTCTGCTTGCAAGCCACTTTCTTGAGCCACAGCTTAACATTAACCTCATCGCCGAACGCTTGTTCAAAACGTTCGAAGGGTTAAAAAGAGTTGGTAAGTACGAAAAAAAACTCACTAAATAGTCATCCATGTTGAATACAGATATTGTAGATGATGATACCACCTTCGGGAAAAATTCGCATGCCCCCCGAGCAAGAGTGATCTACTGGACTACTCTGATTCGCGACAAGGTCGAATAGAAACGCGGGGCTCTCTCCAGGTAATCTATGGTCAACGGGACCACTGGTAACACATAAGACAACTCTTGTTTACTTTAGTTACATCGAAAAATGAATGCCAAAAAGAGAACTGCCATTAATCTAATAAACTGAGATTTTCCTTCGAGCAGATAAAGAATTGAACGATGACGAGGACGTCAGGACAAGTATTTGTCGAGTACTGAGGGATATTTCTGGCCTGACAGGGGTGACCTTATCTGAGAATGAACCCTATTAGCGACAATGTTAATCGATAATAGTCTTTGGGGCAATAGTATGTTCGGATATCCGGTGTGGAACTTACAGCACATTCCTATCCTATTCGAACCCTATGGTCTCGTCTTGTTAGATAACAAATCACTGGGAAATGTCCTGAAGAACAGTCGGGAACATTTAGGCTCTCTAAAAATTAGGGCCTCTATGCAAGCCCCTAGAACTCATAATATATCAACTAGGGATTGGCCTTCAAATGGCCCGGAATTGTGAAACTGCAGGATTGAGTGAATCATCCGGCATGGTAATGATTAGTTAATTTATAAAAAACCAAAACCAGACTGAACTGCACCAGTTTCCGCCAGTTATGTGCTGATTATCGCTGAGTATCGCTCAGCAATCAACTGTTTGCTTGAGCAGAGGGGACACGGAAGAAAGATACCGGATGCCGACTTTTGTAAAATTCTTGGATAGAGAGCATAGAGAAATAATGTCGATGATAATGAATACTTTCCGGCTATGAAACACGATCTAAACAATTTTTTCGTGACATTGTAAACTATGCCGTCACACGCTAACTATCTGAACAACACGGGAGACGGGCGCTAGGAACGATTTTGGGTAATCGATTCGCCGCACGCGGCTGTCGCGGACCACTCATTCGCCGTTATTACAGCTCTAGCGTTCCTCATAAAGCTCAATCGATATGCGATCATTATTTTATGCACAATTCTACTATTAGTACTTTTGTTCTTGTATTTCTTACCTACTGCTGCATCCTGCTACATTCTTTCGCGCGCGACGCCCCTTTCACTGCGACGCGACCATTTCGTTCCTAATGCACCACACCCGAACAACACCTGCTTGTAGAGTGCGATAACGATGATGACAAGTGTCAATGAAAAGTAAAGACTGTTAGATGAGTTTTTACTTATTTATCGTTTATCAAGCCATATGTACATATAAGAAATGAAATAGGAGCATTAACGTAGAGAAGGAGATTGGCAACCACAGAGTGGTTCCCGAAGAAAAAGGGGAGCCATTGAGCATCTACAATACATAGTTCCAGTCGTCATTGGGACAATGGGTACCACTGGAAATGGATACGGTAGCTCGAGGGAATGACTGTTTCAATGAAAATGGTTTGAGGATTAGTTGTTTGTTCATATTCACGTGGTTACGTTATAGATTTCAAAATATCGTCGAGCAACCGGATCTCTCCATCCCACGGATAATCATACCTCATACCCTATGAGCCATTGATGCAAAATTACCGGACCAGACGGATGTTTTCGAAAAACAAAACGAGATCTACGACCGTGAAGCAAAGTGAAAGTCCTGCATTACAATAACTCACAGTCAACTGAAAAAGAAACCAGACTGGCAGGACGTGAGCATCGCTTGGCTTTGCGCATGATGACGCATCAGTCTGTCCATTAGCTCGAATGTTGATTTTTTTGTCGCAATTGTTCCAGTCGATGGTAGATTTTATAGAATCCTGCATCCAGAATAAGGCCATTAGCCTCAGCTCCTATCCAGTCCAGTTTACCGGAGGGATCCAGCTCGTTTCAAAGATGATTCATCTCTATTGAAGACTCAAGACTTCAGCTACACTAATTGCCTCATTGATACTGATTTCTTGGCAGAACAGGCGGTACACAATATCCCAAAAGAATCCCAATGTTGTCAACTGACAAGCAATGTTTTGGCGACAACGGTTCACCATTGTGGGCCTGTTTACAAAGCACTTTGCTTTGAACACTTCAAAATATTGAGTGACACGCGGTGGCAATGTGAAGTGTGTATAGGAGAGCAATTCAGCCTACCCTGGTACGGAGCGGGATTAACGTTAGGAAGAGGAACTGCATAGGAGAACAACCACATGAATGAACATTACATACAACTTTCCTATTCACTTGAATGAAAGCTCCTGTGCCTGTCCTCAAGCGAGCTCCTATCTTGTGAATATCAGTGCTGGAATGCTGTCAAATAAGTTGTCTAAGAAATCATCTTACGGAGAGTCATCTTGTTCGTTTTCAGTCAACCGCTGACAGGAGTAGTCCTATTGCTACGAGCTCCTGTCGGGAAGATTCACCACCTAATTTACGGGGCGGTCTCAACACTCAATAGCACTGACGATGTTCTTTGCAGATAACACGACCAGATGCCAAACAGCGGCCAACAGACTTCAATCGCTGATGGGGGCATAAGAAGGATTTATGGGTCTCGTTGGACAAGGTATGTCTCGGTTGTTGTTTTTCGGCGTGACAGAATATGGAAAAGATAAAGAAACTAGTGAAAGGGCATAAGAGCGTGGTGTTTCGACGCAGTACAGGGGAGAGTTGAGCCCGAAGACTGATGAGACACAGAGTGGATGGGGAGGGATGGTGAGGAGATGGGTCCTGTTGGGAAACAATAATCGTCGTCGACGAAATGGTCGACCGCCTGATAGTGACAAGGTGGGCTATGACCCATCCGCAACCGAAACAGGTCCTTCACCAGGGCCCTTTCAGGCCTAACGTTTTAGGTGCGTTATACAGCCCTTGTACATTGTTTTTGCTGTTTACTCCGTCGCAGTTTTGGATAAACACAGATCAGATTCATGTTTATTGTTGTGATTTATAAGCATTGACATACAGCGGACTATCAGAAATCAACAATGTAATACATCAACAAAAATATAAACTCATAATTAATTCGAAATCGATTTTGTACTTTTAATACAGTGGAAGCTAGTGATAAATACTTGGTGGTGGTTGAACTGGGTTCTCAGTTCTCCAGTACAAATCACTAGATTCGTCTTCAAACAACAAAATGCTCAGTGAGCCTCTTAGTCAACGATATATTCTCGTCCCTCGGCCATAAATTCGATTTCCAAATTGACCGAGCCGATATCCATCGTTTTCCGGGGAACCATTCCATCTGTGATGTATTTGTCTGGTAGGGAGAACTTTACTTTCCGACTTCCAGGCTGAAATACTCACTTAACATTGGACAGTGGTATTCTAGGATTCCAGCGAGGGAATGTAGCTTTCAAGAACAGTTTTTACCTTGGGAACGGCGAGGAAACCAGTGACGTCATTGCAATCGTGGTAGATTTTGAGGATGGGATCAATGGGTGTCGTTTCCACAGTTCCACCCTGGAGCTGGAATTCACCATCAGCATTGGTATAGCCTTGATCAAGGAGGTCGTCTGGATCAGGTCCTGAAACGAACTGGCATTAGACTTTCATTCAGAATCGTAGGGGTATTTGAATGGCCCTACATGGCCACTACAATGACTATCAGCTAAAAGTTAGTGCGTTCATACCCCAGAACGAGTCAAGTACCAACCGACCGACCCCAGAGGGATGGAAGGCTTGTTGACCTGAGCAGGGTCGATTCAGGATTTGATCCCTGGACTATGCTCGTACTGTGCCCACTTGCGACTACACCGCCTATGACTATGTATGTAGTTGAAGTAAAGATGAGCTCATGGTAAGCCGAGGCTAATTCCCACTCTGAACTCCCCCCAACATTCAATCGTCAATACGTGGTATCGCTACTCCTCGGAAAACATGGAACCCCTCGTCTGCACCTTGTGAGGGCAATCAGCATAGCCTGTTTATCACCAGTATAATCTCTGTTTTCTGCAGTTCCTTCGAAAAAAAGTTCGGCAAGCAATTATAAACAGTTAATAGGAATATCGTCAACATAAAGTAAAAAGAGTACAGATTTCCCACTGCACCGGTCTGTTTTGGTCATGAATTTTACCTACACAGATTTGTCGAATACTCCAGTTTTCGCCCAACCTTACCAGATCGCCCAACCTTACCAGACTAGATCGATACCATCATGAAAATTCCAAAGATCATCTGAATGTAATCCAACTGAATCCGTCGAAAGACTAGACCGGGACAGTTGAGATCAAAATTTAGTTTCGGTTTGTCTGTCTAGCATATTGTTGTATGGATATAACATTACTTTGCTCTGTATTACTTCATATTACATTACATTACCGTATATTTCGGTAATAGCTTCCCACGGTAGCGCGCGCGACGCAGCAAATTTTTGACAGGGGTCACACCTCTTCAAACTGCGATTACCGTAATCATGACTTAAGATCTTACCACAATTCTTACCATTTGCATGTGACAAATACATTGTGTACATCATGTAATAATTCGAATTGAACGGAAATGAATGCATCTAATCACCCATTCAATCTCTGCGTCGGTTGGGATCAGCGCGGCTCGGACACAAATCCACCCACCTCCCCCCCCCCTCCATTAGTCACACAATCCAGTCAACTTTGTTCCCATCAACATCCCTCAGAACAAATTACCCGATGACTTACTTCAAGCCTACCCGTGTTACCTGTAAGAGAGAAATAGTGATGGTAACTGACCTGAGTCCTCTTCCCACAGCTTAACTCTCACATTCGCAGCCGGTCGTTCACCACACAGTAGTCGACCTTTCACAGCAATTGACTGCTCCCTAACTGCGAGGCATAACAACGGCAACAGCATCAAAGAACACAATAGTCGGGACATTCTGGAACAACTTTTAGGATGATTTCAAAGAGTTTTCCTTTTTGTAGTTGTATTCCGAAAGGGGAAAAACATCTTCGGATATTCAGGAAAAAACAAAATGTAAAGGAAGATAGATAATGATACTGAAAGATAGAGACTGTCCCAAAGGATAGAATAGAGTAAGGATGCACAGCCAAAAGCATTTCCACTGAATGCCAAGCAATGATATGAAATTTCCTATCAACAACTGATCCCTTTATATACAAAGATGAAGCGCCGTACACATTACACCCAGCGTACCACTAGAAACTCTTGGAAAACAGCCAGGAATTCGAAGAGCTATCAAATTACATCGATAAACGACTGACGTTGTTATGGTGGATCGACCAATATATAGGCGATGACGAGGTGATGACGTTATGGGTTCATTTCACAGACAACATCCTGGTGAGTCACCGGTCGGCAGTGATAAAATGAATGGATATGTGGCAGCTGTTGAGCATGAGGAATGAGCCGGGATCATGACAAATAGATCTTCCAGATGATGAGTAATGAAGATTTCTATACTGATTCCATACTTCTTACCATTCGTCATCTTGTTTTCTGACAAAAAAAACTTACAGGCCGACAAGAAAAGGTTCAAATCGGAGACGGGGAGTTTTCTGTGCCATAGGTGTTATGGGGCTGGATGAGGCAGGCTGAAATAGGCCAGAACTAGATGGCAAGCTCCTATTGATAGCAAGCATTAGCTTATACTGAGAACTAACTGATTAACTGCTTCAAAAGGCTGATATATAGATCTGGTAGGCCATGTACATGACAATGGCATCAGAGAGAATATGATGGAAAACGGTCATTAATCGGGAGTATGAATCAAGCCGAGTCGCATTCTGCCAGAAAATGGCTGCTCGAGTTTTGATGGGTCTTGAAAAAGGCCTGGTTCAAACAAAGTAAAGCTCTTTATCGGAAATTGAAAACGACTTTTCCACCCTGCCAACTCGTTTCCCGTGGAATAAACATCATCATCTGATCAATCAGGGTGGTGGTCTATTTTTGGAGTAAACATGCCTTTTATTCAAGTTTCAGTCAATAACACTGCAGTTTTGGAGGTATACTTGATCAATACAGGTATGTAGAGCTAGATGATGTACAAACTGGTTTTTTCACCATGTAAGATGATACGACAACAATAACCTAGCTTTAAAAAGGGCTGAATGACTCAGTTGACTACTATTAGATCTGAGACTGCGATTAATGGACCATGGAGATGGTGGCTACATCACTTGACCCAGGCAATCCTTCATATACTTTCTGGGGCAGATAGGTTCCAAAAATGTCAAATTACGATGAATTCCTTGACGCTCCCCTCCAGGAAAGGGATTGCACTGGTTGCATAGTTACTTTGCAAGTGAAACCATGTCGAATACCTAATTACGACGATCGAAAGAAATGGGAAGCTGACCAGAAGTTTTAAAATTCGCAAAGCCCCTGGGTAATGGAGCAGTTCTCGTCAACCATTCTCGTGATACCTTGAAATTTTATTATTTGATCGAAACCGTAAGTCAGAGTGCACCAGAAATACTTCCTGGCAAAGTTCCACGGTTTAACCCGAAATGACTCGTCCTTCAAATAGGTTAGCCTAGCCTAAAATCCTGATAAATAGGTGATTTTAGGGAATACGGTGAAATAATGAAATAAAAATCCTTGTAGGTCAAAGGGCATTACCACGAAGGGCCGTTATTACAGCAATGTTGCATATCAAGCAAACATCATCAGCTATCGAATCCGCAACATTGATCATTGTTGACAGTTGTTGTTGTTGTTGTGTTGTTGTTGCTCACTGATCAGTTAAATCTGGTATTTTCATACTGCGATGATGATCAGTGATTATTAACGTCGACTAAGCTGTAAACTCCCTTCGACACCCATCATCTATGAATATAAACACGCTTTTCCAGCTAAGTACCAGTACGATGCCTACCGTAGTTCTGGAAGAATTGTCTATGAGTACTACCAAAGAAAGTCCACCTTGTTATTTTAAACATTCCATTGTTGTATAAGAAGCTCACCACGAGGAAAAACAATTAACAAAACATAGAGTGAAAGGAAAGAGGTGGGTGTAATCAGATGAAAATAGTGAGAGCTATGGCGAGTGGGGTTTTTGACAAAAGGCCATCCCCTCACAAGTAACTGGAGAGTATGAATGGAGAGGATCAATGCGCAACTATAGCGCCCACGTCGTTGGC
Source organism: Haemonchus contortus (assembly GCA_000469685.2). NCBI lineage: Eukaryota > Metazoa > Nematoda > Chromadorea > Rhabditida > Trichostrongylidae > Haemonchus > Haemonchus contortus. Next base: position 7,641,700 of record LS997566.1, on the reverse strand, counting down.
TCCTCCCATAACTAGAACGTTCTTGAACAGTAATTGCAACATGATTCATAGGAAAGCGTTCTATCTAAGTTCGATTTCCCTCCCCCTGCTCAGTAATTATTATTTATTTACCTTATTATTTATTCAACGTACACTGCAAAGTGTTCTGAAAAGAAACCTCAAGTCCGTTCACCATCGAGCACCGTACTAGACTGAGCCGGGAGCGAGAAACGGCCTTTGCTGATAACTGCACACTAACTGGTAAGCATCAAGCCCTGTAATGTCTCGAAGCGCACGGTTTTGCGCGGATTGCTCTCCCTAATAGGTTCTGCTGTTGGCAGAACCTCTGCATATTGATGAGGCACAAAAAGGACTTGATCCAAAGTGTACATGCATATTAAAAACTACGAAATGTTTGGAGACAACTGAGTCACAACGAAAGGCCTAAGCTGTAACATTGGCGGTTACAGCCAGGTGGGTGGTGCAGTGGTGGGCAGAGAAAGGATTGTACAGGGTGGGCCAAAATTATGATTACAGCGCGCGCTGACGTTCATTGCAAATTTTTTCTATGTTCATAACAATTCATTGAATTTCTTTCATTTCACAAAGTAGCTTACGTTATTACCTTTCTAATGATACTGAACTTTTGGTAGATTTTTTAACATAATATAAGCGTAACTAGTCCGTGAATTAAACGTCGCTTTGCATTTACAAACACTTTTGGCACGGTGCATCTACAGACGAACTAGCGAAACAAGGCAGGTATTGCATTCAACCATAAGACGCTCTCGAGAGTTGGGAACAGTTGCAGATAGGAGTGGTAAACCAAGGAGATCTGTGGTTATAGGAAGTGTTAAGGAAGCAGGGCAAAGGTCTACGTAGCAGCAAAATTCATTCTGAGTCCAAAAAGGCTAAATGAATGGACATGTCACGAAGTTTTCTGCGTGAAATCGTGGAGCATCACTTGCACAACGAGACCCTTATACGATCGGAAAGTGATTTCCCCGGTGAGCAGGTTAAAGAGAATAGAAAGGTTGGCAAACAGAAGCTACCTGTCTCATCCGAAAAAATTGTCCTACGGAATTCCTGTTCACCGACGAGAAGATATTCACACGGAAAAAGGTGCTCAATAAGTAGAGCGATAAGTTTCATATAAAGCTTCAAGAAATGTAAGTGATACAGCGAATGGCTCACTAACTTTCTGTGATGGCCTGTGCTAGCATCACCGCCGAGGCAAAGACACCGATTATTCTTGGAAATTATGGAGTGAAACTTGGTTTGGAGGCCTGTTTAATCTCTTCGTGCGCAATAGAACACTTTCGCGATTCAAATAGGACATATTGTCAAGGTGAAGCTCCCAACCGCAGATCAGAAATTGTCGAGAAATTTCGTGAAAGTGGTTTTTTGACTTCATAATCTTCGATCAGTGATCACTCTGGAGCCCTGACCTAAATCCCATGAATAACTCAATGTGGTCAGCCTCTGAGATGAAAGCATCCTTTAGCCCAAACAAGAGAAGAAATAATCTCGAGAGTGCTCAGCAAAAAGCCGGGACCATTTCGATGACCCTAGCTGCGTGCCACCGGCAATGCCGTCCATCGTCGTCTTTGTTGTTGGGTGAAAGCAGAAAGCAACGGTTCCCAGTTTCAATGTACAGTTTTGGTAAGAAATTTGTGACAAACCCTTTAATGAAATTGGTTTGCTCTATTGGCTTTCTATTCGTTTTCTGTGTAATCATAATTTTGGCCCACCCTGTAGATGCCATGAGAGGCGGTCTGACAGTTGAGCGAGAAGGTCGGCTGGGGAGTGTTGCAATGTGGAAACATGACCCTTCCCTTTTATAGATTGTTGATCAACGTTCTTCAGACTAGTTTCGGTTGTCTAAAAAAAATTTTTCAGGAAAGCTAGTGCTTTCAGAAGCAGTGCTGTCACGTATATTGTACGGCCACTATCTGAAATTATTTTGATCATCCTATTGAAAGAAGGTGTTCTTGAGAAACAATCGCTTGTATTTGCAGGATTGGGGACGAGGTCTAGTGGTAAGATCCGCACTTCACGCCCGAATGGTCACGGGTTCGAATCCCGGACCGATTTCCGCCTAGGCCAGCCAAGCCTTCCATCCCTCCGGGATTGGTTTGTACCAGACTCGTCTGGGAGGATAACAACGCTGACTTGTGCATCGGTTGGCCACAGCATGCCATTGTATGGGCCACATGAGCTTCAAACCACCACTACGATTTTGGATGAAAGCTGAATGCGTGGGCGCACCCTCTGACGGGATTGCTTAGAGCCTCAAACGTTATCCTTTATCCTTATTTGTATGATTGTACAAACCAAACATAGACGGAACCTCTTAGCGATAAATGCTGGACACTCACAAAGGAAAAGACACAACAGAAAGAGTAGAATGTAATCATCAGCTGATCTAAGCACCTCATTTTCCAACGGTGGATGGTGATGATCACTCCAAATGGAAAAAGTAACACATTTCGGCTCCAATCATGAAGGAATCCCTAAAAACCCAATGCAGGAAAATTTCAAAAAATCGAAAAACCAACCAGATAACCAATCAATCGACTTAAAAAAACATTTTTTTCTAGTCAATTTTAGGCAAGAGCAGGTATTTATATCACGTCTTTCTCTCCGTTTCCACTACATAACAGTATAATAATGTGTGTTTTGAGGGCATGACCTGGAATTATGTCACTCCAGAAGCAAAGTTGGACATGTCGAGCTCCTGACTCAGACGTTCTGGGAGGAGCTGAAATGGCACGAACATGTTGAAGTTCATGCAGTGAGGAACAAACCTATAAGGAAGTTGTCTCGCTCAATCGTGCCGCCCGACATGCCGTTCTCACTGGGTATTCTATACTCCAATAGCTCTTCAGAATATCGTCGCGTGAACTGTCCCAGTGTCAACTTCACTGCAAAATAATCTATGATTACTAGAGTTGACCCTGATTTTTCCCCTTTAACCACTCCATCAGTGAAGAACTAAAAAAGCATATCCAGAAATTGATAGAAAAGATCTTCACCAGTCAAAACTGTAAGCCGACCTTGAAGAAATTCGGTCTATGATTGAGTCTCGAAACTATGAACGCACACAATTGCAGCGCCGCCTCGTTTTGAGTGGTGGAAATTGTGGTTTAATTGTAAGTAGGCCAGTCTGGGCTGTGCATACCTTCAAAAGGAATTTACTTTATACAAGTAAAGACATCATGGAGTACTGCTCACTAACTTCCAATTTTGACGGTGTCTAGCAACGAAACTAAGATCTTAATTACTCCTCCGATCATTTGACGCGTGAGTCAACCACAGCTTGAAAATGTTGCTTCACTGAAACGTGCCTAATCGTTCGATATCCGCAGCTTTTATAATATTTGCCCATCGTTTATGTTTTAAAATGACTGACTGTAACCGAGGCAGGGGATGATAGGGATGAATGTGGTGAGTGCAGTATTGAACTGAAGAATTCACCAAACTGAATAGTTTAATCATGAATCGTCATCGAATCTATATCACAGGAAATTGACGTTCATAGTTCCTGCAGGATAGGTCAGGTCTATCCAGCAGGTGAGGTAAGGGGTTTGAGCCACTGCACCGTTATTCTGAAGTCCTTTGACTGCTAAAACTGGCAAAATGTGGGCAACTCCTACAGGCGAGAATCGGCAAAGATCATTCGCATTAACAGATTGTTGACCTTGACTACTTTTCTGAATTCGGTACTCGCCTTTCAACTGGTAAGTGAGCTTACAGAGGAGTAAGCACAAGATGAAAAGCAGAGAGTGTTCGACGGTCAAATATTTCAAAACCTAGTTCACGCCATTATTCTGAGGGATCAGAGTGCTTTTTGGAAGATGGCCTTCAAGAGTAATGGTAGGAATTGAAGATAGAATGGTAAGGAGTAGAAACGTGTTATCAATTTACAAACAAAGCATTCATAGTAGGGAACCGGAAAAGCCCCATAAAAAGTGAACGAACACAAGCAGTACGATTCTCCGAATCTTTTACCTGACAATTTACCAGATAGGTAGCTTAGACCAATGGGTAAGAAGGCGTCGTAAGCCAACCAAAACTGCCCAAACCAGCCTAGTTTCTTTGGTTTTGTACTGGCAGTGAACTCTGATTTACATGCATCAAGTGGTTCCCTAAGGACGCTGTTCCCGCGGGACAGTTTCGAGGATTGGCCAACGTGATCAGGATTAGTACTACATTCATTATCGTTTACAGAAAAGGAAAGCCTTTCAAGGAAAAGCGATGTCTGAGGGGTCGGTGCAAACGGTCTATTCAGTGAATCTAAAGCGAGATAGTCAGGCACGAGGGCACAACTGATATAAAAAGCATGATTACAGAAGAAAGAGAAATAAATAGTTCATTACCCGTACCATGGAACTTTGAGTCGATTAAAGATGAAGTTTTTTCAGACGAAACACCATCGAAATCAACCCTTCAAGTTCTACGAGAGTTACGATCCGAGGCGTAATCCCTAGTTTGTAGGGTCATCCTGTCCAAGTCCGATAAGAATTATTGAACGGCTCATTTTCCGTTTTTTATTACATACTTCTTTGGAAAAAAAACTACCGATAGGTGTATGTATCCGCGAGGAATTAGCAACTGCACAGGCTGCATCCAATCGTGTAAGAACCTTTTGCTAAGGGGTCTCGAGATTGGATTTTGCTGGACACTGTGCCATACCGCAAAACCTTTCACAAAATTCACGAGATCTCATAAAATTATGCGGAAAATGTCTTAATATGGATACAGCAAGTGAGATTAGAATCCTTAGGTTCACATTCATTCGATAACTCCAATATATTTTTGTAAAAGCGGGCCGAATCTATCAGCGAATGAAAAACATTGCCCCTGCAGATTGGGCGACGAAGTTAAACATCGATTTTACCTTCCCATTGTTCTAGCAGTGAATGTGAGTACAGTGCCACGAAAACAATGGAAATGCAGTTGGATATTCGGAAAGTAAAAGTTTTATCAGCTGCTATCGCCTATTGTATTCACCATTGAGGGAACGGGAACGTCTATATAAAAGCACCACTGGGAAATTACAGACATTCACATCCTTCGTGAGGTATGCTAATACCTATTGCGATCGCCTGCTTGGTAAGTTAATATTTCCACTAGCTGTTGACAAAGAAGAAAAGACTTTCTAACTGAACGCATTTAGGCGCTTCTGACACCATCATGGGCGGCTGGTGCGTTACTATCATTTTTCCGAAAACCTCTAACTCTGCGGTACAGTTACAAAAATTTATTCTTCAGCTTCACATTGTCCGTCCGACAATGGCATGACAGATGACATTAGGGCAGTTTTCGTCGATCAACATAACTATTATCGGTTCGTTGCAAAAAGCCTGAAGTCACGTTAGCTGCATGATAAATGAAGTTCTTCAGATCGCTCATAGCTAATGGACAGGCCAAGAACAAGAATGGAGGATTCGCTCCGAAAGCTGCCAGAATGTTGAAAGTGGTACGACTTTGTTACAGATTATTCCGATTTTCACCTTGTTACGCGTTTGAGACTCCAAAATTCAATGTTTCTCTAGGATTCCGCTCATTTACGAAGAAATTATGTCCACGTTGTTTGCAAAAACTGTTGTAGAGCTACGACTGCGACGTTGAAGTAAATGCGGTGGGATGGTTGAAAAGTTGCACGTTTGGTAATAACAATGTTGCGAACAAAAACCAATGGGGAACTAACGTGCATACGCTATCTCTAACTGCTAATAATACGGAGGCAGCGATAGAGGTTGGCATATAGAGCTCAAATACGTCCTCTGTTCAAACCAGTAACAATCGCATTTAAGAGCGTCAAAGCCTGGTTCAACGAATTGTATAACATCGGTGTGCCTCAGAACAATATGTTCACTCCGGAACTTTACCAGCAAGGCTTGGGTGAATACGCTCAGGTAGGTGCAGAACTTACGTAACTAATGAATAGAAGTTAGGTTGCCACTGTTATTATTTCAGCTGGCATGGCAGTCGAGCAACAAAATTGGTTGTGCAGTAACAACGTGTTCCAATTCTTATACAGCTGTGGCATGCGAATACAATCCCGGGTAAGGACGAGAAGATTGTCGCAGGATTCCATATTATGACTGATTATCCTCGAAGTTCAATTTCAGGGGAGACACGGTCTTCACCACGATTTATGACATAGGAGATCCGTGCACAATTGACGACGACTGTCAATGCGCTGGTTGCGTTTGTAGCAAAGATGAGGCCCTTTGCATTCCTCCTTCGACGAAGGTAACTACTCACAAACCAACAACAACAACAGTGAGAACTACTACTAAACCAACAACGACAACTACAACAACTACGACGGAGCCCACAACAACAACGGAGAAACGTTGGTTTTGCAAATCGCTTTTTTGGTTATGGCTCACCGAAATCAACATTTCAGCTGAGTATATTGTTTGTCCTAACGACAATGGCATGACAGATGAAGTTAGATGGATGTTCGTCAATACGCACAATAAACTGCGGTTGGTAAAGCACTGAGAAGTTGCGATATAATCGGAATGGTTGAAATTTTCAGATCGCGGACTGCTCAAGGAAAGTCTAAGAATGCTCCAAGGTTCGGTGGATTTGCTCCAAAAGCAGCTCGAATGTTAAAAGTGGTAAGGCATGATAATTCTTGATCATAAGGTAGATCGCTCCAACTTTGCCTCAAGCGTGTTATTGTGAGGCAATAAGAATAAATAGAGTCTCAGACTTCTTATAGAGTTATGATTGCGCCATGGAAGCTAATATGATGAAATGGGCAAAGCAGTGTCATTTCTATCACCCTCCACCCGCGTATAGGAACTACTGGGGACAAAATATTTATATGGTGGGAGATCCATACTACAATTTCACCTGGCCGTCAATTGCAGAAACGGTAGGAATTTTTAGCAGTGGTGCGTCTTTCTCAAAAATGATGTCATACAATTGCAGGCCGTCATATCATGGTGGCAGGAGTTACAGGTTTTTGGTGTTCCAGAGAACAATATCGTAGTCGCGCCAGATGAACATAAAACTGGTCACTACATGCAGGTAATAGAAGAATCCGCTGCTGCGGAATGAATTTGTACTAACAGTTTCTCATCGCAGGTGGTCTGGCAATGGACGTACAAAATTGGCTGCGCGATTAATTACTGTACAAAAAACAAGCCATGGCCATGGACAATCGCAGGATGCAACTATTACCCTTCGTGAGCCGTGAAGTTTCAGTAGCTATCTCCTTTCATTTCAGCTTTCTTCCAAAAATCGAATTACAGAGGTGATAATGCTTATTGGGTGGTCTACGAGATGGGAGAACCATGCACAACTGACGCCGACTGCAAATGCGCTGATTGCATTTGTAGCAAAGATGAGGCTCTTTGCATTCCGCCGCAATACGTTCCTCTTCCGCCAACTACCACTTCAACCACTACACAGAAGCCAACTACAACAACAACCGTCCCACCAGCTAATGGTAAATTATTGAATTGTTAGTTTTACGAATGGCTCATCATTAAAGTTTTCGACTACACGAAACCACTTTTCAGCGGGGTCGTGTCCTGGACTTAATAATGGAATGACTGATGAAGTTAGGAAAACATTCGTCGACAAACACAATGAGTATCGGCAAGTTTCACGGAGCAAATAGGTTATGAGGATAGTATGATAATTAAAGACTGTCTAGATCGCTCATTGCTAAAGGGCAAGCCAAAGATAAAGCTGGACAATTTGCTCCAAAAGCAGCTAGAATGTTGAAAGTGGTATGCTCTGATATTATTCCATTCTGTAGGCAGTAGCGCACCCCAAGCCATTGTTCTCTAAGGCTCCATACACTTATGATACAGTGAATTGAGGACATAACGTTTTTGTTTGAAATGGTCTGTTATAGAACTATGATTGCGAAGTTGAAGAAAATGCGATGGAATGGGCCAAGAGCTGTACATTCGGACTCAACACTGCTGCAATGTTGAAGCGGTGGGGGAACAACATGCAAATGCTGTCACCCAAGACTAATAACAAGACAGAGGCTGCAATAGCGGTTGGGATATACTAGTCGACTGAGTTTTCTTAAAACGCTACCAATTTTATTTTAGAGCGTCGACGCCTGGTTCGGTCAATTACAGAAAAGCGGTGTACCTGAAAAGAACGTTTTTACCATGAACAACTACATGTCCTTAAGTAAATACAGCCAGGTGGGAACAACAATTTCAATCGCTAAAAAAATGTCAGTGGTGTTGTACTCCAGTTGGCATGGCAATCGAGCAACAGGATTGGTTGTGTAGTTGTACCTTGTTGGAACTCTTGGACTGTCGTAGTGTGTGAATACAATCCGGGGTAAGAACACTCAAATTGTAACGCACTAGAGACCATATCTCGGTACAACTTGGCTTAAAAGTCCTTTTTTACAGAGGAGACCTGCCTGGCGAAGTGATCTATGACGAAGGAGACCCCTGTACAGAGGACTCCCACTGCCAGTGCCCCGGTTGCGTTTGTAGCAGAGATGAGGCACTTTGTATTGCTCCATAAAATCAGTGGCAATAAATTTCAATAATAGAGCTAAAGCACGCTAACACGAGTGTGTCAGCAAAAAAACTGAACAGAGCTATTAATTTTCAAATTCAGCTCCGTTCACTCTAGTGTACACCTCCGGCCCCTCCTCAATAATGAATAGCCGATTTCCCTCCCAAAAACGGGTGCGTTAGTTAAGTCGACTTCTTAGTTCACACACCAACCCCTCAGACTGCTCTATGCACCTCGTGTGAGTCTTATCTTCTTTCTTGACCAATCAAATGGGCCACGCACGCAAACGCATCCATCCCATAATCATGTCCGCTTATCTAACGTGAGACCAGCCAACTGAATGTTTTGTTCATTAGGACAAGTTGATAGTCTACAACCTATGTTCAAGCAAAAATATATGAGATATCATGCGTCAGTTCAAATCGCATATGAATGAAGTATGATTTACAAATAATGCTTGCCGTTATCCTAACATGTTCGTATGTTCCTAATATGTTTCAATGTAAACGTAAAGAAGAAATGCAAGCTGGAACGATATGTGTCCTGCTCAAACATAAAAGTCTATGACTATGATAGAAAGACACTCAACATCGCAATGTGTGTACTTTTTGAGCCGGGAAAACGTTGCCTGAACATAATTTCCTTTTCGCGCTTCACATATGCCTCTATCGGCAATGCAAGAACAAACTTAGTGTTTAATCGTAGCCCAAAATGTAGAACATTTTCACCACGTATGCATACGTCATGTGCATGTTATATAATACTATCACCGAACAACTTAACTTCTGAATTTGAGGTAACTAATAAATGTGTAAAGTGATCGGGACAATAACTTAAAAGCAGAAATTCAGATGCGCTGAAATTTTCTTCCTGAAAAGCCCAGTTTTCACTGAAAATAATTTGGTTTTGAAATATGTTTTTGTTGACGCCTTTCATTTTCCCACTCGTCTTACCTTTACGCCACATATCACCTTCAGTCTCGTTGATCATCGAAAGGGCGCTAGTAATCTCAATTTGTTACTCCCTCGAGCGACAGTGGTCCAGTGCTCATGTTGCACGAAACATAGCATTCATTTCGTGCAGGACTTAGTCAAGTGATGTGACCGTTGGCGTTGGCGGCCGCTCTACGTTTGTGCGACTTCCCGGGAGATCCATTCATAACCGCCCTCGTCCAATAGTCATCAAAATGTCAAATGACGTGTTTGACCCACCTCATTCTTCACTTCATCGTCCTCTCCAAAGCTGCATGTTCATCCTGCTTTTGTTGTCGATAAGCGAACGTCCTCAAAAGTTTGCAAGGGAAGTAAGGTAATAAATGAAGGTTGCTCATACGAGTAAGAAGGATTTCGGAGAGAGGTCAGTACAACCGATCATACCAACGCTGTTACAAGGCTCATTGAAGTATCTAGGAAACCGGGTGCCTTATGCGTGACAATTATCAATTCGAAGAAAGCCTTTGATATCGTCGAGACAGGAGCGGTAGTTGAAGCTATGAGCAACCAGCAAGCAGCAACATCAATATAAGGAAAGAACTCCAGTTCATGAGGAAAGAATGTTTACGTGAGAAGAGGGGTTCGGCAGGGTGATACCTTTCCGCCCAAAACTCTTCAGAGCCGCTCTCGAGACCACATGCTTTATATGGAATGGGAGCGAAGTTCGACGGCCGCCGCTTACATCATCTCGGCTTTGCAGACGACATCGTGCTTACAACACCGAACACCGAGCAAGCGGAACAAAATCTGGCCATGTTCAATTGCGCTTGCGAAAAGATTCAACCACTAAGGCTAAATAAGACGACTTTCATGGTTGGTAACTAGAGCACTTTCCACACTGGTTTTAAGGAACATTACTGAATGTGAATGCTTTAGCTACATCTAGCTGTACCTAGCCAAGACGTTTATATGATGGGCGACCTAACAACGAAGCAGGAACACTCAAGAATATCGAGGGAGTAGCGAAGAAGACAAAAGACATTCAGTTCTACGCGCTCGCCTTTTCGATGCTGCTGAGCTTCCTGCTTTGAAGTTGGCCACGGGCACTAGGACTCTACGTAATGAGGATGTTCATGCTATCAGGGTTTCTCAAAGCACTCTTGAAAAGAACGTTGCAAGAAATTCCCCTATACAAGCAAGTGCAGTGGTTCTGAACTCCATCATCGCACAAAAATCAGGGATGCTACTGTCCACACAAGATAGCAATAATCAGGTAGGCCGCGCACGTCATGTATGTGCTACAGTGATGACGGCCTGACCAGGACGATTAAGGATTAAATTTCTCAGGACGTCCAATCAATACAACAACAATAGGGCGGGTGCCAGCGGATGGCCAGGCTACCTCACAAAAGCTATGCTTGAAAGAACCGCTATGCTCGGCGCCCCACGGCCACTCTGGCTCGAGAAACGGACAAATGGAGACGTTACTAAACGTAACTGGCGTTCGCTCCCAGTACGTCAACGATTCACGAGAAGACAGGTGGCGCAATAGGAAAATGAAAGGTGAAATAAAAGAAGTCAACTAAAACATCAAGTTGAAACGAAATATTTGATAAAAAAGTATGGTTCAATAGCAAAACAGAGCGTATAAAACATTTTGTTTGAGGCATGCGTTAGCGTGCGCAGCATATTTGGTTGGTTAAGAAACAAGAATAAGGCTCACACGCTGTGGACGGAACCGTCTGAGGGGTCGGACTTACTAAGTGGGCTGAGAAGTCGACTTCACTGAAGCCTTGAGGCTAAACGGAAATTGTATGAGAAAGCAAGGTTCAAATCGTGATGGTACGGTGTTCTTAGTGAGGCTCCGGAAGGTCGTGAATACTTTTAAATGTAACACAGCTCTGTTTAGATGTTTTTTGTTGACACACACGTGTTAGCGTGCTTTAGCTCTATTATTGAAAATTTATTGCCACTGATCTTATGGAGCAATACAAAGTGCCTCATCTCTGCTACAAACGCAACCGGGGCACTGGCAGTGGGAGTCCTCTGTACAGGGGTCTCCTTCGTCATAGATCACTTCGCCAGGCAGGTCTCCTCTGTAAAAAAGGACTTTCAAGCCAAGTTGTACCGAGATATGGTCTCTAGTGCGTTACAATTTGAGTGTTCTTACCCCGGATTGTATTCACACACTACGACAGTCCAAGAGTTCCAACAAGGTACAACTACACAACCAATCCTGTTGCTCGATTGCCATGCCAACTGGAGTACAACACCACTGACATTTTTTTAGCGATTGAAATTGTTGTTCCCACCTGGCTGTATTTACTTAAAGACATGTAGTTGTTCATGGTAAAAACGTTCTTTTCAGGTACACCGCTTTTCTGTAATTGACCGAACCAGGCGTCGACGCTCTAAAATAAAATTGGTAGCGTTTTAAGAAAACTCAGTCGACTAGTATATCCCAACCGCTATTGCAGCCTCTGTCTTGTTATTAGTCTTGGGTGACAGCATTTGCATGTTGTTCCCCCACCGCTTCAACATTGCAGCAGTGTTGAGTCCGAATGTACAGCTCTTGGCCCATTCCATCGCATTTTCTTCAACTTCGCAATCATAGTTCTATAACAGACCATTTCAAACAAAAACGTTATGTCCTCAATTCACTGTATCATAAGTGTATGGAGCCTTAGAGAACAATGGCTTGGGGTGCGCTACTGCCTACAGAATGGAATAATGTCAGAGCATACCACTTTCAACATTCTAGCTGCTTTTGGAGCAAATTGTCCAGCTTTATCTTTGGCTTGCCCTTTAGCAATGAGCGATCTAGACAGTCTTTAATTATCATACTATCCTCATAACCTATTTGCTCCGTGAAACTTACCGATACTCATTGTGTTTGTCGACGAATGTTTTCCTAACTTCATCAGTCATTCCATTATTAAGTCCAGGACACGACCCCGCTGAAAAGTGGTTTCGTGTAGTCGAAAACTTTAATGATGAGCCATTCGTAAAACTAACAATTCAATAATTTACCATTAGCTGGTGGGACGGTTGTTGTTGTAGTTGGCTTCTGTGTAGTGGTTGAAGTGGTAGTTGGCGGAAGAGGAACGTATTGCGGCGGAATGCAAAGAGCCTCATCTTTGCTACAAATGCAATCAGCGCATTTGCAGTCGGCGTCAGTTGTGCATGGTTCTCCCATCTCGTAGACCACCCAATAAGCATTATCACCTCTGTAATTCGATTTTTGGAAGAAAGCTGAAATGAAAGGAGATAGCTACTGAAACTTCACGGCTCACGAAGGGTAATAGTTGCATCCTGCGATTGTCCATGGCCATGGCTTGTTTTTTGTACAGTAATTAATCGCGCAGCCAATTTTGTACGTCCATTGCCAGACCACCTGCGATGAGAAACTGTTAGTACAAATTCATTCCGCAGCAGCGGATTCTTCTATTACCTGCATGTAGTGACCAGTTTTATGTTCATCTGGCGCGACTACGATATTGTTCTCTGGAACACCAAAAACCTGTAACTCCTGCCACCATGATATGACGGCCTGCAATTGTATGACATCATTTTTGAGAAAGACGCACCACTGCTAAAAATTCCTACCGTTTCTGCAATTGACGGCCAGGTGAAATTGTAGTATGGATCTCCCACCATATAAATATTTTGTCCCCAGTAGTTCCTATACGCGGGTGGAGGGTGATAGAAATGACACTGCTTTGCCCATTTCATCATATTAGCTTCCATGGCGCAATCATAACTCTATAAGAAGTCTGAGACTCTATTTATTCTTATTGCCTCACAATAACACGCTTGAGGCAAAGTTGGAGCGATCTACCTTATGATCAAGAATTATCATGCCTTACCACTTTTAACATTCGAGCTGCTTTTGGAGCAAATCCACCGAACCTTGGAGCATTCTTAGACTTTCCTTGAGCAGTCCGCGATCTGAAAATTTCAACCATTCCGATTATATCGCAACTTCTCAGTGCTTTACCAACCGCAGTTTATTGTGCGTATTGACGAACATCCATCTAACTTCATCTGTCATGCCATTGTCGTTAGGACAAACAATATACTCAGCTGAAATGTTGATTTCGGTGAGCCATAACCAAAAAAGCGATTTGCAAAACCAACGTTTCTCCGTTGTTGTTGTGGGCTCCGTCGTAGTTGTTGTAGTTGTCGTTGTTGGTTTAGTAGTAGTTCTCACTGTTGTTGTTGTTGGTTTGTGAGTAGTTACCTTCGTCGAAGGAGGAATGCAAAGGGCCTCATCTTTGCTACAAACGCAACCAGCGCATTGACAGTCGTCGTCAATTGTGCACGGATCTCCTATGTCATAAATCGTGGTGAAGACCGTGTCTCCCCTGAAATTGAACTTCGAGGATAATCAGTCATAATATGGAATCCTGCGACAATCTTCTCGTCCTTACCCGGGATTGTATTCGCATGCCACAGCTGTATAAGAATTGGAACACGTTGTTACTGCACAACCAATTTTGTTGCTCGACTGCCATGCCAGCTGAAATAATAACAGTGGCAACCTAACTTCTATTCATTAGTTACGTAAGTTCTGCACCTACCTGAGCGTATTCACCCAAGCCTTGCTGGTAAAGTTCCGGAGTGAACATATTGTTCTGAGGCACACCGATGTTATACAATTCGTTGAACCAGGCTTTGACGCTCTTAAATGCGATTGTTACTGGTTTGAACAGAGGACGTATTTGAGCTCTATATGCCAACCTCTATCGCTGCCTCCGTATTATTAGCAGTTAGAGATAGCGTATGCACGTTAGTTCCCCATTGGTTTTTGTTCGCAACATTGTTATTACCAAACGTGCAACTTTTCAACCATCCCACCGCATTTACTTCAACGTCGCAGTCGTAGCTCTACAACAGTTTTTGCAAACAACGTGGACATAATTTCTTCGTAAATGAGCGGAATCCTAGAGAAACATTGAATTTTGGAGTCTCAAACGCGTAACAAGGTGAAAATCGGAATAATCTGTAACAAAGTCGTACCACTTTCAACATTCTGGCAGCTTTCGGAGCGAATCCTCCATTCTTGTTCTTGGCCTGTCCATTAGCTATGAGCGATCTGAAGAACTTCATTCATCATGCAGCTAACGTGACTTCAGGCTTTTTGCAACGAACCGATAATAGTTATGTTGATCGACGAAAACTGCCCTAATGTCATCTGTCATGCCATTGTCGGACGGACAATGTGAAGCTGAAGAATAAATTTTTGTAACTGTACCGCAGAGTTAGAGGTTTTCGGAAAAATGATAGTAACGCACCAGCCGCCCATGATGGTGTCAGAAGCGCCTAAATGCGTTCAGTTAGAAAGTCTTTTCTTCTTTGTCAACAGCTAGTGGAAATATTAACTTACCAAGCAGGCGATCGCAATAGGTATTAGCATACCTCACGAAGGATGTGAATGCCTGTAATTCCCCAGTGGTGCTTTTATATAGACGTTTCCATTCCCTCAATGGCGAATACAATAGGCGATAGCAGCTGATAAAACTTTTACTTTCCGAATATCCAACTGCATTTCCATTGTTTTCGTGGCACTGTACTCACATTCACTGCTAGAACAATGGGAATTTGAAATCGATTTTTAACTTTGTTGCCCAATCCTGCAGGGGGAATGTTTTTCATTCGCTGATAGATTCGGCCCACTTTTACAAAAATATATTGGAGTTATCGAATGAATGTGAACCTAAGGATTCTAATCTCACTTGCTGTATCCATATTAAGTCATTTTCCGCATAATTTTATGAGATCTCGTGAATTTTGTGAAAGGTTTTGTGGTATGGCACAGTGTCCAGCAAAATCCAATCTCGAGACCCCTTAGCAAAAGGTTCTTACACGATTGCCGCTGCTGGATGCAGCCTGTGCAGTTGCTGATTCCTCGCGGATACATACACCTATCGGTAGTTTTTTTTTTTTCAAAGAAGAATGTAATAAAAAACGGAAAATGGGTCGTTCAATAGTGCTTATCGGACTTGGACAAGATGGCCCTTCAATCTAGGGATTACGCCTCGGATCGTAGCTCTTGTAGAACTTGAAGGGTTGATTTCAATGATGGAAAAACTTCATGCTAAATCGACTCAAAATGTCCATTATCTCAAAAGAATCGGTATGGGTAATGAACTATTTAGTTCTTTTCCTTTTCTAAGCCTATTTAGATCAGTTGTGCCCTCGTGCCAGGCTATCTCGCTTTAGATTCACTAATCAGACCGTTTGCACAGACCTCTCAGAGCATCTCTTCTCCTTGAAAGATTTTCCTTTTCTGCAAACGATAATAGATGGAGAACTAATCCTGATCACGTTGGCCAATCTCAGAAGCTCTCCCGCGGGAACAGCGTCCTTAGGCAACCAGTTGATGCATGCAAATCAGAGTTCACTGCCAGTACAAAACCAAAAGAACTAGGTTGGTTTGACCAGTTTTGGTTGGCTTACGACGCCTTCTTACCCAATGGTCTAAACTACCCACCTGGTAAATTGACAGATGAAAGATTCGAAGAATCGTACTATGTACTTGCGTTCGTCCACTTTTTTTGGCCTTTCCGATTCTCTACTATGAATGCTTTGTTTATAAATTATCACACGTTTCTACTCCTTATAACTTCATCTTGACTTCCTACCATTACTCTTGAACCTCGTCTTCCGAAAACACTCTAATCCCTCAGAATAATGGCGTGAACTAGATTTCGAAATGTTCACCCCTTGATCACTCTTTTCTTGTTCATGTTATGCTTACTCCTCTATGAGCTCCCTTACCAGTTGAAAGGCGAGGACCGAATTCAGAAAAGTAGTCAAGGTCATCAATCTGATAATGCGAATGATCTTTGACGATTCTCGTCGTAAAAGTTGCTCAGATCTTACCAGTATTAACAGTCAACTTTGCTTCGAAATAACGGAGCAGAGGCTCAAACCCTTCCTTTACCTGGAAGAGAGACCTAGATTTCGTACAAGAATAGTGGGTATTCATTTTCTGGGTTATTATCTGATGTACAGTAGCGCTCAAAAGTCTTCGTGAAATAGTTCTTCAGCCGTACTTTTCAGTCGTAACTCCTTTCCTATTGGATCTAATCTTGCGAAATTTCTATATTTGGAGCGTGGGTGTATTGTGAATATTTACCACTATCAACCTGCAATCTCATCATGTTCCAGTTATTCTAAATAGCATGAACTCAAAATTGACTGAAAATACAGATGATGGCCCTTCTAGAATCCCTTTCCTTTTCGTCATGTCTAAAGTGTACGAGCGATAGCGCCGAATACAATAGATGAGAAAAACGCACACAAGGTGTGAATAAGTGCAGATGTCAACAAATTTAGTTTTAGCAAAATCTGCTACCAAAAAACACCTTGCTCTATCTGTGGATATTGCAGCTTCGCAGTCAAATAGTGTTGGGTAGGGTGAAATATGCTCTAGTTAAACATATCCAAATTTTGCGTGATTTGGTCTACTAAGAAAAAAGTTATGAACGAAAAAGCGTCAATGCATTTCACCGAAGACTTTTGAGCGCTACTATAGATGGAAGCGTACATGATTACATACAGTACTCGATTTGATGATATCTTCATTTCAAAGCTGCACAAGCCGTATTCATTCCTTCGATCTCCCAACAATCCAGGTACTTACTTGTCTGTTTTTTGTACATTTCTCGAGCTTTTTATGCTCTACTATCCAATCCATTACTTACAATTAGTTATTTCAAAACATAAGTGGTGGGCAAATATAAAAGTAGCGGATATAACAATTAGGCACGTATTAGGCAGGAACATGTTCGAACTACGGTCTGTTCACGCGCCATGTGATCGGAGCAATTACGGCAATAGTTTCGTTGCTAGACACCGTCAAAATTTGATGGAATTGAGCAGTTCTCCAGGATATCTTTACTTGTGGAGAGTGCATTTCTTTTGAAGGTGTGCACTGCCCACACTCTGGCCTATTTCGACCACAATTTCCACCACTAAAAATCAGACGGCGGTGCTACTGTGTGCCTTCATAGTTTGGAAACTCAATCGTAGAATGATTTTCTTTGAAGTCGGTTTATAGGTTTAGATCGTTAGGACCTTTGTTATCGATTTCCAGATAATGCCCATTTTTAATGCACTCGCTGCTCGAATGAGTAGATTGAAGCATCAGGGTCCCTTTCGGCGGTGCATCATTAACAAACTCCAACCACCAACCTATCATCAGAAAGCGCCTGTAACTTCTGGAACAATAGGGGCACAAGGTCAAGTGACTAGCCATTTGTAGTGGGCGACATTGACAAGGTCACCACGGCAGAAACCGAAAATACCGCATAAACTCATAATTAGTCGAGAAGCTTCCGTATTGTGTCCTTTGTCTTCGTGCCCAAGTTTGCCCAAGTGAATGAAGGTCAGCTAGAAGGACAAAACCTGTGACGCTCCCTCGCACTCCTTGACAATTCGTCAAAATTTCGCCACGGTCTATATAAAGACAGTAATGAACAGCTTCCTTATACTTGCAGCGCAACTGTTCAAGTCCCACCTGGTCACTGTATAGGCATTAACGTGCCAGCTTCCTTTAGCAATGCTTCTTCGATTAGTATTGCTATTCTCCCTCCTTCATTTAAGCTCTGCATTCTTATGGGAGCTCCTCGGTGGCCTAGGAGGTGGCCTGGGCGGCGGTGGTGGCTATGCTCCTCCACCTCCACCTATGTACCCTCCACCACCACCTCCCTGTCAAGCACCACCACCGTATTATCCACCTCCACAACCAATGCCTCCTCCTCCTCCCAAGTATTATGCTCCACCTCCACCACAGTATTCTGCTCCACAACCTATGCCATATGCTGAGCCTCCACCACCACCACCACCACCACAGTACGCTGCTCCTCAATCTGTTTCCTATGCTGAGTCTCCTCCACCCTACCCTATCGGTGGTAGTTATAAGAAACGTCATAGAACTAAGCGGTAAGTAAACTTGCTGAACTGTTTTATCGCTTTGTACGGGATACTGACGGTTTTTTCTCAGGTCCGCAGAGCTAATGGGAACTAGCAGCGACATACAGTGCAATAATATACAGCTGAAGAAGGTCATGAAAAAGGTGCTGCTCATTGGTTTTCAATTTCCTTTCAAGCAATGAGTTCGCAATGGTTTCAGGTAATGACCGAAGATGAGGCTGAATCACGGACGAACCTGAACGACGCTCTTCGAGGGAAGGGCACACCTATGGCGGTGTTCTGTACATCGAGTCCTTTCACATTCACTGTATCAGAAGTCGCCGAATTCTGTGTAGTGCAGAATGTTCGAGTCACGTGTTATGTCTTCTCTTTCTAGTCTCACCGTCAACAATATGATCTCCTCTCAAAAATAAATTTGTTTATCATTTGTGGTGTGATAAAGGGGTCTTTGAATCAAAGGAGAGAAAAAAAGTTTGTTAGCTTTGAGAAGTGAGGAAAGCAAAAATGATCGGAGCGCTTGAGTTCTGCTGTGTCTGTCCGACAGGTTTTGCGAAGGAGCGCCATGGGTGGGACAGTATGATGGGAGGGAGTATAATATTTGTAAAAGCCCACAAAACAAAGGACACGAAATTTCTTCCATCAGCTCTGGGCTCAATATTCGTAACGGTACATTTGTGTCTTTTGCTTACAGAAGCACCCGTTCTAATGTTTTCATTTTCGCTTTCATTTCAATGTTTCACGTCTACTTTTCTGGAAGATGATCGAAAAAATTTGTTAAGATTATTAAGGAGGGACCTCTGAACTGACTGATCTCTGAACTGAATGTGTAAAATGGTGATGGCAGACCTTGAACTCAGGTTCCCACATTAAGCGGCAGTTCGTGTACAAATTGCACCATCCTGAAGGGTGAAAACTGTTGGCGAAAAAAGACTAGAGGCATGGATACTGTGGATGACCATTCTGCTCTGTTCATTCGAAACCCGAGACTATACGAACGATCATGGTTCATGCTTGTAAACAACTACAACTGTCTAGCACTGTGCCCAGCACTATAATGTGTGAGCATTGCTTGCTCTTTGGGCATTTTCCTTTCCACTTATAATCAACTATTCTCATCTGTCATTAATTTGCTTAAGATTCCACCTATATCTGAATTATGAACAAGCTACAGTCAGATAAAAGTTTCCAAGGCATCATAGCATGAAGTAAAAAAAGAGTAAGTTATTCGGAGCAAATTGATGTTTTGTGAAGATTGAACCAGGGGGGAGGGGGGAAACCCTTCCATCCGTCTAAACTGGTAGAATACCCGCATGTATGAGGAAATTAGGGTGGACGTCTAAAACTCATTACATAGACCACAGGGGCTCTCAGTGCGATTCTGAGAGAAGCCCAAGAACATTGTGAATACAGCTATGTATAGTCACAAACATCGGGCGATCTCTGAATTATTTAGCCATAGCTAACATAGAATAGCTTCTTCATCTACTCTTCACACCATGATGGAAATCCTGAGTTGAAGTTAATAGCGTGGCTATGGCAACGTTAATTTATTCAGCCTTTGTTCCATTACCGCACAATAGAGTGAAATATGTACATTTATTCAGCAAATATAATAGACAAATAAAGCTTTTCATAACCGAATAACACGCTGAATTCAATAGCGTCAGGGAATGCCCAAATTGATGATACCAACATCATTGAATTTCCTTACATCCTGAAAAAAGATTACATCATTCTCCTTTCACATCGATTCTACTGAGAGGGTGAGTGGACCACATGGATCAGATGGGTGCCGACTAAGGGCGTTTTCTGAATAGAGTGTCAAGCAACTTTGACGTAAGAGCGTCTAGCGTCGAGTACTAACGTTCGATGCTCTTGCGCAAATGGGTGAGCGCTCTTGCGTCAAGGGGTTAGGCGCTTTTCTCAGGAAGATGCCAATCCTCGGAGGTGGCCAGATCACTCCGCCTATCTTAGAACGACCTCTTCTACTGAACAAGGGACTAACCTTTGTACGCGTGACATCAGTTTTCGAACTTGGTAGCTTGATTTTTCTTGTCTGAAATTAACTGAAAATTGCCTGAGGACGTACCTAGGAGAAGGAAATTACTGTGGGAACCACGAAATAAGATTTAAAGAATTATAGTTTCCTCCACCCCCTTCCAGAGCAAAAAAAAAAACAAAGGACTATGCACTATGAAACAAATGGGCCTACCCTTCCCTTGCAGTCATCGATTTGTAAAAGAGGTGTCACAGGTAGTACACGTGCAGTTGTTCCGGTTAGATAGAACAATCCATTGGAATCGGTCGTGTTCGACGCTAATAACTTGTCAGAAAAAGGGGCTGGAAATCGATCTCCACATTACAGCAAGACTTATTCTATGAGTATCAGAAAAAACCAACACTTTCGTTTCTCGTACAATTCGACAGTACGATTTCCGAGCGGTTTTGTACCACATCGAAGAGTTCCTCGAATTCCAAGTGACTGACTTAGCAAGGCATTTAACAACAACGGAGCAGACAACAGAAATAAAAACAACCTTGTTTTCATTCGCTTACTGGAATAAAAATGTCGAAAATTTGAAAAAAAGAGGCGTTGAGGATTTTAAACGAATTACGGAACGAGGGCCAAAGGGCGAGAAGGCTCAAAAAGGGGGCCGAGTTGAGAAGTATCTGTGGAAAAATTGAGTAGAGAGTGATATATAATTGTAGCAACCAGTGTTAATTTTAATTGAGAGATTGTCAATTAAGTTAAATCACATCGATAAGCCATCGTGCTTAAAATCTACGGAAAGTGGATTTTTCACTGACTACAGAGCATGACATTGCTGAGGCAGTGACCCGGAGAAACGAGAGGACTGACAATCGAGAAAACGAGTTACATAACCTCCCTATCCGGCTAAATCGACAGTTTGTGACGGATAATCTTTTGAAAACCGTGGTCCTGCCATAACAATGTACTCTGTGTCGAAGAATGATCGATGGTCAGCCTAATTGAGGGATATAGAGTAATTGGTGGAATGTTCATTTTTATTCCCTAAATATTCATCTCTTTACGAGTTCCAAGGACCAAGTATCCGGGTACCTTAGAGCTATGGAGGAAGTCTTGTTGGCATCAGGAATTCAGCACATTGCCTGGATGTCCCAGTTAGAGCCTTTGAGGACATTTGAATAAGAGAAAAAAGAAGCGAGTTTGAAGAGGCCATGAATCCGTGTTTTGTTTGTTGTTCTCGCTACAAATCACTACGAGATTTTTAGCAAAAATATGGTAGAGTGAGCGATCATTTCTTCGCAAGCATCAATTACGTTAGAAAAGCAATCAGTATTTTCCACCCTGAGTTGAAATTACTCAATAGGGTCTCACAATAGTAGATTGCCTCATAAATGCTGTCCACTTAACTATTTCTGCGAGGGTGATGCGCGCTGGTAAGTCATTCAACCACTCAACCACACCATGAGCTCAAACCTATGATGAATTCATTTTGGTATTGTCAGTTCATCCGATTTTAGTACTAGACAATACCAGCAGTAATCGTATCGACGCCCATCAACTGATTGAATTGAACTAACGCAGAGTAATGTCTTGATGGGCGAGTAGTTTGGCTTAACAAAGTCCGGAGCATAATGCTCAAAGATTCGCTGTGGAGGCATGCTGCTTCAGGTACTGCTCAAGCATGCCGTAACTGTCCGAAATCGAAATCTACGTGAGACAGCTGTAGAGTTCGGGAACGAGGGGGCAAGAGAACCGCTAAGATGACTCATCGATGTCGCCTTTATCAAGGACAAGGCTGAACATCACACATCGGAGAGTCGGCACGTTGCATTTTGCAGGGACAACGGTGAGTAACCGTATCAATTCCACCCTCTCAAATTGCCCTACAGAACTTCTTTTCTCCTAGGGCCGAATTTCTGTAGGAAGGGGGTTTGAGAGTCCCATAGTCTTCGTGGGGATATTCGATCGCCGTCCGCTGCGTCATTAGGTCTCAAAAAGCGTCCAACGAATTGACGTATGCTTATGATGATGATTATGTGGCCGATTAAATGTTTCTCACTAAGAAGGAAATTGTCTAAATATTACTGTCGGAATTACTAACCAGATAACGTATACTGCGCTAATAGAAGTTTGACGCTAGGGGTGATAGGTTACTTCCATCAAGATTTGGAGGTTGGAGGCAAGGTGATATCTCAATGAACTGGGCCAAGACGTGCACGGTCAGAGAGCTGAACTCTTTCTCCTTAGAGAGAAGTCGATAGGGAGAGGAGGGTTGGAAGGGAGCAGGGGACAGAGAGGGAGTAATTTTCTTTTTTCATTTCAACCACCTATGAAAGCGCCTTCATCAGCCTAGTCATCTGTTTCAATGAAGAACACGAAAAGTGAACAAATAAAGCACATGAATTGTTTTTCTTGCAAAATGACGCTTTGGAAGTCAAAATTCATGGAAAACAAAGAGAGGAAATGAAATTGAAAAAGAAGAGGCAGCTAGGTACACAAATCGGCTAACAGCTTGTGAATGGATGGAAACTGCATCACCGCATTGACGGATTAATTAGACTAGTAAAGTAAACAGTTTAAAGAGAAACTCACGTCAAGGGAGCAGAAATTGGGCAAACATATTGATCAAGAGCTGTGCTAGTCGGCTTTAGTTTGGAAATCATTTAGATTCGAAAGCTTCCGCTAGCAGGGAAAGATGAGTAACCACAACATCAACACTACGTTCTCTCAATCCATCCATTATTGAAACCTGACGGACTAGAAGAACTTAAGACGTGGAAATTTCAAAAAAATGAAGCTTTCTTTCTGCACTAAGGAAAACAATTTTGTGAATAGCCAACAGAAATTTTAAGACTGTCAATACGAGAAAATGGAGGGTAATACCCAACTGCTTGGAATATTTTCGTTTACAATCAAAAATTACGGGGAGCCTATTCTTGAAAGAACGAAATGCATAAGCTTATTAATCGCTGACAAGAAATGGATGGGGCGAGCGTTTTTCGTCAAATGTCTGGAAGCGTATTCCCTGCCGAGGTTCTTCTATTGATCAAGTCTGATCGAATTCCATTTCAATGTCAGATATTCACCAACTTAAGAGAATTTCTTGACGTTTTAAAAGTGAAATAAAAGTAGCTATTCTATTTCTGGATACTGTGCTCAAATAAAGAATGCTTTTAGACGTTTCCACTCATGAATAAGCAATGATTGATTCATGAAACATGCGAATAGATAAAGCGCAGTTTGCGTCTACGGCGCTACGAAACAGAACAAGTTGAATTCGAATATTGAAAGACATTTTTCCCTGCACGGCAGCCTATTGAAATTGAAATGCAAGAAGAAAATCTTAAGCGGAGGATGTAAAATGGATCTAAAAATATGGGTAAACGCGAAAGGGAGTTGTTTTTAGAAATAGAAACAACAATTTCTCATCAACGCATTCATATGGAACATGTATGACTGCACAGTGTACGAATGTAGCGTTTTACAGCCATCGAGCGTTTTCTGGCTGGTAGTTGATTTCATGGTATCATCTGTCACCACAGCGTAACAATAACAATTAATGATAAGTCTTATTAAAGTGTTAAACACCATACTATTATTGCACTATGAGCTCAAAAGAATTAACGAATAAGTACACGAATAAATGATTCCGTACAAAGACACCCTCGTTCTTAAATATTTTTTATTTCCGTCTATGAACGACTCCACAGTTACCAGTCGATAACGAATTCATTAGCCTACCATTCGAACATTAGACCGTGTCAGTTTTCTAAAAATTTTCAAATAGATTATTGACGCAATAATTATATAATTACAGCCAAGGAACAATATCAGGCAATGGGTTCAAGACCCTTATTGTAATAAAAATGCATTATATCCAAAAAGTACGTATTAAAGGGATACACAAACGAACTGCAAGGCGAGTTGAAGCGTTAGTGGTGATCATTGTGATAGCGAGATTGCCAGGTTTATCACACCGACGTCAGTGATCCCTGATGTTTCCTGAAGGGTATCATTACGTACCTGATAGAAATGATGACAGAATGAAAAGAAAAGAAAGTGGAAGGGAGGTGGAACTAAAATATTTTAATATGATAGCTCACCTTTGAACTTGACAGTTCCTCCAACGAACTTGGTAGCTCAACTTTCTGCTCCTGAAATGACTTTTTTATAAACACAAACAACAAAAACGAATTTTGACGTTAATATTTTTGTGTAAGGCAGCGATATATGTACATATTTTACCTATCTCACTTTCCTAGTCGAGTCTGTTACCAAAAAATAATCATCTCTGGAAACCAACTAGCTTATTGGCTTAGCGATTCTTCGACCACTTGTGTGGTATCGGCATCAAATGGAATTATCTCAACCTAACGCCCAAACAGCCAGCCTTTACAGATGTAGATTCAGGAGAATTCTATAAATAGGAACCTTTCCGCTACAATCGTTCTCGACAACAAGATATTGGGTCATTAGAGGAATGCGAGCTGTTGTTCCAATAAGGTAGAACAATCCATTAGAATCTGTTCTGTTGGTCGCAACCAGTACATCGGAGAATGGAGCTGAAATTCGACAGCCTGTTTCATTTTTGGGTGTTAAAGAAGTATAATAGCCTGTAAACAACTTGAAAAATTAAGACAACTTACCTATTTTGCTTACATACAACTTCACGGCATGATCCCTAAGTGGTTTTGATCCACATCGAAGAACCCCTCTGATTCCAATTGATTGCTTCATGAAAGCATTTGAAAGCATAGGACTTATCAGTAAAAATAGCAAAGTTCTCGAAATCATGGATCGGAATGGTATAAAAATCTGAAAAAAAAATGAAAAGCATGGAGATCGAGAATGGAGAAAATCTGCGGAGGAATGGTTAACCATTACCAACAAACACTTAGCGAAAGGATTCCAGTGAAGTATCAGAGTTGGAAAATTTCCGCGCGAAATATGCCCTGCGCGCCAATCTGCGCTACGTCGCGGAACAATCGATAATCATACCAATCGACCTACGCCTACTGCCCGGGATTTCAAGTAATCATCCAATAACGATTACTATACTGTTAATTTGTCGTATGCTACTTCTTAAGTTAGTGACTCATAATAGAATGGACTTGGCCTAGCCAGAAGATCCTCCAATTTGGGAATTCCGCCCTACAATCGGTCACGCCCGCGTGCGCTGCGACGCAAACATTCAATAGAAGCGGCAATCGATATCACGCAAGTCATCGCGTCATGTCAGCTGTAAACACGTTTTCGGTGTGTTCTAACTTGACAGGACTCGAAGTTCAGAGGAACTTGTGAGCCTACACTAATTTGGCCGGCACCGCCAGATGACCCTACTCATCTAGCCCATGCTCTTGTCCAAGCTCTTTTAAACTCGTGCTTAGGTCTTTTTTTTATTTCATTGGGAATGATTATTCTGTTAGAAGTTCCTTTGGGGCAAGATCGTTTCGTTCAAACTACCTGTTCTTTTTCACTCTACTATTCGCTGTAACCTGATTCTTCAGGGTTTAATTAATCTTATTTCTGCCTTGTAGAACTTGGCTCAGAGTAAGTTATTTTGGTGCTAACAATAAGTGGGTTGGGGGGGGGGGGGCACGCGGCGCGGCACTCTGCGCTCTCTCCAACGAGATAGTAGTGGGCCTGAGTCTGAGAAGGGATGGTGAGGTTGTACTGATGTGTTTCGTGATTAAGAACAAACTAAGTCTTGGCGCATGTTGATATGCTTCCATATTATGGATACTCTTCTTCTGAGCCGATAAAACCTGTTTTTTCTAAGAAGGGGAGGGGCTCCGGGGTGGGTGTGATGGTTATCTCAGATGGTGCAGAAAGCTGAGATGAGATAAAAGTTGAACGTCTAATTGGCCTACCCATCCCGGAGCCCCCCCCCCCCCTTCCTAAAATTAGGTGGAAAATACACAGTTATAACATAAAAAAAGCTATGAAACGCCCCTAGACACCGTTACGGGCTCGACTACTCTTCCTTCGCTACTACCTCGCTGGAGACACGCAGGGTGCCGCGCCGCCTGCCGCACCGCGAGGCCCCCCCCCCCTCAACCCACTTAGCACACTTATTTTTACTTTATCTATTTTTTCATGTTACTTTCAATGTCGGCCAATCTACATATGTTAATTCCCACCTAACCACACATACACATAGGGTAATAAGGGTGACAACAACCATACCCGAGTTCCCACAGCAGGCGGCAGTGTTTTCGCGGTAATTACCGTAATCCTCCATTGGGAACTGAAATTTCCCCTCTCAGAACGCGGGTTTGAATGCGACAAGTGCGGCACGCTGGTTTAAAAGATTCCACATCCAGGCAATAGCGACCGAAAGAACAACACGGTCAACAAGTTCTAACGAGAACAGTCCTGAGTTGGCGATAAAATGCTGCATGGATACTACAACGCACTGTGAACTGGTGTTTCGCTTCGATCTATATCACAAATGACGAGCGCCATGCATCAACGCTTGGGGGCGTGGCCAAAATCGTCGGATGTCGACAGTGTGCTACCGCCAAGTCTGGACTACGTGATTCATAACCTTCATACTGTCTTGGACATAACTTCAGTATCTATTGAGCACTACGCTCAGGATATCTATGTTTTGGAAAATATACTTCTTGATTGCTTGAAATTTGAAGTTTATTATAACCCAACGCTTAAATAGACCACAGCTGCTTACAATTAGTGTACTTGAAGGCGGTGTATGTGATGATCAAAGTAATATTATAGTTAGTAATCGTTTTAGAAGCGCTGTTTCGAAGTGGCTATTCACATATTTAGTAACATAAAAGACTTGTTTGAGTTGCTATAGTCATCCTTCAAGACTCATTCCAATCTATACAGTCCACGGCTGTCAACACCTACCAAACTCCTAGCAAAGGGAGAGTTTATGATAAACAATGAAAAAGGTATGAACAGCGGTAGGGGACCAAGTAAGAAAAGAAACTGAGTTCTGAGAAACTGGGTTGAGTTACACGCTTCTAAATGACTGAGCCGATATTGAATGATGTTAGTGAGAGGAGCGCTTTCGCGCTATTACACTGTGAGTCGTGATTTCCGGGTTGAAATGAAATCAAAAAAAAAAAAACAAAATGCTCAGTGTTGACTGACACACTCGGGATGAGCCGTGGCCACTTCTCAGATAGTCATGCCTTCTGACCGCACTTAGATCGCGAAATCAGTGCGACGAGCTCCAGTATGATATGTTTGTCCACGCTAAGCGTTGGGGCCCAGAAAAGAATGATGGTTGTTGTTTCGGGTTTATGGTGGTGCTTATGGTCGAAAGTTGGTTTCTGCGAGGAGTAATTTTCTTTCCCAGTTCAAAAAGGTGAAGAGCACCGCTGAATGGGTGAGGTACTGATCTGCAAAGAGCTGGGACCGTTCTTAAGTGTAAAAGGTTGAGTTCTGGGGAACTATCTTGCCGAGAGAGCGCAGGGAACGGTGAGAAAACGCGTGAACTTCTTTTGGAGCAATACTAACTTTTATGATAAAGGCTTAATCACATCTTTTGAGTTCCTTTCTGTGCTCCTGTTTTTGCACAAAGTTAATAAATTGTGTCACAAGGTCTGCCAAAAAAAGTTTTTTAATGACTTCGGTTCTGTGGTAAGGAATATTGCCACTATGGCCGCTTCGCGAATTCCACTAGTCCTTTCTCCTTCCTAGACCAACGCGCAAACCCTATTCCCTTTTCCCAGCACCTTGCATATATTTGTGACTAGGGCAGTTGTCTTGTTTAGTGACAGGTTTGTTGGATGCAGTAGTTGCACCAAACTGGTGCCAAGTGACACCACGACTGGAACAAGTGCCAAATTCACATCTTATTGTGCATCTTTCGCTTTTTGTTTCATTTCCTGAGTTCCGTGTGAAGTTATCAAGTTAATTGATTTTTTGAAATATTTAAAAATTTATGTAGATCAATTTCAGGCATGAACAACTTTTATGATAGGAAAGATAGAACATTATTCGTGTCGATGATCCACAAATCCATCACGGATGACGACCTTTACGAACTATTGAGTCGTGTAAGTACTCTTAAGGTTCTATTAAGGAATAACATATAAAAAAAGTTTCTGTTCAGGCTGGTCCTATAGAGAAAGTCATTTTCAAAGAAAATCAGGATGGCACTCCAATGCACGCTCTCGTAATCTTCAGAAATGTCGAATCTGTCGTCTTTTCAATGATCCACATTCTTCCAATGGTTCGGTCGTCGAAACTGATCGAGTTGCGCCCATTACGGTGAGCCTGTTGGTTTATAGTATAATTTATGGGCAAAACTTCAATCTCGGACGGGACTCGAACCCGTACTTGTATGAGCCATTAAGAAGCTTGCCCTCGCCTTCTTAATGGCTTGTACTTATATAAGCCATTAATAAGGCGAGGGCAAGCGGGGTCTCTAATTTTGAGTCTCATTTTCGAGATCTTGTTTGGGGTCCTTGTCACATAATGACAGCAAACGCTTGCACTGCTGTTAAGGCAGTAGTACTCATCGCACATTGCTTATAGGGATCAAATTTTCGTACTTTAGAACCTCTGGTTTTACGCAGAAGAGGTGGATATTTTGCACAAGAGCAGTGATTTGTAGCGATCTGGTTTTTAGTTCCTACTTGTTTACCCGTCTTTTTCCGAATAACTTACCTGCGAGAATCGAGCTCTTGGCTCACCATTAGTCTGATGTCCTCGAAAGAACTACTGACTGAGTCAAGCGAAACTGAACGCACGTGCCACATCGGGGAAACGAGAACGCATTGCGTTTTTGGATACGGTACTAGCTATTCAGGTGCTCCAGAGCACAAGTATCTTCCCATAAATGAGTGAACATCCTATACATAACCTAAAAGCCTTCAACTTATCCCGCATGCATTCGAATTTATGATACACACGAATTCAACCATTTTGTCATTGCGTTTTCTGTTTATTGAGTTTGATATGAAGCCGTTACCCGGCAAGAAGAATCATGAACCGTTTTCAGCTATGTTCTGTGAAATGATACATATTTTTCAGTGAAAGCTCTCTGCACCACTCGTTGACACCAAGTTCTCAACTCAGCACAGCTCCGCTTACAGAGGATATGGTAGCAAAGGAGCTGACACAGCCATCATATCTCAACTACAACAGTAGCGTTTCTCCTAACTGGAGCCGAGGAAACCTACTGAATTCCGTGCATGATAAGAGTCCCATTCTTCACGTGGATTGCAAGATGTGAGAACTTCGACGACTTCTTTAATTATAGTTATTTACATGTATCAGTATCATTGTATTTAACAAGCTAGAAGTCGTGAAGAGGGAAATGAAGCGCTATTCTATGGGACGTAAAATACTGATTTGTACGTCGGCTGGCCATAACAGTTCATAGTATAGGTCACGTACGCATTCAATTCGCAGCTAAAATTCTGAGTCGAAGTCTAATGCGGGGCGCACTCTGAAGTTGTTTTAAGTTACACTAGACCTTATCCTTCATCTTTATTGCTGACTGGTAAAGTAGACGTGGACACGTGCAGAGTTTTAGCTCCGGTTAGGGTCCCGCGAGCTAGAGCGTGAACCCCTGGCTCTAGTTATGGTTGGCATTCCATACAGTTGCTCATTCAGAATATTTTAGAGCAAACTGATTGAATGCAACTTTTATTTCGAGCCTGCTTGCGAAATTTCCACTGTCTCTTCGTTTCAGCGGGCTGAAGACAGCGCCTAATATTTACACTAACCATCTTTACGCAAATGATTCTTTATCTCAAAACCTGAGTGGTGCAGCCGGGTCAAGCTTACATGCTAATTACCGTCATCTGGAAGGTAAGAGCGCTACTTCGTGGTGTTTCCTTTTCATTCCCTGATGATCTCGAGAATTCTTCAGAACGTTCATTATAACAGTTTAGGACCAGCTCACTTAAATGCATACCGGTCGTCGACGTGATGGACAACTGCACACACTTAGTTGAAGTTGATTTTCGAAAACTGTTGTGCTATTTCTTACAGTAAGTGTTAAATTTTTTTATGAGACTTCAAACTCATTAAACTTTGTGTCAGGCAAGGTCAATACTTAATCACGTTTAATCTACTTGGTTCGATTGATATATGAAAGGTTTCAACTTGCATGAAGAATTCACCAGAGTCTCTTCATTTCAGCTTTTCTTCACTTTTAACGGCAGTTTTTACAAGCCTGAGAATTCCCATGTTCTGTTCGTCCAGTTAGCGTTCTGAAGAGAAATTCACTCCTTTACATCCCTTGTGAACTCTACTCGCCGCCGTTTGGCCAGCTTGTAGAGCGAGCTGTGTCTTGTTCGTTTTAGCACGGGAAGAACCACCCAGTGAAAATCACCCTGTAAATATATTTGGACACATAAAAGCCTATCAGTTGGCCCCTGTGTGTTCCATGTCCATTTGTTCAGTTTGTTCCACCGCCTCCAAGTGTGGCATGATGAGTTTAGTTTTCCATTTGAAGTTTGTTCAAGTTCTACTGTTATCTGGCTCCGCATTTCATTGTTACATTGGTTCGTTTTTTATTGTTGCATTTGTTTCAGGCTGTCTCTGGCAGCCGCCCTAGATTTATTATTTACTGATCGTCTGTTCGTGTTCAACATAAAACGTCCACTTCTTCCATGGGTGTTTATAAATGGTTGTCTTGACTTAGATCTCTTTGTTTCTGTTTTATTGTTTTACCATCTGGATCTGTTGATCAAGGCACGTTCAGTTCCTGTACCATCGTTTTAGACAATGAATTATGTGAGATCCAACGAGTTACCCACATTTGAGAGAAAACTAAAGGCAACATGAAACAGCAGTTCTATACAATTCATTCCCTAAGACTTGGTTAAAAGGCAGCTCAGTGGCAACTCCTAAGTTTGTAGTAGCTGATGACAAGGTTCCTTGTTGCTGGAACAGTGTTATATTATATAATTTTCTAAGCGTGGAATATTCAGCTTCTTTTTTCATGCTCCAGCCAATAAACGCGCTAAATCCATCCTTCCCCTTTTCCCACTTGGCAATATTCTTCTATTCCTCACTTCGTCTTCTTTTATAGGTAAGGTATTTCGCATCCAAGAGGAGAAAGCACAAAACTCGCCATCCCTGAATGCCTTCTACCACGAGTAATACAATAGGTTACATTGCGAACAATGCAACTTGTCGGGTTCGGGATTTATTCATTGTTGCTACAGATTTTCAGACGATATTCTTGAGCATCCTTCAAGCGACGTCAGTATTCACTCACGTAAAGAAGAAACAGTGAATATCGGAAAAGCTTGGAGAACTGGGGTAGCTGAATCAAATGGTCCCAATGCATGTTCACTGTGGTCACCGAGAGAATGAAAAGTATCGGCACCAAGAATCAATGCGTAGTCGAGGATCTTTCCGAAAACACCCCGAGAAAAGCACTGTGAGCTTTGAAAAAGTGCCCAATAGCATCAACTCACTTAATAGTCTACCTGCTTCGAACACTGCTCGTGAACAGACAATTCGAATGTGAACGAGGTTTTTTCTTCCCTCTATTGTGGTGGAACGCTTATATCCTCTTTTTACTACACTCAAGAAGTGAATTGAAATCAAAAACTTCAAAACAAGTACAGAACATGTGGTCACAAAGTGTAGGAGTGTGTGAAGTGTGATAGTCTACGGGATACTGTAAGTATCTGTAGGTGGAGGAGTGACCGGAATCCTAAGAGTAATGGGAAACACAACTGTCTGGAAAGGAAGTGTCTGAGAAGTTAGATCTTATCAGCTGAGTAGGGTTCTAGTCGAAATTGGGAATCATAGATTAAAGGGAGCCACTTTTCTCATTGTGCAACATTGCTTAACCTCGCGCGTGGGAATTTCTACTCACTGTATTATGACTCATCACACATATTTAAGGCTCGCCGACGTCTTCTCGAGGAATACAGTCGCCAGTCTGCGTCCCACAATCAAGCTCGCCGTTCGCTGCTACTGCACCTCCCGTTCGTCACCTCTGGGCCCCGCGCGTCCCTAACCATAGTGCCTCAACTACTCGACTCCGTAGCCGATCTCTACATACTCAACGACACGACTGATCTCGATATTCCTCACCTATATTGATAAAAGATATATTCTCACTGCGGGGATTCCGCACCAAATTACTGGCAGCAGCGAGTTCTGACAGCAGGAGGATAGGCGAAAGGTAAGTGGTTACTTTGGTTCCGATGAACCTCAACGAGAAAACGAAGCCTGATCACCTTCGTTTTGTGTGATAGTGACCTTTTGACCTATGTGAACGGCGAGTGGCTCTCATCGATTATTGCGTAGTTATAGTAGCTTACGTATATTAACCTCCGCCATATACCTTTTTTTATGCATTATTTACTCCTTTACTTTGCTATTCGTACTTCTCATTCTCTTTCCTCTATGAGGAACTATTTTCTCGTAGTAGCTACTCATATAAAATATCCCGAGCTCGATTCTCGTTTTCAATGGTACCAGTAGAGCTTAGTTTTGCCCCTGGGCCTGATGGTCGTTAAACAAGAGCACTTTGATGAGTTGGAGTTTCAAGCGAGCATCGAATTAAGTGGTTCAAATGAGTTTCGTGACAATGAGGGTCACATGTGTTGGTGAAGAAGATGTGGTTCGACGTCGAATTAGTAGAACTACTGACAGTAATCAGTGTTGCTGAGTGCAAATAAACTGGCGCCAGTTATGGAATAAGGAGAGGAGATTTAAGAAGAATTATAGTAGTTGAAGTGGCATTTGTAGTTTTGGCTAGCCTATATAAGCTCACTCTTTTGTTCAGTTATGGTAAATGCTTCAAAACATTTGCCCGATGGCAGTAAACCCGAGCACCATTTATTGCATGCTTTATCCGTGCATCTTTTCTTTGCTTTTATTACTTTTATTATTACATGTGTTGCTATTTACTCGTTTTCCATTCTGTTATGAATTGGCCGTTATAATGCGGCAGGTACGCCGCATAGAAGTAGGGTATTTGCGCCCCGCAGATTTCGCTCGCTTCTGAACAATTTGGCGGCGTAGCCGAGGGGAGTCAAGCATACTTGTACGGTATACTTGCTCCTATAAAGGTGTATTCAAGAAGGAAACGCCGGAAATTTTTGCCAGGAAGCTTAGCTTCCGGCATAATTTTGAGGGGAAGACGGTCTTCGGTCGTCTTTGGTACTCGCTTCGAGTTTAGTGCAGGATCGCCGTTCTCTCCATCTCGGACGTCTGGTTTCTTGACCGTCTCTCGCCGCAACAAATACTCGTCGTCGTTACCGTAACCCGGCTCTTTGTCCACAGCCGGCGCGGCTCTCGCGACTTCTCGCCGTTCGCACCAGATAAGATCTTCTCGACAGTCTCGCGCACAAGCTGTTTACAGCTTCAAGTCGGTTTCCACGAAGTACGATCTGAACGAATTTTTGACATTTCGCGGAGCTCCGGCTTCGTGATCTCCCACAGTTTTTTGCAAACATCAAAGGAGTGCGAGGGATCGACTTCATTGTGGGTTAACACAGTTCCCACCGGACCATCTAGACCGAGGATTCCTTTCATGCTTTTCCGCCAGTATCGCCCCGCCTCCCGTCTACGAATATATAAACCACTTAACCCTATGACAGTCATCCGACTGTATTCTACACATTCGATCTATTTCGTCTTCTACTTCGTCTCAATGCCGCTGACTCGTAGTCAGTCGTCATCCATCGCTGCGTCGACTTCTCCGTCGCCGCCGTCTATTGGGGCGGGCGCCCCTTAACCCGAAAGAGAACTGTAACTTTTAGGTAATAATTTGATAACTGGAGTAGATACTCCTAACATCGAAAACGTAAACGTTAGTTATGGTTCTGTCACGGCACCATTAGATAACTCACTTTCTAGATTGGATGATTCGGCAGTATTGCATGTTATGGATGGGAAGGCACTTCGTGATGCAGCTTCAGCTGCTATCACACAGGTGTGAAGGGAAGCCCGTTCGCAGACTTCGGCCCTCGCGCACCGCATCAGTGGAGACAATGCTTCTTTGTCGTCTAAACTTAATGAATCTTTTACAGCAGTAGGGAGTCGGTTGGAGGCTATTCCAACCATTGCATTGCAATGTTAGCCCCGGACTCTCTTTCGCCGAAGATAGCTCCATTCATCGGAGGATGGCATCCAGTTCTCCATTTTCCTGCGCCGTCTCAATGATATCATCCGTATGTGCCCTTCGGAACTTAGTAGTGAACAGAAGGCCAACTTCCTAATTGGACACTTGGATGGAGTGGCTCGGGAGAAGGTGGAGGAGTTGGACGAGGGAGCACGGAAGAGCTTCGATGCCGTCGTCACCCATCTCCGGAACTTCTTCGAAAGCCCGTAGCAACGATATGTCGCCCGGCAAAACTCTCCGTCTGCAAGCAGGAGCCAGGGGAAGCTGCTGCAACGTTCGTCAAGCGAGTGCTGAATTTGGTTCGCTATGCGACGGCCGGTCAGGATCCAGCCACCCAGAAGGATAGGGTGTTGGAGGAGTTTGTGTCCCGCCTCAGAGGAGACATCCGGTACTTCGTCAGGTTGGACAACCCTACTTCTTTCGAGCAGGCAGTGACGAAGGCACAAATGGTGGAGCAACTACTTAGGGAGGCGATAGCTGAGAGACTCATTAGCCCTGGAAAACCTGAGGTAGCTGTGAACGCGCTAGATAGAGGTAGTGTGGGTAGGAATCAGGTGTTTAATAGGCCTAATAACAGAAACGGCAGCGTTCAAAAAGACTTCGTAGACTTGAGAGCAATCAGAGTAACCGTCGTCCATTTCAGAACACCGCAGCAACTCGCCAGCCAGTGCGACGCGACGGACCTATTTATCCGGAGAGGTGCTACAACTACGGAGGACGCGGTCACCATATTATTCACTGCCCGTCACCACCTGAGCCCTATAGGAGCATAAGTCGGTTACATCTAGTTTGATGCATGATAATAGGGGTTCTCCAGCTCAGCGCGTAAATGCGCAATTCATTGTTCGTAACATTCCTTCTTCTTCTACTTCTCCTTCTGACTCTTCTTTGATCGCCGCTCAGCAGCGCATTGCTGATCTTTCTCTTACAGTAGACAAAACTCAAACCGAGCTCGATCAGTCTAAGTCTAGGATAGCTGCCTTGATTAAACGAAATGAGGAGCTCGCGAACTCAGCTTTTGGTACTAAGTCTTCATCGCCTCCTACCCGTCTTTCTTTGACATTAGTAGTCTTTTCATTTGTTGTATTGCTCTTTCTTGCATAGCAGGTTCATCCGCCTCAGCGGATGTCTGGCTGTGCCCAATGGAGAACCCCGCCAATTTATTTTTCTTACCAGATGCTTATTATTGTTCTTAGTTATTTCCGAATACTACTACTCACCCTCGTTCTCTTACCGTGCATGTATTCCGTCCCAACACTAAGCGTTACTCTACTCCTGCTTTCCTCTGTAAGGTTATTCGCCATTCTGTCTCCTATTCTGTTAACTTTTTCGGAGCGCGCTATGAAAATCGTTCCGAATCTCATCTACCTGTATCCGCTGAGGAATGTAAGCTCATGTCTCATCATAAGAAATGTGCTCACGGGGAGTTGTCTTCTCACGGTGGTATCTGGAAAACTACCAACGACTTGTCCTTTGAGTTCCCCTCTGCTCCTTTTGGGTGTTGCTCTACTCACGTCAATGTCGTCTACAATTGTTGCTTGATTGAGACCCGCGTCCATGCTCGCCATGGTAAGGAATCGTCACAGTCAGCCGCTGGGGATATGAGTTCTTGTCTGTATAAGGACGGCGAATGTATACTCCAGGACGGGTCCGTCGCCATCTGAACGCCCGACAAAGAGGAGGAATGCCGCTTTGTCTCGGTATCGAAGATGAAAGGTATCTTGATGGACGATGTTTGGCTGAGCGAAAGAAAGAGTTCGCTTTGTCTTGGTCTGATCAAAGCCCCCTTGTTCTCGACTGTCGGATGCAGCTTACACTAACTGACCAGGGTTACGCCATCGCTTTTGTGAGACACTTCAGTCGTTCGGCGGACGCCGGCTTAGTCACCTCCAACCAGCTGGCCGCTCGGCTGTTAGCAATGGAAGGCTTCGTCCATGATGCCGTAGCCGTTCTCTTTCGGCACGCTATTCAAGCACTCTGTGAACGTACGAATATTCTCGCCATTTCCTTACACGCAGCTCTGCCGGCCAACCCCACGTTAACAATGCGCAGTCTCATTGGTCGGAAGGATATTTCGGCAGTTCATCTAGGTAACGGATACGTTCAAGTTCGACGCTGTGTTCAAGTTCCACCCTCCTCATTATCTTTGGTACCGTTCAATAACACCTGCTTTGAATATCCTCGCAGCAATATCTTGTTGCCCAGTGGTTCGGTTTGACAGGCCTTCCTCAAGCCATCTACAGGGATCGTAGTTAACAAGGCATCAGTTTGTTATCGATTGTGAGGAGGTCGCGCCAGTCGTGTTGTCAGCCAACGGTAGTTTAGCGCAATTCTCACCTGTAGAGGGTCAGTTTTCAGCTATCCCATTGAATCAAGTCCACATGGTCCCCTCTTCCCCGCCTCTAGACGCTCTTTCTCTTTCACCCAAGCTCACCATTTTTCACTACTTAGTCTTGACAAACCTAAGTGAGATCTTGGCGGATACTCAGTTTCAAGAGATGTGGACGGTTAGAGACCAGGAGAAGCTAATCGATCATATCGCTCAAATATATCATTCATCTCCAACTTCAGTCACAGCCGTACCATCCGCATGGAGCAACATTCTACCTTCTCTACACTTCTTTGTTCCTTCTCCTTTCCAAGTGTGGGTATGTATCTGTTATGTTGTCGTTTCGTCCGGAATTTTCAAAACTCTCATGCTTAGTTATATTGCCGTTAGTTTTCCGGGGCTGATGCCTCTACTCAAGAAAACGTTGTCTCGCTGTGTAGCGACACCAGCTTCATCGTTGCATACAGTCCCACGTTATACACCCGTTCCGACAGAAGAGTTGCATGCTGTAGCTTTGTCCTCATTGAACCCTGAAAGTGTCAGCATTTCTAAGGTTAATATTGACGCCAGAAACGTCTGCCCCCCTCGAGCTTCTACCGTCCCGGTCCAAGTTCTCCCTCTGCACGCTGAAAACAATTCCGGTTCGAGTTAACGGTCTTCGTATGCTTGCTTTAATCGATACCGGCGCTGGCATCACCGTAGCCAGCCAGTCCCTTCTTGCTCTACTCGGGATCTTTGACCTCGGAGCTGCGGACGTACCCTCCGCATTGGGTATGGCTGATATCCCAGTAAAGTTCGTTAGGAGCGCAGTAGTCAACCTGCAGATCGGCAATGAAGAACTCAAGCAGAAGGACAGTGCGTACCGACGCAGGTGAACTCCTACGATCTGATCCTAGGTAACGATGTTCTTTGCCGCTTACCTCCTTGGTCGGTCGATTATGAAAACCGCCTGGTGCACATGGGAGTACCAAACAGTGTTCAGATGTTTGTGTAGTCACCCCCTTTAGAACCTCCAAGGGAGACAGTGGTACGGGCCGCTGTTACCACGATCCTACCCTCTGGAACAGAAACTATTGTATATTGCCGTGTTATGTAGCAGATGATTCTCAATCTTCCTTCTGCCTTTGGACTTCGTCGAATGTCCTAGGAGAAGGCCACTTATTTGTGGCCCCCCGCTGTTTCCGATAGTCAGCACCCGCACCTCCTCGTGATTAACCCGTCTGTCAATGCAGGTTATCTTCAGGGACCAGCATCTGGCTGGAGCCTTTCCTCTCTCCGAAGCAGAGGACGGCACGCTGTCGGAACCCCATTCGTTGTTTTAGCACGCCTG